>CAXKWD010000009.1:14072313-16472313 GCA_964059195.1 Ectobius pallidus | reverse complement strand
TGTACTTGTTCCACAAACCTACGCGAGTGGGTAAATGGAAACGGGTGATATATGAATTTTGCTATACCAATGGAAACAGGGTTATACGAAATATTGTTGCTTTTTATGTGAATGGGATAGTCATGCAAAGGACAAACACTATGCAACAAAGCAATGGCCTCTCAGACAAAACTTAGAACGAGGTATTAAAAACATTGTTTGCAGACCACTGGTTGACAAGACTGAAATAATATTACCTGCGTTGCACATTAAGTTGGGACTAATGAAAAACTTTGTAAATGGTATGAATCAAAACGGAGAAGTATTTGGGTATCTCTCTCATAAATTTCGACGATTAAGTGAATCTAAAATCGGAGAGGGAATATTCATAGGTCCCCAAATAAGAAAACTAATGGCTCATGAACATTTTCATAGACTTCTAACAGGCAAGGAGAAAACTGCATGGGTAGCGTTTACTTGAGTTGTACTAAATTTCCTTGGCAACAAAAGGGCATCTAATTACAGAACATTAGTGGACAATATGTTGATGGCTTAGAATAGAATGGGGTGCAACATGTCTCTCAAGATGCATTTCCTTCACTCTCACCTGATCTTCTTCCCTGACAATGTTGGAGCAGTAAGCGATGAGCATGGTGAACGTTTCCACCAAGACATCGCTACTCTAGAACGACATTATCAGGGGAAATGGAACACGTCTATGATTGCTGACTACTACTGGTCTATAGTAAGAGATGCTCCTAAGATAAAGTACACTAGAGAAGCCAAAAGACCACGTTTATGAGGTATGTGACTAAAGACTACGTATATACCTTATTCTTGCGCGAACAACAATGAAGGCTAAATAGCCGATATCTTCTAAACGAGAACTAATAAAAAAAAATTACTGCCATTTTCGAATTTAGGAGGCCAAATTACATAAGATTTGATACATTTCATTTCGGATACAAAAAACTTTTTTAATTTTGTTGACTTGTGTAATGGAATATTCAGTAGCATGCTGGGGTCCATATAGAATTATTATTTTCACTAGAAAAAATTCAGAAAAGAGCAATAAAATTCATAAAAAGAGGTAAATATTGTGGAGAGGAGATAAGATGGGAATTCTTGCAAGACAGGCGTATGATATATAGGTTATGTACATTATACAAAGCTTATCATGGTTTTAAGGCACGGGGGGACATTGGGAAAAGACTGGAAAAACCATCGTATTATGGAAGAGGCGACCATTCCCTCAAAATCAAGGGTAGAAGGTATAGAACAGATGTAGGGAAGTTTTCATTTGTAAACAGAACCATTGAGGAATGGAATGAATTGCCTGTAGCAGCTTTTCAGGGAAACCCCCCCCCCTCCCTGAAGAAATTTAAGAATAACTTAAGGTCTTCTTTGTGTATTAAGTAATGCTACCTTCTTATGTAATGGTTCTTGTTTATGAAATGTTAATTGTTCATGTGATGTTCCTTGTTAATGTGTATGTTACTCGTTAATGTCTAAATATTATAGTCTTAGTTGTAGTATTGTAGTATTAGGAATCGCTGCCACCGGGTAATAACCCAATTGCAATGAATAAATACATACATACATAAGGTAGGGGGAAAAAAAAAGTGGCCCGACTCTTGTAGATGAATATACCGGTAATATAATATGTGTTAGTATTTTATAATAATATTAATAATTAATATATTCAGTTATAAAACAATACGATTAGAAACCATATTCTGGGTTTCGAAATGGGTTAAGTTAACAGTCGACACTAGAAAAAATTTCAATACATTCCCTGCTATCCTGTGAATGTCGCTAGGCATGCGCAGTGGCTCATATCGGCAACTTAGATATTTTAGTCAATCCGCTTTTTTTTTTCTACCTGTACATATACCTTAAGCTGTAAAATTTTTGGTTTCAACAAGATTTGCTTGTTTCAGTATAATACACTTTTCAGCATAAAGTATATGAAGGGTACAGGGGAAGAAGGCGGAATGTCAGTAAATCAGTTTTATAGGAAACGATTTTTAAAGTTTGAGCACTCTAAACGCAGATTCAAATAGTTTAATTTTTTGTTTTGTTTTGTTTTTTGTTTGTTTATACCATTTTCAGACAACACTCACTAATAATGGAATCTGGATAAACGTAACATTACACCACCTAGAAATTAACGCGCCAAACTGACATGTTATTTTCCTGTCGGAATTTCCATTTGTGGTCTGTTGGATTATATTATTGTTTACTAGCATGTGCCCGAGGCTTCGCCCGCGATAATTATTTCAAAAATTAAAAATTAAGAGCATAATAGTTAAATCATTATATTTATTAACACCTAAATCACCTGAATTACATACCACGATTAGATAGCGTCTCATGGTAAAAGCAACCTCAGATTCGAGTTCCTTGGCCCAGAAAACCCCTGTATAGTGAGTTTCGTCCAAATAAAATAATGTTTGACCATATTTAGGATTTACAACATTCAAGTGATCGCGAAAGGTTTATTTCGAAGGTATGGCAGAAATAGCCAAAGCCAACTGTAATAGATTTGACATGAAACGTTTAACTGAAAACTGATGCTTCGAAAACGCAAAAAAATGCACGTTTTTTGCCCGTTTTTCACTCATAACTCACGAACGAAAGCAAAAATTAAAATTCCGGTTTCGAGGTGCATTTCCCGACCCTTCAGTCTACCGATGTTTAAAATTTCAGATCTCTGCGTTCTGTAGATTCTGCTGGTCATCGCGAACAGACAGACAGACAGACACTTCCTTTTATCAATATAGATTGAGGACAAATAGTAGTTTGCAGTTTCAAATCCAAGCAGATGGCAGACTGTTGCCAAATTAATCTAATAATAATAGTAATATAATACGAAATTTCAGTTTTTCTTTGCTCTCGTTTACGACTGACATTTGGCAACTTTTGTAAATATACTTCAGCAAGCGACTATTGATGAGTATGTCCTTCTTGCATTAAAGAAACAACATTTCAAAGCCCGCACCGGTGCGGTGCCTCGGACGAGGATAGCGTTAGAGGACAGTGAGTGCCATTTTCTTCTGACTCGCCGCCTTATTTCGCTGTGACGCATGGACATTCCACCTACATTCCCTGTACGGTGAAATTTAAACATGCTATTTTCTCCTTACCTTACAATTTTTTTCACCGGTTTCATAAGCAACACTAAAAGAGTGCTCAGTCAGCTACCAGATGGACTTGATAACTAAATTTCTGATTTTTCTTGACATTCCGCCTTCTTCCCCTGTACCCTTCATATACAGTGAGTCCCATGCAAGAGTTGGCCAACGACGCGGGTTCCTGCGGCGCGGCGGGCACAGCTCCAACTCCCGAGCGATCGGGTGAAATATCTACGCTAATAATGCCGTGATCGGTGTAATGATTCAGGTTCTCACAATTACAGTTGAAATTACAATGAAAATAAACACATACCTCATCACAAGAGATGTTGGAAATGTTCTCTTCTTGCATCCACACAATACTGGCACCTTTTTAGGAAATTTTCTTTCACGCACATAAGTTCAACTTCCGAGATAAAGTTAATTTCTCTTGTGATATTGTCTTTAAGTTCTTCTAATGTATGGGAAATTGACCTATAAACTTTATTTTTCGTTCCCCATAAATAATATTCACATATTTAACAAATTCAAAGTCCATAAACTTTCCACCGGTCAGAAATATAAAATACTGTAAAACCAGACTAAAAGTTTAAACAACGGTGGATAACTCACAACACTCACCATCAGCACAACGTTTCGACTAGATCCTTCTAGTCTTCCTCAGGCACTGGTTGGCAGATCAGCTGGGTTGAGTGTTGCAACCCCCTCTACGTCACCATCATCATCGGTGAGGGGTGGGTGGGTAAATTCACAAAGTGGACGCTCTGATGCATGAAGAAACATGGTGTTGCGTTGGAATCTCTTAATCCATTCAGTAGGAATTGCAAAGTCAGAATCGGGGCATTTTTTAAACTGCCAACTAATTTTAGGGGGAACATTGTCCTGAACCATTCTACGAATTACACTAATCCATTCGTCTCCCAGGTCACCATCGTAGTTATTGACACATTTGTCCTGATTACTGGCAATATGAACAGCTTCACAAATCTTTCTTTAATTAATTAAAAGAAAGATTTGTGAAGCTGTTCATATTGCCAGTAATCAGGACAAATGTGTCAATAACTACGATGGTGACCTGGGAGACGAATGGATTAGTGTAATTCGTAGAATGGTTCAGGACAATGTTCCCCCTAAAATTAGTTGGCAGTTTAAAAAATGCCCCGAATCTGACTTTGCAATTCCTACTGAATGGATTAAGAGATTCCAACGCAACACCATGTTTCTTCATGCATCAGAGCGTCCACTTTGTGAATTTACCCACCCACCCCTCACCGATGATGATGGTGACGTAGAGGGGGTTGCAACACTCAACCCAGCTGATCTGCCAACCAGTGCCTGAGGAAGACTAGAAGGATCTAGTCGAAACGTTGTGCTGATGGTGAGTGTTGTGAGTTATCCACCGTTGTTTAAACTTTTAGTCTGGTTTTACAGTATTTAATATTCACATACTGTCAGAAGAACTTAAAGACAATATCACAAGAGAAATTAACTTTATCTCGGAAGCTGAACTTATGCGCGTGAAAGAAAATTTCCTAAAAAGGTGCCAGTATTGTGTGGATGCAAGAGGAGAACATTCCCAACGTCTCTTGTGACGAGGTACATGTTTATTTTCTTGTAATTTTAACTGTAAATTTGAGAACCTGAATCATTACACCGATCGCGGATTCATTAGCGTAGATATTTCACCCGATCGGTCGGGAGTTGGAGCTGCGCCTGCCGCGCCGCAGGAACCCGCGTCATTGGCCAACTAATGCATGGGACTCACTGTATAATTTTCATAATGAGATTTCACTCTACCTAGAAGTGTGAGGAACCCTTTTTTCTGTTGAGTTTAGAGAATTCAAATGCAAACACATTAAAAACATTTGCAAAATATTTATTTGTGCAACAAATCAATTGATAAAATTATTGATTCAAAAATAAAATGTTCAGTTTTGTACTATGTACCTCAGTACATTGCAGTGGACATTTAATATTATTTTAGTTTTCATTTCTGATAAAATGTCTTGAGCCTGCACCAAATGAGATTCAAGTATGAGTATGTGGCCCTAGACCCAAGACCCTTTAATGAATTTCATTCTAAAATTAGATTAGCAGATTTATCACTTCAATATAAGAATATATTCAATCTCATTGGATACAAATACAGCACAAAAATTCCTACCTTCCATTATTGAGTACTGAGTATTGACTATCAATGAGTATTGACTATCAAGACTTTATTTCTGATCTGTGGTGCCCAGGCTTTATGCTTAAGCACACTGGCAAATGATCAGTCAGATTTGTTAAAGCAGATAAGAAACAATAACCAATTATGTCCTCCATACATCCTCGGTACAAGATCTTATCCACTCTTCTTTTTCCTCCATATTCCACTTTCTCGATGAATCCAGAAGGTCCTGGTCTGACCACTGTTGTCATCAGATGCGTGGAGTGTATCTGAATACAAAACGAATGGACAGTGTTCATCTCTGCACAGGCAGCAAAAATCTGTCTTACACACTAAACTGATTATCCATGATAATTGGGACTATGACATGCACAAATAATTGAAAAACATGGATAAACCGGATGTTAGAATTATTACTATTCTAGCTTCAGGAAATGTTGTTATGGGCTACACACATAATATAATGTGATTTTAATAGACTGTTAGGGTCTTTTCCCCGTGGGTGTCCGCATGCTGACCACATGCCCCCCAATCCTGCCATCTGCCTATGGTAGATGAAGCAGCGGTCGGGTGGTAGCCTTGTCCCTTCTGGGATGTTAGCACCACGGAGTTAGTCAGTTAGGGCCTTTTCACACTGGGTCACTTGTGATGGTCACCGCTAGCATTGCCAATAGTAGCTACAAGATAAAACAGTTTGTAATGTCTTTTGACATCCCAAATGGCAGGTCAACCTTCCACTTCACCTATAAAAGCTTCAGTATTAATCAAATCTAAATCTAAACTCATGGCTGGATAACTAATTTTGCTGAGCTCGATTACACAACTGAATTATGCATATACAACTTGCATTGTTGGTAATTATAAAATGCAGTGACCGTCACTTGTGACCCAGTGTGAACGCTCCCATTTAAACCAATGCTTCTTCGCAGGTGACCGATCACAAGTGTTTGGAGTAGACATTGCGTCACTTGTGTTTGGGTGGGTCACCATGGTGATCCAGTTTTTTTTCGCTCCCATTTAAACCAATACTTCTTCGCCGGTGACCGTCACAAGTGACCATCACAAGAAACCAAGTTTGAAAAAAAGGCTCTTAATGGTACTAGATTTGTCATATGTCCTGAGACATCGCATTCTCTACGTACTACATGACCACAGAAAGAGCAGGAAATTCAAAATCTCGAATCTCGTTATATTAAAATGCTCAGAAAGAGGCCATGGAAAGTAAACACCGAACAGCACTACTTTTACATGTAATAAATTAACACAGTATTATTTATACTAGTTTTGTTTATATATCCAACTGTAGCATAACAATGTATGGTACGCCTATGTTGAAATATGCAACTTTACACTATTATAACAATACTCTGAACGCAGCCTAATATACACATTTTTTACAATTTTTTAATATCAATACTTTTAACTAGCTGTATCTTGAAGTTTAGTAATAAAATGTGCTGGATCATATAAGGTATACAGATTGTGGCCTATCAAAGGATAATTTTCTGAAATTTATAAAAGGAACAATAAGTATGCATTATGCATAAAAGGAACAATAAGTATGCATTATGCATTATGTGTGTAGCATTACTACACTCACTGTATTGGTCTAGACAGTCACAATAGAATTCATTGATTTATAAAGTTAGGCCTCTACAAACTATTTTATTTTTTATTTTTTAAAACTATATTATGATTATTTGATTAATTTTAACTTTTTATTTGCTTGTTTAAATTTTTATTATGTATGCCCTACCAGTATCCTAACAGCTACAGTAATACAAAGCTTTGTGAACTTTCCACCTGTGTTTAAGTAAGAAGTTGAAAATGAGCTCACACTAAACATAGGGCTAAGGGCGATTTTTTTTGGGGGGGGGGAGGATGGGTACCCCTGGTGTTACAGCAGCGTCGCCAGGAATTTTATTAAGGGGGCAAAGTCAATTTCTGAGCTCAATTTCAAATGATTAGGCTAACACATTAATATTCACTTAGTTAACCGGATCGTTATTTTGAACCCAAGCTGAATTCGACGAGGCTACAAAGTTTTTTAAGTTAACAGAATACGCTCTTTTGAGCAATGGCCTTGGTGAGAGATTATTAGAAATACATAATATAGTTATAAGTAGTTAATACTTGCTAAACTCATTGTTCCGACCGTGTTCGGAGCATTTCCCTAAGAACGTCTGTGCGCTAGGGAAAACATGCTGGTTCAGTGCGTTCGCCAAATGAAACCAAAACAAACAACTGGACAAGACCCATCAACATTTATTGAACCGCTGGTCACACTCACTACAATTAAACACTACTTCCAGCCATGAACCGACCCGCGCCATGTTCTTGAGATGTGCTTGGATTATAGCGTGGCGTGGCTGTGTTTCTTCTCTCGTCAAAAACTGCCACCTGACAAGCACCACTCGGGAGCATGACTGACACGTGGCGCATCCGTGGCTTCTTACTCACCAGACACATGGACAGTCCACGCGGCTGCTACCCAAACATACCGCCACACCTAAATGTATCACATTTAAAATTTACAAAAAACACAAACAAGAAGTGATAATGAGAGATCTTCCTGAAAGTACAATTGTTCAATGTGATCTTGAAGTCATGAAACTTATGCAGCCTTATTGCATTAGTCTTTCAGGCTGTCGTCAATGTCACCAAACTTGAGTTTGTGAACTACAAAATAACAAAGAAATGAACAAGTGCTTAGCGATTCTTAAAAATACATGAGAATCACTAGCAACATACTCTAAAACAAAATGAGAACAAAAGTATGCCAATCATTGATTTGGCAATAGACAGAGTTTGTGTATGGAACGCTTCAGAGTCCCACTGCTAGTGCGGATGATAGCTGTCCGGACTCGCCCATCCTTCCCAGGGATGACTTCCTGGATGACAGCTAGTCGCCACGACAATGGAGGAAGATTGTCATCCTTGACGATCACAACCATACCAGGTGCTAGATTTGGGTGACTGTCTGTATTTGCTACTTATTAATTAGTTTCAAGTTGAATCGTGGGATCAATGACACTTTCCTTATGATATAACAGCAGAATGCTGTAAAGCAAATTATACTGCTGAATTGTAGTGGAGCATTTAATTGTGAATCTAACTGAATGTATTTATTTCTAAAGCTAATAGCGGCTAGTGTTCCTCATCTTAGCTATTCTGTGAATTGGCTCCACTGCAGTCGGCTACTAATAATATAGTTTTCATATTGTTTACAACCTTGACTAGAGAGGTGTTGAAAACAATGTCCATCTACTGCAACACATTTTTGACATCTCGGAATGAAATTGACATTTACACGTGCAAGTCCGTCTACTGTAATTCTCCCAATTTCTCGCACAATACTCTCCATTATATCACGAATTGTTAGCAGATTGTCTTTGTATACCTTATTTTATAGATTTTACCATAAATAGAAATAGAGGTTGACAAATCTGGGGACCTAGAGGGCATAATCCTGTCCTCAAATATTTCCTTTATACGAGGGTCGTTCAAGTCAATCCGGGACTTCTTTCTTTTCAGGTTTAAATGGACGCCTAGGCTGGAGGTTTTGTATGCAGTAGAAATTGGCATCTGTGTCCTGTTACTGGTAGACGGCGCTCATTTCCCGCACTTCTGGATAGATCGTTATTCAAGATGGCGGACAACAGTGTGTTGTGATGAAGTTTTTAGTGAACGAGGGCATAAAAACTGCTGAAATTTACAGAAGACTTCAGGCTCAGTACGGTGATGAAACACTCAGTCGCAGTAAGACATTTTCTGTAAATTTCAGCAGGTTTTATGCCCTCGTTTACTAAAAACTTCATCACAACATGCTGTTCCACGTAGATGTTCACACTGCTGTTCGCCATCTTGAATAACGGTCTTGATTGACTTGAACGACCCTTGTAAAATAATTTAATGTTTCGGCTGCTGTATAGGCAGTTGCTGATTCCTGTTCAAAATAAGAACTCTGACACCTGATATTGGTTAACTGTTCAAAAAATGGGCTCACTATTTGTGTTCTATATCTCTCAGCAATGATTGCATCATCACAAAATATAGGGCCTATATCTGTGGCTTGTTCTAAAAGGGCCAATGTCAATTTCTTGTAAAAATGAGATTTTTGCATTATTGAGCTCGGCTAGACTTTATCTTTCGTTTAATAAAAGTACCGTTTATTGCAGCAGATACTGCAAGTGTTCAGCTATTTTTCAAAATATTCGCTACCAGAATTGAGACATTTTTCATACCATGGGACCAACTTTTGAATACCTGTGTCGCAGAACTCTGCCGCCTCGGATTTGAATAACTGTGTGACAACCATCTCTGCCTCTTTGTCATTCTCTGTCATTTCTTGTGTAGGGAAAAATGGAAATCACTGGGAGCAAGGTCCAGGCTGCAGGATGAATGTTTAAACACCTTCTAATCGAACTTCTGCAAGAGGCTTGCTGGGAGGTATTTAAAAATCTACCCTACAGCCCGGATCTCGCTCCCATTGATTTCCATCTTTTCCTACACCTTAAGAAATGACAGAGAATGACAAAGAGGTGGAGATGGTTGCCACACAAAGGTTCAAATACCAGGTGGCAGACCTCTCTGACACAGGTATTCAAACGTTGGTCACACGATATGAAAAAGTCTCAATTCTGGTGGCAAATATGTTTAAAAATAGCTGAACACTTGCTGTATCTGTTGCAATAAACCTTTCCATGCCTTTTTTTTTCTGTAAACAGCCCCAGGGAAAATTACTTTATGGACGGTCCTTGTAATCTTTTATGTCCAGTTATAACGCACCATATACCAACCTTCTCATCATGTAAAGGAGCTTCATGAATGAGATGGGAATTTTCAGTCCTTACTCCAGGATCTATTGTTTTCCATTACAACATGGCCATACAAGTGAAACCATGCTTTATCTGTGAATATAATAAGTTTAAGATCCACAACAGCATCGCCAACACTGTGCAAAACCCAGTTACAAAAATCTAAATTCTGTGGTTTTCAAAACATCCGTCTCTAGTGATAGATGCTGGAGAGATTTTAGAGGAGAATGTTCTAACCTTTCTCCTAACTTATCGAGTTTTCCCTCAGTAAGTACACTTGGGTTTTTCCTTTCACAGTCAATCTGAACTGACCCCGTATCTCTCAACTTTTTTACGAGGTTTAATACAGTGATCCTACTTGGAATGGGAGTACTAAAAGATTTCGTTGCATTTTCTTACAATTCCTCTTTCTAATGGAACACTCGAAAAGTTAAAACTTCTGTTGTAACATTAACTTTTGAGGTGCCACATTAACATACTGCTAGCACATCTTATAGGCAATTGAGCATATTAGCCACAACCCATAATAACATAATGCCAACACAGCTTAATAGACAACTGTGCAGCAGAGATAAGTTAGGGGTAGAGAGTTGCACACAACTCTAACTCCGATTCTTTGTCTACTGGCAAATGAGAGCGCTGACGAGGTGACTGCATGCCTCCTAGTGCCATAAAGAACCCTAAGGAACGCTATGTATATATACAGTAAAACCTCAATAAAATGCTCAAGTATAACACTCTTTTTATACGGTCCGTAAACGTTTCATATACCATTATTTTAAAATTTAACCTCTTATTGATGCTACCTTGTTCTGCTTATAGCACTTTTTTCCCAGTTGAAAATAAGGGAAAATTCCATAATTCCTTAAATGTACGAGACTCAGTTTCTCACAAAGAGTGGGAAATTCTACCTAACCATACTGTGCAGTGTATTACAGAGGGAATGTGCCAAAGCTTATCTTATCAGGTCAAATAAGGAGGATATTAAAAACTTGCTTTTCTCTTATCAAAGGTTACTTAGGTGGGAACAGATTAGAAAAAGACGGAATGTGATGGAACGTAATGTGAACATAGTGAAGTTAATCGGTAAGTAAAGACTTAGCTACCAAGGAAATAAAAATTAAGCTGCACATACTCTAGCACAGCGTTTCTCAACCTATGGTCCACGGACCACTGGTGGTCTGCGAAGATGGTCCACAGACATGATTAAAAATATCATAAAGCAAGTGGAAAGTAAAGAAGTAAATTTTTTCACATATTTCGTTATAATGACCTATAATTAATATCCCAAATATTAACAACATAGGCCTTCTATTAAAAATGGGATGTAAAATTGTTTAGACATTTTAGAGGTGTTTAAAAAGGTGTTTAAAAAGGTTAAGAAACGCTGCTCTAGCAGAACATTGGGTCATATACTAGAGCCAAGCTATTCAATATGCTGACAAAAAAGTTAAAAGAAAGTGTAAATCACAATAGATTTCAGAGCATGTTAGCCAAATACTTGCTAAGTAAAGTATATTACAGCATCAAAGAGTTTATGGAAGATAATAAATAGATTGTGACATGCCGTGCTCACAACCCCAATTACATTTAATTTTAGTAATATTTAGCATTGTAATATTTGTAAATAAGGAGAATCTGCTCCTCAACCTGACAATGTTCCTCTGTGTTCTATGTATATTATGTATACACTATGTGGAATGAATAAATATTATTATATTATTATTATTATTATTAATCAAGTAGCTCCTCAGTCTGAATCATGAGGCTGAATACACCTGATTTCAGACCTCCCTACCACAGAAAAAACCAAGGAGGTACCAGTGATTGAACCCTGGCCTCCAGATCCATAACCAGCGTTGCTAACCACGAGACCACGCAGGTGATCATATGCCACACATCCTTTGATTTATATCATTTCTCAGTGCTCCTAGTTTTTTTTTATTTTTTTATTATTATTACATTTCTGTGGAGAGATTTTTCCAGTATGAAATCTGAGCCAGCATTACATCCCCTTAGAATGAAAACCTCGTATCTCATAAAACACATACGAGGCTTTGTCACTTAATAACGCTTCCTCTAGAGGGCAGCCCACAAGTTATTATTGTAATATTGGCTGACAAATAGTTAAGATACATGTTTTTCTATCTAATAATAAATTAAAAATACTCCCGCTTCTCTTTTGTGATACGAGGTTTTCATTCTAAGGTGACGATTGCCCATTACATTTTAATTTCTTGCTGTTCTACCCGCTGTGTTTGGCCTGTAAATGACTATTAGAAGCTGATATTTTGCATATGAGTTCTTTCTTATACTGAAAGCTACTGTGACATGAAACACTTCTTGCAAACACAATCTCAAAGTGGGAATGCTTCTTAAGGGAATAACTGCAGGATATGATCATACGACTTACCAAGACATCAGCATCTAAGACATAAAGTCTTCTCAAAGAGTCATCAATGAGCGCCAATCGAAAGTGGAAAGGGTCCTCTATGTCGTCCTGGTACAGCATGGTCTGGCGTAGTTCGGTGCCTATGGCCCAACTCACATCTTTGCCAACAGATTCTACACAGATATCTTGGTATTCCTCATATAATGAGTGTTGCTGCAGTTCCAAATCAGCTGTGCAGACAATATGTCAGAGTTAAAAATTATCTCAACAGAAAAGTTCCCTTAAACCAAAAAAACTGAATGGATTGGTGAAGCGTGAATTTGTAAGTTCCATTTGGTTGAGCGCCTGATACATAAGACTAAAATCAGTGTAATGAGGACGAAACCAGTGAGTTCCAAGAACACATTCTCATATCGCTGAACAACGGTTTATAACTACCTATATGCAGAAGACCCAGGTTTGCGTCTGACTTCATATATATTTATATTTTTTATTTTCAGTTTTTAATTTCTCTCTCAGAAGTGGATAGTAAATAATATGATTTATGTGAACAAGATTTTAAATTAGTATTAAAAAAATAAAAATAAAACAAAAACAAAAAATGGTTCAGTAACATTGGCGTCTTCTTCCAATTACCCTTCAATTAAATCAGAAGCTCAGTTCCTGGATCTTCTGCTGACCTTCAAAAGGAGTACTGATCAGCAATAATAATGGTAATGGTAATGATAATGATGATGATGATGATGATGATAATAATAATAATAATAATAATAATAATAATAATAATAAAAATAATAATAATGATATTAATAATTTTGAATAAATAATAATAGTATAGAAGAATGTTAAAGACAAAACCAATGTGATCCAAATACATACTTTTAAACTATGTATCTGATGGTGTAATAGCTCTGTGGTAATCTTGCTTTTTATTTACGTGATTCAAGTTCATGTTCACTGGAAGGACTTTGGATGATTTTTATTTATATTGATGTGCAGTGCAATTGATCTCAGAAGTATTATATACCCCATATTGAATTTCTAATCTATTTACCTTTTTGTTTCATTTATTTCTGGGAAATATTTCTTGAGCTTATTTAAATACAAGGGAAATGGTTATTTTTGTTCATTCCTATCCGAGAAGGATTTCTTTATATGGAAAAATTGAAGCGTTATGGTTTTTTGGAGGGCAGTGTAGATATTACAAAATGACATCTTGCTGACTTGCAAGACAGAACCATAAGAAGAAACAATTACATCTGCGTTATTCAAGACCAGTTCTCAATGTCCTCCGTAGCTCATTGCCAGCAAGCTAGACTGCAGTTTGAGAGGTCCAAGGTTCAACAGCCATGGCAGGATACTTTTTTTTTTTCACTTCTATAATATTTAATAAATATAAATACAGTATAATGCATATGTATAATTTCATTGAATTCACTGCCTCTGCCTTCCATCTTTATACTTCCTCTACCCAAACCATAGGTATTATATTACCATGTATTATAGGTACAAGTATTGTATTGTGTTTGGCTCTGAAACTGGATGTATTTTCAGCATAAATACATATTTTGAGGTTTCCTGAACACAAAATACTAAATTTCAGAAACATGCCTGTGTATGGGTTTGTGATCAGTAGGGCCCGGATTTGAAGGTTTTAACCTATTTTACCCCCAGCTTCCTAATTAGAACATTAACGTATTTTTCCGTTTCACGACCCTTGCTTCTGAATATATGAATCCTGAACCTAAAAAGGGCTAAATCGGACTGAAAGGCCTAAAAGGGGCTAAAGGGGACTTTTGCTGAAAAACTAGGTGCTAAAGAGGACGTTTGCAGAAAAACACGATTTTAAATAGATTTTCCAATTAATGCAAAGGAAAATAAATATGTGAATTTGTGCATTTTAAGAAGAGACATAAATTTATACAACCCACTGAAATTAACAATGTATATGTCACTTGCCGCTTGTCTTTGTAACTCGAAAATGTGCCACCTCACTGTCGCATTAAATGAAACTTGAACCGTCTACAATACTTTGAAATCTGCAACTAATCCATTGTCAATTCAACTTTAAAATAACTAGTTGCTGACCAATGATAGACAAATGTATTGAAGGAACAAATTCGTGACACTTGAGTCTACTATTTTTGTAGATCAGAAGTGAATTGGGTGGTGTATTAAATAATTGTATCAATAAAGGGTAAATATCTCAATTGTTTATGCTATTTTTCAAGTGCCGATATAAGGAATAGTTACTTGTTTCTTTTGCAAAAAAACTAAATAACTGTGTCAAAATTATAATACAATTTTTGGTGTTAATATTAGTGCTCATTATAAGTTTTATTAAGAAGGCTAAAATCATTTGTTTAAAGCCTAAAAAGGGCTATTCCACGAAAATAAAAGGCTAAAACGCCTTTTATAAAAGCCTAAAAATCCGCCCTAGTGATCAGCACAGCTTGAAAATGAAAAATCATATACAGTAAAGTCCCGCTATTCCGAACTAATTGGGACCGAACACCGTTCGGTTTGGCGGGAATTCGGAATAGGCGGATTTCATGAATAATATCAACATATTGACTTGTTAAGGCGTAAATTTAGTGCGGGGAATTGTATAAATGGAGCCAACATGTGCTGTAAGTAACCAGCTTTCTTTCGAATTCGGTTTCCGGCATTTTCATAAAGATTAGGCTCTATGTATGTCTCTATTTAGCTTCTTTGTATAACAATAAAAGTCCTTTTTTTCACGAACGTCTTTTTAATTTCACCTGTTTTTAAGTTTAAAAAATCTTCATTTTTTTAAACTCTGTTCGGAATAGGCGGATTTTTGGAATAGCGGGGTTCGGAATAGCAGGACTCTACTGTATAAACAAAATTTTAGAATTTGGGATAGATATTTTTTACAGATGTAACACAAAGACTGATAATGATTTTCTTTTACTATTACTCCCATTTTACAGGAAGAAAATTTAATTATTAGCAATTTTATTGAAAACGGTTCTAATAGTTTTGTTTGAATTTTGTACAATGTGCTTATATTAAGAGCTAAAACTATTATTGAAACATTTTCTCCAATACATTCTCTGAAGGGTAGTTATAAGCCTCTCGTTTCATACACAAACTTTGGTTTTAAGTCTTGCCTATTTACACCCCTCTGCAAAAAGACTCAACACTTCAATATCCTTGAAGATGGGGGCAGTGTGGACTTCGAAACATTGCACATACTTGGTCATCAAATCTTGCTGTCAACCATTAGAAGCATTTAGTCATGTGTTAGAGCAAGGAAAATATCGAATCATACCATACAAAGAAAAGGTACACCCACCTGGTTAAAGCTTTAGTAAAGACTACACACTTTATCTTGAGCTGAAAAAATGCAGGGGTGAGTGAAGCTGATATTGCATGCAGTATAAGAGATTGGCTATTGCACAAGGCGGTGAGTTGAAACTGATGTAATTTCTTAAAGGTTGCCAAGGGGTTTTAAGTTGGTATAGTTTTATGCTGGTAAAGAATGTAACTAACTGTAGTTCGTAGCAATTTCAACTCTCACTACTAAACTAACAATTTTTTTATTGGTGCAGATATGGTAGTAGAATATATCGCTGGAAAAATGACCTCTCGGTAGAAAATCGGTTTAAAAGTCGTAGCATTTACATGTATTTGAATATGCACTTTCACATGCCTGACTTAATACAATATAACAAAATATATTTCACGAGAGTTTGTAGGTAATTAATATAACTTTCTAGCAAAATAATCAAAACTAAATTGCTTTTCCTTCCATTTCCTTTATTTGCTTTTATTGTTTAACTGCTGATGTCCAACGCTTCTTGGTTTAAGGAATCCTAACATTTAACTTCGTTGTCACTTATATCAACTATTTCTACAATGCCAGTAGGCTACTGTTCTTCTAAAGTCCCTGGATATAATTCTGCCATTTTCAGAATATGTTGTAAACAGATAAAAAAATAGAAGGTAGTTCAAGAATGCCTCTAACAAAAAGTTTTGGGAATGGCAAAATTGGAAACGGGCCGCAAACTTCATTTTTTTGAGCGAGGCCTTCTAGATATGGACTGTTTTCAGCTTTATGGAGTGTTTAGCTCAAGATAAGGTGTGTGAACTTTACATGTCCAGTAGTCATACTTAGGCTATGTTATTCATTGGATTTATAAAAAACATGTTATCTTAAGGACTACCCTCTTCACTCTAATGTAAAGGAACATTGAGTACCTGGAGACATGTTGTCAGAATTGAAATCTCCACAGATGATATCTAAGTCTACAACATCACAGGACTCTGTTCTCTGCTGCTTGAACAAAGTGACAAATACCAAGATGTCAGTGAGCTGAGAAAAGAGAACTGCTTCCACGCCTTGGAAAGCTTGAGTGTGAACATTAGCAATGTACCCAACATGTCTTTGTCCATCCTTATCATAATACAACAGCACCTGCAATGTTAACATGTCAAAATTACTAATGAACAGGTTTGTATGTTTGCTAGTTTTCATAATTTTTTGTAGTAATTTCGGTATATTTTTTGCTATGTTTATATAATTTGTTCAACTATTTCACTATTTTTGTTAAGATTTTTAAGAAATAAAAGTTTCAGCAAACATAATTTTAACTGATGTGGCTTTGGCTTCATTTGAAAATGCAAATGAACTCTTGTTTTCGGTATACGATGTGAGTCCAGAAAGTAAGTTTCCCTGGAACTGTTTACAGAAACAGAACACAATTTCAAGGAAACATATATTGTAACAGATACAGCAAGCGTACAGCTATTTTTCAACATATTCGCCATTGGAACTGAGACATTTGCCATACCGTGTGACCAACTTTTTAATGCTTGTGCCTTAGAAATCTACCGCCTGGGATTTGAACCACTGTGTAACAACCATTTTCTCTTCTCTGTCATTCCCTGTCATTTCTTGAGGTGTAGGAAAATATGGATATCACTGTGAGCGAGGTTCGGGCTGTAGGGTGAATGCTTAAACACCTCCCAGCCGAACTTCTGCATCCAGAAGTTTAAAAATCCACTCTATAGCTTCAATCTCGTTCCTAGTGATTTTCATCTTTTCCTACACCTCAAGTAACGCCAGAGAATGAAAGAGGCAGAGATGGCTGTCACACAGTGGTTTAAATCCCAGGAGGCAGACTTCTACAACACAGCATTAAAAAGTTGGTCACATGGTATGGCAAATGTCTCAATTCCGATGGCAAATGTGTTGAAAAATAGCTGAACACTTGCTGTATCTGTTGCAATAAATATTTCTATGAAATTATGTTTTGTTTCTGTAAACGGTCCCAGGGAAACTTACTTTCCGGACGCATCTCGTACACTGGTAGGTTGTAAAATCTACTGAAATATCAACTTCCAGTTTTTATTAACCGCCATCTAAGGTTGCCACCTTCAAGTTTCTTCTAGTGTAATTCATATGATTTCATCAGTTATTTTAAGATTTTGCTAAAAGTTGAATCTTTCTTTACATTTTTAGCCAAATTTGTGATTTTTTGTAAAAAATTTTTTTTATGTTTTAACAAATATTTATGTCCCAGCTTGTTTTATCAATTATGATTAATTCATCACATTATGTTGATAAAGTCACATAGTGCAGACCAGTGGCGGATCCAGAGAGACATTTTGGGGGGAACCAAAGTAGAGAGGGAAGTCTTTACTCATAAAAATTAATTATGCCCAGTACACAATTGAAAACAAAATGAACATTTCAGCATTTTCTTACAAAGGCATTTCAAAATAATGAATGTCGCTGCTTTAATTTAAGTATTTGGGTTATGTTCTAATAAATTTTGAATAATTTGTGCTTAATGTTACAAATTTTGGGGGGGGGGGAATTTCCCCCATTTCCACCCCCCCCCCCCCCCCCCCGTGGATCCGCCCCTGGTGCAGACAGTTACATTTGGAAGGTCACAGTTCAAATCTCATGCTTGCCAACCTAATTTAAGTTTTCAGTGGTTTTGCTCATTTCCAATAGTCCTTCTCCACCACCTTTTCTTCTTTATACCAAAAATTGGATTTTCATGTAAGTGTAAGCTTATCATTCTAGAGGTTGCATCACAGTATAAGTATTAATACAGTAAGGAAACTGTGTGTTAAAAGTCCTATGACAACTTGTTAAACGGGCGACACTAGCGCTCCATGCGGCGGTTGAGTAAAACTGCATTCTCACCATATAAAATAACTTGTGAAAATGCATAAACACATAACAAAATATGTTATAATAAGAGAAAAAAATCTTCTTTCAAAACTGAATTTTAAATTTAAGAAACAATGAAGCATGTATTATATTTTAGTTAAGATCAGGCACAATTTTTAAATGCCACTTACCTGTGACGGATAGTTAACTTGCACTGCAGTTCCTAGGGCTATTCTTATTACAAGTTTTAATAACTTCAAGATGATTCTTGGAAAACCAATTATAACTCATTTTTATTTTTAAAAGTAGCCTAATATTACATTAGAATAGAAATGTCATCATTTTACAAAAACAATACAATATTACATAAGATACAATACAAAATTCAAATAAAAATATAGGTTTCTATCAATATTTCTCAATTTCTAATACTCCAAAACTGCTTTTAGTATACAGTCGGTACAGCAGTTTTAATTAAAGAATTCTTATTGGAATTCATAAACTGGCTGTTTTCGAAGTGTTCCAAACATAGGCGGCAATTTACATTTAAATATTTTACAGTTTTTGTTAGTAGGTCTTCTCGCCGACTATTGATGACCCATTTTTACACCTGAAATCATTACAACAATTGAAGGTAGATCGAAGCCGTAAGATACAGAAACAAAATACAATCTCAACAATGGAGTTGAGGACGAGCAGTGTGACAAACCTATATTCAAAGGTCACTCTTTAATATAATTTATAACTTAAACGTTGATTTTAAAGGTGGGAAAAACCTTGGACTAGATACGCTTCTTAACAGTAGCCTATTTTAGGTAAGCCAATTGCTTGCCTAGGTTTGGATAATGATGCCATGTTAGTTTACTGTCGCAAACACCTTAATGGCACATGTATCCGAGAATTTATGATGTAAGATTATGTTTTCGTCATCTTTACGCCTACATCGTGTTCGAGAAAATAAATATCATACCACCTGTAAAATCGGCTATGTGCACTTTTTTACGAAATTGAGTTATGTGCACTGATATTCCTTAGCATTGATCCTTACAACCGGGCATGTGGATCTTTGATTGTCAGGTTTGTGCAAGCAAAGAAAAAAAATCGGCTACATGCTGCAAAATGGCCATGTGCATTAGAGCTCACATAGCCATTCTTGACTGCCAACACGGCACACATGTTTGTATACATAACAGGCCCTGGCATATACATTAAAATGCACATAGGAAATAAGCTGCACCGCAGCAAATATTGTGTTATCTTAAGCGATCACAATACGACACCCTAAATATTGTTATCTTAACCGTGATATAGACTGCTGACATTTTCATTTCATTAGTATCTATTGTTAGAAATTACAACATAATTAAAGATAAAAATATTACATTAAAGTAAATGTAAACATAACCACACCAGAACATGTGTCAAGAGTAAGCCAGCAGGCATACAATAAATATTACGTATTATTCTTCTTACCTTTCTGGATCTTTTGGGAAAGTGAAGAAATGCAATTCAGGATTTCTTCCTTTATTGTTACTGCAATTTATAGCAGAACAATAACATCCTTTCGAAACACGCATTGCTATAAAAATTCAAGACTCCTATTTATTTCCATTCTTCCCGCAGTAGTGATTGTAGTATTACTCAATGGCCGGTAGGATCGCTAGTAATCTGCGCGCGCATGTCCGTCCGGCAGAAAAAACGGACTGAGTTTCTTTACTGTATTAATACGTATACTGTGGTTGCATGTTCAAACCCTCGTTCGGCATATGCAAGATGTATGGTAATTTTATATCAATTAACTAAAAAATCTGAGTTTACTGTGATATTTCAGCTCTAAAATAATTTTGTTTCATGATTTGGCACTTATATTTTGCTGACACTTAAACTGAAAGAATGAGGCGACATGATTCACAAATAAAACTTACACATGGTGGTAAAATAAAAACGTAAACTTATTGTTTAATAAAAACCATGATTAATTTATTTACAAGGAAAGAAAAAGTCACAAAATCAATTACCCCTCCACATCTATCTGTATTTACAACAGAACTCGGTATGTTGGGCATGGAGTTATCTTGGGCAACAATTCAGGACATGGTCCTACAGATCATCCGTTTTCAGATATGGAAAGAGCCAGCAATTTCTCAAATATTTTTTACTCTTGCCAATATATTTTTATTCTATTCATATAATTTATATTGACCAATAACTTTAGCAATACCTCCCATATCGACCAATCATGGTATCAGTTATCTTATAATATGCTTGTTAGGAATACAAGGATTCGAGTTTATCTGATAAAACATCATTATTTAAAACAACATAACTTGTCTGGAGACTGAAATAAATTATATGTCCGTTTAAAAAACATAATTTTGATTTGGTGCAAGCTATTTCATGTGCTTTTATTCTGTTCTGATGTTAGCTTATCTGAATTAGGTTAACTATTTCTCATATGCACTATTGGTAACATTGATTCATCGACTGTTGATTCATTCAATATGCCATGATCTGACAGCTGACAGATTACTAATTTTATTTTTGGAATAGCCTAAATAAATCCTATAATAAAATCTAGTGATTTCAGAGACCAATAAATCAGGTCAATACTTGACTCTCAGAAACCAAATCCTGAACAATCTTATTAAGTACGAGCTGGATGACTGACTTGTTTGAACTGAAGTATTTCTTCAGTACAAAACTAGGAAAATAATAAAAAAAATTGGTAAACTTTAAAATTGACAGGTGACAATTTACCCGGTGAACAAATGAAAAATGTTCACTGTAACTCCTAAGATGATAAGAAAATTACGCTAGGTGCATTAAAAGGTATGCCAGTGTTTTTCGTTTAGCTATGACCGAGAGTGAGATTTAATTATTATTCATTTTAATTGTTTATGCGTGATTTGAGTAACGTTCGTGAATCTGTGGTACATTTTAATCGTTTCGTTTCGAATCTGTATGCCCATGATTCATTTTCTTTATTTAATTAATTATTTATATTTTTACCTCACCCAATGCATAAATGAACCCTGAGGCGAACTGATAACTGGCTTAGCATACTCCCTACAAATGTCACCATAGGGAACTCAAACCTGAGATATTTTTTTTTCTCCAGGCAGTGCACTTTAATTGTGAAATGCACCTCGAAGCAGCATTTTTAGCTTTTTAATTAATTTAATTGAGATTGTTGATACCATTACGAAAGGCAAGTCTCCTGACACGGGTATAAAAGTTGTATTTGAGAGCAGGCCATGTTCCTTTTTACAGCTAGAAAACTTATGTGCATGGGTGAATGCAATAAGCTATACTGACTTCTTAAGGGTAGGGCAAGAATCCCCATTGAGTAGTAGTCAAGTTACCTAGAGTTTTCAAACTGATAGAGCTAGGCCAGTTGCAGCTGGTAGAGAAAGAAAGCCTATCACATGTTATGGCTGTGGGAAACCAGGGCACTTGGTAAAACATTGTAGAGATGGTTATTTTCATTGTAATTTTAACTGTAATTGTGAGAATCTGAATCATTATACCGTTAGCAGCTTTATTTGCATAGATATTTCACCCGATCGCTCGGGAATTAGAGCTATGGCCGCTGCGACGCAGAAACCTGCACGATTAGGCAACTCTTATGTGAAACGCACTGTAGTAGTGCAGGCCACAATTTATTTGAACTCTTTGTCTGTTTTGTCACTCCCTCATTTTGTTATTTTAGTCGCAGCTAGCATAACGGTGATGGTTTGAGTATTGGTTGAGGAGTGGACTATAGTAAACATCATTTAGATGGATACACATTATATGAAATTTTCCTCAACTAGTTATCCTATGAATATTACAATTTTTCCTGTTTAGCCTGCCTACATAAAAGTCCCTTCTGATTTTATTACCAGTCCTTTTTCTTGTTTTTAATTCCGTTGTTAATATGAAAGATGCAAATATCTGGTGTTATCAAGTCTGGTGGCTAGTTATTAAAAGTGATGCACAAGAAGCATGGAGATCACTATTATGCGGGAGACTCTTCCCCTTTCTTTGTGCTCTACCCTAGTGCCTCTGTTACATGGAAAACTTACATCATGTTCTTGTGCCAAGTGGACACCTTCGAGTGTTACAGAGGCCAAGTGAAGTGGACGGTGTTTCATGCAAAAAAATATGCCATGATATAATAAAATATAATATAATATTAAATATAATATAATATAATATTAAATATAATATAATATAATATATTAAATATAATATAATATGTGATGGTGTTTGCTATTCAGTTTTTTGGGCACTTCGTGTGAGGCTGTATCCCCTCTATGATTAGTTTATTTTTCTTCTTTGTTGTGTGGGTTATACATATAATGTTCTCTGTAGTTATCTGGTTAGGTTTGGGTAAATTCCATTTACATTGTCTCACTTTCTCATTGTGTGTTTTGCCTTATGTCATGTGCTGGTCGTATTATTCTTGGCACCTTTTAATTTATGTATTTATATTTGTTTGGATTTTGTACTTACAGTTCTAGTCATCACTTTGCGGCGATCTCTCTACTTTCTACGCTTTATTTTGTTTTCGGTTTTTATTGTGGTTCAGTTGTTTCTTTTAATCTCACTAATTAATCTCGTCATCTAAATTGTATATTTTGGCAGCATTCTGTTTTCATTTGCTTCTCGAGGGGGACGTTTCCCGCCACCTATTTGTGGCTCCCATGGCTTTATTTCTGCAGGTATGTTTCTTTAGTTAGTTAATGGGTTTATTCAATCTTTTCTTTGCAGGTGGGTTTTTGGTCATTCATTTATATATGCATGCACAATATGTTTGGTTAAATTTATATTCTTCACCCACCAGTTTTGTGTTTGTCATTTTCGGTTTAGTTATAGTTTCATTTATTTTTCTTGTTGTTGTGTTTGGTTTATTGCGTCGGGAAGAGATGACCCACCAACTTAACTTATGGTTTTGTGCTGAAGCAATTCTTACTCAGTACACTACCAGTAATTTGATGTCAACAGATTTATACTTTTACAGCAAGCCTGATTTTTGAAATAAATTGTTATGAATATGATAGTTAGGTATTGTAAAGTCTCACCCATTACGACTATTATCCTCATTACCTCTAGGAAATTAACTTTTGGGCTAAAGTACTGCCACAGCCATAAACTTGTAGACTAATGACACATGTTTTCTTGAGTGAACATTTTCTTAGCTGGTGGGAGCCTCCCGTTTTCGAGGGTAATTGCAATTGGTTTTGGACCTTTGTAGTAGAAATAACTCTTGACTATTCTCTTGAGTTGACTCGTCACCTGACAACATGATAGTAAACATCATGTGAGGTAGTAGGATTCCAAGCATGCTGAGTGTGCTGTAAAGCTGACGTCAACCTCCAACCCAGAGCATAAGAACGTGTGTTATAAGTAGGGACCGGATTTTTAGGTTTTTAAAAACACTGTTTTAGGTTTTCCATTAGGCGAAATAGTTTTTTTAGGTTTTTTTGTCCAAAATATAGTTTTTGGGTAGAATAATTGGTTTAATGAATTTGAATGTGCTACATAGGATTCAATACATAATACTTGTAAAGTTTAACTTTAAAAAATTGACTTAAATTTGTGTAAACTTGCTTTAGGACAATATTGCACAATTGAAGAAAGAAAGCGTAAACAATCAAAAGAAGCAGTGAAGATAAGATTGCCTCACATTTCCTGGTTACAGTATATCACAGTGTATCTTTCAAGATCTCAACTGTGAGTTGCATTGAATGACGTCTGTCATATACAGCAGGAGCAGCTTGGAAAACGACAGAGCAGACGTAGAAACCCGCGGGGTGCAAGTCATAAAATAACCTCAGAAGAAGAAGAAGAAGAAATTCAGGTTGTCGCCAATCCACTGCCGTAATATACTCGATTTCATTTGTTTCGGCATAATTAACACGTCTTCTTAAAACTCACAGTGTGACCACTCAGTATGAATAATAGGGAAGTACTAAAGACAAACAACCGCTTTAAAACAGAAATCTATATCCTTGTCACACCCTGCAACAATGGTTGTTCGTACGAATATTTTAAAAGGAATACGCCGGTACTCTTACACTTCGTCTCTTGTTACTGTCCATCCTAGACGACATTGGGTTGAACGAAACTGGGGGGATTAATTTCAACCCGACAAAGTTTTGTCTCTCCGCAAAATATCGATTTCTCAACTGACAAACAAAAGATACAAAAAAGTAGCCTAAATTAGATATTTTAGGTTTTATATCCAGCTTAGGTATATTTAGGTTTTTATACCTCATTTAGGTATTTTTAGGTACCACAGAATTAATCTGGGTGAATCCTATGGACATGATTCGAAAAAGTGTATGAGCGCTTTTTGTTTTGGAAGTAAGGAAAAAAATAGGTAAAAACCTAAGAATCCGGTCCCTAGTTATAAGTATTTGTGAGAATATATTAATATTATTATTTATTTTATTTATTGAGCGATTTCCTCATTTCTGAGGTTAAACTCCACCAACACAACAACTCTATTACAATAACATTTGTATAAAAGTTCAGTAATTTCTAACCAAATTTTAAATTAAAATTTACCCAAATTTTTATATATTTCCAAAGAATGTTCAATGTGTTGCATGGTACCACTTATCCCTGTCCATTGCATCTTCTGGGTTCAACTGAAAATTTTGTAACGAGTCTCGAACGCAAAGATCCCATTTTCTAGCAGGTCTTCCCTTTTTCCTTCTCCCCTCTGGTTTCCAATTCATTATAACTTTTGGTATCCTATTCTCCGACATTCTTTATAGATGTCCATACCAATTTTGTCTTTTTTTGTCTATTGTTGTTAAAATTGTTTCCTCTGCTTTCATTATCTTCCTTATTTCTGAATTTTGAATTCTTTCTATTCTTGATTTTCTTGCAGCTCTTCTCCAAAAATCCATTTCTGTAGCACTTAATTTTCTGTTATGGTGTGAATTTACTGTCCATGTCTCTGCCCCATATAATACTACACTTTGGAAAATTGCTTTAAAAATTATTGTTTTAGTTTTGTTAATTATATTTTTATTCCACAATATCGAATTTAGCATTCCTATAACTTTTCTCTCGTTAGCGATCCTTTTCTGCATTTCTTTATAATATTACTTATTATTAATATTACAATACACAAATATAGTTCTACATTTTATTATAGTGTATAGATCGATAGTTTTGGTATATAATAGTAAGCCTATAGGTATTTTGTGTTCAGAGCAATATATCAAGATCAAACTTTTTTTTTTCATGTTTAATTTTGATTGCGTTTTCCCGTAAACTGTTTTTTCAGTGTACGCGCTTGAAGAAATTTATATAACTCAGGAATTTTGAACAGGTATTATATTTAGAAACTTTTTACTTGGTTAGAATTTTTGTTTTTGATCTACATGTAAAAATAATGAATTATGCAGGGTGTTAATGAATAACATCGAAATATTTTACCTGTGTATAGAGGGGACACAGACAAGCAACTTTTATTAGGAGATATTTGCTCTATCGATTGAAATTTTCCTGTTACAGCATAAAATCTCCCAGGGCATGGCCGCCACTGACTTCTAACATTTCGTTCTTAACAAAAGAACTAATGCAGTAGCCGCCATTCATGTGATTAGTCTGTAAATTTTGCAGATTACGAAAACTTTAAATTATAATATAGCTGTTGATGAATGATTAATAATCAGGTTTTTCTCGATCAATAAGAAGGCATAAAGTCAATTTAATGAACATTATAAACCGCATTTCGTTTAATTATTGACTTATGAGCACTAAATTGTATTGACTTTAACGTCCTGTAGCATATACATTTTATGTCATAGAGCAAAAGTCTCACTGATGAGGGGACTAATTTCAACATTTCCGGGCCCCCTCTAACATTTAAAAAGTTTTATGATTGAATTTTTCTTTTTTACACCTTAAGTACAAAAAAAATTGTATTATCCCACGCCCCCCCCCTCCCCCCAAAAAAGTTAGGCATTTTGGTGCCCTCTTACCTTAAGAGAGGAAACTAGAATGTACAAACATCGCTTATCCATCAAGTACCTGGACTCTCATCAGTCTTATCTTCTCAGATAATGCTCAATGTGAATATAGTAGGATCCTAGTGTTAATAATGAAAATGTATATACACAAAAAAACTTTCACAAATTGTTATAACAAATGAACACCTAAAAATCAGAAAAACTGGACGTTCACATTAATCCCCCATATCTTCATACAAATTTGTAGCCTATAATCAAATGTGGATAAAAATTGATCAGTTAATAAAATTCGCAGCTGAGGGCAGCAGCCAGTTTTATATTGACTTAGTGTAGTGTGGATACTGGGTGCAGTACACCTGCTTCAAACAGAAAGTACAAAGTTGAGAAAGTCTTACCTTTACACACAAAACTCCTTGAGAAGTATACCTTGCATGCTTTGTGCGAAATGAGAAAGTGGTGAAATCTGCATCAAGTATTGGATACTTGCTTGCAAAAAATAATCCACTTCCTGAAAATATAAATCAATAATTATATATTGATAAAAACATACATAAGAATCTTAAGGAACAGAATCCTAAGAATCTTAATCTTAGGCACAATTACTGTATAAAATGAGGGCCAGCATATTGAACATGAATACTGTAAAAATTTCGGAAGTAAAATGTTTTACAAATGAAATTCAACATTAAGAAAAATCCACAATAATGTTAATTATTTAACTGCCCTCATCATCTAGTCACCAGTTTAAACTTCTGCCATCAAATCATAAGGTTTTGGGTTTGATTCCCAGTCCCGTTAAGAGCAAAATCATGCACAAAAAAAAATAAAATTAAAAAAAATATACATGGACAATCCGATTGCTAGAATTTACTACCTTATTCTACCTTCAGGCAATATTATAGGCTATACATAATAATCTAATGTGATTTTAATAGGCTGTAAATGCTATTAAATTTCTCATAACATTCATTATACTTGGGATTTTCATTAACAATAACAGTATATTCAGTAAATAAATTATAATCCATTGCAAGCGGAATACAGGTATAAATGGGTGCAAGATTCTGAATTTCCCACATTTTATGTCATTATATTGTGCACAGAGAATGTCACATGGAAATTAAATGCGATAAATTCAAAATCTCACAGCTGGTTAAATTCGTACCTTGCTTGCAAATGGTTATGAAGGGACCTAACCCATGCAAAAGCCAGCAAGACCATTTCTAAAAATTGGTATGGCATACTAAATAACAGAATTTGGTACTCACCTTCCTTACAGAAGGTGTTGGAAACATTACCCATTTTTCCTGACACACACACACTCAGAAAACCATCAGTGACACCTATCAGTTCCTGATCACTAATAGACTTATTTGGTATTGAATGTTTGTTTTCTGGACATAACATAATTCATTTTTTCTGTCAGTCACAGAATCTGTTTCATTAAACTTCTGTGCTAACTTTAATATTGTTTTTGTGAATGAACAAGCTACCAGGAAATCTATGCCTAAATGCCTCTCGTTCTTCCATGTGACTTTCTATCAACTAACACGTGTGATCTGAAACTGAGCTGGTTGTATAAGACCAGTGCTTGGTGTGATGTGTGTTTTTGGATTTCAAATTGTTCACTTTGCTGAAGATGTGTGAACACCAGAAAAATGGCCATCCAGAAAGTTTACTTAATAATATGATAATATCATGCTAAAAAAGTACAATTAATTCAGTGATTTTAATGTACAGCATTCAAATCGAACACACGAATGAAGATGCAATGAATGTATTCAACGTTGGAAGCTATGCACATCACTAATGCCAGCTTGCAACTTACTGAAAGGACTTTATGTGCTGCTGATAATTTCATGGGGTTAAATCTGCATGGTATACCACGTCATACACCTAGGTCCAGCTTAGGCTTTCGTGACCGGCATTGAAATCATTAGAGAAGTTTTCCGGGCTGATAGGCCTTGGTCTAGTGGGGTTTGATGCTCCCAACGTTTTGCCGGCAACCGTGTCTGTCATCCTCAGGGGTCTTCTGTCTACAGCAGTTGGAAGTGAACTGAGGTGGGCCACTCACTCTTATTTATATCCGTGGTGCATCGAGTTCTTACTAGAGAGTGCACCACCATAGATATAAATAAGAGCGAGTGACCATCCTCAGTTCACTGCTCACTGCTGTAGACAGAGGATCCCTGAGGATGCCACATGTTGGGAGCATCAAATCCCACTGGGCCACGGCCTACCAGCGGAAAGCTTCTCTAATAATTTACTTATGCTTTAATAATGTCTCGAGGCCAGTGCTGTTCAACTTTCTTATGTGCTTGGGCACATTTAAATCATGTCTAAGGAGGTTTCTTTATTTTTGTAAAAATCTGAAGGTGTACAAATAAGCAGTCAAAACCTTTGAAAGTTTATTTCTTTGGAAGATGTTCGGAAGGAAAAAAAATTTTACTTGAAATCTGAATTAATATTAGAAATTGTCAGAATAAAAATTTGCTTATGAATGGCAGCAGGAAAATATGCCATGGCGCCTGGGGGCATTGTGTTGGACAGGGCTGGTCTGGGCTTTCATGATCAGTATCATGTATGACGGACTGTGGTTGCACGGCTTGAGTTTTATCTGAAGCTGTGGTGGGCATTACAAGATGCACTGGCTGGAATGAAGTATTCTAGTCGGCTGTTGTGAGCTCTCAGCATGACTGCTACTATTTACTGTATCAAGGGATGAAAATCCAAGAATTTCCAAATGTGGAATTGATGCACGTGATGGGGACAGTGACAGCATTGAAGGTCAGGCATCAGCTCTGTCTCATTATGTGTTATCACCACAGAAGGGAGTAAGAAGCTGCAACTCAGCTGGCTACACAAGGAAGCAATCAAATGAGCAGAAGTGAAAATTGGTTACCTTGTAGCGGGAGTCCCTTCTACAGTGTGTTTCACAAAAGAGTTGGCCAATCATAAGGTTTTCTGCGTTGGGGTGGCCACAGCTCTAACTCCCAAGAGATCAGGTGAAACATATTAGGGTATTGAAAAAAGAAAATGAAGAGCTAAAGTCAACAATTGTCCAACTACGGGATAATGAGATGTATTCTACAGTTTGCAAAGGAGGGCCTACAAGGCGAATGGTAGGGGCCGGCCATAGCGGGAACGAGCAACCAAGAGTACCATTCCAGACAACAGAATTAAATGGTAATCCAGTGCAGTGTAACAACAGGTTTAGTGTTCTCAGTAATGAAGAAAACAGTGAAATAGGTACGAAAATAGAAGTGCATAATAGGCCTTGTGCAGAATCTAATGAAGTGAGGTTAGGTTCAACAGAAAGATATCACGAAAATACCAAGGAACCTGAGGTCATTGTGATAGGCGACTCTCTCCTCAAATTTTCTGGAGAGGAGTGTAAAAAGCAAGGACACAAAGTATATTGTTTTCCGGGCATTAAAGTTGATGAACTTAGACACAGAGTGGAAGAAATGGAGATGGAGAAATGTAAGCCCAAGGTAGCAGTGGTTCACGTAGGCACTAACAATGTTAGGCCTAATGTTAGTGCAGAAGAGATAATGGGTGATGTGTATGACCTTACCACAAGTATCCAATCAGCTTCCCCTGGCATTAAAATAGTAATAAGTGGACTACTACGCAGAAGGGATGTAACACTCAGGAAAATAAACAGAATAAACAATGAACTGGATTGGCTATGCTTGGTTAAAGGGTATACTATGGTAGATGGCAACTGCTGGATCAATGATAATGATTTGGCAGGAGATGGGGTGCATTTAAATCGTAGGGGAGCCTATAAGTTTGGTAGACTACTATGCAATGCAGCATCTTCCACACTTAAGGGAAACTAACATGTAATGAGGTGGATGAACCAAACACGAGGGAATTGTGCATAGGATTAGAAGAAACTATGAGGGTAATACAATCTTCCAGGCCTTTAATTAGAAAACATAATGTAAATAGTAATAAACTTAGACTTGTTCATTTAAATATTCAGTACATACAAACTAAGCTTTTGGCATTAACTCATATTTTGAACGAAGTAAGACCGGATATTTGTGTCGTAACTGAACATGGTACAAAAAGCGAAGAAGTATGCAGAGTAGATAAATATTTTATTGGTGCCAAATATGCGAGAACAACTTACCGTGGAGGGGGCGTAATTATATATGCAAGGCAGGGAGTAATAGTCACTGAAATTGATCTAAATAGCCTATGTATAGAAAAGGTCTTTGAGGCAGCTGCAATTAAAATGTCAACAAACACTGGCAATCTGTACATATTTGGAATTTACCGCTCGCCTTCATCACCTGTTAATGTATTTCTTTCACAGCTGGAACGTATGTTAATGAACCACGTAACTATAAACTCAAAAGTTATCATAGCAGGTGATTTTAATATTAATGTGGATCTTTATGACAGAACATATAATAACTTAAAAGAAATGTTTAATACATACAATATTAAAGACATAATTTTGGAACCAACTAGAGTGACTAACAGCTCATCCACTATCATAGATCATATTGCATCAAATGTCACCAACACTTACTCCACTGTATTTGAAACGCACATGTCGGATCATTACGCACAACTAGTGGACTTTATTGTTACAAAGCATGTGAAAGATACTAGAGAAATCAAAATCATAAGGGATCTTAAATGTGACAACATAAATGGTTTAGCAAATAACTTAGCTAGTGTAGACTGGGAAAGTAGTCTGTGTATTGGTAATAATGTTGATGATAAGTGGAATGAATTTTTTAAGATATTCAAAATCAGTCTAAATGCCACTTGTCCTCAAAAAAGAGTAGTGATAAACAATGTAACTATAAATAAAATTCCAGTAGAAACAATTAAACTAAGGGAGAGAATGACAGACATGTATGCACTATATAAAAGTACATCATGGGAATACTATAAAAATAAGTACAAAACTGTAAGAAGGGAGTATTTAAATAGTCTACAAATGGCTAATGCTAATGCATATAGAGAGAAAATGGAGAAATCCAAAAATGTTAGTAAAACAGCATGGAATTTGATAAATGGAACCAGAAAACCCTATAATTCATATGAAAATATTAGACTAAATGCAAATGGGATTGTTACTGATGATCCGACTGTTATAAGTCAAAAATTTAATGATTTCTTTATTAATGTTCCCACTCAGTTACCGTTAGTGACTAATTATGTAAACACTAATCCCTCAGCTAGCTCCTCCTTCTTTCTTAATCCAACCACGGAAAATGAAATAATCAAAATAATTAATAATCTACCAAATAAAAAAGGCAGTGGTTGGGACGAAATAAGTCCATGGATGTTAAAGTGCTGTAAAGATGCAGTAGTTAAACCACTAACATATTTAATAAATTACTCTATTGAACAAGGTCAGTTTCCAGAAATACTAAAATTAGGGGTAGTAAGACCAATATTCAAAAAGGGAGATAAACAACATGTTGACAACTGTCGACCCATAACCCTTACATCAGAAATAGCTAAACTATTTGAAAGAGTGCTCCTGATAAGACTAGAAAATTATTTAAATAAACACAGCATGCTACAAAATTTTCAACATGGCTTCAGAAAAGGACGATCCACTATCTCTGCTATAAATCAGTATATACACACAGTAATTGAGAACTTAGAAAATAATGAGAAGGTTAGCACTTTATTTTTCGATCTATCTAAAGCTTTTGACTGTGTTGACCACGAAATCCTGATTAGTAAACTTGGAAACTTTGGCATAAGGGGGTTACCAATGGAATTAATTCGAAGCTACCTTACTGGGAGAAGACAATACACTGAAATATCATTTAAAATGGGGAATCTTATTCAAGGAGTAAAATCAAAAATAGAAGATGTGAAATATGGAGTACCACAAGGTTCGGTACTAGGCCCATTAATGTTTATTATGTACATTAATGATATTAAACATTTGCAAAATACTTCTGTTGTGACATACGCGGATGACACTACAGTTGTGTGTTGGGATAAATCCGTAGAAGGTCTAAAGACAACACAAAATGAAATCACAACTCTATTGCTTGAATATTTCCAGAATATAAACTTACAATGTAACATGCAGAAAACTAAGATCATGCATTACAATAGCTTTGGAATAGCTGACAATAATAATAATAATAATATTGAGGAAGTGAAAACTCATAAATTTCTGGGTGTCCTTGTTGATAATAGGCTAACGTGGGCACAACATATTGACTATATATGTAATATAATTAGTAAAACAGTTTATCTATTAAGATATTTTAGCAACTATAAGAATGTTGACATTCTCCGAACTATTTACTATGGCTGTCTATATCCTCATCTATTATATGGCATTGTTATATGGGGGGCTGCTGCTAGAACTCACATGAATAGGCTGCTTATCTATCAGAAGAAGAGTGTTAGAATCATGTTCAATTTAAATGCTAGGGAATCATGTAGGGAGACATTCATTAGTAAAAGAATCCTCACCATTTTCTCTCTATATGTGTATAGGGTAATTATGTATTTAATAGATAATTATGCACTCGAAAAAAACAATCAGATCCATGAGCATAATACCAGAACCAATATAAATTACCACAGATGTAATATAAATAAAAATGTGTCGATGAAGGATGTACAACACCAAGGTGTAAGGTTATTTAATAAATTGCCAGCTGAAATCAAATTAATTGCAGGTATCTCAAAACGACAGTTTCAATCTAAATTAAAAGGGTTTTTAATAACAAAATGTTTGTATAGTTTAGATGAATTGTAAAAATTGTAATTCTTGTAATGTACCCTTGCTTAGATTAATCTCCTTAATTTTATTTTTATGTGACATGTCCATGTGTCTAATTATTAATCTTTTAGTGTAATATTTGTAGTAATTTTATGTTTATGTTGCTTTTGTGTTTACAATAGATATAGGATAAGTAAGTTACTGTATTATGACGAAGCCAAGGATCTTGTATCCCTACGGTGAATAAAGAATTGAATTGAATAAAGCCGTTAACGGGCATAATGATTCAGGTTCTCGTGATTACAGTTAAAATTACAATGAAAATAACCATGTACCTCATCACAAGAGATGTTGGAAATGTCCTCCTCTTGCATCCACACAACACTGGCACCTTTTTAGGAAATTTTTTTTCACGTGCATAAGTTCAGCTTCCAAGATAAAATTAATTTCTCTTGAGATATTGGGGGATATTCTAAAAAAGTAAGCATGAAGTATGAGCACTTCTTGGTGAGAAGTGTAGTCACTCACAATTTGTATGCTATAAAACATCGGGACGACAGAAAGTTCTGACTCACCGGCTATCCATAATATTTTAGGATTAAATTAATTTATTGAAAATTCACTATAACATAATTACAACATTTAATATAATTAGTATTTTTAAAATGTGATATGAAACATTCATATAACTCCCTCTACTCTTAATATAGCCTATTCTAGTGTAGAGTACACGGCTGAATTGCAGTAGTGCGCATTCACTTGTATCATCCTCGTTTCCAAGTCGGATTAGTCGCGAGGCAAGACCAAAAAATCCAAGTCTATGTTGTATAAATAGAATGGCTTATAACTAGCCTTCAGAGAATTTCTTGGGATAAGTTTTTCAAATAGTACTTATTATAATATATTATAGTAGGCCTACATAATAAGCCTATAAAATTGTTAAACCTATTTCGAGAAAATTAAGAAAAATTAAATTTTCGTCAAATAAAGTGCTTGTAAAAATTAAAAGAAAGTCGTTGCCGTACCTCGTGTCGCGTCCCTGAAGGATACACAATCCAAATAAAATCTTAATAAATGCACTCGAATACTTTGTATAACCTAGGCGTGGCAGTACACCTTTCTTCAAATTCTAATACAGAATAAGAGGCCGTGTTGCAGAGAATAGGTATTCAGTTGAATTAGCCTGATGCGAAGCTTTACCGTTCACCAGACAAGATTGAGTTTCTATGAACGATGCCTGCCTTGTAACTACCCGTCAGAAATTTTTTTTCGAAAAAAATATTTCAAATAAAAGTTTAGCTCTTAGCATAAGCACCTCAATTACAAAATTTAAACAAAATCGTTAGACCCCTAGTACCTAGTACTGACAGAGGGATTAAAACTAAAAATTTGTAGTTTTAATTCTTTCTGGAATGTCCATATATTCCAAACGAATCACCCTAGTAGCATGCTGTGAGTGAAGTGAGTGTGCTGTTTTGGTAGCTCACAAATCTCCTACTTAATACTCCCGCCGCTCATTCTTATAGCATGCGGAATAGAAGCGGGCAGTATGCGACAGAGTACAAAGAGCGTCATGTCACGTGGGCGCAGTGGGTGGGAGAGTCCCCAGGCTTTTTTAGCATACGACTGCAAGTGCAAACTTGAAATCTGCCAGTAAGAACTTCATACTCTTTTTTTAGAATATCCCCCATTGTCTTTAAGTTCTTTTAATGTATGGAGGTATGAACTTGATACTTTATTTTTCAATTTCCCCCATAAATAATAGTCATATACTGTTAGAAAACTTAAAGACAATATCACAAGAGAAATTAATTCTATCTTGGAAGCCGAACTTACATGCGTGAAATAAATTTCCTTAAAATGGTGCCAGTGTTGTGTGGATGCAAGAGGAGGACATTTCCAACATCTCTTGTGATGAGGTACGTCTTTATTAAGTGCCAGTATGGTACTTTATGAGATTGTGTGGGGGAAGGGAAAATGTCTGTCCGTCTGTCCATGTGTCTGTACGCACGATAACTCAAATAGGATTTATTGGATTTTAATGAAACTTGGTATATACGTTTATACTGTCCATGGGAAGAACCCTATTGATATTGGACCAAATCAGTTGACCGGTACCGGAGTAAAACCCAAGTTAGTGTCTATTTGAAAAGCGCCATAACTCAAATACACTTTATCGGATTTTCATGAAACTTGGTATACACATTTATAATGTCCATGGGAAGATGTCTGTTGATATTGGACCAAATCAGTTGGCCAGTACCGGAATACTGCCCAATTTAGTGGCTTTTTATGATATTATATAATAAAAGGCCCCATAACTCAAATACGCTTTATCGGATTTTCATGAAACTTGGTATAAACATTTATAACGTCCATGGAAAGTAGCTTAATAAATTTGGACCTAATGGGATGACCGGTACAAGAGTAAGAACTAATTAAAGGTCACATTTTTAAAAAATCATGTCTATACTACAATGCCACATTTTTAATCATTTGAGGGCTTTGTCTGCAGTGCAGTCAGATCTTTGTTTACTTTGTTGATGTACCTGAAATTGAGTAGGCCTGCTACTTGAATATTGTTATACACAGAAGGTACATTACTATGAAATAACTAGCGGAGTTATATGCCACTGAATTTTGCGACATGTTGACATATTTTAAGAATTTCAAGTTGCAATACATTGAGATTTGACAAATAACAGTATTCCTTCACATATACTTATCAAACTACATCGTCAAACTGACTGAGTTGGCAGAATGGTAATGTGTTGGATTCGTATTCTAGAGGTCCCTGGATCAAATCGCAGAGCCGGCCGATTTGACATGGATTTTTTAATATTTTATTTTCTATTTTTATGTGAGTGCACGATTGTCAAGGTATCACAAATCTGTAGTTCTGCTGACGCAAGTCGATTTTAATCTGATTAAAAAAACTTATTTTCTGCACATCATAACTGCAATTATAATTGATTCAACAAAAGCATACTGGCACTTTGATATATCAGTTTACCTGATTTTATTTTCATTGGAATTTTAACTGTAATCATGAGAACCTGAATTATTATGCCATTAGCAGCTTTATCTATGTACATATTTCACCTGATCACTTGGGAGTTAGAGCTGTGGCCACCACGAAATAGAAACCCGCACGAATGGCCAACTCTTACATGAAACGCACAGTACATTCCCCAGGGACCATGGCTGAAACAAGTTAGTCAGGAAGAGCTCCTGTCCATACTGTCATGTTGAGAATTCACTTCTTTACTAGAAATCGATGAGAACACTTCGATCCAGTCAGACCCTCTCTTGATGTCAGACTCAGTTAGGTTCCTGCAAACCTTTGACAACAACCCACCAGAGTAGAAACAAACGTACTCTAACATACTTCAGTACGGTACCCAGAATTCACATACTTCTGTCAAAACTTCTACAATGAAGTATAATATGCTGGTCACAAGTGATGCTTGAGCTAAACCCAAAGTAAAGGCCTACTTAATTTACGAAAGAATGCAAAAACATGTAATTCAAAAGCAAACAGCTTTAATATCAATGCAAGCTTTAAATGTGATAAAGTGCTGGAAAATTCGCTTGGTAAAACTGTGCAAAACCGGTACAACAAATTTCAAATGTGGTATAAAAACATATACAGTGAAACCTCTGTATAAAGAAGATCAATATAAACCCTCATATAGCAAAATTTTTGTTTGGTTCCGGCAAATTTCCTATCTTAATAATGTTAAATGTAACTCAATATAATGATGAAGCTATTTTAGAAACACCCTCATATAATGATATTTGGAGGTTGAATTGTTACTGAAAACCAGTAGTTTAGCCCTATGGATGGTAGCTATTGTCAGATCAGTATCCTTCACAGTCACCAATGCTGTTTTCTGGGTGCCTGATCTGTTACACTTCTTAGAAAATCCAGAAAAGAAAGGTTCATGATGGGTGGAAAATAGGATCAGTGAGGCTAAAATCCTCCCTTATACGTGCAAAAACACTATGAGTTAGGTTGTTAGGCTACTTTTAACATGTACATAAACTGCAATTAAAACACCATAAGGAGTATCTGTTTTATTTTTGCCTTAGATAGCCTATGTGGTGAATTTGCTTTTCTTCCCTCTTCCCATCATCTAGGAGTTTGAAATTTCTGAGATATGGTTAGGCTCAAAGTGTGCCATGATCCGTGATGTTAAACTAGTCTGAATATTAGTAATTTTTTTACTGTGTAGGTGTAAAGTTATGGTTACAATTCACCGGTTGTGGTACAGTATTTTCCACTTCTTCGCATGTCCATTCCATGAATTAATCTGTAAGTTACAAGTCTTTCTAACATGTGGCAAATTACAGCACCTCAATATAACAATAACCCTCATATATCAATGCAATCTGTTAGGGCCCTGAAATATCGTTATACAGAGGTTTCACTGTAGACAGAGAAAGAGAGAGAGAGAAACTCCAATATTCTTAGAATATTTAGCACAAAATACTCTGACTTACTTGGTTCACATGGCATTTTTAAGATTTTCTGCAAAAAATCAACTCAGGAGTTAATAAAATAGTGACGGTTTAGAACAATTATCAAATAATCATATAGGCCCTATTATATTTTGTTGCCAATGTCTGAATAAGGTACCAGTGGATTTTCACAGACATATGAGACGGCACACTCAGTTTACATTAAATTGCCATGTACATTGTTTGTTAAAAATGTTTATATAATTATATTAACCTAATAAAAAATTTTACACTGAACTCAAATTCTATTCTATCCTACTCTCATGGAATTTACAATACATGGTACTGAAAAACCAATACACATTCACCATGATAACATCACTGCTTGCAGTGTACACAGCTGGCTTGGGAAAATGCAAGATACTGGGATTTGATGTAGGCTAATTGATCCAATTAGAGAGGCTATAGATAGAAGTCATTCCTATAAATGAATAATAGTGGTAGAAATCTACATAAATAAAAGTGTGAGGTAATGCACCCTGGGTGAAGACATATTAACTCATATCATTATCTCACTTCACATTTCAAAATACGAGGGCTGTACACAAAGAAAGTTTCCCTGGGGGCTGTTTACAGAAACAAAACACAATTTCATTGAAATATTTATTCCAACAGATACAGCAAGTGTTCAGCTATTTTTCAATAGGCCTATATTTGCCACCTGAATTGAGACATCTGTCATACCATGGAACCAACTTTTGAAAATTAGTGTTGTAGAACCCTGCCGCCTGGGATTTGAACCACTGTGTGACAACCATCTCATTCTCTGTCATTTATTGAGGTGTAGGAAAAGATGGAAATCACTGGGAGCGAGGTCCGGGCTGTAGGGTGGATGTTGAAACATCTCCTAGCCAACTTTTGCAGGAGACTTGCAGGGAAGTGTTGAAGCCTCCACCCTACAGCTCAGACTATGCACCCAGAGATTTTCATCTTTTCCTACGACTCAAGAAATGACAGTGAATGATAGAGAATAGTAGAGAATGATGGAGAAACGGAGGTTATCACACAATGGTTCAAATCCCAGGTGGCAGACTTCTATGGCACAGGGATACAGAAGTTGGTCCCATGGTATGACATATGTCTGAATTCCGGTGGTGAATATGTTGAAAAATAGCTCAACACATCCTGTATCTGTTAATATAAATATTTAGATTAAATTGTGTTTTGTTTCCATTAATGGCCTGTGGGAAAGTTACTTTATGGATGCGCCTTGTAGAAAAAGAAGCCATACTGCAGGTGGTACATATTCAGATGTCTTAGACTCATGCAAGTCTGAGTTTGTGTGAACAAAGGGTAGAGAGTAGGCTATGCTATTTCAAAAGTTTATAAAAAAAATCAGAAATTATTATGTATGAAAAATGTTTAACAACCAATGTGTTTTAGCGTAAACATAGTTCGATAAAAAATCCCAACCACTGATACCTTACTAATTGTGGGCTAGTTATATTACCGGTAGTTGAGAAAACACTATAATAATTTTTGGGAGGAAAGGGATGGTTTAATACGCAAAATCTTCACATGGGTTTACTGGTTCATATTTATTTTCGTACTTTGGAGAAGACCAACACAAAGACGTAAAGCTATTTGAAAGCTCTTTGTACTAATTATGTCAAGTATAAATTCTCAGTGATGCTCAGAGAAACAAACCGCTGATTATCATTGCTCACTTACTTTTCCATAATTTACTTTTTTAATCAAAATTTTAGTTTTCATTGTTATGCTGTATACCTCAAACATGTACGGATGGACAGTGGACTGTACAAGAGGAGCGAATGCAATAAAATTGACTAATTTTCCTAGAAATGCATGCTGCAATTAAATGAACCTGACAACACTATAAATAACTTGCTTTATGTGTGACTTGAGGCTTTCCCAGTGCTGAGAATGTATAGTGGTTTCTCCCAGAAGATGGCAGCAGAGTAAGCTAATGAAAGCTCAGACTCAATCCTCATACTCATCTGGTTGGAGGCCTGAGAAACCATTACACAACTTGGTTTGGGGATTATACAGTTGGCACTTTAGTTGGTTTTTTCCCCATGAAAAACGACCAAATATGATGTTATAATGTGCTTCTGAACATTCTCTCGTACATCAGCTAACATTCTGTTCAGGATTTTTTGTGCGAGATAGTTGTAGACCTGCGTAGTTGTACTACACACTACCTACCCCTGCTTACGTTTAACTGGAGCCGCCATGCTTCTCTCTAACAACATGTGCTTGCACTGCAGTTTTGTTACCTAATTCTGTACCTGCCACACAGCCATTTCATAAAATATGGGAATTTTTCCCTCAAAGAGAGATGTTATAGTGTAATTGGGAAGTCAAATAAAAGTCTAAAAGTTAGAGTTCACTGAATATTGAGGAATTATGTGTATTTGAAGTTCTATCATGTGTAAAATTTGTCCATTACTTATTTATTGTGCTGTAGTTAACTTTTTAAACATTTATAGCATGATTTTAACACTCACTAAAACTAAGTAGTCAAGAGTAATCAGCTATGTCCTGTTTGATTTGAGAAAATACACATCTTGAAGGTACAATTTGGTATAAGATTGACTTCGAAAACTGTGTGTGGTTAATTACTATGTAAAGTAGCAAAAAGTGACTTTTTGTCCCACCCGTAATGGTGATAGTTTTGTTAAATATTATTGTAAGAGTTAAATAAATGTTCACACAATCTTGAAACAGTTTATAATTTTTATTTAATCCCTCACACCTTCCTTAGTAATAACATTAAGACGCTAACATCAATAGCAGAACAGCAAATGAACTTCTGTTTTGCATCATTAAAATCATTGTCCAAATTATGTCCCACCCATAATAGATTTTGAAAAACAAATTTTAAATACTTAAAATAAATTTTAAATAATGCTTTTCATGTAGTATGAAAGAGAAGACATGGTAGATTGTACAGAATGTGCAGAACCAGCTCTAATTCATTATTTATGACATGTAATGAACCAAAATAGTTGTCGTAATATGCTACAATGTCCCACCCATAATTATGAAATGCCTGGCTTTGTTTGGCAAGAATGTGCCTGCCCATTCCAGTGTTTTAAGAATATGTACAGTGAGTCCCACGCATGAGTTGGCCAATGACGTGGGTTGCTGCATCACGGCGGGCACAGCTCCAATTCCCGAGCGATCGGGTGAAATATCTACGCTAATAAAGCAGTGATCGGTGTAATGATTCAGGTTCTCACATTTACAGTTAAAATTACAATGAAAATAAACACGTACCTCATCACAAGAGATGTTGGAAATGTTCTCCTCTTGCATCCACACAATACTGGCACCTTTTTAAGAAATTTTCTTTTACGCGCATAAGTTCAGCTTCCGAGACAGAGTTAATTTCTCTTGTGATAGGCCTATGTGATATTGTCTTTAAGTTCTTCTAACAGTATGTGAATATTATTTATGGGGAAACTTGAAAAATAAAGTATATAGGTCAATTTCCCATACATTAGAAGAACTTAAAGACAATATCACAAGCGAAATTAACTTTATCTCGGAAGCTGAACTTATGCGCGTGAAAGAAAATTTCCTAAAAAGGTGCCAGTATTGTGTGGATGCAAGAGTAGAACATTTCCAACATATCTTGTGATGAGGTACGGTACCGGTACGTGTTTATTTTTATAGTAATTTTAACTGTAAATGTGAGAACCTGAATAATGACACCCATTGCGGCATTATTTGCGTAGATATTTCACCCGATCACTCGGGAGTTGGAGCTGTGCCCGCCGCACCGCAGGAACCCGCATCATTGGCCAACTCTTGTGTGGGACTCACTGTATTTCCCAAGCCCATAAGACCAATACTCTTTTCTAAAAGTGGAATTTTCTATAATTCAGTTGGTGACCATTAGGCCTATATTAGTTTAGTTTAGTTTATTAGCATCCCATTGATCATTTGGTTACAATTTCCATTGTTACATGATATAGGACTTGATATATAATCAAATGTTGTGGAGTTAACTTGTGAAATATTAATGTTTTGATTTTGAGGTAATTTTTTGTTATTATGGAGTTCTCTGTAGGATTATTAACTGGTGAGTTGTGTCATAAACCTGATTACCAGCCTTTTTCTACGGAAATATATAAAATAAGTGATTTGAGGGAGAGATTTAAGATTTATTAGCCAAATGTAACAGGTTTTCAAGTATATGAATTGAAGAAAATAAATTTTAGTTACGCAAATATACTTAATTTCTAGGTTATAAACTTATGTTATTAAAAATTAATAAATTGGTAAACTGAATACAACCTAACTTGCATATCTTATAATTTAGTCCTCTCTGTATTTTATACTTTTTTAAATTCATCTATTATGTAAAAGGCATTTTATATTAGAAAAGATTTTATCCTTCTTAGCTTCAATTTATTATTTGTTATATTTTTCAGTGTATCAGATAAGTGATTGTATAAGTCCTATGCAAGAAATTATTTTTATGTAAGTGTGTGATTGTCAAGATATCACAAATCTGTAGTTCTGCTGATGCTGTATGATTTTAATCTGATTAAAAAAACTTATTTTCTGCATATCATAATTGCAATTATAATTGATTCAACAAAAGCATTCTGGCACTTTGTTATATCAGTTTACCTGATTTTATTTCCTCATAGACCAGATTTTAGAGTTTCAGTTTTGTTTTTATTGAGTAAAAGGTTGTTTGCATTTCACCATCTTTGGTCTTGGTTAGTTCTCTCTTGAAGTTTAATATTTAATACGAGGATGACGATAAATAACATTAAGTTAACAGTTAAATCATCAGCAAACTCGTAGGCCTCTAAGACACTCAAGTTGGACAGAGGCATGGAGGTCATTAACGTATATTAAAAATAATATAGGTCTGAATACAGAACCTTGGGGCACCCCATACTTCAATAATTTATACTGTGAGACATTATCATTAAAGAGAACAGCCTGATTAAATTATTACTAAGATAAGATGATAAAAATTTGACACTAGTATCATTAAAACCATTAAATTTAAATTTTTGCAATAGAATTGAATGAGACAGTGTCAAATGCCTTTGTAAAATTGAGAAACCTACTAACTTACATATTAAGTTATTAGTTTCAAAACCTTGATAATTCATTTTGTGGAATTATATAGGAATCCAATTCTACTTTAAGAAAATCTGAATAATCATATGTAGCTTCAACGTCATTGGTGCTTTCAAGAGTCCATTCAATAAAGGATATTATAGCATCTACAGTGAGTTATACTAAAACCAAACTGGCAATTAGTAAATAAAGAATTATCTTCAATATTTTTATACTTCATTTTTTTTTTTTATCGAAACCTCAAAAATCTTCCATGGTGAAGATTTTATACTTATGGGTCTGTAGTTTTCATATCCAGATCTGTTATCTTTTTTGAAGACAGGAATAATTTTCACATATTTGAATGCATGAAGCCCCTAATACAAAAAGCAGGAGAGAAATCTGGGGCAGATAAGTTTTGTATCCGGTAGATACCTCAGCCTTGATAGCGACTGAGCAATTGAGACTAGTTTTTTACCATTAGGTTTCCAGTATTGGATTATCACCGTGTGACTAATTGCCCGACAACAGAACATCAGCCAGCTCATGGAGATTCGTGTTTTGACAGTAGTTCTCAGAACCATTTTAGGTTAATTTTGTGTCTACTTATTCACGATTTTACTTACATTTAGTACCTTCGTACAAATATAAGGTGCTTATACAGTGAGTCCCATGCAAGAGTTGGCCAATGACACAGGTTTCTGCTCCACAGCTCCAACTCCCGAGCGGTCGGGTGAAATATCTACGCAAATAAAGCCGCGATCGGTGTAATGATTCAGGTTCTCACATTTACAGTTAAAATTACAATGAAAATAACCATGTAGGCCTACCTCATCACAAGAAATGTTGGAAATGTTATCCTCTTGCATCCACAAAATACTGGCACGTTTTTAGGAAATTTTCTTTCACATGCATAAGTTCAGCTTCCGAGATAGAGTTAATTTCTCTTGTGATATTGTCTTAAGTTCTTCTAATGCATGGGAAATTGACCTAAGTTATACATTTTATTTTTCAAGTTCCCCCATAAATAATATTCACATACTGTTAGAAGAACTTAAAGAGAAATTAACTCTATCTCGGAAGCTGAACTTATGCGCCTGAAAGAAAATTTCCTAAAAAGTTGTCAGTATTGTGTGAATGCAAGAGGAGAACATTTCCATCATCACTTGTGACGAGGTACGTGGTTATTTTCTTTGTAATTTTAACTGTAAATGTGAGAACCTGAATTTACACCGATTGCGGCTTTATTTGCGTAGATAGCCTATTTCACCCGACTGCTATGGAGTTGGAGCTGTGCCCGCCATGATGCAGAAACCTGCGTCATTGGCCAACTCTTGGCTGTGACTCACTGTAAATGGAATCTATAGGTTCTAGAGGATAATATAACATCAAATGCAGTTTTACTTGACTTTAAAATGAAAATACCACGAACAGTAGAGTGCTATACTATCACCTGAAATATTTTCCTGTGAAGAAACATAGTGCACAATCACTGAAACGTCCCCAGAGGTCCTGCCCCCCAGTGAGCGTTTGGGAGCCAAGCCTCCAACAAAGAAACACAGGAAGGAATTAAGTTACAGGGTTACCATTGCCATACTCGAAGCTACTGGTCCTATTACTGTTTAATCAACTAATTACCATACTCAAAGCTACTGGGGGTTTAGTTTCCTTCATTACGCACTCCACACGCTTTTGCCGGGGACTACATGACAACTTTCATTTCTAAGTAGGCTAAGTAGGTGGTAAGTGGCAGTTAGGTTGGTAATAGTGATAGGCCTATTAGTGTGATATCTAGAGGCTGCAGTTAGGTTAGGAAGTGAAATTAGTGTAAGTTACAGGTAGAGCTAGGTTGGTGGCAGTTAAGTTAGGAACAGTGATGTTAGTGTTGATCGCCATCAAGTTTACAATCCCATGTTATGGGATTAAGTAGGCTAATCATGCGCAACTCAATGCCATCATAACTTTTGCCTTCCAACAGCCACTCTCTTTTCAGAGATTGACATTTATAGGTTAGAAAAGTGACATCTTCATTCTCTTTTTCCCCAGCGTTTTGGACACTTTAAAAAAAAAAAAAAAAAAAAAAAACTTATTAGCCTACTACAGTAGACTCCCTCTAATCCGGCCACCCCGGGACCGGACCCTCAACCGGATTAAAAAATGGCCGGACCATCCGGCGGTCTTTTAAACGTGACAAGTATAACCTATTAAAGCAAAAATCATCTTTTAAGATGGTTTTGTCGATTTTTTGCAGCGTACTTACCCAAAAATTAAAATACAGCATTACAATTACTGTACAATTTCAAAATTAAAAGAAATCTGTTACCGGTATTTTCTTCTCCTTTTTTTAGTTGAACTTTTTTTTTGAAAGCATAATCACACCACTTCTTCATGAACATTAGGCTACATCGAAAGCTGATGCAGCAGCCTGTTGCTCGACATAGGTAGTCGCCAGTTCCAGTGCTGTGAACTGATGTGATTTGTTTAGGCCTACACTTAAGACTAAAAACTAAACAGGCATGTTTATTCAAGACGAAGGCTCCATGCAAGATTAAGTAACCTTTGACAACGGCTTCACAAAAGGATCAATAAACAGTGGTGAGTGCTGCCCAATAATCTATTTATATTACGTCACATTCCTCACCATAAAAAGATTGTCATTCAGTAATAGAATGTTTATTCTAGTCGATTATTGCCGTGAGAAACCCTTCCGTGCGCAGATGACTCATTCCAAGAAGTCAGCCGGATCATCTGGCGGCCAAACCATCTGAGGCCGGACTACAGGGAGTCAACTGTAGGCTATACGGTTTCAATGGTAGGCCTTGCCTATATGAAATACACAAGAAGCTAAAAAAACTCATTTTGAATTTTTTTCCTGTAAATAAACATAGCAGGCCCTACAGTAGGCTATGTAATCATGGAAATCATCTCCGCTCCTAGTGAATAGAGTCTTGGAGAAACCTAAAAAGGGGTTCCAGGAAGGATTTGGGGGCGAGGCCCATAATATAGAAAAACAGGAAGGAGATCAAGGGCCTACACCAAGTATTTGTATCCGGAAGAAAGCAGCCACCAAAACCACCGTCAGGTTTCCAGCATTGAATTTTGTCTACATGGCCCAACGCACACCCATGGCTTAACAATAGAACATCACACAGCACAAGGATATCCTGATTTAACAGCTGTTCTCAGCAACATTTTAGGGTTAATTTTGTGTCCACTTTTTCATGATTTTACTTATGTTTAATATCTTCACATACGGTAAGTACAATGTGCTTATAATCATATGGCCTCTATAAGCCTAGGTTCTAAAGAATAATACGGCCTATAACATCAAATTTGGCCGTTTTTCGTGTTTCTAAAACCAAAATGTCACACCCAACAGAGTGCGGATTCCCCCCATTTTTAATAAGCTAAAAATATTTATGCAATCTTTTCTTAAGCAAACCAGAAAAGCGATTACTGTACTGCGCTTTTAAATAGTTATGTATCAATTGCGGTATATTTTTAGCTTACAAGAAAACAGCAACATAAAGAAATATAGAAGGCTACTTACCTAACATACATGCATTATTCTTCAGATTATATTCTCCAACATCATACAGGAAATGCGAAAACTCTTTCCTGAGACATTCAATCAACATCAATGCATAAGTGCGTTCCCAAACTTCTTGCAGACAAAGAAAATCAAGGCATGGAAAATCTGACAACACACTATAGTACTTACACATCGAACAATTTTCATCTTTACTTGCAAGATTCCTCAACGGTTTGCCTGTATGAGCCAAAATTCTTTCAGCTATTTGTGAAGTACGAGCATATGAATGCTTCAAATTATTCAACCTAGCAACGATTTCAGGAGCTAAAAGAACATTAGCTGAGGCCACAGTATAAATTCTTGAGTCTTCAGGAACACCCTCTTCTTCTATCAAATCACAAGCAAAATACACATACGTGAATTTATCTTGTTTGGAAACTTCACACAGTACAATCCAAAACATAACCCCTACTAAACCGGGAAGAAATAATAAAAATAAAAGCAGACCATACAAGGGTCCGTAAACGAAGTAGTCTAAAAGTTTGTATTGTGGATACTGTTTATCATAAATAGTGGAAAAATAGCAAGACATGAAATGATTGAGAACAGTTAGCCATGGGCTCATCAAAATAAAGGCGCATTCATCTAACCATCTAGCTATATCGCTTTGGTACCGCTTTGAGACATACATTTCACAAATTGATCACACCTAGGGCGATAAAATATCCTTTACAGTTCACACAATAACAAACGGATTACAAAGAATAGCGAAAACGTATATCCCTCCCAAACATGCCTCCACCACATCCATCCACAGAACACATACATAGAAGTGTACACTCTATACTAAAATATTTTAACAAAAGCTATTGCAGCGCTCAAAGTAGCCTGGCCAGTAACTAGAGCTATGAAAATGTTATGCTCCATAATATTCCTATGTATGAAACTTTAATGCTTACCTTTCATATACTATTTTTTAATAGATTCCTTACAAAATCTCAAGTAACAAGTTTGACTTACGATTTTAAATAAAACATTCGAATGTCCAATTGATTCAAAATTTGATTTAGAATGGTGAATGTCAATAATTAAAAGATAAGTTACAAGAGATTTTGAAGTACCGGTATTCATAAAAATTTGGTCAAGTTTCAAGTAACTTTGACCTCACCCAGCCAAAATATAAAATTTAATTCAAACATTGGCAAGCAATACTTTTATACATTTACAATAAAAAAAAATCAGGGAACATCAATGAAAATATACCCAATAATTCATTATTATTAATTTTATTACATTTACAATTCAACACGATTAAATTAAGACATACAGAGTTCACGGTGCTTTAAATTGTCACAATTTCCTTTATTTTAATTTAGATAACATGTCAGTGCCAAGAATTAACATGTGTTTTATTATAGTTAAGTCATCATGATTACTCAAGACATAAGTTACAGTATGACTTAACATTTTTACTATTACATTTAGATTTTCTTCGTTCGACGTTATAAATAATAATTTTCACCTGTCCCAACATTGAAACATTTCCTTTTGTTAACTTTACTACAGGACTTTATACATTTTTAGATTTCCTGGATGTGAAATTTGATTTTGAAATCCTGGAACCAAGAAATTCGGAAGTTCCCTGGTTCGACACAAGACACAACTTTCCGTGAGGACAAAAATAAGCACTCGCCTCATCACTTCATAGGCCTACATTTGGAAAGGGTACAAAATAAAATTAGTGACAAAGCTAACATGTTCTACACTGGTATGTAAGGTTAGTTTCACAGTTCTAGCCTAAGTTCAAGTCTGGCCTGAAGTTGAAGATAACAGTGTGCTGGAAATATGACGAGCTTATCTAGGTTGCAGCTTAACTTAAGCTAGCATAAGTAGTCTAAGTTGTTTATTAAACATATATTTTACAAGTAAATGTTTTCCGAAGAGAACAACTTAACTGGTGCATAACAGCTTTCACAGACAGAAAAGAAGACGTAATTCAAGAATAGTACGCTATATGTGTGGGCCTACTGTGAGTAACCAATAATTTAATAATTTTAATACTTGAAGAGAAGTTTTAGTACTGTGTTTTTAAATTAAATTAAGTTACTACTTGAAGAAGTATGTTGGGCACTCGTGTAAAGTAACCTGGAGTGAATAATATGTGAACTAGATCTATGATATGGACACGTCTTGAGTAAGTAAGTATTTTAATAATTTACATATATTTACATATGTTTTAATGTATGAAAGAAGGCCTACTGTGAGTATCTGTGTATATAGGTATATACAGGTATATTGTATAAAAAGAAGTTTTAGGTCATAGGCCTACAACTAATTTTTACAATTAAAAGTAATATTTCCTTATATTTCAAGGAGTATTGTTTTGTTGCAACACTCATAAGAAAAATTGTTTTTAAGTTTACATTTTACAAATTTAATGAGGGTATAAGGTGGTTTTAAAATTATATTATTGCTCTATTTGAATTAACTCTTATTTTTAATAACATGGGAAAATATCACGAAACACATTGATTCTAATGGAATAAAACTAAAATCCGAGACATATTTTAAATTAAAATTTATTACCTCAGAAAATCGGAAACTATAAAATTTATATTACTTGCTTATACGATAAAAATGTTCTCTTTTGAGAATGCAAAACTATTAATTACTACAAACAACACACAACACAAAGACAGGAGTTTACAAACTAAAATGTACCAAATGTCTCAGATTCTAAATTGTATTGGACAAACAGGCCGAAATTTCAAAACACATCAAAGCTCTCAAAGAAAACATAGATTCTGCCTATGAAAATCCCTACTAAACAAAGGACTTGAATATGCAAGTAAGTAAGGAAAGAAACAAAAATAAAACTATACAGAGCGATGGTAATCTCCATAATGCTGTATGGCTGCGAAACTTGGGTTCCAACGAAAAAACAAGAAGACGGCGGAGATGAGGTTCCTTAGACAAGTAAGGGGATGCACCAAACTCGATAAGATTAACAATGAAAAAATATGGAACTGAAAGTAGAAACGACAAAACGACAAAATAATAACTTATAGATAAAAATGGGTTGAGCATATGAATAGAATGAGTGAGAAGATATTCACTACTTGCAAAGAATTACCAAGCTAGAGGACGAAGATATGTTGGACGACATAGGAACCGTTGGGCTGATGTTTTGTGAAGCCGGAACGGGCAATTGCCTAATCCTTGTAGTGATTATGATGATGATGATGATGATGATGATGATGATGATGAATATGCAGACACCAATACAGACATAGAAATTATACATATTAATCACAAAAATCACACCCTAAACATATTCGAACAATTTGAAATACACAAACACATCATACAAGACAACACAAATATCTTATATGATCAACTGCAACTCAAATCACACCTACTGAATGGCAAAGTTGTACAAAAGATCTTCCTGACGCAGTTTCTTTCCAGCATAGGATTTGCCACGTTTTCATAAATCGCCTTCCTGACAGCAATATAGGCAACATAGAGTCAGTTGCAGTTGAAAGCGCTCCAACAGGATAATTCAAATTACCGAAAGCACTGTAGTAGTTAGAGATGGAGAATATTTCTTGTAACTGTTACTTTGTAACTGTTACATGTATGTAACGGTAACGACCTGTTACAAAAAATCAAAAGTAACGGTTACCAAAGCTCCTCCTAGGATATCTTATTTTCGTCTCAACCAAAGGCAGAATCAGAAAATACTGAAAGGAGGGGCCGACACAGACGAAAGTTTGCTGTTATTGGGGGTATGGAATATCCCAAAAATGGGGGTCCGGGGTCCTCCCCCGGGATTTTTGTTTAAAAAAAAGGGGGAAACACGACAAACCCACAATAATAACTGCAAAAAAGAGGAAAGAGCACATTTTCAAACATTCAAATCTCGCTTTATATGAGCTATCGAGAAACTAGTTATTGATTTGCAAAGTACTCATCAAGAGCTTTTCAACGATACCCCATAAGACGTGGTTTCAAAAATTTCGAATTTCCATCCCCCACCCCCACTCTTACCACCAAAACCCCCGAATCATTGGTGTCACTGTGAACTCCATAGGAAGTACTCTAATTTATTCAAACAAAGTTTCTCTCTATACTTCATAGGGGCCGAGATATAAATATTTCAAAATTTCAACCCCCCTCCCCTTGGGCCAATTTTGCACATTAACGAACTTGTCCGAACTATTGGGCCTAGAAATAACATAATAAAATTTGGTTCAAATATCTTCAAAATTACGGCCGTTAGCATGTTTGTATATAAATATACAAAAAAAAAAAATCACGGGCGGTGGTTTCGTACTTAGGGAGGCATGAAACGCAAAGATATAAAAGATTTTTTCCGAAAGTCATGACATGGTAACGATCCCAGGAATTCTGTATGGTTTTTTCCAAATTTCTCAGCAACTCTCCTTCTTCTCAGGATTTATTTAAATACATTTATTTTTGGTTTTTATTTTATTTATTTATTTACTTATTTATTATTATTATTATTATTATTATTATTATTATTATTATTATTATTATTATTTTTTTAATTTTTTTTTTTAAGTTGTGTTGAGATATAATTCAGTGTCGAGCGAATGTAACTGGTCGTAACGTGACGAGAGTTACACCCGTTACCATTATTCTCACCCGTTACAGTAACTCTGACCCGTTACAATTACTCTCACCCGTTACAGCTACTCTGACAGTGACAGTTATTCTCGCCAGTTACAGTGACAGCGGCAGTGACAGTGACAGCGGCAGTTACAGTGACAGCGGCAGTGACAGTTACTCTCACCCGTTACAGTTACTCTGACCAGTTACAGTTACTTTGACCCGTTACAGTTACCTCTAATATTTCTGTTACAAGTGTTTTATCCGTGACTTTGGCCTTGTTCTGTTACATCTGTTATTTACAATATTTGAAAAAATAAAATAAAAACATAATAATAAAAAACAATAAACAAAAAACAAAAAATAAATTTAAAAAACATGTAATTATCGTAATTATAAGCTTTTCATGCCACTTAAAAATGTATTAAAATACGATATTGCCTTTATTGGATAATTTAAACATAGAATATGGATATATAGCATGAAATATGAATTCAATAACAGTAGTAAATTATTCGAAATAATAATATTGATAATTTGACTACTACTAATAAAATTCCTATAATATAAAGCCACACGGCTGACTCACTCACTCATTGACATTGGTGTTTGCTCACTTCCAGATGAGCTAGAAACTTGAAATTTGGTACACATATAGCTTTTAGGCTGTAAACCACAGGAAAATTTCAAAAAGTAATTTTTTTAATTTTAGCCCTATAACCCCCCGAAAAGGGGCTCGCTCACTGACATTAATGTTTGCCCACTTCCGGATGAGCTAGAAACTTTAAATTTGGCACACATATAGCTTTTAGGCTGTAAACCACAGGAGAATTCCAGAAAGTATTTTTTTTAATTTTTTAGCCCTAAAACCCCCCGAAAAAGAGCTCGCTCATTGACATTAATGTTTGTTCACTTCGAGATGAGCTAGAAACTTGAATTTTGGTACACATATATTTATTAGGCTATAATACCACAGGAAAATTCCAAAATGTATTTTTGTTAAATCTTTAGCTCTAAAAACTCCCGAAAAAGGGCTCGCTCACTGACATTAATGTTTGCCCACTTCCGGATGAGCTAGAAACTTTAAATTTGGCGCACATATAGCTTTTAGGCTGTAAACCACAGGAGAATTCCAGAAAGTATTATTTTAAATTTTTAGCCCTAAAACCCCCCGAAAAAGAGCTCGCTCACTAACATTAATATTTGCTCACTTCGAGATGAGCTAGAAACTTGAATTTTGGTACACATAAATCTATTAGGCTATAAAACCACAGGAAAATTCCAAACAGTTTATTTTCATGTCGATAATCGATGTTTTTTTACATCCATGGAAAACAACCGATGTTTTTGCTACATCGATGTTTGTCCCCGACATCGATGTTTTTGTAACAAAAAAAATTAATAGGCTACCTTGGTTCTACGATATAATTTAAATTACAGGAGCTTAATTTCCCAAAAGAATGATTTTTTACAACGATAGTTTTCATGGAAATATTTCTGTTGGTATGTGAATTTTGCCTAATTTTTTGATACCATGGGATTTTTTAAAAATACACATCTTTTTTTTTGGTCTAAATACATCGATGATTTCAGGTCGATATTATCGTCATATCGATGTTTTCAGGTCGATATTATCATCATATCGATGGTTATCTCCGATTTTAACCTCGATATTTTAACTATCGATGCTCATCCCTAATTGAAAGCTTAATTTTACAATTGTTATTTATTTCGGGGGTCCCTACCTAGAGCCCCAGCCTTGGCTACGGCCCTAACCGGGGGGGGGGGAGATAAAAGGGCATTCCCCTACAAGTGGGAAGTGATCTGGCGATTAACTACGTAATATAAAAAAAAGTAACAGGTAACGGTTATAAATAACAGTTACTTTCGTGTAACTGTAACAGTAACGTAACTGTTCCAAAAAAGTAACAGGTTCCCATTTCTAGTAGTAGTGAGTGTCAATACGAAGGTTTAACTAGGTTAAAAGCTTTACGTACTGATGACACCCAGTCAGAACAAACTTCAACTTATGGTAGTGCTGACGGCAGTTTTTTTTTTTCAGCATAGGTATTGCCATTTTAGGTTAAGTTAAGTTAAGATAGGTTAGGTTAGGTTAGATTAGGTTAGATGCCATCTTGCGACGATTTTTGAGAATATGGCAAAACCTATGCTGAAAAAAACTGCGTGCTGATAGTCTCAATTGTTTATATTCACAAACACGACCCTGTAACGAGTTATTTCCGCATTTCTTTTTTGGGGGCCTTCACACAATGCACAATAAAATTGTAAAAATATGGCTGGTGTGATAAATACCGCTGTATTTTAGTATATCTAATTTTATGGATTTTATAATTGCTGTTTCTTCAGTTTTATACATTGAGATAGATCAAAGTACATCAAAATTGTTATGCTACCTGGGAGATTACCAAAACAATAGCATGCTTAGAGAGCTATGCTACTGAATACTAGTACTAGCACATAGGCGCTGAATTTTGTAGGTTAAGGTGCTTTCTTACCCCAATATTTCAAAGTAGGGACCTCGTCCCTCAATAATTAAAACTTTGACCCGTGTGTGATGACTACATATGCCAGAATGAATTCTGTAGAAGCATGTTTGTTTGCAAAAATTAAGGTAAACATCTTCAGAATTATTTATTTATTAACATACTTATTTTCGTTGTTTTTAGGCCTATGTCTAACTAATAACAATCCTATATTATACTTCTTCCCCAATTAGAGGCTATTATCATTTTGGCGCCTATATACTGCTACATACCGTAATATGTATTGTTAAATATTCTTTTTTCAAAATTTTACAAAGAATCAAACTTTCAATGTTTGTTTGTTTCTTTTGCTTTTATATCGATATTACGCCAAATATTTCCATTCTTATCTCCTTACCAATTACGCGGTTGTTTACTTTTTTTTTTTTTAGAGATGAGAACTCTTGTCAGTTTATACACAGCTGAGTAAGAGAAATTGAGACTGTGACGGACAGGCGTCTAAGCTGAAATGCCTGACAATTTCTACTAAATGGCCAGTATTTCACTATTGTTACCCTTGAAGGAAGTATGCAGGGTAATTTTTCCAGGAAGATGAAGAAAAACAAATTTCTATACAGTGAGTTTATTTCTGGGGAGACTCACAACACACCATTTTCAAATAAACTCTTTTGTAATTTTAAAAAATGACACTTCTCCCTTACGGCAGGTCTATACTCCCATGGTGAATTTGCACTCCCCAACTCTTTTACCTTCTGCTGCATCCTTTAACTCTCCATATCTTCTTTTGTTCCTGATGTCATCCAGAATCTCAATTCTTCTTCAACCAAGTGTTTTTTTTTCTTATATTTTTCTTCGATTACATCCAGCAAAAGTCCTCTTCGTCTCATGATGTGTCCTAGCCAGTTAGCCTTTCTTTCCCTTACAGCTTCCCAGATACATCTCTTCTCATTCACTCTTCTTAAAACTTCTTCATTCATACCACATCTCAAAGCTTTTTAAACATATCCCTTCCATCTTCCCCAGCGTCCATGTATCCCACTGTATAAACCAACACTCCATATGAAGCATTTCATAAACTTTTTCTTTAACTGCAAATCTAGTTTTCCTGTCAACAGATTCATCCTTCGTTGAAAGCAGATTTACCATCACTATCCTTCCTCTAATTTTTTCCCCTACAGTGGGAATTTCTTGTAAGCAAGCTGCCTAAATATCGAAATTTAAGTAGGTACATTCTTTAATATTCTGTTATCCATGAGACACCTCAACATTTCTTCATTTTTATAAATCTTCAACACTTGTCACATTTCCGCATTTATCTCCATTCCATATCATCTCGCCTTCTTCACCAATAGGCCCAACATCCTTTGTAATTCTGGCATCAATTTCAGTGTTTAACTTTCCTATTGTATTTATTTTATTATAGCTGTTTACAGCAATGCATGAAGAAGTAGTTTGTGGTGTTTCGTCTTAATCAGAGATAGTGATCAAACTCAACACAAGAAATAAAATGTTATCAGGATTTTATTTCAGAAGAATAATAAGTTTCATCAAATTTCTCCAGGGAAGAAATTCCTTGGGTAATACGACCTTACTCATTAATATTGTAAGGTATAAGGAACCACCAGCTCAAAACACTGCCATAGAGAAAGCTAGAGGTAAACAAAAGTTTGAAATTTAGTGTGAAAATCACTGAATAGTAGAAATTATTACATTAGATTATGGCATAAGTCATGGCAACTGTTTTTTATGAACGGTTACCGGAGCACAAAATGCTATGTGCTGCGGGGAACATAGGCAGTCAAATGGGAGAACTGCTAAATAACATGAAAGGAAATTGGTAGAAACTGTTGGGAATAATGCTCTGCCAAATCGGACAGTCGCAAAGTGGGCACGGAGTTTCAGCAATGACCTTTAGCAACTAGTGATCAGCAATGTGGGGGACGACCTGTGAGTGTGCGGACTGCATAGTAATTATCTCATAACACGCTGATAAAAATAAAACATGACTAAACATATCTGAAAGTCGCGGGTGAATACCAGTTACATATTTTTCTTTGACATTAATACATGACGTGTTAAGAAAGATAATCCGTATGTTTCCTCTCTTCAGCAGAAAACACATATTATTACATATTGTCGTCCGCCGCCGTGGGTGAGTTGGTAGCGTGACTACCTTTCACCCTGGCGGCCCGGGTTCGATTCCCGGCCGGGTCGGGGATTTTTCAGTGGTGGAAACTTTCCTTCCTGGGTTCAGGACTGGGTGTTGTGTTGTCCTTTCATTCCCATCCCGCGAGAGGCAATGGCAAATCTCCGCGGTATCACCCTTGCCTGAATCACCTCGGACGAGTCGTGGTCATCACCCCATGGCTCCGTCCCAGGTCTGAACCTGCCTTCGGGCAGAACACTCATCATCATATAATTGTCATAAAATAAAATAATCTTAAGATTAAACACCTGACAACTCCATGACGCTGCATCCTAAACTAGTAACGCCCTATGGTCAGTATATTTAGCCTACCTTTCGATAGGGGTGGATAGTGCTTAACTTTGCCTGGGGTGGATTACCTTTGGCTGGGATCGGATGAGCCTAACTTAGACTAGGGGTGGCACACATTCAGTATTGATAATACATGTTTTACCGACTAGCCACTTATATTTTAGCCTAACTTTGGCTAGGGGTGGGTAAGAGTGAAGGCGTCGGTTGTGCAGAGAGCCTATTTAGGGCCCATCGGTTTTGGGTCACGTGACGTCAGGGATAAAAATGCGGTATTACTAATATGAAGTATTACCCCTCCCTTATTTGTTCTTTGCATATGAAATACTACAGCATATTTCTTTGCCTAAAAACTGCTTATGTTAGTCTTTCAGTGAAAATAGGCAGCTATTGTTAGCATAATTAATAGTAGCTGCCTTAATTACTACGAAAACCCTGAGAGTTCAGCCTAACTTAAATCTAGAAGACAATTTATGAAAAATAGAAATATAAGTTTCTAGGAGAGTAGATAACTAGGAAGACATCTGAAAACTGGATGTGGAGTTTTTGTACTTTATTAGGAGTAAAAATAGGGATAAATAAAGCAACATAGTATTGCATATAATGTAGTTTAATACAAAGAATATAAATAAAATGAATGCAGGTTATTTGGAAGATGAAGTGTGTCCATGTGATATGCTGTAACTATAAACATTCTCCATCTCTTATTACGGCATAATCTGTAACAAAAAAGACACATTTATTAATTGCTTGATGTTATATATATATTTAGAAGTTAGTCCTGGGAAGGTAAACAACGAAGTATACAAAAGTTACAATTAGCTTAAACATATACTTTTCTAAGGTACCAAAACATAACCAGCATGCATCTCTTGTATGAATATAAAAAGTTAAATACCCAATAAATGAAGGGTGACAGCTAAGAAAGATCATAGTCACATTTTGTTAACGCTTTAGAATTTGAAATGTTTGTCTTTGAAATTGTTAACGATTAACTAATGAGGAAAATAATTAGCTAATAGATTATCATCTTTCTTGGTTGAACAGAATCATACTCGCATACTCGCATACAGTCACTAGAACTCATTACATTTCAGACATGAACTATGATGTTTCTTAGCCGTAACTCTACAAATGTTTTCTTAAAATATCCTTTAATTTCAGCAACTATATTGATGATTTATGTATAGCGTAGAGCTTTATCACTGGTACTCACTACTAAATTGCGGTATTTTGTTACCTGTTGGAGCGCTTTCAACCGCATGGAGCGGCCATCTTCAGCAACTGACTTCCGTGGTGTTGTTGTTGTTGTTGTTGGGAAGACATTTCTGGATAACTGTATCGTACAGCGCGTGCGATTTGAATTGTAACTGTTCGTTTAGGATGTTGGTGTTGTCTTGTGTGGTGTGTCTGTATATTTCATATTGTTCGAGTGTGTTGAGTGTGTGACCTTTGTGGTTACACATTAACCACATTAACCACAAAGGTCACACACTCAACACACTCGAACAATATGAAATATACAGACACACCACACAAGACAACACCAACATCCTAAACGAACAGTTACAATTCAAATCGCACGCGCTGTACGATACAGTTATCCAGAAATGTCTTCCCAACAACAACAACAACAACACCACGGAAGTCAGTTGCTGAAGATGGCCGCTCCATGCGGTTGAAAGCGCTCCAACAGGTAACAAAATACCGCAATTTAGTAGTGAGTACCAGTGATAAAGCTCTACGCTATACATAAATCATTAAGATTATCGCTACAGAATGGACAAAACTCAAGAACTATATTGACTTAAAGGAGATTTTTGTCCGGAGATTTGATCTACTTTACTCACTTACTTACTCAATGTCAATAGCAAATTCCTAAGTAAGGTAAAGGATAATTAGGTCTAGACCTAAAATAGATAGATATCTATTTTATGGAGCCTTTATGTCGATGCCGCGCTTGCCTGAGCCCGCCAATCAAGCATATTCTGAGCTAACTCCTTCAAATCATCCCTCGCAAATCCTACTTCCATTAAATATATTCTAATATAGCTCTCTTACCTACGTCTAGGTCTTCCAACTGGTGTCTTCCCTTCGGGTCTCCCAGTCAATACTTTTGATTTATGTCTTTCCTCCCCAATGCATGCAACATGTCCAGCTCATTTTATCCTCCGTGAATTAATTACCCTTATTACATTCGGTGAAGGGTACAGATTATGAAGCTCATACAGTTTCTTCAGTCGCCGTTTCATCTATTTTAGGTCCGAATATTTTCCTAAACACCCTGTTTTCGAACAATCTCAGAATATGTTCATGCTGAAGAGCAAGGGACCATGTCTCACATCCATATAATACAACTGGCAGGATAATCTATATATATAAATGAATGTATGTGTGTGTGTGTGTGTGTGTGTCCTTTATGCATTACTACACCGTTCATCCGATCGCCATGAAACTTTGGGAAGTTGTTGAGTGCATTCCCGGGAAGGTTTCTGGCATATTACATTTTTAATTTTTCCTTTCGTTCGTGAGTTATGAGTGAAAAACGGGCAAAAAACGTGTATTTTTTGCGTTTTCGAAGCATTAGTTTTCAGTAATACCATTCAATGTCAAATCAATTACAGTAGGCTTTGGCTATTTTTGTCATTCCTTGGACATAAAACTATCGCGATCGCTTGAATGTTGTAGCTCACGCAGATCGATTCATTTGTTTATAATGTCAAGGCACGCAGACATATGAAATTTTCAACCTACACCGAAGAGGATTATTATTATTATTATTATTATTATTATTATTGTTATTATTATTATTATTGTTATTATTATTATTGTTATTATTATTATTATTACGCAGATCGATTCATTTGTTTATAATGTCAAGGCACGCAGACATATGAAATTTTCAACCTACACCGAAGAGGATTATTATTATTATTATTATTATTATTATTATTATTATTATTATTATAAAAGGGATAATCAATATAGGCCTCAATATGGACAAAACTCACTATACAGGGGTTTTCTGGGCCAAGGACCTCGAATCTGAGGTCGCTTTTACCAGGCGACGCTATATAATCGTGGTATGTAATTCACGTGATTTAGGTGTTAACAAATATAATGATTTAACTATTATGCTCTTAATTTTTAATTTTTGAAATAATTATCGCGTGCGAAGCCGCGGGCACACGCTAGTTGTTTTATAAATTTTAATTTTTAGATTTCTAGACAGAAGACGAGAGGAAAAAAGCTTCTGAATTGCATAAAAACAAGCACTTCCTGATAATGGTTGACACTTAACCTCTGTCACAATATTATTAACTTATTTGCTTCTGTGATTATCACTTCAAGATATTTGAATTTCTCTACTTGTTCGAACGCTTTATTGGCTATTCTAATACTTTGGGGCGACTGCCATTTAATGCTAGACCTACTTTGTTTGCCTAAACTTTTCTAACGGCATATTCCAAAGTGAAATTACGAAACAAAGGAGATAATGTATCCTTAGTTCAAGCTAAGCTATCTGACTCCACTATATATTTCATTTAGAGGTATTGTGATCAGCCTAAGTAACTTTTTTGGTATCCTTAACTAATTGAGATATTGTAAATTTTGTCTCGCGTAAATGAATATACTTAAAAAAAAACTATGATTAGCTGATGAATATACTTATTCTATTCCCACATTCTGTCCAAAATTTGTCGAAAAAAAGCGTTTGATCAATGTTTTATTTATTTCGCCTAAATCTACATTGGTGATCAATAATGATTTCGTCCGCATATGGGGTTAGTCTTGACAGAAGTATATTAGACAAAATTTTTGTATGATGGTGATATTAGTAAAAAATTTTATATGATGGTGTTATGAGAGAAATTTCACGATAGTTATTACATTCGATCCTATCTGCCTTTTTACGGAATGGTATAATAATAGATTCTTTCCATTGCTTAGGCAATTCTTCCATTCTCCAAATCATAAGATTTTACGATCCAAGAGATTATCGATTCCTTAGTTTAATCTATAGTTTGAGGAATTAATTTAATAAAACTTTGAAAGATATCAATGATAGATTAGAATTGCAAAGCAAGAAATGGGATGAGAAGTTGAACCATAAGATTAGGAATTTAGAGGATGAAATTAAGCAGTCTGAAAATAAAGTAAACAAAAATGTCGACATTCAGATCCAAAAAGTGAAAATAGGATTAGGAATTAAACTGTGGAAGTAAATTCTAGAGTTGATAATTTAGATAAGGTAACAAATGAATTATCGAATAAAATGTTTGAATCTAGCAACAAGTTAAAAAAACGCGAGAAGCAATTAAAGCATGATATCATTTGCAAGGTAAAGAAATTAGAACACGATATTGCCACAGCATACGTATTAATACAGTAAAGAAACTGTGTGTTAAAAGTCCTATGACAACATGTTAGCTGGACGACACTAGCGATCCATGCGGAGAATAACTAAAACTACATTCTCATCATATCAAATGACTTGGGAAAACACATAAATACATCATAAAATATGTCATGTTAAGAAAGAAAAATACACAATATTTTTATTTAATGCAATCTGAATTTTAAATTTAAGAAATAATAAAACAGATACATTATATTCTAGTTAAGAACAGGTAAACAATACCTAAATAGGCTACGGTTAAGGACTGTATCTAGGTCTAGTACTTTGCCTTTAAAATCATTGTCCTTTAATATAATTTATAATTCAAATTATATTAAATACGTATTAATTACGTATATTATATTATAGGTCTGTCACGTTGTTCATCGTGCACTTCATTGTTGAGAGTGTATTTTGATTGTAGGTGTATGTATCTCAATTACTGCAGGATGAACTCCATTAAACAAAATAAAAAAGTTCTGGAGCATTTGGAATTCAGGACACCGTCGGTACAGCAGTTTTAATTAACTAGTTTTTATAGAAATTCATAAACTGTCTGTTTTCTGCGTGTTTCAAGCATAGACGGTAATTTTCACTCAAATATTTTACATATTTTGTTAGTAGGTTTTCTTGTCGACAATTAATGACCCGTTTTATACACCAGAAATCATTACAACAGAATAAAATAGAAAATATTACTTTAAAGTAAGTTGAAACAAAACCACACCAGAATCACGAGTAAGCCAATAGGCCTACAATAAATGTTACTTATTTTCGTTCTTACCTTTCTGGATCTTTCAAGAAAGTGAAAAAATGCAATTCAGGAATTTGTCCTTTATTATTACTGCAATTTACAGCAGAATAATAAGATTCTTTCGATCATAGCTTGTTTAATAAATACAACACACCTATTTATTTACATACTTCCCGGGGTAGTTACTGTAGTGTTAGTTTATGGCCGCTACGATCGCTAGTATGTGCGCGCGCATGTTCAACTGGCAGAAAAACGGATTGAGTTTCTTTACTATATTAATACTTATACTGTGATATTGCTGAGAAAGTGGAGAATATTACGAAATAAGTAAATTCTTTAACTATAGACTTACGAGATATCAGGTCTGAAAAGCAAAATAACGAGGGAGCTGCATTTTACATGGAAGTGAACATATTTCAGGGGGAAAATAACACATTACGACCCGACCGAGCCCCCCACCACTGCGAGAAACCTAGCGGCGGCATTAGAACTACTAGGAAAGTAGCGACGGTGGCGACATCTAGTAAGGAAATGGTGAAAGAGAAAAATAATTTATTACTCCTTTATTCTCTTCCTTTCCCATCTCTTTCCTCTCTTCCTCTCACCTCCTCTTCACCCTACCTACCTATTCAAGACCTATTCCTGACAGTAAATTTTCGATCGAACGGGGATCGAACGCATGACCCTTAGCATCGTAGCCAAGAGACTTAGCCATTACGCTACGAAGGACAGTTGAACAGTGACGGAAGTTCCGGTATATTTTAGTTATCTAATTTAGTTGGCGCTAGCGAGTGTTAACGCAAGAATCGGGTTTTCTAATTTTGAGATGGTTTGTTTGTTATGAAAAGAGTAGTGTTGGTGCAAGGGAATTTTTCTGCATCAATTAACACGGCGTTTTTTAAAATTGGGAAATATTATGTAAATTTCGATTTTTTATATATTGTGAATTTTTTTTTCTTTCAAATCGGTGTTTAAAGATCGTGAAATATGATGTTTGGTACAAGGGTATTGTTTTAATATAATTCGTGAAATTTTATTTTGTTTTTATAATCGTTTTTAAACATTGTGAAATATTATGTATGGTGCAAGGCAATCATTAGAGTAAGCTGCGGCTTAACACAGGAAGCTGCATTACCGGCGCTTAGTAGCGGCCGGCAGCGGGGTAGATGCGCGCGGGACGATGCGCGGTAGGCGGAGGGGAAGCCTGCCTGGCGGAGAAGACGACCGGGCCGATGGAAAGGGGAGCCGCTCGGGTCGCAAAGTGTTAACTTGCCATTTCAGGTAACTGCACGACAAATACGACATAAAGTATGTGTAACGGAAGCAAAAATCTTTGGAGGTCTCCTAGTGAAAATGCTGACTCGCACGTAATTCCAAATGACGTAGCACCTCGCAGCATTCCTGTAATGTATAACAAAGTGAATATTTGTCATTTATTAGGGGAAAAAGTAACGTCACCAAAGTTTAATGAAGGGACGAGTAGCTAGTGATGAGCGAGACCAGTCTTGGTCTTGCAGTCTTGGTCTTGGTCTTGCAGAAAATGCAAGACCGAGACCAAGACCAAGACCGCATCAACGTTAGCAAGACCAAGACCAAGACCGACCATGCAAGACCGAGACCAAGACCAAGACCAACCCTGCAAGACTCTGGCAAGAACAAGACCTAACTGCAAGACTCTTGCAGTCTTGCATTTGAAAAAGTTTTATAAAGCCCCGTTGTGTATGCAGCGACCGCTACTCAAAGGCGCCGCAGAGTCGCTAGCCGGGAAGTCCCAAGGCTAGTGGGCCTATAATATAGAGGTTGCTTCATCGTGCGGTAACCAATGAGAGCAGACCCGGTGCGTAACACTGTCCGTATCCAAAAACGAGCGCACCATTCAAATAATACATATGAAATCTGTATACAACCTCTCTCACCATTACGATAAACAAATTACTGCAATGAAAACTAACAATTAATCTGACGGATTTCCCTGAATGGCATTCCAGACAGCTAGTTCCTTCAATTGGTGGGAGTTAAATTCACGATAAACACTCCATATTCATTTTTAAAATGTTTAATTGCAATAGTTCTCTAGTATTATTGTACGAAAGGCAAACAGATGTAACAAAGGCCCTAAGCCATATATGAAATTTCATTTTGCGTACAATATAAATAAATTCTGCCATACAGTTATTCAATAACTAGTTTCTCTAACCTCTCACTGGGTTAAAAGAAAGCTATGACTGAGGATCTATAATAATTCGTTATTACAACCAAATACTATGATGAATGGAGCAACGATGAAATGAGATATGCCAGGAGAAAGAGGAGCACCCCGAGAAAATCTGCCCCGACCCCACTTTGTCCATCACAAATTTCACATTGATCCATCGAGATCCGATCCCGGGTCCCAGCGGTGGAGGGCGAACGGTCTATCCACTCAGCCATGGGGCGACCTATGACTGAGGGTTTGAAACTTTAATCAGTCCCTGTAACTTAAAACTCCTATTAACATGCTCAGTAGCCTATTTCATTAACGATGATATCCTTTTTTACACCTATCATTAATATTCATAGCCTACTCTCACATATAAAATTGATTTGGAATTTATTAGATAGAAGGTGATTTTTGATGGTAATAATGATTAAGTACAGTAAATTAAATGAATTAGTTGAATATTGAATAGTTAAGGTAATTGCTTTATTATAAAATGGTGATGGGTGTGAATAAGTCTTGGTAAATACGTACGTATTGTGAAAAAGCACGTTCTTGGAAAACCAAATTTCTTAAAGAGGATCTCAAAGCGAGGGTGTATTTTCCCAGGTAGACTGAACGTGACTTTAAATAATAGACAGAGGGTTTGGTAGCAGAAGGAACTAATTATGTTACAGGAAAGATGCGCAATCAATGTAAAAGGTATATTATGATCTAAGGAAAAGGAGATGATAATTAGTAACACTTAAACTTTAAGTTTAACAATCAGGCACGTTTCAAGTAAGTTTGGAGAAACGCGTTATAAATAAAATTGCTTCCGATTTACAAGGGTAAAACTGTAAATGTCACATATTTATGAAAAGATATGTTCCGGGTATATGGGAAGACACACTACAGAATTAAATCAGTGTGAAGATTATGTATTGTATGAGACCTTTGGCTATTCGCACCAATGCTCTACTAACTGAGCTAAGCCGGAGTTCAATTCACAGCGCCAGATGGAATCTTTCTCCTATGATTGCTCTAAGTTTTCTCTTATAATATTCTAATGTAATGTCCAACAGAGACAATCTGTGGTTCATGAATACTTATATATCTAGCCGTTATGTATCATACACATCTTGTTAATATTACTTCTTGTCTCCACAGACGTTCAATTTGAAACTTTACAATATAATATTCATAATTTTACACTCTCAAATAGTGTTAGCATCTCGTGGATTTTGGGTTTAAAGTTCTGCAATAGGATAACAGAGAATATTTAAACTTACACTCAAAGTTTACTGTTCTAGCATCACCATGGACATTCCGGCAAACAGTGTGACATCACTTTACTGTTTACATAGTCAAAGCAACTAAAAGCAATTAGCTTTCGTTACTTTCGCAAGCAATAACACACATGTAATCGGTGTAACTTTAAATCATGTAAACGCCATAGATCACAGTAAGATGCATAAAATAAAATTGCAAGACTCTTGCAACAAGACCAAGACCGAGTATGCAAGACCGAGACCAAGACCAAGACCACTGATGCAAGACCGAGACCAAGACCAAGACCAGGGTTACCTATGCAAGACCAAGACCAAGACTGAGAGTGCAATACCAAGACCAAGACCAAGACCGCCTTGGTCTTGGTCTTGGTCTTGCATTTGCTCATCACTACGAGTAGCCCACATAATTTATTTACGAGTATTTTGAGTTGCGCGCAATCCCGCCTCAGTATAAGACGCTTACTCTCGGTCGCACTCTAAAGGGAAAAGCCCGTGAATGGTATGATTTAAGTATTGAGTATTAAGTACTAAGTTACAGCTATGAGCAATTCAAGCAATTCACGTTACTGGGGTGAAACGAAGAAATCGCAAGCAAGAGAACTACATAATGGTCATTATTCAACGAGAGGAAATAGTTTGCTAACGGACAGCTACCTGAAAACAGTATGAATGACGAGGCTTAATGACCCGCCACTTGTAGAGAAATATATTATTCAATTAGCAATAAGACACTACCCTCCAGAGATACATAACATATTGGTATTCTATTCTATTCTGTCGAACCCAACTACGTACAGGAGAGTACTTGAGTTGTTGTCTAGCTTTGAGGGATGTGTTAGAAGAGAGATAAGAGAAAATCAAGGTGACAAATATAGAGATAAGGATCCCGAACAAACATAAAGGAATAGGAGAGGAGAGGAGAGGAGAGGAGAGGAGAGGAGAGGAGAGGAGAGGAGAGGAGAGGAGAGGAGAGGAGAGGAGAGGAGAGGAGAGGAGAGGAGAGGAGAGGAGAGGAGAGGAGAGGAGAGGAGAGGAGAGGAGAGGAGAGGAGAGGAGAGGAGAGGAGAGGAGAGGAGAGGAGAGGAGAGGAGAGGAGAGGAGAGGAGAGGAGAGGAGAGGAGAGGAGAGGAGAGGAGAGGAGAGGAGAGGAGAGGAGAGGAGAGGAGAGGAGAGGAGAGGAGAGGAGAGGAGAGGAGAGGAGAGGAGAGGAGAGGAGAGGAGAGGAGAGGAGAGGAGAGGAGAGGAGAGGAGAGGAGAGGAGAGGAGAGGAGAGGAGAGGAGAGGAGAGGAGAGGAGAGGAGAGGAGAGGAGAGGAGAGGAGAGGAGAGGAGAGGAGAGGAGAGGAGAGGAGAGGAGAGGAGAGGAGAGGAGAGGAGAGGAGAGGAGAGGAGAGGAGAGGAGAGGAGAGGAGAGGAGAGGAGAGGAGAGGAGAGGAGAGGAGAGGAGAGGAGAGGAGAGGAGAGGAGAGGAGAGGAGAGGAGAGGAGAGGAGAGGAGAGGAGAGGAGAGGAGAGGAGAGGAAATAATAACAACAATTACAGATAAATAAAGATAATTAAAGTGAGAATACGAACATTAATTCACATCTTTTAAGATCAACAATAATTGAAGTGAAAAATAAGCACAATGCAACTAAAATTTTACCGAATACTGGATGCACATATTCATTAATATGTGAGAGGTTTTACGAAAATTTTGTTCCAAAACTTAAAAAATTGAACATCAATGCATGATACCAGTGGAGATACCATGAGAAACACTCAGAAAACATCCCCGAACTTTTGAAAGTTTGTCGGGAGAGTTCTGATTCACCCTGTATATTAAATAATATATTAATGGTAAATGGAGTTGTGTGAGTGTTTCATATTACATTTTAAAAATATTAGTTATATTTGATATAGGAATAGTAATTATGTTAAAGTGAATTTTTGTTAAACTAATTTAATTATAAATAGATAATTTTCCTTTAACTTGCTGAGGAATGTATTTTGTAATTTGTATTTTGTAATGTAAATGGCTGAACTGTGCCCGAGCACGAGCGCTTGCTCATTCGGGTGGTCTTGTTTTGTTTTGTATAAATATTTTGTATAAATATAAATAAATATAAACAAATATATAAATAAAAAAAATAATAATAATTGTCCATTGTGATTGAGTAAGTAAGTAAGTAAGTAATTTAATCCTAAAATATTATGGAAATAAAGTTTTTCATTTATTATGTTATTTCACTTTAAGTTTCTTGAGAATACAAATTTGTATTGTAACATTATTGTAAACTAAATACTAATCCTTGCATATTATGAAGACAATTATCTCATTTCTAATGCACTGTTGCGATTTGCTGATTGATGTTTTTTTATGTTCTGGAATATCCAGGATTTCTTTCTCCCGGGCTTTCAAAGCGTGGGTTTGTTTCCAGTTTTCTTCATGTCTGTTTTACTTTTTATTCTGGTTTTCATGTATTGATCTTTTTGTTCTTGGATTTTCGTCACATTGAAGCTAATTTTCGAATTTATATATGTAATAACTACTTTCATTGCTGCTGCCTTTTTCAGTCAAATATTTACATTTATTGGGATTTTGAAAAGTATTGTTATGAAACTTCAACAAGACCTGAAAGAACTCCTTTATCTTACTTTTCCATTACGGTTATTTAAATGTCCTCGCTATCAAGACCCTTGTTTGTTTTCATAGCTTTGTTTATGCAGGTTCTGTTTCTATTTTTCTGTATGGGTAGAACGCTAACAGCCAAGAAGGAACTCATTGACAAGCCTGCTGGTTGTGGATATAGCAAATTTTTACGCAAAGATTTCGGCATAATATGAACTACACTATCTGTTCAACTATTTTGCATATCAATCATTCCAAAGGAAATTACTCAACCCCCGCAGTCTCATTAAAAGTAACCCTCCGTACTTCGCATCACTCCAAGCTCATGAAAAAATTGGAAACAGTGGAATAACAGCAAGCCTATTCTAAAACTCCTTCCCAATGGGAAGATATTGCTGTATTCGTGATAGAAACAGAGTAAATTGAAAAAATAGGTTTATGAGGCTGCTTTTACATTATATATATATACATAACTGACACTAGTTGTACAATATACGGTATTTTATGAACTTCTAAAGAATTGGAAGAATTTTTATCTTTTGATATATAAATTAATTTTTGCGAACATTTTCACCCCTCCCACCAGAAATTTCAACGACATAGGCTACTTTGCGACTTAACCTCCCTCTGTGGGTACTCCTGATTATATCATGTCACAGGAATGAATACAGTAAAACCTGTCTTAAAGACCACCCCTCTTTAGCGACCACCTCATTTAAAGACCAATTTTTCTAGGAACCGACAGTAAAACCCATAAGACCAATGTTATTTGTACCCCTATTAAACGACCACCCCTCTCCCCGACCAACGACCAGAGTTTAATTTTCGTTAAACTCCTCTATAACGACCAAAATCGTAAACAAAATTTTCTCAAATGATAGGCATTAATCAGCATTTGAAGAGAAATACTGATGTGGGCACTGCAATTTTCAATACAATGCTTTGGGTTGTTTTCTTTTCGCGTTCTGGGAAAATCCTTACAGTAGAAAAGTACCGGACAGCGCACGGCGTGAAAAGAACACATTCCAATCTCCTACTTCTGACCTGCTTGTTTCAATACATTCAAGAATTCCTGCCTTTATTATCTACATGATCGCAGTGACTCGGGGGGGGGGGGTAATTCTATTTCTTATGAAAACGATTATTCAGTGGACATGAGGGGGTTCTGAAATTCTCGATTCTAACAAAAATTTAAAAAATTAAAATAAAAAAAATAAAAATTACTTGTAAGAAACGTGCTGGACGAGTCCCTTTCATTGTCCACCAAGCAAAATGTAATGTAGGGAAAATAGACGTGTCTTTCTTTTCCTGGAAAACATTACCCAGGTATACTGTAAATAGAGGCTCGGTGTTCTTGACCTGCATAGATTAAAGTGTCTTATTGTTGTGCTGCAAATTTTAAATGCATTAAAAGTAAGTAATAATCAACTGTGTGTTACATAAGACACCTACTGTATTGTACCGTATTTATTCTATTGTATTTTCAGTTTCAAGACATAAAAATGCATTCCCCCTATTAAGAGACCACCCCTCTTAAAGACCATTTTTTTGTGGAACCAGCGATGGTCGTTATAAAGAGGTTTCACTGTACTTACATCCAGATTTGAGACAGATGGCGAGTTCCACGGCACATTTATGGTCAAACGTCTTGGTAACTCCGGTCTCGTCCACAGCACAGACAGGGCTGTAACTCTGGCCATCACACATGTGCTCGCAGTACTTCATCTTCGGCATAAGAGGAGACCTCTCCTTCTTTGGGGGAGCGGAGTTCACTAGCCCCACTGCCAGCAAACCTTCAACAAAGAAATAACAATCTCTGTATTTGTATCCTTCTAGCTTGACAAGTTTTCTAGGCCGTCAGTGCGGTTTAATAATCCCAGTATTTTGCCGGTAACTGCATCTGGTATCTTCAGGAGTCCTCTGTCTGTAAAGTCAGCAGTGAACCGCGGTGGGTCGCAGAGAAAGTCTTGTGACGCTATAATGATGCCAGTGCCTTTTACACTATTACCCTTCATTAGTAGTTACCGTCTTGTATTAAGTCAGTTTTTAAGTCACCGTGTCTCCACTGTTTTCTTTCTAATGTCTGTGGGTACTTTGCTCCACTGTGTTTAGTCGTACTGCGTTATTATAGCAAATAGGTCGTGCGGTTTGCGTCAATGAACATCCCATCACCTTTCGTGAGGTCCTATAGCCCTAAAGTTATAGGTTGCGTATTTATAAACAGAACTAGCATAAATAATAGAAAATGCAAGAATAAACTTACATTTCAAAATAACGATGTTGTTCAGTGTCTACCCTCTGCTTCAAGTAGGCTACAGCTGAACATGTAAATCTGTTAATTGTCAGAACTCGAAAATTCAATGTTTCAACTTAGAGAGTAGAGGAAGATTGTGATTTCTTCCATAGTGCTTCGCCTGAGCGGTGCTGCGGTCGGAACTAGAATATGTTTTACAGTACTGTCGAGCAGTACTCCAAAGGTGTGAAGTCATTCTCCTACTTCCCTCCCTTCATGACTTCCAAAGCGTAGCGATTGGTTCAGTTGCGCTTTGGATGTCACGAAGGCAGGGGAAAGAGGGAAATGACTTCACATCTTCGGAGCACTGTTCGACAAGCCTATTTTACAGAAATACAATGAAATGTTATGCTGCATTCCTGCATTTTGCTGGCTTTTTCTTCATTATGCCTGTATTGTTTTTTATTTCAATCAGACTCAGCACTATTATTATTATTACGTTATAATGATTCTTAAACTGTTAAAATCATGCAGCGATCATGCTGGACGACAATTTAAAAGATACATACATGTTTAGGTACTGAGAAATAGGTGAGATTCAATTTTCCTCAGCAATGAATCGTTCAACCTCGTAATCTGACATGCTCATTATTGATTACTTCTACAATTTCATACTATTTTCAGAACAAATCAAACTATAACAGTTACGGGTAATTTTCATAGGTAGTCCAACGAGAGATTATGAGTTTATCGATACATATGAAAGAACGAAGTTCGAATAAATTTATCTGCTGAAACTCGTAATCTCTAGTAGAATTTATTAAGACTATTCCACGAATAAAATGTAACGAAAGTTATAAATAATTATTATTTTCTTACTTTGTTGTGAATATTCTGCTCGTTGTGAGATCACGGCATACTAAATGAATGAACAGTCCATGCGTCAATTTGCACCAATCGTGCGTGTCACAACATGGAGATCGTCGTCGTAGATTGATAACATCAGAACACAATAAAAGTACACGAACTGGCTTGCATCGAATCGCATTTGTGTTTTTAATCAATGCATATTTACTTTATTTCAATTTCTAAACTAGTTATGTTGTATAAAAAGTGTTTTCATTCTGTTCACTGGCAGAATGTGCCGTATTAATTATTGCACGTTTGGTGCCTTGCGTATCCAGTAACGAACAGACGTTTTTAAGATTGTATCCTTGCGGCCCTAGGAAGCATATTATAAGATAAACAACGCAACTTTAGAAAAAGCATAGCTTAGATTCTTCTCCTTTGATCGATATAGATAACCGACAGTGTAATCCCTCTGAAAGACTACCCTGTTTTAACAACCACCTCATTTAAGGACTGATATTCTAGTTCATAACACCAATAAAACATTCGTACCACTATTCCAAGACCTAACTTCTCCCTGACCAAATACCAATGTTTCTGTTGCTCTTAACCCCTTTCACTGACGAAAGTCATGAAGCTATTACCTCTACAGTCTCTTGCCTGCCGAAACCGCTGTCTAATGGACCCACGAAGAGTGGAGAATAGATCCAATTAATATTTCTCCTAGACTGGTAAAATTGTAAAATCTGAAGCTTACATGTATATACAATGAGATGACACGTATATAGCCTGGCTACACTCAACTGGATATAAAAACGGCACATATTTGGCAACTGCCCCGGGCGCCAGAAACCTACGCTACGCCACTGCAATGTTGCTTGTTTTCGAGTTTGCCAAATTTGATATAATTCTGCATAACCATACAGTTCCATATACAGATTGTTAATGAATAGCACCGAAATATTTTACCTGTGTATAGAGGGGACATAGACAAGCAACATTTGTTAGGAGATATTTGCTCTAAGGATTAAATTTTTCCTGTTACTTCATAAAATCTCCCTGATCATGGCCGCCACTGACGTCTAACATTTGAAAAAATTGCAAAACAAAGGAACTTCGTTCTTAACACTGTAGTTATGAATAAAAGAACTAATGCAGTGGCGGGCATTCATGTGATTAGTCTGTAAATTTTGTAGATTATGAAAGCTCTAAATTATGATATAGCTGTTGATGAATGGTTAAAAATCAGGCATAAAGTCAATTTAATGAACATTTTAACCCCATTTCGCTTAATTATTGACTTATGAGCACCAAATTGTAGTAACTTTAATGCCCTGTAGCATACGCATTTTACGTCATAGAGCAAAAATCTCCTAATAAAAGTTGCTTGTCTATGTCCCCCCTATGCACAGGTAAATTATTTTGGTGTTATTTTGACGGGATATCTAAGCGGGGAAGAGGGTACTGCGCCAACCTCCCTTCTGCTCGTGCTTCTGCGCAAGTTGTTTCTTAACTTGTCTCGCTATTAGAGATGGGAACCTGTTACTTTTTTTGGAACAGTTACGTTACTGTTACAGTTACACGAAAGTAACTGTTATTTATAACCGTTACCTGTTACTTTTTTTTATATTACCAAATACTCTCAATAAGAATACCGCCCACTCTACTCTATTCCCTTTGTTCAAACTGTCCACTAGCACAGAGGTGCCATCTGTTGAGTGGGAATGGGCAGCAGTCTCAGAAGCTACTTAATGAACCTATATATCTGCAGAAATAAATTTGTTTTTCAAAGTCCTGATGACACAGTAACTTATTTTTGTGCTTCATAATGCAGGAATTAGGGCAGGAAATGACATAATTTACACTACCGCTAAACTAACTTAATTAAATGACGATAACGCTACTTTTTTAAGTAAAACTTCTTTAGCCGCGGTAGAGGTAAATCGAGAGCTTGTGTAACGCTCAAAATCGTCACGAAATTAGTGAGGTGTGACGGAACGGACTGCACAGAAAACAATCAACTCAATGATTAGGCTTATCCAAAACTGAAAAAGTCCAAAAATTAAAAATTAAAAAATTAAAAATTTAAAAAGTTAAAAATCCAAAATTAAAATATACAAAAAATAAAAAATCAAAGATCCAACATTTAAATAATCTAAAATTTCAAAATCAAAAAATTCAAAGAACCAAAATTAATAAGTCCAAAATTTAAAAAATTAAAAATTAAAAAATCTTAGTATCCAAAATATAAAACATAAATATCCAAAATTCTAAAATATAAAAATTAAAAAATTCCAAAATTAAAAAATATAAAAAAAAAACTAAAAAAATTCAATGATCTAAAATGTAAAAAAAATTTAAAATCCAAAATTAAAGAATTCAAAGGTCAGACATTTAAAAAATCCAAAAACCCGATATTAAAAAGTCCAACAATCCAAAATTTGAAAAATCCAATAGGCCTACGGTAATCCAAAATTGAAAAAATAAAAAAAAAGTTTCACTTCTGCCGCATGGCGTTCCGCACACACTTTTTGTTAATAAGTATCAAAACTAATTGTTTCACTTTGATACATTTTCGTGAAAATCAGCTTTAAATTTTAATTCATACGATTTGCAAGATACTTTGTACATTATATACTTTTTTTTTTTTTATTTGAAATTTTTACATGTAAAACAATTCGGATGGTAAGCCAATGAACATCTGAATGAATCAGTCTTGTACACACGCTAATTAACGATTTTACTTATTTCACTCTCAAAATAATTATTACAACCATAGACGGCACATATCATGCTACCTACATAACCGGTCATTTTCTTTAGGCCTATGTTGTATTTATTATTTTACTCAGGGGTGCCCACCCCCAAAACTTCATTGCTCACCCCCAACCCAATTGCCTGTCGACAAGGGCGCCCATAAGATATTTTCTAGGGGGGCAATTTTTTAAATTAATTTATTTTTTGTCGCTTTAACTTCTTGGGCCACTTTGTATTTTATATTAATAATATAATAAGTAGCCAGAAAATAATTGCGGGGAGGGTCGGAAGTGCCGGGGGGGGGGTTTGGAATACCCCCCAAAAAAGGGGTCGGGGGTCCATCCCAGAAAATTTTTAAATATTGAACTAATGAAAATCACATTTTACGATATTTTAGCACTCAGAAACTAGTTAAGAAATTTGTTTACCATACTCTAAGACATGCCAATGTAAACAAGAAAATGTTACCTAAGTCGGGTGTCCACCCCCGGGAAATTTTTAAATGTTGAACTAATGAAAATCATATTTTACGCTATTTTAGCACTGAAAAACTAGTCAGCAAATTTGTTTACTATACTCTAAGACATGGCAACTTAAACATGAAATTGTTACCTAAATTATAATACTTATTACTATTTATAAGAAAAGTTAAATAGCACATGGAACAGTGGACATAATAGGCCTACTCATTATGTTATGAAAAGAAAATAACTGCTAAATCATATTTGACACACCAACAAATCTTGTTTAATTAAATAAATATATTTTTTAAATACAAATATAGAATTTTAGGTTTTGACTCTTGGGGGTCTGAACCCCCCTTTCCTAATCCACTGTGGATTCTGCTTCCATGTTGTCGATTTGGTAAAACTTCTGCAATTATAATAATTGTCTTAAAAGAAAAACAGCTGACTATAATAATTAATAATATACATTTTTTCCTTGCGCCCCCCCCCCGGGTACGCCCATATCTGTCGAAATTCTTCATCTTTATCTTTACAAAGAATTAAAAGAGACCTTTTGAAGTTACAGAACTTGGCCGTTTTTATTTATAACATAAAGCTCTAATTTTGCAACAATTTTCAACCCCCGGCCAGAAAATTCATAACACGATAATATTTCCCCCCCCCCAGAAATTTCAATGGCGCAGTCTGCGTCTTAACCCACCCCTCCGTGGGCACCCTGTTTTACTAGAATTTATATTATATTTTCGTACACAAAACACAACAGACAAACGTTAACTATATCAGCTGAGGAGTAACTGCCCATTCCTGCTCACTGGCGGCGCTAGTAGTAGCGTGTCCCGGGAAAAGACAGGGAGTGGACGGTATTACTTATTGAGAGTATTTGATATTACGTAGTAAATCGCCAGATCACTTCCCACTTGTAGGGGAATGCCCTTTTATCTCCCCCCCCCCCCCGGTTGGGGCCGTAGCCAAGGCTGGGGCTTTAGGTAGGAACCCTGGAAATAAAATAACAGTTGTAAAATTAAGCTTTCAATTAGGGATGAGCATCGATAGTTAAAATATCGAGGTTAAAATCTGAGATAACCATCGATATGATGATAATATCGACCTGAAAACATCGATATGACGATAATATCGACCTGAAATCATCGATGTATTTAGACAAAAAAAAAGTGTAATTTTCGTCCACCTCTCTACTTTAAGTGATATTTTTATTTTAAAAGCACGGAAAACGACCAAATTTGATGTTATATTATCCTTTAAAACCTATAGATTCCATTTATAAGCACCATACATTTGTTCAAAGGTCCTAAATATAAGTAAAAACGTGAAGATGTAGGGATAAAATTAACCTAAAATGGCGCTGGGAACTGCTGTCAAAACACGAATCTCCATGCGCTGGCCGATGTTCTGTTTTCATGCAATCGGTCACGTGCTGATAATCCAATACTGGAAACCTAACGGTAAAAACCCGGTTTCAATGGCTCAGTCGGTATCGAGGCCGAGGTACCTACTTCATATCTACCCCAGATTTGCCCCCAAGCCCCAGGACCCCCTTCCTGCTTTCCACCAGACCCCTTCAACCGAGGACGGTAACTTTGAATTAGCCCCGGATCCCTTTCTTGTTTTGCCCCCAAGCCCCACCAGGGGCTGCGCCCATGGACCCTCTTCCAAGCTTCCATCAGACCCCCTTCACGTTCACACCGGGAGCTTGGAGTGCGGTACTTATCATAAACTAACGGGGGAACCTAACCATATAACTCAAATGGAAAGCATGAGAATATAGAACTATTGGTAGCACTGGAGAAGCCTTTGGGAAAATGGCCGCCGGCCAATGGGAGAGTTGGCAAATACTATTTGGTGTTGGTTCCCAACCGAGGGCCCGCATAACGATTGCAGCACGGCGCGTGGAATTCTAGTAGAGTCGTGGACCATACCCTTTAAAAATTCCATGGTATCAGAAAATTAGGCAAAATTCACAAACCAACAGAAATATTTCCATGAAAACTATCGTTGTAAAAAATCATTCTTTTGGGAAATTAAGCTCCTGTAATTTAAATTATATCGTAGAACCAAGGTAGCCCATTAATTTTTTTTTGTTACAAAAACATCGATGTCGGGGACAAACATCGATGTAGCAAAAACATCGGTTATTTTCCATGGATGTAAAAAAACATCGATTATCGACATGAAAATAAACTGTTTGGAATTTTCCTGTGGTTTACAGCCTAATGATATAAGTGTACCAAATTTCAAGTTTCTAGCTCATCTGGAAGTGGGCAAACATTAATGTCAGTGAACGTGCCCTTTTTCGGGGGTTATAGGGCTAAAACTTAAAAAAAATACTTTTTTTGGAATTTTTATATGGTTTACAGCCTAAAAGCTATATGTGTAGGGCTACCAAATTTCAAGTTTCTAACTCTTCTGGAAGTGAGCAAACATTAATGTCAGTGAGCGAGCTCTTTTTCGGGAGTTTTTAGAGCTAAAAATAAAAAAAATACATTTTGGAATTTTCCTGTGGTTTTATAGCCTAATAGATTTATGTGTACCAAAATTCAATGTGTACCAAATTCATCTCGAAGTGAGCAAATATTAATGTCAGTGAGCGAGCTCTTTTTCGGGGGGTTTCAGGGCTAAAAATTAAAAAAAAAACTTTCTGGAATTCTCCTGTGGTTTACAGCCTAAAAGCTATATGTGTGCCAAATTTAAAGTTTCTAGCTCATCCGGAAGTGGGCAAACATTAATGTCAGTGAGCGAGCCCTTTTTCGGGAGTTTTTAGAGCTAAAGACTTAAAAAAAATACATTTTGGAATTTTCCTGTGGTTTTATAGCCTAATAAATATATGTATACCAAAATTCAAGTTTCTAGCTCATCTCGAAGTGAGCAAACATTAATGTCAGTGAGCGAGCTCTTTTTCGGGGGGTTTTAGGGCTAAAAAATTTAAAAAATACTTTTTGGAACTCTCCTGTGGTTTACAGCCTAAAAGCTATATGTGTGCTAGTTTCTAGCTCATCCGGAAGTGGGCAAACATTAATGTCAGTGAGCGAGCCCCTTTTCGGGGGTTATAGGGCTAAAATTAAAAAAAAATACTTTTTTGAAATTTTCCTGTGGTTTACAGCCTAAAAGCTATATGTGTACCAAATTTCAAGTTTCTAGCTCATCTGGAAGTGAGCAAACATCAATCTCAATGAGTGAGTGAGTCAGCCATGTGGCTTTATATTATAGGGATTTTATTAGTAGTAGTAAAATTATCAATATTATTATTTCGAATCCATATATATCCATATTGTAAGTTTAAATTATCCAATAAAGGCAATATCGTATTTTAATACATTTTTAAGTGGCATGAAAAGCTTATAATTACGGTAATTACATGTTTTTTTAAATTTATTTTTTTATTTTTTATTATTATGTTTTTATTTTATTTTTTCAAATATTGTAAATAACAGATGTAACAGAACAAGGCCAAAGTCACGGATAAAACACTTGTAACAGAAATATTAGAAGTAACTGTAACGGGGCAAAGTAACTGTAACTGGTCAGAGTAACTGTAACGGGTGAGAGTATCTGTCACTGCCGCTGTCACTGTAACTGTCCCTGTCACTGTAACTGCCGCTGTCACTGTAACTGCCCCTGTCACTGTAACTGCCGCTGTCACTGTTACAGCCGCTGTCACTGTTACAGCCGCTGTCACTGTCACTGCCGCTGTCACTGTAACTGGCGAGAATAACTGTCACTGTCAAAGTAGCTGTAACGGGTGAGAGTAATTGTAACGGGTCAGAGTTACTGTAACGGGTGAAAATAATGGTAACGGGTGTAACTCTCGTCACGTTACGACCAGTTACATTCGCTCGACACTGACATATTATCAATACAACTAAAAAATAAATAAAAAAATAATAATAAATAAGTAAATAAATAAATAAAATAAAAACCAAAACCAAAAATAAATGTATTTAAATAAATCCTGAGAAAAAGGAGAGTTGCTGAGAAATTTGGAAAAACCATACAGAATTCCTGGGATCGATACCATGTCATGACTTTCGAAAAAATTATTTTATATCTTTGCGTTTCATGCCTCCCTAAGTACGAAACCACCGCCCGTTAATTTTTTTGTTTTGTATATTAATATATATCTTTACATGCTAACTGTCGTAATTTTGAAGATATTTGAACCAAATTTTATTATGTTATTTCTAGGCCCAATAGTTCGGACAAGTTCGTTAATGAGCAAAATTGGCCCAAGGGGAGGGGGGTTGAAATTTTGAAATATTTATATCTCGGCCCCTATGAAGTATAGAGAGAAACTTTGTTTGAATAAATTAGAGTACTTCCTATGGAGTTCACAGTGACACCAACGATTCGGGGGTTTTGGGGGTAAGAGTGGGGGTGGGGGATGGAAATTCGGAATTTTTGAAACCACGTCTTATGGGGTATCGTTGAAAAGCTCTTGATGAGTACTCTGCAAATCAATAACTAGTTTCTCGATAGCTCATATAAAGCGAGATTTGAATGTTTGAAAATGTGCTCTTTCCTTTTTTTGGCAGTTATTATTGTGGGTTTGTCGTGTTTCCCCCCTTTTTTTTTTAACAAAAATCCCGGGGGAGGACCCCAAACCCCCATTTTTGGGATATTCCATACACCCCAATAACAGCAAACTTTCGTCTGTGTCGGCCCCTTCTTTCAGTATTTTCTGATTCCGCCTTTGGTTGAGACGAAAATTAGATATCCTAGGAGGAGCTTTGGTAACCGTTACTTTTGATTTTTTGTAACAGGTCGTTACCGTTACATACATGTAACAGTTACAAAGTAACAGTTACAAGAAATATTCCCCATCTCTACTCGCTATACCTGCCACTATTAAATCATGATCTTCGTGCGCTGGTCGATGCTCTATTGTCGGACCTCAGGTATATGCTGGAAACCTAACGGTAGAGAAACGGTTGTTCATTGCAATCGAGGTAGAGGTTTTTTTTCGGGTACAAAAACTTCATATCTGCTCCGGACTATCTTCCTGTTTCTACTCCTACTCCTGTTTCTACTCCTGTTTCTACATCTTGGGGGCTTCGCTTCCAAGCTGGATCCCGCTTCCATCAGCGGGAGCTTAGAGAATGGTAACTTGGTTTCAGCCCTGGATCCCTTTACTGTTTTTCTTTGCTGGGGGTTTCGCCAGCCCAAATCCCCATCCTCTGGATCCCCTCCACAGTTAAAAGCGGCAATTAATATTTACATAACGTCTGCAATCTGGTTCCACTGTCACTTTTTGTGGTTAGGCTGCTTGTGTCATTGCTCAGACCAAAGCTTCAATTGTATTTTTTTTAAACAGCCCAGTAATATTATGTAAACAAATAATATCTTATGTGCTTATGTTCTTCTTCCACCCTCTTACCTTAACGTCGATGACCCAATGGTGCAGTCAAAAGTTTTCCTGTTCTGGGATTACATGCCGGTTGTGCTCATGATATCATCCAGGTGGAAATGCAGTTCACACCTAAAAATACAGATATTCCAATTATATTGAAACCAAGGATGGGTCTCGTTTCGTTGATACCGCACTTCGCACACTTCTGGTCTTGTTCACACCGCACTACACAAGTTGCGTTGCAGCGATGACTTGCCGTAAGTCACTTTCATTGTTGACTTAGATCCGGCGTCAGTGGTTTCCCGTTATCAATCATGACACTGCATTTATTGGCTTGATTCAAAGCATAGGCCTCCGTTTGGCGCACTGTTACGGTACGTATTCAATCAAATATAGAAATTTTATTGAAAGACCGCGTGTGCTGACGACGTGCAGATGATGTGTTTAGGAGGACAACCTTTGATTAGTTTTCTTTCCTCCGAGAAGTGTGTAGAGATACTTATTTCACTATTACAAAACAGTGACACAGTAATGATAACCTGAGTTATGTTAGGTTATGGTTAATATTCTCATGCCCGAGTGCACCATTCTCCGGTTTTCTCAGCCGTTTCGTTACCGCGGTAAACGTAATACCGGGGTATTTTCAAAATCTCTGTGCACCATTGCTGAAATATCGCGGTTTGCTAATGCTTGGAAATATCGCGGTTACTCTGCTATGAAGCAAATCCCATGGAGAAATTTTGTATTGGTTTGTGTTGATTTGTGTTGGTTTCTTCCATGGCCGCTAGGTTCGCTCTGTCTCTGCACGTCTTCCAGTCACGGTGGCTCGTCTATAGGCCAAATTTCATTTATTTTTCGCCTTATTGTTCAATAATAAATGTTCGTAAGGATAAAATGGAATATTATATTGGGTATATATGTCTGACTTTGAATTCAAACACCATAGATACTGTAACGATCGTGAAAATCAGTTGATTACGCCTACTGGATGGACCTGGTTTGGATGAGGTCATTTCAATCGAGGTTACATACAACATTTGCAAATATATGTACCATCGTTCATTCTTCAAATAGATCCCACCTTTCTGTACATTTCAATAAAATAACATTTATGTTTTAAAGAATAATTCTCACACCTGTGAAATCTAAGGCAAAGCAACGCCATGAAATCTCTGTTCTGAGTTCGACGTAGCCTCACTTTTATTCCCGTTCGACCAGTGGAAATTTTAGGTGCAAAATCATCTACATAGCCATGAAAGGGATGTTATAATTATGTTCGTGTGTGCGTGCAAGTATGATAAATTGATTACATACACTATACACCGGTACATAGGCTATATCGTGATGCATGTAGCCATTCATTGCAAAGTTGGCCTAGGCCCACAGGTTTTCCATTTTTCATTTATTTCTTGCCTTATTGTTCAGTAATAAATGTTCATAAGGATAAAATGGATTATTATATTGCGTATATATGTCGTCTGAATTGAAAGTTTGAATTCAAACACCATAAATACTGTACTAATCGTACTAATCGTGGTTACGCCCACTAGCCTACTCGATGGACCTGGTTTAGTTGAGGTAAGAAAGGAAGGTAATTTCAATCGATGTTACAGCACAGTATTTGCAAAGATATGCACCATCGTTCATTCTTCAAATAGATCCCACCTGTCTCTCATTATTCTTTATATTCAATTAGCTTTTGGCCTAGATATCATAAATATGATACATTACGCTGATCTCCATCTTGGAAAGAAAACAGCGGTTTTCTCACTTTACAGCATCTTCACGGCCGGTTTGCATGCGGTAAAAGTCGAAACCGAGCACGATGCAACGAAAATAGACTTTACCAGGGTAAACTAAGCGACTTTACCGCGGTATTCTGAATACCGAGATTGGTGCACTCGGCCATGAGTTTTATAAAAATTTAGTAACACCTACTTTCTAAGGTTACCCTAGGTTAGGTAACCCTAAAGTTGATAATATTGATGAATTAAATTATGAACAAGCAACACCGGCGGTCTTGAGTGCAGTGACACAGACCAGTCTCCCCAATTTTCGAATCCACCTCCATCTTTTCTGAGTAACTCCAGTAACCTTTTGAAATCCGTACTTGCAACCCACTGTAAACCCAGCAGGCAGAATTCTGAACGATATCTGCCTCCGCTATAACCTCAGAGTTGATGCACCAGAAGAACCAACGCAATATTCAGACAAATGGGAAACTGGAGATGTCCTTGTCTTATACTCGTATATACCTCGAGCCGCGGCTGGTGAGGTTGGCTTGTTCCTACATCTTAGGTACTTTATATTCTTCTTGAGTGTGCGTTGTTGGTAAAAACTAGATTTCCTCCCATACTAAAGATGGATACGTAAGTTTTTATCTAGCAATGTAACCAGATTGTTCTCACGAAACTCTGCAAGGAGTACGTTATGATCGAAGTATGAAATATGGACAATGCCCCAATAAAACCGTGTCGTAGGATATCTTAGTTATTAGAAGAGCAACTTACATTAGACCTAATTATGTCTTATTTTCACTTACGTGAGCCGTAATATTGCACTTCAGTCTGTAGTAATGGAATTCAAATAGCCTAAATACTTTATTAACTTTTATGCAACACCATAAACACACTACACAACTACACCCATGAGTATATTACAATTAGTGATACATTCACGTAACTTTCACCACTCTGAAGCACGGGAAATACAACTTTTCACTTCAAATTAATGCCCCAAAGCTAACACAATTTACTTTATAGCACTCACACTACAGGTATGAATCTTACATACACATAAACTTAAATTAAATCTTGTCGTGATTCACTGTGAAGGATATTATCTGGATGTTATCTGTAGAATAGAAAGTAGTGGACTGTAAACTGAAGCTGAATTTCGATGCTCGACAACTTGTGTTTCGCTCATGTATTTAGCATATGATTTTGCACGGTGAACTTTGTTCAAGTTCTCCCAAATCCTTTTGGACCGAATGCAATGTATTTATGGCATGGTTAGTGTATTATTCAATACATGTGAACTGAGCTGATAGAAACTGTTAGATTAACAGTTACTGAGTTGCCTCGAGGCAACAGTTCGTTTTTCATTCTCATTCAATTTACAGTTGTTAGCAGTGTGAATAATACTGTCTGCTTCTTATAAGATTTTGGGAATAATTTTGTTAAAATATGCTTAATTATGCTCTATTTTCTATATTTCACATCTTAGATTAGTACCTACAAATCAATAGTCTACGGGTTCATGGATACCAACCACACGTCTAATGTAGCATTATGCTTATTACACTCTTGCTTTATTTATTAGTCTTTATCATCAAAATGAAATAATTATCTCTGTTCTCTGTATTTCAATAAATGCAACACGGATATACTAATGATGGTGTCATACAGAAGAATACATCTAATTGACTTCAATGCGGAAATGCTTTCTGCTCTGTGATTGACTGAAACCCACAGTAGACGAAATTTGATTGGTTGATTAAAATGAACACTGTGATTGGTTGGAATTTGCTATATAAGACCCAGACCACCCGGGTGGTTGGGCGGTTTCTTAGATTCCGCAGGACAATCAAGACCTCAAGACCGGCAAAATTCAAATATCCGATACACTGACACAACTTTCTCTACCCCAAAGCATGGACAATTCGACTTTCTCACTTCAAATATCCAGTCACACTCACATGTCTCTCTTTATCCCAAGGCATGGGAAATACAAATTTCTCATATCAAATATCCCATATACTAACATAACTTATTATGTCCTAAAGCACGGGACTTCACTTCAAATATTCGATAGGCTACGCTCACAAAAGTTTCTTTATACAAAAGCATGGACAATAAAACTTTCTTACTTCTTATATTTGACACAATCACATAACTTTCTCTATCCCAAACGATAGACAATACGAGTAACTCACTTCAAATATCCAATACACCCACATAACTTTCTCTATTGACAATTGAACCTTCACATCTCAAATATGTGTCGCTCTCACATATCTTTCACTATCCTATGCATGGTTAAAACAACATTTGCACTTCAATTAAGCCATACACTCACATCACTTTCTCTATCTTAAACATTTGAAATACAGGTTTCTCACTTCAAATATATGACACTCACATATCGTTCTCTATACCAAAGCATGGATAACACAACTTTCCCAGTTTATATATCTGTCACACTCTCATAAGTTCCTTTATACCAAAGATTGGGCAATACGTTTTTCTGACTTCAATTATCCGGATTCTCGTAACTTTCTCTATCCCAAAGCATGAACAATACAACATTCTCACTTCAAATATCTGTCACACTCACATAACTTTCTCTGTACCCAGCATGGACAATGGAACCTTCTCATCTTAAATATGTGTCGCTCCCACATCTCTTTTACTATCCTATGCATGGTTTATACAACATTTGCACTTTAATTATGCGATACACACACATAACTTTCACTATCCCAAAGCATGGGCAATACAACTTTCTCACTTCAAATATCCCGACACACTCGCATAACTTTTTCTATTCCAAATTTACGATGTACTGACTATAAACTTTACCTACTTTGATTTACTTTGTGACTATGTCTATTGCAATTGAATAAGCTTATTGCTAAATGACAATATTATTAATTAATAAATTGAAGAAAAAAATAATAAATGGAGCATAGAAATTGTGCTTGTGAAGATGAATTGTGCCCTATACAATGCATTTAAGGTCTATAAATTTAACAACCTGACACCAAATTGTCTTACAAAAATTCTTAGAATATAGCTGTTGGATGGCAATGTATTCGGAACAAGGGCACTTCCAGTGAAGCAAAAACCCCATCAGGTTTCAGAGGTTGTATTTCAACATACTTTATTTATTTTTAAAAGAATAATTTAGGATGTTTACCAGTGAATGTCCGGTCTGCAGGGTTGATCGGCCTGCAACAGCTGCTGAAAAAATTCCGTATTCATAGAGTGCGGTCAATCTGACCGCTACAAAAATAAAATGTATTCTAGCAGGGCTCTTTAACACTGATGGGTAAGTGACACATATGGGGTGATAAAGGATCTTCAAAAGGGGAGGTAGTGTAAGTAATACACCTGTGAAGGCGATATGCAAACAAAAGCAACGGTTTGTTGTGGTTTAAACTTTGGTTTTGTTTGGAGCAAAAGTTCAAGTTATAATATACTCTTAGTTTTTCTCGAAATTTATTGTTCTTCTAGTCGAGGTATCACATGGAAATAAATGGCCAAAACTAAGTATTTAACAGAAGCAACCCTTGAACTAAAAAAAAAAAAAAAAAGAAGACCGAGTTGACTTTAAAAACTCTGTATTTTACTTATTTTAACCTCAGGGTAGTTGTGGATTCAGGGTTAAATGTTCAATTAATTAAAATACGAAAAGTCTCTTCCTTCAGCAGCTCGAAAGTGTCTATATTCTTTGTCAGGTTCAGGGTATTCGTGCCGAATTTATTTAATTACGCATAAAGGTATGACTTTTCTCCAGGTACTTTAAATGTTGCTGCCCCTAAAAGTTTCTAAAAATTTTCCTCCTTAGACGGATGCCCTTCTTTTCGGTTTCCTTTACCGAAGGGCTTTCAAGAATTAATCCATATCGCATATTCCTATTGTTCATTACTTGTAACTCTTCCCTTTCAGAATTGGATTACAACCTTCTCATCATAATGTACCTACTAGTGTTCAATGTGTCTCTGTTTAGTACAACATAAAGAAATTAATAATATGTAATGTAATACACACAGAACTATTTATTTTGATGACCTAAAAATACTTGAAAAATGAGCTATGAAATGACTGTAAAAATACAAAAGAATGACCCAGGAACTAAAAAAAAGACCCTAAAATTTGTATGGAAGTACTAGTTTATTCATCAGGTTTGTGTCTATTCTACATTTATGTTGTTCAATTATTATAGACCTATAATTAATTAATTGCTTAAATACAAACAGCAAACACCGTCTTTTCTGTACCCAAATTACAATAAGAAGATTTATTCATTTATGCTTATTTAGAGTTTCGATAATTTTCAATGCAAGGAAACGCATTAAAAATCCATAATTATAATGCAAGAAACAACATAAAATGAGGAAGTAATGCCTTTATATATTTTTAAGTTGGTTTAAAATATGAAATGTGGAAAAAAGCCGTAAAATGGCCATAAAATTACCAAATAATGACAGTAAATTCTAAAAAAGACCTAAGAATAAAAAATGGGGAAAATGACCAAAAATTACCCTAAAATTACCATTTTTATGATCTAGGAGTCATGATCTGCACTAGTTTGCAACGCCCATGATGTATCAGTTAAAAGATTACATGCCATCAAAATCCGGGCGCTGATCATGACGTAGGCCTACACCATACGCGTATTTATTAGGTCTGAATTGATCTTACAATAATTAGACCTTTCTTGGGCTCGAATTGGTATGACCTGATTCCAGACATGATTCGATAAATTAATAAATTTTAATTAGTTTTCCCAAACAAATATTCTATTTAGTATCTTCTATTTTTTATTTTATTTTATTTTTATTTTTTTTATTTATTTAACAAAAGGTCCCAACGAGCCAATTGCTCACATTAAGGGACAGTTTTACAAGGATGACAAAATTAAAAGTTATTATAATAAAATTGTTACAATAATTTACACAAATATAGTAAGTATAATAGAAATATTGTTCACTTAATCATTTAATAGAAAAATCTTCAACTTTTTTTTGAAACTATTTAAGTTTTTTACAGATCTTATTTCCAGTGGAATTTCATTAAAAAGATTTGCAAGATAATTTTTCACTCCCCTTAATCCATATGTAACCAATTCGGAATGCGAGACGAAAATATTTGATTTGTTTCTCGTGCCATAAGAATGCACATTTTCAAGAAAACGCAATGCAATGTTATTATGAACATGTCTGTTTACTACTTTATATATAAAGATTGCAGCACTATACTTTATGATTAATTCTAATGGAAGAATTCCTGATTGCTCATATAATACTTTGACTGGTGTTAAGTAATGACAGCCTAAAAGATTTCTTACAGCCCTATTTTGAAGAATTATTATCTTATGCAAATATTTCTTTTTTGAACGTCCCCATATAAATACCATATACAATGTGTAAGAGTGTACAAGGGAATAATAAAGAGATCTCATACTAGAATGTGATAATATTCCACCCAGTCGTCGTAATACTCCAATTATCGGTGCAATTTTACTACAAAGGCTTAAAATATGCATATCCCAGTTTAAATGTTCATCTATTATTAAACCTAAATACTTTGCATTTGATACCTGCTGTATAGGTACATCATTTATTGTAATTGCAGAATTAATGTTTAGAATGACTGAAGGTTTATGAAATATCATAAATACTGTCTTTTGAGCATTTAGTGATAATTTATTGGACGCTAACCATTTTTCTAAGATTTTTAGGTCTTTTTGCATATTATTCATTACGGCATCAATAGTATCGTCTACATAAAATATGGTTGTATCATCTGCAAACATTGTGACTGTACCATTCAGATTTATTTTGCTCACGTCATTAATATAAATTAAGAAAAGCAATGGTCCTAAAACAGATCCTTGTGGAACTCCATAATTTATTGGAATAGAATCACTATCAAAACCATTCACAGTAACATACTGTGTTCTATAACTCATATAACTTTGGAACCAATTTAATGCTAAACCTCTAATACCAACTGCTTCTAGTTTTTCCAGTAGAATTAAATGATTAACTGTGTCAAAAGCTTTTCGTAGATCTAAAAAAGTCCACTTGCAAACTTATTTTTGTCTAAAGCTTCTTCAACTTGAATAATAAAATCTACCGCAGCATTTAAAGTTGAGGAGGATTTACGAAACCCATATTGGAATTTATATAGAAAATCTATTTTTTCAAGGTAAATCGGTTTTCGTCTGAAATTGCATTTTTTTAAAGTGAACAGGGCCTTCAAGACAATTTTTTCATGGATTGTGTTAAGGGTGGGTTGTTGCTTGCCTTCCCTTTTCCACCCTCATGATAGGAAAAGAAGCAGTTGACCTTCACTAAAAAGAAAAAAACTCTACCCTGTCTTTCCGTCGCTAAAAGATTCTCAATTTTATTTCCGTCTCTCTTTTACCGAAATATCTCTTTCTACGCGCCCGACCCTTTCTGAGCGTTGCAGTAGAACACTTTTTGATATCTTTTAGAAGCAGGTAGTCATTTTTTGTGAATTGGACACAAACTTGAAGTTTGGAATTTTTACAATCCCACTTCGATTATAAAGGAAGATAAATTTGCAGAGGTGTGCAAAAAGATCTCTTATACGAATGTAATAAAATGGATTAAAATGGAATAATATATTAATATGATCGAATGATGAAAAGATTAAACAACAACAACAAAAACAACAAAATATGACATTTTATGACCAATGAAAAAAATTAATATCTTAATCAGATGAGGTGAAACCATGCCTATTTTACGTTTGCGGTAAAAATAAGAGAAAGAAAAAATATGACATGCCTTAAACATAAGGGTCCTAATTATTACCTTCTTGCTCAGGTATGTACGCTGATGTCACAGCACTCTTCTTCTCATACCATAATCTAATTACTGCAGTTAGTTCTCTACAGACATCTTTGTCCCAACTGTCTAATTGGCTTTCACAATGGAGAATACTACTGACCAATTCATAATCCCCCGTTATTAAGTCTCCAAAATGAACAAATTACATGGACATCAACAAAAGATACAGTCAAATACCTCGGTGCAGGCGCATATTCGTATAGCTCGAATTGTTTCATTGACTTCTGCTAGAATCAGCAAACTCTATCGATTAATAGGCGCTCACAGATCGGCCTGGAATCCTTAATGTTGCTATACACTTCGCTTGTACGTCCTATTATGACTAGACCTGGAATTTTAGGCTCTAAAAAAATTAGCTTTAGGCACCTAAAATCGGCTTTTAAAACAAGTAAATAGGCTTTTAAATTAAGAGAATAGGCTTTTAAAAGAGAAAATAGGCACTTCAAGTATGCTTTAAAATGTGTAAATATACAGAAAATAGACTTTAAAATACTACAATATGCTCTTAAAATCTAACGTGATCTTTTTTGTTACTGTAAGAAACGTGGTATACCTATTCCTAACAGAAATAATTGCAAAATTAAGACATAATTAAAAATACATTTTTCAAAAACAGTTTTAGTTTATATGAAAAATTGACACAGTATGTCCCTTCTTACTATACACCTGCTACCTGTTTTGAGTTAATCCTCCCCCGTCAGTCAGCATTCCTTTGGCGATAATTGTTTAGGAAAATCAAGTGTCTGTGAAAAACCCACCCTCTGCTGTTCTGCTCTTCATTTAGGGATGTCCATTAACTGATTGTAGAAGTTACAGAAGTTGAATTTTATTTTAAATGTACAAAATAGGCATTTTAGGCACTAAAATAGTAAAAATAGGCTCCAAAGGTCCAATTAGGCATTTTAGGGCACTATAAAACTCTATAAACATAAGTGATTTATCATGAAATGTCAACATATTTTTAAAAAATCATGTTATTTCATAAGGGACCAAATAGGCATTTGCCTTAAAATCCTAGATCTAATTATGACATATGCAGCTCCAGTGCAGTGTGGGGAACAGCAAGAAAGACTCACATCCACCGCCTGAAAGTTCTTCAAAATAAATATCTTTGGATAACAACAAATGCACCGTGGTTTCTTCGAAATAAGCAACTACATTCTGAAATGGGAATTCTTCCTTTACAACAATACATTCGAATGTTCTCAAACAGTGGCACGGATAGCCAAAGGTCCTGGGTTCAAATCCCGATGTCAGAGGAATTTTTCTCCTATAATATTCCCATGTAAAGTCCAACAGAGACAATAATCTGTGGTTCATGAATCTCTATATATATAAAAGGCTTTGTCCTGACTGACAGAAATGAACGCAGAGCCTAAACTATAACAAGTAGAGACTTGGAATTTTGACAGTACCTTTGTTTCGTAATGTAGGTGCTCACTAAGAAAGGATTTTGAAAAATTCTGATTTTAAATGCCAAAAATCAAATGTTTATGAGAATACTTAATCCCTTCTTACACAGAATTATCGAATCCGAATCACATTTGACATTAAAACATATTGTTGCCAGTGGGTTTCAGATGGGTTTGGAATTAAATTAAATAGAAGTTTGACAATTACAGTTGGCTTTGTCTATTTTTGTCATACCTTGGAAATTAAACTTTCGCGATCGCTTGAATGTTGTAAGCCCTAATATGGTCAAATATTGTTTTATTTGGACGAAACTCACTATTCAGGGGTTTTCTGGACCAAGGAACTCGAATCTGAGGTCGCTTTTACCAGCCGATGCTATCTAATCGTGGTATGTAGTCCACGTGATTTAGGTATTAATAAATATAATGATTTAACTATTATGCACTTAATTTTTAATTTTTGAAATAATTATCGCGGGCGAAGCCGCGGGCACATGCTAGTACTTACATATGTCCATTTGGTTTCATTGTTTAATGTTCATTGAATGATTCGCTTTGGATTGAGATATCGAAACGAAACGTTCTGTTCGACTTTAATATACAACATATACCGTATTAGCCAGAATATCCATTGTAAGTGTACAGTACGCAAATTAATGACACCGGAGCGAAAAATGGGTATCGATTGATACCTGATACGTACGTAACTAATAACCCACTATTAGCTTTCAAAAGTGTAATTTATTTACCAGTTTGGGCTAGCATAGCCACTGATTGGCTATCCGCAAGAGCCAATCAAAATGCTTTCGGGTCTTCCATTCCCGTGGGCGGGGGGCGGGAAAGGAAAAAATAATTGAAATAATATTATAGTAAGGTGTTTTTCTTTTAGGACAATTACTTAAAAGTCAGTAGAGACATAACAACATGCAAGCAGAATCCACAGAGGATTAGGAAAGGGGGATCCAGGGGGTCTGGACCCCTAAAAATCAAAACATAAAATTCTATTTTTGTATTTAAAAAATATTTATTGAATTAAACAAGTTTTGCTGGTATATGATATAGCAGTTATTTTGTTTTCATAACATAATGAGTATGCTACTATTTCTATTGTTCCATGTGTTATTTAACTTTTCTTATAAGTACTAAAACTTACGCAACGATTTCTGGTTTACATTGGCATGTCTTAAAGTATGGTAAACAAATTTGTTTACTAGTTTTTCAGTGCTAAAATAGCGTAAAATGATTTTTTCATTAGTTCAATATTTAAAAAATTTCCGGGAATGGACCCCTGACTTAGGTAATGATTTCTTGTTTACGTGGGCATGTCTTAGAGCAGGGGTTCTCAAAGTGTGGTCCGGATCCGCAGGCATGGTTTGAGGGGTCCGCGGGAGATATGAATATTGAATATTGAAGTAGATTTAAGGCTGAAACTTTCAAAAATAAAACCCAGTATTTCATAGATTGTCAACAGCAAAAAAACAACACCATCCTTCTCACTGAAATTAGTGGTATTTTACTATATAACTGTCCTATTGGTATTTTTTTTATAATTAATACTAAGAGTCCTGACGTTTTAGAATTGAATTCAATGTTAGAAATAAAATAAAAAATCTATCAAAACAAACAGACTGCTTTCTTTTTCTATCCTATAGCTTTTCGTTTTGAATTAAATATATTTCAAATGGTAATTAGTAAAAATAGTAAAGGGTCATATTTTAGGGGTCCGCAATGACAACATTAATAATTAAAGGGGTCCTCGAATAAAGGAAGTTTGAGAACCCCTATCTTAGAGTATGGTAAACAAATTTGCTTACTAATTTTTCAGTGCTAAAATAGCATAATATGTGATTTTCATTAGTTCAGTGTATTTAAAAATTTTCTGGGGTCCACCCCTTCCTTGGGGGATATTCCATACCCCCAAACCCCCGGCACTTTCAACCCTCCCTGAAATTATTTTCAGGCTACGTCATTGTTGCACTTATATTATTAATATAATGTTACAAAGTGGCCCAAGAAGTTAAAAAAGTAAATTAATTTAAAAATTGCCCCCCCTAGAAAATATCATACGGGCACCCTTGGTTTATACAATAGATGTATGAAATTCTCTGCATGTAAATTGGTTGTAAAAATGAGGAGAAATCACATCGCATCTCCGAAGGATACACAACTTAAATATAATCTTATTAATGCACTCATATAACTTTATTTATCCTTAGCATGGGCAATACACCTTTCTCACTTCACATTCTGATATAGAATGGAAGGCCATATTACAAAGAGCGCGTATTCAGTTATTTCAATCCGATGCAAAGCTTTATTGTTCACCAGCAAGACTGAGTTTCTATAAACAGTGGGTGGCTTATAAGTACCCTTCAGAGAGTTTTTGTGAAAAAAAAGTTTCAAATAAAAGTTTTATTTCATGTACAAAATTTAAGCAAAATCAAATTTCTTAATCTAAAGTACCATTAAAAGTAACAGAAAGTCATCGCCAACCTTCATGTCACATAACCAGAAGGTACCTAGTCCCATGGGCGTACGGTAGGGGAGGTTGAAACCCCTCCCGAAATATTTGCGATTTTTAGAATTATGGCATCATGTTCAATAATTTAAAAAAAAAGGTTTGTTTATTTTATTATATTTTCTTACATAAGTCAGCATTATTAAAAAAAAACTGTTGTAATTTGAATTTCTCATTAATGATTCTATACTTTCGTAATTTATTTAATAATAATGCACATACTTCATCTCAATGAGCAAATGATTTGTAATAACTTCTACTCTAGAGGAAAGCGTAGGCCTATTGTTATTAAAAAAATTAATAATACTGGTGGATTTTTTATTTAATTTTATTTATTTATTTTATTTTATTAAAATGTCATAATACAGGCAAAAACAAAAATCAACAGAAAATACTATTTCTAATTTAGTACAAAAAAAGAAGGTATACCCCTAGATGAGCAATTTTATACTTCTTATAGGCCTAACAGTGACGAGTTGTTGATAAACAAAATTTCCTTTGGAATTTCTCATAAATGATTCGATAACCCGGACATTTATGTGGTGTGATCGGTTGGATCTCAGGAGTCCAATGGATATCAGCTTCCAATACGTAAAACCAAATTTTCTGGAATGGACTTAGCTCCAGAAACCAGCACAAGTAATTAAACGAAATTACCACGTCTGCAATCAACTTGCCGATACAAAAACTACAGAATAGCCTATAGATACAATGATTCAAATGTGTGCAAGGACATGGAGCTTAGACATCATTATGTTCAACCCCCTCCGAACAGAATTTCACCGTACACCCATGCCTAGTCCAAATACAAAATTCTGTTTTCATACGATTTTTGCATTCTGGAGCTAGACTATTCATGTTTCTGAAAAATTGTATATTTAGATTCAGGAGACCTTAAAAACTCAACTCCGAACACAATACTTCCTCTACCTATGGCACGGCAGAGGAAGTAAAAAGCGGACACTTTACCGAACAATACAACTTTTGGAATGACTATTCAACTCATACGCCGTGTGTTTGATATTGACCAATAACGTTAAGCAATAACTCGGATATAGACCAATCATGGCCGTTTATCTTGCAATATTCTAGTAGGAATCGCGAGGAGGGTATTTTATCGCGGTAAAACCAGCTGGTCGTTACTGGAGACGCAAGTATCAGTGTGCAGTGATTGATAGTCACTGTTGCCACTAAGCGGCATGAAATCAGATAATTTATGCAACATAACTTATTTGGAAATTGAAATAATAGAAATGTACAATGATTAAGAACACAATTTCGATTCGGTGCAAGCCAGTTCGTGTGCTTTTATTCTGTTCTGCTGTTAGCTTACCTGAATGAAGTTAACTATATCTTATATGTACTGGTGGTAGCACTGATTGCACCAAGGTAGCTCGAATTGATTCATGGATGGGTGATTCACAGTATGCCGTGATCTCGTAACTTTTAGTTTTATTTGTATACAACAAAGTACGAAAGTAATTATTATGTATATAATCCGTTATTTTATTCATGGGATAATCTTAATAAATCCAATTCGAGTTGACGAGTTACATCAGATAAATAAGATAAACTCAGATAAATTCATCAACTCTCGTGGGATTAGGCCTACCTATGATAATTCTTTCACACTGGCCGTGTGTAGGCTAAGATGGAAAACTGAAGTCAGAATGAAAAATTCAATTCTTTCAGTGTGAAATAATTATCATTCCACTGTGACTACTAGTGGTTTACTATGAAGTCCGGGTCTTAAAGTACTTAATAAAGTTGCTAAGTCGCCACTGGGTTCTTATCTCATATTGAGAACGCCTGGTGGTAGGCTATACTGGGATTGTGAGTCATTTGGAGAATTTAATGTTGTAACGGCATGTTGCCATGGTAGCTCAGTTGGTTAGAGCATCGGCACGGAGAGGCGAACGAAGATCCTGGTTCAAATCATCCCGACTATGATATTGATTTTTTTCATTCTGACTTTACCTTTCCAATACAACTTTTAATAATTTTCAATGTGTTCTTTCTGTCAACATGTTATTATTTACAAATGAAGTATTCAAATTATTGCAATTAGAACACTAATTAATTACTCAAAGTGAAGTATTACTTTTTTTTGCACTTTTCGGAACTATTAATTTGTTATAGGAGCTTCTTGTTTTTCTTCCCTTAGTTTCTCTTATAAAAGGAAAATACCAGGCGGATCCATAAAGTAAGTTTCACTGGGGCTGTTTACAGAAACAAAACAACATTTCTCGAAAATATTTATTGCAACAGACACAGCAAGTATTCAGCTATTTTTCAACATTTATCTTACCGTGGCACCAACTTTTGAATAACTGTGTCGTAGAAGTCTGTCGCCAGGGATTTGAACCACCGTGTGACAACCACCTTCGCCTCTCTGTTATTCTCTGTCATTCTTTGTCATTTCGTGAGGTGTAGGAAAAGATGGAAATCACTGGGAACGAATTCCGGGCTGTAGGGTGGATGTTTAAACACCTCCTAGCAAGCATCCTGCAGAAGTTCGGCTGGGAAGTGTTTAAACATTCACCCTACAACCCGGACCTCGCTTCTAGTGATTTCCATCTTCTCCTACACCTCACAAAATGGCAAAGAATGACAGAAAACGACAGAGAGGCGGAGATGTTTGTCACACAGTGGTTCAAATTCCTGGCGGCAGACTTCTACGACACAGGTGTTCAAAAGTTGTTGCCAAGATAAGGCAAATGTTTCAATTCCGGTGGTGAATATGTTGAAAAATAGCTGAATACTTGCTGTATCTGTTGCAATGAATATTAGCGAGAAATTTTGTTTATTTTCTGTAAATGGCCCCAGGGAAACTCGTATATTCAGTGTGTCTTTTCATCTTTACTGAAAACAAACTTATTAAAAGGCAAGGTCTAATCTTGCATATCGTGCTAGATCTGCCCTGCTAACCAAAAACATAATCCATGCAATAACTAATTATCATATGAATTTTTATGCCTGAAATTGAGTATATCTGGTACACAAATTCAATTCAATTTTTATCGGTACAAATTACAATATAAAATACTGTATATACTAACTCCGTGGCGCTACATCCCTGAAGGAACTAGGCCTAACACCCGGCCGCTGCGTCATCTACCATAGGCAGATGGCAAGATTGGGGGGAATTGATCAGCATGCCGATACCCACGATTGTTAATGGTGGTTTCCAAGACAGCAGCCGCTACTTCTCTATCAATAGCTCCTCAATTTGAATCACGAGGCTGAGTGCACCCCGTTCCAGACCTCCCTACCTCAGATAAATCCGAGGAGGTACCGGGGATCGACCCCGGGCCTACGTATCTGTAGTCAGCGACGCTAACTACAAGATCACGTAGGCGATCATATGAAATATAGGCCTATACAAATGTGATTTCGAACGCCACCCGAAGAAGCAAAGCTTGTGCTCGGGGGCGGTTCAGTTGAATACAATAATGCAACTTACACTAAAATAATTACTTACAGTAATTAAAAAAAAATTATTTACAAAATTTAGAAAAGTATGAGTTAATGTTATTTACAGTAAGGACAGAACATGTTATATTTACAACAATGTAAATGTACGAATGAATACAATAATAATATACAGGATGTTAATGAATAACAGCGAAATATTTTACCTGTATATAGAGGGGACACAGACAAGCAACTTTTATTAGGGGATTTTGGCTCTATGACGCAAAATGTGTATGCTACAGGACATTAAAGTCATTACAATTTGGTGCTCATAAGTCAATAATGAAGCGAAATAGGTTTAAAATTCAACAAAAACCTTATTCTTAATCATTCATCAACAGCTATCTCATAGTATTCATAAATCTCATTTTTCCTTTTGTGGTAAATGTTATTTAATGTGAGTAAAATTGTCCACCTAAACCACAAAATAAATTCAGTCCACAAGTTCAATGTGTGTTACGTTTACTTTACACTTTGTTTTTAATCTACAGTTATACAATATTGATTGCAAGCATAATTATATATCGCTCCTGTGTAATATTTTCGTATCTCCTATTGCATATTCATTCAATGATTTCCCATATCTTGTGGCGTTGGTGTGAAATTCAAATACAGTCATAAAAATAAAGTAAAAATGTTATGCTAAAAAACACTGCACACTGCATACATTTGCACATTAAATGGCAATTGCTGAAAATCTAACTTATTTTAAAATATAAATTTTTGAAATATACTGAATTTATACGTCATGTATAATAATTATTAGTTGGTTGATCGATAACTATGTATCATTAAAACCAATGTCTATTTACTAACTATTAAACATATAGATTTTTTGCCGAAAGTTATTCAGCATTAGTCAATAATACAATTAATACGTAGATTCACTGTAACTAAGTATTTGTGCGTTTCTTGCCGTTTCTTCTCTTCTCAGCAATAGTCAATTATATGAATTAATACGTGGATATGCTGGAGCTAGTATATAGTTGTGAGTTGCTTGTAGATCTAAAATTAGCTCGTTTGATGATCTTGCTGTAGTATTCCGTTACATCATTGAACTTTATGGCGTCTGTTTCATAGGGATATGCGCATTTCGATCTTTTCGATCATCATCAGTCCTATAAATTATACAATTTATAACATGTTTTGTTCGATTGTCCTATGTTCGAAACAAAAAGACTCCAGCAAAATTTGCTTTTTGAAGATTGTGACGAAATTTCGATGTATGGTATGGTATTCTTTATTCTTATATACGAGTACATATTAAATACATTATCCATCGAATAAATCCAACGCACGGGCCTAGACGGCCGTTCGTGCTTTTACTATGCACAGGACAAAGAAAGAAAAAAAAGTAACACTAATAATACAGAACAATATAATACGAAAACTTATAATATAGTACTGCTATACAAAAAGAAAAAAAATGTATATATTGTTGTGTAAGCTATAACCCTAACATGCCTTTTCTGGCAAAATAGGGTTCATAAAGACTTGGAGATACAATGAAATAAAATAAGATGTTATTATATGTGAAGTCATTTATATTAACGAATTATGTAATCAAATTTTAGACTCACCTATTTAATTCCCAAGGTCCGATATGCCTGAGTATAACTGTGGTCCTGAACGTAGGCGTGAACCCCCCCCCCCCCCCATTGATTAAAAAAAGGAAAATTGTATAATTTTTTTAAGTCTGCTTATAAATTACTTAATACAAGTATAAAGCGTGGGAAGCTTAAAACTCGTTATTTTGCGTCTTAATTTTTAAAATTGTCCGGGGGAGGACCCCCGGACCCCCCTCTCCCTGGGGGTATTCCATACCCCTCAGATGTTATAACCCCCCCCCTTTGGTCGGCCTGGTTACGCCTATGGTCCTGAAGCTAATGTGTGTTGTTTCTGATGGGGTATCGCTCCGAGTAAAGTTCATCAAGTTCGTTCTGTTCTATTGTGTTATCATTTATAATTTTATGTCTGTGTCTGTATATTTCGAAATTCTCCAATGTGTTTAGTTTACGACTCGTAAATCTTGTGTTTTATTTATGAGGTGCTTAGCTATTTCATAATTTAGTGTTTCCATAATCTGCAAAATTTACAGACTAATCACATGACTGGCCGCCACTGCATTAGTTTTTTTATTCATAACTCCAGTGTTACCAACGAAGTTCCTTTGATTTGCATTTTTTCAAATGTTAGAAGTCAATGGTGGCCATGACCTGGGATATTTTATTCAGTAACAGGAAAAATTGAATTCATAGAGCAAAAATCTCCTAATAAAAGTTGCTTGTCTATATCCCTTCTGTACACAGGTAAAATATTTCGGTGTTATTCATTAACAGTCTGTAGATTTTTATTTTATCATTATTAAACATATTTTAAGATAAGACAAAGCAAATAAGTTTAATATTGAAAATGTTGTAGTAATGGCAGAAGGAAATAAAAAGAACAACAACAAATTACTCTCTTTTTGCAAATAGTCGCTACTTGGTGGGAAAAAACACAAAAATCAGAAGGAATTATGTAGGTAAGTAACAATTTCTCAAAACCGGGACTTTATGTTTTTCGAGACACTGGGGCAAAACCGGGACTCTCCCGGTAAAATCGGAACGTCTGATCACCCTAGGTGGACCGACCTACCTGTGTGGACTTTTTGGCCAAAACTTATACCAACCATTTTTTATACCTTATGCCGGAAGATTTAACTACTTGCATGAACTGAACAGGCCTAGAACTAGAAATACTGTACATCTATCATAAAGTTGTTTTTGAAGTGAAACTTCTTTAGGCGCGCTAGGAGTAGATCGATAGCTAACCCAAAGTTGCTTTACGCTCTAGCGTTACGAACAAAATCGTAGTAGGGCTGTGACGGAATGCACAGAAAACAATCAACTCAATGATTAGGATTATCCAAAATTTAAAAAAAAAAACAAAAATCTAAAAATCCAAAATTAAAAAATCCAAAAATCCAAAAATCCAAAATTAATAAATCCAAAAATCCAAAATTAAAAAATCTAAAAATTAAAAAAATTATGGGAGCGCGTGGGTAAAAGTTATAGGCTTTGAGCGAGGAACCATTACAAAAAATCCAAAATTTAAAAAATCCAAAATATAAAATTTATAAATCTAAAAATCCATAATTAAAAATCGAAAATCAAAATAAAAAATTAAAGACCCAAAATTTAAAAAATCCAAAATTACAAAATCGAAAATTAAAAAATTTAAAAATTCATAGATCCCAAATTTAAAAAATCCCAAATTAAAAAATTCCAAAAACCCAAAATTAAAAAGCCCAACAATCTAAAATTGAAAAATTCAATAATCCAAAATTAAAAAAATCCAAAAATTAAAAAAATCCATGTTTCACTTCTGTCGCGTGGCGTTCCACGCACCCGATTTTTATTTTTTTAAATATTTTTAGTTTTGTTGTAAGAATTAAAATAATATATTATGAAGTTCAGAAAACTTGTACAGACTTAGCCAAACCTGGCCATGTCGATCACATAATAAGAACATGTTTGCATTTTTAGTTTGATTATTGATCAGTTTTGTCACATAATAGTTAAGTACAGTTAACGCCGCTCAGGGTTGGAAAAAAACATGTTTTTTTTTTTAAAGAACAAAAAAAACTTTTTTTTGTTTAAAACAGTTTTTTGTTTAAAATGTTTTATTTGTGTACAACAATATGGTTGTTTTAAACGTGTTTTTTAAACGTTTTTTATGTTTACAACAATGTTGTTTGTTTAAAAAAAGTTTAAATTGTTCATTTTGTTTAAATCGACCATTTTAATGTATAGGGCCTATTATATATATACACACACACACACAGTTGAAATGTTTAAAACATTTTAAACAATTTGTTTTAAACATTTTTTAGCATATGTTTATAACACTTTTTAATTGGGTGTTAAATTTAATTATGCAGACAATTTACATTTTGTCAATCCAGTGACACCCTGTGCTAAGATGTTCAAGATTTACGAGTCGTAGACTTAATAGTATTTGAAAATACATTTTGTATCAGTAGTATTTGTTTATGATTTAATAGTTCATGATTAATAAAAAAATAATACAAACTACTGCTTAATTACTGCCTTTACTGCTCAACTGATGATTGACTTTCACCATGTTTTACGTGGCCTTAGCCGCCTTACATTATCAAACTTACAAGGGATATCCTACTACAGTGTTGCCAAATTGACACATTCAATATTTAATATTAATAATCTCTTTCTTTAAAAAGGAAGACCACAAAATAATGGTAGGATGCAGTCAGAAAAAATTCAAATCAATTACTCGAAATCAGAAACTGGAAGCTGGCGACAGAGGATAGAGAAGTCTGGAGGAAAAGGATACAAAAGACACCACCTCACATGATTTTCTGGTATTCTGGCCCTAGTTTTTTTTTCTGTTTACAACACTAACAGGGTGTCACTGACTTGACAAAATGTAAATTGCCTTCATAATTAAATATAACACGCAATTAAAAAATGATTTAAACATATGCTAAAAAAAAAACATGTTTAAAACAGATTGTTTAAAACGTTTTAAACAAACTTAAAAAAAACACAAGCACTTATTTTAAACATGTTTTAAACACTTGTTTTAAACGTTTTGTTTTAAACGTTTTGTTTTAAACATTCCAACCCTGACGCCACTTAATGTAGTCTCAGTCGGGTAATGTTATCTCTTTTATGAAGTCCCGTACGGATTAATACATATACATTGAAAACATGCTGTTTATTTTGATCAAAGATTCTGTTTATGTTATCATATTTTCCTTTTTGCGACTTTATTTCAAAGTACTGTACATTTAAAACTTTATTCTAAAAGGGTTTCGTTTCTAACTCAACTGTATTGTGTTGTCCTGGAGGTAGTATTACTGTTCCCAGCTCACAGGATGATCAGTTCGAGGGGGTGGCATTACCTAACTTTCCTTTTAAGCAATAAAACATGTTTCAACCCTCAGTTAAGCTGCAGCTTTTCATTTATGAAGATAAGAGGGTTGACATCCAATGATGGCTAGTGTAAAATGAAAAGACTTGAACAGACAGGCGTTAGATGTTTCGCTACGCGGTGTTCACCGCAGATCAGTATAGACTTCCAAAAACACTCGTGACTGAGAATGGAATTTTGGTTAATGGACTCCTAAAGGAAAGTAATAAAAAATAATAATAAAAAACTTCATTGGTTGAAAAAATAGTTGCTTGCAGTCTATTGCAGCCTATGAGTAGTTCAATGATTCACAGTTCCGTATTATTTTATGAATAAATAGCTTTTAATTCTGTTTTGTAGCGTATTATCTTATATATTAATAAATAACCTTCATTTAATTCCTTCGGCTACTGTTATCAATCGGTTAATATTATCAGATTAGCTGCGTCCCGAAGTGATCACAATAAGCGATGTGTACTGTATTTGTATGGACTGAACTAGAAATACATGTTTCATAAAGATGTTTTTTAATTTTGTTGAAAGAATTTAACAAATATATATTATGAAGTTCAGGAAACTTGTACAGACTTAGCCAAACCTGGCCATGTCGATCACATAATATTAAGATTGTTTGCATTTTTTATCTGTTTTGTCACATAGGCCTACTACGTAAATAAACTATATTAAAAGAATTGGACTTAAAGGATCCATTTATTTGATCTATCCATTTCGACGTTTATTTGAACTTGCTTTCCTGCCAGTAGGCCTATGTTGGTTATGGGCCTTTCATCCAAGTGTGACCTGTTAGGTCTTCCAGTTTCTTAATCATTTTCCATCTCTGTCTCTTACCGAAGCTGCTTCGTCCGCCATACAACACGCAAACAGATGATGCAATGTGCAACGGAAGCTCGGCTGATTAGATTATGAAAACGTTATCACTAACTTCCCACGGTACGAGTATAAATAGTGCATGGATTTTTCCTTGAGGCCGGATTTCCGGGTCGCTGGAAGGTGTTAGTGGTCCAGAAGAAGCTGCGCATGTGTCATGCTCAGCGCACATTAATATAAGAATAATAAATGCCTTCGAGCAGAGTGATGTTCAGATATCTTCTTCTTCTTCATCTTCTTCTTCAAATCAAGGATTAGGCCATATGCCTTTTCCGGCTTCACAGTGTATCAGTCCAACGTTTCTTAGGTCTTCCCGGATGTCTTCTCCATTTGGTTTATAATACATAATTCTTCTTGGGATCCTTTCTAGTGTCATTCTGTTAACATGTTCTGCCCATTGATTTCTATAATTTGCTATTTTTTCTTCTAAGGAAAATATTTTCAGTTCTTCTCTTATTTGATCATTCCTTATTTTATCTGATAAATTGTATCCTTTAACTGACCGTAAAAACTTAATTTCAGCGGCCTGTAATTTTTTACTATCGGCTGCAAACATCGTCCATGTTTCTGATCGAAATAGCAAAGATGGCCATTACTTTATAAAATTTAATTTGTGTTTTTCCCCCTTCCTTTTCAGATTTCTACTTATTGTGCCGCACATGTTCAGATATTTAAGTCATATTTCTTAAATCGAAATTACTCTCAATGACGATTCACGTAATGAAAACAGAATATTATGAAATTATAGAGAGTTTTTGCCATACCGTGTTCTCTGATATGGTATACCCTACTCTAATGTCACGTGATTGAATACGGTAAATGGAATAACGTCTTGTGCTATGACGGAGTTTTTGCCAGCGTAAATTGATACGGTACGGTAAAGGCAACACAGAAAATGGAGGAACTGTTTCAGATTGCTGCACTTGGAAGATTTAACAATGACTTATTGGAGGATATGATACCAAACTGTTCCCAGAATGTGATAGGCCTATGATTAAAGTTGATTGTCCGTTGTTTCTGTTATGTCTACAGATATAAGAATTCCATAGCACCTCATAACAAGATATAAATATTAACATAACCTCAAAATGGGATTTTAATCAGAAAAATATGTTAACATGTAAAAATTTATCAACACTGCTTCGTAAGTTAATTGAAATGTTTCAGGGTATGTTACATGCAATTATTTGCAGTGTTTTCTTATACCAGAAATAATTGAGCCTATAAATACACTTCATTGAACCAATAACCACACGCAAGAGAATCAAGTCGTTATTTATGTTAAAGCGAAGAATTTCTTGTTTTTCGGAATTCATGTCTATTACCGTAAAGCTTCACGCTAATCATTCAGAAATAACGTATCACCTTATCAGATATAGCGTCACGGCAAACCGGCGCATGCGCACAGCATCAATCACGTGATTTTGGCGTTTACGGTAACTCAACGTAAGCTGGGCAAAAAATCTCTAAAATCTCATATTAAGAACGCCTGGTAGTATACCGGGATTTGTGAGTCAGTTGGAGAATTTAATGTTGTACGGCGCCATGGTAGTTCAATCGGTAGAGCAGAGGCACGAAGAGCCAAAGATCTGGGGTTCAAATTCCGGGTATGGAATTGGATTTTACAGTTTGACTCTACTTTTCCAGTGCTGATTTAGTACCTGAATTATGTTAACTATGTCTTATATGCACAATTGCTAGCACTGGTTGCATGGTAACTCGAATCGTAGCACTGGACACAACAAGGACGTGGTAACTCGAATCGATTCATGGATGGGTGATTCATAGTATGCCGTGAACTCTGAGCTGATAGTTTTGTTTTTATATAACAAAGCACGAAAGTAATTATTCTTTGTATAATCCGTTGCATTTTTATTCATGGAATAGTCTTAATAAATCCAACTCGTGTTGACAAGTTACATCAGATAAATTCTACATCGATAAACTCGTCAGCTCTTGTTGGATTAATTATGATAAATAATGAAGAAATTAATCAATCAAGGCGGCCAACAATATCAATAAGCGATCGACAATTTGATACGTTATGTTTAGGATATTGTGGGCCATGCAATATTTTTGTAGCATTGTAAAATTAATATTGTTTTTGTATGCTGCCAAATGGACAATAATAATAAAAAGATTTATGTAAAGTACCAGCTGGATAGTAGCCTACTTCTGGAAATGAAGACATGCTCTTTAATAAGTAATTTGGCGTATTATTTCTACTTACAGAAACTGATACATCTGAATTCGTCATGTTTACCTTAGTTTTAGAAGCTCAGCCGCTGATTGGCTGTCCGCGTGAGCCAATCGAATTGCAGCTTATATTATAATAGATGTGACCGTTAATTAGTCGTAATTCCGGTACCGGTCAACCGATTCGGTCCAAAAACAGTAGGTTTCTTCCCATGGACGTTATAAATGTGTACACCAAGTTTCATGAAAATCCGATAAAGCGTATTCGAGTTATTGCGCATACGGACAGACGGACAGACATTTTTCCGTCCACCACACAATCTCAGAACGCACCATTCTGGAACTTAGTAATTATAATGAAACAGCCAAAAATCCATCTTTGGAATGCATTCTACGATAAGAAACCGCCGCTTAGAAAAAACGACCTCAGGTTAGAGTTCCCTGGCCCAGAAAACCCCATTTAGGACTATATTCATTACCGCTCTTCCGTCTAAGTTGAAAATTTCAATGAATCGACCAGGGTGGGCTTACAGAATTAAAGCGATCGATAATTTCATGCGATATGTTGAAAAAATCGCGATGCTCCTATTTTCAAGTTATATATATATATATATATATATATATATATATATAAAAGCAAAGCCACCTGCAATTAGTTTGACAATAGAAATCTATTACCGAAGTCTGATGCTTCAATAGCGCTGAAAGTCACGTTTTCTGACAGTTTGTCTCTCATAATTCGCGAACGAAAGAGAAAAATAAAAATCCGGCTTTGAGGTGCTTTCGGGCACCCTTCAATCCATCTAGGCCTATAGGCCTATTTAAAATTTAAATTCTCTGCGTGCAGTAGATTTCGCTAAGCATCGCGCAACAAACAGATAAACAAACACTTCCTCTTGTTATTATAGATTTATTTTATAACTTGGATTTACGTGTCAGAAGATGTTCGAAATATATTTTTCTTTTGGTACTCTTATCACTTTCCTGCTTGTTTCCTGACCTCAATAATGTTTTTTACAATAGACTTCTCCATAGGCTTATCATGGGCTGGACTTTGGCCTTGATAATTTGGTTTATAAAGACCTATGCTTCTTATAAAATTTGGTGTCGACGGCTGGCAAAATAAGGGAGCATTCACACCGAAGTAGCATAGCATGTGAGTCGCATGACCTGGATGCAGGTTGCATGCTACTGCTACTCATTTGAAATACAAAATAAGGCAAGTTAGTACTTTACGACTCGCCCTGCTCCCCTTTCCACTCGCCTGGCAGCTTCCACCCCTCTCGGCTGCTTCCCGCGTGCCGCCTGCTCCACTTCCCCGCAACGTATACCTTCATGCCTGTAGCCGTTGCTCAACGCCGGTAATGCATAATTGCAATTGATATGTCACCTAATATTTCACAATAAAGAAAGCCACTTGCACCTCCACATAATATTCCACAATTATAAAAACGACCCTTCCAACAAAATAGGCTATTTCACAATACAAAAAATACCCTTGTACCATACATAATATTTCATAATTATGTAAAACGCCGTATTATAACATAAAATGTGGCTTAATTGATGCAGGAAAATTCCCTTGTACCAACACTACTTATAAAAACCGATTCTTGCATTAAAACTCATGAAATCCCCCTAACATAACTCTAATATACGAAAGCTTCCTTCAGTGCTCAACGTTCACTCGTAGCGTAGTGGTCAAGACTCCTAGCTATAATGCTAGGGGTCCCGGTCGATCCAAAATTTACTATTAGGAATAGGTCTCAAATAGGTAGGTAGGGTGAAGAGGAGGTGAGAGGGGAAAGGAAGAGAAGAAGAGATTTTTGTTTCATCAGTTCATTAAGAGGTGGCGCTACCGTCGCTTCTAGTGGTTCAAATGCCACCGCTAGGGGAGGGATTGAGAGTAGGAGTGGGGGACTCGGGTGAGTCGCAATGTACCAATTTCCCCAAAATAAAATCAGGTAAACTGATTTAACAAAGTGCCAGTATGCTTTTGTTTAATCAGTTATAATTGCAATTATGATATGCAGAAAATAAGTTTTTTATTATTGATTTCCGAGGTAAGCTCCAGATTCATTCATTAAATAGAGCTTCAGGGAGAACAAAGGTCTAGTTTTTTAATCAGCTTTAAACTGTCCAGCATCAGCAGAACTGTACAGATTTGTGATATCTTGACAATCGCACACTCACATAAAAATACAAAAAAGATATGTCCAATTGACCGGCTACGGGAATTGAACCAGGAATAACCAAAATGTGAGCCCAAGACGTTACCATCTCAGCCACCTCGCTCAATTTAACGATCTACTTTCATAAGCGTATGTAAGGGAATAATGTTATTTGTCACGGCTAACTGTATTGCAATTTCCAAAGCCGTATATGAATACTGTAAAACAATATGTTGTCATGATAACTAATTTGCATTTGATAAATGCTTTCTAATTATATTACCATAAAATAGGCACTAAATTGGGCTTTACTACGGTACCGGTCAACCGATTTTGTCCATATCAATAGGCTTCTTCCCATGGACGTTATAAATGCGTATGAAAATCCGATAAAGCGTATTTGAGTTATCGCGCGTACAGACACACGGACAGATATTTTCCCTTCCCCACACAATCGTATAAAGTATTGTACCATAGTGGCACTTAATAAACAAGTTGAAGTCTTCACACCGAAGTAACGTGGCAATAATACAGCGCGCTAATATTTTGTGATTATTTCTTATCTTCTAACAACCCAGAATGTTCCAGCCTTGAACTACAATATAGTGGTTTGTAAAACATCGAAATTTATACTGTTCACGAATTCTATTAATTGCTTCTGAAATGTTCTGAAAGTTTCATAGTTCTCTATCGGGCATCAACGCAGAATGATCACTCAACGAGGGATCAATTACTGTCACCTTACCACCATATTCACACTTATCCAAGTTCGTTATAAAATTATCGAGACATGCCTTTAACCTCGTTGGTGCAGTATGAGCATAGTAACACTTTAATAATCTAAGAATATTGGCTAAAATTAATAAAATCAGGTAAACTGATATAACCAAGTGCCAGTATGTTTTTTTTTAATCAGTGATACAAGCAATTATGATAGGCCCATGCATAAAAGTTATTTTTGTAATAGATGTCCGAGTTAACTCCACAAACAAAATGTGCCGGAATAATAATAATGATGCAATAGACCTACGATTCGCTGATATCTCTGTTTCAATTTAAAGCAGCCTTAAAGGTTATGAATGAATAATAAGCATATGAAATCTATCTGTCAGGAATTACATTAGGTATATTGCTGCACAGGAACGATAAGAAAAATACTCACAGTAAAATATAGCCTAATGTAAATATCGGTAGTCTACATAACCATAGAATACACAGTATAATATCAATATTCAACGGCTAGTTGTTATAAATCGTTTATTTAAGTTATTATTTAGCCACACTGACATCGTTATGAAGAAACAAATCAATGAAGGCTGCTAACAATATGAATAAACGATTGGCAATTTGTTAAGTTTTTTTAATAAAATTTACATTGTGGGCCTTGGAAGAATATTGATTACAAAATTAATATTGATATACGCGTTACTTCGGTACCGATCAACCGATTTGGCCCTAATTTAATAGGCTTGTACCCAAAAACGTCATAAATTCGTATACCAAGTTTCAAGAAAATCCGATAAAGCGTATTTGAGTTATCCACGCCTTTGTGATATATTACCATAAAAAGGCACTAAATTGGGCATTATTCCGGTACCGCCCAACCGATCTGGTCCAATATCAATAGACATCTTCCCATGGACATTATAAATAGGTATTCCAAGTTTCATGAAAATCCGATAAAGCTTATGTGAGTTATGGCGCCTTTAAAATATACACTAAATTGGGTTTTACTCCGATACCGGTGAACCTATTTGGTCCAATTTCAATAGGGTTCTTCCCATGGACATTATAAACGCGTATACCAAGTTTCATTAAAATTCGATAAAGCGTATTTGAGTTAGAGCGCGTACAGACACACGGACGGACGGACGGACAGACGGACAGACATTTTTCGTCCCCCACACAATCTCAAAAAGTACCATAATGGCTGTATCGGATTTCCATGAAACTTGGTATACGCATTTATGACGTCCATGAGAAGTACCCTATTGAATTTGAACCTAATTTGTTGACGGTACCGGAGTAAAACCCAAATTAGTATATCTTTTAAAGGCGCAATAACTCAAATACGCTTTATCGGATTTTCATGAAACTTCGTATACGCATTTATAATGTCCATGGGAATACGTCTATTGATATTGGATGAAATCGGTTGACCTGTTTCGGAGTAATGCTCAATTTAGTGCCTATTTTATGGTAATATACGTATTCGAAAGAATTTATTTAAAAAATGCAAATCAGTTATCTTGACAATATAGCCTATTGTTTTACTGTGATCTTATAAGGCTTTGGAAATTAAAATACAGTTAGCTATGACAAAAAACACTATTGCTTTACATGCGCTTATCCAACTATACCGTTAAACTGAGCCAGGTGGCCGAGATGGTAATTGCCTCACATTCTGGAGTTCCATGGTTCAAATCCCGAAACCGGCCAATTTGACTTTTTTTTTGTATTTTTATGTGAGTGTGCGATTGTCAAGATATCACAGATCTGTACAGTTCAGCTGATGCTGGAAGATTTTAATCTGATTAAAAAAAACTAGACCTTTGTTCTTCCGTAAGCCCTGCTTAATGAATAAATCTGGAGCTTAACTTGGAAATCAATTTAAAAAAATATTCTGCATATCATAATTGCAGTCATAACTGATTAAACAAAAACATACTGGCAAATTGTTACATCAGTTTACCTGATTTTTTAAAATCTATAAACAGTTAGCCTATGCCAGGTCAGTATTGTTGCAACTTAATTGAGTTCCGTCTTGTGTATGTAATAGTATTGATTGCAAATAGTCTTATGATTTAAAACCGGAGTAGTTAAGATGTCATATAGATTTATGTTACACACACACAATGTCATAAATGTATAACAACTGTGTACTGACAACATTCCTTTCACTATAGCTTCCTGTTAGAAATTTTTTTGTGCTTGTATTTTTCTTCGTCTCTTGGTGTACTCTTGTAGTTCCACGTGTTGTAGCCTTGTGGATTTTTCCGATGTCTTTCTGTAGTGTAATGTACAAGTGTGTTATTGGTAATTTCTTCGGTATCCTAGCTTAATCTTATCGGGATGCATTTCGATTCAAAAGAATCATCTTCAGCCTACTATTTGATAAATTTCGGAAATTATTCTGAATGGCGGAAAGTTCAATAAACGTGTGCAGTCACTTGTTTTCTCTTCTTTTTTTTAGTTTGTCCATAGCCTGTGTTTTTAGTCGCAGCATTCAAATGAGGAGCTATAAGGCATTTATAGCATAATTAGCGTAAAATTGTGTCTTGCGATTCTGTACAAGGATATGTGAATACTGCTAACTTTATTTGGGCAGAGGAAGTTATGTGACTTTCACGTCAGATTTTTGTATTGGTTTTAGTAAAATGCAGTGAGAATAATTCAAACTTATCCATGAACATATCTATAGGCTATCACCAGTGGGTGAACGATATACCGTGATTACGATTATATTACAGTAGTTTACTCTTATCGGCACCACACCAATATGCTCTTCTATACAATAAAGCTATATTTATAATAATTCTTTATTGCAACCAAATGGTCATAATACGATGAATGGAGCAACGGTGGAATGATATATGGCAGGGGGAAAAGGAGGATCCCGAGAAAACCTGTCCCGACCCCGTTTTGTCCACCACAAATTCCACATGGATCCACCGAGATTCGATCCCAGTAAAGTTATACTTATCCAACGTAACAACGCTTTTACATAGAACTTCTCTTTCACTTTTTAGGTTTTCGCACTCCCACTCCCACTCCCACTCTTTCCCCACCCACATATGTTGGATCATAGAGCATCTTAAATCGGTGAAGTAATCGCCGAATTTACCATGACCTGTAAATAATGCTGCTAAATTGTGACTTCACCTTAAATCTCTCTGGTACAGTTCCAAAGTGGGGTACACCGTAGAGTAGTGGTTGAGGCGCTGTGCTACAAAGCGGAAGGTCGCGGGTTCGATCCCCGATGAGGTCATTGAGATTTTTCAATTGGCCTAATCCTTCTGGTGGTAATATGTCCCTGGGGTCAACTCAGCCCCTAACAGAAATGAGTACCAGGAGCAATCCTGGAGGTAAAGGAGGCCGGTGCGTAAGGCTGACAACCTTACCACCTTCGTGTGCCGAATGTCTAAAAATCTAGGAGCTTCAACCTCCTGGAACCCTCTGGGCCTCCATGGCCAGTAATAGGGAACACTTTTACAGTTCTAAAGTATGTTTTTGTGGTTCCTCCATTATTTGTTGTCTCCCATTGTTGTAAGCTATTTTCCATGAATGTTTTAAAAGCACTGTGCATCTTCGTATAGCGTAGTAGTCCACTGGAAAATCTTATTTATTTATTTATTTTGTTGAGAATATAACAGGCTGATTGCCCAGTTACAACATTCTCTTACATTAATTACAACACTAATATTATATGTTTAATGTAATACTAAAAATATTTAAACTAATACTACAACTAAAAAAATACAGAAAAAAGAAACAAGAAACACATACAATATGAAAATAACACAATGAAGAGAACAGATCAAAACAAAAGTAATATAATAGTTTTGGAGGAAACGAAAGATTTAAAATATGCTCCATGTCATTTTCTTTATTTAACTATCACTTTCTAATTATTACTATTTTAAAGTTTTCAAATTCACATATTTTTTTACCTTTGCATTAATTCAAAAATCTATTTAAAAATCGTGTTATTCTGAAAAAAATAGTTCTCTTTAGCCCTTAGTTTTTCAGCAAAAATCCTCTCTTGTCCCTAGTTTTTCAGCAAAAATCCTCTTTAGCCCCTATTTTTTCAGCAAAAGTTCTCTTTAGCCCCTTTTAGGGCCTTTATCCCTAATAGGGTTTTAGCCTTTTAGGGCCCTTAGTCCAATTTAGCCCTTTTTAGGTTGTATAAGATTCATATATTCGGAAGCTAGGGGGTATGAAACGGAAAAATACGTTAAAATGTTCTAATTAGGAAGGTGGGGGAAAAAAATAGGTTAAAACCTTAAAATCCGGGCCCTAATAATTACAAGTTCCGTACAGGTTTTCTCCACATTAGTTTCTTTGCCTGTTGAGCTATGTAATCTGTTTCTCGTCTGATGCCTTCATGAGCGTCGGCATGGTAGGGGGGCAAGGGGCCCCCTCTGGAATGCCTTATGGATTAATTTATTTGTTTTTTGTACTCTTGCTCTGTAAACACTGTATTGTTGCAAGAAGAATAAAAATATATAAAATGATATTTAATAATGAGTTTAGCAAGTATTAACTTATTGCAATCATATCTCCCTCAGTATATTTGTAATAAGGCTGTGGCTCAAAAGAACACAATCTTATTAATTTAAGAACTTTTCCGCCTCACCGAATTCAGTTGGGATTCATTACTACGAGACTGGAAACTATGTGAACATTAATGTCTTTAGCCTAATCGTTTGAAATTGACGTCCGAAATTGATTTTCAGTCAGTCATAATAAATAAAGATAGCCTATCTATCATTCGTATCACTTGTACGAGTATTAACTTCAGTTAGGAATTAGCTTGCAGGACACTTATTTAAATTTATTGTCGTAATACCACTAATTGTCCACGATATTAACTTAATTCTTATTATTGTAGATTACTGTATAACTTAGCCTATTAAGTCAGAATCATTGTGTCCAGAATTATGTTGAGCTTGTCCCCCCCTTAATAAAAATCTTGGCGACTACCCTGGATGCCTCCCTTTACATGTTTGTACGAGGGCCGTCCGCAAAGTAAGCTCTTCTAGGGCCATTTACACAAGCAAAACAAAATGTCATGGAAATATTTATTGCAACAGATATAGCAAGTGTTCAGCTTTTTTCAACATATTCGCCGTTGAGACGAACACTTGTGTCGTAGAAGTCTGTCGCCAGGGATTTGAACCACTGTGTGACAACCATCTCCGCTTCTCTGTAATTCGCTGTCATTTATTGAGGTGTAGGAAAAGATGGAAATCACTGGGAGCGTGGTCTGGGCTGTAGGGCGGATGTTGAAACACCTCTTAGCCGAACTTTTGCAGGAGACTTGCAGGGAGGTGTTGAAGTCTCCACCCTACAGCTCGGACCGCGCACCCAGAGATTTTCATCTTTTCCTACACCTCAAGAAATGACAGAGAATGAAAGAGAATGGTAGAGATTGACAGAGTAACGGAGGTTATCACACAATGGTTCAAATCTCAGGCGGCAGACTTCTACGACATAAGTGTTCAAACGTTGGTCCCACGGTATGACAAATGTCTCAATTCCTGTGGCGAATATGTTGAAAAATAACTTGTGATCTACAGTTACTGAAACTTATTGCGGAGTAATTCTTCTGCTTCAGGTGAGTCCTTTGCAGGTTCAAAAGGGTGAGTATATGGACTACGAGATATCTGCCATAATTGTGATGGTCACATACAAAGAAAAGGGGAATCATATCTTCTAAACATGCCAAGTGTAAGTGTAAGTCAAAGTTGTTTTCTTTAGTTGCTCACTGAAATCTCAAAATCAGTGACACTTTGTCCATATTACCAATACAAAATTGTGCTGTTTTACCGAATGTCCGTTCTCTAACTTCAGTCAAGAAAGTTTGGTAGGGACTGTGGAAGGTTTGGTAAGATAAATTATCATTCACAGATGTCAAATTAGAATATGAAGTGTGTTCTGCCAGGTTTTCAATAGCTTTCATCCCTTCAGCATCAGGATTTTTTCCAGTATTCTTTGTCATTTTCAAGGGGAAAACAACTGAAACCTTATATTATATGGCAACATAATTATGGCATAGTATATTGCGATACAAGTGCCGTAAGGCACGTTTACGGGTCGAGGAAACAGATTGAAAACCCGAGGCATGCCTTTACGGCCCGTGTGTTGCATGCAATTTTTTGCACGATGATTATTTATATCAATTTAATTATATTAATTGTGATATTACCTGAAAATATTATGTAAATACATTCTTGAAAATAGATGTTTATTTCAGAAAGTGATTCGCATGCGTTTGTTGTTATGGGAACCGAATATTTGTCCTGGGGGCCTTGTTCATAAAGGCTTGTATTATGAAGTGTATCGTAATGAATTATGACGTAGCGCTTGGACCGTAAGTAATTTAACCTCATCGCAACCGCCCTTAGCAACAAGACTGTGTGGGAATGTCAACTTACGACCCATGTAAACAACGTTCGTAAGTACCACTTACTAGCTAAGGAGTGCAAAAACATATTTATAAGTTATTGTAAAATAGTTGCAATTCATAGATTACAGCACTAGGTTTTCTTTTTATTTTTGGTTTCTAGTAATTTTTTTTTCAGTTTGTAGTTTCAGCTCATTGTTGTTGACGCTTATTGTTCACTCATTGTACTTGTTTATAATAGTAAATATGCTTTTATTTGTATTTAACTATAGCCCTAACATGCTATAGTGCAAAATAGGGCTGCAATAAATGGAGATTCAATAATAATAAATGCATTTTGAAGCCTAGAGGAAAGAGATACAACAAAGTCTAATGCTGAATCAGTAATATCGGCAATGCAGTCTTGGTTACCATTGCAGCGTTGTTGTAGGGCTTCTAAAAATTATGGGATTGGTAACGAACGCAACACTAAAGTAAGGCATTTTAATGCAAACGACATGGGCGCCCATACCCGGGGGCAAGGGGGGGCCACGGCCCCCCTCTAGCTCTCAGGGAAAGGAAAAAAAAATGTATATTAATAATTATAGTCAGGTGTTTTTCTTTTAAGACAATTATTTAAAAGTCAGAAATAAAATTTGCAGAAGTTTCACCAAATCGACAACATTGAAGAAGAATCCACAGTGGATTAGGAAAGGGGGGTCCAAGGGGTACGGACTCCTAAAAATCAAAACCCAAAGTTCTATTTTTGTATTTTAAAAATATTAAATTAGACAAGTTTTGGTGGTGTGTCAAATATGATATAGCAGTTATTTTGTTTTCATAACATAATGAGTAGGCTTTTATTTCTATTGTTCCATGTGTTATTTAACTTTTCTTATAAATAGTAATGAGTATTATAACTTAGGTAACGGTTTTTTGTTTAAGTTCGCATATCTTAGAATATAGTGAACAAATTTGCTAACTAGTTTTTCAGTGTTAAAATAGCGTAAAATGTGATTTTCATTAGTTCAATACTTAAAAATGTTCCAGTGGTTAACCCCTGACTTCGGTAATGATTTTTTGTTTACGTTGGCATGTCTAAGAGTATGGTAAACAAACTTGCTAACTAGTTTTTCAGTGCGAAAATAGCGAAAAATGTGATTTTCACTAGTTCAATATTTAAACATTTTCCGAGGTTGGACCCCTGACCCCCCTTTCTTGGCCTAACCCCCCCCCCCATCACTTTTGACCCTCCCCGAAGTTATTTTCTGACTTTCTCATTTTTGCACTTATTTTATTTTATTAATAGAATGTTACAAAGTGACCCAAAAAGCTAAAGCGACGAAAAATTAATTAATAAAAAAAATAGGCCCCTCCCTAGAAAATATCGTATGGGCGCCCTTGGCAAACGATGCATATATTCATTACTTTGTTTGGCACAAATTTCTCAAGATTTCAAAATTGTGGAAATGAATCATTTTCTCCTATATGAAATTGGAAAAATCTTTAAGGGGGAAGCATACCCCTGCGTAGCCTACCCCCAGAAAAAAATCACTGCTTACAGTATTTTAAATCTAAAGGCAGTAACCAAATCAAAAGCTTCAGTCGTCATTATTTTGTATATGTGTGATAGAACGTTACAAGCCTATTCGGAATTATGAATATCTACCCTCTCCCCTTTGTTATACACACATTTTAATAACACGATTTAACAATTAAAATTACACAAAAGCTAAAAAAAATAAAATCAGGTAAACTGTTGTAACAAAGTGCCAGAATTCTTTTGTTTAATCAATGATAATTGCAATTATGATATGCAGAAAATAAGTTATTTATGTAATCGATTTCAGAGTTCAGCTCCAGATCGATTCATTAAGCAGGGCTTACGGAAGAACAAAGTTCTAGTTTGATAAGCATATGTGAAGGAATATGTGGGTAGATTTATTATCAAAGCTAACTGTATTGCAACTTCTAAAGTCGTATATGAACACTATAAAGCAATATGTTGCCATGAGAACTGATCTATTTTTGATAAATTCTCACGAATATATTACCATAAAATAGGCACTAAATTAGAAATTACTCCGGTACCACTCAACTAATTTGGTCCAAAGTCAACAGGCTTTGCTCCATGGATGTTATAAATGCGTATACCAAGTTTCATGAATATTCGATAAAGCGTATTCGAGTTATCGCGCGTACAGACAGACAGGCATTTCCCGTCCACCATACAATCTCATAAAGTACCATTCTGACACTTAACTCTTAACTTCATACTGTTCAAGTGCTGTCTTTCTGCACTGAAGCACCACTTATCAATTGAGATTTTGGTTTAAACTCTGACGATTTGGGTTCATTTACAGTAATCCTCTTCAAATTATTTAATGCATCTGTCTTCAATTAGCTACTGTAAGGAACTGATGTACCTCCTCTATTAAAAACTGAATAACTAATTTATAAACAAATTATTAAAACAAATTAAATTGCTACAATGTATTTCAACAGATTGTAAGGATTTATGTATAGCGTAGAGCTTTATCACTGGTACTCACTACTAAATTGCGGTATTTTGTAAGGTATTGTAAGGCCTAACCTACAAGAGCCAAGCACTAAATTGCCTATATTATTTGCTACTAGAGATGCTAGAACCGAGATTGGCTCAAGCTTTGGCATCCATAACCAAACACTCTTCCGGTTATTTCCAAACGCTTCCGAGTAGATACGAATGTTCGTGTTCATGCTGCCAGTGGTAATAAATGCCACTAAATTTGATTTTAGTTGTGGGAAGAAAAATATTAAAGTAAACAAGATGCAATATTTCAAAATTAAACCTTCTTTACATAAATGCAGGACTACAGATTTACTTTTACATTTCGTTGGTCCCAGTGGCGTTGGGAATGGTGGGGTCCAGGGGGTCCGGACCCCCCCCCCCCCCGAATTAAATCCTACAATTATATTTTTGTATTAGATTAGTGTTGTAGTTATTTTTGCTCCATTTTGTCAAATATTTAATTATTTTATACTGAACTTGTAAATGTAGCCATATTATTTCCACTGTTCCATGTGTTATTTAACTTTTCTTTTAATCAGTTATAAGCAGAATTCGATGCTTATGACGTTATATTTTTATCCTGACCTCCATTCTCGCTGCAAACACAAAGAAACATAACTTGCGCATTTGTTATCATAATTGGACCGTTTCTATTTACCATATAAACTCATATTTTGGTCATTGTCATGGTCTTGGTCATATTTCGGTCATATTTATAATTTAACGTCATATTTCAGTTATAAATTCGGTTAAAGAGCACAGTTATGCAGTATGGGCATTCAATTGTCGATTTAAATTTTCTTTCCTAGAAAAGAGTCATGAATATTTTGGTTTTACTATAACTGAAATGTGAAGTGACAGTAACAAGTCATAGCACAATTACCTCTTCCTCCTTGTTGTTAACAATTTCCAACAGGTATGTTTTAAAAATATTTTCAGTTCACATTTGCAGTGGTATCTGGAAACATTAGTTCATTAGAAGTAAAACTGTAAATCACCTTAAAATTGTTAAACAGTTATTATCTGATTGAATTAATGTGATGTAATAATTTAGTGTCATTAAACGTTTTAAATTGGAGAATTTATTTTTAGGAAGTACTTCTTTTATGATGTCATATTTTGGATTTTCGGGTCATATTTAGTCGTTTTAAGGTCATATTTGCAGTCATGTTTTCCACTTTTTAGGTCATAAACATACGAACCCTAGTAATAAGTGTTAAAACTTAGGTAATGATTTCTTGTTTAAGTTGGCATGTGTTCGAGTATAGTAAACAAATTTGCTAACTAGTTTTTCAGTGTTAAAATAGCGTAAAATGTGATTTTTATTAGTTCAATATTAAAAAGTTTTCCGGGACTGAACCCTCGGACCCCCCTTTCTTGGGGGGGGGGGTACCCCCGGCACTTTCGACCCTCCCCTCTCCGAAATTATTTTCTGGCTACGCCACTGGTTAGTCCTAATCGAAAGAGTGACATAGGAGTGAATTTGGACATATTGGCGCCCAGATTGAGTTATTGTTCTTGTGAACATGTACTTACAGATGAGCGATAAGTTGATGGCCAGTCTCATGGTGTGTGTGTGTGTGTGTGTTTCACGCTTGTCCGTCGCGTTGATACTGAAGTCTCTCAAGTCTCCGGAAGAACTGTTCCTGACCTCCCCATTCATATCTCTCTCGCTGACACACATCACTGGCTGATAAAGCGCCTCAAACTTTCCGATATCACTGTACAATCACGTACAGAGTGCCCCAAAACTGACTCCACATTTCTCACAGCAAAAAGGAAAGTATTACAGGCCATGGAGACCCAGAGGGTTCCAGGAGGTTGAGGCTCCCCGAGTTTTAGACAATCGGTCATGAAGGTGGTAAGGTTGTCAGCCTTACGCACCGGCTGTCTTTGCCCCTAGGATTGCTCCTGGTACTCATTTCTGAAAGTGGCTGAGTAGACCCCAGGGCCATAGTGCCAGCAGAAGGATTAGGCCAATTGAAAAACTCCAACGACCTCACCGGGATTTCTCACAGCAGGGAAGATGAAATACTGTAAGTTGTAATTCAGGACTTTCTTTTTACTTTCTTCAACTCTGACAAAATGAGTTTCATAATGTACAGTTATTACCTTCGTTACGAGAAGCAACTTGAGAATCTAGAAACAACATGAAAAAGGATTTAGAGAGGAAGGAAATGGCCCGTATAAGATACCAGTACGTTTATGAAACGAACAACGCGAGTTTCATAATTTTCATGTCTAATTATCTTATTTACCATTATAGGCAACTTGCATATGACTGTTTTTGTTCGGCCATAATAATAATAATAATAATAATAATAATAACAATAATTTAATGTCGTAAACATGATGAATGATTACAGACAGAGTCGACATTTAAAAATTACATATACATATTTACAGATGCATCTAAAAATTCTGTTATAGTATAAAAAGGATTTATTACTAGCCATTGGAGCAAACGTCTTTTAAATCCCGAAATAGGCACTCAAACGGTCAAGCTTCAGTATTCCAAGACCTTTGCACCAGCTAGTTGTAGTTCTTGTCTTCTGTGACAGATGGCAGCTCACGTCGTCGGTCAAATGAGGTTTCCTTTTCGTTATTTTCAAGAAACCAACGAATTTTGACAACATGAAATTAATTCATTTTAGCATGATAGTATAATTAACACGAAATCGTTCCATGTTCGAGAATAATCGATACCACACCTGCGTCGAAATGAATGGCATTACGATACCATTACTTCACATGTCATTCTTTATTTACTTTTTGCACGACGTAACAAATTAGTGGTACTTACGAATATTGTTGCCGTGGATCGTAACTTGACATTCCCACACGCAATCTGGTTCCTATGAAAACAAAAAGAAATCTCAGTGCTGAAAAAAATACAAAAAGCACTAGTGCTGTAAGTAAAACCATCACAATACAAGCCTTCATCGAAGGCCGGAACCAAGGCCCCCCAGTTTGTGGCGACTTTAACAGGACAAATATTCTGTCCCCATAACAACCAACACATGCGAATCACTTTCTGAAATAAACATCTATCTTCAATAATGTATATACACAATATTTTTAGCTAATATCTCAATTAATATAATTAAGTTGATATAAATAATCATCGTGCAAAAAATAGCATGCAATACTCGTTCCGTAAGCTCATAACGGACCCTCGATCCGTATGCACTGCTTACGGAACTAGTATCGCAATATACTATAATATATTTATATAAAAGTGCCAGGTCTCAAGTTGGACTCTCGCCCTATACATGATTTCTTTTTGCTAACATAGGAACAATTTTATACAAACAAGATATTAACTTTTATCACCAGAAGTGACAAATTGTAAAATAAATACTCATGGAGTAAGTCCTTTCATTGGAGGGTTGGTATGATGCTCTAATGATAACAAAAATCTTTCTTTCATGCAATAAACATAGACGCTGAATTTCATGATTTCCAAACGCTAATGGTCGAATCATTAGTATGTGAATCATCGTAAAAAAGTGTGGGATAAAGAGAGCAGCAATGTCCTTGGATAGCCTGGGGCGATGCACAGTGGTCCAGAATTGAAATCTAGAGGGAAAAAACTAAAAATTCTTACTTGTTGTAAAACATTTTATTTTTGCTGGATCTTCATCCCAGACACCCCCTCTTCACTAAACTCAGCCTTTATCAACTTTGCTGTAAAAGGGTATGCAACTGCAGCTCTTCAATTTAGTGGGTTCATAAGGAGTAGAGGCATCAGTCTTATAACAAGTTGCGCGACGTCAGAAGTGTGAAGTCATTGTGTGAGATGTGAAGTGTTATTTTGTTGTTTTGTCAAATGGAATCCACACTTGCGATTTATATAATATTTATTGAAATAATACTACATAAGAAATTACTGATGTCATATTTATATGGATGTGTCTAGGTAGGGAATTTTTTTTTATTTTCTAGTATTGTAGAAGGGTTTTAAAAAAATACGTTAGAGATGGCACTATTAAATATATGTCAACGTGTAAAGAAAAGGGTTGGGTTTAAATACAAAAAGAATAGTTTGTCGCAAATGATCCGTTTTTTTTTTAATCGCATTTGTATTTCGAGGGGTAACAGCCAGTGGTGACACGTATGGAACTTTATGAATTACCGTGTCAGACGAAAAGTTCTACAAACTCATTGTGTAATTATGTATTTGGTAAGTTAGGATTAAAGGAGCATCCCAACGATTTATCTAAATTATTAGGAGCAACTATGGCTACTTTTAGGTCAAATTTTGAAAAGCGCTGGAAAAAAGTAGAAAGAATTCTTTGAATGTCTGCTTCACAATTCATACCGACTAGATGTAAAGAAATGACAAGTTAAAGGAAATGAATAAAAAAAGTAAATGAAAGGAAGGAAGTAATTGTAAAACAATTCCGCAAGAAAATGGGTTTGATAGTCGACAAGTCAAAGTGGAAATTCTAGCGATCGAAATGCGGCTCGACGCTTTTTCAGAAATCCACAATTGTCTGCTACCTTCACCGGGATCGAGGAAGAACTAATTCATCGATTCTCAGTAGTTTTTCTTGTAATTTCCAGTGGTTTTCAAATCAGTATTGACAAATTTGGTAAATATGCTACAGACACAACAAAACTCTAGCTGAGTCTGTACCCGTGGTGTTATATGCCTGCAGTGTTCACAAAGTCGTATTCATGGTGCACGGGTTATATTTTTAAAATAATTTTTATTTTTTATACAACATACTGATATTGAATCAACCATCTTACCAATCGGTATGCTTTCTGAAGAAGCGCTAGAAGCAAGGCATAAGCTCTTAAGTAAACTTTGCGAAGGACATCCCAGTAAATTTTCACGAAAGGAAAATATGGAAGATACCTTGAATCTGCTTCTTGTCGGTTCTGATCCCATAATCTCTCATTATTCCTAGTTTAGACAGAACAATAGTGGACCCTTATCACAAGAAGTTTGCGAGTTATTTCAGAAACCAAAAGTGCCAGTAAGCAAGTCGAGTAGGGAGAAAGATGAGCAGCAAGAAGAAAAGCAGCAGATAGTAGATGAAGAAGAAGAAGAAGAAGAAGAAGAAGGCGGTAATAGTGATGATGATGATGATGATGAAGCAGACGCAGAAGAAATTGATGATGCAGGTGACGTAGAGGACGAAGATACAAATTTATAGGTATTTACCTCTTGTTGTAAAATGCAATGAAAACTCTTTGCTATTTTGTGCATTTAAAATTTTTAAAAAATATTTTTAATTTCGCAATTTATATTATAATTTTGTTTCATGGTTTATTATCATTTATATATCAACTTTACAGAAGAAAAACAATGAAAAAATAAAAATAAAAAAGTTACTTATATGCGAGAAATAATTTTTTCCCTCTAGATTTGAATTCTGGACCACTGTGCGATGGAAATGTAAGAGAATCTTCCCAATGTGCAGATCAAATGAAATTATCGGAATTACAAGAGACAAATTTTTGAATTCGCCCACAATGTTAGAGGTGTGAGAGAAAGCCTCTGCCTAGAGAACTATGGACATATAAGTGTTATTTTTAAATTACGTATTTCAGCCTTGATAATTTTTGCTTTGATTTGCGGAGTGGGGTTAGAAAATAATTGGTTTTAGGTTTTTTAGAAGTTGTGATTTTTGGTGTCTGACTATAGCCTCATTTGCAGACAGAAAATAGCCTTTTCCAGAAATGTATATATATATATATATATATATAATTAGGGCAAGTAGGCATTTAATGACCATAAAATAACGGGAAAAACTGCAAAATAAAAAATGCATTTATGACCTAAAAATAGTGAAAAAATGACATTTAAAAAAAATGACCAATAAATTTACCATTATTACTTATAATTAGTTTTTAAGTAGTGAATTGCTAAAAGCTATTTAATGAATGATAGTGCCTTATATATAAATTTACAATATAATAGACACTTATTTGGTTACTAAAGAAGTAAGTAAATTACACTATTTGGACACCCTTAGCGAAAAAGAAATTCTTTCTGAACTGGCATGCCCATCAAATTTCCCCTAGCAAATATGAGCCATCTAAAAAGAAAAGAAAAAATTAATTCTTTATTGCTACAAGACAAACTGCCATGGTGTTTACAATAAACCTGAATTAAAATGAACTATGAAGACTTGGCGGAGATTTTCAAACAAGAACGATTGTCTGTTGTCTGAAAGTAACGATTTGTACATGGAAAAGCTCCTCTCTACCTCCATTGAAACATGACCTAAAATTCCGAAAATGACCTAAAAATTGCCAAAAAAAAGGAACTTACCTATCTTTTGAAAATTATAAAATTTTCCTAATTTAATCATTTTTTTCATGACAGGCCTACACATTTATATATTCGAGCTATCTTTTAACCTTCAAATAAAAAAAGTTGCAAAATCATCAAATCATGAGTATATTGCATTCTAGAGGGGATATTGAAAATGATAATTGTAATCGCTCAGTTTTGTATTACTTCTGGTTCATTTTTCCCTGCAGTTACTTCATGTGTTGTTCATATAATTACGTAAGATGACTGGAATATCTTATAGGATGACAGAAGTGTTGATTTAGCCATTTTGGTCAAAAAGTGCTATTTTTGGATTCTAATGTCCAAAAATCAAGCATACTAATGTAACTGTCAAAATTTTATGCCGTTTGGACACAAGGAAACAGGTGCTGCTGACACCATTTCAAAACCTCAGTGCGCTTCAAACTGCCAGTGCTTGCAAACTTTAATCGCCTCTTTTCTTAGGTTAAATTTTCATGTTATTTTGCCACATTCAAAATCTATCTTCTTCAGTACAAAATAGAGATGTGGCTGTGGCTTTTTTTCACAATGTACGCCTCCTTTACAATATGTGTAGGCCTAATAGAATGTTTAATCAGATTTATGGAAAGGCCTTGCTTCTTTTATATAAAGAATATTTAGTGTAATCATATCTCAGGTTTTTTAACTTTTCATTTTCTGGCTATTTTTTTTTTAGGTAGATTTCGAAGAAAAATCTACCTATTGCAATCGATACCATGTCATGATTTTCGAAAAATTCCTTCATATCTATACATTTTATGCTTCACTAAGTACGAAACCACCGCCCGTTCAAAAATTTTCTTTTTGTAATATACCGATACCGTATATATCTTTACCGTGGGTGAGTCGGTAGCGCGCCTGCCTTCCACTCCGGCGGCCCGGGTTCGATTCCCGGCCGGGTCGGGGATTTTTCAGTAGTGAAAAATCCCTTTCCCGGGTTCAGGACTGGGTAGGTTAAGAATATTATAGGAGAAAAATTCCTCCGGCACTGGGACTTGAACCCAGGACCTTTGGCTATTCGCGCCAATGCTCTACCAACTGAGCTAAGCCGGAGCTCAATTCACAGCGCCAGATGGAACGTCCCTCCTATGACCAATTGCCCTAATGGTCCACCTCACAGACAGACAAGTCATGTCATATGCAGTACTGTGAGGCACACTAAGTAGTGATTTTTGTGACCGGGCTCCCACTGTTATTGTACAGTTAACATTCAAGATATCTATCTATTTTTCTCCTATAATATTCTCATGTAGTGTCCTACAGAGACAATAATCTGTGGCTCATGAATGCTTATATATCTATGGGTAGGTTAAGTCTTAGGTTAAGATAATGCACATTGTGCGCGATTCCTTAATTATATATCTTTACAAGCTAGCGGCCGTAATTTTGAAGATACATGAACTTATGTTATTTCTAGGACCAATAGTTAGGATAAGTTCGTTAATGAGCAAAATTGGCCCAAAGGGGGGGGATCGGGGGAGGGGGTTAAAAATTTTAAAAGTTTATATCTCGGCCCCTATGAAGAAAAGAGGGAAACTTTGTTTGGATAAATTAGAGTACTCCCTATGGAGTTCACAGTGACACCAACAATTCGGGGGTTTTGGGGGTACGAGTGGGGGTGGGGGTGGAAATTTTTGAAACCACGTCTTGTGGGGTATCTCTGAAAAGCTCTTTTTTTGAGTACTCTACAAATCAATAACTAGTTTCTCGATAGTTCTCATATAAGACGAGATTTGAATATTTGAAAAAGTGCTCTTTCCTCTTTTTTGCAGTTATTATTGCGGGTTTGTCATGTCAAGGCTAAAGAAGAAGAATGCTACGCAGCGACAATAAATTAAACCAAAAGTACTTCGAAATCTACCTCAGCCTGTAGGCCTGCCTAAAGGGATTTTTTAAAAAGAAAAATGTATAAACAATATAAAAAAGCCATCAGTTAATTTTATACAGCAAGCATCAATGAATTGCACATAACAAATCAGGTGCATACTTTAATATCTGTCGGAGGAGATAGATTTAATTTTTTATTAAAAAATCAATTGATGTCTCAAAAACACATCGATAAATTATATAGAAGTGAAATTTTAAATTTCTAATTCTTTTTACGTTTTAATTAAGTAAAGCAAAATTTCAAGTATCTAGGACAAGTAAGTGAGAAACCACTCTCAACACTTATATCATCCCTTAAAAAGTTCATCCCTGTATTAAGTAACTATGAGCTTGCCCTTGAACTGACCTTAGAAGTGAAGAATTGGGGTAAGAACTCACCCTATTATTAGTGGCTGTCCGAGCGCCCTACTACCTTCATAAAAACATTGTGTTTGTGTAGTCTATAATTTCCATTAGTTTAAACAGGTCTCGATTTCATGTACTTTATCAATCAATAGTATTTCGATAGCATTGTATTATTGCAAATAATAAAAGTAGCCCTACTGTAATTACGTTTTGGCGAAAAGTTCATGAATGCTATTGTAATTTAATTTACAAAAGAAGCCAAAAAAAACTCTAAACTTATTTGTAATATGGAATGCCCAGTCTGCCCATTTATAAAGCATGGCTTGAGTTTGCAGGCCTAGTTGAGTTTGCTAATATATTCATCAACATAAAGTGTACAATAACTACATTAATTCCGAGTTTCATTATGTACAAATGTTCCACATTAGTATTCAGTGGCGCCAACTTTTGAAATACATTGGGTGGGCTCATACTCCCGTCCATTGGTTCATGAAATATACATATAAGCGGGTTTATCCTGACTGAATGAATGAATGAATGAATGACTGACAGAGAATCAACGTAGAGCCTAAACTATATTAGTTAGAGACTTGGAATTTTGCTAGTACCTTCGTTTCATAATATAGGCCTAAGTGAAAACTATGAAAGGATTTTGCAAACTTTTGATTTTAAATGTTAAAAATCAAATGTTTTCGAGGAGACGAAATACCTTATTATAAAATATAATCAAATACAAGTCATATTGAACATACACTTCTCATGACAACAGTGTACTGTTGGCAGGCAGCTTTGGAAGTGCATGATACGGGACTTTGACAAATTAGATTATTTAGATTAATTTATTGATGTAAATAAATATTGAAATCCACGAAAATAATGCATTATGTGATCCAGTCACATAACTTTCTCTACCCTGGATACAGAGAATACCATTTTCTCATTTCATATTTTGATGTACTGTACAATAAGAGTTCTTATTGCAGGGACAGCATTTTCAGTTGTCTCAGCCTGGGTGTGCCAACGAGTATGCCATATCAGAAGTCGGTAAAAGATTCTATCCATTGATACGTTATTCATACCTGTAGGCTTTGTATTTTAAGTTGAGAAATATGGATGTTTATCATAGACCTTACGCATGTACAGTAAAAGGATACAAAATAAAATGGAACATTTTTAGTCCTTTGCGCACAGTATATTATTATGTTTTAGGGGAGGAAAGTATGAAAGTGATATTGAATTTCTTTTTGATTTCAGCCCCGAAAAGGTTGTATGGTAACATGAGGATGAGAAATAAAATATTCCGTCAAATTGCATGTTACCGGAATTTCTATTTCTTATTTCAAACCCTTCCAGGCATGGTGTGTAGAAAAAATGGGGTGCAAAATTCTACATCCTCTATGAGCCATAAAAAGATACATCTAGCGTTTTCTGGGGGAATAGTTTGAGTGGGATAAGTCGTTTTTCCTCATTTCAAATTCTAATTACCTATATAAGGACCTAGAGTTTGAAAATCGAAAGTCCTTCATAAGTTAATTTCAAATTACAAAATACAAAACCCGAGCGAAGCTGGGCCTTTTAAGTTAGTGAAATGTAAGACACAAAATGCAGAATAGGAAGCGCATGGGAAAGTTCACGAGTTCATTCTGTTCTAAACGTCTCATTTCACAACACACTCATTGGAATTCTGTGTTAATTACATGCCTATTGATACGGTTTCAGATATTTAAGTATTATGTTATGTGGTGGGAATTGTTACATTATGTTTGGTAACGTAGAACTTTCTTTGCTTAAACAATAAATTACCTACAGAAAAATAATACTAAAAAAACTCGCGAACGAAATTCTCCGAAATAATGTATAAATCAACCAGTCGTTATACTATTGCCAAAGCAATACTAAAACTATATACACGTCTTCACATCTTGTTACTTTTTCGAAATACGTACATCATAAACTTTTAAAATGTTTCATATGCCTAGAAGTTATATATAATATATTCGAATCTTCTTTGTATGAGTTATCTGTTCACCTGGTGACCCTTGGGTGACCCTAGCCTGTTTAAACAACCCATTGCGGATAAACCGTGTACTGCATTCTAATTACTTTATTCGAATATATGATACACAAAATACAGAATTTAAGTTTAACACCCAAATGAGTTTTGCCCTTGTGTGGGGGCCGTTCAGTATTAATTGTAAATAAATACCATTAACAGCCAATAATATAGTAAGTAATTATTAAGAAAAATTGTGTTTAGTTTACAAAACAACTTGAGATAAAGACAGAAATTTACAAATTCACCTAGAACTATAAAAAAGATCCCTGAATAATTCAATTAAATGTAAAACTCAAATTAAAATTAATAGAGAACGTGTAAATAATACAAGAAAGAGGCCTGGAACTTTATATGGATGTGAAACATGGTCCCTTACTCTTCGGGAAGAATATAGTCTGAGAATGTTCGAAAAAAGGGAGTTCAGAAAAATATTCAGACCTAAGATAGATGAAAGCTGGGATTGGAGAAAAGTGCATAATGACGATCTTTATAACTTGTACTCTTCACGGAATATAATAAAGGTAATCAAATCACTGAAGATGAAATGGGCTGGACATGGGGAAGGAAAGACATATCCCAAAACTATTTTGAATTGAGGTACGAAGGGAAAATACCACTTGGAAGACCTAGGCGTAGGTGGGAGGACAATAGTAGAATAGATTTAAGGGAAGTAGGACTTGCGAGGGATGGTTGAAGTTAGCACAGAATAGGGTTGAACGGCGTGCTGTAACCGCGCCAATGATCCTCCGGGTTTCATAAAACAGACTAGCAGATGCCCGCGATTATTTACTTGCTCTATAGATTTTTATTTCAATCATTTAGTTATCGTGGAATGCACTCCAAAGCCGGATTTTTAGCTGTTTCATTATAATTATTAATCGTTTAGTTTAGAATGATTCGTGCGTAAGTGTTAATAAACGTGTTTTATTTATTTTGCTCTTATTTTTTTATTTTTGAATTAATTATCGCGGGCACCTGCTAGTACTTATAAAATATTGATATGACTATGGTATAAATATAGTACTGTAGGCCTACATGAAATGATTTCATTGTTTCTGAAGACAAACTTTGTAATAATTGTCTTGCACTCCACACTCTTATCTTCTATCACAATTCCTTGCTTTGCCCATTAAATTCACCACAAGCATAATCTAAATTCTGAATTTAACTTTTCCGCACTCTCCTTAGCCTATATATATTTTGAAAAGCAATGCGATTACGTTTTTTTACGAATGCATAAAAAGCATAAAAATATGGCGGTGGATGTGGAAACTGCGTTAACAGATTGACTGACTGACTCGTTCCTGTAACCCCTATTGGTGGTGCATAGGGCCTACAAGTGGAGGTTTCATTACCTATACTAATTTTGTTGCGCTTATTTTCCGAGAGAGAGCAGAGGGGCAAGTGGTAAGTCCATCGCCTCTCAAGCGTTAACAGATTCGTAAGACGTAAAAATTTACTGAACTGAGAAACGACTTCAGACAATCGTGAGTGAATTGGAACAGGGGGAGGTAGTATTATTATGTCAACAATAGCATGATTTTAGCTTTCCAGCGATTCTACAAGAAAACATTATTTTAGTAATGGTAATAAATAATTTAACAAAATGGGCCTACGGTAAATTATTATTGGGTAGGCTTCAGCCCCACGGGCCCATATAAGTTGGCGCCTCTGTTAGTATTAACATATTAACATAATCTGAGAATGTTTGAAAACAGGGTCATTAGGAAAATATTGAAACCTAAGAGAAATGAAAAAGGGGACTGGAGAAAATTGCACAGCGACGAGCTTCATAACCTGTATTCGTCACCGGATATAGGCCTAGTAAGGGTAATTAAATCACGGAAGATGAAATGGGCTGGACATGTTGAGCGCATGGGGAAGGAAAGACATATCTCAAAAATATTGATTGGAAGACCCGAAGGCAAAGACCACTCAGAAGACCTAGACGTAGGTGGGAGAACAATATTAGGATGGATTTAAGAGAAGTAGGATTTGCGAGGGATTGGATGGTTGGATGGAGTTAGCATAGAATAGGGCATAGAATAGCATTGAATGGCGGGCACAGGTAAGCGCAGCAATGAACCTCCGGGTTCCATAAAATAGATAATATTCCTTTAGCTTGCTTAGGAGTTAAATAAGTAAGTAAGTATTAACACAGTATAAGTATTAATACAGTACAGAAACTCAGCCCGTTTTTCTGCCAGCCGAGCATGCGCGCGCATTTACTAGCGATCGTAGCGGCCATAAAGTATGGCTACAGAAACTACTCCGGGAAGTATGTAAATAAATAGGAGTGTTGTATTTATTAGAACACGCTATATTCGAAAGGACCTTATTATTCTGCTGTAAATTTCAGTAATAATAAAAGACAAAATCCTGAATTGCATTTCTTCACTTTCTTGAAACATCCAGAAAGGTAAGAACGAAAATAAGTAATATTTATTGTAGGTCTACTGGCTTACTCGTGATTCTGGTGTGGTTATGTTTCAAGTTACTTTAATGTAATATTTTTATATGTTATTCTGTTGTAATGATTTCTGGTGTATAAAATAGGTCATTAATGGTCGACAAGAAAACCTAGTAACAAAATATGTAAAATATTTGAGTGAAAATTACCGTCTATGCTTGACACACGCCGAAAACAGACAGTTTATGAAATCCTATAAAAACTCGTTAATTAAAACTGCTGTACCCACGGTGTCTTCAATTCCAAATGCTCCTGAATTTTTTGTTTTGTTTAATGAAGTCCATCCTGCAGTAATTGACGCTACATAGACCTACAATAAATTGAAGTCGTATATTTCCATATAAGGCAAAGAATCAAAATGCACTGTCATTTGTCAACAATGACGTGCAGGATGAACAACGTGACAGACCTATAATATAATTTACGTAATTAATATGTAGGCTATTTATTATCATAATTTGAATTATAAATTATATTAAAGGATAATGATTTTAAAGGAAAAATACTAGGCCTAGGTACAGTCCTTAACAGTAGCCTATTTAGGTATTGTTTACCTCTTAACTATTACATTATCTGTTTTATTATTTCTTAAATTTAAAATTAGATTTGCATTAAATAAAAATATTCTGTATTTTTCTCTTTTAACATAACATATTTTGCGATGTGTTTATGTATTTTCCCAAGCCATTTCATATGATGAGAATGTAGCTTTACTCAATCTCCGCATGGAGCGCTAGTGTCGTCCAGTCAACATGTTGTCATAGGACTTTTAACACACAGTTTCTTTACTGTATTAATACTTATACTGTGGTATTAATATCATTATTATCATCATCATCATCATCATTAAGACACCACTCGAATGAGTAAATGCTCGTGGTCGGGGGTAGTTCAGAAATGGATATAAATACATTTTTTTAAAATACAAAATTTTAAAATAAAGATATAATCAATTACTAATTTGCGGTAATAACAGGAAGGAATTTTTTTTTTAAGATTCATGAAAATATAATAAACTTAATTATTTCTTTCAATTTATATTTGTTCAGATTAATTAATTCAGTGTTATAAAATGGATTTGTTTTATTTGGAAACAATTTTAGACCTGCAAATGATTAGGTTCAATTAAAAGGTTGGTTGGTATTTGTAGGGTATTTCAGTACTAAGCTTACGTTTTTGTAATGAACCATAGCAGTAGTCTCAGCACAAACAAGGGGCGAGTGAAACTCGTCTAGCCCCGCCCCTCTCCGACAGATATGCAATAGAATTGGGGGCCATGAATATCTATCTATACGTAGTCTGTTAATTATAGCGGCTACTGGGTGTATTTTCTTCTTCTTTCCCTGAGTTTTACGCAACTTACGCCGCCCGGACCTTACAGGACCGCGAACCAGTGGCGTAGCCAGAAAATAATTTTCTGGGAGGGTTGAATGTGCCGTGGGGGTTGGAGGGTATTCCGAAAATCACGAATAACATAATTTCCACATTGAAAAACTAGTTACCAAATTTGTTTACTATACTCCAAGACATGCCAACTTGAACAAGAAATTGTTACCTAAGTTATAACTAGGGGGAAGATTTCTATGACCTAAAAAATAGGATATATGCATTCATTTATGACCTAAAAACATTAAAATATGACCAATAAAATTTAAAATATGACTTTACCACTTACACAATATGTATCTGTATCTGGTACCCTATGATCCCCAGGTGGGGCGAAGGGCCTCCAATGGAGGTTTCATTACCTATACTAATTTTGATATGCTTATTTTCCGAGAGAGGGTAGAGGGACAGGTGGTAAGCCCATCGCCTCGCAACCCCCCTCTGGAAACTAAGTATTTCTTGGACGTGAAAGGGCCGAGAAATTTTGTCCAGAGGCTCTAATTTAGGCTTGGAGTTCTTTTGCGTGCCGTAAATCTACGACACGGGACCCCCAGATTAAAGTCCCTCCCGGAGGACTCCGTGCCCAGGATTTTTATGACCTGAAAAATCCATCGACCGCGGCCGGGTTTGATCCCGCGCCCTGCGGATCTAGAGGCTACCTCTAGACCACCGCGGCCGACACACAATATGTAGGTCTATATTTTTTTAAAAGTTTCATTACAATTCATTCTATTAAAATAGAATGTTAATTATTTAAAATACCTGTAAATTCTCAAAAAGTATCATTATAATGCAAAATTTACAAAATATATGAAACTTCAAAATTTCCTTTAATATGCACACAAATATGCCAAAAATATGACCTAAATATGCATATTCATACTAAATATGCTAGAATAGTTGAAAATGTACTAAATATGCAGTTATATACACAATAAAAGCCGTTCCATTTTCACCAGGAAGCTTGGAATCGGGTTTAAATTAGTCGGAAACCTGAAATAATGCAAAGGTGAAAAATATTACGTCATAGAAATCCGCCCCCAAGTTATAACATTCATTAATATTTATAAGAAAAGTTAAATAACACATGGAACTGTGGAAATAATAGGCCTACATTTACAAGTTGAGTATTTTGCTATTAAATTAAATAACACTGGTCTACAATAGTATATTGCGATACAAGTGCCGTAAGGCACGTTTACGGGTCGAGGAAACAGATTGAAAACCCGAGGCGCAGCCGAGAACCGAATATTTCGGTTATGGGAACCGAATATTTGTCCTGGGGGCCGTGGCCATAAAGGCTTGTATTATGAAGTGTATCGTAATGAATTATGACGTAGCGCTTGGACCGTTATGGCCCATTCAGATAGAAAATTAACCGTAAACGTAACGTAAACATAGAAGTTTGGGGCTATGTTTTTCAATGTGACCATTCACAATGCATCACGTAAACGTGAAACTTAAACGTAAAATTAAACGTAACGTAGAAGCTTGCAAACACCAAGCTTCTGCGTTACGTTTATGCGAAAAATAACGATACAACCAATCAGAGAACAGAACAGGAGACGGAAGTGGAAGTAGCCAAGAAGTATTCTATGAATGAGAAACTCCTCGTTATTATAAATGACATCCATTATATAAAGATGCGGCATTGAAGGAAAATATATGAAAATTAGTTCCCCAAGAAACGACTACAGTGTTAAATACAGCCCATATAAAATTCTGTTAATTTTTATGTGCCTGCAAACACTTGTATGATTTCAATTTTTAATGGCCTACATATGTTTAATAGCAACATGAAAGTATTTTCGTCTGCTACAGACATTTTATCAGTTGTCACGTTCTCGTTTGTGATTGGTTGTTACCTACGTTTATGTTTTCATTGCGAATGCTCAATACCGTGCTAAAGTTTGCGTTTAAGTTTTTCCGTCCTTACGTTTACGGTTAAGTTTCTATCTGAATGGCCCATAAGTGATTTAACCTCATCGCAACCGGCCTTAGCAACAAGACTGTGTGGGAATGTCAACTTACGATCCATGCAAACAAAGTTCGTAAGTACCACTTACTAGCTAAGGAGTGCAAAAAAAAAATTAAAGTTGTCTCTATCGTGAACAAAAATAGTCAATTCCAACCAATTAGAGGTCGAAGAAGAAGAATATGATACCAGAAATTTTTTGTTAGCTCTTGGTTTAAAGATATTCATATATATATATATATATATATACATGTATGTATGGAACTTCTCCGTTTGGTTCCTTACTATGTAATTATTCACTCGCGTTTCTGTTTTTTTTTTGTTGTTTTTGTTTGTAATCTACTTCTGGGGCATCTCTCATGACATTCCAGCTATAGTCTGCAAGCATAGATGAGTTCCAGTTGCCCTGATACCTTCTTTGCTTTGTTGAAATGTCTTGATGGAAGCGCTCCCCATGCTTGTCACTCACAGCGCCACAATTGCTTGGAAAGAAGTCGAAATGCGAGTCCAAAAAATGTATTTTCAACGACGTATTACAACCTAGCTCTTGGTATGTCCTCAGAAGTTCATTAACAGCTAATTTGTAGTTTTCATTTCTTCGATTTCCCAAGAAATTGTGAACAGCATTTTTTAAGGCTTCCCACGCTGCTTTCTCTTTCCCTTCAATGACCTTATTAAGTATTCCATCCTTCAACAGCTCACGAATTTGTGGCCCAACAGAGATTCCCTCTTTGAGCTTTGCATCACTGAGATGTGGGAATTTTGTCTGGAAATACCTGAAAGCTTCTCCTTGATTCATCGCTTTCACTAATTTCTTCAAAGTCCGAGCTTTATGTGTAAAGGTGGCAATAAGATTTTATCACGGGAAACTAAGGGAGGGTACTGTATATTCTTTTTCCCAGGTTCCCTCATTTTCCTTGCAGGCCAGTTTTTTCATATGCAGTGTAATTTCCTGTCGCGACTATCCCGCTCGCAAAGGAAGCAGCAATACTTTGTATATCCTAACTTATTACTGAGAATTAAGAGCACATAGGTTCTTTTAAGCACATCAATGGACATTTATCTAAACAAAATGGCTTGTCTAGAAACAAAATACAGTATGGCATCATTTGTAAAAAAAAAATTACCAACATTGCAAAACTTTCCTCTATCATAAAATTAATTCCTGTTTATCTAGGAAACGAGAGCTAAGTAAACATTTTAAACATCATATTCGTTTATGTCATATCAAAATGAATGGGAATTAACTATTTTTAACTCGGATAGATTTTTTTGTAGAACAGTGTAATTAGATATTTGACAAAATGCAGCTTAAATAACAAATAAAATTTGGTTCGAGCGGGGTCCGGACCCCCTGGACACCCTCCCCTTTGCCACTGCCGCTACTCGTCGGGGGAGGGAGTTTCTATGAACCACCTACCTTTTTGACCAGACAAGGACATGGAGGGCTTTCCCGGATGAGTGAACATCCCAATGCCGGGGCCACCTTCGAGACAACACGAACACATAAACTGATAAACACCAGTCTCACACACACTCATTCCGAACAAGGCGAGGATGAATGAAGGTGATAAGGTCGGCCAGGTGATAAACGGGGCCCAGGAAACTTGTACCGACCAGGAATCGAATCCGGGCCCGTGCATGAGGAAAGCAAACGCATTCCCTACGCCACGGCGGTGTTTTTAATTTTGTTAATTTGAGATTCTCAAGAAGCGATACCATCAACAGCTAATCCCAAAAGCGAAATAATTCAACTGTATTAACTTATTATTTATGTTTGATATATAGTCTATTATTTTGATATAGGCCTATAGTCTAATGTTTTGAAGCTTGTGCGGTTTAGTAGAGTCTAGGTATTATTTTCGAGTCTCGATAGTTTGTTTGAATTAACAATAAATCAATCAATTAATTTAATTGATTAATCGTCAATTTCCAGTGCTCGAACGCCCTATACGAGACTAGACGAGGATGTGACAAGGTTAGAAGAGAGTCAGTCATAGTTATGAAATCTCCTCTGTGTTTCTCAGTGTTGTGTTCATTATTTACAGCCCGATGCGACCCCAACAGATAAACTCCTGTTTGGGCGGTGTCGTAACATTGCTGCTCGGATTTATTAAAAAAAAGCCACTTGACAGTTTAAAAAGGACCTAGATGCGTGTTTTTGTTTTCATTGCCACTGAAATAGGCCCTACAAAGTTTAGGATTTTCTTTTTAGCAAAAGACACTTACTTACTCAATGGGAGCAGTAGTAAGAGGCTACGTTTAATGAGATTCGCGCCATCACTCACGTGTGAGATCCAATCTAACAACCCCCTCCCCGACGCCTAGCGTCGCTTTGCGTACGTACGCGTCTGCAGTTATGCCTTTTTGCCAAAGGCATACGCACTCTTACGCAAGGTTTTTTTTTCTTTCTTACCAATTTTGTTATGCCTTTATGCCATGGACGTCACACACTCTTACGCAACTTAATTTTTACCAATATTGTTACATCTGGATACGCACTCTTACGACTTTATGCCGCGGGCGTTCAGGATATGCACGGATAGTAAAGAGTTCCATATGACGTCATCAGCATATAGCTTTCTTATGCATGTTCATTTTATATTTATTTATTTATTTATTTAATAAAATCATGTCATAGAGGGGGACTTGAACCACTCAAGCTTACATTACAATCTACCTGTTTTTAACCGCACGGCCACGGTGAGATATGTTGTTCCATCTACTAGCATTGTCTTATATAAAATTCAGCTTTCTCAGCGACGTCAAGGTTATTCAATCTTGTGATTCCAGAATTGGCAAAAAGATGGCTGGTATTTACCAAGCTGTTCGCTAGATGTCGCCAGCATTTTCAAATATTCCAATGATAAACAGTCGTCACTTCAATCATGTATTATAATTATATTATTAGCATGACCTCCTTCTAGATAAGCATTCTTACGCAAAGACTTTAACCTAATGGTGTTACGCTTTTTTTTTTAGGATTTGCACCCATGAAGTTACGTCCTTATGTCCAGGATATGTGATCTTATGCAAGGGTTTAAACCTAAAGCTGTTTGGAAAGGGACGTCTGGATATACACTCTTACGCAAAGGGTTTTTTTTTCCTAATGCTGTAACGTTTTATAGACAAGAATGTTTGGAAATGTGCCCTTAAGCCATATACCATGGGAATGTTAGGAAATGCAAATTTTGAGCACAGGAATGTTTGTATAAGTAACTTTACACAAGGGTTTGTTGAAGTAAGGTCTTTAGGGCAAGAACGCCTGGACATTGTGTTTATGTTCTCCATGCTGTGACGTCATCTCATTGTGTATATATATATTTATGTGTTATTTAAATAAAAACATGTCATAGGGAGGTGGACGCATACCACACATGAAGTAAAACATATGGTTAAAAGCCGCAACTCTCTCTCCCTCAGACGATTCCTGTTAGGTCTTGATCAGTTTTCACCAGATTGCAAGAGTTTGACAACAATGTCCCGCAGGAATTTGTTTACTTGAGTGTTTAGAAAAACATTGCTGTTGTAATAGTTCATAACGATTTCATTTATTAAGTGCCAGTATGGTACTTTTGAGATTGTGTGGGGGACGAAAAATGTCTGTCCGTCTGTCCGTCCGTGTGTCTGTACGCGCTCTAACTCAAATACGCTTTTTCAGATTTTCATGAAACTTGGAAAACACATTTATAATGTCAATGGGAAGAACCCTATTGATATTGAACCAAATCGGTTCACCGGTACCGGAGTAAAACCCAATTTAGTGTATATTTTAAAGGCGCCATAACTCACATACGCTTTATCGGATTTTCATGAAACTTGGAATACCTATTTATAATGTTCATGGGAAGATGTCTGTTGATATTGGACCAACTCGGTTAGCCGGTACCGGAATAATACCAAATTTGGTGCCTTTTATGGTATTATATAGCAAAAGGTGCGATAACTCAAATACGCTTTATCGGATTTTCATGAAAATTGGTATATACATTTATAATGTACGTGGCAAGAAGCCTACTTATTTTGGGCTAAATCGGTTGACCGGTACCAGAGTAACAACTAATTAAAGGTCACATTTTTTTTAATCATATCTATACAACAATGTCGCATTTTTAATCATTTGGGGGCTTTGTCTGCAGTGCATTTTTTTGTGCCCACCCTTGCCCCCGGAGTGCCAAGCAATTAAGCCTAAACCTCCAGTCAAACCAAATTTTGGTAACCATATGTGATGAGTGTATACCTATTGTGCCCGTAGGGGATGTTGATGGTGTGACGTGTTTGGGCTGTGTACTTTTGTCTTTGTATTTTGGCGTAGGATAGACCTACGTGCGGATAGGTCTTATGTGCAATATTTCCCGAGTGTGTTTTTTTAGTGACTTGTAGTTATGTATTCTAGAGATTTGTAGTGCGTGTATCTGTTTGAGGGGATTATTGACCAGTCCGGCATTCGCCTAAGAACGAGGGAAACCCCTCAAAAACCTCGTTCGGACTGGAGTAGTGGCCAAATGACCGTCTACTTTGATGTGTTAATTTGCTATAGACTTTTCAAGAAGTGCTGTTTTTGCAAAGGTTTTAAGTGCTGGGAAGGTGTTTTTACGCGTCCAGAACGTGAGGTCCGGTGCCCAGGCTTCCTCCTCTGCCCTGGCGGCTTCGTGGAGGAGTAGTCGAGCTTCTCGATATCGAGGACAAGTATACAGCATATGATACATGGTGTCTGGTTCGCTGTCCTCACAAGCGCATAGATCGTCGTCTGTGAGATTGAAGCGGATTAAGTTAGCGGCAAAGTTGCCATGGCCAGTTAATACCTGTGTGACGAAGTGGTCCAATTTAATCCATGGCATTTTAAGTCTATTTCTGATACTTGGGAAAAAGTCACGAGTGATGCTACCGTTTTGGGCAACTGCCCATTTTTGCTGCCAAATATCTATTAACTGTGAGTGTATGCGTTCATAAAGATGTGATCGATCTAAGCTCTCAAATTCCCTTGGCCCGATTTGAATATTACCTAATTGAAAATTAATTTGCTTCCGCACTTTGTACCTGGCTATCCTTTCCTCAAGCAGGAGATCAACAGGAAGAATACCAGCTATGACTGGTAGAGCATCATTGGAAACAGTGGAGTAGGCTTTAGTTATTCGCAAGAGAGAATGTCGCTGGGCAGATTTGAGTTTACGGATGTGATGTGTGTTAAGTTTAGTGGCCCAAGCGTTAGCAGCGTACGATACAAAAGCCTCAAAAATAGCAGAGTAAAGTATACGGTAGTTAGTGAATTTGTATTCCCACTGCTGTCCAGAAAGTCTGGCAAGGGCCTGAAATAGGTTGTTAGCTGTCGCACTGATTCTTTGGATGTGAGCGGTGAATTTATTACCTTCTTGTAAGGTTATACCCAAATACTTTGTTTCTCGAACATATGGGATCCTGATGATTGGAGGGTGATTCCTATTTTCCCCTTGAGGAGCATTGAATTTGTTTTAGTTTTAGAAATCTTTAGCTTTGCTTTGTGGGACCAAGTTTCCAGAATTGTTAGTGCCCTATTAGCTTTGCGTTCGAGATCTGTTCTGGACTCACCTTCGATAATAATTACAGCGTCGTCGGCGTAGGCTATGACGTCTGCGTCTTGAGTCTGTTGAAGTTGTCTGAGGGCTTCATCAAACACCAGGTTCCAGACCTTGGGTCCCAATACTGAGCCTTGGGGACACCCCTTGGACGCGGCCTTTGTGAATGAATGAAGGTTATCCCTTAGCGTTATTCGTCTGGACCGAAAGTAGTCACTGAGGACGGCATATAAGTTCTGTGGACAGTTTATATTACGAAGTCTCTCCAGGGCGTGTGGCCACCAGACGTTGTCAAATGCGCCTTCTATATCTACGAAGATGGTGAGCACATATTTAGAATTAGATGTGGTTACTATTTGCTGGAGCAGTGAAGCTGCATCCTCAGTACATTTTCCAGGGAGGAATCCAAATTGCCTGGGCGAGTATGATTCTTCTAGAGAGGTCTCTATTTTGGAAGCTATGAGATGTTCAAAGATCTTTCCCATGACAGGGAGAAGACAGATTGGTCTGTACGATTTGGCCAGAGATGGATCATTGGTGTCGTTTTTCAGAATAATTTTGAGTAGTCCCATTTTCCAGGCGTTGGGAAATATACCAAGGTTAAGGCACGCATTGTATATCTGGAGTAGTTTCTCTTTAAGGAGCGGGCCTCTTTTCTTAATGAATTCTGGGTGGATTTCATCAATGCCGGGGGCTGTTCGATTTTTGGTTCGGTCTATAGCTATTTCAAGATCTGTTGTATCGAAAGGGGTGGCGTTGTACTCATTCTGGTATGGTCTTCGCGCAGCCCTGCGGAGTATCTGCTGTTCTAGAGTTTCCCCTACATCGGAATCATCGGGGACCAGGGCGTCTGTCAGAGTGGTGGCCACTGTGTCCCACGTGTCGGTAATCGTGCCATCTGGAGTACGGAGACTATGGATGACTGTGCGCGGGTGCAGTTTTTTCGTCATAAGTTTATAGGCAATCCCCCATGAGTTGAGGACACTTTGCTCTGTGACAAAGTTTCGCCAGCTTTCTACTTTCGCGAGATAAATCGCTCGTGAGTATTCTCTACGTGATTGAGCGTATTCTGCGTAATATCTGTCCCGGTTAGCCTGTTCGCGAGCTCTATTGGCCTTTTGGAACTTTCGCCTTTTCCTGTTAGTGTCTCGCCTGAGTTGATCAAGAGCATCGCTCCACCAAGGCACAGCTTTCTTTCCTGGGAGTGTCATAGGAATACTTTTTCGTGCTGCTTGGGAAACGGCAGTAGTGAGTTGATGCAACTGATGAATTACTTCCATAGTGGAGTTTAGGGGAGAGTTAAGAGGAGTTAGGTTAGTTTCTACGTTATTATAGAAAGCTTGCCAGTCTGCATTTTTGAGATTATAGCGCCTGGCATGTAGTATTGTATTTACAATGGTATCTTCTATAACTATTTCTAGAACATTATGTGCACTGGTCCCGATTTCTGGCTTAATGGTCCATTGAACATTGCGGCGGCACTTCTGCAGTGCAGTCAGATGTTTGTTTACTTGGCTGATGAAGTTGAAAATAAGTACTACCAAATACTATTACTGTGAAATAATTAGCGGAGTTATACGCCACTGAATTTTGTGAAATGTTGACGTATTTTAAGAATTTCAAGTTGTAATATATTTAGATTTGACAAATAACACTATTCCTTCACATAAGCTTATCAAACTACATCGTCAAATTGACTGAGTTAACGGAATGTAACATCTTGGATTCAACGAAAGCATACTGGCACTTTGTTATATCAGTTTACCTGATTTTATTTTCTTTAACATTATATTATTTCGATAACAACTGTTCTTCATATTGAAACAGATCGCCAACACATTTTTTTTCTCTGTCAACGATAAATTGTATTCACATGCCACCGATATCAAGTTTTAAAACCACTCACATATTTTCTAAACCATTAATAGATTGTGCTAATATTTTTACTACCAGCGTGCAGAAAAATATTTTAAGTACGACCTGCATATGTACTTAGTTTTTAGCTGTTTTATCAGTGATAAAGTTATATACTGTTAGCTTATGTCCTGTTGACTATCTGTTTGAAAGAAGCAGAAAGAGGGCGTCATAGGAAAGGTTTCTATAGAGTCAATTTTGATTTGAATATGTAATATCCATTTACATTACATTTTCTCCACAATATTGCTTTTTAAAAGAAATATAGAAAGTTTATAATGTTTTATTGTATAAACTTCATATCACTAAACACAGAATACTTCATCATAATGTCTGTAAATGTCATGATGGTTGGAACAAGTTATGTCCTATTAAAAATATATACGAGCACATATATTGTCCATATCCATTGTCTTAAGCACACGCACATCGTTCTGGGATAGAATCCAACCTAATGTTGTTACGATGTGTGTTCTTATGCAGGGTTTTTTTCTGCACTCTTGTGCGATGATTTTATCCTGTTGAAGTTATGTCCTTATGCCCAGGATGTCTGGATATGTGTCCTCCACACTCTAACCCTTGTTTGTAACCCCATGTGACGTCATCCTATTGCGTTCTTATGCATGTTGGTTTTAAATTTATTTATTATTCTAATAAAATCTTGTAATATGGGTGGACGATAGGTTTTTTTTCCACCAACGAAGTTTCAAACCTGCAACTCTCCCTCAGGCGATTCCTGTTAAGACTTGAATACTTTCACCAGATTGCAAGAATTTGATAACAATGTCATGTAGGAATTTGTTGGTTAAAGAAACTGATGTCTGAATGTTAGTGTAATAAACATATTACGGATCGACTACCAAGTACCGATTGTGGAAAGAGTTTACCCTTCATTCCTGATTACTAGACAACGACTGCAAACACGTTTTAGCATGAGTTAATATTTCTTTCATGTCCCTCCGTACAGTATGAAGTACAATGATTTGTCTGGTGTTACGAAGATAAACATCTTCAGGTATAATTAAAAGGGTGTTGGATTTAATACGTTTATGATTAATAGAATGCAAAAGAGTGACAGAAAGTAGCTTTGAGTATATCATTAGTACGGGTTCCTTTTAACCCGCTATATTTTGGCTTATGAAATAAGGTTCCCTGCAATTCCTCCTTGCGATACAGATAATTTTCACAGAGTTATCTAAGTGTTACAAACATTGATGAGAAAAATATGCAGAATAGCCTACTACCTGACATTTCATTTATCCACTGTAAGTTATCGTCCGATTGACAGCTAGTTTGAAAAAGAAATATCGTGAGCAATAAAAACTTACATTCGTTATCTTAAAGATATGGCAACGAATCATGTCTCTACTTGCATAGAACATTGCCCTATGCCTATGACAACTGAGAACAAACATTGCTGTGGTAACAGTCTAAAGTTTTTTTAACACATTAAATAAAATTACAGATACTTATATTATTTCGATGACAACTGTTCTCAATATTGAAACAGATCACTCACACATTTTCTTCCTAGTGTAGATATGAACATATTTTCACAGTAGTGTTTGCAAGTGCCATGTCGATGATTAAACATTTTCGTATCCAATATATCGTTCTTTAACTGTTCATTGTCTTCGAATAAATCCTGTATCCGACGTTTTCGGTCTATTGGTACAGAGCACACGCATTTCATGCACAGATAAGAAACCAGAGCACGATACCGGTCCTTATTAATGTTCCTGAAAAAATATATGACGTAGGAGCGAATCTTTGCTGTTTCTTCGTCTTGTCAATTTCGAATCTCTACAATTTATTTTGAAAGCAGTCGAAAATACGCATTAGAGATCTGTTCTCCCCCCCCCCAAAAGAAGGACACCGAGAGGTCTGGAGCGTGAAATGTAGAAGGAAATGCCCAGTATTCTACAGGCTCCAACAAATTGTAAGTATTAGTACCAACAACAACCCTTCCATTAATTTTAATATCCTAACGTAATGTTTATACTGTATTGTTTCTATGTGTTTCAGACATTGGAAGCGTCTTCCATGATCAACATGGGGTTGGATGTGATCACTCACATCATATATCATTTGAAAATGTGGAAACTATAAAATAAAATAAAAGTGTATTCTAAAGAAAACATGTGTAAATAAGGCTTATATCAAACCTAGGTTTTTCATCTGTTATTACGAATGGAAACCCTAGAGTAATAATAATAATCCTAAAATATGCCCATTCCGTAAATCCAACATACATAATCATAAAAAAGGATGCTCTCTCTCTCTCTCTCTCTCTCACTGTAGTGAGATACTTGGTCATGTTCTATGTCCGTGTGGGTATTCGCATCCCCAGCCGTGTGCTGAAGGGTGTTGCCACATGGTAAGATTTCTGACAACTCAACATGCTCTTGGTTATGGCCCCATATGTGTGTGTAGCGGATGGGGAACTCCTCAGTCCTCAGCTCATGCCCCCACCCGCTGTATATGTTGATTGTGATGGATTCCGTTGACTCAGGTGATGGCGGTGGCGGCGGTTCCATGTCCGGGATGATGAACTCTTTTGTTACATTTACCTAAAATGTGTGAAAATATGTGTTATTCTAAACCTTATCTGTTTAGAGAAGACTCATTCAAATTACAGACATGTAAAGACTTGAAAGAATGTGTGATGCAATACGATAATGCTCGCATTGTTTTACGTAATGATGACATTACTTATATTATGATGAATTCTAACATAATGACATTATGAGTAAATATGTTCTCATGCAAAGTGAAGTGATTAATTATATAAGCAACAAACAAAGTGTTCCTGCAGGTTGGGAAAATCTGTCTTTATTCGAGATGGTTACCGATGAAATAAACCATCCAGCTCTATTACTCTGAAGCCTATTGTTTATACACATTATTTCACAAGAGCATGACAACCTTATGATACAGAATAAAGTTGTGACGTTCTGAAATGAAAATATAACCCTAACCTTTTCCTATTCCTTACATTGTCATTTTTCAATTAGTTGATAGTAATAGTAACAGTGTTCATCCGGAAGGAGAAAAGATGCTGTATAGAAGAAGAAGAATTGGTTATGTAAGTATAAACTTATTTTATCTTTTAATAACCAGGCAAAGGTGGGAAAAATGGTCTAATAGTGAGATATTCATGCGCGCTGGCACCATGTTGTTGTACGTATCTCCTTATTACATAACCATAGGGCTTAATTGGTAAAAAAAGGTATAAACGAATGGCATTTTACTTTAAACCTCCATCCTTACTATACCTCCTAATGGCGGCCAACCGACGCCGCCCCCGACGCCGAGTCACGTCAGTGATCACGTGACCATATTATAGTGGATTCAAACAAGTGAGATAAGCCCAATCGTTCTGTGGTATTCCCGACTCGTCCAGACGCTTCGTTTAAGAGTTATGACCCTAGACAAACCGACGCCGCCCCGACGCCTACTTAGGTCCTTTGATCCTGTACGTTCCATGACATGATGGGATTCGATTCGAACAATGTAGACGAGGTTTGTAAGCCTGTGGTACCCCCACCCTCAATCAGACCCCATTCGAGAACCGACGCCGCCCCCAGACGGCTAGTAATGCCCTTCGATACGAGGCGCGGGCAGATGATATATGCAAATACTGTCTAAGAAACACGTTCCTATGTTTCCCTGCTCCTGTAGTTACAACGTAATGACAAAACATAGACCTACTGTATTAATCAGATTCATATGGGTTGTGTATCCTTCAAGGATGCAATGCAGGTATCATAGGAATGAAACGATATGTAATGTTTACACATACAGTAGTTATATTCTTATAATAATAAAGATTGCAATATAAGGTGTTGCATAGATGCGTATTAATGACGGGCTATAACTCAAATACGCGGTAAAGGATTTTAATGTCCAAGGGAAGAAAGAAACATGTTCCTGTGTTACATTTCCTCATGTACTTACAGCGTAATAGTCAAACAACCGACGACTGTATTATTTTTATCAAAAGGAATGCCAAAAAAAGGACTTTTTATAACTAATATATTAATTACACATAGTTATATTAAGACATCGTAAGAATACCTATAATATTAACAATAATAATATTTGGTATTTCACAGATGCGTATTGTGTTAACAAATGACGCTTTATAACTCAGATACGTTTTAAATGATTTTCATATCCATGGGAAGAAACCCTATAGATAATAGAACATCGATCAGGACGGTGAGTATATAGTAAAATGTATGGTAAAATATAGTACTTTTTACAAGTATCCTACTATTCTAAGCTTTATTCTTTGTCTAAGTTCTATGAGTTAAACAGCAGATTTAATAATGTTTAAATATGTTACATATCTTCGGACATATTTATTCTACAATACAGCTGTAAATGCTCTTTCAAGAATTCAATTATTTTCAAGAGTATCGTAACAAGAAATGTTCAATTTGAATTCTGTTAATAATTATTATGATAATTTTAAAATAAGCAAAAATATCTTATGCCCAGTGCGCCGATTTCGGTATTGAGAATATCACGGTAAAGTTATCTTGTTAACCCCGTCAAGTCATATGTCTATTGCACCATGTTAGATTCAACTTTTACGCAGTATAAGTTAAAACTTCGCCAGTCGTAAGGGAGAAAATGGCAGTTATCGATCAAAAAGGAAGCTCAGCAATCATAAGTAGTTTGATATCTAAAAACTAAATGAGCGTAATGAAAGACAGGTGGGATCTATTCAAAGAACCTTATTACAACTTGCATCAATGGTGTTCGATTTTAAAATTATATATAAGAAACTAGCTTAAAAGGACCGGGGTCGCCCGGGTTTTCTATTTTGTAATTGGAAATTAACTAATGAAGGACTTTCAATTTTTAAATTATAGGTCCTTATATAGGTATTTAGAACTTGAAATAGGAAGAACGACTTATCACACTCAAACTATTCCCTCAAAAAACTCTTGATATAGCTGATGACTCATAGAGGATGTAGAATTCTGCTTGTACATAGCAAGCCTGGTAGGGGTTCAAATAAGAAGAAACATAAATTCCGGTAACATAAAATTGTATTGTCTTTGAGGAATATTTATTTATCACTCTCATGTTACCATAAAAACCGTTTTGGGGATGAAATTAAACAGAAATGCAATTTCACTTTCATACTTATCTCTTCAAAAACCTGCGATATAATAATATACATATTACCATACCTCGTATTGTATCTATGTCCAGGGTAGAGAAAGTTATGTGACTGCGTTATTTTCGTGGATTTCCTTCTTTAATATTTATTTACAACAGGAATTATATTGATATATTTTCTAATTTGTGAACGTCACATTTCATTTATTTCCAATCCAATCTGAGAACACTGGCAATAATATGTTGCCATGTCAACTGTGATTTGGATTTGATAATTCTGTGTAAAAAGGGATTAAGTATACTCAAAAACATTTTATTTTTGACATTTAAAATCAAAATTTTGCAAAATCCTTTCTTAGGGAGTACTTACTTTGTAAAAAGTTTAATTGGCAATAAATCTTGTATCTTGTATCTTACATTATGAAACGAAGGTACTGTCAAAATTCCAAGTCCCTACCTATTATAGTTTAGGCTCTGCGTTGATTCTCTGTCATTAAGTCAGTCAGTCAATCATTCATTTAGTCGGTCAGGGCAAAGCCATATATAATAAGAGATTACAATTTTTATCTTATGAAAATCCAAAGCAACAAGAAGGTACGGTATCAAAGAAAATAAATAGGTTGTGAAAAAACCCTAGGGCTTGGGTATGTAGACGTAAGTAATCAATTTACTATATTTCTATCTACACAATCATCCCTTTTATGGATATATCCATGCCTGGTATCTAACATTTGCAATAGCTGAACAGTGGGGGAAAAAGGGAGTTTGCCGAGAACAGAGATTCCCTGGTGGATTGCACACATGTATCTTTAAAACTGTCTTAGAGAATTGTGGTGTTGTAGCATTGGCGTACAGCTTTTCTTAGAATACCCTGTAATTCTAAAAGTATGTATATATTTCAACCTTGTGCACTAGTAATAATATACGGAATAATTAAACGTTGATAAGGAATCAATAAAAAGCGTTGAGTATATTGTCTAATGTGATAATGCACATTGTGCGCGATTCCTTAATTATATTGTCTAAAATTATAATGTATTGAGAAAAATATAAAAAGAGCTAGTAAAAAGGCCTACTAATGAACAATATATACACAAAATCTAGAATAAAAACTGCAAGACAGTCAGTATGTAATCTTAAACTAGGTATCTATTGAAGTATTATCATATTTATATTTTTAAGAAGGAAGAATATGTTCATAAATACGCTTAAATAGAGAATGTTCTTATACAAGCATAAGAAACCTAAAAAACAATCATAGAAGATACGTCAAGAATTTTTAAAAACATATGTACAAATTGTAGAGCAAAATTTGCTGATTAATCTTCTATATTGTAGTCACTTTCAAGAACAGTTGAGTACATCAGAGTTAGGTTAAAACTTAGCTCACACAAATTTGTTATCTTAGTTTGTAAAACACATGTAGATTTTAAAACACTGGTGCAGTATGGTGTTAGATGTATTGATTCCTTTTCAATCTATTATTCCGTATATTATTACTAGTGCACAAGGTTGAAATATATACATACTTTTAGAATTACAATTAGCACTAGTGGCAAAATGAAATTTATTAATATTAGAATACCCTGGTTTACTCTACACGGTTTTTCGAAAATGGTTGACAAACTGGAGAATGGTACATTTGGGCAATACAGAAGATTCTATGAAATTATTTATAGAAATAAACACCTTTGATTAAATGAGAACTACGTTTTCTTATAATTGCAATGAAAATAAAAAATAATAGCAGGTAAAATGATATAACAAAGTGCCAGTATGTTTTTGTTGAATCAATTATAATTGCAATTATGATATGCAGAGAATAAGTTTTTCTAATCAGATTAAAATCGACCAGCGTCAGCAGAACTACAGATTTGTGATACCTTGACAATCGCGCACTCACATAAAAATAAAAAATAAAATAAAAAATTCTATGTCAAATCGGTCGGCTCCAGGATTTGATCCGGGGACCTCCAGATTAAGAGTCCAATGCGTTACCATTTGGCCAACTCAGTCAAATCGACGGTGTCATTTGATAAGCATAAGTGAAGGAATAGTGTTACCTGTCAAATTATACCGGTAGACAAAATTAAAAAAAAACATGTGATCTTTAATTAGTCGTTACTCTGGTACCGATCAACCGATTAGGTTCCAAATTAATAGGCTTCTTCCCATGGACGTTATAAATGCGTATACCAAGGTTCATGAAAATCCGATAAAGCATATTTGAGTTATGCGGCCTTTTGTTATATAATACCATAAAAATGCACTAAATTGGCAATTATTCCGGTTCCGGCCAACCTGGTCCAATATCACCAGACGTCTTTCCATGGACATTATAAACGTGTATACCAAGTTTCATGAAAACCCGATAAAGCGTATTTGAGTTATGGCGCTTTTAAATAAAAACACTAAATTGGGTTTGACGCCGGTACCGGACAACCAATTTGGTTCAATAACAATAGGGTTCTTCCCATGGACATTATAAATGCGTATACCAAGTTTCATGAAAATCCGATAAAGCGTATTTGAGTTATGGCGCGTACAGACACACGGACAGACAGACAGACATACATACAGACGGACAGACATTTTTCGTCCCCCACACACAATCTCATAAAGTACCATACTGGCACTTAATAATTGGGCTGTATATACCCTATAGGGCTTTGTCATATCAAAACCGACATGTTGGAACAGAAGGGCAGAATCTTTGTTTTTAGAATCCCACAGATCTAAGATAAGATAATTCAGGGGCGAATCCAAGATTTCTTTTCGCGAGGGGCTGTAATAAGCCTAAAACAATTATCACTAGGACTCAGAAGTTGATGATCCAATAATACCTGAAAATTACTTTTAATTTATGAAAATATGACATGAAAAATTGAAAATATTACTCAATATTTCTACATAAATATTTAAAGTATAATAACAAATAAAAGTATTTAAGTATTTTTTGTTACTACTTTAATATTATGTTTTCTATTATTGCTATGTTGACTAGGCTATATTAATGAATGCCTCATAGCTAAGGAATTATGAGATTTCTTTATAATGTTGGAAAAGTTCATTCTGAAGACAAAATAGGGAAAAATGCAACCAAAGAATGAAAATTTCCTAAAAAATACTAGTAGAGAATAAAATGAATCAAGATGTGCAATTAAAACTCTCTACTATCCGAGACATTAAGTGCCCTTATGTGCAACAAATTAACTTGACTTAACGTTTTTGGGGGGAGGTGTAGCCCCTCAGCCCCCCTCTGAATAGGCCCCTGAGATAATTGCTAATTCCTGTTCCATCATGTAGGAAAAACTGGTAATCAAAGTTGTTTCTGTCGTGGAAAAACATTATGATTCATCGTGAAAGTAAGAGAATGGTGGATTTTCTCAGCTGTTGTGTTTCGTAAATTTATCAATTGACGTTGGAATTTTGGACTGGTTAGAAAAATGCTTTTTGGTAATGATTTGTATTACATTATGTCCTGCAGAGCTTCATTATTCAAGACCTTAGTGACATCACATAAGAAAGATTTGATGAAGAAAGACAGCTTTTAAATACTGGCTTTGAGAATTAAATTTAAGCTGTATTTTAAATTAATGATTTGTTTCTTAAATGTGTCCATGATTTTGATAAACTCATAAGCGAAGCATCTTAGTGATATGTTTCTTAAAATTGTACATGATTTTGATACAATCATAAGCCTAACAACTTCAAACATTAATATGGAGTCATCTGTATGAAAATCATTCCAATCACAGAAATATTCATTAAGTTTTTCGTTACATGTCCCCAATTTAAATATTCCAATAATTCTTAACTTAAGTATTTTGTTTCAACAGCTTCAAAAGTATGTATTTTGTTACTTATAGGATTTATAAAAAAACCTATTCTGTTACTTTTAAAGGCAACTTATTAATTATTTCTGCCATATTATTTTACTATAACACAACAGTATGTAAATTTTTCCAACCGGAGTAAAAAGATCTATTTGATATTTAATTCAATTATAATGGCACAGATTTTGTTTATAAAAAAAGGGATAATCATAACAGAAATATATTATTTCGTTACTTATTATTATTTATATTATTATTGTTATTGTTGTAGTGTATATCATGCCTGTGAGAACAGTGTGTAGGATTTACACGTGTCTTCAGATACCGTACTGTAATGGCCTCACATTTCTCTGCGCTTGGTCTCACCTTCACTTAATGTATTACTACTAAGTGTTTATGTATACTTATCCACACAAGAAATGTACAAATATAATTTATTATTAAGTAAACCCTATGAGTACAATACATTACAGTACAAATAAAATATTTCAGAGAAGATAAATTTCGTCAGGTATAGTTAAAACAGAGCATTAAGTTAGAGAGAGAGAGAGAGAGAGAGATGAAGGGAGAGGTAGGGTTATGTGAGATTAGTCATTCACAAGGACTTACCCTTCTCACCTCCTATTAAAAAATAAAAAATAAAAATAAAAACCTAGAGAAAAATTTGGGTATGATATGTGTAGGATTTATGGGATGTGGGTTTATTTAAGGTCACGGTCCCGAGATATTTCATTCGTATTATTCAATGAAAGAGCTTGGTTTGAAATAACTTTCTACAGTTTTCTTTTATGACACACACTTTATAGTAGTATAATACATTTTTACAGTTTGAGACATTTGCCCTATTGTTTTATTGTTAGATGGTCCGGGTTACTTCAGCCGGCCCCCTGTGCAGAGGTCGGTGATAATAATACTTACAGCTGATTGAAGCGCTTTGAAGAGATTGCACTTACGGCAGCACTTCACGCTCCACAGCGTAGGACATCCCTCCTTGGCCCTGTCGCACCGATGGTGGGCCCCATCGCAAACTTGTTTGTGCTCCGTTTCCGTATGATAAAGTTTTTCCCCTGCGAATTCCCGCAGCGTCCAGCCGCAGGGTAGCACCGGAGACGACTCGGTGTGCTCCTGGTTGTGGCCGTGGATAGTTTCGCTTCGGATGGGAAATGATCTTAGCCCCATCCCCCATGCGTCATGGATGGTGATCTCCATTTCTTCTACGTGAGGCTGGGGAGGAGGAGGAGGTTCCTTATCCAGGATGATAAATTCTTCCCCCGTAGCAGCCTGAGCGTCGGGAATCTCATCCCAATATTGATCCATACGATCTACGGAATGAAAATGATATTGCAACACCTTATAGCTATTACCATATTAATATTTTCATTAAATATATTCGTAATTACTATGTTTTCAGACTGTATATATAGATAATAATAATATTAATAATAATAATAATAATAATAATAATAATAATAATAAATCAGGTAAACTGATATAACAACCCTAGTAGCACAGATCGTTGGGCCAATGTTGGGGAATGATCGCCATGTTTCGTTGGTCAACGGTTATGAATGTCCGTCAGGGTTCCGTTGCCAAGGAGCGTTTTATCCAACCAACTGCCAACTGTAGCCAACCAATATACAACAAAATCCCAACAGTTGAGAGACATCTATTAGGTAATGGTGGAACTACTACGCAGCGCAGCGCAGCGCAGCGCAGAGACATCTGGCGGAAATACTAGAAGCACACAAAATTAATTTTTTTATTTTCCCTTTCATCCCTTTTCTCCTCTTTTCCCTATTAACTCCCATCTCTCCTTCACCCTACCTACCTATTCCTATCGTATAAAATTCGCACCTATGGGGATTCGATCTCGGAACCGCTAGCGTTATAGTCTATCGCCTTAACCACTACGCTATTAGTGATCGTTGAAATAAAAATCGAGAATTCTTCTAGCCTATTTACTACAGAGATGTGTAATACATGATAAATAGTAAGAAGGATATACATCTCGTATTTTGAATATTTGATGTGAATATATGATAACGTTGTTTTCAGAGAACAAATAAAGAGCCCTAATATTAATAGAAGTAAAAACACCATTCGGATTCTTCAACATATCAAGATGGCGAATAACTATTGTATCTTCATGTCTTCGTGATGACCCGAACTACGCCGGAAATTGCCGAAGACTAGCAGGAAGAGGTGGAGCGAAGTAAATTTTTATCATGTAACGCGCACAAAGAGCTCGAATAATTAATGAATTAAAACTGTTTTATTTTATAGGAAATGAAAATTTAACGCTTATAATGTTATTTCAACACTTTTTAATTTTAACATAAATGCGATCACATTACAACGAGATTTATTGTTGGGCCAGCAATCATAACCCCAACGGTAGGGAGAGCCCTCGTTGGGCCAACGTCATAACCCCAACGGTAGGACTTAGCGCATGACGCAACGGAAACGTACATTGGGCTAACCGAGGAAATTACAACGAACGTTTTCCCAACATATCCCAACCATGCCAACCAAATCCCTCCGTTAGGCCAACGAAGTGTGCTACTAGGGAAAGTGCCAGTTTGCTTTTCTTAATCAGTGATAAACGGAATTATGATAGGCCAATGCAGAAAAGTTATTTTTGTAATAGATCTCAGAGTTAAACTCCAGAACAAAATGCGCTGGCAATAATAATAATAAGGATGCAATAGGCCTACGATTCGCTGATAAGTCTGTTTCAGGTTTAAAGCAGTCTTAAAGGTTAAGAATGAATAAAAAGTCAATATGAAACCTATGTGTCAGGAATTACATTAGGTATATTCCTGCACAGGAACGAATAAGAAAAATACTCACATTACAATATAGCCTAATGTAAATATCGATAGTCTACATATCCATAGAATGCACAATGTAATATCAACATTCAATGGCTAGTTGTTTTAAATCTTTTATTTACATTATTTACATTATTATTTATCCTACACTGACATTGTTATGAAGAAACGAATCAATCAAGGTTGCTATCAATATCAAAGGTCTAAAGTTTCATACTTAACTTAATTCAAACTCGTATACACTGATATAAGACATTCAAAAAATATGTTAACATTTCACAAAATACACAGGCGATGAACTCCACTTAATGTATGTAGCCCTAATTATTTCAGAGTAATATATCCTCTTTATATAACAGTATTCAACTTTATGAACGAAGTAAACATCTGACTAGTTTAATAAGAAATGTGTCATGGCTCACTATTTCCAATTCCAAGGCCGTAATAACAGAATAACAGATTTGCATTTGTTAAATTTGATATAATATATTACCATAAAATAGGCACTAAATTCGGCATTACTCCGATACCGGTCAACCGATTTTATCCAATATCAATAGACGTATTCCCATGGACATTATAAATGCATACACTAAGTTTCATAAAAATCCGATAAAGCGTATTTGAGTTACCGCGTCATTAAAATAGACACTAAATTGGGATTTACTCCGGTACCGGTCAACCGATTAGGTCCAAATTCCATAGGTTACTTCTCATAGACGTTATAAATGGGTATACCAAATTTCATGAAAATCCGATAAAGCATATTTGAGTTATGGGGCATTTTGTCATATAATACCATAAAATGCACTAAATTGGGCATTATTCCGGTACCGGCCAACCGATTTTGTCCAATATCAACAGACGTCTTTCTATGGACATTATAAATGCGTATACTAAGTTTCATGAAAATCCGATAAAGCGTATTTGAGTTATGGCGCGTACAGACACACGGACAGACAGACAGACAGACGGACAGACATTTTTCCGTCCCCCACACACAATCTCATAAAGTACCATACTGGCACTTAATAATAAGTACCTTACCATGCATATGTAGATACTCCCGTTTTTTTACTATAGATACTTCTCATGTGAAAACAATGTGTTCATACCTATCCATCACTCTGCTTTTATAGTAAAATCCTACCTATTCGGAGAAATTTGCATGAAAGTGTGTGTATGTGTGGAAAGACTTTCACAGGAAAAACCTTATGGTGAAGGTATATGTTTTTCAGCTATACATAAATATTTTAAAACGAAATGAAGATATTATTATTATTATAAGATACCTCGATACTCTCGATACTTGCATGGTATTGGCATCAAGCGATATTTCAGAAAACTAGCTTGGTACTAGTAGTATGAAGGGGCGTATAAACTAAAATGGCGGATTACGACGCCGCCCCCGACGCCTGAGTTGTGCCCTTTGTACCGGCGACGCCATGACGTCATGGGTGTCGTTTGAAAGCACGCGATGTGCCCTTTCGTCCTATGGTGTTCCCGACGTCTGTTACGTAACCGACGCCATAGTTGTGCCCTTTGGAACATGACGTCATGGGTGTCGTTTGAAAGCGTTCGATGCGCCCTTTCACCCTATGGTGTTCCCATGTCTCCAGGACATGTAGTTAAGCCCCAATCAAAAAAAACTCTTTGAGTAACGCCTTTTGATCCGGGAGCGGTACTGCAAGAGTGGGAGCGGAATGCAAAAGCGATTCAAGTCGACGCCACCCGACGCCATAGTTGTGCCCTGACGTCATGGGTGTCGTTCGAAAGCGCGCGATGTGCCCTTTCGTCCTGTGGTATGCCCTATGCTCCAGGACATGTAGTTAAGCCCCAATCGTAATAAAGGAGCTGCGCAATCCGGGAGCGGTACTGCGAGAGTGGGGAGCTGAATGCAAAAGCGATACAAGTCGATGTGCCTTTAGGACCAAGGAGTCGTCGTCATGGTATTCGTTAAACACTTTCTTTGATAATACGATACTCTTTAGTCATAAGGACCCATGTAATTACGGCCCCACGACCAAAGAGTCGTCATTGTATTCTTTTAACAAGGAAGATACGCACATTTGTACACTATGGTGTTCCCTATTCATAGCGACCCCTTGTAATTACGGCCTTTCGGACCAAAGAGTCTTCTAACATTTAGTCATTGCACAGAGTTGTGTTATGCAAATATGACCTAAACAACACGTTGGAAATAGTTACTGCAAAAGGGGGTAATATCGAAAAGACGATACACATTAATAAATAAATTGAATTGTCTTTAACATACAGGCGGGAAATACATAGATGTTAGAGGAACAAACAGTTTCTCTCCCTCGCAGAAATAGCATGTTATCTTGAAAAACAATCTTTACTTGCCACACACACACACACACGCACACAGCACGATGCTAGGAATAAACATATTCTCGATAGAGAATGTAATAAGGTCAGCTCATTTCCGTCTCGCAATGGGATGATAAATTAAAATATTTAAATATACAACAAGTGTATGCAGATAGGACCTTTATTCCTTTAGATTTTCTGAGGGTGTTACACGAAGAGATGTGACAACTTTCCTTTACATTAATAAATAGAACGATGTGGGTATAGTATTTTACAAGTTAAGGTTTACGAAACAGAAGAAGAAAAAAAACTGTATACGCCTATAGGACCAATGTGCGGAGGAGGATACAGAAAGAAATAATAATAATAATATTCGCTGGTTATAAGTACCGATTACACTACCCGCTGTTTGTAGATACTCTGTCTCGGACACGTGAATTCAGAATGAAACTTCGATGCCACAGTCAGGATATTCAGCTCCCCCGTGCCAATGCTCTACCCAATTGAGCTACCATAGCATAGTGCTTGTACAACACAGAATAAAAAATGCTATAGTCGGGATATTCGACTCTCCGTGCCGATGCTCTAGCCAAACGAGCTACCGTAACATCGTGTTTGTACAATACAGAATAAAAAAAATTCAATGCCTTAACCAGGATTTGAACCAGGATGTTCGGCTCTCCGTGCCGTTGCTCTAACCAACTGAGCTAGCACAGCAAAGTGTTTGTACAGCATTAAAATAACGATCTATTTTGCGACACATCACGGACATCGGAATGAGAGAGAGAGAGAGAGAGAGAGAGAGAGAGAGAGAGAGAGAGAGAGAGAGAGAGAGAGAGAGAGAAGTATCAATGTCATCCGCGACATGGTTATACCACGACCAAAATCAATTTTTTTTTTTTTTAATAAAAATTCCCACTGACTCTAGATAGCCCTACTCTGTCTTGCAAGGTGAACAGCCTAATACGTGACATTGTAGATAGGACCTATAATACACCAAGGTTTTTTCTTTTCCTCATGTAGCTACGTCCTGTGAGGGTATAGGATAATAATAATAATAATACAATTAGCCCTTAAAAGAAATGTGTAAAAAAAATCCAGACACAGATCACACTTGCATTGCGGTGAATAAAAAATCTAACTATACACGAGCAGTATCTTACGATAATAATAATAATAATAATAATAATAATAATAATAATAATAATAATAATAATAATAATAATAATAATACAATTTAGCCCTTAGAAGAAATGTGTTGCCATAAAACCGTTATGTAGATAGGACCTATAATACAACAAGTTTTTTTTTCCTCCGGGAAATACAGTGTAACCCTTAGAAGAAATGTCTTGCCGTAAAGCTGCTGTCGTATCCCAGGGCCCTATATTTATTCTGACACCTTTTACCCCGGGACACGATTTATCAGGATGGCTCAAAATATATATTTGCATCTTAACCACGAGGACAAGGGCAAGGAAGGGTACATCTCCTTGTACAAATTACAAAAGCTAGTTTTACCCAAAATAACAAAATGACTAGGTTTATTAATATTAAAATAAATTGAAATTACATAGTGTACTTACATACTGACTTCATGATGAATAACACACAAATTAAAATAAACTTGCACCGGGGTGCTGTCGATCCAGTCGTGAAGAATGTAGAGTAGCAAGAGGGCCGAACTGGTCAGTCCGCCCGTTTTATAACATCGTGCGTCAATACGTCTATCCATTTGGCACCCATGACGTTTCAAACCAAAACTCCTTACTTGCAGTTTCCTTTTCCGCGTATTTCTTAACTTTACTACTTTAAAATACTTATTTCGTATTTCGCAATTACTAGACTGTCAACCACCTTTGAAATGCAATTCCGCAAATCATCAACAAGTTATGAATACGTTGTGCAACGCTAAGTTGACACTTATATTTCCTGGTTTACCCAGCCCAATGTCTGGCCTGTTTGCGATCCATTTAGAGGGTCTGGTTTCCAAATTTTTAAGATATTACACTGCTATATCGATAGGACCTTTAATACAACAAGTTTTTTTCCTCATGTGACGGTATTGGATAAGGAAAGTACTTAAAGGGGTTCGAAACACAAAAATGCATTTTTCATTCTGTGCTGCTAGTTGCAGAGAAACAAAAATAAAACATAATGAACCTTATCCCACCATTATAGAAGCAATACTCCGTGAGTTGTGAGGAACTAAATATTGTCGCGTGACGTCATTGGAGCTTGAACTCTCAGCGTGCGCTTACATAGAATCGAGATCTCATACCGCAGTTTTCGCTCATTCAACTGTTTGGAAAGTCTATTATGGCTTTAAATGAAATTCGCCCCTTCCAGTTTGAGCCCGAAAGAACAAATTCTGATAACATGTATTTGCTCAGAGGATTAAACAATAAATAAATAAATAACAGTAATTCAGACGGTGATTCTGATATCGCAAACATAAATATGGAAATGCGTGCAGGATCAGTGTTTGGTGCAAGTGTAGAGATTACGAAAATGTATGCTGTTGGGAGTTTGAAAATGTAAAATTAGTTAAGAAGGATGAATTTTTATGTGTAATGCAAAACCCAAATTTCACTAAACTAATATTAGACCTGGATGTTTGAACAATTACAAGACACAAGTATTTGGCAGCGAAAACAAAGAGTTAAAAAAACTAATTAACTAACTAATTAACCTCTCCTAATCCAGCAGCTAAGACTTGGCTATACGTATGATATAAGTAGGGTTCGGATGTTTATGACATGTCATATTTTTATCCTGACCTCCATTCTCGCTCAAACACAAACTGCACGCTTGTTATCCTAATCGGATAGTTTTTATTTTGCATATAAAGTCATATTTTGAGCTTTTTTGTGTACTTGGTCATATTTTGGCCATATTTGTAAATTAACGTCATCTTTCGGTTATAAATTCGGTAAAAGACCACAATTATACAGTGTATGTACTACATGGTAAAAAGGTAAAGTGATCCCTATACAGGCCATGGAGGCCCAGAGGGTTCCAGGAGGTTGAGGCTCCCAGATTTTTGGACATTCGGCACATGAAGGTGGTAAGGTTGTCAGCCTTACGCACCGGCCGCCTTCACCCCCAGGAGCAATCATTTCTGTTAGGGGCTGAGTCGACCCCAGGGCCATAGTGCCACCAGAAGGATCAGGCCAATTGAAAAATCTCAACGACCTCATCGGGAATCGAACCCGCGACCTTCCGGTTTGTAGCGCAGCGCCTCAACCACTACGCTACGGCGTACTACATGGTAGAGTTAAATTTGATATTTATTTAATTAATTTATGGCAAATTTATGCCAAATTAATATTGACTTAAATTTTAAAATTAATGCAGTTGTTCATATTTTATAGGGACACGCAAAGTATACAAAATATTACGAGTATTTGGAGCTGATGAAGCGAGCAAGCAGGAACAAATTATTTAAAAATAGAAGTTAATTACAAGTAAAACTGTAAATCAATAAATTGTTAAAAAGTGATTATCTGATAGAATTCATGTGATACATTTTAAATTGCAACGTTTCTTTTTAAAAAATACGTTATTTTATTATGTAATATTTAATCATTTTTAAGGGCATATTTGCAGTCATATTTTCCACTTTTTTATGTCATAAACATCCGAACCCTAGTTATAAGCAGCTCACAGCCTGGGTCAATTCATGGACTGCCATTGGATATAAAATAAGAGTGGTAATTCCATCGTGTGTAGTCAACATTATAAGAAATACATTTCCAGAACCAAATGGCGTGTAGACCTACGTGGGCTTCAAGCTGTAAAAGTAGAAGTCGAAAACATTCAAAATTCCAGTTTTAACTTTAATTTATCGAACAAAATTCTTATTTAGTTCCAAAAGTTATTTAAACTCTCCTTACCTATTAAAACAATTTATTGAAATCTTGAGGAGTGCCTTTTTCTTAGTACATCATATGATGGACAAGGTGTTGGAGCAATGTTTTTAGGCAGTGATAGATCAATTTCTTGAACCTCTGGTGATGTTCCTCGAACTTGTGTTTGTACGTTACTTTTAATTTTATTTATTATTTCAAGTTTTCATTCAGTCTTTGATTTTTCACATTTATTCTTGAGTACCCACGATGCAGAGGGTTTTGATGTGAGGCAAATCTTTTAAGAATGTCTTATCTAAAATAATTTTATCAAGTATTTTATATTATGTCATCTTCCTTTGAGAGAACGTCGTGTTCACAGAATTTCCATATCCCATTTTCCATCCACTTATGCTAATTCATTATGTGATTCAAAATAGAAATACGGTTTTCAATCAAAATATCGCTGTCCTCTTTGCAAGTCTGAGCAGACCACCACAAATGATTGTTTATGCTATTCTTCCAAGCAAATATTTTCGGATTTTTTTTTTCATGAATTGTTAGTTTCTTCATGAGGCTTTTCGACATATGCCAAACATCAAACTCATGTTCAATATTGGGGTACTTTATTTTTAATAGATGCCTGACACCTTTGTGTCTGTCAGAAAAAAAAGATGTTGATATTACATTTTCCTGTTCTGCTAATCGGTTCATTAAATGTTCACAGGCAGCCTTTTCTAAATCACCTACCACCATCCCCTTTTGTAATATTTCAAAATCGATTATTTTGCCGGAATTTAAATCCATCATTAAATAAATCAAATACTTTGCTGAAAACCCAGGGGAGTCGTACTGACCGTCTCCTGCTAACCATACACGTTTATCATCTGTCTTCAATAAATGTAAACATCTTTCTCTCTCATGTTCCCAGCATTTTAGTCTATATTCACCTATTATATTGCAATCAAACACACTACAGAATGGCATTTTTCCACTGAATTAATAAGACTATAAAACTCGAAAAAACACTAAGAAAAATTGTTATTACAGTGAACTAGAACTGACTGAACAAGCATATTCCTATTAGCCCAGTCAAATGTTACAAAAAAAATGCGTGAACTTACATTAAATGGGGTATTAATGTTTTTTCGAGGGGAGTTTCGGACCATTACTGGGATCATAAATCCAAATTTGCAACCCTCAGAAACCTGTGCTCGCTGAATGGCGGTCGAATTAAACCGGTTTTTTCGAGTTTTTTCGGTTTTTCGACAATATCTCCTAAACTATGCGTTTGTTGAAAAATATTATTTCTTATTTTTTTAAAAGTACATTAAATCGCCTAAAATATGAGATCAAAATCGTTTTTTTAAGTTATATAGGTACCGATATATGGCTTTTCAAAGATTAGCCTTTTTTTCCAGAAAGTTAAAATTTTAAGTTTTCTTCGTGTTTCGAACTGAATACCGACAAAATAACACGTCCTACAGAAAAGTCAAGAGAACAAAAGTTGTAGGCAATTTAATAAGCTTTAATGAGAGCTATAGCCCGTTCTTGTGGCTCAGATAGTCTCGTCATAAATGACAAAAACCGAAAATATGAAAAAATGCTTTTTTGGGTGAAAGTTGAATAACGTCGTTTCCTCCACCAACAACTTAATTTTTTTGTATCATGTTGGCGGATATTGTCTTATAACTGTGTATAGAAACTATTTGTGTGTATATGTGCCTATGGGAAATGGATTTTGCCAGAAAAAAAATATTTAAGCAGAATATTTAATAAAAAATGTATTTACTTTAAACCAACAGACATATTTAAACCATGTGTGAGGTTCCTGGTATGGGATGGTATGGGAAGTCGAGGATGGGGTGATGTCTTCATCTTCACTTGAAGAACTGTCATTCTGGGGTGTGGGCACATTGCATTTCAGCTCAGTTTTGCGGCAGCTGCAGCCCACAGCGCAGCCCATCTTGCACTTGCACGAGATCAGTTGCAGAAGGGTTTGAGGGACTGGTTTAACTTCCATTGCAATTGGAGTAAGCCCAACTCGTCCAACTTCCACCCCAATCCGTGAGTTTTTTCCACCCCAACCACTTTTGTACCTGCGAAAAAGTAGAATGAAAATTGGTTATTCTATAATATTTCAAACCATACACATGGTGTCAATAAAAGTGTATAAGTGAACAACGAAATTTAAGAACATAATGATAGGAAATGTATATGGACATACCTGGTGATACATACAATAAGCATGATATTTTGCAGCATCTGTGGTTGGTAACAAACGGGCGAGGTTGACTTTGGCTGACAGATCGTTGAGGGTGGTGTCAGTCGCTCCTTCATAAACTGCGACGAGATACTTCTCCTCAGCTGCAGCTATTTCATCGTGACTCACATCTGGGTGGAGGAAGACTTCTGCTTGCTTGAATAGTGCTGGGGTTTTGAGGAAGGTTTGACAAATTTGGTTTTCCCCTGCTTGAAAGGGGCCCGGGAGAGTAATAAGAATTTCCGGTGGTGAACGATGTAGATGAATATTGGACGTCTGGCTCACCTCTTCTGAAAGTAGATGTATTTTTTGGAACTCAAACCAACTAATAACACAAGCAGGTCCACATCTTCCACGATGATTACAACCTTCTCAGAAGAGTCAGCTGTGGTGATGGCAGCTCTAAGAATGTCAGCATCAGTGTCGTCTTCTGTCACCTCAACACCATGCTGCTCAAATCTAGTTTTCAGTAGCTCTATCAGCCTATGCTTCTTAGTGTCGTTCGATAAGAACTTCTCTTGTGTGATGTTGATGGTTGTTGAAGCTGATAGGACAATGTCACTGCAGTTGAGGGCGGAGTATCATCTGAGACCTTCGGCACTTTTGGTACTTTTTTGAGAGGCGTCCTCCGGATATCCATCGAAGACAGTGGATTACATCTGTCCCACAATGGTTTTTTCACAAAATGAATGTAGCCGTCAATGATGGTCTTCACTGATGCGTTTTGATGCCACACACATTTGTGGAGCAAGTAGCCACCATCGAGCATGATGTGGATATTGGCGTCTCGGGAGATGTTGGTAGTGAGGGATGTGAAACACGAATATAAAGCTGCCTTAGTTCCCTTCCTCACTCCAGTTTCGTTGAAAAGAGACATTGGGTAAGGGGGCACTTCATATTAGCAGCGGGCTTTCAACTCTTCGTCTGATTTTTATGGTAATGCTAACTCGCTGAAATATTGTGAGAGTGTCAACTTCAATCTTCTTATTAGTGACTTGTATGGAATTATTGATGCTTGCCAAGGTAACAACTTGCAACGAAGGTAACAACTTTGTCTTTACGTTGGAATCCAACTTTCCCAAATGTTTGGTTTTCTATGTTAACCACGCCTTCTGTTCCCAGTTCCTTGACAATTTAACAATTGACTTCATAGCCTCCAACAATCCCACTGCTAATAGAAACTATTTTGTCAGTAACGGGGAACAGATCTCGTGCAAGTGCAAAATGGGCTGCGCTGGGAGCTGCAGCTGCCGCAAAACTAGGCGGAAATGCTCAGTTTTGTGCACTTTCTGCAAGAGAAAAGTTCTGCCGCAATGTGCCCACACCCCAGAATGACAGTTCTTCAAGTGAGGATGAAGATATCACCCCATCTCGACTTCCCATACCATCCCATACCAGGAACCTCACACATGGTTTAAATATGCCTGTTGGTTTAAAAGTATATACATTTTTATGAAATATTATGCTTAAATATTTTTTTCTGGCAAAATCCATCTCCCATAGGCACATATACACACAAATAGTTTCTACACACAGTTATAAGACATTATCCGCCAACATGTTACAAAATAATTAAGTTGTTGGTGGAGGAAACGATGTTATTCAACTTTCACCCAAAAAAGCATTTTTTCATATTTTCGGTTTTTGTCATTTATGACGAGACTATCTGAGCCACAAGAACAAGCTATAGCTCATATTAAAGCTTATTAAATTGCCTACAACGTTTGTTCTTTTGACTTTTCTGTAGGACGTGTCATTTTGTCGGTATTCAGTTAGAAACACGAAGAAAACTTAAAATTTTAACTTTTTGGAAAAAACGGCTAATCTTTGAAATGACGTATCTCGGTAATTATATAACTTACAAAAACGATTTTGACCTCATATTTTAGAAGATTTAATTTACTTTTAAAAAGCTGATAAATATTATTTTCAACGAACGCATAGTTTAGGAGATATTGTCGAAAAACCGAAAAAAGACCGAGAAAACCGGTTTATTTCGACCGCCATTCAGCGAGCACAGGTTTCTGAGGGTTGCAAATCTGGATTTGTGATCCCAGTAATGGTTCGAAACTCCCCTCCAAAAATCATTAATACCCCATTTAATGTAAGTTCCGATGTAACATTTGACTGGGCTATATCCCACCACTGCATGCAGGTAACTGGCGCGCGTGGCCGCACGCTCCAGTGACGTCACGGGGAATTATATTTCCTCGTATTGCAAAGAAACGGAGCATCGTTCCGCAACAATAATAACACCAATCTGCAGTATTCATTATCAAGATGATAATCATTCCCCGTGCTGTATAACAAAGTTATATTATTATTGTTATTATTATTATTATTATAAGTTACCTCTTCCTTCCTTCCATTCTTCTTCCTCATCTTCGAACGCTCAACCTGTAATACTATTTCTAATTTGATTGTGAGATGAAGGAATATAATGATGGGGCAGGGTCTAGTTATATCTAACCACAGCAATGTTATGAAGTATAAGATTGCCTTGTTCGCTAATTGAAAACTCGTACATCTTATGTATAGATAACAAAAAATGGAAACTTTATTGTTTTATTGTTAAATACAGAATTCCAAGGTGTACTCCTCTACGGTGCTTTTAACTTGTAACACTAAACCTAGACATGTATAATTAATTGAGGGTAAAGAAGGGTCGTGAGGTTCGGTTTGTTGCTGGTGGTGCATTCCTCCCCCGTGAGGATATGGCTTCGCGAAAGAAAGCTCTTCGAGCCTGAAACACACACATACACACAGTATAAACATCATGTCCTGCTATCATAATTAAATGGTAGGGGGGTAAGGGATTAATACTTACGGTTTGTTGGAGTGAAGAGAACAATATACAGTCTCTCGTGCACCCCTCGCTCCAGAGATCGAAGCGACCCTTAAACGCTATGGGGCAACGATGGAGATGCTGAACCCCATCGCACAGCTGGTGATGGTGCGCGTCTTCATGTGTGTGTGCACGTCATCGGCCTCGTCCCGTAGGTTATGTCCGCAGGGCAGTACAGGTGTCCATTCTATGTGTTGTTGATTGGAGCCTGTAATGATCCTATAGACGTCAATAATCTCACAACACAGTGATTGTAAGTTTTGGATCTTAAATAAAATGGATAGAAAATACATGTATTTCTATGTTATTATTTCTGAATAATAGTCTACGCGGGATGTGAATTTGTGATAAATATTATAAAGTATAGAATCACAACGAATGTAACATTACATTCTTCAATCTGCATAGCTGCCCTTAGAAGTCTATATTCTCACAACACAGCGATTGTAGGTTTTTTTTTTGGATCGTAAATAAAATGGAAGTACCAAAGGTTTGAGAAAAGACAGAGAGCACTATTAAGGCGAGATCGCACCTATTAAACAGTTAACAATACAGCGGTTAGCATTATGTGCTTGCAGTTTGAAGAATGTAATGTTACATTCTGGTGTAATTCTATACTTTATAATATTTATCGCAAATACACATCCCACATAGATTATTATTCAGAAATAATAATAATAATAATAATAATAATAATAATAATAATAATAATAATAATAATAATAATAATAATAATAATGCATGTATTTTCTAATTCCTCTTCTCAAACCTATGGTACTTCCATTTTATTTCAAGATCCAAAACTGACAAACAGGGTGTTGTGAGATTATTGACTTCTAAGGGCAAGATCGCACCTGTTAAACAGTTAACATTACAACGGTTAGAATTATGTGCTGTAGTGTTAGCTGTTAAATTAACTACAAAGGTTTTTTTAGCAGCTATGCAATGCAGAGTGAAGAATGTAATGTTACATTCTGCTGTGATTCTAAACTTTATAACATTGCGGTGGCTAAATATAACCAGACCTTGCCCTATCACTATATTCCTTCATCTCACAATCAAATTGGAATAGTATTATGTTAAAGGAACGAAGACGAGGAAGAAAGGAAGAAGAAGAAGAGGTAGGTAACTAATAATAATAATAATAATAATAATAATAATAATAATAATAATAATAATAATAATGCATGAAAATGGCAATGTATTGTCTTTACGTTTAGTTGTTTTACCACAACTGTAGCCTAAATCTATTGTTTCTGATAACCAATTACCAGTGCTGAAAATTCAAGAATAATATTAATAAAACAGGTATCTTCGCTGTATAACGAGGTTCATATTATTATTATTATTATTATTATTATTATTATTATTATATAACTAATAACACGACACTTCCTTGCAATATTTTAATTTTTAAAACAGAATTGTTATTATATTTAACACACACACATCCCACATAGAGTATTATTCACAAATAGTAATAACATAGTAATAACATAGAAGAAAACCTGTATTTTTTTTATTCCGATGGCTCTTCTCAAGCCTATTGTACCTGCATTTATTTAAGATCCAAAACTGCCAATCAGTGTGTTGTGAGGATATTGACTTCTAAGGGAAAGATTGCACCTATTAAACAGTTTCATTACAACGCTTAGATTATGTGATTCCAAAAAAAAGTACTACTCTCTCGGATTTTTTTTTAAATCCTATTTCAGGGTTATTTTATTAGAAAGGATTTATCAAACGCAAAATCAGTACTCATGACAACATATTGTTCTACAGTGTTCATACACTGCTTTGTGTAGTTGTAATACATCTAGCTTTTGACAAATAACATTACTCACAAATCCTTATTAAATTAGACCTTTAATTTGATCCGTAAACCCTGTTTAATGAATCGATCTCGAGTTTACCTTGGAAATCAACTGAAAAAAAAAAAAAAAACTTATTTTCTCCATATAGTAATTGTAACTATCTCTGATTTTATATTTTTACTCTTTACAATTTTAACAAAACACAAACAAAAGGCACAGTGCCTTATTTCCTTCACATATGTATATTGAAAATACTACAACTTATATTTCCGTAAGCAGTGCTTAACGAATTTGACTATTGGAAAATATCCCTTGCTATAGGTGAAATACCTAAAATGTTATAAGGTGTGACCTCGCTAGGAATATTTTCTGTTTAAAATGTGTATATTTCAAAGCTAGAGATTGAATCGTTATTACTTTACTGCAATATTTCGCTCTGGTAAAAATCCTGTAATTCAGTGCACGGGCAGGCGGCTTCCTTTGATCAGGGGAAAAAGATTGCAGACTTTTTTTTTTTTTTGCTTAATCGGTAATAGATGTAATTATAATAACATCCTTACAGAACTCCTCAATAACCTGTATAACTATTAGGTTCGTTAATAGAACTCTACATTTTCTCATCCTTGAATTTGACTACAGGAAAATATCCCTTGCTGTAGGTGAAATAAACACCGTATAAATACCTGAATGTTATAAGGTGTGACCATGCTAGGAATATTTTCTGTTTTTTGTTTTAAAAAAAATGTATATTTCAAAGCTAGAGAATGAATCGTTATTAGTTTACTGCAATATTTCGCTTAGGTATAAGTCCTGTTATTCAGTGCAAGGGCGGGAGGCTTCCTTTCATTAGGAGAAAGAAGATTGTAAACAACTCAACCCTTGTTCTTTAGTTTTACACCATCAATCATCTAGTTAACCCACTCAATCAATCAAAATCTAAGAATCTCCTGTTGCCATTTTAACAACTACTAGGAATATCGGAACGTTGTTGTTGTTGTTGTTGTTGTTGTTTTTTTTTTTTTTTTTTTTTTGAAAGGGAAATCGAGCTCTCCACCCTCCGATTCTGTCCTATCAAGAAAGCATAACGGAACGTCGCCTTCTTGGATGACACCTGCCCATGCAATGAATAACTGGACTTATCAATTAATGCATTCCCGATCTCTAGTGGAGGATTTCATAATTCTTATACACATCTCCGCGGGCTGTTGTTGTACTGAATACGAGAAGGTGACCCAAAATATCTATTATTTACATCAAGAACACTTTCACTGGATGCTTCAATTATACAGCAAGACATTATTAAATGGTACTTTGTTATTGTGTTGTCATAACTTATATATATATATATATATATATATATATATATAGGTAGGTGTTCCGCTTAGGCCCATGCTCGTGATAAGCCCACTAATACTTTAACGTAACAGTATCACAGTTTTGCCCAAGATTGCAACACCTACTTGAAGCTCATCCTTCAATCGTCAAACGATCAGAATTTCAGTGTTCCATCTCCATTCCTCGAGGAAAGACAGAAACTTTTTTTTTGTGTGTGTGTGTGTGTGAAATACGCGCTTCAGAAATAAAATACATCTAACTATCTAACTAGATTCATATCACCATAAGGTTATACGTTGATATGTAGCTTACAATGTGATCTCTTTGCTGTATCTGCATTAACATACCAAGTCTAATAACAGAGATTGCAAATAATATATATATAGTGCACCTGTCAACGCAATATACGGTGCGTTGCGATGAGGAACGCTATTTCTTGGTCATAAGTTTCAAGTCCTGTTTCTGAATATATCTACTTAATTTACAACATTTAAACAATAATGTTCACACTTTTCATACAGACCTGGGCTTGACCGCGAACAGATACATAATTTGCTTAATTGTTTATTAATAGACAATTTAAATTATTATTATTTTTTTTACACCAAGTAACACATCTCCGTGTGACTACACGTTCAGATGAATAAAATGTGAGACAAGAGTACACACAGCTTGTCCGAAGAATACAGTGTACGCAACTGGGCTTATCACGATAACTGTTCCTCATAAGGCCACTGTCACATGATTTCATTTTATATTGTTTTGCTATCATGTCATTAAGTAATATCGTTGTTTCTTCCCAAACACAGCAACTTATTATAGCCATCTGTTGATAATTTTGAAAATTATAAATACTTTATTTATTGTTGAAGTTTAACGTGGACTTATCTAGAACACCTACCTTATATTATATTCTTACACGGCTAGCCTTTTCCAGAAGTTATGTTCCGAACAATGCTGGGGATTTCTACATCCTGTCCCATTCTCGCAGCGTAGAGCATGAAAGAATGTTTCCTTTGACTGAAAACACAGAAATCACCACAGTATAACATTAGGATACAATATTAAGGAGGATCATACTCGTGAGAGTGTTTTTTTTATGAACTTGAAATATTAAAACATAGATTGATATTAATGTTTGTTTAGAATATTAATTTATAAAACAACTACGACCATTCCTAAATTACACTTACCTTAAAGTACTGTGTGAAAATACTTTCATAGCTCTGTCTATATGTATTATTCTTGAGAAGGTTAATTTTGAATGTGGGAATTGAAACTGTGAAAGCACACGATTAAGGACTATATGCACTCAGAGTAGAATATAAATATATGTATATGAGCAGGTAACAGAGGATTACGTGCAGTACTATAACTGAAAACACCTGTTCCATGCCCCTATTTAGGATAGAATGTATTGCATAGATATTGTATTGCATAGAGAATGTCTATCCTCCGTAAAAATGTTGGAGAAGGGTCTAAGGTAATAATAATAATACTTACTGCAGTTTGAAGCATGATGAAGTTTTCGCAGCTTCTTGCGCATTTAGCGCTCCACACGGCGAGCCATCCTCCTCTAGTGTCCTACAACAACTGTAATGGTTTGTACCATCACATACTTCCACATGGCTTGTTTCTGTGTGCAGCTCTACGTCTGCCGCTGTTTCTTTCAAAGTGTTCCCACAGGGAAGAAGTGGGGATCTCTCTATATGCGTAGGATCGTATCCTGTTATTGTTGCATATTGTAAATCAACCTTCGAGGTCTTTAGAGGTTTCCCTCTGTTGCTGTACACAGTCAGCTCTATAGTTTCCTCTTCTTCTTCTCGCGGTAGAGGTTCCTCCTCCTCCTGGTGTATTAAATATTCCGGGTCAACCTCTATCACGAATTCCTCCCCTGTGGGAACTTGTAGGAGCACCTCGTCTGCTATCTCCTCCCATAGATCCGTAGTATTATTTAAGGATGGGAACGAAATGGTATTGTAATGTCTTATAACTATCACGTTATTAATATATATATATATATATATATCTTAATTAGCTCTATGAGTTTAGGCGTCAAAATGTTCAGAAATATGTATATCGTATGCAAGTAAGTAATTATTATTATTATTAATTCTAGTTGTATAGGTCGTATCTAGATACATCAGCTCTTCTAAGGTCTAAAGTGTATTATAAATATTATTATTACCGTAAGATACTATTGTTGTATAGTTAAATATTAAATATTTATTCAGCACAATGCACGTGTGATAGCTGCCATGAACTTTACACTTTAACGCGTAATTACTATAAAAAAAAAAATTATTTTCAAACTTCGTAGGGCCCTCCGTTTATTTTCTGTTTCCGAACGAGGTAAGGGCTTATTATTATTATTATTATTATTCGGAATAGGAGTCCCGTATAGACTGTTAAAAAAAAAAAGAAATACACCCAACCTATACGGCCTGCACTGTAAAAATTATTTCATTATCTGTATTTACTTTAGTAACAGTAGAACTCATCATTAATATTATTATTATTATTATTATTATTATTAATTCTAGTTGTATAGGTCGTATCTAGATACATCAGCTCTTCTAAGGTCTAAAGTGTATTATAAATATTATTATTATTATTATTATTATTATTATTATTATTATTATTATTATTATTATTACCGTAAGATACTACTGTTGTATAGTTAAAAACTTATTCAGCACAATGCACGTGTGATAGCTGTGTTGGATTTTACACTTTAACGCGTAATTTTCAAACTACGTAGGGCCCTCCGTTTATTTTCTGTTTCCGAACGAGGTAAGGGCTTATTATTATTATTCGGAATAGGAGTCTCGTATAGACGGTTAAAAAAAAACCCTAACCTATACGGTCTGCATTGTAAAATTATTTCATTATCTGTATTTACTTTAGTAATAATAGAACTCAATAATAATAATTATTATTATAATATTATTATTATATTATTATTAATTCTAGTTGTATAGGTCATATCTAGATACATCACCTCTTCTAAGGTCTAAAGTGTATTATAAATAATAATATTATTATTACCGTAAGATACTACTGTAGTATAGTTAAATACTTATTCAGCACAATGCACGTGTGATAGCTGTGTTGGATTTTACACTTTTAACGCGTAATTTTCAAACTTCGTAGGGCCCTCCATTTATTTTTCTGTTTCCGAACGAGGTAAGGTTTGGTTTTAAGCTCGCTAAGATATTATTCGACGGAAACAACGGATTGAACAATACCATATAAACAGTTTATATAACGGGAGAGATTGAACTGAGAGGAAGAAGAAAATATAGTGACATAACGTCTGCATAGAGGGTTTTCTGCTGCTCTTCCGCTTTATGGTAGAGGCGCGAAACGGCTCCTTTTTGCCAGTGATGAAGTCGTGTGGGTTAACTATATCCCCTTATAAACATTGATAAATTAAATGCTGTTTTATTTTACCTCTGAAAAAAAAAACTCCTATCCAAAAAAAAAAAGTTTTTATTTATAATACACAGAATTTACACTTACCTGAATGCAACTAATGCCTGCATCGATTAACACTAGACTTCCCCATGTATACAACAAAGCTGCATGTAGTTTTGGGTCCACTTCATATGGATGTTGATTGTGTCACCAGTATATTAAAGTAGGCCTACACATTTTGCATGCATTTGTATGTGTCATTTCTAGATTACAATCTGTACAGTGTTTCCGAGAGTTGAAACAGTCAAGACGACAATGAGTCACAACTACCAAAAATTGTTTTATACAGCAAGTTTTTTTTTCTAATGACCCGAATTAATTCAAATTTAGAATATAAGCCTATTATGTTGTTGGTTTTTTTTTTTTTTGCTGTGAATGTGAATATTACAAGGAACCCAGAAGTCGTAAAAAATTAGTAGGATATTTGAATAGAGGAAGCCTCAAAATGACGGAAGTTTCAATATGATGGGGTAGGGTTGGATATATGAAATATGAAATTTTCAAATTTTTCTGGAAATTCTAGAAAGACAATATGGTGTATAAGGAGAACATCTTTTATTATGCTGTTATTATGTATGTATGCACCGTTAAAACTGTTAAACAAATGCGGCGACTGCTTTTTAAATTCGGAATTATGTATACGGTAGGGCATCTCACATTAGGTATGCAATGCCCCAAATGTTCAACAACTCATATTACGAGTACAGCGATTACTATGTTTATCATTCAAACTTCAATATATCTAGAAAGACAATATGGTGTATAAGGAGAACATCTTTTATTATGCTGTTATTATGTATGTATGCACCGTTAAAACTGTTAAACAAATGCGCCGACTGCTTTTTAAATTCGGAATTATGTGTATGGTAGGGCATCTTACATTAGGTAGGCAATGCCTCAAATGTTCAACAACTCATATTACGAGTACAGCGATTACTATGTTTATCATTCAAACTTCAATAAACAAAGACATTGTTTGCTAATATATGAGCTCAAAATAATTATGAACATTCTAGTTAAAATGTAAGAGATATTTTTTTTTGTATGTTTGTCTTATAAAATAGATAACTTGCTATGAATGTGAATATTACAAGGAACCCTGAAGTCGTAATAATTATATCACGCGATAACAGCATGTTACGCAGGGGGTAACCGTTATACGCCACGTGAGAAAGACCATGATTGACTGTATGTGTCATTTCTAGATAACAATCTGTACAGTGTTTCCGAGAGTTGAAACAGTCAAGACGACAATGAGTCACAACTACCAAAAATTATTTTATACAACAAGTTTTTTTTTCTAATGACCTGAATTAATTCAAATTTAGAATATAAGCCTATTATGTTGTTAGAATGAAATCTTTTAAATTTCATACATGTAACTGTTAGGGTTCACATGTTACATATTACTTAATTATTAATCTTTGAAATTTCATACATGTAACTGTTAGGGTTCACATGTTACATATTTGTAAGCTCGTAGAGCTTAGAGCCTATTTTTATACTTTTATAGCAAGTACTAGTTTACGAAGTATTCATACAAGTCACTAGATGGCACTGATGCCAATTACCAGCAAACAGAATTCTTAGCACACTTATATTCATTTATCTACATTCAGATAAAACAAATATCTATTATGGGCCATAATATTATTATCTGAGGAATAATTCTACATATTTATTCCAGTTATTATTGACTATTAGCAATAAATACAGTAATTAATGTTAATTAGCAATAGAAAGCTGCATTGCCGACATCGAGCTGATATCGATAGGTCGAGTGACAGCACTTTGACATTCTACTTGGCGCTACAGCCAGAATACATTAGCTTATTTAGAAGCGTCATATCGATTAGTGCAATTGATTATAGAAGCAGCTTTTGAATAGATCGATTATTCACCGCATTGTATTTATTAAATTTCTCTGTAATTATACATTGCAATTATAATGCAAATGCTCACATACCAATCTTTTATGTTACAGAATAATTACAGCATGTTATTATCTTTAACTCTGCCTTTATTCTGGATGGAAGCTACGTGAAACTTCTAGAAGAGCCTTCCATAGGATTCTAGAACCTGACTCTTTGTAAGATGATTATGTGAACGCATTTTGGCCGTTTGACTTTATTCACTCTCTCACTGATCGTCGCTTCGTAAGGGCACAGCCCCAATTTAGCAACAGACCACAAGTCTGCATATTAGTAGTACAGTTACACCACAGCACCTACGAGACTACAGCATGGAAACAACGCAGATATTCAACGCATAGCCAGTTTGGAGACTGGAATTGCAGCAGCCCTGGAACTTCGTGGAGCGTAGCTTGTAGCCATGGAAGGACTCGCTACTGGCCACCGTTCAGGATGATCTACATCGCCATAGAACTTCAGCTTCAATAACTGTACACCCCATAACCACAGTCCGGCTAAATGCAGTCACATTCTCATCAGATGTAGTCGCAAATCAAGTTAAGTAAAAATAAGCAAATTGTATTAACACATAAAGCCAAGTAAGGCTTAGCATCTTTATGTAGCTAAAGTAAATACTGTTTGTATAATTGTAGGGAGTTTTGGCATCCTTGCAGCTCCTCTTTTCCTCTACGTGCAAGCCAAATATGCTGCCGTAGTAGTTTGAATAATCTATAATATTACTCAAAGGCCAAGGATTGGTCTAGCTAAATAGTGTTTTTTACAAAAGTAATTCAGCACTTATAAAGTTAAGAAGTTTTGGCAAGCAATTGCAGCTTCTCTTTTCCTACTTGCAGATAGAGTATACTGCAGTAGTATTTTGAGCCAATACAACTGAATTATTCCAGAAGTTTGTAATTTTGATATTAAATAAAGAGCTTTATATTACTGTTGTAGATCACAAAGCATGGTGTATTCTTACAGCAAGTGAACTTTAAGTCAATCCTGAAATATACCTAGTGTAAAACAGCAAAGTGCTATTCAATACTGATCTATAACAAATACAACTCCAGGTAAGAAGAGAAGCAGTAGTCTTCAAGAAAGGAAGAATAAAGCAACAATACTCTCTCTCCATTATTCCTGCTTCCTTCAATATTCCTACACTTCTAAGCATATATATTTTCTGGGTTTTCCCAGTGGTCCTCCGAAAATCCTATTGCAAATCCTGTTAGGCACACTAGCCTACATTTTCTGGTCCTTGTCGGGCCCGGATTCTATCCACGCTGTGGAGATACATCCCACGCCTTTGATCCTGCCTATACACCTGGATTCTATCCACACCTTGGATAATCACCTTGTCCACTCCTCATACCTACAGTGTATATTGTTTGTAAAACATAACTTGTACTTGTACAATTCTAATACTCTATTGTATTTTCAGCCTATGCTGACAGGATTATACCCTGAGAGCAGTCAAAGCAGGCCTAGTGGTAAGAAAAGGTGCAAGAATTCTGGTAGAGCAGTGCAAGGGACAACAGTCTTACTGGATAACCAGGTAAGTGACAGCCTTCCTTATAATACACTGTCATACACCACCCCTCACAATGCCAGACTCACAAGAACTTGCCACAGATGCCTCCAGACTTAAGAACTACAAGCAGAAGAGGGCAGTCATCAAAGGAAAGTTAACTAGATTCTACCAATATGTTTTGTCAGTTCAAGTCGACCAAGACAATATTGAAGAGATAGTCTACAGATTATCTAAAGATAACACACTATTGAGGGACTTTGAGGAAATACAGGACAAGATAGAAACATGTGACACAGACCCGGACTGAGAAGCAGAAAGACAAGCTTTCGAAGAGACATACTACACAACTGTAGGCATGGCTCGCAGAAAAATTAGGGACTATGAAACACAGTACTCACAGGCTAACATGACACAAGTTCAGCCTCAAGATACAACTCAACCTAACACTCAAACTAATTGCACTCCTAGAGTTCAGCTACCAAAGATAAATTTGCCACACTTCAATGGCAAGCATTCAGATTGGCTACCATTTAGAGAACTGTTCATCTCGCTTGTTCACAGCAACAATTCGCTTGATCCAGTTCAAAAGTTTCACTATTTGAGAATAGCATTGCAAGGCTCAGCCAATAAACTTATTGACACACTACCCTTAACTGCTAATGGATATGAAACCGCCTGGAACTTGCTAAATGAAAGGTTTCAGAACAACAAAATTATACTGCAACAATTATTACAATCTTTGATTGACTATAGCAAGATCCCTAAGGAATCACCCAGTCAATTAATGGACTTGCTTGACCACTTCACCAGACAGGTTAGGTCAATAGAATCCATCACACCAGAGAACCTTAGATGGGACTACATGCTCACTCATCTTCTCACGTCTAAACTTGACCCTGCTACGCTCAAAGCATGGAGCCTAGAGGGCACAGTAGATCAACTAAACACATTCAAGGAACTCTGAAACTTCCTACAGAAAAGGGGACAAGCTTTGGAGACACCAGATAGCTCCAGCAGGCCTAAAACTGTACACAATACACAGAATAAGCCTATCTACCACAGACAAGTGAGCCCACGTACCTTTGTTGCCCATGCAGCCAACAATTGCATACTGTGCAGGCTAGAGCACCCACTACACAAGTGCGAAGACTTCCATAACCTTAACAACACACAGAGATGGAACTTAGTAAACAATAATAGACTATGCAGTAACTGTCTCAGAGCAGGACATAACGTCAGAAAATGCACATCTACATCTTGTTATAAATGCCAACAACGTCATCACACTCTGCTACACCAAGACAAGGTTCGCAGCAATGAATATAGGCAACATGCAACTACACAATACACTAGTAGATTGCCTAACAACAGACAGAACGGAAACCAAAGCCACAATGGTACTAGACAATCTCCAACTACTGCCAGCAGCAATGCTACAGGCTCAGCATTTGCTAATAATGCACAGATCACTCCTAAAACTCATACATTTCTTGCCACAGCAGAAATACTAGTCAAAGCTCAGAATGGCAGACTCATAAAAGCCAGAGCATTATTGGACTCAGGTGCCACTCATACATTCATAACTCAAGACCTGGCTGATAGGCTACAGTTACAAACCAAGCCTACCACCATAGCTGTGACCGGTGTAAACCTACACACATCTAACATTCTAGAAATTGGGCATATACAGATAAGTGACGCCCATGGCAATGGCTACAAAAGACAGTTACAATGCCTCATCATTAACCAGATTGCCAAAGACATTCCCAGTGCACCTATAGATGTCACTAGCTTAAGGATTCCAAATAACATTGTGCTAGCAGACAACAAATTTCACATACCCGGTAGCATTGACATATTGCTAGGGGCAGATGTATTCTGGAACTTGTTAATGGGACACACTATACCCATCAACAAAACCAACAAACACAAAGCTTATATAAGAGAGACCAGACTGGGTTGGATTCTCTCAGGACAAATACATTATGCACAAGGTAGAAGACAAGAACCACGCTGCCACTTAAGCATAACAGAACAAATACACAAGAACATGCAAAAATTCTGGGAAATTGAAGAAATTATCCAACCAGTAAGATCAGAGGAAGACTCCATATGCGAGCAACATTTTCAAGAAACAGTACAGAGAGATAAAGATGGACGCTACACAATAACCCTACCATTCAAGAAGCCCACAGATAATCTTGGTGCCTCTAGAACTGGAGCTCTGAAACGTTTCTTCTCTAATGAAACCAGACTCCATAAGCAGCCTGCTATACTCCAACAGTACTCAGACTTCATGCAACAATATGAAGCCCTAGGTCATATGACCCAAGTGGAAGAAAGTTTCTACCAGGATGGCCCAGAAGCATATTATATTCCACACCAATTTGTCTTAAAGGAAGACTCAGAAACCACAAAACTCAGAGTAGTTTTTAACGCTTCATTCAAAACCTCAACAGGTACATCACTCAATGATATCCTATACACAGGACCCTGTGTACAACCTGATCTCTACACCATACTTTTGAAGTTCAGATGCCACCCTTATGTTGTGAGTGCTGACATAGAGAAAATGTACAGGATGGTAATGGTACAGCCACAGCAAAGAGACTTCCAAAGAATCTTCTGGAGACATTCTAGATCCACTCCAGTGAAGATATATCAACTCAACACTATCACATATGGCCAAGCCTGTTCAGCTTTTGAAGCAACCAGAGTACTCAACCAGTTAGCCGAGGATGAAAGAAATAGATTTCCCACAGCATCCAAATTGCTATCTACTTGCTTTTATGTTGACAATCTCCTTGCATCATTCTCTACAGAGCGAGAAGCTATACTAGCAGCCACAGAAGTATCACAATTGTTACAGGCAGGTGGATTTAACCTAACACAGTTTTGCTCTAACTCACAAGAAGTTTTGAGAACACTGCCACAAGAAAAGCTCTCTAAAGCTACACTTACTCATTTAGAAGAGCAGAATACAGTCAAAACATTAGGATTACACTGGAATCCATTACAAGACTTGCTACAGTACACAGTGAAGTCATTACCAGCAGCTACCACTAAGAGACAGATTCTATCTGCCATCTGTATTCTATATGACCCTCAGGGACTAATTGCCCCCATCATCTCTGCAGCTAAATGTATTATGCAACAGATTTGGCTGAATGACATAGGTTGGGACCAGCAAGCTCCTGTTGACATACAGAAAACCTGGAATGAACTATATTCACAACTTCACTATGTAGAGCTATACAAGATTCCAAGAAACACTCTAATACTCAATTTCAGTCATGTGGAACTGCACTTTTTCAGTGATGCCAGCCCACAGGCATATGGAGCAGCATGCTACATAAAATCCAAGGACAAGAGCCACAATACACAAGTTCAACTACTGACAAGTAAATCTAGAGTGGCCCCACTTAAGCAGATTACTTTGCCCAGACTGGAGCTCTGTGCCGCTCAGTTGGCAGCCTGCTTATACCAAAAAGTAAGCTTATCTCTACAGATCACAATATCAGCAGTATATTTCTGGACTGACAGTCTCATAACCTTACAATGGATCACACAGCCTCCACACAAATGGAACACTTTTGTAGCACACAGAGTAACCAAAATTCAAGCTGCTACAGAAAACTGTCAATGGAGACATGTGCCAACACAGCAGAATCCTGCAGATCTCATCACTAAACCTGTCTCACCTAACAAGCTACATAACCAAACTCTATGGTGGAATGGTCCAGAATTCCTAACACAAGAAGAATGCTTTTGGCCAACCACTGATAAAGTACTTCAGACCGAAGAAATACCAGAAATCAAGAAAACTGCCAAAGCTTTCATGATCACTAGTACGCATAATGAATACTTGCATAGATATTCCTCTTTTAGAAAGTTACTCAGGAATACAGCTTATATTCTGAGATTCAAACACAACTGTCTACACAAGTCTGATAGATTTGTTGGCCCTATCAGCTTGCAAGAGCTACAGAAAGCTCATGATGTTATCATACGTGCTACTCAGAAAGAAGCCTTCTCAGAAGACATAGCTCATGTCAGAAAGAATAATTATGTTTCTAGAAGCAGCTCACTACTGCAATTGCATCCTTATCTAGATAAAGATAGCATACTTAGAGTTGGTGGAAGACTGCACCATACTGATCTAAACTACAATGCTAAGCATCCAATTATATTGCCTGCCAAGCACCACATAACTAATATTATTGTCAGAGACACACATCTGAAAAACTTACATGAAGGCCCTCAAGGCATACTGTACACATTAAGGCAGCAGTATTGGCCCATTCATGGAGTTCAAACTGTAAAATCAGCATTAAAAGGATGTCTTACTTGCTTTAGACACAGCCCTGTTAAAGCACAGCAAATCATGGGAACTTTGCCCCAAGCCAGAGATACACCCAACCGAGCTTTCGACACCACAGCCATAGACTTTGTAGGTCCTATCTCTCTAAAGGATCATGGTAGAGGCAAAACAGTATACAAAGCTTATATATCTATGCACATATGTCTATGTACCAAAGCAGTACATATTGAATTGGTAACAGCAGCCACTTCAGCAGCATTCATTGCATCCTTGCAAAGATTCGTATCTAGAAGGGGACTACCTTCCCACCTATAACTAGATAATGGCGGAAACTTCGTAGGAGCCTCACGAGAGCTGAGTGAACTCTATGAACAATTCCAGACGGAGCAAGCTAACACAGATATCATGAACTTTACAGCAAATCTAAACATACAATTCCATTTTCTGCCACCAAGGGCAAGCCATATGGCAGGACTTGTAGAAAGATCTAACCGCAGCATGAAAACCATTCTTTACAAAGTGATGAAAGACACTATCTACAGCTATGAAGAAGCCAGCACTCTTCTATGCAGAATAGAAGCCATCATCAACAGCAGACCACTGACACCGATGAGCAGCGACTCGCAAGACTACATGGCATTGACCCCAGGTCACTTCCTTATTGGTGCTCCTTTGAATTCTATCCCTCACCCAGATTTACAGTCTATAAACCTATCCAGGCTGTCACGATATCAGTTGTTAGAGCAACAGTCACAATGCATTTGGACCAGATGGGTCAAAGAATACTTAAATACTTTGCAACAAAGACAAAAGTGGAACACAGAAACTCAAAATCTACACATTAATCAACTAGTTATATTGATGGTGGATAATATCCCTCCTATGCATTGGCCACTGGCTAGGATTCTAGAAGTTCATCCTGGGCCAGATGGTAAAGTTAGAGTAGCAACAGTCAAAACTGCTAATTCGATTCTAAAAAGGCCTATATCTAAGCTGTGTCCACTGCCTGCTCAGTAAATTTTTTCTCTTTTCTTGGGCCCCCCCCCCCAGTATGTAAGCTCGTAGAGCTTAGAGCCTATTTTTATACTTTTATAGCAAGTACTAGTTTACGAAGTATTCATACAAGTCACTAGATGGCACTGATGCCAATTACCAGCAAACAGAATTCTTAGCACACTTATATTCATTTATCTACATTCAGATAAAACAAATATCTATTATGGGCCATAATATTATTATCTGAGGAATAATTCTACATATTTATTCCAGTTATTATTGACTATTAGCAATAAATACAGTAATTAATGTTAATTAGCAATAGAAAGCTGCATTGCCGACATCGAGCTGATATCGATAGGTCGAGTGACAGCACTTTGACATTCTACTTGGCGCTACAGCCAGAATACATTAGCTTATTTAGAAGCGTCATATCGATTAGTGCAATTGATTATAGAAGCAGCTTTTGAATAGATCGATTATTCACCGCATTGTATTTATTAAATTTCTCTGTAATTATACATTGCAATTATAATGCAAATGCTCACATACCAATCTTTTATGTTACAGAATAATTACAGCATGTTATTATCTTTAACTCTGCCTTTATTCTGGATGGAAGCTACGTGAAACTTCTAGAAGAGCCTTCCATAGGATTCTAGAACCTGACTCTTTGTAAGATGATTATGTGAACGCATTTTGGCCGTTTGACTTTATTCACTCTCTCACTGATCGTCGCTTCGTAAGGGCACAGCCCCAATTTAGCAACAGACCACAAGTCTGCATATTAGTAGTACAGTTACACCACAGCACCTACGAGACTACAGCATGGAAACAACGCAGATATTCAACGCATAGCCAGTTTGGAGACTGGAATTGCAGCAGCCCTGGAACTTCGTGGAGCGTAGCTTGTAGCCATGGAAGGACTCGCTACTGGCCACCGTTCAGGATGATCTACATCGCCATAGAACTTCAGCTTCAATAACTGTACACCCCATAACCACAGTCCGGCTAAATGCAGTCACATTCTCATCAGATGTAGTCGCAAATCAAGTTAAGTAAAAATAAGCAAATTGTATTAACACATAAAGCCAAGTAAGGCTTAGCATCTTTATGTAGCTAAAGTAAATACTGTTTGTATAATTGTAGGGAGTTTTGGCATCCTTGCAGCTCCTCTTTTCCTCTACGTGCAAGCCAAATATGCTGCCGTAGTAGTTTGAATAATCTATAATATTACTCAAAGGCCAAGGATTGGTCTAGCTAAATAGTGTTTTTTACAAAAGTAATTCAGCACTTATAAAGTTAAGAAGTTTTGGCAAGCAATTGCAGCTTCTCTTTTCCTACTTGCAGATAGAGTATACTGCAGTAGTATTTTGAGCCAATACAACTGAATTATTCCAGAAGTTTGTAATTTTGATATTAAATAAAGAGCTTTATATTACTGTTGTAGATCACAAAGCATGGTGTATTCTTACAGCAAGTGAACTTTAAGTCAATCCTGAAATATACCTAGTGTAAAACAGCAAAGTGCTATTCAATACTGATCTATAACAAATACAACTCCAGGTAAGAAGAGAAGCAGTAGTCTTCAAGAAAGGAAGAATAAAGCAACAATACTCTCTCTCCATTATTCCTGCTTCCTTCAATATTCCTACACTTCTAAGCATATATATTTTCTGGGTTTTCCCAGTGGTCCTCCGAAAATCCTATTGCAAATCCTGTTAGGCACACTAGCCTACAATATTATTTAATTATTATTACTCTGATCGTTCATTTTGTTATCCTAATTATCTCTGCAGAATTTGTGTCTTACAGTAGGGATGATTCATAACTGGGACTCTGGTATTGTATTCGAAAATTAACAGGTATGTGTTACAGGTATTTATCTATTTATTTATTTACTTCATATTTGTGGACTGTAATTAAAGCTAAACATTCTTTGAACGATGTTTACCAAACTTTTCACACAGACCCTATAAAAAAATAAAAAATTATTATTATTATTATTATTATTATTATTATTATTATTATTATTATTATTATTACTATTATTATAGTGGTGTACACAGGGAATATGAATAATTTACAGGATGTACTTGCAATCAGAAAATAGATATGTCCTGGGGAAGGTAACAACTCACACATACACAAGAAGAATAACATATTACTGTGGAATTAAATCCTATATATATGTATATATATATATATATATATATATTTATTTATTTATTTATTTACTGCAAATTAAGGTCAGATCTGTGGTACATTCAGCATTTGTCTTCGGCCCTGAAATACGAACAGAAAGGAATACAGTATATAGTATGTAGCTTGCACACTGTAACACTACGTTGTAAAATCTACAAGGAAGTTTTAAAACACATTTCACACACACACACATATACACACATACACACACACAGACACACACACACAGACACACACACACAGACACATACAATAGAACTTACCACGATCCCTTTGCTTAAGTATACGTCGCACAGGACGTGGCAATACCTTCCCCATGCTACATAATCGTTATTCCTGTCTCCAAGCAAACATACTGTCTCGTGCCTAAGTCTATGCTGTGAAACCTCGAACTGTGACAGTGTTCAAGTATTTCTTCGGTGTTCGAGAAACCACATTTGAACTGTGCGGGGTATGGGGGCGGTTGTGGGTCTACTCCTATTTGATGTTGGGGAATGTAGCGTGGTGCTGGCGGTGCTGGTGGCCTAGGATCTTGATCCATTTGCTGTACCATATTGGGTGGAGCTCTGGGTACCGGAACCTCAAGTTCATGTTCTTGCCTAGGTCCTTCGGCATGGTTCGCAAGAATTATTGTTGATGCTTCCGATCTGAAAAAAAAAATCATAAAAAAAAACAATATTGAGATAATTTAAAACGGTTTTGTAATAAGGAAGTAAGTGTATACATTTGTTTCATCTACGTAAGTTAGAGAGAGAGAGAGAGAGAGAGAGAGAGAGAGAGAGAGAGAGAGAGAGTGAGAGAGAGAGAGAGAGAGAGATTTACATACCTTACGGATACACATCGTCCATCTTCGTTTTGTTCTGCCCTATTATCATTATTATTACGGTACTCCATTCTCTGAAATAATAATGATAACATTAATAATAACAATATAATAATAATAATAATAATAATAATAATAATAATGATGTTAATAATAATAATAATAATAATAATAATAATAATAATAATAATAATAATAACAATGCTCATGTTAATAGATGGAAGGGAATGAGTGACAACCAATGTATTTCACATAGTATCGGACAACATGTTCTTGTTATTAGACGGAATGGAATGGATTGAGTGAAAACTACTGTATTTACATAGTGATAGGTGATTTTTATATCGTGAATAATAATTTACAACAACGTTTGTTTTAAAAGCCTTTTATGTTCAACGACAAAGTCTGTCTTGTAGATTACAGGTAGAACATTATGTTTCCCTTTCTAGAAATTCGCTGCAAGTCCTACGTTTTTCATGCTACGTACGTATTATACTTTGCTAACATGTAACCCCTGTTTCGCTAGCTATAATTATTTCTATAATTAAAAAGTTAATAATAATAATAATAATGTTAATAATAATAATAATAATAATAATAATAATAATAATAATAATAATAATAATAATAATGCTCATGTTAATAGATGGAAGGGAATGAGTGACAACTAATGTATTTCACCCAGTATCGGACAATAATAATAATATTTTCTTGTGAAAATAAATAAGGTACAATTAAATGCTGTTTTATTTTACCTCTGAAAAAAAAACTCCTATCCAAAAAAAGTACTGTGTAATGCAACTATAGAGGGACTTGGTGTGCCTTGCAAGATCGGAAAAAAAAATAAAATTATTCTGTGAAGTATAATAATAGGTACAGCTTCGAAATTTTAAAGGTTGTGTAGTTACATGGTAACAGATATATGTACAAATTTTGAGATAATTCGCTTCGTTAGATAAAAACTTTTCATATACAATATTTTACTACAGTTATGATTCATCCTTACTAACAGGCAAAACAAAAGTATAGATTGATAAAATCTTTAACCAATAAATATGTATTTTGTATTCTGTGAAGATTAATAGTTACACACATGAAATTTTAAAGCTTTCCTTCTAACCCTATAATATACTATAATACACTTATGTACTAATTTTGAAATAGTTCGGGTCGGTAGAAAAAAAGTTTATTGTATAAATTATTTTCACTAGATGTGACTCATTAGGGGTAATTGAGTGCTTCAAGTCCCTGAACTTTGTAAGATTGTTATCAAGAAAACTGATGCGTACAATGTTTCATAATTGTCCTGATGATATCATTTGCTTACGGTATTACTTTTAATTATAGCCATGATTTATTCTCATTGTATCATGTAATGCATTTAAGTCTGTAACAATATTATACGACCAGCTCATAGTTTACAGAAATTACGTCTTTTGTGTCTAGTTAAAAAACATTATTTTAAAATATTAATTCAGAATAGTCTACCATACACGAAATTCAGAATTCGTAAAAGGAATTGTTTAACAGTTTTTTTAGCGCTGCATACATAATGCGAGCTGCCCTACCATACACAGAATTCAGATTTTAAAAAGCAGTCGCCGTATTCGTAAACGAATTGTTTAACAGTTTTTGGCGCTGCATACATAATGTGAGTTGGCCTACCATACACAGAATTCAGAATTTAAAAAGCAGTCGCAGCATTCGTAAAAGGAACTGCTTAACAGTTTTGGCGCTGCATACATAATGTGAGTTGGCCTATCATACACAGAATTCAGATTTTAGAAAGCAGTCGCAGCATTCGTAAACGAATTGCTTAACAGTTTTGGCACTACATACTTAAAAATAAGCTGACTTACCGTACACAAAATTCAGAATTTAAAAAGTAGGCGCAACTATATAATACAGTAGTAGTAATATCCTTACCTTCCCTGTTTTTGTCGCCATCTACCTTCCTCACTTTAAAAATACATATTTCATATAACCCTCCCAATCAGGCATCTTGTACCCATACCATCATAGTGTGTCTTTTCTAGAATTTCCACCAAGTTTGAAAAATACAAAAATTCATATATCCCGCCCTACCCTCGCCATTTTCAAACTTCCACTATTTTTATATTTTCAAATATCATGCTATTTTTTTAAAATAAAATTTCGACTTAGATCGCTCTTGCATTAAATATACAATTTCGACTTAACACACTCTTGCATTTAATATTTTGAATTTGACGCTAGTCGCCATCTTGGTAACAATTTTTAATTTTCAAATATCCAACCATTTTAAAAATAATATTTCGACTTAGCTCACTTTTGCATTAAATACAAAATTTCGACTTAGCACACTCTTGCATTATCGAATTTTGAATTTCGCGCTAGCCGCCATTTTGTATTTTCAAATATCCCGCCATTTTAAACAACTAATGTATTTCACATAGTATCGGACAACATGTTCTTGTTATTAGATGGAATGGAATGGATTGAGTGAAAACTACTGTATTTACATAGTGATAGGTGATTTTTATATCGTGAATAATAATTTACAACAACGTTTGTTTTAAAAGCCTTTTATGTTCAACGACAAAGTCTGTCTTGTAGATTACAGGTAGAACATTATGTTTCCCTTTCTAGAAATTCGCTGCAAGTCTTACGTTTTTCATGCTACGTACGAATTATACTTTGCTAACATGTAACCCCTGTTTCGCTAGCTATATTTATTTCTAAAATTAAAAAGTTAATAATAATAATAATAATAATAATAATAATAATAATAATAATAATAATAATAATAATAATGTTAATAATAAGAATAATAAGAATAATAATAATAATAATAATAATAATAATAATAATAATAATGCTCATGTTAATAGATGGAAGGGAATGAGTGACAACTAATGTATTTCACACAGTATCGGACAACATGTTCTTGTTATTAGATGGAATGGAATGGATTGAGTGAAAACTACTGTATTTACATAGTGATAGGTGATTTTTATATCGTAAATAATAATTTACAACAACGTTTGTTTTAAAAACCTTTTATGTTCAACGACAAAGTCTGTCTTGTAGGTTACAGGTAGAACATTATGTTTCCCTTTCTAGAAATTCGCTGCAAGTCTTACGTTTTTCATGTTATGTGCGAATTATACTTGCTAACATGTAACCCTGCTTCGCTAGTGATAATTATTTCTAAAATTAAAAAGTTAAGAGCATAATAGTTATATACTAATGTTTAGTTATTTATTAACACTTAATTTCGTTCAAATAAAACAATGTTTGACCCTATTACGAATTACAACATTCAAGCGAACGAATAAGTTTTATTCCCTCAAGGTAGGCTATGATAAAAAATAGACAAAATCACATAGAAATATACTTGTTTATATTATTTTTTAAACGAGTTTTCAATAGAAAAAAAGCAGAACATAATACTTATATCCTAATGTTTAGTTATTTATTAACACTTAATTTCGTTCAAATAAAACAATGTTTGACCCTATTAGGAATTACAACATTCAAGCGAACGAGTAAGTTTTATTCCCTCAGGGTAGGCTATGATAAAAATAGATAAAGTCACATAGAAAATATACTTGTTTATATTATTTTTAAAACGGGCTTTCAATAGAAAAAAAAAAACCTCTTTAGAAATTCGCTACAAAATCTCACTTTAAGTATACGCTATGTAATTTGGAGTAACGTATCGATAAAATAATTTACTTTCTTGAAAATGTAAAAATAAAATAAAATAAAATAAAATAAAATAAAATAAAATACCTATGGAGAGGTCTGTTACTTTTTTTTTTCTAAACCCTCCCTGCACAATACATGATATAACTTCAAAACTCTAAGATCAGGAGAATGTACTTACGTTTGCTGATTCTTGAAGACTTTCCTCAAAAACTGACACCTGTGAAATATTTACACACAATGAGAACAATTAGATGTCAACCTTTCTCTTATATGTACAGGGGGTAATATCCGTTTGAATAAGGTAATATGTTTCAAATAGACCCTATCTGGTTTATAATAACTATATCAGTTACTTCATTAGTTCCGTATGTTATAATAACTATATCAGTTACTTCAATAGTTCCGTATGTTAACTGTGAAACGATATCCGTAAACGAGGTTTATAACCTTTGCATCATATATCTCCTTTCATCTTATGATGCCTTTAAAGGTATTTTCGTAAGGTCTGGCATTATGTTATTCTTCTTGTGTATGTGTGAGTTGTTACCTTGCCCAGGACATATCTATTTTCTGATTGCAAGTACATCCTGTAAATTATTCATATTCCCTGTGTACACCACTATAATAATAGTAATAATAATAATAATAAATTTTTATTTTTTTATAGGGTCTGTGTGAAAAGTTTGGTAAACATCGTTCAAAGAATGTTTAGCTTTAATTACAGTTCACAAATATGAAGTAAATAAATAAATAGATAAATACCTGTAACACATACCTGTTAATTTTCGAATACAATACCAGAGTCCCAGTTATGAATCATCCCTACTGTAAGACACAAATTCTGCAGAGATAATTAGGATAACAAAATGAACGATCAGAGTAATAATAATTAAATAATATGTAACATGTGAACCCTAACAGTTACATGTATGAAATTTAAAAGATTAATAATTAAGTAATATGTAACATGTGAACCCTAACAGTTACATGTATGAAATTTAAAAGATTTCATTCTAACAACATAATAGGCTTATATTCTAAATTTGAATTAATTCAGGTCATTAGAAAAAAAAAACTTGTTGTATAAAATAATTTTTGGTAGTTGTGACTCATTGTCGTCTTGACTGTTTCAACTCTCGGAAACACTGTACAGATTGTTATCTAGAAATGACACATACAGTCAATCATGGTCTTTCTCACGTGGTGTATAACGGTTACCCCCTGCGTAACATGCTGTTATCGCGTGATATAATTATTACGACTTCAGGGTTCCTTGTAATATTCACATTCATAGCAAGTTATCTATTTTATAAGACAAACATACAAAAAAAATATATCTCTTACATTTTAACTAGAATGTTCATAATTATTTTGAGCTCATATATTAGCAAACAATGTCTTTGTTTATTGAAGTTTGAATGATAAACATAGTAATCGCTGTACTCGTAACATGAGTTGTTGAACATTTGAGGCATTGCCTACCTAATGTGAGATGCCCTACCATACACATAATTCCGAATTTAAAAAGCAGTCGTCGCATTTGTTTAACAGTTTTAGCGGTGCATACATACATAATAACAGAATAATAAAATATATTCTCCTTATACACCATATTGTCTTTCTAGATATATTGAAGTTTGAATGATAAACATAGTAATCGCTGTACTCGTAATATGAGTTGTTGAACATTTGGGGCATTGCATACCTAATGTGAGATGCCCTACCGTATACATAATTCCGAATTTAAAAAGCAGTCGCCGCATTTGTTTAACAGTTTTAACGGTGCATACATACATAATAACAGCATAATAAAAGATATTCTCCTTATACACCATATTGTCTTTCTAGAATTTCCAGAAAAATTTGAAAATTTCATATTTCATATATCCAACCCTACCCCATCATATTGAAACTTCCGTCATTTTGAGGCTTCCTCTATTCAAATATCCTACTAATTTTTTACGACTTCTGGGTTCCTTGTAATATTCACATTCACAGCAAAAAAAAACCAACAACATAACAGGCTTATATTCTAAATTTGAATTAATTCGGGTCATTAGAAAAAAAACTTGCTGTATAAAACAATTTTTGGTAGTTGTGACTCATTGTCGTCTTGACTGTTTCAACTCTCGGAAACACTGTACAGATTGTAATCTAGAAATGACACATACAAATGCATGCAAAATGTGTAGGCCTACTTTAATATACTGGTGACACAATCAACATCCATATGAAGTGGACCCAAAACTACATGCAGCTTTGTTGTAAACATGGGGAAGTCTAGTGTTAATCGATGCAGGCATTAGTTGCATTCAGGTAAGTGTAAATTCTGTGTATTATAAATAAAAACTTTTTTTTTGGATAGGAGTTTTTTTTTTCAGAGGTAAAATAAAACAGCATTTAATTTATCAATGTTTATAAGGGGATATAGTTAACCCACACGACTTCATCACTGGCAAAAAGGAGCCGTTTCGCGCCTCTACCATAAAGCGGAAGAGCAGCAGAAAACCCTCTATGCAGACGTTATGTCACTATATTTTCTTCTTCCTCTCAGTTCAATCTCTCCCGTTATATAAACTGTTTATATGGTATTGTTCAATCCGTTGTTTCCGTCGAATAATATCTTAGCGAGCTTAAAACCAAAAAAAAATTCTGTGCAGTATAATAATAGGTACAGCTTTGAAATTTTAAAGGTTGTGTAGTTACATCGTAACAGTTATATGTAAAAATTTTGGAGATAATTCGCTTCGTTAGATAAAAACTTTTCATATACAATATTTTACTACACTTATGAATTATCCTTACTAATAGGTAAGCATTCTACACGAAAACAAAAGTATAGATTGATAAAATCTTTAACCAATAAATATGTATTTTGTATTCTGTGAAGATTAATAGTTACACGCATGAAATTTTAAAGCTTTCCTTCTAACCCTATAATACGTTTATGTACTAATTTTGAAATAATTCGGGTCGGTAGAAAAAAAGTTTTGCTGTAAATTATTTCATTCCACTTGTGAATCATACATATAAAGTTTGCATGAATTCCCTAGAGATAACATATCACTTTAAAAAAAAAAAAAAAAAACAATATTCAGTGACCTATAACACCTACAATCTTGAAATTTAAAAGGTTTTGTACTTGCATCGTAACAGGTGAATGTACAAATTTTGAATTAAATCGCCTCGCTAGAAAAAAAGTTTTGCTATAAATTATTTTATTCCAGTTGTGATTCATACATATAAAGCTTGCTCAAATTCTATCGAAGTAATCATTGAACAAAATATAGATTGTTATCAGAAAATGTGTTACAGATTCAGCCTGCTGGTAACGGTAAGTTAGCAAGCAGGATCTTCGTAAATGTTATAACGTCTGTGCTCAGCATTGCATTACAAATTACCGATTTTTTTTTTATAACTCAAACAGACAAAAACATATCGCTTTACATTTAACTCTGTTGTTAATAATTTGGAGCTCCTCTATTTAGTAAGCAATGTCTTTGTTTTATAGAAATTTGAATAATAATAAACATGTTAAGGAATAGCGCGGGGACGTAGAGTAAGGCGCTGCATACATTTTGGAAGTTTGCCTACGTAAAAGGAATTGTTTAACAGTTTTGGCGCTGCATACATAATGTGAGTCGGCCTACCATACACAGAATTCAGAATTTTAAAAAGCAGTCGCCGCATTCGTAAAAGGAATTGCTTAACAGTTTTGGCGCTGCATACAAAATGTGAGCTGGCCTACCATACACAATTCAATACCGATTTTTTTTATAACTCAAACAGACAAAAACATATCGCTTTACATTTAACTCTGATGTTAATAATTTGGAGCTCCTCTATTTAGTAAGCAATGTCTTTGTTTTATAGAAATTTGAATAATAATAAACATGTTAAGGAATAGCGAGGGGGACGTAGAGCAAGGCGCTGCATACATTTTGGGAGTTTGCCTACGTAAAAGGAATTGTTTAACAGTTTTGGCGCTGCATACATAATGTGAGTCGGCCTACCATACACAGAATTCAGAATTTTAAAAAGCAGTCGCCGCATTCGTAAAAGGAATTGCTTAACAGTTTTGGCGCTGCATACAAAATGTGAGCTGGCCTACCATACACAATTCAATAAAGCAATAACAGAATAATAAAAGATATCCTTCGTATCCACCATATTGTAGCTTACGCCATTTTGAAGCTTCCGTTATTTTGAAATTTCTAGTATCACCCCAGTTTGAAAAATAAAATTCGACTTAGAATACTCAGAGACGAACACTTTTTTTACAACAACAAAAACGAGACATTAATATTAATATAATAATAATAATAATGTGGCGTTTTTCAATAAGCCCAAACCCTTCCTCATAGATCCTTACAAAATTTCATTTTACTAGAAAGAAAGGAAAGAAAGAAAATAACTATATAATAATACAGTAGTAGTAGTAGTAGTAGTAGTAGTATCCTTACCTTCCACTTAGTCCTGTTCCCTGTTTTTGTCGCCATCTTCCTTCCTCACTTTAAAAATACATATTTCATATATCCCTCCAACCCTAACGTCCATAACGCCTCCTTGGTCCAAAGGGCCTAATTACAGTCTTTGGGGTGAATATGGATAACATAGTGCTAAAAGGCGTAACTACATTGTTCGAAATGACTACCATGACGTCCATAACGTCTCCTTGGTCCAAAGGGCCTAATAACAGGTGTCGGGATGAATATGGATAACATAGTGCTAAAAGGCGTAACTAGATTGTTCGAAATGACTACCATGACGTCCATAACGTCTCCTCGGTCCAAAGAGCCTAATAACAGGTGTCGAGATGAATCGGGAATAGCATAGTGTATAAGGTCACAACTACATTGCTCGAATCGACTCCCATGACGTTCCGGATCAAAGGGCCTAACTAGAGCGGATCAAACGGCCTAACTATGCGTCAGGATGAATCGGGAATAGCTTAGTGTATAAGGGCCTAACTACAATGTTCGAATCGACTCCCATGACGTTCCGGATCAAAGGGCCTAACTAGATCGGATCAAACGGCCTAACTATGCGTCAGGATGAGTCGGGAATAGCATAGTGTATAAGGGCCTAACTACATTGTTCGAATCTACTACCATGACGTCATATGCCAAAAGGGCCTAACTAGGCGTCTGGAAAATTTTCTAATTTTGAATTTCGCGCCAGCCGTGACCTTGACATACTTTTCATCTGACCTTGACCTACTAAGCCATACCTGTTCTTATACTACTTATATATTATATTATAAAACTTTATAAGCTAAAACAATATCATACACCGCATTTTTGATTGCCAAAAATGCAAGGTTATACATAATTCAGTTGTATATTATTAGCCTACACTCGCTTCGCTCATTGGGGTCTCCGCCCCCAAACCCCCGCTGAGGTTCTCGGGAAAGGTTTTTTAAAAGATCTATGGGAGATCGTGTGCGTGTATTTAGTCTGCTGTATTGGCTATTACCTTTTTTGCCACAATAAACATGAAAAAATAAATGTGGGAAGACTTTGGGATTTTTTTCGGAATTTTCCCGTCGGTTGCAAGCCAAGTCTAAGATTTCTAGATCAACTGAAAGTGTACTTACATTTATGGCGTATTTTATGGAGTAAATTTCAACTGATATTAATTTAAATGGACATCATACAAGATGAAATAGCGACTAAGATTCGTGGTATGTGAATATTCAATTTGGCCTTTGCCTTTACGACCAGGGAAATTATAGAAAAAGACAAGTAAAATTGGTTATCCTATGTTGTAAAGAATGCGGGACTTCATCTCCGAGTTGTAAATAAAGAATATAAATTATGACATTTCTTTAGCAGATAAAAGAAAATTTTGTTAGTTGGATTAAATTATAATGAACCTGAGACTTCAGAACGAAAGTCCAAGACGTTACTATCTCGACCACCCCGTTAGGTTTACGGAAATAATTATTTCTAAACTTACAGAGCCATACGTGAACACAGTTTGATAATACCGTTGCCATGGAAACCGAGCCCTTTTTCGGGGGGTTTTAGGGCTAAAAATTTTTAAAAATGTACTTTTTGGAATTTTCCTGTGGTTTACAGCCGAAAAGCTATATGTGTACCTAATTTCAAGTTTCCAGCTTATCTGGAAGTGGACAAACATTAATGTCAGTGAGTCGAGCCGAGCCCTTTTTCGGGAGTTTTTAGGGCTAAAAATTAAATAAATAAACTTTTTGGAATATTCCTGTGATTTATAGCCTAAAAGCTATATGTATACCAAATTTCAAGTTTCTAGCTCATCTGGAAGTGGGCAAACATTAATGTCGGTGAGCCGAGCCGAGCCCTTTTTCGGGGGGTTTTTAGGGCTACAAATTTAAAAAAATAATTTTTTGGGAATTTTCCTGTGGTTTACAGCCTAAAAGCTATACGTGTACCAAACTTCAAGTGTCTAGCTCATCTGGAATTAGGCAAACATTTATGTCGGTGAGGCGAGCCGAGCCCTTTTTCGCGAGGTTTTTAGGGCTAAAAATTAAAAAACTAACTTTTTGGAATTTTCCTGTAGTTTCAGCCTAAAAGCTATATGTGTACGAAATTTCAAGTTTCTAGCTCATCTGGAAGTGGGCAAACATTAATATCGGTGTGCCGAGCCGTGCCCTTTATCGGGGAGTTTTTAGGGCTAATAAATTAAAAAAATAAACTTTTTGGAATGTTCCTGTGGTTTACAGCCTAAAAGCTATACGTGTACCAAATTTAAAGTTTCTAGCTCATCTGGAAGTGGGCAAACATTAATGTCAGTGAGTGAGTGAGTCAGTCAGTCAGCCATGTGGCTTTATATTATAGGGATTATCATATAATAATTATTATTATTACTATTATTATTAATCCACTTAAAAAGGTCATAACCTAAATCGGTTTATATCCAGATACGCCTATTATTTTACACATAAATTGCAAATAGCTAACTAGCCCGATCCTAACCAGATTCTTTTCTCAAATTAATTATCTTTCTATTATTTCCAAACTCCAAATTACAGTATAGTTTATAATTAAAGTCACACAAAGTTATAACTAATTTGCTGCGATTTAAATACAGTACAGGGTAAGATATAACCCCTAATATACAGTTTAAACATTTGATATTAGCCTACCATCAAGTATTACTTCATTATACTATATACAATAAATTTTCTTTCAAATTCCCGACTACTCCATTTTGACCAAATTTCAACTAGGCCTATATAAAAATGAAGTTTTTCCATAAACTATATGCTCTTGTTTTCGCCCTGAATCGAAAGCTCTTCCTTACTATAGGCCTAAAATCAGCAGAATCTATCTCCCATAATTAATCATAAACGAATTCTGAATATAAAATTCTACCATAAAGTGTTTTCAAATTTTAATTATAGAAATAAACTATGTTGTATATGCTATACCAAAACGCTTAAGCTACATGAAACTAATTTAAAGGATAATGAATAGGGCAAGGCATTTAATGACCATAAAATAGTGAAAAAATGCAAAATAAAAAATTAATTTATGACCTAAAAATAGACAAAAAATGACACGAAATTAAAAAAGAGACCAATAAAATTTTCATTATTACTTATATTTTAGTTTTATTAAGTAATTAATTTCTTAAAGCAATTTAACAGATGACAGTGCGTCATATATTCATATACAAAATAAGACACGCTTATTTTGTTACTAAAAAGTGAATCTATACTACTTGGACACCCCTAGCGAAAAAAAAATCTTTCTGAACTGGCATGCTCATCAAATTGCCCCTAGCAAATATGTGGGATTTAAAAAGAAATAAATATAATTCCTTATTGCTACAAGACAAGCTGCTATGGTGTTTACAATAAACCTGAATTAGAATGAACAAAGAACTCTTGGCGGAGATTCTCAAATAAAAAAGATTGTCTGTTGTCTGAAAGTAACGATTTGTACATAGAAAAGTTCATCTCTACCTCCACTGAAACATTACCTAAATTGCCGACATATACCTAAAATGCCGAAAAAGACCGAAAATAACCTAAACATTGCCAAAAAATGACCTAGACATAGCCAAAAAATGACCTAAATATAGCCAAAAAAAGACCTCTCTCTTGAAAATGACGAAAAATGCAAATAAAGCAAAAAAAATGCAATTATTTCATGATACACATTTATATATATATTGGAGCTATCTTTTAACCTTCATATAAAGAAGATGCAAAATCAACAAATGCCTTGTAGTCCAGTCATTTGGTAGTTTTACCTGGAAAGTTATCCGGGAGTTTTGAAAATTTGTGATTTTATAGATTTCGACGTGCTCTTTTCGAATTTTCACTTTGCTACCTCGTATCTTTGCCGCTCGCGCCGCCGTATTGAAAAAATGGCGCCCAAAAACAGTTTTTTTCACAATATCTCCTTTCCGACTCATTTTACGATGAAAATAGTTATGTAATAAATCAAACTATAGAAAATTTACTATAATTTATGTAGTAACGATTTTTTTGGTAAAATGAATAGTTTCAGCGTACGAGCGCTGCGAAGTCTCCTCCGACACGCGTTTTGGCCAAAGCCACGGAAGATGCGGATACGCCACTACCTGCATCATTCTGCGGCAAAGCATTTAATGAGCGATTTTAACTAAATAAGGTCTCCTGATTTAAAAAATGTTATTATTTTTGTTGTTTCACATCTAGTTTTCGTGTTTGCTGTTATGGCGGACGCAATTTTAAGGTCTGTGTAGACTTTTTTGGGGCTTATAGTAGCTAAACGGTAAGTCGTATAAAAAAAACCTGTTGCGGAAGCAGTAACGGATTTTTAGAGATCTACAAGTTTGGTCTTATGACTTTTTGACGTATCTTCATCGGTTATCCCTTAGATTGAGTTAGATTTTTTATTTTAAATAAATTCTGTACATTTTTCTCACATTATGCAATATTGGCACACATGGTATGAAAGATAGAATCATACAATTTGGTAGGAATTTGGGCACATGCAACAGTCATAAGCGTGCTAAATTTGGTGTTTCTAGCTGCCCCATAAGTATAGAAAAACTTGCTGGATAGCCGTGACATCATTCACATCTACGACAGTCTAATCTTCCACTTATTAACATTTAGTCCAGTCACCAGGTACTTTTGCCTGGAAAAAGGTCCGAAGTTAATGATTTTTTAGTATGTTGTGTATGGGTATTCTGAGGTGTAGAATCCAAGTTTTCCAATTCGAGAACCTTGTGCTAACTTCAGGGCAGTCGAAAAACCCCGACATTTTTGGGCTTTTTTCAATGTTTTCCTTATAACTCCTAAACAACGCGTTTTATCTGAAAATACTCTATTATAAAAATTAAAGGGAAATAAATTTTCTACAATTTGCACTATTTAAACGTTTTTTAAGTCAAATACGTACTGAGATATGGAGCTTCGAAGTTTCGAGTTATTTTTCAAAATATTGAAAAACTGCAAAAAATGCAGGATTTTCCCTAGTAACTTTCATCTTTCAATATTGCTATATGAATAACGTCCAATAACCTACACAATAGAAACCCCACCCTTAATTAGATGTTCTTTTCAGAATAAAGAACACAATTCTCTATGTATAAAATTGAATTCTATAAAAATGTATAATACATGTAATGACATGTGGATATATTAATTAAGTACAAAATATGTAAATTATTACAAATTAGTCATTCATATTAATTCATAAAAGCCTTGATCTCTTTAGTCCCAATGGCAAGTCGCCATCATCTCTCAGTGATTCCTCTTCCTCCTGAGCAATGATCTCATCGATGACGTCATCCTCCTCGTCGCACTCAATGTCTGTGTCTTCCTCGTTGATCTCGGTTTCAGGCGAATTCTCGCAAGCATTCCTGCACAATTCTTGCAGATGGTTGAGCATCGGAGTCCTGCTTTTTTGCAGCTGCAAGCCCCGGTGCTATACCCTGTCATGCATTTGCATTGTATCATGTGCAGCAACTTTTCTGGAGCTGCATCCATGGTCGTTGTTATAGGGATCAGCCCTCGTTTCGTTAAAGTCCAGCCTCAAACTGACGGTAACCTTTTGTAGCCCAGCCACGTCTGCACTTGCAGATAGGTACGAAAAGAATGGTACCGGGCAGCGTCTCGTGTAAGGGGCAATCTGGGAAGGTTGAATTTGGATTTTGACACGGAGTTGGAAAATATTCGGTACCGAAGATCATCCAGAGTATCTGCGTCCATGTTACCACCGTACAGTATCACAAGAAACTTTTCCCCTGCTTCCGAAATTTGGCATGGTGTTGCTTCGTTATCTTTGAAAACACTAACGATGTCAGACAGAGAACGGTTTTTTTCATACATAGTGAAAACTTTCTTCTTTCCTTGTCCAAATGGGTTTGATGTAGTGTCACACCCGCTTGCTGCATGAATAGGGTTGCCACCTTTTGTTAAGGCTAAGGAGGGACAATTATCGAATATATGCATATCGCCGATCTTCATACCTAAATTTGTACATGGAACAATTTATTATTAAGAGAAAAATTGTATATATTCGTTACAAAGCCAAAACTGAATGGGCTATGTAACAGTAACACTAACATTAGAAAAGAAAAGGCTAGCAAAATAATAAAAAATATATATAATGCGTCCCTCTTAGGCATAATTCGGGACGCTCAAAATGTTCTTAAAATGCGGGATGTCCCGCCAAATTCGGGACAACGTGGCAACGCTATGCATGAAGGAAAAGAATATCCTGAGTATTGTATTTGCACGAAGCTGGCGAATACAAAACACTGGGGTATTACCTCTCCCACTATTGCAGCAAAGCCCAGCGATATCGTTCAGCTGCTTTGGTGCTCTGATAAGCGATGTCACTAAGATATCCATCGAATACTACTATGGCATTATACCCAAAGGGTTTCTTACCTAGTCCACGTAGGTCTTACACACTGACTCGAACGTGCGTGATGTAGTCTTACCCCATACAACCTTATGCAGTCACTTACTACACATTTTCTGCTGCCAAGGTCTTCATCCTGTAAGGAGTGAATGCTGAAATGGCAGCAAAGGAGGACATCAACGATAACATTATTGCTCAGGAGGAATTACTGAGAGATGATGCCGATTTGCCAATCGGGAGCAAAGAGATCAATGCTTTTATCAATCAATATTAATGGAAATTTGTAATAATTTACATATTTTCTACTTAGTTAATATATCCACACATCATATGTAGTATAACTTTTTATAAAATAAATTTTTATGTATCGATTATTGTGTACTTTATTCTTAAATGAACATCTCATTAAGAATGGGGTTTCTATTGTGTAGGTTATTGAACGTTATTCATACAGAAATGTTTAAAGATGAATGTTACTAGGAAAAATGCTCCATTTTCGCAGTTTTTCGATATTTTGAGAATTTTTCAAAACTTTGAAGCGCCATATATCGGTACATATTTGGTTTTCTAAAACATTTAAACAGTTCAAATAATAGGAAATTCCACGCCCTTTAACTTTTGTAATGAAGTGTTTTAGGCTAATATGCATTGTTTAGGAGTTATAAGAAAAACACTGAAAAAAGCCCCAAAATTTCGGGGTTTTTCGGCTGCCCTGAAGTTCGCACAGGGTTCTCGAATTGGAAAACTTGGATTCTACACCACAGAATGCCCACATACAACATACTAAAAAATCATTAACTTCGGACCTTTTTCCAGGCAAAAGTACCTGGTGACTGGGCTATAAGCCGTTCCACGGCCTTCAAGGAAATCACCCAACAGAACGTCCTGACGGGGGGGGGGGGGATGATGATGTTAAATTTATTAATTTAGATTCACCTACCATTACTACTATTATTATCCATATAGAAATGTTGGAAGATGAAATTTACTAGGGAAAATCCTGCATTTTTTGCAGTTTTTCAATATTTTGAAAAATAACTCGAAACTTCGAAGCTCCATATCTCGGTACGTATTAGACTTAAAAAACGTTTAAACAGTGCAAATTGTATAAAATTTATTGCCCTTTAATTTTTATAATAGAGTATTTTCAGATAAAACGCGTTGTTTAGGAGTTATAAGGAAAACATTGAAAAAAGCCCAAAAATTTCGGGGTTTTTCGGCTGCCCTGAAGTTAGCACAAGGTTCTCGAATTGGAAAACTTGGATTCTACACTTCAGAATACCCATATACAACATACTAAAAAATCATTAACTTCGGACCTTTTTCCAGGCAAACCCAATTTTCAGTACCTGGTGACTGGACTAATTGATGTTTATTCACTTCCAGATGAGCTAGAAACTTGAAATTTGACAAACTTATGGATTTTAGATTTATTAAAATACATGTTCAAAATCGTTCAGCTCGATCAATGTAATAAAATAAATAAGATACCATTTGCTCAACTAAAATATATTTTATAGATATTAGCTTATAACCAATGTAAAAATTCCCAAAAGTTCAAATCTCCAAACAAACTTCGATTTTTTTGTAAGATTTGAGGTTTTCCTGGCGAATCTTATGTAGAAAATCTTCTCGGGTTTGCAGCCAGGTGAGAGGTTTGTTGTGGTCCAACGTTTCCGAGGCTGACGCTGCCTCCATCCTCAGGGAATCAGGGAATCTTCAGATTCCCTGAGGATGGAGGCAGCGTCAGCCTCGGAAACGTTGGACCACAACAAACCTCTCACCTGGCTGCAAACCCGAGAAGATTTTCTTCGATTTTTTTGTCACTGATCATTTGTATGGTATCAGATGATTTGGCAAAAATAAATTTATTTGGCCTGTACTCACAAAAAATACTGGAATACATACGTCTTGGACTGTTTGAAAATATTATTTGATTTTTCCCCGAAAAATATTATCAAAATTATCCTAATTTTTAAGTATTTTTTTATCCTGTAAGCTAGTTTAAGCAATAACTTATATCTCTCGTTGTGAAGTACCTATTGCAAGAAAACATTACGTGTTACGTAGAAACGGTCAACGGATTCATGTTCAGTGACCCAAAATTGGTTAAGAGCACCTATCACACCACTTACCGCAAAGGAAAAAGTTTCCAAATTCAGCATCAAAGCTGCATACAGTTATTTTATTATACAAAATGTCAAAATAATATTTTTCACAAATGTCAATTAACCAGATGTGATAGAGAAAAACGAAATGCATTTTCGAATTTAGCACAGCGAATTTAATCAAACACACCTATTTTCATTTTTACCGCAGAAATTTTCGTCTTTTTTCTAGGCTGATATAATTAATACGGCAATCAGCATTTCATCTACATTTGATTCCGTAATAGTTGTCGGCGAAGATGTAGATCTTCTTATTCTTTTGACGGCTCTATCTACGCGTTCAAACATAGCCTATATAATCTCAAACCAGGAATAGGAAAAATTTCGCAACGAATATATTCAACTCCATACCACTGCTGAACCTGGTGATAGGTTTGGAACGAATGTTGTCGTGCTACTGCTTCCGTCGGTGCTGATTTTGTGAAGCATGTATATCTATAGTTGTTTAACGACACACTTTTCACTGCACTGTAACCATACAATGCAAGGAGGAAGCTTCAGCAATGATCCTTGGATCTGCATTTTGGTTTTTGAATACCTGGACAAGCTCGTTTAATTCCGTTTTTTTTTTAATACATTAGCACATTTTATTTGTCTTTGTTTAACGAGTGCTGATGTTGTATCACAGCCACTGAAGGCGTGCAGAAATAATATTATGTTGTATGCGGCTGTTTTATTTTTGTTTAATATATTCGTTGCGAAATTTTCCCTTTTTCTGGTTTGAGAATATATATATATATATATATATATATATATATATATATATGTGTGTGTGTGTGTGTGTGTGTGTGTGTGTGTGTCTGAACGCGTAGATAGAGCCGTTAAAAAAATAAGATCTACATCTTTGCCGACAACTATTACGAAACAAATGTAGATGAAGTGTTGATTGCCGTATTGATTGTTATTAGCGTATCCGCATCTTCCGTGGCTTTGGCCAAAACGCGTGTCGGAGTAGAATTTACGGCGCTCGTACTCTGAAACTATCCACTTTACAAAAAAATCGTAACGACATAAATTATAGGATATTTTCTCTAGTTTAATTTATTACATAACTATTCTCATCGTAAAATGAGTCGTAAAGGAGATATTGTGAAAAAACTGTTTTTGCGCGCCATTTTTCCAATATGGCGGCGCGAGCGGCAAAGATACGAGGTAGCAAAGTGAAAATTCGAAAAGAGCACGTCGAAATCTATAAAATCACCAATTTTCAAAACTCCTGGAAAACTTTCCAGGTAACCCCCTTTTTGAGCACCAAATGACTGGACTATTGCCCTATTAATGAAATACGGTAACAAATTTTATTTTCTAGCACTGTTGTTCAATTCTGACCAAGGCCATCTGGGTCTTTTATCCAAATTATCAGGCTATAGTATATTGCGATACAAGTGCCGTAAGCGGTGCATACGGATCGAGGAAAGAGTTTGAAAATACGAGTCGCTTGTGCCGAGTTTTTTTTTCAATTTCTGAGATCCGTTATGCGCTTACGGCACGAGTATTGCATGTTATTTTTTGCACGATGATTATTTATATATATTTATTTATATTAATTGAGATATTAGCTGAAAATATTATGTATATATACTATTATATGATGGATGTTATATTTCAGAAAGTGATTCGCATGTGTTTGTTATGGGAACCGAATATTTGTCCTGTTAAAGTCGCCACAAACTGGGGGGACTTGGTTCCGGTTTCAATAAAGGCTTGTATTATGATGATTTTACTTACGGCACTTGTGCTTTTTGTAATTTTTACCGCACAGAGACTTCTTTTGTTTTTATAGCAACCAGATTGCGTGCGGGAATGTCAAGTTACGATCCACGGCAACAATATTCGTAAGTACCACTAATTAGTTACGTCGTGCAAAAAACAGTTTAAGCAACTTCCAAGTTTATATAATGTAGTATGAATGAGACAATGTTGTAACTAATGCTTTTTTTTATATTGCGTGTACCAATTTACTTATTCCAAATAGCCTCGACTTAATGCAAAATGATAAATAACTTTTCTGCTTCTACTGTACTTTCATTTTATAATCCAAGATATCTGGAAAAAAATATACGTATATCCGCCAAAGTACTAGTAGTTTTAGTAGGACTGGTGAAGACAATGTAAATTGCTGAATACGAAAAATTACATATAATGATGCCAGTTCAAGGGCGCCCATACCCGGGGGCAGGGGGGGGCCGCGGCCCCCCCCCCTAGCTCTCAGGGAAAGGAAAAAATTCAATATTAATAATTATAGACTGATTTTTTTTCTTTTAAGACAATTATTTGAAAGTCAGTAGAGACATAAGTTTGCAGAAGTTTTACCATATCGACACCATGGAAGCAGAATCCACACTGGATTAGAAAAGGGGATCCTGGGGGTTTGGACCCCCAAAAATCAAAACCTAAAATTCCATTTTTGTATTTAAAAAAAAATTAATAAATTAAACAATTTTTGTGGGTGTGTCAAATATGATATAGCAGTTATTTTGTTTCCATAACATAATGAGTAGGCCTGTTATTTCCATTGTTCCTTGTGTTATTTAACTTTTCTTATAAATAGTAATGAGTATTATAACTTAGGTTTGTTTAAGTTCGCATGTCTTAGAGTATGGTAAACAAATTTCCTAACTAGTTTTTCAGAGCTAAAGTAGCGTAAAATGTTATTTTAATTAGTTCAATATTTAAAAATTTTCCGGGGGTGGACCCCCGACTTAGGTAATGATTTCTTGTTTACGTTGGTATGTCTTAGAGTATGGTAAATAAATTTCCTAACTAGCTTTGAGGGCTAAAATAGCATAAAATGTGATTTTCATTAGTTCAGTATTTAAAAATCTTCCGGGGGTGAACCCCCGACTTAGGTAACAATTTCTTGTTTAAGTTGGCATCTTAGAGTATGGTAAACAAATTTCCTACCTAGTTTTTCAGAGCTAAAATAGAGTGAAATGTGATTTCCTTTAGTTCAGTATTTAAAAATTTTCCAGGGGTAACCCCCGACTTCGGTAACAATTTCTTGTTTATGTTGGCATATCTTAGAGTATGGTAAACAAATTTCCTACCTAGTTTTTCAGAGCTAAAATAGAGTGAAATGTGATTTTCATTAGTTCAGTATTTAAAAATTTGTCGGGGGTAACCCCCGACTTAGGTAACAATTTCTTGTTTAAGTTGGCATATCTTAAAGTATGGTAAACAAATTTAATAACCTGTTTTTCAGAGCTAAAATAGCGTAAAATGTGATTTCAACTAGTTCATTATTTAAAAATTTTCCAGGGGTGGACCCCCGACTTAGGTAACGATTTCTTGTTTACATTGGCACGTAAACAAATTTCCTAACTAGTTTTTCAGTGCTAAAATAGCGTAAAAAGTGATTTTAATTAGTTGAATATTTTAAAATTTTCTGGGGATGGACCCACGACCCCCTTGCTTGGGGGGTATTCCAAATCCCCTGCCACTTCCAATCCTCCCCGAAATTTATTTCTGGCTACTTCATTGTTGCACTTACATTATTATATTATTAATGTAATGTTACAAACTAACCCAAGAAGTTAAAGGGACAAAAAATAAATTAACTAAAAATTTGGCCCCCCCTAGAAAATATCATATGGGCGCCCTTGTGCCAGTTATAACATTTATTAATGAGATATAAAGCAAGATTCATTTGTACATGTATAAAGTAGGAAGCAGTTTATGGTATTGATTATTCACTTGATTATGTAATAAGCTTCTTAGGATACGTCCTATTTATAGGTACTACAATGTTGTTTACTTGTTTGATTTTTATCTGTATATGAAATGTAATATACTTTGTTTTAGGGACAGAAACCTTACATCCAGTAAATTGCTGTGGTTGCCTTTTTTCACATTTCATATACAGATAAAAATCAAACAAGAAAATAACATTGTAGTACCTATAAATAGGACTATCATAAGACGCTTATTAGTAGGGGGCGGATTTCAATGACATGTCATATTTTTCCCCTTTGCATTATATCAGGTTTCCGACAAATTTAAACCCGATTCCAAGCTTCCTGGTTAAAATGGAACGGCTTTTATTGTACATATAACTGCATATTTAGGAAATTTTCAACTATTCTAGCATATTTAGTATGAATATGCATATTTAGGTCATATTTTTGGCATATTTGTGTGCATAGGCCTATAAAAGAAAATTTGAAGTTTCATATAATAATTTGTAAATTTTGTATTATAATGATACTTTTTGAGAATTTACTGATATTTTAAATAATTAACATTATATTTTAATAAAATGAATTGTAATGAAACTTAAAAAAATATACACCTTGTGTAAGTAGTAAAGTCGTATTTTAAATTTTATTGACCATATTTTAATGTTTTTTAGGTCTTAAATTAATGTATATATCCTATTTTTTAGGTCATAGAAATCCGTCCCTAATCATCAGTAATTCGTATAATTTTTTATGTTTACTATAATGCTTTATAGGTTTCTATGGAAATCTATTTTTACTGTTTTCCTGTTTAAATATTTTCGCTACTAATGTTTTGATTCAAGAAGAAAAATCAAGATTTTGTAATGCTACCCCATTTCGAAAACCTGTTATACGCTAAGTTAAATTTTATTGACATAAATGGTTTCATATCAATTCCTACGAAACGTATGTCTACTGATTGCTTTATATGCATTATACTTTTAAATATATATAAAGATACTTATACAGTAGAACTCCTGTTATCCAGATGAATTGGAAAACGTAACCGAAAAAAAACCCTTATGACGATTCTTGTATAAATCGTTTAAAAAACAACAAAACAAACAAAGATGAATAATAGTAAAAATACACAAATAATGTAAGCTCTTAACAAAACGTTCAAATTCAATTGTTTTGCTATATATTTTGCTTTTAATAAAGAACCCAAAAGAGGGTTTCCCCTGTTGTAAGAAGCTTTTGAATACGAGGTCAAAAGGGGCTGTTATTTGTTGATATTATTTTGAGTCTGGATAATAGAGTTTTTCTGTATTCGTAATGTATACCTTTATACATGTATATGTATGTGTATATATATATATATATATATATATATATATATATATATATATATATATATATATATATATATATATGTTTTCTGTTTGTTATATATATATGTTTCTGTTAGGAGTTTGTGACAGTTTCAATGCTCAGGAACTAAAAGCGGTTCGTTTTCCCTGTGCATTGAGCACAATCTGTTGTACTTATTAGCAATAATAACTCATTTTTTTGCATTTTTGGAGTTAATACCTTTACCTTGTAAGCCCACGATATATAAATATATTCACTCAAGTAATAATAAAAATAACAGATTTTAAAATAAAACATCACTTACAACCTTGAAGGACATCTGTCGTCATCGTCTGTATTTAAAACAATAACTTCTACTTCTTCGATCATTTCTAAGTGAAAACAAAAACGTATAAGATAATATTAATCATACTATTTTAAAAATCATGTAAGTTTCTTTATATTAGATATTACTAAAAGTCTATAAACTGTTGAAACCTAACAAAAACACTTAAATCATTGTCATCTAATGATATGAATATGTTTGAAAATGTAAACTGATGTCTAAGGCGGGAACGTTTTTCCTTTACGAAAGTTTTTAAAATAAACATTTTTTATGACCACAAAAATATGAAGTTAAAATTAAGTTTATTATACAACAGTTGGTTCTTAACAACTAGATTTTTTTATTTTTCTACAACGAATAATTTTTGCATCCCTATCTTATAAAAGGAACACTTATTATGGTTTTCTACAATTTTTTCAACAATTATACGTAAAGTGTCATTTCTTTTTACTTAAGAATAAAAATAAGAATATTTCATCTTCCTCTTAATGAGGAACTGTTTTTTAACATTCATATTAAACATTATACAGTAAGCTTGATAGTAAAGTAAATTATATTATCAATGATTATAATCATCTGAACAAGAACATCTAACAATTTTAATAATCTCATGCATCGTATGTAAGGAACACTTATTATTATCGTTTTCCACGAAAAATATTTTTTTTTTCAAATTCACTGATTTAAACATATCACATAAACGTTATGCGTTAAGACAGATCATTAAGTAAATTGTGATATTGTTGTATTGATGAATTTCATTCCACTACTGCTGATTTAATTCAAGTGGAGAAAAAAATTCAGCCTGAAAGCACTAGAAAATAGAGATTTATCAAATAAATCTGATTGCTGGAGACGTAGAAATTACAGGTTCACTTGGAATTTTATTCAGGATATTACAATATGTGGACTCTAAAAACTTATAGCTGTGTTAATCCTATTAATATCATTATTGTGTATAGTTACTGTAGGCCTATATTACACTTGAGACAATGTATAAATTGATTTTCTTAGTGCAGTTAACGTTTTACCATTTGTCATTTATTCATTCAGTACAAATAACATTAATAAATAAAAATAATTAATAAGCAATATGAAGCGTTTTATACAGTAGAGCATATATGGGCAACGCCCGGCCCGCGGGCCGGATGTGGCCCGCCCTGACTTTAGATCCGGCCCGCGGAACATTTTAAAATCGCGCTCGAAAAAGTAAATATTTTCGGTTCTCGCTAACTAGAGAGTGAGAGGGGGGAAACAAAAGCCTGAACTACGAGGGTGTTCTTTCCGGTCAGCGCTAAAAAAATGCTGCAATAGGCCTAAATCAAAATATCGAACCAGACTTACAGATGAAAATTTGGAAAACACTCTGCGCTTGTGTATTAGTTTCTTGTTTCTCAAGTTCAAGCTCAAGCTCAAGCTTCTCATTAATTTCTGCTGATTGTAAGTAAATGCCTAATCAGTTCGATATTGTTCTCATTCATGTATCTTTAACATTATACTTTATAAATACAAAAAACCGTATCATGATTATTTTTTCACAACTACCTATTATCTACGGCCCGCGACTTCATAGATATTGTAAAGTTTAGCCCGCATCTTTCCAAAGGTTGCCCATACCTGCAGTAGAGCATGATAATAATCAAAATCAGTCAAAGAGTAATAATACTTACATAATTTACGTGGGACATATTTTTAAAATTAAATTGGAAACCTGGTTGCTTAATAATCCATTTTATAATGTGAATGAATTTGATAATTGTAGTCTTTCCCTTGTGGATTTTTAATATTTTAGTTTTTAATTTACTTGACTAGGCCTATTACACGTTTGGGTGTTTAATGGCTCAGGAAAAATTTGTAATTTGTAATTTCTAGGGAAGCAGCTCCATTATCCTCAGATTTGACTCATTTTAAAAATAACTAAAATGCAGTTGAATGTCAACCAGTCATAAAGAGTAAAATTAATTACTATAACTAATGGATTCATTAATTTATAGTTGAATATCAACTAGTCATGTACAGTAAAAAATTGTAAAAATTAGTAGTGCTATTCACATTTAAAAATTAAAACAGCAATTGTACATTAATATTTTGATATAACAATGGTCGAAACAGTTTTATGTAAATTCTCTTAGGTATTTGAATTCTACACAATAGTCATTTAGCTTAACCTGTTTTTTATGTTGTGAGGGAACAAGTATTCCGAAGCATTTTTTTCGTTTCCACCAGACTCTGAAGGTTATTTCGGTTTTCGATTTAGTTGAAATACATTTTGACACATGCTATGTCATCATCAGTCAAGAAATATAAAACACTAGAAAAATATAAAGTAATATTAATAATAATATTGTATATTGGGGAAGTATCTGACTGTAGCCTATAGCTTATAGCTTTTATTTGCAAAAGGTAGAGAAATTGAGAAAAATTATAGTTGAGAGCTTGGATTGAAAAGCAATGACTTAATTGTACATGGGGTAAGTAGTTCATAATTAGACCTTAATAGTGATTATTTCACGTAAGTGTCTGAAAAAGTTTCTTACGTCTTAGTAGACCTGTTGTTGATGTGGATGATATGCGAGTAGGTTAGCTACTGAGGGATGAAAATTGTGTCAAGTGTAATATAGGCCTACCTATACACAATAACGATATTAATATATTATTAACATAGTTGTAATATTTTAGAGTCCACATATTGTAATATTGTGAATAAAATTCCAAGTGAACCTGTAATTTCTACGTCTTCAGCCCACAGATTTATTTGATAAATTTCTGTTAGGTTTATTCTAGTGCTTTCAGGCTGAATTTTTTCTCCACTTTAATGAAATTATTCGTTAAAAACATATGAACGATTTTTGTTTTAAAACAAGAATATCGAACACTTTTAATAATCTGACAATTGGTAGAAAGAAAACAATAGATCTAAGAGAAACTTTACAATAAGAATAAGAATTTTGATATTTAGTTTAACATTACCCACGAAATTAACTTTTGAAATTTTGTCACAACATTATTTAATTCGCCCAGTTAGGAATTGATTTAGAGGATCCTTTTTTGTGAGATAAATTTAAAAATATACTTTTGGTTAGCATACATGTTCCCGATTTTTTAAAATTCTACACCCATTCGTAACGACTGTTAAAAACCTTTAGTGGGAGAAAATAACGTAGAACAAATTTATGAAAATTGATATAATAGTATTCAACAAATGGATAAAAACATCATATCAATATATTTTTCAACTTAATCTATTGATTATGAAAAGAAAAAAATACTTTCACCACACAAGGTTGGTTAGTTCTATGCAACAAGGAAGTTAGAATCTCTACTATTTTGAGTAACCTTAAAAAAATTTGGGATTTCGATAATAAAATATAAAAGAAAATTCACTTACAATAAACTGCTCTAGAAGAAAACCTTTCAGCACTGTCACGATGATTTATACACATCAAATGAATAATCAATTGAGAACTGGGTAGTATATAGGCCTATGTGTGTATACGTGTACAGTTACATGAACTGTTCCTAGGTATTTCTGAAAATCTAATATAAGAACAATCATTCGCACAAATACCTAACGGGTTAATGTCCTAAATATTTCCAAAATAAATTAGTTACAATGATACCAGAAGACCTCAGCATTTGAAAGTAAGAAAGACGTATTTCCTTCTAGCTTAATTCTTATAGTTTCGTATAGAATAAACGTACCAGTTTAAAGCTTTTATCAACATATATCTGATTGAGAGTATCACTGCGGAAAAAGAACTCTATTGTTTTGATTACAATTGATATCTAAACATCCCTGTAGAAAAATATAAGAACTTTATTAAACCTTAAAGGAAAATCTTTTCTAATGGTTAGTACATTTTGCACATGATATTATATCTAGGTGTCAGATATTTTATAAATTGGGTTGATCATAGGTAATCCGACGAGAGTTTACGAATTTATCTGATGAAACTAGTCAACTCCAGTTGGATTTATTAAGACTATTCCATGAATCAAAATGTAACGGATTATTCAAATAATAATTACTTTCGTGCTTTGTTACATAAAAACAAAACTAACAGCTGCCAACCATCCACGATTCGAGTTACCGTCTTGTAACCAGCGCTGCCAACTGTGCATATAAGACATAGTTAACTCTGTACCTCAGAGCCAAAGGAACGTAACTCCAAATTTCATATTTTTTGTTTTTTTCATATTCTTTACTAACTTCTTGACCTCTATTGAACCAATTAATATTAAATCCATAATTTAATTAGAAACCAAGATATTGAGAGCCAAATAGTAGTAACTCCATTCCCCTTTATTGTTCATAATTTTGTTTTTCGCTCCTCCTGTAAAATTTAGTTTTTGGCAGTTACGCTCGTTTGGCTCTGAGGTACAGAACTTCATTCAGGTAAGCTAACAGCAGAACAGAATAAAAACACTTAAACTGGCTTGCACCGAATTGAATTTGTATTTTTAATCAATGTCTCGTATTTCAATTTCCAAACAAGTTATGTTGTATAAAATAATCTGTTTTCGTGCCGCTTAATGGCAGCATGTGACGTAATAATCACGGCACAATGATACATGTCCAGTAACGAGCTGACCATTTTATCAGGTAAAATATCTTCCTCATGTTAATAGCAAGTATTTTATAAGATAAACGATGTATGGTTTATGGGCTATATCCGAGGAATTGCTAAACGTTATTGGTCAATATCAAACACGCAGCGTATGAGTGGAATAGTCCTTATAAATCGTCTTTTTCACTTCCTATTACTGTAAAATTCGTCAATTTTGTTGCTATTATTATTATTATTATTATTATTATTTCCGAAACATATTCTAATATATTCTATGTATGTATGTGTTTGAGCTAAGAAGAGAATTTGTCCTAAGACTACGACAGTTGTAAAGTTAGAAGAATAAAAATTAAATCTGTGATAAGTTAATGAAACTTAATATATGTCTATGTGAGTTGTTATTTCGTTAATTCAGTAATTTTTTTAGCGATAGCAGTGATCTGTAAAAAAAAAAACAATGATCTTCCTTCTTCACAACATAACGTATAGATCTATCGTAGTTTTTAAAATAACATTGTTTGTGATCTAAGACAAATACATCATATTCTGTTATCCTTGTTCCGACATGTTCCATTAGAATTACTAGTCCCTTTAAACAGCTAACGAAGTTCGTAAAGAGAAGAGAATCAACAACAGTAAGAGAAAAGAAAAAGAAAGATAAATATATATATATATATATATATATATATATATATATAAGGTTATATATATAAGGTTATGTATACATTACGAATACAGAAAAAAACTATTATCCAGACTCAAAATAATATCAAGTCTGCCCATCTATCGCAGAAGTCAAGAACTACGAAAAGTTAGTAACAGCTGATCGCCGCGTTCAGCCGTTTTGTTTTTCTTTCTTTCAATCTAAAATCTCAAAACTTATACATTGAGTAAATTATGGTCGAACAAACAGTAGCATTATATTAGGTTCATTGCATAATGTACTATTTTAGTGTGATAATGAACATTCCATTTTTCGTCCACGTACGCAATTAAAACTTTTTTCATTCAATGTAATTTTATGTTAATTGTATTATAGTTACCTAGTAGTTTATACATGTCAGTGTTGTTTAACTTTATATGGTGAAAATTAAGATAGTATGTTTGGATAATTGATTGGTTGTTCATAGTTTTAACTGATCAATTACTTGCACAACTTAAAACCCTAATACTCGGCGACGTAATTCTCCGAAATAACATACAAGTTTCACTAACGCAAGACCATTGCTAAAGGCAATACACAGTATAATATAATGATCCTCTCATCATTGATATGTCTACTTGTTATGAAGGAGATTTCCTTTTTTTTTTTTTAACATTGTCTACTTTAAAACTTTTAGAAACACAGCAAATCTCCTTTCTCTATGATATTTTCCTTTTAAAATACGTATTTTTCCTTTTTAGGTAGAATTCGAAGAAAAATCTACCTATTGCAATGGATACCATGTCATGATTTTCGAAAAATTATTTCATATATTTACGTTTCATGCTCCCCTAAGTACGAAACCACCGCCCGTTCAAAAAAAAAAAATTGTGATATATATATATCTTTACACGCTAGCGGCCGGAATTTTGAAGATATTTGAACCAAATTTTAATATGTTATTTCTAGGCCCAATAGTTCGGACAAGTTCGTTAATGAGCAAAATTGGCCCAAGGGGGTGGGAGGGGGAGGGGGTTTAAATTTTAAAACATTTTTATCTCGGCCCCTATGATGTATAGAGGGAAACTTTGTTTGAATAAATTAGAGTACTCCCTATGGAGTTCACAGTGACACCAACGATTCGGGGGTTTGGGGGGTACTGGTGGGGGTGGGGGATGGAAATTCGAAATTTTTTAAACCACGTCTTGTGGGGTATCATTGAAAAGCTCTTGATGAGTACTCTACAAATCAATAACTAGTTTCTCGATAGCTCTCATTTAAGGCGAGATTTGAATGTTTGAAAAAGTGCTCTTTCCTCTTTTTTTGCAAGTATTATTGCGGGTTTGTCATGCCAAGGCTAAAGAAGAAGAGTGCTACGCAGCGACAGTAAATTAAACCAAAAGCACTTTGAAATCTACCTCAGCCTGTAGGCTTGCTAAAGGGATTTTTTTCTCTGATTTTACGTTGTCATGGAATGTAGTTAAATGTAAATCGAGATAAAAATCACAGTCTAGTTCGGTGTTGAACATAGAGAATCGAATCAAAGTGATTCGTTAGTGCAACGCTTCTGGAGGTGCGTAAAACAAAAGAAGTTTTCCGATGGAAACCCCACATTTCCAGCATTATCAAAATTTGTGTGGTGTGTACTGAGTCTCTCACATTCAAGTGCTGCTGTAGAGCATGACGTGTTTTAACAGATTAATAATATGAAAACGAAATCAAGAAATAGACTTGGAACACAAACAATCAATGCTTTGCTCCAAACAAAAAGACTTATGGCACGAGAAGACTGTGCTATTTTCATTTCTGGTGAATAGATCCTTGACAGATCGGGTGAGAGTGGACAATTAAGTTAAAAGTGACAACCCTGTAAAATGTGTGGATGCAGCTGTGAGAATGACAAGATGGAGTCTCTTACATTAAAAATTACATCACTTTAGACGTTTTGATGTGAATTTTAGGATATGTTTTGGAAAACGACCAATATTTTCCGTGTATATTTATGGAAAAGTGGTACCCATTTAAATTTGAAAATCTACTTCCTTTTTAGTGCCAACCTACTTTTTTTGGTCAAACAGGGGTTGGCAACACTGCCTTGATCTAGTGGTCATTGGGTTGGATGCATTAGTCCTATTTTCTCTTACGCAATATAAAGAAATAGCTTATAATCTCCAAGATTTGTATTTTGTAATAGGAAATTAACTTATGAAGGACTTGGGATTTTCAAACTCTAGGTCCTTATATAGATACGTAGAATTTGAAATAAGGAAGAACGACTTATTACACTAAAACTATTCCTTCAGAAAACGTTAGAAGGCCTGGCTTTTTATGGCTCATAGAGGATGTCGAATTTTACAATTCATTGCTTCTACACACCATGCCTGAGAAGGGTTGAAATAAGAAAAAAACAGAATGCCGGTAACATAAAATTGTATTGTCTTTATGGAATATTTTATTTCTTACTCTCATGTTAGCATACAACCGTTTCGGGGCTAAAATAAAAAAAAGAAATTAAATTTCACATTCATAAATTCCTCTCCAAAAACCTGGTAGGCCTACATAATATGCTGCGCGCATAGGAGTAAATATGTTTCATAATTCGGATAAATATAGATTTTTGTAAAAAAACGATGTCTTCGTTTGTAATAATAAATAAAAATCAACGTAATTCAACCGCTAGAAAAATAATTGTGTAGCCTAGTTAACGGAAATCCTTTAAATTAATAATGTTATATTATAAACTTTTTTTAGGTACCTACTAAAATAAAATAAATATGTAGCACGGCGTGTTCCAAAATGTGTTTTTCCAGATCAGAGTAAATTATCTTCTTCGTCTTTCCTTAGACCAGGAGCCTATTCTCCCCAATCACATTATATTTTCCGTGGTTTATTGTCCCTTGATGACCTTGATTCATTCTTTCTACATGTTCCTTCCACTCTTTCAATGTCCACACTTTTGTATTATATCAAAATTTGTTGCCTTGTCCATAAATGGCCTTCCTGTGATTTTTTCTCACAAGCATCGTCTAAATTCTATCTAGCTTTTCTCTTCTTAAGTCTTTAGAACAGCGGTGGCTGTGGAAACTGCACTGACAGATGTTAAAATGTAATGAATTGTAGAACGATTTCAAATTATCGTAAGGGAATTGGAACAAGAGAAGATCGTACTATATATGCCCACATTAGCCAGGTTTTCTTTTTACAAATTTAACAAATAAACACAATTTTGAGTAATAGCAATAAATAATTATAATAGTACACGGCAAATTATTGAGTGGGTTTGAGCCCCACGGGCCCATATAAGTTGGCGCCACTGATATCAACAAATAACAGACCCCTTTTGACCTCGTATTCAAAAGCTTCTTACAACAGGGCAAACCCTCTTTTGGGTTCTTTGTTAAAGGGAAAATCGATATAAAAACAATTGAATTTGAACGTTTGTTAAGAGCTTACATTATTTGTGTATTTTTACTGCTATTCATCTTTGTTTGTTTTGTTGTCTTTTTTAACGATATATACAAGAATAGAATGATTTTTGGGAACGGTTACGGTTCCAATTCATCTGGATAACAGTAGTTCTACTGTGTAGGTATCTTCATATATCATTAAAAGTATAATGCATATAAAGCAATCAGTAGACATACGTTTCGTAGGAATTGATATGAAACCATTTATGTCATTAAAATTTCACTTATAACAGGTTTTCGAAATGGGGTAGCATTACATAACCTTGAATTTTTCTGCTTGAGTCAAAACATTAGTAGAGAAAACATTTAAGCAGAGAAGCAGTAAAAAATAGATTTCCATAAAAACCTGTAAAAACATTGTAGTAAACATAAAAATTATACGAATTACTGATAATTAATCTTTCCCTATCTAGTTCCACAGAATGCCACAGAGTATGTGCAATATCCACCTCCATAAATATTTTGTTAACCATTGTCAGCTCCATCTTGATATATACAAAACATTCTTTAAGGTTAGGTTTCTGTTAAAAAAAACAGTACTTCAATTTCAAAGATGTTAGTACATCGCCATAATAATAATAGTTTTAAATGAAAACAATCCACAGAAATTGTACGTTTCACAGAAGAGATATTTATATACCAGAAGAAGATACGTCCTAAGTCTACAGAGATGACTGAAGAAAAACGATTCCCTTTCGACGAATAAGAATTTGTGAACAATACAGAAGATCTACATGTAGAGTTCTATTCCTCCGCATATAGTGTTCAGGAATCTCTTGCTGTGAAATTGAAAAGGAATAATTATTCTTTCTACATAACAGACACATTTATAAATTTTGAAGGAAAACGGTTCATCAGAAAACTAGTTTTTAATTAAATAATTTTACGCTACTTTATGATTCATATGAACTCGAGAGAATTTTCATTGAACAACGTATTGATTTTAACCGAGAATGCGATATCTTTCTTAGAATTGTGACAAATAGTATGTTAGGTATATTTAGGAACACATAACGTTATAAAATTTAAAGGGTGAACAAAATACATACAATAGTACTACCATTCCGAGGAAAACTGTTATAAATGTTAAGGGTTAGGCTATAAGGGAAACCAACCTCTCGTTTAACCTAGGAATAATCTAAAAAATAAGGAATATGGTGGGACCCAGGGGCTTATCCAAGATTTCTTTTCGGGAGAGGCTGTGATAAGTCTGACACTAGGACTCAGAAGTTGATTACCTAACAATACCTGAAAAATGACCTTGAATTTATGAAAATATGACGTGAAAAATCTGATGTGAAAGTCACATAACTTCCTCTGCCCAAATAAAAGTTAGCAGTATTCACATATCCTTGTACAGAATCGCAAGACACAATTTTACGCTAATTATCCTATAAATACCTCTTCTTTCAATGATGCGACTAAAAGCGCAGTCTATATAACAAACTTAAAAAAAAAAGAACAAATGACTGCAGACGTTTATTGAACTTTCTGCCGTAAAATATAATTTCCGAAATTTATCGAATATTTCCCTCAGATACATCTTTACTCTATGCATGGCCAACAATACATCTATCTCACTTCACATTCTTATATAGAATAAGAGGCCGTGAAAGAGCGCGAATTCAGTTGTTCATCACGTAAGACAAACTTTCTACAAACAGTGGGTGAACAGTGGGTCGCTTGTAACTACCCTCAGAGAATTTTCTTGAAAAAATGTTTCAAATAAAAGTTTTAGCTCTTAGTATAAGCAACCCATGTGCAAAATTTAAAGAAAATCGTTAGAGCCGTTTTCGAGAAAATCGCGAAAAACGAAAATTTCTTCATATAAAGTCCCCTTAAAAATAAGAGAAAATAGTCGCCAATCTTATCCTCACATCTTCAGAAGGTACCTGACACAAATACGAAATTTTGTTTTCATACGATTTTCCGTTTTGGAGCTAGCTTGTTCACAGATATTCCACACAGACACACACACACACTGACACACAGACATGTTTCCAAAAATAGTATTTTTGGAATCAGGGGCCTTGAAACGTGTATATATGCTAAAAACTCAACTTCGAATTTTGGGGTTGAAAACAATACTTCCTCTACCTATAGTACCTATGGTACGGGCAGAGGAAGTAAAAATTTAAAATATTACTTAATATTTCTAAATATATAGGCCTATTGAAAAAAATGGAATATACAATACTATAATAACAAATTATATATGCCCTTCTGAAAATGGCTCTGCTTATTGTACTCTTGATCGTCGGCGTGGTCTTGTGGTTAGCGTCGCTGACTACAGACCCGTTGGCCCGGGTTCGAGCCCTGGCACCTCCTAGGATTTTTCTGAGGTAGGGAGGTCTGGTAGGGGTGCACTCAGCCTCATGATTCAAATTGAGGAGCTTGATAGAGAAGTAGCGGCTCCGGTCATGGAAACCACCATTAACGGCTGTGGGTGTAGGTATGCTGACCACATGCCCCCAATCCTGCCGTTTGCTAGATGATACAGCGGTCGAGTGGTAGGCCTTGTCTCTTCTAGGATGTTAGCGCCACAGAGTTAGTCTTATAATAACAAATAAAAAGTATGTAAGTATTTTATATTACTATTTTAATATTATTTTCTATTATGTTGACTAGGCTATATTAATGAATGAATCATAGCTAAGGAATTATGAGATTGCTTTGTAATGTTCGAAAAGTTCATTCTGAAGACAAAATAGGGAAAAATGCAACAAAGAATAAAAATTTCCTTAAAAATGACTAGTCGAGAAAAAAATGCCGAAAAATGCCAAATAAAAGTAAGCTATTTTTGTTCGTTTTGAAGTGAGTCGAATTTATAGGCCTACTCATGTCCGTGATGTCTCAGAAAAAACATGACATTTCATCAACTTCCGAGCCCTAATTATCACACGCAATTATACTGAATTATACGGTAGAATAACGTAACTACACAATGAAACTCAAACAAAGCAAGCAGGTGTGTTTACTGGTGTGTATGTCACAATCACACAGGCATTAAAAGTTGAGTCATAGAAAAAAATAGGTTTTCTTGCTTTCCCTCTATTGGAAAATTATGAAGCACCATTTCAAACACTGCCCCTGAAATCTACCCGAGATGCAGTACTGCCTGCTAAATCAGCTGTTAGTAGCTAAGCAAGCTAACAATGCGTTCATGTCAAATTGAGATGCTTAGGTAAAAATTCGATGTTAGGCTGAATTTTGTACATATTGGCAAAGTAGTGTTGGCATTTCTATTTCACGATTCGCCTTTAACATTTTATGAGTCAAGATGTGCAATTAAACTGTCTACTATCCGAGAAATTAAAGTGCCCTTATGTGCAACATATTAACATGACTTAGTTCCGGGGGGGGGGGGGGTTATAGCCCCCTCAGCCCAAGATCAGTAAACTATACAGGTTGCGTATTCCGGGGTAGACCAATCGCAGCACTTGAGTGCGTGACGTCACCAGATTCCAAATCTCGCAATTCCCAGTTTTTACTCAGTCTAGAAAATCTTACACCGCGTGATTAAACTCGTAACCTTTAATTAACCCTTGGCAGGATTCCTGTAAAATTTGTACAGAAATAAAATCAGGTAAACTGATGTAACAAAGTGCCAGTATGTTTTTGTTTAATCGGTTAAGACTGCAATTATGATATGCAGAATATATATTTTTTTAAATTGATTTCCAAGTTAAGCTCCAGATTTATTCATTAAGCAGGGCTTACGGAAGAAGAAAGGTCTACCATCTCGGCCACCTGAGTCATTTTAACGGTCTAGTTGGATAAGCGCATGTAAATCAATATGTTTTTTGTCATAGCTACCTGTATTTTAATTTCCAAGGCCTTATAAGATCACAGTAAAACAATAGGCTATGTTGTCAAGATAACTGATTTTCATTTTTTTTATAAATTCTTACGAATACGTATATTACCATAAAATAGGCACTAAATTGAGCATTACTCCGAAACAGGTCAACCGATTTTATCCATTATGAATAGACGTCTTCCCACGGACATTATAAATGTGTATACCAAGTTTCATAAAAATCCGGTAAAGCGTATTTGAGTTACCGCGTCTTTAAAATATACACTAAATTGGGTTTTACTCCGGTACCGGTCTACCGATTTGGTCCAATATCAGTAGACGTCTTTCCACGTACATTATAAATGGGTATACAAAATTTCAGGAAAATCCAATAAAGCATATTTGAGTTATCGCGACTTCTTATATATTAACATAAAAACACTAAATTGGGCATTATTCCGGTACTGGCCAACCGATTTGGTCCAATATCAATAAACGTCTTCCCATGGACATTATAAATGCGTATACGAAGTTTCATAAATATCCGATAAAGCGTATTTGAGTTATTGCGCCTTTAAAGTAGACACTAAATTGGGTTTTACTCCGGTACCGGTCAACAGATTAGGTTCAAATTCAATAGGGCACTTCTCATGGACGTCATAAATGGGTATACCAAGTTTCATGGAAATCCGATACAGCGTATTTGAGTGATGGCGCCTTTCTATTAGAAAGGCGCCATTTTAAAATAGGCACTAAATTGGGCATTACTCCGGTACCGGTGAACCGATTTGGTTCAATATCAATAGGGTTCTTCCCATGGACATTATAAATGTGTTTTCCAAGTTTCATGAAAATCCGAAAAAGCGTATTTTAGTTATGGTGCGTACAGACACACGGACAGACGGACAGACGGACAGACAGACAGACGGACAGACATTTTTTCGTCCACCACACAATCTCATAAAGTACCATACTGGCACTTAATAAAACACAGATTAGATTGAACGGAGAGTTATTGGATGAAACTGAAGAATTTCAATATCTAGGCTGCAAAATAACATCTCATGGAAGAAGTAAACAAGAAATTATAAGTAGAATATATCAAGAAAAACTTTTCTTCAGTAAGAAAAATAAATTATTCACATCCAATAATATTAGTTTAGAAATAAGAAAGAATTTGATGAAAATATATTTATGGAGCATAATGTTGTATGGATGTGAAACTTGGTCGATCTTAATATGTTAAATATTTGTAAAATATTCGAATAAGAGATTTAAAAATCTTCACAAGAACTCGGGTCCATTTTATGTTTTTTGTTTTGTTTTTAATAATCTCCCTTAAACCCCGGAGTGCCAAGCAGTTATGTCATACCTCCGGACTTAACCAAAATCTGGAGCCAAGAAAACATCCCAATCTTCCTATTATTTAGCCATTGTTCTGCATCCACCTGGGATCATTTGTAGATGACGTGTGTCAGCTGTGTTCCTTGTGGTCTTGATTCTTTTGAGCATGGTTTCTGCGTTATGAATGTTTGTATGAAGTTGATGAATTTCATTTCCATAATGGTTAGCTATAAATTGTACAAGGAATGATTGTGTTTAATCCACCTTATTCACCATTACAACCAGAGGCGCCAACTTATATGGGCCCGTGGGGCTGAAGCCCACCCAATAATTTACCGTAGGCCTATTTTGTTAAATAGTTTATTACTATTACTAAAATATGATTTCTTGTTAAAACGCTGGAAAGCTAAAATCAGACTATTGTTGACATAATAATACTATCTCCTTTTGTTCCAATTCACTCACGATTATCTGAAGTCGTTTCTCAGTTCATTAAATTTTTATGTCTTATGCCCGGTTTCTATAAACTCGCGAAATACCTATGGACAACTTAGTTCCAGAATCACCCACCAGAGCACTAATGGTATAATGAGGAAATAAAAAAAATAATATATATTACCATGCCGGGGATCGAACAGTGGACCTCTTGAACCGCAATCCAGCACGCTGACAATGAGCTACGGTGAACACTGAAAATAGATCTTGAATAACGGAGATGTGATTGTTTCATCATATGTTTCCACTACTGCAAGTCAAGACATGGTTTTGCAATATACATTATACAGTACTAATTAGTTCGGAATAATATTGTCTTCAGATAAATACTACTATTGTCGAGATCTAATGCGTGAGAGGAAGGAAAAATTAGAAATACGACTCTAGTTTGCAATGTTTGCACACTCAGTGCTACCAAATACCGGCAAATACAGCCATTAGCTACAATGTACGGTACATGAAAATTTCAATAAGAAATATGTATATAAATTCTGCTAAGCCTATCCTATTACAGAGAAAAAAAAGTCAACACTACAGATCATAGGCCTATCAGCATTTCTAAAACTGTATTTTACAGGTACTGCAATCAGCTGCACACGTCCGCCATATTGATCCTACGAGAGGTTAAATTTTATCCAGTCATCCATTAAAGGATAAATTAACCCAAAGATTTACCCTTGGAGAGATCTAACCCTGGTTTATAGAAAAAAAATTCTCTAATTTTCATATTTACCTAGAGGACATTTATCTAGAAACTCGCCATAACTGTGTGTGATCGTTATCTTTAAATTATTTCTGTTCGTAAGAGTTTTCCTTGTGTAAATTCTGTTCATGGGATAATTTACCCATAGGTAATTCGCGAGTTTATAGAAACCTGCCATTAATCTGTTAACGCATGAGAGGCGATGGGCTTACCACTTACCCCTCTGCTCTCTCTCGGAAAATAAGCGTAACAAAATTAGTATAGGTAATGAAACCTCCACTTGTAGGCACTATACACCACCATAGGGGTTACAGGGACGAGTCAGTCAGTCAGTCAGTCAGTCAATCAATCTGTTAACGCATCTTCCACATCCACCGCCATATTTTTATGCTTTTTATGCATTCATACAAAATTTAATCAGATTGCTTTTCAAAATATATACAGGCTAAGGAGAGTGCGGAAAAGTTAAAATTCAGAAGTTAGATTATGATTGTGGTTAATAAAAATCACAGGAAATATATTAATTTAATGGGCAAAGCAAGGAATTGTGATACAAGACAAGAGTGCGGAGTACAAGACAATTATTATAAAATTTGTCTTCAGAAACAATGAAATCATTTCATGTAGGCCTACAGTACTATATTTATACCATATTCATATCAATATTTTATAAGTCTACTAGCAGGTGCCCGCGAAAATTAATTCAAAAATAAAAAATTAAGAGCAAACCAATTAAAACACGTTTGTTAACACTTACACACGAATCATTCATCAACTAAACGATTAATAATTATAATGAAACAGCTAAAAATCGGCTTTGGAGTGCATTCCAAGATAAATAAATGATTTAATTATAACATCTAGTAAGTAAGTAATCGCGGGCATCTGCTAGTCTGTTTTATGAAACTAGGAGGTTCATTGGCGCGGTTACAGCCCGCCAATCAACCATATTCTGTGCTAACTTCATCCAACCATCCCTCGCAAGTCCCACTTCCCTTAAATCTTAAATCTATTCTACTATTGTCTTCCCACCTACGTCTTAGTCTTCCAGTGGTATTTTCCCATCGGGTCTCAATTCAAAATAGTTTTGGAATATGTCTTTCCTTCCCATGTCCAGCCCATTTCATCTTCAGTGATTTAATTACCTTTACTATATTCCGTGAAGAGTGCAAGGTATAAAGATCGTCATTAGGCTATGCACTTTTCTCCAGTCCCCGTTTTCATCTCTCTTAGGTCTGAATATTTTCCTGAACGCCCTGTTTTCGAACATTCTCAGATTATATTCTTCCCGAATAGTAAGGGACCATGTCTCACATCCATATAAAGTTCCAGTCCTCTTTCTTGTATTATTTACACGTTCTCTATTAATTTTAATTAGAGTTTTAGATTTAATTGTATTATTCACGGTTCTTTTGTTCTAGTTCTGGGTGAATTTGTAAATTTCTGACTTTATCTCAAGTTGTTTTGCAAACTAAACATATTTTTTCTTAATAATTACTTACCATATTATTGGCTGTTAATGGTATTTATTTACAATTAATACTGAACGGCACCCACACAAGGGCAAAGCTCATTTGGGTGTTAGACTTAAATTCTGTATTTTGTGTATCATATATTCGAATAAAGTAATTAGAATGCAGTACACGGTTTATCCGCAATGGGTCGTTCACCAGGTGAACAGATAACTTATACAAAGACGATTCGAATATATATATATTTATATATTTCTTCTATGCATATGAAACATTTTAGAAATTTATGGGCAGTCTTCCTCAGTTTTACGTATTTCGGAAAAGTAACAAGACGTACATGTTGAAATGCTATTTTAGTATTGCTTTGGCAATAGTATAATGACTGGTTGATTTATACATTATTTCGGAGAATTTCGTTCGCAGTTTTTTTAGTATTATTTTTCTGTAGGTAATTTATTGTTTAAGCTAAGAAAGTCCTACGTTACCAAACATAATGTAACAATTCCCACCACATAACATAATATTTAAATATCTGGAACCGTATCAATAGGCCTGTAATTAACACAGAATACCAGTGAGTGTGCTGTTGTGAATTGAGACGTTTAGAACTGGATGAATTCGTGAGCTTTCCCATGCGCTTCCTGTTCTGCATTTTATGTGTCTTATATTTCACGAACGGGCCCAGCTTCGCTAGGGTTTTGTATTTTGTAATTTGAAATTAACTTACGAAGGACTTTAGATTTTCAAACTCTAGGTCCTTACATAGGTAATTAGAATTTGAAATGAGGAAGAACGACTTATCCCACTCAAACTATTCCCTCAGAAATCGCTAGATGTAGCTTTTTATGGCTCATAGAGGATGTAGAATTTTGCACCCCATTGTTTCTACACACCATGCCTGGTAGGGTTTGAAATAAGAAATAGAAATTCCGGCAACATAAAATTGACGGAATACTTTATTTCTCACTCTCATGTTACCATACAACCTTTTCGGGGCTGAAACCCAAAAGAAATTCAATATCACTTTCATACTTTCCTCCCCAAAACCTAGGACATAATAATATACTGTGCGCATATGACTAAAAATGTTCCACGTTATTTTGTATCCTTTTACATGCTTAGGGCCTATGATAATCATTCGTATTTCTCAACTAAGAATGCAAAGCCTACAGCTATGAATAACGTTTCAGTGGATAGAATTTTTTACCGACTTCTGATATGGCATACTCATTGGCACACCCAGGCTGAGACAACTGAAAAAATTGTCCCTGCAATAAGAACTCTTATTGTACAGTACATCAAATTATGAAATGAGAAAATGATATTCTCCATGTCAAGGGTAGAGAAAGTTATGTGATTGGATCACATTGTGTATTATTTTCGTGGAATTCAATATTTATTTGTATCAATAAATTAATCTAATTAATCTACTTTGTCAAAGTCCAGAATCATGCACTTCCAAAGCTACCTGTGAACACTGCCAACAATACACTGTTGCCATGAGAAGTGTATGTTCAATGTGACTCGTATTTGATTAAATTTTATAATAGGGTTTTTCGTCTCCTCGAAAACATATGATTTTTGGCATTTAAAATCCAAATTTTGCAAAATCCTTTCTTAGTTTTCACTTAGGCCTATACTATGAAACGAAGGTACTAGCAAAATTCCAAGTTTATAACTATTATAGCTTAGGCTCTACGTTGATTCTCTGTCAGTCAGTCAGTCATTCATTCATTCAGTCAGTCAGTCAGTATATATATATATTTATTTATTTCATGAACCAATGGACGGGAGTATGACAATTTTTAAATCTTTGAGCCCACCCAATGTTTTTCAAAAGTTGGCGCCACTGATTACAACATTATTGAACACAATTATTTCACGATTTAACGTAGGCAGTCAGTTAGGGCACCATTTTTTTAATTTTTATTGTTGTTGTACACATCGGTGTACACATCGGTACATCGGTACATCGGTGGGCTTACCACCTGCCCCTCTGCTCTCTCTAGCAAAATAAGCGTAAACAAAAATTCACATCGGTACATCGGTACACATCGGTACATCGGTGTACCAATGTGAATTTTTGTTTACACTTATTTTCCTAGAGAGAGCAGAGGGGCAGGTGGTAAGCCCATCGCCCCTTAACCCCCCTCCGGAAACTAAGGTATTACTTGGACGTGAAAGGGCCGAGAAATTTTGTCCAGAAGGTACAACATATATATATATATATATACACATAGACATATATATTGTACTTACATATGTTTAACCTTTACAGTATATAATAAATACAAGTAGGCTTAAAATATTTACACAAATCACAAACACAGTTTTGAGTCAAAATTTAAATGGATTCGGCATAACCTTTCTATAATGCAACAATACAAGTTGATATTTATAGGCTTTTATATAAGCCTTAGGTTAATGCATCTTAGAATTGTCTTGTGCGGTAGGAAATTCTCTGTCATACGTTTATACACATCTATTATCTATTGTAGTAACAGATTAAAACTTTTATTAGTGGTAAAAAATGTGTATAGTGTCTTGTTGCTTATAGCTCTGTCTAAAATAAGATCGTATATATCTGCCAATTTCTATCCACTATGAACACAATCATTTATAAATACATTATGACGAATTTTTGGTGTTCTAATTTATCAGCCGTTGAAATGGAAATAATCATGTCGAAGTTCAATCTTTTTATTTTTATTTTTAGATTTTATAAGGAATTGTAAATATTTTAAGCCTACTTGTATGTATTATATACTGTAAAGGTTATGTCACATATATAAGTACAATATACAATAAAAATATTGTGCCCTAACTAATATTTGTCTATGTTAAATCGTGAAATAATTGTGTTCAATAATAGATAAGCTTTCAAATACTCACATGTGTTCAATAATGTTTTAATGGTTAATATGGTGGATTAAACACAATAAATCCTTGTACAATGTTTGTATTAAATATTCACACTTTTACTACAAAAAACGCAAAGCTAAAATTTACTGCTGTGCTGCACGGTATATACTAGTATAACCAAAAATATGTTTCTTAGAAAAGTACTAACTTAGGATAAAAATGGCAATTGGATTTATTTGTCGGGGTCAAACTTTGTACAGTACTTGCTCTATCTATAGAATCTTTCGTACGGTTAAAGGAATTATATGTACACAGAAGCAAAAAGTTTGTTGAAGTTAGTAGTGGGCATGTCCATGGCTAGATTCCACTATACCCCACAAGAGGCACCCTTGAGTCCATTTAGTCCATGTGCCAGACCCCCAAAAACGACCATGTCATTATAATTTGGGGGGACTGAATGAAACTTATACCACACGTTCCTGGGGTCATGTGGAGCAAAAAAGTCGGGGGGGGCCATCATGAGGAGGTAGCTTTCAAAAATGGCGGCCATTCAAAATGGCGGACGCTTGTGAATCTTTAAATTCAAATATCTCGGGACTGGGTTCATCAATCTTGAATTTTGTTTTTTCAAAATGTAGGTTATTCTTCTGGCTACATGTTTGTTCCACATGTCTGTGGCCAGAAAACCAGTATTTATTGGTCAAAACTCTAAAAATCGGAAAAATAGATTTTTTGACATTTACGTTTTGCGGTTTATTACTCTAACCGTTGGGTATATCGAAAAAGTGTCTGAAACAAAAGTTGTAGAGACACATCTCACCTTTAAAACGCAAAAATGAAATCCAAGATCGGATCAATAGAATCCGAGATATCCAGATTCAAAGCGGGCGGAGCGGGGTTGAGCATGTTGACCGAGCACTCGGTGCAGCCTAGTGAGAGGCGAGACTTAGCGTAAAATCCTGCACTTTATTTATTTTTAACCTCAGTAATTGCTTTATTACTAGATAAATTTACATTACCTACTAATGTGCACTATTTTTAACATGATTATTAAACACTTACTCATAAATACAATTAACAATTATATCATTTATCTGGGAAATGGACATCAACAGTTACCAACTCATATAATATACTGTCAAGGCTTTTATCTTCGATTTTTAAGATGAAATCGTTAAAGGAACTTCAAATAGTCGAAATAATTAAAAAAAGGAAAAAAGTATTACAATTTAGGTATGTATCGGAGACTTTTAACAATACTTTCAGAAATGAACACAGGACGTAAGCAACTAAGAAATAAAAATTCCTATAAAATGCCTTATAGCCTATAATATTATGAACAATCTTGAAATAAGTCTTCTTCACAAGAATCACTGTAATCAGTTATTATAATTGCACTCTTCCTCATCTGCTGTTGCTTTGGTACACCCCTTGCACCCACAGCTCTTGGCGCATCGGATTTGAGTAATAAATACAATTAACAATTATACAATTTATCTGGGAAATGAACATCACTAATTATGAACTATACATCCCTTAACTCTGTACTTCAAGATGAACATGTTCAAGCCACTCTACTTGATACATCTTCTTACAAGTAATGAAAAAATGCTGTCCTTTCGGATGAAATATATCGCCCTAGTGGAGCTACTTTCCGTTTTTCTTCGGACTAATCGAGAAGGCATTTTTTTCTGTTTTTAGCTGCTGTTGAAAAAATTGTGCCTTGAATTTTTGCGCTGGATAGAGTGAACTACTCACATTATCTATCATAACACTTTCTTGAATTATCTAAACTAGAAGGAGAGCCCATATGTTCACCAATATTATGTAGAAGGAGGTTTTCAGTACAAATAAGAAGCAACAACCCATTTTCTAGAATTCCAGTGGACCAAGCCATCAAAGAGACTGTAAACAAAGACACCCAAACTCCTGAAGGTACTAAGGATTTCAGTCTGAAAAAGTAGGCTGTAGTACGGTAATATGTTAATGCTGAGTACAGAGCTAAAGAACCTCCTCAGCATTCTATCATCCAGAGAAACAGATTAGTGACACCCTGCAGCCCTATTCTGTAACTTCTCGATTTCGGAATCGGAATCGGAATCGGCGAAGAAACCGATTTTTCCATGTTTTGGTATTCTGTAACTCCATTCCGATTCCGAGCGATCGGAATCATACCGATAGTAATGGCGGCTGATCGGAATCCTTGCCGAGAGGTCTCACGCATTCGTTTGGAAATTTCTAAGTCAAATAAATAACGAAGGAAAGCAATACACAATGCCATTCTATTAAATTTTTGTTATTAATGCATAAGCATAACTAATTAAAATATTTAAAACTTAATAAACTAATGAAAACATATTAAAATAATATATGTAAAAATGTAGGGTTATGTTTGTCTTACAAATCATGGCCAGAAATATTAGTTGTAGTAAAAATGTAAGTAGCCTACTAATTTTCTTTAATTGTAATATAATTTAATCGTTAATAACACCGTCAACCCCAATTCACTACCAGTATAATATGTTCTTGCCATAATTATGAACATTAAGTACAGAAAACAAACTACAAATAAAATAAACAGCAGGTGATATTGTATTCATTCCTAAAATGTACTGTACATATATTTTACCTATGTCAACCAATCTCCGAAATAAATAAAAAATTAATATAGGCCAAGGGTGCCCAAACATTTCATATGAAGGGTCAATAAATATTTGAATTGTTTATGGCGTGTCATATTTATACTAGCAGTAATTTACGTTTAAAACTAGACTAATCTCAAAGCAAACATATATCATATTTTTAATAATTTCTGTAATCACTGTTTTTGTTAAATTAAATGCAGAACTATAAACAAATACTGCAATAAATAGAACAGACGTAGTACGACAAAAGACTACTTTAGCAAATATTAGCCTACCCAATAAAAGTCATTTAGTAAATGCTTTGGATAAACTTTGATAATTTGTGTAATTAAAAAAAAAGTCAATGACGCCTAGGCCTTAAAAATTCTGAACAAGAAAAACGCAGGAAACGGCAACTTTTTTTTAAGGGACATATTCCAAATTTGAGTCAATGCTTTTAATTAGACATAATATAGTGTACTATGTAGTCAGCTTGTGCAAGGTAGTTAGGAAAATGCAAAAGTAATTACCTGGCAATGAGAAGTGTATATTTTAATACTACAAACCACTGATAACTGGATTCTCTCTTGTAGAGACGACATCGCTTGAAATAACACACCTCACAATGCTTTCACAGAATAATTACAGAACTATATTCATTGCACGGTATTTCACTGTTAATCCATTATTAACTTTGCACAGACTCGATAAAACTTGCATTAGTGACAATATTACACGGAATTGTAGCCTATGGCTTCTGTAGACTGCAAATGCTTGAGCCTGACTGCCCTATGGAACAAAAAATCTGAAAGATTGGGGACATAGCGGTTTATGAGAGATGAACGACCGCTGTCCCTCGTCCTTGAGGTATTTCAACCCTCACTTCTACATTCCTAACATTAGAATTGAGATCCATTGAATAGAATGTCGTCTAGCTGTGCATTGCAAACGGTTAAAACCACAGCACAGTACGTAGGTTTACCTTATTTGTAAGGCCCGTCAAAAAATAAGCGGCCTATTCATATTAAGTTCTTTTAGTACGACTTCATTTTATAAATTGTGTGAGATATTATCAAGTCTCATGAATTTTAGGGTTAGTTAAACCATTTTCATTATGGCGGGATTGCTGTTTCAGACGAAAAATCTTCACAGTTGAGATGACGTCACTTAAAACCCTTGTCTCTCATTGGGTAACGTCACCTGTACGTCACTAATGCCTCGGCTACCTTCGGGATTTCGTTTTGAGATACGCAAAACGAGTGGATGATCTCGATTGGTGTTGCAGAATACCAAACAAGCCAACATTTCGATCGACTCGGAATGGGGAGATCCCGATCGGTAACATCTCGAGTCGAGCGGCTAGCAAAACGAAAAGTTACAGAATAGGGCTGCTGACCTCCAAAGCCCAAGGACAATTAGAGATGAGAAAGACGTGACAACTCTCACTGACCTTCTAGCCGAGTGGACGAACCCCTTCGATCCCAACCCTTAAGATATTGTACATTTGGTCCGTCGCCGTGGGTGAGTCGGTAGCGCTCCTGCCTTCCACTCCGGCGGCCCGGGTTCGATTCCCGGCCGGGTCGGGGATTTTTCAGTAGTGAAAAATCCCTTTCCCGGGTTCAGGACTGGGTAGGTTAAGTCTTAGATTAAGATAATGCACATTGTGCGCGATTCCTTAATTATTATATTGTACATTTGCCTACTGGAATATATGTTCTTCTGATCACATTGATTCGGAAAACAAGGGGAAAATAGCTTATTAAGAGTTCACGTTTCGGCTAGCTAAACGAGAAGGGTTTCATAAACATATTAAGAAAGTGGGTCTTAAGATTAGCAGACTAAAGAAGAGCAAAAAAACCAAGGTTGGAAACAAAGAAGTAATCCTCCAGTGCAATCGAAATTTATTCAGCAAAATGACCTTTATTGCAGAAAACCAACAACTTGACATGATGGAAGGATTCAGATATCCTCTGGCACCGGCGAATGTTAATGGGCCTTTGAAGAAAACCTAAAAGTCAATATTATCTAATTTTTTGGAAGTATACACCACCCCTGCCAGTCTGCCGGAAAAAGATTTGGCCTGCATCATTGATTCAATAGCCGTGCTTCAGTCCGTCAAAGGATAACAAAAAAGTTTTACGAATTCTCAACGAATTTTCTCAAGCAGGTTTTTAATATAGGTCGGAGGGTTGACATATATTATTCAGAGGTTTCGATCAAATCTTTGGAGCGGGAAAAAAGCGGAACAGCTGAAGGTATCAAATTTAGTGAAATCAAGGGTGGGCACAGAGTGATTTGTTAGAGGACGTTTCTAAGGAACAGTTACGGCAAAAATATAATGATAAAATTATTTTTTTGCAGTTTGTAAGAGGAGAAATTTGAAAACATAATTGGAAACCTAGAAATCTTCGTAGCAGTTGGTGAGATCTGCTTCATGATCATTTATATTAGGAGCAAAAATGTTCCTGAGCTGTTCTGCACTCAAGAATAAGCTGATTCCAGAATGATGCTGCATGCAAGGAACGCCGCTACATCATCTGAATCAGTTCTTTGCTTTTCAATCAATACAGATGTATTAGTTTTGGCTGTAGGTTTTTGCAAAACCATAAAAAGCAAAAACTTCTGAATCGGGAAACAAACAAAACAGTTTTAACAGATATGCAAGTTTCCCAGATAGTATCTGCCTTAGGTGAACAGCTTTTTACAGCTCTTATTGGGTATTACTGCTGGTCTGGCTGCGACACAATCAGTGCTTTAGCTGGCCAGGGGAAAGTTAAAAGCTTTTGTGCAAAAAGGAACAAAGATTTATTGAAGCATTCAGGAAGTTAGGCAAAGATTGGATGATGTATAATGATGTTGATGACAGCAAAGAAGAATAAAACAAAATGAAGCAATTTGTATACAGTAGAGCATGTCAATAAGTTAAAATCAATCAGAAATAAAAACACTTGTTGCTCCACTTACATAATATTAAATATGTAAGTGGAGCAACAAGTGTTTTTATTTCTGATTGATTTTAACTTAGCAAAGAAGAATTTGTCTTCCAGTCGTATGCCCCCAAACGCAAGGTGAAATGAGCTGCGCTACCAGATGTTCAGAGGGCCAGATTGAGAGCTTCCAAATGTCTCTTTGTAAAGACACCTTGAGAAAACACAATAAACGTGCCAACTACCAGGCCGGAATTTTGATCAACTGTGCACCAGAAAGTTACTCGTGCTTAGCAACTCAAATCTGAATCATCGAGAGCTGTTGGTGCAAGGGGTTTGCCGAAGCAACGGCAGTTGAGGACGAGAGCAATAATTATAATACCTGACTTCAGTGATTCTAGTGAAGAAGACTTAATTCAACATTGTTAATAATATTGTATAAGGCATTTTATGGGAATTTTTTTTCTTAGTTGCTTACATCCTGTGTTCATTTCTGAAAGTATTGTTAAAAGTCTCCGATACATACCTAAACTGTAATACTTTTTTCCTCTTTTAATTATTTCGACTATTGGAAGTTCCTTTAACGATTTCATCTTTAAAATATATAAAATATATTATATGAGTTTGTAATTATTTACGTCCATTTCCCAGATAAACAATATAGTTGTTAATTGTATTTATGAGAAAGTGCTTGATAATCATGTTAAAAATAGTGCACATTAGTAGATAATGTAAATTTATCTAGTAATAAAGCAATTACTGAGGCTGAAAATAAATAAAACGCAGGATTTTACGCTAAGTCTCGCCTCTCACTAGGCTGCACCGAGTGCTCGGTCAACATGCTCAACCCCGCCCCGCCCGCTTTGAATCTGGATATCTCGGATTCTATTGATCCGATCTTGGATTTCATTTTTGCGTTTTAAAGGTGAGATGTGTCTCTACAACTTTTGTTTCAGACACTTTTTCGATATACCCAACGGTTAGAGTAATAAACCGCAAAACGTAAATGTCAAAAAATCTATATTTCCGATTTTTAGAATTTTGACCAATAAATATTGGTTTTTTGGCCACATACATGTTGAGCAAACATGTAGCCAGAAGAATAACCTACATTTTTAAAAAACAAAATTCAAGATTGATGAACCCAGTCCCGAGATATTTGAATTTAAAAATTCACAGTCGTCCGCCATTTTGAATGGCCGCCATGTTTGAAAGCTACCTCCTCATGATGGCCCCCCCCCCGACTTTTTTGCTCCACATGACCCCAGGAACGTGTGGTATAAGTTTCATTCAGTCCCCCCAAATTATAATGACCGATGGGTCTGGCACATGGACTAATTGGACTAGAGTTTACCGCGTCCGGCACTCCTTATGCATAGCGGGGTGGGCGCCTAGCCAGAATCCCACCGGACTTCAACGTTATATACGTTTCCAAGGATTTGTATATATAGTTACTTCACGGCATATAATTGTGTTGCTGGAATGGAGGTGTTGCTGGACGTGTTTTACTCGATTAAGATTTTTCTACACATCGCAGAACTTCAACATTATATTAATTTGTATGCTGGAATTTTTTCGACGGTATTGGGATAACAATTTTTAAATTAGGGATTATATAATCATGGTGTAGTATTACTCAAAATTCACAAAAATTTTTTGAAAACGGAAATCAAGCTAGGTTGCTTTTCACTGCTATTTGAAATCATTATTGGTCACTCACCTTGTTTAAAAATTATTCGTTCAGGTGCACCGAGGATTTAAAGTGTGAGAGTAATTCGCTACTTTACTGCCATCTAGTAACCTACAATGGTATTTTTTCATATCCTAGGTTTTGAAAAATCACTAAGTTCAGAGTTCGATTCCTGATCCGACCATGGAAATTTTATATTTTAAATATCTGTTCCCGTGGTCACTACTTACTCGATATTAAGTAAGAATTTAATTTTAAGGATCTCTTGGATAATATTAATATTAATACATTAAAATTAAAATATAATATTCAAAATGTTTTACGTTGGTTTAATCACTGGGCAACACCACAACAAAGCAATACCTATGAGACCTTCATTCACTTTGAGTCAGAATTGAAACTTTACCAGTTAATTATTCCGTTTTATTGGTCTTTAATAGTTTTATAATCCCGTCAAACAAAAACGAGACATGGATAAGTTTGCTGTGTATGTATTCGGGTCGATTCCAGGTTAGCGGCATTTATATTTTTCCTATTTCATCACATTCTCTGTGACACAAGTTGATTTTTTATTTGCTTGTTTATTCTGCACAGAACTGGAATCTATTTCCTTAAACTCAATTACAGATGTGCAGTGCTTCTGTCCGTTATCGGGATACCGAGATCACCTTATGAACTTTCTAGGCCTAGGCACTTTTCCATAATCAGCTATTCTGTAATACGTCTATGCCATAAAGACTTGTGAAAGACTTGCTTACTGAAAAAAATGATGGAAGAGAAAACCATCAGCATAATATTTTAAATTTCTAGGGTCTATTAGGCTATACCAAGGGTGCGCATCTGTAGCACATTGTGCCACTGTGCGGTGGGGTAATGTCTCCCACTACAGTCGCAGTTTCGACGTGACACTGAACATGAAGAGCAGGTTTCATACGTCACAGCATGGGTGGGGTACTAAAACGTTTCCCCTCAGTTGCTCAGGTATGGGCTATACAAAAGGACGCAACAACAAATTTAGAGATTCAAAGCATAACGGATGTGAAGGGAATTGTAGGAATGCTAAATTCAATCTTATGGATTAAAAATATTTTACATATAACTAAAAAATTAATATATCAGGCATTATTCCAAAGTATAAGCTTGGACCATAAGTAGACAACAAGCAAACAAAATAATGGTATGAGAAATTTATTTTTGGAGGCGTTCAAGCAAGAAAATCCAGGAAAGAAAAAAATCGGAAAAATAGAATAAGGGAAATAATGCAAGTTGAAAAGAATACTTTGGAAATTGTAGAAGAAAGACGCTTGAGATGGTATGGACATGTACTCAGAATGACAGAGGATAGATACCCAAGAAAATTTTGGATTGGAAAGTAGAAGGAAAAAGAAAAAGAGGGAAGCCCAAAGAGTGTTGGATAGATGGGGTGAAAAGGAGTATGGCGAGAAAAGGATTAAGTGAAGAAGATGCTATGTACAGGCAAAAGATTGTTGTGGGATGAGGGAAAAATATTGTTTTGTGGAATAAAAGCAGGTGCCCGTGGCTTCGCCCACGATAATTAATTCAAAAATTAAAAATTAAGAGTATAATACCTATTAAAGCATTATATTTGTTAACACTTGCATGCGAATCATTCATAAACTAAGCCATTAATAATTAATGAAACAGCTAAAATTCCGGCTTCAGAGTACATTCCACGATTAGAAAGCGCCGCCTGAAAAAAACGATCTCAGATTCGATTATGCAGTTCCAAAGCTAACTGTGAACACATAATACACATTGTTTCTCAACTGTTTGTTGACAGATGAATATGATGTGAATTTTATTTTATAAATTCAGAGTAATTTTCAGAAATTATATAATTTTTTAAGGGAAGGAATGGTTTGTTTGGATTTTTATTGTCCGCGATACTTCCTTGGTTAAACTATCAATAATATTATAGCTGGTGCCCGCGGCGTCGCCCGCCGTTATTAATTGACTCCAGGAATTTAAAAAAAAATTTGCACTGGCAGCTTATTAAAAATGTTTGTGGTTCAGAGCTATGAAAATTGTAAGTAAAAATAAAATTAGAATATTTGTTCATTGTGTTCATTTCACTTAGGCTTTATATAATAAAGAAACGGTTTTCCTAATTTTGTCTCTTCGTGAAAGTTTACACTGCCAGAGACGAACATCGCCGAGTATACCCGATGTTTCACGAAGCGGGCGAGCGAGTGAGCACGCTATTTAGGGCCGTTGAATTGTATAAGAGTAGATTCCTTAATAAAAAAATCTGATGTGAAAGTCACATAACTTCCTCTGCCCAAATAAAAGTTAGCAGTATTCACATATCCTTGTACAGAATCGCAAGACACAATTTTACGCTAATTATCCTATAAATACCTCTTCTTTCAATGATGCGACTAAAAGCACAGGCTATATAGGCCTAACAAACTTAAAAAAAGAACAAGTGACTGCAGACGTTTATTGAACTTTCCGCCGTAAAGAATAATTTCCGAAATTTATCGAATATTTCCCTCAGATACTTCTTTACTCTATACCTGGCCAACAATACATCTTTCTCACTTCACATTCTTATATAGAATAAGAGGCCGTGAAAGAGCGCGTATTCAGTTGTTCATCACGCAAGACAATTTCTACAAACAGTGGGTGAACAATGGGTGGCTTGTAACTATCCTCAGAGAATTTTTTCGAAAAAAAGTTTCAAATAAAAGTTTTAGCTCTCAGTAAAAGGAACACATGTGCAAATTTTAAAGAAAATCGTTAGAGCCGTTTTCGAGAAAATCGCGAAAAACGAAAATTTCTTCATGTAAAGTCCCCTTAAAAATAAGAGAAATTTGTCGCCAATCTTCGAATCACATCTTCAGAAGGTACCTGACCCAAATACGAAATTTTGTTTTCATACGATTCTCCGTTTCGGAGCTAGCCTGTTCACAAAGTTCCACACAGACAGACAGACAGACACACAGACACACACACAGACATGTTTCCAAAAATAGTATTTTTGGATTCAGGGGGCCTTGAAACGTGTATATATGCTAAAAACTCAACTTCGAATTTTAGGGTCGAAAACAATACTTCCTCTACCTATAGTACCTATGGTACGGGCAGAGGAAGTAAAAAATATTATTAGTATGGTTGAGTTCTTACCTTTGTTACTGATTGGTTATAATACTCGAATCCAGCATTATGCTACTATATTTGTTGCTTGATTAGAAAAATTCCCTTTAGGCAAGCCTACAGGCTGAGGTAGATTTCAAAGTGCTAAATCTCGCCTTATTTGAGAGCTATCGAGAAACCAGTTATTGATCTGTAGAGAACTCATCAAGAGCTTTTCAACGATACCCCATAAGACGTGGTTTCAAAAATTTCGAAGTTCCATCCCCCCACCAACCACCCCCCTCGTACCCCCAAAACACCCGAATCGTTGGTGTCACTGTGAACTATATAGGGAATACTCTAATTTATTCAAACAAAGTTTCTCTCTATACTTCATAGGAGCCGAGATATAAATTATTCAAAATTTCAACCCCCTCCCCCGACCCTCCCCTTGGGCCAATTTTTCTCATTAATGAACTTGTCCGAACTATTGGGCCTAGAAATAACATAATAAAATTTGGTTCAAATATCTTCAAAATTTCGGCCGCTAGCGTGTAAAGATATAAATATATATAAATAAATATATATATATATATATATATACTAGGTATATATATATAAATATCACAATTTTTTTTTTTTGAACGGGCGGTGGTTTCGTACTTAGGGAGGCATGAAACGTAAAAATATGAAAGTATTTTTCGAAAGTCATGACATGGTATCGATTGCAATAGGTAGATTTTTCTTCGAAATCTACCTAAAAATACTCACATTAAAATATAGCCTAATGTAAATATCGGTAGTCTACATAACCATAGAATACACAATATAATATCAATATTCAACGGCTAGTTGTTATAAATCGTTTATTTACATTATTTAAATTATTATTTAGCCCACAGTGACATCGTTATGAAGAAACAAATCAATCAAGCTTGCTAACAATATCAATATACGATTGGCAATTTGTTACGTTTTTTAATATATTGAGGGCCATGAAAGAATATTCATTACAAAATTAATATTGATATACTAGTTATGTCGGTACCCGTCAGCCGATTTGGCCTTAATTCAATAGGCTTGTACCCAAGAACGTCATAAATTTGTATACCAAGTTTCATGGTAATCCGATAAAGCGTATTTGAGTTATCCGCGCCTTTGTTATATATTATCATTAAAAGGCACTAAATTGGGCATTATTCCGGTACCGCCCAACCGATTTGGTCCAATATCAATAGACTTCTTTCCAGGGACATTATAAATTCGTATACCAAGTTTCATGAAAATCCGATAAAGCATATTTGAGTTATCGTGCCTTTAAAATAGACACTAAATTGGGTTTTACTCCGGTACCGGTCAACCGATTTGATCCATTATCAATAGGGTTCTTCCCGTGACCATTATAAATGTATATACCAAGTTTAATTAAAATCCGATTAAGTGTATTTGAGTTATCGCGCGTACAGACACACGGACGGACGGACGGACAGACAGACGGACAGACATTTTCCCTCCCCACACACAATCTCATAAAGTACCATACTGGCACTTAATAATCTACAAACATCAGCCCCACTGATGGTTAAAACAGAGCCTTAAAAAAGCGGACACAAATGTTTTTATTTCATTTTATAAACATCACCCGTTACACAAAATTCATGGAGGGAGAAGCAAATTTCACTATGCGACAATTTTTCGTATTTTTGTGTCCCGAAAAAACTTCAAGCGAGAAAGTTTTAGTGAAATAATTGAATTTTAATACAAATGAAGTTCCAGCCCTATACCTCGAATGGTTTACGAGTAATTGAGTAGTAATTATTCAGGGCGCTTCAGTTTGTGACGACCGTGAAATGTTCAGGAAGAAGCATATTTGACTATGCGACAATTTTGCTTATTTCTGTGACCAGAAAATGATTCAAGCATGTAAGCTTTAGGGCAATATTTGAATTTTATTATACATCAAGTACCACGTTTATATCTTGAATGGTTTACGAGTAATAGAGTGGTAATTACTCCAGGCGCTAAGGCTATGGGAACGGTACAGAGGTCTTTTTGTTCTATAAAATAGACCTACTAGCAATTACGTTAAAATCCTAAAATATTTTAGTCGTGGACTCAATAATAAAGGATATTAACTGGCTACTTGTACCCATACTGAAAGATTGACTCTTTGAAACTCAATTATTTTGGAAGACTTCAATAGACGCCGGCCGTGAAAGCCTAAATACTTATAATTAATTATTTTTAATAAATCATTAAATTATAAAAAGAGTGCCGACATGAATACCTATAACAATATAAGTGAATAATAGTCGCCAAAAATTACTTGTGTCGGGATTTAGGGTGGATGTTTAAACACCTCCCAGCCGAACTTCAGCAGGAGACGTGCTAGGAAGTGTTTCAACATCCATCCTACAGCCTGGGCCTTGCTCCCAGTGATTTCCACCTTTCCCCACACCTCAAGAAATGACAGAGAGGAGGAGATGTATGTCACACAGTGGTTCAAATCCCAGGCGGCAGACTTCTACGACACAGCTATTCAAAAGTTGGATCCACGGTATGACAAATGTTTCAATTCCGGTGGCAAATATGTTGAATAATAGATGTACGTGCTGTATCTATTGGAATATATATGACCACAAAATTGTGTGTTGTTTCTGAAAACTGCCCAGGGAAAAATTACTTTATGGGAGCGCCTCGTAGTATTTGGAAAATAAATTATTATTTGAATTTTTTAAAAATGTTTTATTTTATTTATTTTGTAATGTACCGGTAATGCATTCTTTCGTTTTTGTGATAGTTCGTTATATGTTTTGATTAACCAATGTTTAAAACTTTTGATATCTCCGTCTAATGGAGGCTTTGGGGGAACGTGAAAAATGAAAACCATAATATCTATACTAACATAGAGATATTTAATTCGAAAGGAATAATTCTTTCTACATATTAGACTCATAATATGCCTATAATATTTGTATAATATATTGTCTGTATTTTGTAGCTTCTTGCTTTAATGTTTTAGATTTCTTTTATTATAAGTTCAATCACTTAAATGTGTATAGGCTAGTTATGTGAACACTATCATTAAATAGGGTTAATACGTCTTATATTATCCCAGAAACTTAAAAATCCTTACCAAACATCCAAGACTATTGAAACTCATGTAAATATTTCACTAAGTAGGAAAATTATACCCTTAAGTGTACTCCAGCAGAACATCTTAAGTACTAGCCTGAAGAAAACTATGCCCGCCAGAACATCTCAAGTAACTGTAAGATAACTTATACCAACAATGTAGTTACCGGCAAAACAACTTAAGAACCTTTTCGGCAAGTAATAATCAGTTTCAAGAAACAACGCTGATGTACATGTAACTCTGCTCCTCCCAGCTGCATACTGACCAAATTTTATTCAGTTTGGATTAATAAATATTAAGCAAAACGTTTTTTGCTCCTCCTGAAAAAAAAATGTAAATAGCGCTTAAGATGTTCTGCCATCTGCCATCGATATACAAATTTTGAGAGAGAGAAAAAAAAAAGCTTCATTAAAAAATTAATTGAATAAATAATTTTACCGTACTAGTGCTTCATGTATTTCATATTGACAGTGTTGACAGGAACTTTCCTTTGAACAGCTTAAGGCGTTATTTTTCTTATAATTGTGAAAACTATGTTAGTTATATTTAAAAATATATAACGTTATAAGTTTTAAGGGGTAAACTAAATGCTTATATTGGTAACTATTATTCTGAGAAAACTATCCACTAAAATAAACTTGCTTGCACACTTGTTAATTTATGATGTTATTCTTGTCTCTTATCTCATGTGATTTTTTGTTTGTTTTACATGATAAAATTATACTATGTAGTCGCCGCAGAACTCGGAACAGGAAAGTTCTAAGCGTGTCATTACTACCGTTACATACTTTTAAAGTAAAACTCTGTACGGGGATGATTCATATGTGTTAACAGAAATAGATGTGATATTACGGCAATTGATGTATCACCCAACATGAACAGAGTAATTCGTGGTGTTGAGCTATTAAGTGCGAGTGTATATGGATATTCTAATAGTTCAACAAAGTTGTTATCTATATATATAAAAATGAATGTATGTTTGTCTGTGTGTCTGTGTGTCTGTGTGTCTGTGTGTGTGTCCTTTATGCATTACTACACCATTCATCCGATCGCCATGAAACTTTGGGAAGTTGTTGAGTACATTCCCGGGAAGGTTTTCGGCATATTACATTTTTAGTTTTTGCTTTCGTTATTGAGTTATGAATGAAAAACGGGCAGAAAACGTGTATTTTAGCGTTTTCGAAGCATCAATTTTCAGTTACACATTTCAATGTCAAATCAATTACAGTAGGCTTTGGCTATTTTTGTCATAAAACCATTACGATCGCTTGAATGTTGTAGCTCACGCTGGTCGACTCATTTGTTTATCATGTCAAGGCACGCAGATATATGAAATTTTCAACCAACACCGAAGAGGATTATTATTAAGTGCCAGTATGGTACTTTATGAGATTGTATGGTGGACGAAAAAATGTCTGTCTGTCTGTCCGTGTCTGTCCGTCTGTCTGTCCGTGTGTCTGTACGCACCATAACTCAAATATGCTTTTTTGGATTTTCATGAAACTTTGAAAACACATTTATAATGTCCATGGGAAGAACCCTATTGATATTGAACCAAATCGGTTCACCGGTACCGGAGTAATGCCCAATTTAGTGCCTATTTTAATAGATTATATTAGAAAGGCGCCATAGCTCAAATACGCTGTATCCGATTGCCACGAAACTTGGTATACCCATTTATGACGCCCATGAAAAGTGCCCTATTGAATTTGAACCTAATCTGTTGACCGGTACCGGAGTAAAACCCAATTTAGTGTATATTTTAAAGGCGCAATAATTCGAATACGCTTTTTCGGATTTTTATGAAACTTCGTACACGCATTTATAATATCCATGGAAAGACGTCTATTGATATTCGACCAAATCGGTTGGCCAGTACCAGAATAATGCCCAATTTAGTGCATTTTATGTTAATATATAAGAAGTCGCGATAACTCAAATATGCTTTATTGGATTTTCTTGAAACTGTGTACACCCATTTATAATGTACATGGGAAGAAGTCTACTGATATTGGACCAAATCGGTAGACCGATACCGTAGTAAAACCCAATTTAGTGTCTATTTTAAAGACGCGGTAACTCAAATACACTTTACCGGATTTTTATGAAACTTGGTATACACATTTATAATGCCCATGGGAAGACGTCTATTGATACTGGATAAAATCGGTTGACCTGTTTCGGAGTTATGCTCAATTTAGTGCCTATTTTATGGTAATATACGTATTCGAAAGAATTTATTTGAAAAAATGAAAATCAGTTATCTTGACAACATAACCTTTCGTTTTACTGTGATTTGTAAGGCTTTGGCAATTAAAATACAGTTAGCTATGACAACACTATTGCTTTAAATGCGCTTATCCCATAACTGACCCAGGCGGCTGAGATGGTAACGTCTTGGCGTCACATTCTGGAGTTCCATGGCTCAAATCCCGAAACCGGCCAATTTGACTTTTTTTTATATTCTGCATATCATAACTGCAATCATAACTGATTAAACAAAACATACTGGCACTTTGTTATATCAGTTTACCTGATTTTATTATTATTATTATTATTATAAGAGGGATAATCAATATAGGCCTAAATATGGTCAAACGTTGTTCGATTTGGACGAAACTCACTATACAGGGGTTTTCTGGGCCAAGTACCTCGAATCTGAGGTCGCTTTTACCACGCGACGCCTAAATGGGGTCCAACGTTGTTCGATTTGGACGAAACTCACTATACAGGGGTTTTCTGGGCCAAGTACCTCGAATCTGATGTCGCTTTTACCAGGCGACGCTATCTAATCGTGGTATGTAATTCACGTGATTTAGGTGTTAATAAATATAATGATTTAACTATTATGCTCTTAATTTTTAATTTCTGAAATAATTATCGCGGGCGATCGCTTGATTTTGTAGGTCCATCCTTGACGATTCATTTGTTTAGAATATCAAGTCCCACAAACGTATGAAATTTTCAACCTACACGGAAGAGGGATATTCAATATAGGCCTAAATATGGTCAAACATTGTTCGACTTGGACGAAACTCACTATGCAGGGGTTTTCTGGGCCAGGGAACTCGAATCTGAGGTCGCTTTTACCAGGCGACGCTATCTAATCGTGGTATGAAGTCCTTGTGATTTTGGTGTTAATAAATATAATGATTTAACTATTATGCTCTTAATTTTTAATTTTTGAAATAATTATCGCGTGCGAAGCCGCGGGCACACGCTAGTTATATATATATATATGCATGCGAATAAGCCCATTAGGACTACGCAAAGTACAGAGGTGTGCATCTGCCTTCCTTTGTTTCCATATCTCTTTCATTCCTTTACTGTGGGCGTCCTTTCTGTCTCTAGACCATGTTGTTCCAGTCTTCTTCTTTGGTTTTTCCTCTTGGTCAACTTGCCATTTGTAAATTTTTGTTCAGAAGATTACCCGGTTTGAACATCTTCTGATGTAATTCCTGCTGGTTTCAGATCGGTTTTGTTTTCGCCGATTCACTTCATAGTGTCTGTTTTTCGTAGAATTCGACTATTTGTTTTGTAAATCTGTCTGGGTTCATTCTTTCAATGTGTCAATAGAATCTCAATTTGCGTTTTCTAATGACACTGTGAATATTTGTGTATTGTTTGACTTTCTGTATGCCTCTGAGTCGGTATTGTTCGTCTGCGAGTTTTGGGCCAAGAATTTTTCTTATGATTTTGCGTTCCTTTTTCTCCATGTTTTCAATGTCTGCTTTCCTGTTCAAAGCTAGTGTTTCTGATCCATAGAGGCATTCTGGTTGAATGACTCAAAGTTGTTATTATTGTTATTATTATTATTATTATTATTATTATTATTATTATTACTACTACTATTATTATTATTAGTATTATTATTCAAAATACTATTGTGCGTGTGTAGAAAAATATGAAATAAGTTAAATAGACTTTTTTCTGTGACACATTTATATTTATTGAAAGAAATAAACATTCTTATATCGTATAAAAAAATATATGGCGTTTGTAAAACAATCCTTGTAACTGAATCCTCGATCGTGACATTTGTTTTCACCAAACTGGCAGAAGTCCCACACAGTATTACGATGTAATAAATGGCTCAAGTTTAAAATTCACGGTAGGTCCTTATGAATTTTTAGATCGAACCTTGGAACGGGCATCGAATCCAGGAACGGTTAACGAGAATTGTATTTTCATCATTTCTCGTTCGATCCCCGGAACGTAGAATCAGAAATGTATCTTCATTCGACAACATGCTTTAGAGATACCGCTTTCTTTTAACAATATTATAGAAAGTTAAGAACTTAAACGCCATTTTAGACTCATCGAATCAATCATATACAATTTTCAAATCTCTCCCCCACCATTTTAAACACGAACTTCAACCATTTGAAAATAAGAGTTACCCACCAAATCAGAAAAAATACAATTTTCACATCTCCCGTCAGAAACCATTTTGAATTCTCCCTCATTTCTTTTCTAAATAACTATTGTAGAAGGCAAGAAGTTGCATGGATAAAAGAATCTAATAAAATAGCAGAAAAGTATAAGTTATTATTTTCTTAAACTCGTTCTTGTAAATTCGTTAATAATAGGCTATATGATCAAAGTAAAAACTTTTGAACATTTACCTAAAACCTTTACATTTCTGTAACAATGCAGACATTTTATAACATGAATACTGAAAAAATAAAATACCAATGATAAATCCCATCGATGAACCACTTAATTGCTTACTATAGACCAGGCAACGAAGGAAAAATGGGGGGAAAATAATAATAAATCGTGAAGTTTTGAAATTTGGCATAGTTGTGGGAGGGAGTGTTCTGAACAACATACTAAAAGTCCCGAGGGTGGGGGTGAGCGGAGGCAGGGAGGCTCATAGAAGGTCCCTTTTATTGGGTTTTCGCTTATACCTAAACAACGGTGCATCGTAGAGTAAAAGTTACTCAATACAAAATTCAAGCTGGTCAAATTTCCTACATCTTTGGTCATGTACATTTTTCTATTCTTAATAGCTTTCGAGATACCCGTCAGCGAAAATAGCAAATTTTCGATAAAAGCTCTTTCGCCTCACGCTTTTTGACGCACTTTGCCTCCTAGCTTTTCGACCCTTAGGTATACAGCAATCCTCTCATAAAAGAAGTTGTAGGGAAACAAATTGCCTTTAAAATGAGTAGTCATTTGTTATTTTGTCTTTAAATGTTCAAAAGTTATAACAGGGCCCGGATTCTAATGACATGTCATCTTTTTATTGATGCTGCATAGACACTGCCAACTTATAGATAAAACTTAATAATGGCCTCTAGATTATAGAAATGCATTTTTATTAGGTCATTTTTTGTCCTTTTATGCAATTTTATATTTTTAGGGCATTTATTTCAATTTTACGTCATTATTTCGTCATCTTCGTAATTTTCATGCATTTACATTGAGTGTATTAACTTTTTTTTCGTCTTTGAAGTTTAAATAAATCACTAGGTTACTATAATGTAACATTTTTGTAGGATCTACTTTAAAAACAATGTTCTTGCTTTTAGTCTGAAATGCTCCAATCAAGAACAAAGAACAAAGTTTTAAATCTACAACATCCTTTCTGCATTTACAGTTTTTACTGTTTTGTACTTTGGCTGTTCAATAAAAAAATTTTATAAATAAATATAAGTTTTTAGGTCATTATTTATAATTATTGAGTCATTTCATTTTTAATTTAGGGTCATTTTATAGGTCATTTTGCAAACAAATTTAGGTCATCGGAATCCGGGCCCTGGTTATAACCATTTTACGTTTCGGTCAAACTTCAAGATTTCGGAAGAAAACTGGCCATCGCACTTTCTCTATATTAAGAGGTTACATCTTTGTATATAAGCTGTGTATTGTGTACTTACATCGTGAAACAAGTGGAGAAATATTACATAACCATTAAAGATGAATTTATTAAAAATCCAATCACTGTACAAGCAGAGTACAAGTAATGGAAAATCATTATAGTCCAGGCAACAAAGGAAAAGTAGGGTGAAAAAATAACACGTAGTTTTGAAATTTGGCAGAGATGTGAGGGAAAGTGTCCTAAAGAACATACTAAAAGTCCATGAAGGTGGGGTGAGTGGGGGTGGGAGCACATTTAAATGTCTCCCACACATTTAAATTTCTCTCAGTTTTCCCTAAATATATATTTTTAAAAACAATGGGTTCTAGCAAAAACAGTTTATGCACAAAATTATCCAACATAAAATTTCCTATAAAATTGATCTGAATGATATTTCTGTTAGGAAATAAAATGAGATGAAGTATGACATAGTTCTGGAAATTCTTTTTTATACAGATCTATTATGAGTATATTATAGTTTTTAACACAAAAAGGGAGCAGATCGTAATTAAAATGGCACAATGTCAAGAAAATCTACCTACTAAAGGTTAACATTACAGATAAACTCATTATTATTATTAATATTATTATTATTAAAACTATCATTATTATTGTTGTAAAGCGTAGCCGTTTTATGTTTCGTTAAAAAAAACGCTATTTTTAAAAATGGTAAAGAATTAGATAATTTGAAACTTTTAAAACATAGTAAGCCTACCTATTACTTTAAATGTGGCTCCTGAGACAATATTTGCACAAAATATTTTGCACTGTGCAACTCGGTGTGGTGGAAGACTTGGATGCCGAAAAGCTTGTATTAAATGCTCATCGTCTTGAAACCTGTCATGGTACATGAAGTCTAGTCACCAGGTACCGAAAATTGGGATTGCCTGGAAAAAGGTCCGAAGTTAATAATTTTTTAATATATTATATGTGGGTATTCTGTGGTGTAGAATCCAAGTTTTCCAATTCGAGAACCCTGTGCGAACTTCAGGGCAGCCAAAAACCCCGAAATTTGGGGCTTTTTCAGCGTTTTCCTTATAACTCCTAAACAATGCATTTTAGCGTAAAACACTCCATTACAAACGTTAAAGAGTATGAAATTGCCTATTATTTCCACTGTTTACATGTTTTCTAAAACGAAATACGTACCAAGATATGGCGCTTCCAGGTTTTGAAAAATTTTCAAAATATCGAAAAACTCATCTTTAAACATTTCTGTATGAATAACGTTCAATGATCTACACAATAGAAATCCCATCCTTAATGAGATGATCATTTAAGAATAAAGTACATAATTATCGTTGTATGTAATGTATTTTATAAAAAATTATACTGCATGTGATGATATGTGGATATATTAACTAAGTAGAAAATGAGTAAATTATTACAAATTATCCATTAATATTGATTCATAAAAGCCTTGACATCTTTGTTCCCGATGGCAAATCGGCACCATCTCTCAGTAATTCCTCCTGAGAATGAGAGTCCAATACGTTACCATCTTGGCCACCTCATTCAGTTTAACGGTCTAGTTTGATACGCATATGAGAAGGAATAGTGTTATTTGTCATAGATAACTGTATTGTAATTTCCAATACGTATATGAAGTGTAAAACAATATGTTGTCATGAGAACTGACTTCCATTTTATAAATTATTTGTAATGTATTGCCACAAAATACGCACTAAATTGGGCATTACTCCGGTACCGGTCAACCGATTTGGTCCAATATGAATAGGCTTCTTCCCATGGACGTTATAAATGCGTATACCAAGTTTCATGAAAATCCGATAAAGCGTATTCGAGTTATCGCACGTACAGACACACGGACGGACGGACATACATTTTCCCGTCCCCCACACAATCTTATAAAGACCATTCTGGCACTTAATAATTACAATTCTGTATCTTGTAATAACATGCATGTATATGTTGATCTGACGTGTTCTATATCCTTGGGCCTCGCTCAACACAGGATCTAAAGGACGAGATATTTACATCTACATTTACATCAAGTGATTAATAACCCTTTCTGTCGAAGTTGGTATTTCTAAATATAGCTCAAATGCGTATGATAGTTTTACTTAGATTCGGGTATCAATATGGAATTCTGCTAATCGACCTACAGGCCGAATGCCTGGTAATTTTCATTTTATGTACTTGGGGCTCCCCTGCTTTAAAACTGAATTTTCTTTAAGACTGAACAAATCAGGAGGACAGAAACACTATTTCCGATAGACTGAGTGACGCAGACGGACTAGACGATGGCTCCGAAACAAGCAAAACGGTATATGGCGCATTATGTGGACGAAATACGAGTAATATTCAAAGCCAAACGAACAGCACACGAAAACAAAGTTTTAAATAATTTTATAAATACATTAGGTTGACAGAAAGGAATTTAGACTCAAAATTGAGATAGCACTGCTATTGCAATTTACTTGATGACTTTGAATTACTAGAAAAAGAAAAATGGAAGAAGCTCATCCGTACAGCTACGAAAACCTCCATGTCCTCGTCAGTTGGATACGCCCCCATTTTCACTAAAGGCTAGTTTACACGACGAAATTAGGTTTCGTAACTGAGTTTCGCAACTGTTTTTTACTTGAATGCGCAAGCGCTAGATGTACTGGCGACAATGAGTTACGACACTACGCAGTTTCGGCTGATTCCAACTTTTCACGAAACTATAATAGTAATTTTGAGATTATACGCTTATTTAGCTTGTTCGCATTTCGTAAAATGAAATGGGGAAGTGAGGAAATTGTGAAATGCCTGTGTTAATACGTGTTTCAAACGTTTGTATGGGATTTTAACAACTTGAACTTCAGAAATAACATGAAATGTGCGGTTGCATTGGAAAGAAAATGTGTGTAATTAGTTTCACGAAATCACTTTCATGAAAGTGGTTACGAAACCTAGTGTCATCGTGTAAACTAGCCTCTACGTTCAGCTACTAACATATCAACAAGGAGCGTTCAAAGCGGGCGCATTTTAAATTTTAACCTAACCACATCGTTTTAACATTCATACTGGGATATTATAGACATAAGCATGAGCCGAATTTTCACGACTCAGTTGACAATAAAATTAACATTCTACAGCCTTGAAATGTGTGTAGGCTAAGGTGGAAAGGTTAAGTCAGGCTGAAAAATTCAGTGGCGCCAACTTACATGAGCCCATGGCGTTTTCAAGCCCACCCAATAATTTTCCGTGTACAGTCGGTCAAATAAAAAACGTCGGGCGGTATTTGATTAAGTATCACGAACGAGCATATGCGCATGTACAGGAAGACTTAAGGTTAGGTTCACACACGCCTCTTGTCTATCCATGTATTTTCTTGATTATTCAGTCAGTTTTGTTCCAAAACAAACATGTATAGAAGGCTGTGGCTATATGCCTCACGTCCGCCATATTCTTGCATGGAAGTTCTTATAATGTTATTATAATGAATAAATTCGCGAGGAATATGTTTATTCAAGGAGCATTTTTTAAAGATTTTATTTTATAATAGCGGTACTTGTAGTGCAAAATCAATAACTTACGTTCAACTTCTGCAAGCAATCTAGCATCGAAATACGCGGCCGGCCAGTCCTATGAAAACTTCCGGTCAGCTGCTCTTTAAGAAATATGGAACCTTCTCGCTGCTTCAGAGGCCGAAAAATGCAGGTCAATTACAATATGATTGTAAAACTACCACCAGACTACGGCCTAACTGTAGTAAAAATAAACATTCATACATTACAGCCCTAACTACACTTTCTCTAAAGCTAGCATTTGGATGTGACGCGATGACACAAAGCAAAATGAATTATGACAATACATTAAGTTGAATATCGTGTGTTGCGCTTTTCTCGTAGTTTTTATTTTCCCTCGTTGTTCATTTTTTTCCCTCCTGTCGCATGGCCTCATATGTTCCGAGAATGACCTGTATTTTATGTTTTTTATAGGAAACTTGTGAACTAATGCCTTAAAACTTTAATTTTAACTGCATACGAGTCCCGACGTTTTTTATTTGACCGACTGTACTATTAAAATTACTTATTGCTACTATTAAAATTCCTGCTTCTTTGTTGAATCGCTGTGTAACGAAAAACAGGCTCTTGTTGATATACATAGTACGATCTCCTATTGTTCCAATTCACTCAAGATCATTTGAAATCGTTCCTAAGTTCAATAAATTTTTACGACTTTCAGCGCAGTTTTCACAGCCATCACCGAAATGTCTTTTTACGCTTTGAAAAGACTAAAGACTTTTTAGCATTCATAAAAAAACTTAATCACATTGTTTTTCTAAGTCAGATAATAGAAATTAGATGATGCTTGTGGTATCACAGGAAGGACATTAATGGACAAGGCAAGGAATTGTGATACTGCCTGAGTCAAGAGTGTGAAGTACAAGACATTGGTGACTGATTAAAAAGAAAAAAACATTTAGGCATGCCTACAGGCTGAGGTAGATTTCGAAGTGCTTTTGGTTTAATTTATTGTCGCTGTGCAGCACTCTTCTTCTTTAGCCTTGGCATGACAAACCCGCAATAATAACTGCAAAAAAGAGGAAAGAGCACTTTTTCAAACATTCAAATCTCGCCTTATATGAGAATTATCGAGAAACTAGTTATTGATTTGTAGAGCTTTTCAACGATACCCCACAAGACGTGGTTTCAAAAATTTCGAATTTCCATCCCCCCACCCCCACTCGTACCCCCAAAACCCTCGAATCGTTGGTGTCACTGTGAACTCCATAGGGAGTACTCAAATTTATTCAAACCAAGTTTCCCTCTATACTTCATAGATATAATTTCTTGAAAATTTTAACCCCCTCCCCCGACCCCTCTTGGGCCAATTTTGCTCATTAACGAACGTGTCCGAACTATTGGGTCTAGAAATAACATAATACAATTTGGTTCAAATATCTTCAAAATTACGGCCGCTAGCGTGTAAATAAATAAATAAATATATATATAAATCACAAACAAAAATTGAACGGGCGGTGGTTTCGTACTTAGGGAGGCATGAAACGTAAAGATATGAAATAATTTTTCGAAAGTCACGACATGGTATCGATTGCAATAGGTAGATTTTTCTTCAAAATCTACCTAAAAGTCAGAGTGGAACGAACATGTAGAAGGGTCCTCAAGGGATAATAAACCAGAGAGAAATGTAATTTTTGGGGGCTTTGGCATATCCAAATGGGAAAACATTACATAAATCTTACACTTCTACGTATATCAAATATCAGTAGAGCAAAATCAGGCTACTTAAATTCCGGTAAGCAATTAATAAGTACAGATTTTCACAAAAGCTGATAAAAAAACAAGCTTGTAAACAATTATGGGAATTAGGGAAAATCTTTCTCTACTTAATTCCACGGAGTCTATAGAGCGTGGGCTACTGTATACCCCCCATCCCCCCCCCCGTGTGATTTTCCGACTCACATTTTTTTTGTTGGTATTGTCATCTAGTTTCAGTTTTTAGTTGTTTGCCCCTTTTCAATTACAGCATTTACCCGGAAACCCAGGAAAACGGCGGAAATCCGGAGAAAAGTAGTTTGTTTTAATTTTTCTTTGTTCTTTGCTCCTAATATGCCCAGGGAATTCCTGAATCACATATTTTTTGTTGGTATTGCCATCTAGATTAAGTTTTTAGTTCTTTGCCCCTTATCAATTACAGCATATCCCCGGAAAACAACGGAAATCCGGAGAAATGACTTTGTTTTAATTTGTCTTTGTTCTTTGCTTCTAATATGCCCAGGGAATTTTTGACTCACATATTTTTTGTTGGTATTGCCATCTAATTTAAGGTTTCAGTTGTTAGCCTCTTACCAATTATAACATATCCCCGGAATACCACGTATATACGGAGAAAATGACAATGTTTATTTTTTTAATCTTTGTTATTTGCTTCTAATATTCAAAGGGAATTTCTGACTCATGTTTTTTTGTTGTCAATTACAGCCTATCCCCGGAAAACTCTGAAAACCACGGAACACCGGAGAAAATTACTTTGTTTTAATTTCTTAAATATTAGTTCTTTGCTCCTAGTATTCAAAGGGAATTGGTGACTCATATGTTTTTGTATTGGTATTGCCATCTAGATTAAGGTTTCAGTTGTTTGCCCCTTATCAATTACAGCATATCCCCGGAAAACTCCGAAAATCCGCAGAAAATGAGTTCGTTTTAATTTATTAAAAATCTTTGATCCTAATATTCCCAGGGAATTTCTGACTTACATATTTTTTGTTGGCATTGTCATCTAGATTAAAGTTTCAGTTGTTTGCCCGTTATCAATTACAACATATCCCCGTAAAACCCGGAAATCCACGGAATTTCTAGAACTCTTAACTTGTGATCTACAGTCACCGAAACCGTTATTGCGAAGTAATTCTGCTTCAGGTGTGTCCTTCGCAGGTTCTAAAGGGTGAGTATGTGGACTACGAGATATCTGCCATAATTGTGGTGGTCACATGCATAGAAAATGGGAATTATATCTTCTAAACATGTCAAGTGTAAGTCAAAGTTGTTTTCTTTAGTTGCTCGCTGAAATCTTAAAATCAAAGACACTTTGTCCATATTACCAATCCAAAATTGTGCTGTTTTACCCAATGTCCCTTCTATAACTTCAGTCAAGAAAGTTTGATAGTGACTGCGGAAGGTTTGGCAAGATAAATTATCATTCACAGATGTCAAATTAGAATATGAAGGGTGTGCTGCCAGGTTTTCAATCGCTTTCATCCCTTCAGCAACAGGATTTTTTCCAGTATTCTTTGTCATGCTGTAATTGGTTAAGGGGAAAACAACTGAAACCTTAAACTATATAGCAATTGCAACAAAAAGTATGTGATTCAGAAATTCCCTGGGAATATTAGTATCAAAGAACAAAGATTTTTAGAAAATCAAAACACACTCATTTTCTCCGGATTTTCGTGGTTTTTCGGAGATATGCTGTAATTGATAAGGGGAAAACAACTGATCCCTTAATCTAGATGGCATTACCAACACAAAAGCATATGAGTCACAAATTCCCTTTGAATATTAGGAGCAAAGAACTAAGATTTTAAAAAATTAAAACAAAGTAATTTTCTCCGGATTTCCGTGGTTTTCAGGGTTTACGTGGATTTGCTGTACTTGATAAGGGGCAAACAACTGAAATATTAATCTAGATGGTAATGCCAACAAAAAAACATATGAGTCAGAAATTCACTTTGAATATTAGGAGCAAAGAACAAAGATTTAAAAAATAAAACAGTTATTTTCTCCGTATATATATGGTTTTCCGGAGATTTGTTGTAATTTGTAAGGGGCAAACAACTGAAACCTTAAACTAGATGGCAATATGAACAAAAATGTGTGAGTCAGAAATTCCCTGGGAATATTAGGGGCAAAGAACAATAAAAAATTAAAACAAACTCATTTTCTTCTGATTTCCGTGGTTTTCCGGGTATATGCTGTAATTGATAAGGGGCAAACAACTAAAATCTTAAACTAGACGACAATACCAACAAAAAAACATGTGTGTCAGAAAATCCCACGGGGGGGGAGGGTTTGCTATTGGTAACCCATGGTCTACTAGGTTTAATGGCAGTTGGTAAAATAAAACACAAAATAGTTCTGTAATGATAGCATCAAACAGTACAATAGTCCTCCCCACGAATTACAATTGTTTTAGTGCAGTGCTTATATTTAAAATTGTATACTAATTTTATACTAATCTTGAAATAAACTTCTATTTTAACTTGTATAGATTTTGCTCAGGCATTATACGGATGTACAAACAAATGGAGATCATTTCGAGTCATAACACTAACAGTAACTTTCTGCAATACTAAAGGTTTAACCTATGTCCTCGAGAGCCAATCAAAATGCTTCTGGTCACCGAACATCGGATAATATACAGATGTTTCTAAGTAAAGAGGGTCTTGGCAATACTTTACTGCAGTCATGTGTTTGCGGACATACATTCACGGCTAATGTATTAGTATACATTACAATCGAACTTGGCAACATAAAGACAGCCGGTTTACCTAACCCAACTATAATCATATCTTAGCTGTCTGTAGTCTTTCTCCACTTCCAAAAAATCATTCCTGATTTCATTACAGAGTGGAGTTATGGGCAACAGAACATCAAAACACAAAAAACTAAATGAGAATGTATTACTTACGATAACGGGCGAACGAACTAGACCGGTGTTGTCAAGACGTACTTAATCACAACAAGAGAAGTCAGTCCGGGAAATACGATCACATCGAATGTAATACGAAGAATCCATAATAATAAATCGTATAGTTTTACCACTGTCACTACTGAATATTTCACACAAAATATAAACAGAACACAGCTCTACGCACTAGAACACTCTCTGCCCGCCAATTCCATAAGAATATTTAAATCGATCGATAAAGACTCGATAGACCACAGCTAGAACATTATCGATATAGCTACTTACACAACAGTATAACTCAGCACCTTTGTATTTGTATTTTTATATGTTTACATAATTTTATTATAAATTGTTGTGTTGTAAATTAATAAAATAATTGTTTAATGTTTATGTTGTATATTTTGTAAAGAAATTTTCACATTGTACATATTTCTTATAACTGTAAATTCATGTTATTGTAGTTATATTGACGTGTCCCATAACATAATAGGCCCTACGACAAAAATCAAATCAAATCAGTAAATGAATCGAACACAATAAAAAGAATAGCGCTGATCCCTCGTGGCTTCCAATTTCTTTTTAACACTTGTTAAGTTGTAGCTTTCATTGTAAACTTGTACCAAGGTTGTAGTCACAGATGAATAGTCCAATACTACAATCTTGTGTTTTAGAATAATATAAAAAGTCAATCCAAGCAAAAGAGCCCGTTCTTCACACGGGCTTCACTAGTGACGTTCAGTTGTCTCCATTTTCAGGAAAAATTACGTTCTCTTATAGGTAATTTGAGAGGACACCTGAACATTTTATTGTATTACTAGCTATTGTATTATTCGTGTCGGCCGCGGTGGTCTAAGAGGCAGCGTGCCCAAAGGTCGCGGGATCAAGCCCGGCCGCGGTCGATGGATTTTTCAGGACGTAAAAATCCAGGAGGGACTTTAAGCTGGGGGCCCATGTCGTAGATTTACGGCATGTAAAAGAACTCCAAGCCTAAATTAGAGCCTCTGGACAGAATTTCTCAGCCCTTTCACGTCCAAGTTTCCGGAGGGGGGTTGAGAGGCGATGGGTTACCACCCATCCCTCTTCTCTCTCCCGGAAAATAAGCGTAACAAAATTAACGTAGGTAACAGAAACCTCCACTTGGAGGCCCTTCGCCCCAGCATAGGGATATAGGATAATAGACATATTACGGTTAGTGCCTTTAGCATATATGGGCTCAAATTAACCGAATAATTTGTCGTATATTATTATCATAATTATTTATGTTATTACAAAAAATCATGATTCTACAAAGCAAAAATCGAACATGTCTTGTTCCGATTCACTCATGATCGTTTTAAAGTAAATTAAATTTTTATGTGTCTCAAATATATTTTTATGCTTTCAAAAGACTAAATACAAGAAAGAACTTAACCAATTTACTGTTCTAAATATACATAAAGAGAGCATGCAAAAGTTAGGTTTAGAATTTAGACGGTGCTTGTGATTAACAAAAATCACAGGAAGGATATTATTGGACAAGGCAAGGAATTCTGATATAAGACAAGAGTGTGGGGGACAAGACAAAAAGGCAGAGCAGAACGAACATGCAAAAATAAAGAATAAAAAAAAAAAAGTTAAATCAGCAAGAATTAATAAACCAGAAGGAAGAAGTTCGGATGGTGTACGAAAAAGATGATGTGGTTAGGGAGAACTGGCTAACGGTGAAGGTAAAGAAGAATATGGTATGATGCTTGTGACGAATTTCTTGAGAGAGCTCCTGTGAAGCAGCTTTTTTTTTTTAGAAGAATCAGAAAAAATGACTTCTTCATGTAAAATGGTTGTAAAAAGGAGAAAGTTCATACCATAGTGCATCGCATCCCTGAAGGATACTCAACCCAAATGTGGAGCTTGTTTCCAAAAGGTACCAAATCCATCTGAACAAATTTTACAGGAAATGAAAAAAACGTTATACAGTTGATAAATTATACTGATATCGATAATTCATTCCTTACATATGCAGATAGACCTAAGAATCATATTTACATAAGAAACTAAGATATTCATTCATTATTAAGCTGTTTATCAACAAAACAAACTTGGATTTGGTACTTTTTGGCATGAAAATGTCAATTTTAGAAATAGTTACAACTCATTAAAACAGATTAAACTGATTAGGCCTACCTAATATCCTTAATTGCAGCTAATTATACTATATTATAACTTAATGTAATACACCTATAAAAAACAAGAGCAAAACAAACAAAAATTACTTGATCCTACTTGATTTTAAAAACAACAATACACAACTAACAGAATCAAGTTTCTGGAGCTTGTCTTAGCTTCATATAAACAATAAAGTACCTACTCATAATAAAAAACAGAATCATTTTCACGGCCATTTTCTTCCACACTCAAGTTGTTGGCACTGAATGCCACTGAATGCCAGTTCACCCATTTAAAATCAGGACCTAGAACATGAACTGATCCTACAGTTGCAAAAATTTCATCATATTGCTCGGGTAATAAGATGGTTTTTATTTTCCTTAACTTTTTCTCCACAATGCCAAAGGACCTGTCAGCAGGCATCTGGTAGACACTGGTTCATATTTTGAAAGAAAGCTTTAGCTCTATGTTTGTGGACAAGTTTTTCTACAAGAAACTACAGGCATGTGATGTCACTTAGCCAATGAGAAGCAAGAACGCTCTATTACGTAATTGTTCGACCATAATATTTCACCAATGGAACGTGGTACTTTTTGTCACGAAACTGTGGAGGGATGTGGTACTTTTTGCTACAAAACTCAATCTTCCAAGCCCTCTAGCAATGGGATTTGGTACTTTTTGGCGATTTTAACCACTGATTACGATTGTTAGGCTAGTTAAGAATGTGCTGCCACCTTTAACTCATTTTTCGAATTTTTTGGATTTGGTACCTTTTGGAAACAAGCTCCTCAAATAGACTCTTATGTAATGCACTCACGTAACTTTCTTTACTGTAAGTATGGGCAATACATCTTTCTCTTTCTTTTGTTTGCCTATTGCCTTTATATTCACACGTTTTCAGGAGCATTTGAGTGAGCACCAGCCTAATCCTGAGAGTAAGAGCTTGTGTGGACTGTCCTTTCTAGAAACCACACTGGTATTCACCAAGGGTCGATTCCACATATGGCTCAAAATGTTTTGATAAAATAATTCTGTTCAATAAAATATTCAATTCTGCTTGTATTTGTACTTAAATTGAAATTGTTATTGTTGATTGCAACCATCCCTTCCCTTATAAAAGCATCACAAACATAACTTGGATTTGAGGGCCATATCGGGGTCCATCCTCTCACTGCCACAACAGTACTTGTAATCAGTGATGGGAAAAGTACAAAAAGAAAGTAATTGGGGTGAATTACAATTACCTGAGAGAGATTTTACTTAATTACAATTACAAATTACTTTTTCGAAAAGTAATCAGTAAATTTACAATTACATTTACAATTACTTTACAAAATGCCAGTACCTAAAAATTCCTTGTTTTTGGTATGTTTTGGGCACAAGCCCCAATTATTAATGAACAACAACAACAACAAAAACACTCCAATGAGAATATTTTCGGAAACACTGAGTAACTTTTTGTGAATATTAACTCTAATTTGGAAAATAGTTGCAAAAACAGTAGTGATGACAATATAGTAAGCGAGAATGATACTAATACTAACGACTACTAAATTGTAACAATTACAATTTTATTTCAAGAAGTAAATTACAAGTAGAAATTACATTTTTTAAAAAGTATTGATTACAAGTAAATGGGACCAAAAAAGGAATTGTTACTGTAATCCGATTACTTTTACTCAATTACTTCCCATCACTGCTTGTAATAGAACGTCACACATGTGACCCGAACCGATTTTAAGTAATATCGTTATCAGGTCATGGGTGGGCCGATGCGTGGATGCATCCAGTCGTCACAATACCGAACGTGTTAAGGAAATTATCAATAAGTTCCTTGGAAATGTAAAAGACATAGGGTGATCAGAATTTCAGACACAAAAGCAGAACCCAATTGTTACAGTGGCAACGACACACTAGACCACTGGTTTTTCCATCTTACTAATGTAATAGGTCTTAAAGAAAGTCTTAAAGCAATCACTTTAATGCAGAACTCTTTTTATTGGATACATTACATTTGTTACATTAAGACATTGAAACTCACAGTGTGTTATGATTACTGATCTCTGAAGAGTTAATGAGACGCATCTTAATTTTGTGCTAATGAACAGTAGATTTACTTCAGTCCAGTGTGCACGGTAGAGTCAATGCCGATGAGAAATTTACAATGTATATATGTATCACATATATATATCATTTCTCAGCAATGCCTGTTTCCTTGGCATTTCTGGCTATGGAATATCTCCATGGTTAATCTTTGAGCTACCAAGAAATGCCTTTGAATGCAGTTTCAATATGATTCTCACCAGAGAAAGTGCCAAGTTTCCAATAGTTTGGTAATTGCATATGAGTTCCTTTGGACAGAGTCCTCACATGCAACACAATACAGTTAAGCACTTTCTTTTACATTTAATGATGATATTCACAACTATTTTACTAGAAATTATAATTTTATACACTTACCACAAAATTCTTCAGTCAAAGGTGAAAAGGTGAAAAATTATAATGAATTACCACAAGATATGAAGGATATTAGAAATATAGACTTTTTGATTCAAAGACTAACGTTTATTTCTGGTCACAACTACTTTTTCTATTAAATTTATGGCTTCTGTGATAATCTTAGTAATGTATTATGTTTTCATTAGATTATATTTATTAATTGTACTTTTTCCTAGCTCTTAGTAAAATATAATTTGGCAGAAGTTAAGTGTAGACTGAAATCATGAAATGCCTGCTTTTATGCAGTTCAGAAACTCTTATCATCTAGTCTTCTGTTCAGAAATCTAAAAATAAAAATTTATAAGACAATTATCGTGCCGGTTGTATTATATGGATGTGAGACATGGTCGCTTACTCTTCGGGAAGAACATAATCTGAGTGTATTCGGAAACAGAGGGCTTAGGAAAATATTTGGGCCTAAGAGAGATGAAAATGGGGACACGAGAAAACTGCATAACGACAAGCTTCATAAACCTGCAATCATCACTGGATGTAGTAAGGGAACTGAAGTCATGGAGGATGAAATAGGCTAGACATGTTGCGCACATGGGGGAGGAAAGACATAGTATATCTAAAAAATATTGACTGTGAGACCTGAAGGAACAAGACCACTTGGAAGACCTAGACATAGGTGGGAAGACAATATTAGGATAGATTTAAGAGAAGTGGGATTTGAGAGGGATGGTTGGAGTTAGCACAGAATAGGGTTGAATGGCGGGCTCAGGTAATTGCAGCAATGAACTTTCGGGTTGCATAAAATATATAATATTCCTTTAGCTTGCATAGGAATTGTCTATTGCCATTGAGTAAGTATAACTTAATTTATATTTTACCGACAAGCAACGGGTTACTCAAGTTACTGGAATGTAGACGAGAGAGAATGTTCACAGAAGTGTAATGGTGTTTGAAAATTTTAAAGTTAAAGTGAAAAAGCTTACTCAAGTAACCCAAAATGGACATGACAGTTAAAAGCACATGACTGTCAGATAATATAAATAATAAGTCACTCCACTTGTTGAGGGGTTTGTCCTAAAATCCCTTTTCCCACAAGGTTCTTCTTGGGGAGAAATTCTTGTATGAGCTGACACTATATCCAAATAGCATTCAGACATTTTCATTAAATATTACTTCACAAATGCCGGATGCCAAATGATGTCAAATTTATAACAGTGTCTGTAGTACTTGATAGCTCTCTCACAAGGAAAATAAGTATGATTTAATTCCAAATATTGGAAATCTCTTGGATAAAGTATCATGAGACGTTCATCTTGAAAGATGCCCCTTCCACTACAAGAGCGCTTCCAGGTACTGCTCCTTCAGGCAGCTGCGATAAGCGAGTCTGAAACAGATAATTAATAGAAATCCAAAATAATTACTAATTTGTAAAAAATTAAAGAAATGAATGTATTTATTTAAAGGGAATGGTGAATCATTCTGTGCATTCAAATATAGGTCTACAGGAACAGGCGAATTTCCTCTTTTCAAAGTTGTAATGGACGTTTTTTTCTAAAAATTTGATAAAATGTTTGAGAAAATGAGTTATATATGATATTCATATGTTCTTTATGCTACCAATCTACAGTGTCATAATAAAAAATAAATAAAATCAAATAAAATAAAAATAAAAACTCTCTCTGAAGCTCTGGTTATGTTTGTCAATGCAAAGATTGGTATTTCTCCCTACCTTCCTTTCAGACTCTTAACAGCTACACAAGAGTATTAATATAAAGGGTGTTAATGAATAAAACCGAAATAATTTACTTGTGTATAGAGGGGACATAGACAAGCAACTTTTATTAGGAGAATTTTGCTCTATGGATTCAATTATGCCTGTTACAGCATAAAATCTCCCAGGGCTTGTAGTCCATGTGCCAGACCCCCAAAATCGACCATGTCATTATAATTTGGGGGGACTGAATGAAACTTATACCACACGTTCCTGGGGTCATGTGGAGCAAAAAAGTCGGGGGGGGGGCCATCATGAGGAGGTAGCTTTCAAAAATGGCGGCCATTCAAAATGGCGGACGCTTGTGAATCTTTAAATTCAAATATCTCGGGATTGGGTTCATCAATCTTGAATTTTGTTTTTTCAAAATGTAGGTTATTCTTCTGGATACATGTTTGTTCAACATGTATGTGGCCGAAAAACCAATATTTATTGGTCAAAATTCTAAAAATCGGAAATATAGATTTTTTGACATTTACGTTTTGCGGTTTATTACTCTAACCGTTGGGTATATCGAAAAAGTGTCTGAAACAAAAGTTGTAGAGACACATCTCACCTTTAAAACGCAAAAATGAAATCCAATATCGGATCAATAGAATCCGAGATATCCAGATTCAAAGCGGGCGGAGCGGGGTTGAGCATGTTGACCGAGCGTTCGGTGCAGCCTAGTGAGAGGCGAGACTTGGCATAAAATCCTGCGTTTTATTTATTCTCAGCCTCAGTAATTGCTTTATTACTAGATAAATTTACATTATCTACTAATGTGCACTGCTTTTAACATGATTATTAAGCACTTTCTCATAAATACAATTAACAACTATATTGTTTATCTGGGAAATGGACGTCAATAATTACCAACTCATATAATATACTGTCAAGGCTTTTATATTCGATTATTATGATGAAATCGTTAAAGGAACTTCAAATAGTCGAAATAATTAAAAGATGAAAAAAGTATTACAGTTTAGGTATGTATCGGAGACTTTTAACAATACTTTCAGAAATGAACACAGGACGTAAGCAACTAAGAAATAAAAATTCCTATAAAATGCCTTATAGCCTATAATATTATGAACAATCTTGAAATAAGTCTTCTCTACAAGAATCATTGTAATCAGTTATTATAATTGCACTCTTCCTCATCTGATGTTGCTTTGGTACACCCCTTACACCCACAGCTCTCGGTGCATCGGATTTGAGTAATAAATACAATTAACAATTATACAATTTATCTGGGAAATGAACATCACTAATTATGAACTATACATCCCTTAACTCTGTACTTCAAGATGAACATGTTCAAGCCACTCTACTTGATACATCTTCTTACAAGTAATGAAGAAATGCTGTCCTTTCGGATGAAATATATCGCCCTAGTGGAGCTACTTTCCGTTTTTCTTCGGACTAATCGAGAAGGCATTTTTTTCTGTTTTTAGCTGCTGTTGAAAAAATTGTGCCTTGAATTTTTGCGCTGGATAGAGTGAACTACTCACATTATCTATCATAACACTTTCTTGAATTATCTAAACTAGAAGGAGAGCCCATATGTTCACCAATATTATATAGAAGGAGGTTTTCAGTACAAATAAGAAGCAACAACCCATTTTCTAGAATTCCAGTGGACCAAGCCATCAAAGAGACTGTAAACAAAGACACCCAAACTCCTGAAGGTACTAAGGATTTCAGTCTGAAAAAGTAGGCTGTAGTATGGTAATATGTTAATGCTGAGTACAGAGCTAAAGAACCTCCTCAGCATTCTATCATCCAGAGAAACAGATTAGTGACACCCTGACCTCCAAAGCCCAAGGACACTTAGAGATGAGAAAGACGTGACAACTCTCACTGACCTTCTAGCCGAATGGACGATCCCCTTCGATCCCAACCCTTAAGATATTGTACATTTGCCTACTGGAATATATGTTCTTCTGATCACATTGATTCGGAAAACAAGGGGAAAATAGCTTATTAAGAGTTCACGTTTCGGCTAGCTAAAGGAGAAGGGTTTCATAAACGTATTAAGAAAGTGGGTCTTAAGATTAGTAGACTAAAGAAGAGCAAAAAAACCAAGGTTGAAAACAAAGAAGTAATCCTCCAGTGCAATCGAAATTTATTCAGCAAAATGACCTTTATTGCAGAAAACCAACAACTTGACATGATGGAAGGATTCAGATATCCTCTGGCACCGGCGAATGTTAATGGGCCTTTGAAGAAAACCTACAAATCAGTATTATCTAATTTTTTGGAAGTATACACCACCCCTGCCAGTCTGCCGGAAAAAGATTTGGCCTGAATCATTGATTCAATAGCCGTGCTTCAGTCCGTCAAAGGATAACAAAAAAGTTTTACGAATTCTCAACGAATTTTCTCAAGCAGGTTTTTAATATAGGTCGGAGGGTTGACATATATTATTCAGAGGTTTCGACCAAATCTTTGGAGCGGGAAAAAAGCGGAACAGCTGAAGGTATCAAATTTAGTGAAATCAAGGGTGGCCACAGAGTGGTTTGTTAGAGGACGCTTCTAAGGAACAGTTACGGCAAAAATATAATGACAATATTATTTTTTTGCAGTTTGTAAGAGGAGAAATTTGAAAACATAATTGGAAACCTAGAAATCTTCGTAGCAGTTGGTGAGATCTGCTTCATGATCATTTATATTACGAGAAAAAATGTTCCTGAGCTGTTCTGCACTCAAGAATAAGCTGATTCCAGAATGATGCTGCATGCAAGGAACGCCGCTACATCATCTGAATCAGTTCTTTGCTTTTCAATCAATACAGATGTATTAGTTTTGGCTGTAGGTTTTTGCAAAACCATAAAAAGCAAAAACTTCTGAATCGGGAAACAAACAAACCAGTTTTAACAGATATGCAAGTTTCCCAGATAGTATCTGCCTTAGGCGAACAGCTTTTTACAGCTCTTATTGGGTATTACTGCTGGTCTGGCTGCGACACAATCAGTGCTTTAGCTGGCCATGGGAAAGTTAAAAGCTTTTGTGCAAAAAAGGAAAAACAAAGATTTATTGAAGCATTCAGGAAGTTAGGCAAAGATTGGATGATGTATAATGATGTTGATGACAGCAAAGTAGAATTTGTCTTCCAGTCGTATGCCCCCAAACGCAAGGTGAAATGAGCTGCGCTACCAGATGTTCAGAGGGCCAGATTGAGAGCTTCCAAATGTCTCTTTGTAAAGACACCTTGAGAAAACACAATAGACGTGCCAACTACCAGGCCGGAATTTTGATCAACTGTGCACCAGAAAGTTACTCGTGCTCAGCAACTCAAATCTGAATCATCGAGAGCTGTTGGTGCAAGGGGTTTGCCGAAGCAACGGCAGTTGAGGACGAGAGCAATAATTATAATACCTGACTTCAGTGATTCTAGTGAAGAAGACTTAATTCAACATTGTTAATAATAATGTATAAGGCATTTTATGGGAATTTTTATTTCTTAGTTGCTTACATCCTGTGTTCATTTCTGAAAGTATTGTTAAAAGTCTCCGATACATACCTAAACTGTAGGCCTAATACTTTTTTCCTCTTTTAATTATTTCGACTATTTGAAGTTCCTTTAACGATTTCATCTTAAAAATCTGGTATAAAAGCCTTGACAGTATATTATATGAGTTGGTAATTATTGACGTCCATTTCCCAGATAAACAATATAGTTGTTAATTGTATTTATGAGAAAGTGCTTAATAATCATGTTAAAAATAGTGCACATTAGTAGATAATGTAAATTTATCTAGTAATAAAGCAATTACTGAGGCTGAGAATAAATAAAACGCAGGATTTTACGCCAAGTCTCGCCTCTCACTAGGCTGCACCGAACGCTCGGTCAACATGCTCAACCCCGCTCCGCCCGCTTTGAATCTGGATATCTCGGATTCTATTGATCCGATATTGGATTTCATTTTTGCGTTTTAAAGGTGAGATGTGTCTCTACAACTTTTGTTTCAGACACTTTTTCGATATACCCAACGGTTAGAGTAATAAACCGCAAAACGTAAATGTAAAAAAATCTATATTTCCGATTTTTAGAATTTTGACCAATAAATATTGGTTTTTTGGCCACATACATGTTGAACAAACATGTATCCAGAAGAATAACCTACATTTTGAAAAAACAAAATTCAAGATTGATGAACCCAGTCCCGAGATATTTGAATTTAAAGATTCACAAGCGTCCGCCATTTTGAATGGCCGCCATTTTTGAAAGCTACCTCCTCATGATGGCCCCCCCCCCCCGACTTTTTTGCTCCATATTACCCCAGGAACGTGTGGTATAAGTTTCATTCAGTCCCCCCAAATTATAATGACCGATGGGTCTGGCACATGGACTATTGGCTGCCACTGACTTCTAATATTTGAAAAAATTCAAAACAAAGGAACTTCGTTTTTAACACTGAAGTTATGTTTAAAAAAACTAATACAGTGGAGGCCAGCCATGTGATTAGTCCGTAAATTTTGCAGATTATGAAAACTCTCAATTATGATATAGCTGTCAATGAATGATTAACAATCAGGTTTTTATCGATCACTAAAAAGGCATGAAGTCAATTTAATGCAAATTTTAACCCTACTTCGCTTCATTATTGACTTATGAGCACCAAATTGTAATGACTTTAATGCCCTGTAGCATACACATTTTACGTCATAGAGCAAAAATCTCACAATAAAAGTTGTTTGTTTATGTCCCCTCTATACACAGGTAAAATATTTAGGTGTTATTCATTAACATCCTGTATTGATGTGCATTTGTATGCTATTGCTATGAGTTGAAAACAGAAATGAGTAATTACATTACATTTTTTACTAAAGCTTTCGAAAAGTGAGTAAATACGTGTCATCAAGAAAACAGTAAACATTTTTAAATCTTCTGTAAATAGGTGAGGATGATGTTAATTTAATTTCTTACTTAATAAATGATTGAAGAAGAACATTGGCACTGTAAACGTGAAGTCAGATTTCACATAACCTGATATTTCCCATCCATACAGAATGGGGAAACTTGTGCAGTTCTTTATAACTTGATAGAACACAGCATGAGAGATTTAACAAAACTTGATAATGCATACACTCATCCCGATCATCTTAGATAATATAATACGTTCTGGCTTTCCGTTTTCTTTGCCCATACAGACTCGCATGACCGTATCACTCATTTCTCAAATTGCTTTTCCTGGAGTCCGATGCTAGGAAAAGAATCCATTGCTGTTAGCATATTACATCAGATATGTGGAGGAAAATGTTACATCTAAGTAGGTGTTGGATGTCTTTCACAAGCTAGACATGGAAGGAATGTTGGAAGCTTATGGTCTTCTTCCTTTCTGTTGACATGGATATGGATTCCACCATTCAAAACTCGGACAGGACTCTGAGATGATCCCATTGGCAAGCTAACACAACTGCCCACATTAAGGATAAATGAATGGCGCCACAACATCCTTATGATAAATAAGCATTATTGGTATAGGTGACATTTTCAAACTTCAAAGTGAGAGTAAAAGCACTCACTGAAGAAGTTCCACACAACTGGGAATAAAGTGTCTGGCAAAATGTAGCCCCTTAAACATGGCCTACAGCCCAGAAGATGTCTAGCATTCAAATTTTGGATGAAAACTTTAAACTGTTGAAAAACAATGGTATTTTAGGAGATTAATAACATTTTGGAGTCAATTTATTAAGTGCCAGAAGAGTACTTTCTAAGATTACTTGGTGAACGGGAAAAATGTCTGTCCGTACATCTGGCACGATAACTCATGTACACTCATGAACACTTTATCAGATTTTTGTGAAACTTAGTATACATATTTACAAAGTTCATAGGAAGAACCACATTGATTTTGGAACAAATCTATTGACTGCAACTGGAGTAACGACCAATTAACAGTCACATGCTTTTTAAAAAGCAAATTTGCATCAATTGACAATAGGCTACTGAAATGAAGACAAGTGACTGTGTATTTGTATGCCTTCAGATGTTCTGACAAAAATAAAGGGATAATTTTGACGTGAGGAATTTGTTATAAATTTTTTTGGTTAAAGTTCTAGTTATTCCTCTTATTCCTTCATATACAGTGAGTCCCACGCAAGAGTTGGCCAATCATGCAGGTTTCTGCATCGCGGCAGCCCCTGCTCTAACTCTTGAGCGATTGGGTGAAATATCTATGTAAATAAAGCCGCTAACGGTGTAATGGTTCAGGTTCTCACATTTACAGTTGAATTAATGAAAATAACCAAGTACCTCATCACAAGAGATCTTGCATTCACACAACACTGGCATCTTTTCAGGAAATTTTCTTTCGCACGCTTAAGTTCAGCTTCCGAAATAGAGTTCATTTATCTTGTGATATTGTCTTTAAGTTCTTTTAAAGTATGTGACTAGGACTATTATTTACTGGGAAACTTGAAAAATAAGGTGTAAAGGTCAATTTCCCATACATTAGAAGAACTTAAAGACAATATCACAAGAGAAGTTAACTCTATCTCTAGCTGAACTTATGTGTGTGAAAGAAAATTTCCTGAAAAGATGCCAGTGTTGTGTGGATGCAAGAGGACATTTCCAGCATCTCTTGTGATGAGGTACGTGGTTATTTTCATTGTAATTCCAATTGTAAATGTGGGAACCTGAACCATTACACCTTTCACGGCTTTATTTGCGTAGATATATCACCTGATCGCTTGGGAATTAGAGCAGAAGCCGCCACGACGCGGAAACCTGCATGATTGGCCAACTCTTACTTGGGACTCACTGTATTACGCTGATCAGACTTTCTCATGAAACAGTGTTCTAAATCGCAATAGTTTCTGAAATATCGCCTATTAACTCCATCTGGCACTTTGTTATATCGGTTTACCTGATTTTATTAACACTTTAATTTTATTTTTTTCAAGAAACTGCACATGCGTTAGCCAATCTTCCGCTTCCCTGCATGCATCGAAAATCTCTACAAACTGCTCTCTTCTATGCCCTCCACTAGACCAGACCCGACCAGAATAGTCAACTTATGTATTTGGTACCTAAAAACGTATACAGAGTGCTTCAAAAAGAGTATACACACTTTGAACTGTCATAGAAAATTTATTTCCCGTTCTACAAGGTTAAATTTCTGGAAATGGAAAGCTTAAAAGTCCAATTGGGAAAATAAATTACTTTCTAATGAATATGTGATTAATGTTCAAAATGGTGGCCTTCAGCCATCAATACAGTACATTTCTGAGTATGAGTCACCACTGATTCCGTACATCATACCAACGTGTCCAATGAGATTTCTGCGCACACTACTTATTCCATATTCCCTGCCATTCGTGCTTTATACAGTAATGACAAGTTTTATTTACAACAAGATGGTGCCCCGCCGCACTATTATACCTGGATCAAAATTTTGCCAGGCCAGTGGATAGGACACAGGAGGCCAATCAAGTTTTCTGCACGCTCTCCAGACCTAATGCCGTTAGATTTCTTCTTATGGTAAAAGACAAGATGTACAACATAAACCACGTAACCTAGACACACTTTGGAATGAGATTCAAGAGGTGTGAGCAGAAATCTCATTGGACACTTGGTACAATGTACGGAATCAGTGGTGACTTGTACTCAGAAATGTATTGATGCTGAAGCCCACCATTTTGAACATTTGAACATTAATCACATCTCATCAGAAAGTCATTTATTTTTCAAATTGGAATTTGAGCGTTCCATTTCCAGAAATTTAACCTTGTAGAACTTAAAATAGTTTTTCTATGACACTTCAAAGTGTGTATGCATTTTTTTGAAGCACTCTATACAAGGTAATTCAAAATGCTCTCTGGGGTTTTATAATGCCACTACATCCAAACTACTAAACATAAATTGATGCAATAAGTACCAAAAGAAACAGCAACTGTGAAAGTTTGGTTTGCCTCCTACAGATGTTCAATGTGTCCACCTCGGGTCATGTGGCACACATCAATGCGATATTGCAGTTCTTCCCACACTCAACGTAACATGTCACGATCGATGGTGTTGACGCTGGCTCTGATACGCGTCTTCAGATCATTCAAACCATTAGGCAAGGGTGGCACAAAGACAGCATCTTTGATATACCCCCACAAAAAGAAGTCGCAGGGGGTGAGATCTGGAGATCGCGGAGGCCATGGCATCAGCCTGTTGTCGCAATCACACCCACACCCACACCCACACCCACACCCACACCCAATTCAGCGTCATGGCAGATTGTTGTTTAGGTACCTCTCTGTTTAGTCCTCTACAGGCTTGATACGTGGATTTTTGCAAGCTTCGTTGGTACAATTGTTGCACAAGGTCCACGTCGTCTGGTGTTCTGGACGGACGTCCAGTTGCTTTCTTCTTGCACAAGCATGCAGTTTCTTTAAACTGTGCATACCATGCATGAAATGTCTTGTCTGTTGGTGGACCCTTTCCATATTCCCTCCAAAAGAGACATTGGACGGAGATTACTGACAGAAAATGCTTTCTCACCAGCCGTGAACGCCATTTTCATTTAATGCTACCTGGCAGCTGAAAATTGAAACTACCTTCCATTGTTGCGATTATAAATGAAATTTCCAGAGTTTCTTTATGTTACTATCAAAGGTTAGAAAAGATATCCTAATAACCACTCTGCAATGGTTTTTTAAAACCCCGGAGAGCATTCTGAATTACCCTGTTTATTAAAAATATATATTTACGTTTAATTAGGAAACACTTCTTTTTGTTAAATTCACTTGGAATGGGAAGACACAATGAAGTGAAATAATATTAAACACATTATCTTCAAGAACACTCTCTACTTCATAAATTGACTACTTACTAGTTAGCCAGCTCTCAGGTGGACATTCCACCCATCGTCAGACTATGTCCCACATAGTGGGACATAGTCTGACGGGTGGAATGTCCACCTGAAAGCCGGCTAACTAGTAAGTAGTCAATTTAATGAAGTAGAGAGTGTTCTTGAAGATAATGTGTTTAACTTCTTTTTGTGTTAGAGATATGGTATAAGATAGTTGCTTTCAATTTTTCTAGTTATTAAAATCAGACATGTACGATAACTTTGATAATATGAAATTAAGCTGCATTCCATTACAGATTGCTACCAAATTCAAAGAGCGAGTTGGCAGGCCACAAGGAGAGTCTAGGCTGTAGTGGTTTCTGTTTGTTCGTGTGTTGTGTTAAATTTTCCCTTCTCCTAGATCAGTGGCAGTTCAGGTTTACAGTTTGTTAAAAACTTCTGCTACATCGTTTGAAGATAAAATACAAATTAGCAATTAGGTAGACCAGTCCCTGATTTAAAATTAACACAAAAAGCAAAAAGAGGCAGCAGCCAGGAACACATAAGGCATTTCAATAGAAAAGTTTATGATACATGTAACTGAATTTGTGGCTGTAATATTAGAAATTTTGAACGAGGCTGCTCTCCATACGTGTGTTGAAGTTCATTAGTTTGTTTTTGTGTTTTTGGATGAATATATTCTTAAAGTTCAGACAAAAAAGGAAACTAATATCAGATGATATTTATTTCATAAACAGATGCCTAAAAGAGAAAATAACCCCAAACTTTGTAAGAATTGTAAAATTTTATAACAATAGTAAGCAACAGTTGGCAGTGGAGAAGAAAGTATTAGAATTGAAAAGATGTAAACACCACCGTACATTTAGAACAAAATTTCCATGACCATTTAAGTTTCAGCCTGTAAAAGAAGAAAGATAACTTGAAAAAGAAGTTTGACAATTTGACACTGTCACAAGCCACAAAAAACAGAAATAGCAAATCAAAGGCCTAACAACAAGAATGTAATTAATCTCTCCAAACAAACTTTTTCATAAAAAGAAATGCCAGTCCTAAATAAAAGATTGAAGACATGTATAGACTGCAGCACAGACATCGATGACTACATTGCAGACATAGAAATAGCTTTAGAAAAATGTGAATAAACCAACAAAATTTTGATAAACAAAAGCTGCGAAAAAATCATTAGAGAAACTGACAGCAAAAAGAAAAACTGTAAAATAGACAGACAGATAATTACGTCACTCAAAGAAAAGGACATACACTACACCAAAGTAGACAAAGAAGACTATTGAAAAAGAATGGAGTCCCTTTTAGATGCAGATGAATTCACAAATGTCAATTCCAAACCCTTAAACAAATGCATCAAAGAAGTCAATGAAGCTATAAACATAGCAGTAATCATCCCAAAAGCTTGGAGTTTAAAAATAAAAGTATACAAATTATCTCATATATATTCCATAATTACTTTCCATTTTTTCAGGCATCTTGGTCCTTCGCTCTTAGTTGTGATTTTTGAGGGTCTAGGCTAAAAAAATATCTACATATATATATATATATATATATACAACCCAACTTTACCAAGAATATATGGTCTACCAAAGATTCATAAAACAGGAAATAAAATCAGGTAAACTGATGTAACGAAGAGTCATAATTAGGGGCCGTATTTTTTAGTAACAACGATAAGCGTGAAATTTTATAAAACAACCTCCCTTAGCTATATTTAGCTTTTATATGCTTAAAATACCAATATGAACCAAATTGAATCCACGAAATAACGCGAAATTTACTCGATTCCGCAAAATGTGTCTATAAGCACGAAATATGCCCCTTCTGTCCGTAAAGTGAGAAATGAGCACGAAAATGTGCCTTAAAATCACAATATTGTGTTTTGGTGTACTGTATTTTTTTATTTCTTAGCAACATGCTTATTTTCTGCTGTTTCTGTGGCTGTCGAAGATTTACCGATATATCGATATATTTGCACAATTTACTCAAAGTTTGTCTGTGACCTGGTTTGTACTGTTGAGTACACTCCTTTCCTGCTATGTCTTTGCCAAGTTAGCGATGCCTATGATCGATTACAGCTGAAGAATGTATAATGTTTGTATTCAACAAATTTCGTCTTTTATCCACAGTGGTATGGTTGGCACTTCTGTTTGCAAATGGCTATCTGATGGTGTTTAGTAGAAATTACGATAATATTTCTCGTCATTATATTTGAACATTAACTCTAATCATGCCCAAATCGAAAGTTACTTCAGTTCATACAAGGGCAGGTTATACAAGGGCAGAAGAATATAGAAATGGAATGTAAATAAAGGAGCAAAGTTTATCATTGCGCAATGTTCCCAATGTAGTAGGCCCTATAAGTAATTTATTTCACGAAATACCCACCGAAATAGAAGGAAGTTAACACCGAAATCAGCCATTTTATTTCACCATTAAATCAGGGCCCTAGTCATAATCCTTTTGTTTAATCAGTGATAATTGCAATTATGATATGCAGAAAATTAAGTTTTCTTTTTTATTATTATTTTTTTAAATATATTTCAGAGTTAGGCCCCTTTCAGACATGGCAGTTTTGTTGATTCAACTAAGTTGCCTGGTTGACTTTCAATTACTTGACTGCCTTGTGAAGACTCTTTTTGGGCTGGTTTCACACTGGGCAACTTGTGGAATCAACTTTTCTTCCCAACGGGAGGTCAGTACGATGTTAGATTCCAAGGAAGCAGCAGCACTTCTTGTGCTTGCTCTCCTGCAAGAAGAGAAATAGAAAAGGAGGAAGCCCAGTCGAAGAAAAGTTTGGGTTCATCCATTGTTACATCCATTGAGCCACGAGAATAAATTCTTCAATTATTTCCGCATGTCACAATCATCCTTCGAAGAGTTTCACACCCTGATCCAAAACAGGATTCATAAAGAAGACATGATTATGAGACAGGCTATATCAACGCAAGAAAGACTAGCCATTACACTGAGGTAAGTGAAGAAGTATTTTTAAGATTTATATTTTTTAAATTTCAAAAAATTAACCTAAAAATTATAAATTTCTTCTACCAAATTATAACAAATTATTGGTCTTTGATTAATAAGGATCAAGGGGAATACGAAAATAATCAAGCAACATGGCATGTCACTCAGATTTTTATTTACAAAAAATACAAAATATATTTAAAACACGACTATAAAGATAAAAAATCAAAAATTAGAGGATTCATTTGAAAATTCCAAATCTGAAAACAATGGGCTCATTGCCAGAGATGCAGCTGTAGAATGAGAGCTATGCGCCGAAGAGGGGATGTGACTGCAGGAGTAGGGAAAGGTGGTTGTCCATAAGAAGCGGAATTGGAAGTGGGATACGGTGCAGGGAAAGATGAATACTGAGGACAAGAGAAATTGGTGTCCGTCGCCTGCTGGATTGGAGGTTGTGGGAGATAATGTTGAGGGTGTACACTCATATTGTAATATTTTGTTACAACTTGGAGCAATTCAGATCACATGGCCAGTTTGTTCATACTTAGAATGGCACAGGTGTAGTTTAGCAGAGATATTAGAAAGTTATAATCTTCATCCGCCCCTTCTCTTTCACCCTTCCTCTTTTCTACAGCCATCCTTTCCTCTAAGTTTCTTTTCAACAGTTGGCAAACATCTGCCACATGATTTTCGCTATCACGCTTCTGCTTTGAAGGTGCTATGGAAGACTGAACTGCTGGGTTGGTCTTCTCAGTCCTCAATTCTTCTGTAATTGATGGAACTTCTTCCTTCTCCCCTTTTCCTTCCTCACCTACATCCTATGCATCACCAATGTTAGAATGAGTTATCTTAGTAGTGAATATACGAGCGAGGAAGGATAAAACGTCAAAGGAAACACATTGTTTTTTTTTTTCTTTCTTTCTTTTTGGCTGATCCAGATTTTGGAATTTGTGAATCGTGCTCCCTCTTGTAACACTGCCTTAGGTTCTTCCATTTTTTGTTAAGTTCTTTAACTGAAACATGAAATAAATAAAAATTATAGGAACTTAGTATGTGTGCACTGTTTGTAATAGGAACTGAAAATTGTTGCAGTTTATGAAATAAATTTAAAAGTAGGCATGCACTCTGTTTATTAATTTTTTTATTCATTTATTTATTACTTCCTCAGCCCGTACCATAGGTACTATAGGTAGAGGAAGTATTGTTTTCGACCCCAAAATTCGAAGTTGAGTTTTTAGCATATATACACGTTTCAAGGCCTCCTGAATCCAAAAATACATTTTTGGAAACATGTCTGTGTGTCTGTGTGGATGTCTGTGAACAGGATAGCTCCAAAACGGAAAATCGCATGAAAACAAAATTTTGTATTTGAGTCAGGTACCTTCTGGAGATGTGAGGCGAAGATTGGCGACAAGTTTCTCTTATTTTTAAGGGGACTTTACATAAATAAATGTTCGTTTTTCGGGAAGTGAAGTGAGAATTGTTGGCCATGCTTACAGTTAAGAAATATCTGAGGGGAATATTCGATAAATTTCGGAAATTATTCTTAACGGGGAAAGTTCAATAAACGTTTGCAGTCACTTGTTTATCTTCTTTTTTTGTTTGTCCATAGCCTGTGTTTTTAATCGCAACATTCAAAGAAGGGGCTATAAGGTATTTATAGCATAATTAGCGTAAAATTGTGTCTTGCGATTCTGTACAAGGATATGTGAATACTGCTAACTTTTATTTGGGCAGAGGAAGTTATGTGACTTTCACATCAGATTTTTTTTTCAGATATTTGGCTTCAGGGTGCACACTAACTGATCTACACTATAAATGTGGTATATTAACACTAACTGATCTACACTACAAATGTGGTATATTAACACTCAGTGGAATTGAGGAAGAAGTGTGTAAAGTTGTTTGGGACCCAAGCAGCCAATTCTTAGCAGTTCCATCAGAGGATGATTGGCTGAGTATCGCATCTGACTTCAAGAGAACAGCTAACTTCCCTCATTGTCTTGGTGTGATTGACAGGAAGCACATTAGGATAATAAAACCAAAGGATAGTGGGTCTCTTTATCACAATTATAAACATTATTTTTCAACTGCCCTATTAGCCATTTGTTATTCTAATTTCTTATTTGGAGCTGTTAATATTGGAGCTTATGGAAAGCAGGCAGATTCAGGATTGTTTGAGAACACCACAATATGGAAAAGAATGTTATCCAACACTTTAAACATTCCACCTGCATGCCCAATGGTAGAAGGAGGATGTCACGTGAATTATGGTATTTTACGGACTATAAGATGCACCTTTTTACCTTGAAAACAGAACCTTGAAAGTTGGTCTAATGGTCTGAAGTACACTAAAAAAATTAAAATTATGGTAAATATTTCATAAATATAAAGAAGGTGTTGTACACTATAAGATAATTATAAATGTTGGCACAGACTGTACATCAGTGCACTTGTCACAATTGTAAAATGAGGGTAGCTGGAATCCAGGTATACAATGCGAAAAGAAAGGAATGTTGAGTTCTTTCATACGAAAGGAGTTGTCTCTGCCAGGTGGTTTAAATGAAGCCAATGACCTCTAAACAGCCTTGTCCTGTTATACTTACCGTACGCTGAATTGAGGGGTAGAGGGTGTAAAAGTTTTTTCAGTCTTTCAAGAGAAATCAGTTCAGTTAAATTTTATGCGTTGCCACTTGTACAGAAGAGATTTTCTCACAACGCAGATTTTAAGTTAGAAGTGATTTACAATGATTCCCTTGAACAAGAATATAATTTGTTTATACAATGAAGTATATTTTTCCCTTTAAAAATGTTTGTTTAGAATCACATTAAATTTCTTCTCTGGACTTCAAATTTCCATCCTAAAATCAAGGTGCGTCTTATGGTCTGGAGCATCTTATAGTCCGTAAAATAAGGTATGTGTTGGTCGGTGACGAAGTGCTTGGATTGTCAAAACACATGATGAGGCTTGACTATCAAGCAAAGAGTTTTTAACTACAGACTGTCCAGAGCTAGAAGATTTGTGGAATGTTCTTTTGGTATTTTGGCCAACAAGTGGCGAATATTTCACCGTCCATTGAATGTAAAAATGCACTTTGCAGAAAACATAATTAAAGCATGTGTTGTCCTTCATAACTTTCTAAGGTTAAATAAAAGATGGGATGATTTTTGAAGACACTCTTGTTACACCAACCACATTACAGTATGTACCAATGGGGGAGGGTGTTTCTGGCCAGTCATACTCCAGACAGCCATGAGACATAAGAAATCACTTAGCTGATTATTTTGTTGGACCAGGGCAGTTAGAATGGCAATATAATACGAGGATCATACTTAAAAGTCGTGAGCAACATTTTTTCACAACCTTAATCTTTATTTGTAAGTGAAACCAAGTATATCATCTCAATCTACAGACCTTTCTTTCACTTTTCCACACAGTCTCCGTTTTTTTGCACACATGTTTCTCATCTTTCTGCAAGTGTCTGTAGACACTGACACCATTCAATACTCTGTCTTTTGTTTCAGGTTCATAATGACAGAACCAGTTTTCATCTTCAGTCACAATACTCGTCAAAAATTCATCACCTTCATTTCGAAATCTCTGAAGAAGGTTTTGGGCAATGGTTCTTCTCTGACGTTTGTGGTCCTCGGCCAATAAACGTGGGAACCAACCGGCACAAACCTTCCGATAACCTAAGCTGTGAATCATTTCTTGCACTGCACTATGTCCAACTGCAAGTTTTGCAGCGATTTCATTCACAGTAATATGCCTTTCTCCTGGAACGAATTCTATCACAAGGGTATTTTCAAACTTGCAGAACAATGGGAAACATGTGTGCAAAATAACACATGTGGAAAAGTGAAAGAAAAGTCTGTATATTGAGATGAAATTCTTGGTTTCACTTACAAATAAAGATGGTTGTGAAAAAATGTTGCTCACGATTTTCAGTATGCTCCTCTTATGATTTAAAAGAAGACTAGAGAAGTTTGTTGTCAACTGTAATGGTATTTGTCTAATAAAGAACTTCAGTTTGTAATTTTTTGATTAATGCAGAAACCTCCATCATAAATAAATTTTTAAAAACTCCCCATTTGGGAATCCAGGTAAATTTCTTAATTAAATAATTACTTAAATATGTTTAATAATTTGAATGAAATGTTCTTACCAATTGCACCTTGTTTGGCAGGCTCCATGCTGATAAAATCGGCATAGCATTTTTGTGCGACTTCCCTCCAAGCTTCACTCCTTTTGATTTTATCAATACATTCCTCACAGCTCATATCCCATACCGCTGGACTACTATGAATTTCTTCTATAAATTGCTCCACATTGAAACTGGCCGATGGAACATCCTCCATTAAGATCTCTGTGGACTCAACTAGGCGACTGGTGAGAAGGATGAATGCTGAGTAGTGTCTTTTGTGTTGAGACAACTAGTGTCTATGCCCCCTCTATACACAGGTAAAATATTTTGGTGTTATTCATTTAAACCCTGTATCTAGAGAGCAGCCTCATTCAAAATTTCTACCTGCCACAGACGTCATCAAACATGCACCCCCCTCTACCATCCAGGACCAGAACCAGGACCAGGACCAGCAACGGAAATTCAAAACAGTCAGACACAAGCTGAGGAGGCTCAGGATACTGATTGTAACCATGGTTCTTGAAAAAAGACAAGTAAGTGAAGTGAGTTAAACCATATTATCCATACTATCCATATACCATCACTCTATTACCAGACACTATCATTCTATTTATATCGCTACGACATTAAGCAGACACTACCAAGATAGTATTACAAAACACAACGAACAGGCAGAGAAAAATAGGCACACATTCTTTCAAGAATAATTGATTGCATTAAGTTCTGCGGTACCTTTCAGCTTGCCCTTAGGAGCTACAACGAATCAAACAAGTCAGAAAATCCTGGTGCTCTTTTAGGACTGTCAGACCTTATTGGCAGATTGAAATTGGGGTGAAAAAACATGAGGAGTCAAACAATGCTTTCATGGGAACTTCAAAAACAACTCAAAACAAGTTGTTAGACTATGTAATTGTAGGATTTCTCAGCCTGAGTTGACTATAAAATCTTTTTGGCTTTTCAGGTATCTACGGCATCATATTTGAGATGTCTGCTGATGTTTCGACCATCTTGCTGTAGTCTTTATCAAGGCTATTGCCTTGTTGTTAGACTGTATGGTCAAGTTTGCTGTGAAGCAATTGAAACTGAAATTAGGAACATAGATGAGGTAACATGTTTCGGAACACACCCAACTAGTTTTGGCTTTCAGATACAAAATAGATGGATGTCCACAAGAATGATTCTAGGGATTTTTTAACCCAGGGGAACAAATGCTGGAGCCATTACAGAATCTCTTATGGAGGAGATGGGTTGTATTCTAAAGAGTGTTATAGTAAATTGATTGACCCTTAGGCGCCGGCTTTGGGGGTGCGTTTCATCCCAAAATAATTATTGGAGATACTTGGCATAGCCAATAATATATATATATATATATATACAGTGTGTTTCACTTACGAGTTGGCCAATCCTGCGGGTTTCTGCATCGCAGTGGCTGCAGCTCTAACTCCCGAGCGATTGGGTGAAATATCTATGCAAATAAAGGTGTTAACAGTGTAATAATTCAGGTTCTCACAATTACAGTTAAAATTTCAATGAAAATAACCACATACCTCATCACAAGATATGGAAATGTCCTCCTCTCGCATCCACACGACACTGGCACCTTTTTAGAACATTTTCTTTCATGTTCATAAGTTCAGCTTCAGAGATAGAGTTAATTTCCCCATGTGATATTGTCTTTAAGTTCTTGTAATGTTCAAGTTCCACCATAAGTAATAGTCACATACTGTTTGATCCGGGGACCGTGCAAGCCAAACCCCTACTAATTACTCAATCTTCAAAAATTTCTTGAATGAGCTATATGCGCAGTAGCAGAGTCTTGCTGGAAATATGCACACCGACATTCAATATCGGTCAGTTCTTCAAAGAATGATTTAAGTATGTTATTCCTATAATCCTCTGCATTTACTGCCACATTATCTGAAAAAAATATTGAGGCTACTATCCTGTATGCATTTACTGTGCACCAGACATGTAATGGGATTTGTTGCACTGTATTGGGGTTCACTGAGCTCCAATACTGATTATTCTGTGAGAATATTATAGGAGAAAAATTCCTCCGGCACTGGGACTTGAACCCAGGACCTTTGGCTATTCGCGCCAATGCTCTACCAACTGAGCTAAGCCGGAGTTCAATTCACAGCGCCGGATAGAACCTCTCTCCTATGACTGATTGCCCTAATGGTCTACCTCACAGACAGACAAGTTATGTCATATGCAGTACTGTGAGGCACACTAATTAGTGATTTTTGTGACCGGGCTCCCACTGTTATTGTACAGTTGACATTCAAGATAGATATATAAGCTTTCATGAACCACAGATTATAATATTCTCATGTAAGGTCCAACAGAGACAATAATCTGTGGTTCATGAAAGCTTATATATCTATCTTGAATGTCAACTGTACAATAACAGTGGGAGCCCGGTCACAAAAATCACTAATTAGTGTGCCTCACAGTACTGCATATGACATAACTTGTCTGTCTGTGAGGTAGACCATTAGGGCAATCAGTCATAGGAGAGAGGTTCTATCCGGCGCTGTGAATTGAACTCCGGCTTAGCTCAGTTGGTAGAGCATTGGCGCGAATAGCCAAAGGTCCTGGGTTCAAGTCCCAGTGCCGGAGGAATTTTTCTCCTATAATATTCTCATGTAAGGTCCAACAGAGACAATAATCTGTGGTTCATGAAAGCTTATATATCTATCTTGATTATTCTGTGTCGAAACATAGTAGTGTAAATGGAACCACGCTTTGTCAGAGAAGATTATTAAATTTGGATAATTACCCCATTAGCAACATTCCTCAACATCCAGATACTGAACTGAACTCGACTGTCGTTATCACGTGGTATTCATGGACAACAGAGATCTTATATACTGAGTGCTTCAGAAAAATGTATACACACTTTGAAGTGTCATAGAAAATCTATTTTCCGTTCTACAAGGTTAAATTTCTGGAAATGGAAAGCTTAAGTCCAATTTGAAAAATAAATGACTTTCTGATGAAAATGTGATTAACATTCAAATGTTCAAAATGGTGGCCTTCAGTATCAATACATTTCTGAGTATGAGTCACCACTGATTCCGTACATCATACCAAAGTGTCCAATGAGATTTCTGTGCACACCACTTGAATCTCATTCCAAAGTATGTCTAGGTTAAGTGGTTTACATTTGTACACATCTTTTACTGTGCCCCATAAGAAGAAATCCAGCGGAGTAAGCTCTGGAGAGCGTGCGGGAAACTCAATTTACCTTGGCAAATTTCGATCCAGGTATGCTCGTACGTCCTTATGATAGTGGCGGGGCGCCATCTTGTTGGTAATAAAACCGTATAATGCAGGAATGGCAGGCAATATGGAATCAGCAAGCACTGTTAGATACTTTTCATTGTTGGATGATTATTGGCACGTTTGTTGGAAGATTGTTGAAGCTATTCTGCTGCCATCTGGTGCAGAAATATAACATTACTTCCTCGCAGAAATTTAACCTTGTAGAATGGAAAATAAATTTGAAATGATAGTTCGAAGTGTGTATACATTTTAATGAAGCACTCTGTAGTTTCAAATTTAGGATTTTCGTAGCTCGTCATGCTGAGGTGTTTGAAATTTCAGTTTGCCATGCAAACCTTCACAGAGATTTTTGAGGGGAATATTCTAATCATTCTACAAGATCATCTAATTTCTTCTCAGTAAGTACGTGCTGCTTTACCCTTTGTTTCCTATTGAGAATCAAACCCATTTCCTGAAGTTTACTTACAAGTTTTCGCACGGTTTCTCCGCTCTCTCTTCTTGCATGATGATGAAATCACATACAAATTGCATACAAAAATCCATTGCTCTATTGTATACTTATCTCAAGACATTATAACATATACACATTATACACTTGACAGAAGTTGAAATGATAGTGTGTCGATAAAACAAAGAAATTGAGGCCAAGGTCGCGGGAGTGCCAGCTGTTGTTGGCAAAATGCCAGCGTTGTGTGGATAAATCATCTGTGATGTGCTTGCTTATTTTCATCGTAATGGTGAGAACCTGATTAATTACAAAGTTAGCGGTTTCAGTTGTAATGTAGATATTTCACCTGAACTTGAAGTTATGCATTTAGCTTTGAATTAAATAGCAAATGAGTTCATCACTAGAAATGAAATTTGCATGCAATGAAAAGTAATTTGCAAAAAGGCCACCCTGCTGTGCAGTTTTTATTATTCCTCAATAAAAGAAGTACCGTTGTTAATAATGGAATAATTATTGATTAAATAAACACAGTGTTTATGTTTATGAATTAATAATGTCATTTGTTGTAATGAAGAAGGACTTGCAACATAAAATACAGAGTGTTAATGAATAACTTCGAAATTTTTACCTGCGTATAGAGGGGACATACACAAGCAAGTTTTATTAAGACATTTTTGCTCTATGACTTAAAATAAAATAATGTGTATGCTATAGAGCATATATGGGCAACGTCCGGCCCGCGGGCCGGATGTGGCCCGTTCCGACTTTTGATCCGGCCCGCGGAACATGCACATAATATGCCTTATAAGATCGGTTCACGAAAAGGTTTCATCGGAATTTTGAAAGAAAACACAATTGACTTGGACGTGTAAAAAGATGATTTAATAATCCTACATTGCATTATCCACCAACAAAACTTCTGTTCTAAGTCCATTCGATTGCAGAACGTCATGGATGTGGTAATAAAGACCATTAATATTATTTGATCCCACGCGCTTAACCTCGCCAGTTCAAAGCATTTTTGGATGACCTCTCTTCGGAACATGGTGACATATTGTTGCGAAGTAAGATGGTTAAGCAAAGGCAAAGTGCTGAAAAGATCTTACGATCTTAGACAGGAAATAGCTGATTTTATGGAAATCAAAGAAAAACCTTTGCCTGAAGTCAGTGATCAGAAATGGTTATGTGATTTAGCATTTCTAATTGACATCACGGGTCACTTGAATGAGTTGAATTTGAAGCTTCAAAAACAAGGTCAGTTGGTAAACGAATTGTACAGCCATTTGAAAGCGTTCCAGAACAAAATTCGCTTGTGGGAAACACAAATGCGACCTGGAAGCTGTTTTCATTTTTCAACACTATCCAGTCACGAAAATATTGATTACACTCAATATGCTGAAGAACTGAAATCACTGTCGGGGCAATTTTTTAAAAGATTTTCAGACTTCAAAAACTTGGATAGCTGCGTTAACCTTTTTGATACTCCGATGAAAAGTGACGTCGAGAAGGCTCCGACACCTGCAAATGGAGTTGATCGAGCTTCAGGAAGACACACATTTAAAGTCAAAATTTGAAGACGTGGAGCTAAGTGATTTCTACAGAACATACCTTGCCGAAGAAAAGTACCCACAGCTGAGTGCATTTGGAAGTACTTATAAATGTGATGTTCAGTATTTTTTTTCATGATGAAAACTAATACGGTAAATCAAAGTATCGAACGAGACTTACAGATGAAAATTTGGAAAACACTCTGCGCTTGTGTATTAGTGGGATTGATGACAACATTTATTATCTTCTTTGTCAATTTCAAGCTCAAATTTCTCATTCATGTAACTTTAGCATTATATTTTATAGATATAAAAAAAAAAACCGTATCATGATTATTTTTTCACAAATACCTATTATCTACGGCCCGCGACTTCATAAACATCGTAAAGTTTAGCCCGCATCTTTCCAAACATTGCCCATACCTGCTATAGAGCATTAAAGTCATTACAAATTGGTGCTCATAAGTCAATAATGAAGTGAAACAGGATTAACATTTTCATTAAATTGACTTCATTCCTTCTTAGTGATTGACAGAATCCTGATTCTTACTCATTCATCAACAACTATACCATAATTTAGAGTTTTCATAATCTGCAAAATTTACAGTCTAATCACATGACTGGCCGCCACTGCATTAATTTTTTTATTCATTACTCCAGTTTTAACAACTAAGTTCCTTCGTTTTGCATTTTTTTCATATGTTAGAAGTCAGTGGCGGCCATGCTCTGAGAAATGTTATGCTGTAACAGGAAAAATCAAATCCATAGAGCAAAAAACCTCTAATAAAAGTTGCTTCTCTATGTCCCCTCAGTTAAAATATACACAGTTAAAATATTTTGGTGCTATTCATTAACTCCCTGTATATTAAACTTGAATGTGATTTTCATTTTCTGAGGAAGCCCCCCTAATAAATTTTACAAGTCAGTACCTATGGATTGCACAATCATACGACAGAGCAGCTATTGTGAGTGGAGAGACTGGCACTGATCAAGCTACAATAAAACAATACTATCGTATTGCCCATTATATCCATTGTTATGAGCACCAATTAAGTTTAGTAATGGAACATGCCATGTCACAAAATCAACCTGCTAGGATATTTTTCGGTACCATTTCAGGATTTCCAGCCTATTTTTCTAGGTCATCACAACGAATTGCTGCTCAAGAAGCAATTGTTTATAAGAGGATTCCCAGTGGCTCACCAAGCGGTGGAATTTTAAATCAAGAACAGTGAATGTGATTTATGAACATAAAGATTCACTTGTTGAATGCTTCTCAGAATTAAAGCAAACTCTTTCTTCAAAAGCCAGCGTTCAAACAGTACAAAGGTTTAGGCTTAATTTAGAAGATCCTGAATTCCTATACATGCTCTCATTCTTTTGAGACTGGAATTATCTAACCTTTTTTCATTAATGATACTAAAAAGGTAGAATAAATAATAATAACAATAACAATAATAATAAAATAAAATAAAATAAGCCTATTGTGTCCCATGTAGGGCAAAGGCCTCCTAAGAAGGGTTTAGCTCCTCTTATCTAGCACTGCGAGCTACTCCACACTAGGTAGAATAGCATGAATTAATTAGACAGGATATGATATCATTCGGTAATTATTCATTACATTTATTAAAAAGGGAGTAATTTACCATTAGTAGGGTCCTGATTTATTGGTGAAATAAAATGGCTGATTTCGGTGTTAACTTCCCTCTAATTCGGTGGGTATTTCGTGAAATAAATTACTTTATGCTACATTGGGAACATTGCTTCTTTATTTACATGAACTAACACCTCCCTCCCACATTTCTATATTCTTCTGCCCTTGTATGAACTGAAGTAACTTTCGATTTAGTCATGATGAGAGTTAATGTCCAAATATAATGACGAGAAATATTATCGTAATTTCTACGGAACACCATCAGATAGCCATTTGCAAACAGAAGTGCCAACCATACCACTGTGGATAAAAGACGAAATTTGTTGAATACAAACATTATACATTCTTCAGCTGTAATCGATCATAGGCATCGCTAACTTGGCAAAGAGATAGCAGGAAAGGAGTGTACTCAACAGTACAAACCAAGTCACAGACAATCTTTGTGTAGATTCTGCAATCTTTGTAATCGATCACAAATATCGGTATATCGGTAAATCTTCGACAGCCACAGAAACAGCAGAAAAAAAGCATGCTGCTAATAAATAAAAAAATACAGTACACCAAAACACAATATTGTGAATTTAAGGCACATTTTCGTGCTCATTTTTCACTTTACGGACAGAAGGGGCATATTTCGCACTTATAGACACATTTCGTGGAATTGATTAAATTTCGCGATATTTCGTGGATTCAATTTGGTTCATATTGGTATTTTAAGCATATAAAGCTAAATATGGCTAAGGGAGGTTGTTTTATAAAATTTCGCACTTATCGTTGTTACCAAAAAATACGGCCCCTAACCATTAGTGCTGTGTAATATACGTAATATTTCATATTTTAAATTATTAAAATTTTGAATTAGAAAGAAGCAGTTGACATTACAAATCGAAACATGATTTAAAAGGAAATCAAAATTAAATTCTCCAATAATATTTGAGCTACGTCGTTAAGGACAACCAATCAGGAGGAAGGAAGATGAGTCGTAACGAAAACACACTCTGCTTCCTGCCAACGGACCGACAAGACCCAAGTCCGTGGTTGGCCCCCTTAATTACCTAAGAATACGCTGTGTGAATATTATTATATTTGTGAAAGTGTCAAAAGTATTATGAAAGTAAGTAATTATTGATATAGTGAATGATGAGAGCTTCATGAACTATGCATAATACAGCATCATTTAAAACACTATTGACAAAAAGCACATAGAAGGAAGTGTTCGAAATACATTCAAAGTTTTCATTATACCAAAATCTTTGTGTGTAATTATTGGTAAATATCAAAAACCCACTAGTTAGGGAACACGACCCTGAGGTGATTCGTGTGAAACGCTGAGTTCAGTAGCTGGTAAAAGAGGGAACTACGCCAGTGGCGCCGACTCCATGGGGCCTGAGCCCCCTCAAAAATTCGTTTGGGGGGGCTCCGCCCCCCCAATAATTTAAGAAAATTATTAGTTATATTATGCTTTGTAAAATCACAAAATTATGTTGGTATTTTTTATTTTCCTTGTTTGACGATAGTTACCTTTTAAAATACATTCAGTAATGAGTTAAAACAAATAATTATTACGGTAGTAAACAGGTTAACTGAAAACGAGTGGTGTGAAACATGATAGTGTTAGTGTAAGGTCTGGCGGGCCAGCGCTGCGGTCCCGGCGACATCAAAAGGACTGGAGCAGAAGTGCCTGGAACCCTCCACCTCGCGTCGCCTTGACGCTTCGAGACATTACGACGCCATGGCTATATAAAGCCCACCCTGCTGGAGCAGTCATTCAGTGTGGATAGTTTCGTTCTGTGCATGCTGCAGATGTGTTTAGCGTTCCGACTTTAGTGTTTAGTGGACTCTTTTATATGACTATATTTTATTCGTTTACTTTAGTCTCTTAGTGTATTGTGAATTAAGTTTGCAATGGATAAATTTGTTACCAAAAAGGTGCGCTTGGAAGTTGATGATACTGCAAGTCAACCTCCGACAATAACTGTGTCGTCAATTGCTTCGTCGTCTTCAGGCGAGAACTGTTCACAGCCAAAACCTGGACAATCTGGCAAGGGAAGATCATTTCAGAAGTCTTGGTTGATCAAATATACATGGCTAGAATATGAAGCATCTACTGAAAAAGTTTTTTGCAAAACCTGCAAAGAGGCAGATGCTAAAAATCTATTACAATTTTCTTCAAAAAAAGAAGATGCATTTATTTCCGTAGGGTTTTCTAACTGGAAAAAGGCTTTGGAAAAATTCCGTCTTCATGAAAATACGTTTACGCATAAAGAAGGTGTTCTGAAACTAAATGCCATCACTAACCGAAGTGTGGCCTCCCAATTGAATGAACAGTTAGATAGTGATATGAAGAAAGGCCGTTTAGCTCTTGAGACAATTTTTACTATCGTGCAATTTCTATGCCGACAAGGCCTAGCAATTAGAGGGCACGAAGATGTAAACTCAAATTTTTTTCAATTGTTGGAACTCCGAAAGAATGACGTACCTGAGTTAAAAGATTGGTTAGGGCATTCGGGGTATAAGTGGACGTCCCACGATATTCAAAACGAGATCATTGATCTACTAGGAAAGTCTGTGTTGAGAAAAGTATTGGCTTCAATCAAGAAGACTGAACATTTTTCTATTATGGTTGACGAAACAAGTGATTCTTCGATTCACGAACAAGTGTCATTTTGTATTCGTACTGTCAATGATTCCTTAATTATCAACGAAGACTTTATTGGCTTATACGAGACCCCCAACACTGAATCACATACTCTGTTTAGTATTTTAAAAGACGTATTTGCTCGTCTTGATTTGTCAATGGATGACTTAAGAGGACAGTGCTATGATGGTGCCTCGAATATGAGAGGTAAGTTCAAAGGACTAAAAAAGTTAGTTTTGGATATACAACCAAAAGCACGTTATGTGCACTGCACTGCTCACAGTTTAAACTTGGCAGTTGTAGACAGTCTCCGCCATCTTACGTCTATGAGGGATATTATGGCCTTAGCCAAGGACTTAATAAACACCGTAAGGGAATCCAACAAAAAGATGGGACTTTTCAGAAGCATACGCTGTGAGAGCACCAATGACCAAGCTGGTCTACGACCCCTTTGCCCGACTCGATGGACTATGCGAGCTTCTAGTATCTTGAGAATATTGAAAAACTTTGAAGAACTTCTAGAGTTTTTTGAAACATTTTCTGCAGAGGACAAAACAGAGGCAGGTTACAAATGTGCAGGCTACCTTGAGTCAAAGTTACAATTCAAAACTTATTTCTTTTTACGTCTTTATTGCCATGCAATGAACCCAGTAGAGGATGTCAATGAAAAAATGCAATGCCCTCATCTAAGTGTTGCTGATCTGGAAAAAATATATGAGGGCTTGATTTGTATATTGAATGGAAGGCGTGATAGTTTTGAACACTTTTGGGAATTGTGTTTAAAAGAAAAACCTTCACAAGTTGATGATCCTTCGCTTCCTCGGAATCGACGTATACCAAAGAAGTATGAAAACAACGAAACCAGCTCACCGCACACTTTCAAAACCCCAAAGGAATACTACAAAGCTATTTACATTGAAGTTTGTGAAACGGTGCAATCTTGCATTACTGAGCGGTTTGCATCAACTGGACTCACACAGGTCATTGCAGTTGAACAAGAGTGCTTGCTTTTAGTAAACAGAGGTGAAACAAATTTTGACAAATCAACTGAGTTTTTCAAAAATGACCTAGACATTGAGAGACTGCGCTTACACTTGAATATGTTATCCGATATCGCTAATAAAAAACAACTGGTCTTAAAAAACATGCGTGATGTGAGAAAGTACATTACACAAGAGCCTGCAGTTGGAGAAATGTTATGTGAAGTAGTGAAGTGCATTAAGCTTCTCCAAGTAGTTCCAATCACGACAGCAACAGCAGAACGGTCATTTAGCGCCCTTAGATGTCTGAAGTCATATCTCCGATCAACAATGGGACAGAAGCGATTGAACAACTTGGCTGTTCTTCAAGCCCACCGAGATGTTTTGGATGAATTGGATATCCGACCAGTCATCAACGACTTCATATTCAGTAATCCAGTCAGACGGTCGACATTTGCACCTTTCTAAAGACACTCTAGCCCTAATAATGGTATTTAGAGCAATATTAAAAATCTTTATAAAATAGAGAATTAAATACATACAGAATGTTAAATTTTCAGTTTTGAAATATTAGTACTAGTTTAGTACTGTATTTCTATATTACTATAGTACTGTATTAGTTATTTTCAAATACTTAAATATTTTTAGGGTGTAAGACCCAATTAAAGCCTGTTATTTACATACTTTCTGACTGAAAGTATTAGGCATACTGTATTAACTTTATTAACTGTATTAAAGCATTAACTTTGAGATATTGTTTTTATTTAATGAACCCTCAGCCTTATTCAAAGTAAGCTTAAATTAGCTATTTCACTTATTAATCAAAGTGCTATTACTGTGCGACAGCAATATTTTATGTTTTATTCTTTTAATGATAGTTTAGGATTTATTTAAATATAATTTCAGTCTTTTCAGAGCTATATATATTCACTGCTCTGTAATAGTCTATAAGCATAATTATTACTGTAAATTAAATTAGCTTTTTACGAAAATACCGTGCGTGTTTATGTTTTGTTTCTTTTTTCAAAGCCAAAAAGTGTTTCAGGCTTGTCGAGTTTCCCGGAGTGTGGAGTTATAGAGAGTCGAGTTTTCGGGGTTCTAATGTTGATCATATGACTCTAAAATACTTTAAAAAACTTTAAAACTCACTAATTTTCATCTAAAATTTATAAAATTTCCCGGGGCAGGACCCCGGTATGGGCCCCCCAATATTTTTTATAAGTCGGCGCCCCTGAACTACGCACAAGAAGAGTGTGAACCTGACAGAGTTCGAAGTAAGTTCTTTCCTACAGTAAATCTATTGCCACTATAAATTTTGCATACCAACCCTCTTGCACTTTCATACAGTTATGTCTGTCGTACATGGACATTCTCTACAGTCGGTTACCTGTCAGAATTATTGATGTGGTTAGGTGGAAAGTAATGTGGCGGCTTTTATTCATGCAATTTACATTATTAGGGACTCTCTAGATCAGGGGTTCTCAAAGTGTGGCATGGTTTGAGGGGTCCAAGGGAGATTTTTTAATATTGAATACTAAAGTAGATTTAAGGCTGAAACTTTCAAAAATAAAACCCAATATTTCAGAGACTGTCAAAAGCAAAAAACACCACCATTCTTCTCACTGAAATTAGTGGTATTTTACTACATAACTGTTCCATTGGTAATTTTTTATAACTAATACTAAGAGTCCTGTCTTTCTCCAATTGAATTCAATGTTAGAAATAAAAAATGTATCAAAACAAACAGACTGCTTTCTTTTTCTATCCTGTAGCTTTTTGTTTTGAATTAAATATATTTCAAATGGTTATTACTACTATACTTCATATTTAACAAGAAGTGCTTTTCTTATGAATTTCAAAAGTACGTTCAATATATTCATAAATCAATATAAATAATGGTATTATAGTTTAAAACAGTTTCTAATCTTAGTATCAATTTAATAGTTTATATTAGGGTAGTAAATATTAGTAGTTTGTCAGCTTGCACTCAACGTAAGCCTTTCTGCTAGAAATAATATTGTTCTGTATATACTCTGCATTCTTATAGTTTTATATTAGCTGGATGACAGATAAGCCTAGTAATTAATTTCAAGTTTATGCTCATTGTATCTCTTATTGCTAGAAAGTAAGATTTGTTTTGTATGTTATATTACATTATGTATTAACTATAGCCCTGACATGCTATGTAGCAAAAAAGGGTTAAAATAAAGGGAGATTCATACTACAAAATTAGTAAAAATAGTAAAGGGTCATTTTTTAGGGGTCTGCAATGACAACATTAATAATTAAAGGGGTCCTCGAATGAAGGAAGTTTGAGAACCCCTGCTCTAGATTCACCTTGCATACTTATCCTTTAAAACTGAGTTAAGTGCTTTATATTGAGAAACATAGCAGGTGCTCTTTCTCTGTTGCAGCTTAATAAGAAGCATTCCATGAGTTGGCCAAGCCTTTCATAATCTTAGTAACAATACTTATAACAACTTCTGAGCCAAAGTGATGCTTTTCAACCCTCAAAAACAATTAAGACATTTTTTTAGGAATTCCATGAGTCAGGACCGCTTAAATAAGTCTAAATAACAGAGTTATCAGATTTTTAAGTTTTAAAAAAACATTGTTTTAGATTTTTCAATAAGCGATTTTTTTTAGGTTTTCTGTTTAAAACATTGTTTAGGTTGTAATAAAGAGTTTAAATTTAATTGAAAAATGAATTTAAATCTGCTGAAACGTGTTTTAAAAATATCAAGAAAGAAAGAATAAACAATCAAAAGAAGCAGTGAGGTGCAGCTTCTCAGTGATGCTGCAAATGAGATTTCTGCTCACATTCATCTGTATGATAAAAATAAACCGGGGAGAATTTAAGCACAAGAGGCCAAAATATTTAATACTGTCATTAAAAATGGTCAACTTACAAACTTATATAAGTGTATATAAGTGTTTATAAGTTGACCATTTTGAATAATGATTCAATAGACTGCTTATTTCACTTCCTTTTTTGTCAGTTAATACTGTGTCTACAGACCCTAGCTCTTTCAGGATTCAAATCCAGTGCTTCTAATTGGGGGAATAAAAAATTCTGTATGGTTGGCTGTGGATAATATGAAACTGTGAGCAATATTTTAAAGGAATATGTTGGTAGTGTTACCAAATACACTTTAATAGAGCGTATTTGGCATTACTTTTACATCTCCTCTTGGCCTCGTCCACCGTAGACAACAATGAGTTGAACAATATTAATGTGAAAGGATATGCAAGTGGTATTATTTTCAACACAACAACAGTTTTTTATTTTCCCCCACAAAATAGGCTATATATGTTTCAAGTAAAAAAGGTTAATAAACTGAACCCAAAAACCTGCTAAGAGTAAATTAGATATTTTAGGTTTTTATATTGAATTTAGTTGTTTTTAAGTACTACAGAATTCATGTGTTCCTATGGATATAACTCGAAAAAGTGTGTGAGCGTTTCTTGTTTTGGTATTAAGCATTTACTGGCCAGGAATTTCTTCAGCGAGGTGTAGTGCGATTTTTATGGCCTAAAGGGAATAACCTGAGTGAAATTCACAAGGACACGCGTGGCGTGTATGGGGACGACTGTATGGACCGTAGCAATGTCTCCAGGTGGTTCGTGAGAAAGTCAACGAATTTGGTTGGGAGGTGCTCCAGAATCCTCCGAACAGTCCAGACCTGGCACCGTCGAACTTTAATTTGTTTGGTCCCATGAAGAAATTCCTGGCCGGTAAACACTTTGCTTCAGATGCAGAAGTGAAAACAGCAGTCCGCAGATGGCTATATTCTTAACAGAACGGACTTGTATGAACAGGGTATTTTGAAACAGGTATCACGATGGGAGAAATGCGTTGAGAAACTTGGCGACTATATAGAAAAGTAGACAAAAGATGTCTTTTCATGTATGCATTTGTTTGTAATTGTACCTATTAAAGTTTCTGTAAAAAAAATTATTGTGCGTTACTTTTCGATCCACTCTCGTGTTAACTTTTGGACCAAAATGTTAGACTAAGCAAATCAAAGAAATGGTTTAGCTGATTGCCGTTGCCATGTCCAAGAAATTACCACAAAAGGCACATAACTTGCATTTCAACCAATCTAACACCGTCTTGCAATACTGGCTAACAGAAAATCCCTTTTATGATATAAGGGAAATATGATATAATGAAAATTTTCATATTAATCTCTATTTCATTTTTCTGGATTTGTATTACATTCTGAATTGTATTGCTATATTTATGGTACTTGTATTTGTTTTTGTAAGTTATTCTACATCTAAATGGCCTATAGCTCTTCTTGATGCTCATGGAAAATTTAATTAAATTTAAATAAAATCAGGTAAACTGATATAACAAAGTGCCAGTATGTTTTGTTTAATCAGTTATGATTGCAGTTATGATATGCAGAATAAAAACAAAAAAGTCAAATTGGCCGGTTTCGGGATTTGAGCCATGGAACTCCAGAATGTGACTCCAAGACGTTACCATCTCAGCCACCTGGGTCAGTTATGGGATAAGCGCATTTAAAGCAATAGTGTTGTCATAGCTAACTGTATTTTAATTGCCAAAGCCTTAGAAATCACAGTAAAACAAAAGGTTATGTTGTCAAGATAACTGATTTTCATTTTTTTAAATAAATTCTTTCGAATACGTATATTACCATAAAATAGGCACTAAATTGAGCATTACTCCAAAACAGGTCAACCGATTTTATCCATTATCAATAGATGTCTTCCCATGGACATTATAAATGTGTATACCAAGTTTCATAAAAATCCGGTAAAGCGTATTTGAGTAACCGCGTCTTTAAAATAGACACTAAATTGGGTTTTACTACGGTACCGGTCTACCGATTTGGTCCAATATCAGTAGACGTCTTCCCATGTACATTATAAATGGGTATACAAAGTTTCAAGAAAATCCAATAAAGCATATCTGAGTTATCGCGACTTCTTATATATTAACATAAAATGCACTAAATTGGGCATTATTCTGGTACTGGCCAACCGATTAGGTCGAGTATCAATAGACGTCTTTCCATGGATATTATAAATGCTTGTACGAAGTTTCATAAAAATCCGAAAAGCGTATTCGAATTATTGCGCCTTTAAAATATACACTAAATTGGGTTTTACTCCGGTACCGGTCAACAGATTAGGTTCAAATTCAATAGGGCACTTTTCATGGGCGTCATAAATGGGTATACCAAGTTTCGTGGCAATTGGATACAGCGTATTTGAGCTATGGCGCCTTTCTGATATAATCTATTAAAATAGGCACTAAATTGGGTATTACTCCGGTACCGGTGAACCGATTTGGTTCAATATCAATAGGGTTCTTCCCATGGACATTATAAATGTGTTTTCCAAGTTTCATGAAAATCCAAAAAAGCATATTTGAGTTATGGTGCGTACAGACACACGGACAGACAGACAGACGGACAGACATTTTTCGTCCACCACACAATCTCATAAAGTACCATACTGGCACTTAATAATCATGTGCAGTTAATGCATAATACAGTGTTATACTATACTATAAATAATATAGTGGAAAATAAAAATATATCAAAACCATTATTAAAAAGAAATAAATCTACATTCAGTAGTAAATTAACATTCAATGTCGAAAGTTTATAATTTTTTGGTCTGTGCTTTATCGACTTTTGAAAAAACCTGCATTTTTATCTGGCCAATATCATGAAACCATTTTTCTTACCCAGACAATTCAATGTTCCCTCAAATTGTCTCAAGAAGAAAAGGGATAATGCTGCATAAGAAATTAATGCAATAAAAGGTTAAGTGCAAAGAACAAAAAAAAAAGTTTTCTGCAAAATTATGATTTCATACAGTATTGAGGCCCATTATGTCTTCAGAAGGAAGGGTTCCTGTCCAAGTCAAACAGATGATCATATCATTTCATTCCAATGAAGGTTCTGTTTACTAGCAACCATGGCAGGTGTTCGCAAAACATTTTTGTTGCCGGAAAAGATTATGAATAATTATTACAGTCAGATTTCAACCCGGACGATTTTACCTGTGAAAGTGATAGTGATTTATTCGATAGCAACAGTGATGAAAACATCTTGATCATAACAATGTATGGCGATAAATATAAACACAAACATTATTACAGTATTACCATATAGTCCAGTCAAATTAGGTTTTTTGCTGCATTAAATCATGTAGTTCCAAATGTTTCACGAATGTGTAGTGGGAGGCCCCTTGAACAACGCCTAATATTTTCCCGCCAATTTCATGTGCCGCGGGGGGTGGGGGGAGGCTCAAAGGTCCCTTTTTTCAGTTTTCGGCGAAAATCTCGAAAACAGTGCATCATACAGAAAATATTATTCTTTTCAAAATTAAAGCTTATTAAATTCCCTACAAACAAATATATTAATATTTGTCTCTATGTGTTACTGACTCCGAGAATGAGCCGGTGAAATTGGAAAATTTGCAGAAAATTTTGTGGTCCCTCACGTTTTTCGTCAAACTTGCCCTTCCAATTATTTCGTTTTCCATTTTACAGGAAAGGTGTGAGAAAGGAAGTTGTAGAGATTTAAATTTCCTTCAAGAATATATGTACATTTTCTAATTTATCTCCACATAGTTAAAAGTTACAGCGTTTTTACACTTCGGAATCAATTTCGAGATTCCGCTAGTAAACTGTTCATCGTTTTATTTCCGTTTTCAAGGGCTTTAACTCTCCGTATCACTTTATTTATTGTTTATGTAAACATCAATGGTGTTTATTACTCATGTAACCTATATTATATATAATATATATATATGCATGTATGTGTGAAATTACCCATATAACATATATATATATATATATATGTGTGTGTGTGTGTGTGTGTGTGAATGTATGTAGGCCTATATATCTATGAAATGTGAACTTTTATGTACGTTACTTATTGTTTAGCTAATCGACGTAGTTTACGTAGTTAGTGTACGACGGTTTTAACTAAGCTTGCTCAGTGGTTGGATGATCGCCCGCCTTTTGCTGTACACGATTCTTTGATGTCCCTTGCAACCGGAGTAATAGGAACCAACAACATCAACTGTTACCATGCAGTGGACATCAGAACCCATACAATGGAAACTTTTGTTGGAATGAACTTAGCAGAAATGAAGCAGTGTGAGAAGAACGCAATAGTCCCATTGGCTGCTATGAGCAACACTGTCAAACTTGACAACGAAGTGGTGGTGGTCGAGCTTTTTTTCCAGAGGACCATAATTACCAAGAAAACTAAAGAGGATGTAGAGGAGTTGTTGAAGTGTGAGTTAACCCCATAACTTATCCCATGCTATTTTCGACGAAGGGATCATGAGGAAAATGAAAAAGTACGCTTAAATCGATGGCGGGTTCCACCTTCATAGAAAGTTCCCCTCCCTCTGCGATCAATATGTGTCTTACGTAATCAACCATTACGGCTACAACTCTGTTGTGGTTTTTGACGGTTATGAAGACACGAATTCCACGAAAAGAGCTGAACAACATCGGAGGGCATCAAGCAAAACATCAGTGGATATAGACTTTGATGAGAACATGGTGGCTACTGTTAAGCAGGAAAAGTTCCTTTCCAAGTAAAGCATGTTAGCGCAGGCCTTGGGTGCAAAAGGTATACAGTTCACCATAGCCAAAAAAGACGCTGACTGCAGCATTGTCAGGTGTGGATTAGAAAATACCTCTAATTCAAATGTGGGGGTAGTTGGCGAAGACATAGACCTGCTCGTCTTGCTCGTGGCACTCACACCACAGGCCATGAAAGTGAGGCAACACAGAAGACAGGTTGTACTCCTCCCAACAACTTCAGGCCTTGCTATTCAGCCAGTACATTCTCTTTATCCATTGCTTCACTAGGTGCGATACCACTTCTTCAATTTATGGAAAAAGTAAAGCAGCCATAGTTAAATGTTTCCAGCTGTTTCCTAACGAATCCAAAAACATCGTGAATTGTTTTACAACACCACATCCACGCCAGGAGATATTGCTGAAGCCGGGGAACAAATGTTCCTCCTGATGTATCAGACCCCACCCCACGAGCATGACCTCAATCATCACAGATACCGGTACATTTAATTTTGTATTGCATGTACTAACTTCGTTGAAGCATGCTGTTTGATAAATAAATATTCTATTCTATTCTGTTTTATTCACAAGTACATGTGCTTCCTCAAATCGTGTGCCAAGATGAAAGCTAATTTGTCTTCATTGCCACCTACGAAAGATGCTGCTCTACATCACTCGTACAGAATGTTTCTACAGGTCCAACAGTGGTTTGGAAATGAATCTCTCAAACCTGAACGTTGGGTTGGACAAGAGAAGATGGGGGATATATGACTCCTATTAAGACCAAGGCCCCTATTGCACCTGACAGCGTGCTCAACTCCATATTTTGTCGTTGTACCACAGGCTGCGGTATGAGATGTGCATGCCACATCCTCTGCTAACCCGTCTGTGGCAATTGCCACAGCGCTTGCACTAACAGTGCTTCCGTTCAAGAGGATTTGGAAGAGTTGTATGGTGAAGAGAATGAGTTTGAGTATGAACAGCTTTAAATGTATGATAGGATGGAAGGGTCAGCGGGTATTAGGTTGTGTAAGCCTCTTTTTTACTTTTGCATTATTAGCTATTTAATATATACATATATATATACTACACATGATTAGTTATGTGGGTAATAAATACCATTACGTTTACATAAATAATAAATAACATGATACAGAGAATTAAAGCCCTTGAAAATGGAAATAAAATGACAAGCAGTTTACTAGCGGAATCTCAAAATCTACCACAAAATTTAAAAATGTTGTAACTTTTGACTACGAGAAGATAAATTAGCAAATGTACATATATTCTTGAAGGAAATTTAAGTCTCAACAACTTCTTTTCTCATACCTTTCCTGTAAAATGGAAGACAAAAGAATTGGAAGGGCAAGTTTAACGAAAAACGTGTGGCACCACAAATTTTTCTGCAAATTTTCCACTTTCACTAGCTCATACCCGGAGTCGGTAACACATAGAGATAAATATGAATATATAGTTTTGTAGGGAATTTAATAAGCTTTACTTTTGAAAAGAATAATATTTTCTGTACGATGCACCGTTTTCGAGATTTTCGCCGAAAACAGGGACCTTTGAGCCTCCCCCCACCCCCTGCGGCACCTGAAATTGGCGGGAAAATATTAGGCGTTGTTCAGGGGACCTCCCACTACACATTCGTGAAACATTTGGAACTACATGATTTAATGCAGCAAAATCAACTTTTTTGATCTAATTTGACTGGGCTAATACCCCAAAGGGCAAAACTCTGTTCTTTAAGAATACAGTGAAATCTCCGTACAACGATTACCGATATAACGATAATACTCTTTATAACGTTAAAATATTTTGGTCCCGGCATACTTTCCATTAAAATAATGTAAAATTCCCCTCGGTTTTACGATACTCTTAATAACGATAAACCTCTCCATTACGATTACATTTAGAATCCCCGTAAAATACATTTTCCTCGGTACTACGATAAAATAGATCGTGAAAGGGCAAATTTTGAACTCCCCGCCTCGTTTAAAGGGTGGACTCGCCTTCCTTGACCTTGATCGCGCATCCCCCTCCCTCACGTGGACAATGGAGTAAGCCAGTCGCCTGGTCCCCAGTCAGTGCCTGCAGTGCACGGCAAGTTTGTTTGGTGGTGTCCGGGTATTGTTGTGCTTCTCTTCAGCATGGCTTCTCGCAAGCAAATTAGTCTTCAGCAGAAATTAGCTGTAATTAAAGACATTGACGCAGGCATGAAACAAACTGCAGCAGCGAAAAAGTACGGGCTTTTGCAGTCTACGGTGGCGACTTTCTTAAAGAAAAGGAAGGAGATTGAGGAAACTCTCAATTCAAATGCCGTGGATCCTACTAGAAAACGAATGAAAACGGCAACATTTACTGACGTGGATGCTGCAACCTTGAAATGGTTCAATGAAAAAAGGGCTTTAAACATTCCAATAAACGGACCATTGATTTGTAGTCAAGCTAAGAAGTTTGCTACCATGCTTGGTGTGGAGGACTTCAAGGCTAGCAATGGGTGGCTTGTCCGCTTTAGAGACCGCCATGGCATAACTTTTAAGTTAATTCAAGGGGAAGAGAAATCTGCACCAACAAATGACGCAAATGTCTGGCGCAGTAATGAAATGAAAAAGATCACGGAGAAATATTCACCAGAAGATATCTACAATGCTGACGAGACTGGGATGTTTTATCAGCTTCTTCCTGAAAAGACATTGTCATTTAAAGGAGAGAAGTGTAGCGGAGGGAAAAAATCGAAACAGCGCGTAACTGCCCTCCTCTGTGTAAACATGACAGGAACACACAAGCTTCGGCCTTTGGTTATAGGGAAAAGTATCAACCCTAGATGCTTCAAAAATGTTAAAAGTTTACCAGGTATGATTTTTTTTTTAATTTTTCGAAAACTGGCAACGATGTCAACATTCTGAATCTGTAATACAGTAGGCCTACAGTAATTGCTTAAGCCTCATTATGTATTTTTCTTCTGTTTTAGTTGACTACAATGCAAATAGGAAGGCTTGGATGACGGGGACCTTGTTTGCACAATGGCTTCTAAAACTAGATGCGGACATGAAACAGAAGAAAAGGAACATAGCACTCCTTGTAGATAACTGCGCTGCTCATAAACAACTGCCAGTTCTGCGAAATGTAGAGGTGTTCTTCTTCCCTGCAAACTGCACCTCTATTCTGCAACCATTAGATATGGGACTAATAAAGTGCCTGAAAGGGTATTACAGGACCAACCTAGTGGAGAGGATACTAAACAACTTGGAAAGGAATCTGGCAAAACCGCACTGCATTGACATCAAACAGGCATGTGATATGATTGCTGCTAGCTGGCAACGTGTGAAACCAGAGGCTGTGAGAAACTGTTGGAGGAAAGCCGGATTTTCTAGTGCAGACGATGAAAATGATTCGAACAATTCTGATGTTGAAGATGGAATTGAAATGCTGGCTACTGCTGTCACGAAGTATGGTGAACTGTGTGGTCAAAATGTTCCACCTGCTGTAGAATACGTGGCAGTAGATGATGAGGTGTTGGTTTTTCCGGAGCTAACGGAAGAAGATATCGTCGAAGAAATACAAAACAAGCAGGCGGAAGATGAAGAAGGGGAAGAAGAGGAGGTAGAACAAAGTGTGCATCCACCAACATTAACCGCACTCGAAGCCGTTGCCTCTTGCGAGGCTCTGCAGAATTTTCTGTCGAGTGTTCCATCGGTGCCAGAGTGTCACTTAGTGAACCTTGAAGCAATAAGGGCATTGTGTGTATCCGTGTCCACAAAAAAATCGAAACAGACTGTCATTTCTGACTTTTTCAAACAGGGACAAAAATGACAAGTCATCCTGCTCATGGTCCTGTGAAATAATGCAATAGTGTATAGTTTACTCATAGTGTAACACACCTGCAGTAATTTAAGGGTGGAGTGAATACAGTATAGTATAGCAGTTCTTGTGTTAAAATTCATTTCCCTAAATACTTGAATTTCAGTTATTGAAGTTGTTTCCTATATACTACCAAAATTTGAACTTTTTTTAAAATTCTCGATATAACAATATCTCTCTCTACAACAATATTTTTTTCTGGTCCCTGCGAAATCGTTGTATCGAGATTTCACTGTACTTTCATAGAATGAGTACATACCACAGGCTTCTGGAAGTCATCACACATGTAGCTGATGAACATTGTTTTTGAGGTATGTGTCCATAGGAACTCCCCCAGTCCATCAGTGCGGGTCCACCTGAGAAGAATTAACCCTGCCAGCTTCTCATCCACCCCCTTTAGATGTGGAGATTCTGAAATCACAGTAAACTTAAACTTTACTTGTGACTATAATTACTGATAACTAGGGGGCGAATTTCTATAACCTAAAAAATAGGATATATGCATGCATTTATGACCTAAAAAACATTAAAATATGACCAATAAAATTTAAAATACCGGAATGACTTTACCACTTACACATTGTGTATATTATTTTAAGTTTCATTACAATACATTTCATTAAAATATAGTGTAATTATTTAAAATATCTGTAAATTCTCAAGAAGTATCATTATAATGCAAAATTTACAAAATATGATATGAAACTTCAAAATGTCTTTAATATGCACACAAATATGCAAAAAATATGACCTAAATATGCTACAATAGTTGAAAATTTCCTAAATATGCAGTTATGTGCACAATAAAAGCCGTTCCATTTTCACCAGAATGCTTGGAATCGGGTTTAAATTAGTCGGAAACCTGAAATAATGCAAAGGGGAAAAATATGACATGTCATAGAAATCCGACCCCTGCTGATAACCACAGGCCGGATTTTAAAGAAAACCCTTTTTATTGTTTTACTTTATTTTTTCACATCAGCATAAAATAATCAACAATAGCTTTAACAACTATATTTCAATCAGTGCGTTATTTTTTAAATCGAAGCTAAAGTGCTTTACCATTGCTGCATCAAAAGCGTTCTTTTTTACTTTTTGCTGCAGCTTCGCTTTATGTCCGCTTCACAGTCAGTGCAGCGATCTAAAATTTCATCCTCCAAAAAGTTCAGCAACAAAACCCCTTGAGCATCCCAGCATCTGCTGGATCACGGTTGAACGATACCCAATGGTGTACGGGTGTCTTTTGTGTTCAACCATTGTCTTGTTTCCCCCATTGCTGATCAATTTCTTGGGGAAAAATGGAGGGGAAACTTATTTTCGGACTCCCCCTCGTATTTTAACCCCGCTACAAGACAGTTTTGTAATAGGTGGCAAAATAAATGCAAAGCACAGAGACTAGAATTCTCGTCTCACCACAAGGAAAGACAGAATTATATGCAACCGCTCAGATAGATGCAATTACGATGTACATGGACCACTGACATCGACACATTTGGAATGCTACAAGGCTATTAATAGCCATAACACCATGGCACAACCACCCAATTAGTGGGCTAAATGGGCTTATTTTTGAAACATGAGACAAAGCAATGGCCATAGCTGACCATCTTGAAATGACTTTCAGATCCCCATACATAGAAGATGATGGGCGATATGTATATAAAAAGAAGCAATTACTTCCGAAAATTTACTCGTGAGCAGATGTGAGACTATATGCGAGAAGGAGGAATTTCTTGTTTCCCTATGCATAAGAAGTCGGCCGCGGTGGTCTAGAGGTAGCATGCCCGCCTCTAGATTCGCAGGGCGCGGAATCAAACCCGGCCATGGTCGATGGATTTTTCAGGACGTAAAAATCCTGGGCACGGAGTCCTCCGGGAGGGACTTTAAGCTGGGGGTCCCGTGTCGTAGATTTACGGCACGTTAAAGAACTCCAAGCCGAAATTAGAGCCTCTGGACAAAATTTCTCGGCCCTTTCACGTCCAAGAAATACTTCGTTTCCAGAGGGGGGTTGCGAGGCGATGGGCTTACCACCTGTCCCTCTACCCTCTCTCGGAAAATAAGCATATGAAAATTAGTATAGGTAATGAAACCTCCATTGGAGACCCCTTCGCCCCACCTGGGGATCATAGGGTACCAGATACAGATACAGATGCATAAGAAAGAAATTACTCTTATGAGAAGTTACTCTCTCGTCAAAGAGTAATTTCTCTGTTTACTTTTCTGATGATGCAAAGGAGGCACTGGTTTTTATTGCGTAAACACAACGATTATCTTTTGTTTCATTTGCCCATTTGCATCAGCATCATGGATGTATCAGAGAATGATTCTCAAGCTACATTTGTGGAATTGTTGTGTGAATATTCAGTGATTTTCCAGAAATCTAAATTGCCTGAATGTAGGCAAAAGAAATCATTAGCTCTACAAAAGATTAAAGAGAATTTTCAAAACATTCTTGGGACAAACTTGACTGAAAATCAGCTAATGAAAAAAGTTTTCAATATGAAGGCACGATTGAAGGCAAAATCAAACCTTATAGAACGGGAAATAAAAAAATTCAATTGAAATATTGGGAGAAGAAGTTGTTTGACTTGCTTCAAGGAGATTCCAACCCTGCTGTGAGACAACTGGAAGGTTAGTAAAGTAAAATTTATTCGTATTACATAAAGTGTGATTTATTGAATTATTTTTTGCAAAATTACTTAATGCAACATTTCCCAGTATAAGTATATATTTTACTCATAATAAGAGCTGTTTTCACTCGTTCAATTGAAGCTAGTAAATTAAACTAATTACAAACAATTATATGTTTTAGGTGCCGAGTCAGCTGGTGTGTATGGTTCATCACTTCAGTCTGAAAAGGATGAAATTGCTGTTAGCATCAGAGGTTAACAAACCCGGGGTTAGTGTATTTTTAACCCCTGTCGATGAGACCGGGCGTTAGAGTCCCTCCTGACTTTGTAAATCTTTCTTCGATGCAGGAATCCCAAATATTCTGCCATAATTCACCTTTTATTACCTTCGTCTTGAGTATCCTGTTGAGGTCACTTCAATATTTACTAGTAATTACTCCACAGCGAGAAAACATATGAATGTTTATTCATACCGATAACTGAGAAATTCCTCCGACGCGATTAATTACTCCCAGTAGGAGCAGTTACTCATGAATGAGCAGGAAGTAATATTTACCTATGCATACAGAAGTGAGTAACTACTCCAAAATAGCAAGTAAAGAGTGATGAGTAGTTATTATACATGCTCCCGATGAGTTTCAATGCAACATATGCAGGATGGTATGTGACTATTAAAATGAAATACCGAACCACTTGTGCCATTTGTATCTCCAACAGAAACAAAAAAGACAATACAAAGACAAGTAGCCAGGAAACAACAACTGACAACATAAATATTGCGAGAAATTCCATGCAACAGTCTCACACACATCACAAAACTGTTCAATGCATTGATACAGTTGAAACACTTTACAAAGACCTTAGAAAAGGCAACAATCTTGACTTTTTCCAAGTCAGGAAAAGATCCACTGTTCCCACATGCTGTCCAACCTCCAGGGTGGAGCTTAACTGGATGGTTGGACATGGTACCCCAATCTGTTCACAAGACGACGACCTCAAAATTATGATAACATTGCATTAGGTGGTGAAATCATAGCCTGGAGAAGACATGTAGCGAGTGTGCGCAATAAGGTCTATGTAATGTACTTCAACTTTATCCAGTGTTAGGTACACCATCTTTGTCATTAAAGTTAAATTGTTATTTGAAGTTTCTTTACAGTGCATTGATTGTGTATTAGTACAGGAATATTAGCATTTGATCATAGTTTTATTGCACCTGAACGATTTGTATGTGAGTGGAGTTCTTGCAAATATATGAATGCCATCACACAGTTGTTCAGCCTCTACTAGGTCTCTATACACTGTAAATTAGGTAATTAGAAAAAAAATTAGCTGCTCAAACAACTGTGAATGGATGAAAACGTGTTTGTTTTGTTCCATATGCAAGGGCATTTGTAGAGCTTGCAGCAACAGCAGAGTGTGAGGTAGAGGGGAGGAGCTACTTTGTTGTTACTCGCTGAATGTGTTTTACTACATAATTATGTGTGTAGATGTTATAGAAGTGTAACCACTCGATTTGCATGGTTAAAAAAGAGATTTTTCGCCATGCAAAGTGAATCATAATACCAGCACATCAATTAACTTATTCTCAATGTTGACATTTATTGTCCTTAAGTACTCGGACATCTTAATACGTATTGTGCTCCTTGTTACAAAAACCACATGGCGCTAACATCCCACAAGGGACAAGGCCTACCACCCGACATCTGTGTCATCTACCACAGGCAGATGGCAGGATTGGGGGGCATGTGGTCAGCATGCCGACACCCATGGCTGTTAATGGTGGTTTTCATGACCGGAGCCGCTACTTCTCTATCAAGTAGCTCCTCAATTTGAATCACAAGGCTGAGTGCACCCCTACCAGACCTCCCTACCTCAGAAAAATTCGAGGAGGTACCAGGGATCGAACCCGGGCCAACAGATCTGTAGTCAGTGACGCTAACCACAAGATCACGCCAGCGGTCAGCTCCGTGTTACAGGTCAAAGTAAAAGAATAATTGAACAGATTTAAACAGCACACAATATTAACTTTGCTAATCCTAAACATTTAAAGAGGTACTAATTACTTCATGAGACCTACCGGAATACAAAGATGTGTATCAGAAGAAGGTGAGAGGTCATTATTAATTATTATAATATTATTCGCTCTCATAGTGATAAGGGTCGGCCGCGGTGGTCTAGAGGTAGCATGCCCGCCTCTAGATCCGCAGGGCGTGGGATCAAACCCGGCTGTGGTCGATGGATTTTTCAGGACATAAAAATCCTGGGCACGGAGTCCTCAGGGAGGGACTTTAAGCTGGGGGTCCCGTGTCATAGATTTACGGCACGTAAAAGAACTCCAAGCCTAAATTAGAGCCTCTGGACTAAATTTCTCGGAACTTTCACGTCCAAGAAATACTTAGTTTCCAGAGGGGGGTTGCGAGGAGATGGGCTTACCACCTGTCCCTCTACCCTCTCTCGGAAAATAAGCATATCAAAATTAGTATAGGTAATAGCGTAAATTTAATGAATTTTATCCACCTTATACCCTCAAAAAACTTATGTAACCTATACCATCCAACTAATGTTTTGGGATTGCTTCGAAAAATTTTACTATATTTTTGCACACGTTTTTATTTTCTATCTTATTGAAGCTAGACTTCTAAAATATATGCGTTAAACAGGTTAAAACATATTACAGATAGCTAAAACATTGAAATTAGAAGTTTCTGACATTTTACATATTACATTAAATTGTATTCACAAGTAACATTTGTTAAAAAAATGTACAACATTAATATAAACCTACCAATAAAATATTAAAATTCAGTCTTATGTATTTGTCATAATAAAACTTTTTATTATTAAAAACCCATGCAAAATGGAACAGTCATAGAATAAAACAACATATAAAGCTAGATTTTACCTATTACCTGTAATTATAGCAGTCTTTTGTTTATGCATAAAAATATAGAGGAAATTTCCTATTTCTATCAAATAGGCGTCGTAATTTCTGTATGTAGGTACTATTCAACCATAAGTACAATATTAGATGTAACACCTGTATGCTGATTCTATTCAGCCAAAAGTAAATTAATGTTCATTAATGCTTGCTAGTGTATTATGCGTTTGATCCAGATAAAAATATAATATGCTGTGAATGATATTAAGTGCTTTTTTCCGCTGCAATCCCAATTATGCTGATGTGGTTATACGTTACATGAAGAGAAGTGATGATGCATTTCGGCAAAACAGATTTGCCATCTTCAGATCCTAAGTAAAATAAATATAAAACAATAAGAGGAAAATTAATTGTGAATTTGAGATGTTATAATTATGTAAAATATATATCCAACAAGAAAAATTACTAACCTTGAGTTTGTGGATCGAAACTACACCGTTACAGTGTCTATTGTGTACTGAACCTTTGATCCTTAGAATGATGTTAATTTATACCAGTTGAGTGTGTTCTGAAATCAGTCCGAATAGAGGGTTGTAATCTATAGTGTCTTCATTTATAATTTTATGTTTATTTCTATATATTTCCAAGGATTCTAATGTATTTAGTTTAGGTCCTTTATCTTGTTTATGTATAATTTCTAATGTATTTTCTATTGTGTTGAGTGAATGTGTTTTGTCTAAGTTTGGCATATGCTGATTTTCGGGTTTTAGATTTATAGTCCATTACGTGTTCATGATATCTTAGCTTGAATTTCCGTCCTGTCTGCCCTATATATACATTGTTACAATTATTGCATTTTAGTTTATATACCCCATTCTCGTTAAATTTATCTGTTGTTGTTAGCAGGATTATATAGTTTGTTTTTTATTTTATTATTGGTTTTATATGCTACTTTAATATCATTTTGTTTAAATATTTTTGTAATTTGATATACTTTTTTGTCAGTGTAGTTAAAAGTGACATATTTTTTCCCCTTATGTTTATCTTCATTAATTGGAGTTAGGTAACTAGTTCTATTTTTTTGTGCAAGCTTATTCTTTTTTTGTTTTGTCAGTAGTTGTAAAATTGTTTTCTTTTTGTAACCATTATTGGTAGCAATTTGTAGGATTGTATTAAGTTCATTATTGAATTGTCGTTTATTCATCGGTATATTAAGCAAACTATGGATCATGTTATTAAATGCTGCCATTTTTTGGCTATGGGGATGGTTTGAGCTCTTGTTAATTATTGTATCAGTGAATGTCGATTTTCTATATATGCCGAAACTAAGTGTGTTATTTTTTGAGGGTATAAGGTTGATAAAATTCATTAAATTTACGCTATAATATTCACCCTCAAAAGGAATAAAATCCCTTTAGGCAGGCCTACAGGCGGAGGTAGATTTCGAAGTGCTTTTGGTTTAATTTATTGTCGCTGCATAGCACTCTTCTTCTTTAGCCTTGGCATGGCAAACCTGCAGTAAAGAGGAAGAGCCTACAATCAATTGTTTTGACAACAATAATAGGATATAATATTCTGGGAGGCCGTGCGCAAGATCAGCAATGAATAAAATTAGCAATGCCGCTAAACAAGACCAAATTATGATATTATAATAATTCTTTCAAGTGTTATTTTCAAACATTAAAATCTCGCGTCATATGAGAGCTATCAAGAAACTATTTATTGATTTGTAGAGTACTCATCAAGAGCTTTTCAACGATACCCCACAAGACGTGGTTTCAAAAGTTTCGAATTTTCATCCCCCACCCCCACCCCCACCCTCACTCGAACCCCCGAATCGTTGGTGTCACTGTGAACTCCATAGGGAGTACTCTAATTTATTCAAACAAAGTTTCCCTCTATACTTCATAGGGGCCGAGATATACATTTTTAAAAATTTCAACCCCCTCCCCCGACCACCCCCTTGGGCCAATTTTGCTCATTAACGAACTTGTCCGAACTATTGGGCCTAGAAATAACATATTAAAATTTGGTTCAAATATCTTCAAAATTATGGCCGCTATCGTGTAAAGATATATATATAAATATCACAAATTTTTTTTTTGAACGGGCGGTGGTTTCGTACTTAGGGGAGCATGAAACGTAAAGATATGAAAGAATTTTTCGAAAATCATGACATGGTATCCATTGCAATAGGTAGATTTTTCTTCGAAATCTACCTAAAAATGAAATTTATTAATACTAGTATAAGTAATGAAACCTCCACTTGGAGGCCTCTTTGTCCCACCTGGGGATCATAGGGTACCAGATAAAGGTACAGATAGTGATAAGGAAAGGAAGCAGCATCCGTGCTTTGCAACAATGTGACAAATGACCGCACGCACTAGATAAGGCTGCACTATCCCTCCTGCCAATAGATGTATGAGGCTACTCAATATTTCAAATCTGCAAGACTGGCAATTAATTTTTACCCACTTAAAGTTTATATGAACAGCTAATTTTTGGCAAGTGTCTATCTGCAATGAAGCTCTACCAATATGTAAAATTTTAGGGTCAGTTTCGATATGACAACCCTTACAGTCAGAGGCGCCAACTTTTTAAAAACATTGGGTGGGCTCAAAAACTTTCTTTTCAAATTTTGGGTTTTAGGTAACTAAAACAAATAAAATAAAACCACAAATGGACTCACCATTATGTACAATGGCGTTTGCAAATACGTATTTCTCCTGACTGTAGTTTTCCCAATAAATTCATTATAAGCATCATCATTTCATCTTATTTTCTTACACCAGTTGGCTGTTCTCTCCGATCACACCAACTTTTTCGTGGATGACCCAAGCTCCTTCTTGCCTCTGGTTTATAAAATGGCCCTTGAAGATTTAACCGATCTTTCTTCATTAATTCTTTCTATATGCTCGTTGCACTCTGAATTTTTTCTTTCTTACCAATCATATAACTAAATCTTATGTGTTTTTTCTTAATCACAAGCATCAACTAAATGCTAAATCTGACTTTTTCGCATTCTTCCAATGTATATTTAGAACCGCAGTATGATTAAGTTTCTTTCCGAATGCAAAAATGCCTTTAGTCTTTCGAAGCGTAAGAATACTCGTATATCTAAAGTGTCTGTGGAAACTGCATGGACAGAGTAAGACGTAACAAACTGTATGAAATGAGGAACGACTTCAAATGATCATGAGGGTATCGGAACAAGAGGAAATCGTAAGTTACTGCATATGTCAACAATAGCCTGATTTTAGTTTTACAGCAATTAAACAACAAAAAATATTTTCAGTTATAGTGATAAATAATTTTGATAATAAAATATGGCAAATTATTGGGTGGGCTTGAGCCCTACGGGCCCATGTAAGTTGGCACCACTGTGTATGGTTCCCTTCTAAGTATCTTCTACTGTAAGACTTTATTGTTAATACTCACCAATGAATTTAGTCGTCATAGTCGTATGAAGACCTGTCGCAGCACAGTTACTGGACTGCATCTCGGAAGCTGCTTCCCTTGCGAGCATAGTGCGAATGAGGTACTCCCCACAGCCTGAGGTACATGTGGCAATGCCTGGCTTGCCTTCTGCTTCGTTGCTTGCCCAGCAGCCACAGCCATACATTGCAGCCTGTAAAAATAAATCATAATGCATCAGTATACAATTCAGGTTAAGTACTGATTTATGCAGCTTCTTAGGTCCCAGCCATGTCAATGTTTAAAATTTATGTTTTCAGCCATCGTAACTCTTTGGCCTTCATGATGATATAGTGGGATTGGAGAGAATGTGATCACCAGGACCCAGATTTTGATGACCTAAAAATACTTAAAATATGAGCTATAAAGCGACTACAACAATACAAAAAAATGACCGGAAAATTAAGAAAAATGACTCAAAAATTTGTATGAAAATACTATAGTAATATAAGAATTGAGTCAATTTTTGTGACACTTACATCACTTGAGTTCTCTATTTGGAGACTAGTTTCGGGAGATTTTCCTCCCAATTCTTATATTACTATATTAGAAAAACTTCACTGTTACTAACTTCCTGTAATAATTAATATTTAATATGAAAATACTAGTTTATTCATCAGATTTGTGTCTATTCTACATTTATGTTGTTGACCCAATTACAGGCTTGTAATTATTTAATTATAAACAGTTAAATGCAAACAACAAACACCGTCTTTCTGTATCCAAATCTGTTTATTTACCCTTATTTAGAGTTCCGATAATATTCATTGTAAGTAAATTCACAGAAACGCTATACAATGCAAGAAATAACATAAAATGAGAAAATAATGACATCAAATTAAACAAAAAATTACCTAGAAATATGAAATGGGGAAAAAAGACCAGAAAATGACCAAATAATGAAGTCGAATTTTAAAAAAATTATCTAAAAACGGAAAGTTGGGAGAAATGACCAAAAATGACTGTAAAAATTACAATTTTTATAATCTAAGAGACATCATCAGAATATCTGCACTAGTGGGCAACATCCATGATGTACCAGTTAAAGATGACATGTCATCAAAAATCCGGGCCCTAGTGATCACAGTTATCTTGATGAGGCAGAGAATTAAAATAATTTGTGACTGCTTAGTTAACACTTAAATTATAATACAGCAAAACCTCTATTTATAGACCACTCATGGTTCCAGAGTAAATTGCTCTTTTAGAGGGGTGATCTCTTAATAGAGGAAATCTAATTTTATATAATTATGAAGCTTTAAAATACACCAAGATTAGTGAATGAAATAGGTTTGGCAGACAGAAGAAGGAGAGGGATATGCCTCTCTTCAAAGCAGGTCTTGCTGGCTTGAAGATTCAGTATTGACTGAATCAGCCGCTACAGACAGCACAATTACTCCAATTCAATAGAATGCGCCCGGCAGTGTAGCACATGGTAAACATGAATAGTTATTATGAAAAGAAAAACAAGCAACTGACATGGGACAAGATAAGATGGCTGTACATAAATACTATCGTAAGTACCTAATCATAATTGTACATAAATTTTGGTGTGCTGAAAATAATGAACGGCACAATATTCAACTCAATTTATTTTCTGAGTAATCCATATACCTTAGAAAAAAGTTACTAGACTTTTGTGTTCAATTTAATCTTAAGTATATCCTGTTACAATATGCACACTCAAACCCCTAACCCTCTGAATATCCTTTGATGTTATATGGGATTAGCATAAAATTCTCTTTTGACACAAGTGTCACGACAGATCAGTGACGGTTAGTGTATAGGCACTGTGGAACTGCAGCACCCCCTATTTCCACTTGATATTATTGATAACATTTAATATAATAAGTCCATTTTTTCTTTAGTTCTTTCTTTATACTTGTACAACGTATAATCCTTAAGCTTAATGCCAGTAGCCATCCCCCAGTTTATTAAAAAGATAAAATAAAATCTTTGTATGGAAGTGTGCGCTTCAAAGTTCCAGTGCTGTGGTGTTTGACTGTTGTGTGTATGCGGACATAGGAAGGTGCATCCCATGGCAGGTGCGCCGGCTGTGAGGGAGAGAGAGCACTGTCCCTTCCATAGTGCCGACAGCAGCGTATTGGTGGAAGGAAAGGGTTTTTTTTTTTTTTTTTTTGGCTCTACGTGTGTTGTGCTTAAAAACCATGTACCATATTCTTGAATGTGATAAAGTGTACAATTGGATTATTATCTTGTTTCCAGCTATTCTATTTGATTCATTTTTTTCGGTTCATTTATTTAACAGCAAACATTAACCATGGCAGACCAAGGAGAAAATTATTGATCTTTTTGTGGAAATTAAAACAAGAAGAATGGATTTCATTTCTAAATGAAAAGATCAAGCTTGAACTGTACAACAACTTATATTAAAGTAAGTGAACATTTTTTATTTTGTTCTTTTCGGGTTTTATCAAGTTTCTGAATGAATTTTCTTTTTATATATATGTATGTATCTTTTTACACAATTTTAAAACAAAGGCTAACAATTTTCTGGAGCAGCACCCCCACTAATTTTAGCTATGAGCCGCCACTGTGACAGATTAACATGCGAGTAGCATTATGTAGTAAAATTCTCACCTGACCAACTCTACCAGAGTGCTTGAGAGCTACACCACCACTAGAACAGGCTGCAGCTAGATTCCCCTTGGAATCCAAACACACAGCTCCCACTGTGTCAAGAGGCGACAATATCTGTAATAAAGTACAGTGAAAACAAACTTCAATTTCAATTAGAATGAAATCAGGTAATCTGATGTAACAAAGTGCCAGAATGCTTTTGTTTAATCAGTTAAAATTTCAATTATGGTATGCAAAAAATAAGTTTTTTTAAAACTGATTTCCAAGTTAAGCTAAAAGTTAAGCAGGGCTTACAGAAGAACAAAGGTCTAGTTAAAAAAAAAAAAAAAAAAAAAAAAATCAGATTAAAATCGTCCAGCATCAGCAGAACTATACAGATTTGTGATATCTTGGTAATCGCACACTCACATAAAAAATCAAATTGAAAATTAAAAAATCAAATTGGCCGAATTCTGGTTTTGAACCAGGGACCTCTAGAATGCGGGTCCAAGACGTTACCATCTCGGGCACCTCGCTCAGTTTAACAATCTAGTTTGATAAGCATATGTAATGAAATAGTGTTATTTGTCATAGCCAACTGTACTGCAATTTCCAAAGCCGTATATGGAGGTTCTAAAACAATATGTTGTCATGATAACTGATTTGCACTTGATAAATACTTTCCAATATATTACCATAAAATAGGCACTAAATTGGGTATTACTCTGGTAGCGGTCAACCAATTTGGTCCAATATCAATAAGCTTCTTCACATGGACGTTATAAATGGATATACCAAGTTTTATGAAAATCCGATAAAGCGTATTTGAGTTATCGCGCGTACAGACACACAGACAGACATTTTCCCGAACTGCACACAATCTCATAAAGTACCATTCTTGCACTTAATAATTCTATCATGAAGGGAAAAACCATTTTTGGGGTTGAATCCTCCCCCTTATAATATAGTCACTAGGGCCCGGATTCTTAGGTTTTAAACTATTTTGTTCCTTGCTAGCTAACTCTGATATTTTAACATAATTTTGCGTTTCATTGTCATGGAAGTCACATAGTCCAATCTTATAAAATAAAAAATGGCTAAATAAGTTAAAAACGAAAAATGGCTAAAACTGTGTTTTAATAAAATACTTAACATGCTAATAATAAGTAATTAATTATTATTGTCTTACTAAAAATAACTTTAAATATCTGTCTACATTCTGCATCTTGTTAATTGTTGCCAGTTACATTTGTAAGGGCCTTTTCACACTGGGTCACTTGTGACGGTCACCGGTTTTTGCAATGAACACACCTGGGTCACTTGTGACGGTCACTGGTAGTATTACCAATATTAGCTACATGATAAAACAATTAGTAATCGCTTTTGACATCCCAAATGGCAGGTCAACATTCCACTTCACTTAAAAAATCTTCAGTATTAATTAAATCTAAACTCATGGATGGATAACTAATTTTGCTGAGCTCGATTATACAACTGAATTATGTATATTCTACTTGCATTGTTGGTAATCATAAAATGCGGTGATCGTCACTTGTGACCCACTGTGAACGCTCCCATTTAAACCAATGCTTCTTCACTGGTGACCGGTCACAAGTGACCGTCACAAGTGTTCGGAACAGACACTACAGCGTCACTTGTGTTTGGGTGGGTCACCCCCATCCATTTAAACCAACGCTTCTTCACTGGTGACCGGTCACAAGTGACCATCATAAGTGACCGTCACAAGTGTTCGGAGTAGACACTGCAGCGTCACTTGTGTTTGGGTGAGTCACCGCCACCCATTTAAACCAATGCTTCTTCGCCAGTGACCGTCATAAGTGACCAAGTGTGAAAAGGCTTTAAGACAAAATACAGCATTCGACATTCTCTGTGATACAGAAATTTATTTAGAAGGGTGTATAAGTAAAAATAATTCAGAGTACAGTGAGTAATTTTGTGTACATCAAAACCTAAAACTAAAGTAATACTCTAGTTTTCAGACTTGGTGCATTTATGTGCAGTTCATACGTCGAGGAGACCAATTCGAAGAGGACCTGAAAAGTGATAGAAGTGTTGTTTTGGACTTCAAGATTTAGTCGGGACAATAAGTATTTGTTCAGAGAAGGGAAAAGAAACGAGTACCTACTGACTGACTATTTGTTTCTGGGTCTCTCAAACCAGTCTAAAGCAGTCAATTAATGTATATGTTATTAAATAAAAATGTGTTAACTTGGTTTTTTTGAATATTTGATTATTTTTCATAAGTTAAAGTAGTTCGTTCCTAACATGAACCCATCCCGTCTTCGGCTGAAGCTTGTCGGCAATTATATGTGTGACGGATCTGGAATTTTAAAGTAAAGTGTCAAAATATATGGTTCATTGTCAATAAGTTTGAGTGGCACCTATCAAATAAATATTCTCATCTACGTCACAAGATCTTTCAGCATTGAAGTTCTATATTATTATTTAGGAAATCACCATTAGGCAAGGGTCAGATTTAAAATTTATCCCTAGGATCAATATAAATAGTCTGCCCCTGATATGTTTTTAAATACTACTTGATCTGAACATTTATTTCATCCAAATTAGTTCCTGCTAACTCAAGAATTCCTTAACTACAGTGTCACCACTTGGTACCAAGTGTACAATGTTGCCTACATCATAAACATGACTACATACTACCCGCGTGCGATTTCTTGGGCGCTCAGCTCCCTAGTCTTCATTCGGTAGGTTTCGTTCAACTTCGTAGGTAAAGCTGACAACATTGAAACACGAAGTATGCTATACAGCCTGACATCTAGTGGCTTAAATACTAAGCTTTCATTCTGTCTCAGGATTCTTATTTATTTATTTATTTATTTATTTATTGACGTTATCTTTTCTGGCGCATGGAGTTATGGGGAAAAATACAATCTTTCGAACTGCTGTTTTCACAAACACTTCATTATACATCCAACACTTTCCTCACCTCTTTAAGAATTCAATATGTGCTAATTTCTGACGATCCCTTGAACTCTGATGTCAATTTCATGGACTGAAAGTTGAGCGAACTTTTCACAAAACGTATTAAATACGTTTAAAATTAAGCCTATAGTTTTCTCCTCTTTTAGATGCCTTACCTCTCTTATGTTTTACAACACGAAATGGTGAAGCATGTTCTGCTAAGACTCTTCTTTATGCTTAAAATTAGTCATCCAGTGTAAAAATATTGAGCCTGTATTATGTATAATATTCTTATTTGATGACTTATTTGATAACCAAACACATGACGTGTAATTAACTGTTACACAATACCGTCACCACGTTATATTATTGGACTGCATTAAAATCGTTGTATATTAAAGTCACTACATAAAATACCATACGTGCGATTCTGCTGAAACATGATTTCTTTGGGTGACAACACTGCAAGAAAGACTGGCGGACTAGCTATGTTTTGTTCCCCCGACCCTCACTTCCCCGTAAATCCAGCGCCCAAGAAGTGGTGCGTGGGTAGTATAGACTTATTCACCAAATGGCAGAGCAGTCTACAGATTATAGGTTTATATGAAAAGCTCGCATGTTATTTAGGATGAGATGGTTCGATGATAAATATAAATACACAACAAATCAGATGACGAAATCAGGGTAGTAGGAGCCACCATAGGAAATTATTAGAAACAAAGGCTTTGTACTTCTTTTGTTTTCTGTTGCTCATGACAGTGCGCAGCCTAGTGCCAAGCCATCCTGACTGTTTGTTCATTGGCATGGGCATTCTTGAGCTGTTCCCTATTTTCTAAAAAAAAATTGTGATTTTCAGAATATTTTCCAGAATACTAATGATGAGCCATAGTGTAATAGACACTGGCACCTTACATCGGCAACACTTCATTCTACCTGACAATGGAGCCTCAGATTGGCCTCAGAACGCTGGATTTTATAGACGGTGATCACCTGGTTAGAAGTCCGGAAAAATATTCTACATTACCAGCACCAGAAAAAATTCAAATCAGATTTTTTATTTAGTTATTTTAATCTTGAGTATAAACGATAAATGTTTTACGATAAAAATACTATTTGAAAATGAAATAAGTAAGAAAATGCCACCCCTTGCCAAGTGTAGCCCAAGGCCTGGGCTAATGAGATCTATTCGGAAATCCGGGAGGTTTCTCCTTTCCCTCCACTTAATTAATAGTATATAAATATAACTTGGCTTCAAAGTACCTACAAATGTAGGACGCCATTGGATGTGTGTTCTCAACGGAGAAACCTCCCGTGGTCTGCCGTCTTCTGAATCAGTTGAGGAATTTGATGTCGTACTGGCATGTTGTCATGGTAGCTCAATGGTAGAGCATCGGCGCGTTAAGCCGAAGATCCGTGTTCAAATCCCAGTTATGACATAACATTTTTCAAGCTGATTCTTACTTGTATTAATATCCCAGACATGGATTTAATGTCTATTTCCTTTCCCTCCACTTAATTAATAGCATATAAATATAACTTGGCTTCAAAGTACCTACAAATGTAGGACGCCATTGGATGTGTGTTCTCAACGGAGAAACCTCCCGTGGTCTGCCTTGTCTTCTGAATCAGTTGAGGAATTTGATGTCGTACTGGCATGTTGTCATGGTAGCTCAATGGTAGAGCATCGGCGTGTTAAGCCGAAGATCCGTGTTCAAATCCCGGTTATGACATAAAATTTTTCAAGCTGATTCTTACTTGTATTAATACATTGGTTGACCAAACTTTTACCCCTTACAAGGCCAATTACAAAAAAATTTCTTATACAGTGTTAGAATGAAAAAATTCTAACATCACAAATTGAAAACTAACAAATACCAGATTTCTAAGCAGTGTCATAAATGATGTTACTGTACTCTAATTTTGTAATGTATGTATATATTTTTTTTTTTTTGGGGGGGGGGGGGAGGAATTCTTCCAGATTCAGTCTCAACTTTCTTTACAACACTGCTAACACACTGTTATATTAGTCTGTTGAACTCACCTTATCTGTATGCATTTCATATCTAGAGACCTTTTTCTTGTATCGCTGAAATAATTTTAGCGCCTTTTCTGAAAAAAAAAAAATCATGAACAATAAAGAACCTAGAATTCTATAAGAATATTTATGAGAAAAATAAAATTCCTTTGACACCTGGGCCCTATTTCATAAACTTGACAGGCACTACAATTTGACAATTCACTTTGATAGGCAATTGTCTCTATTTTTAAATGTACAAATTTGTCATACTTTACAAGTAAGTAATTCTGAATTGTGAATGCAGTTTCTTAATAGTAACAATTGCATAATTTTGTCTGTCAGAGAATGCAAATCGATTGTCGCAATATGGAAGAAATTGATTATCGTGCTTTGTGAAACAATCAATTATTCATTTTGATTGACGTTTCAACCTTAATATATTTATTGCCAGGAATAAGTGGTACTAATGAATACAACATGTTCCACATTCTGTCGGCAGAACAGATTTATTTCTGTTTTTGGCTTCTTGTAATCTGTCCCCTGCTTTGTTGATTCGGAATTTTCTTTGAAACCAATACCATCCAAAATAATTTATAAATTAATTTTATGCTTGAAAATCTACATTTCACTTTTTAATTGTTTTTTCACTGCTACTACTACTGTAGGCTATGTATCTTACATGTCAGCATTATAAATTAATTTATTGTAATAACTAGACCTGGGATTTTAGGCTCTAAAAAAATTTGTTTTAGGCACCTAAAATTGGCTTTTAAAACAATTAAATAGGCTTTTAAAAGAGAAAATAGGCACTTAAAATATGCTTTAAAAATGTGTAAATAGATAGAAAATAGACTTTAAAATATTACAGTAAGTTATACACTTAAACTATAACAGGGTCTTTTTTTTTACTGCAAGAAACGTGGTAGGCCTATACCTATTCTTAACAGAATTAACTGCAAAATTAGGCATCAAGAACTACAGTATATTCACTTAAACAGATGTTCTTTCACTGGTGACTTGACACAGTAGTCCTTCCTCCTTAATCCTCCCCCTCCCCTGTCAGTCAGCATTCCTTTAGCGACATTGTTTGGAATAATCAAGTTTCTGTGAAAAACCCACATCTGCTGTTCTGCTTTTTATTGAGGGAAGTCCTTTATAAGATTGTACAAATTACAGAAGTTGAATTTTATTTTAAATGTACAGAATAGGCATTTTAGGCACTAAAACAGTAAAAAGGCTCTAAAGGTCCAAATAGGCATTTTAGGGCACTATAAAACTCTATAAATGTAAGTGGTTTATCATGAAACGTCAACATATTTAAAAATTTTCATGATATTTCATAAGGAACAAAATAGGCATCTGTCTTAAAATCCCAGGTCTAGAAATAATGCATAGTGGTACTTTAAATACATATTAGGAATCTGAGTTTTTAGGTGTCAAGTAAATAAGTGTGTACGGAATAAAAAGTATCAATAAGAAAGTTTAACAATTCACATAATAATGAACCTAAGAATATGTGATACATGACATATGAACGTCTAAAGTTTGTAATTACTAGACCTGGGATTTTAAGGCAAATGCCTATTTTGTTCCTTATGAAATAATATGAAAATGTTTAAATATGTTGACATTTCATGATAAATCACTTATATTTATCGAGTTTTATAGTGCCCTAAAATGCCTATTTGGACCTTTGGAGCCTATTTTTACTATTTTAGTGCCTAAAATGCCTAATCTGTACATTTAAAATAAAATTCAACTTCTGTAACTTTTACAATCTTTAATGAATGAAGAGCAGAACAGCAGAGGGTGGGTTTTTCTCAGAAACTTGATTTTCCCAAATAATGTTGCCAAAGGAATGTTAACTGACGGGGGAGAATTCACTCAAAACAACAAGTAGCAGGGACATACTGTGTCACTTTTTCATTTAAACCAAAACTGTTTTTGATAAATGTATTTTTAATTCCGTCTTAATTTTGCAATTATTTCTGTTAAGAATAGGTATACCATGTTTTTTACAGTAAAAAAAGATCACGTTACAGTTGAAGAGCATATTGTAATATTTTAAAGTATATTTTCTGCCTATTTACACATTTTTAAAGCATATTTTAAGCGCCTATTTTCTCTTTTAAAAGTTTATTTACTTGTTTTAAAAGCCTATTTTAGGTGCCTAAAACAAATTTTTTTAGAGCCTAAAATCCCAGGTCTAATTATTTCATAGCATTTTAACTTACAGTATCTGCATCTGGGGTAACAGTACTGCTGTATCTAAGGTACTCAGACTACAACAAATTTCCTTACTTATATTGACTGGATCAGCTTTACCTTGCTCACTGCAGACCTCTGTTTAAAAGTGAGATGATTTTAACTTTTGTAAATGTTTATATTTATTACTGCCTTTTAAGGGTAAAGAAAGATCTTAGAAACTATGTTAACAGAACCCAGATACATAATCATTCCACAAGAAACAACCACTTGTTTGTTGGACCTCCTGTAAGACTGACAAAATCCAAAACTTGTTCAATCAGATGGCTGCATACTTCAAGGATCACCACATCAAAAAAGAGATCAAACTTTTAAAACATGTCAAAAATCCGTCTGAGTTAGGAGTTTGGGAGAAGATATTCATCATTAAGAACCAAAACAAGATCTTGAATTTTGATGTCCCAGCAGCAGATGGGATATTTAGTTTTTTAGGTAATAGGAGTGGTAACACTGTAGGAGCAGATGCATCAGATCAACAAGACATTGTTATCAGTCAACCACCAGCTGAGGATGAGGGAGTAATCCCTGGAAACTAGTCCTGCAAATTAAATGTAAGTGGAGCAAGAAGTGTAAGTATTAAATAAATGTTGACTCTGTACAAGTTTTACAACATGCTCTACTGTTTATAGTACTTCAATTAATTATTTTAACACTTGAAACTGCAAGTGTTTGTAAATAGATGTCTGAGAAATATTATGGGAATTTGGTGGCCTCGGACCATATTGAATGTAGACCTGTGAAAAAAACTGACCAGAGAGAAATCAGTAAAGAGATCAAGTTTAGAAAATGGAAATGGATAGGACATGTACTGAGGCAAGACGATGGAAACATTACAAGAGCGGCGTTTGAATGGAATCCGCATGGACTTAGTAGACGCAGAGGAAGGCCCAGGACGACTTGGTGTAATACGGTTTGGTCCGAGGCAGGGAAGGCTGGGAAGAGTTGGAACGAGATCAAGCTGCTGGCCAGAAACAGAACCTGATGGCGTGTCTTCATTAAGGCCCTATGCTTCCCCAGGGAGTGAAAGGACTTACTACTACAACTATAGTACCAAGCCTCAATCAACTGTACCACAGCATACCATCCAAAACTACTGTGCTTAACTTACAATATCCACTTAAACTATCTTGTGATAGTCCTGTGGAGGTTCATTCTAGTTTTCTGAGCCTCAGTGACATTCATAGGGAATTCTGCAATGCCACAATAGACTCAAAGCAGAATTTGGTATAGGAATATGTACACATTTGTATTACCTGATATGTGGTCCTTGGCCTTCACAGTTTCCAGACCTGTTGCGCAAGCCCAGTTATACGCTCCAAGCCCAACAAGCAAACTGGAAAGAAGTAATAAAGAGCTCAGCAGTGACAACAAACAAACACGGTAATTATATGAGAGTTGAATTTTACACAAAAACTTCACTTTTGGTATAGTTTACCTGTAATAGTTTTGGCACTTTCACTACCATTGTCAACACCTATACTTGAAGTATACTGAGTTGAAGTACAGCTGTTGACAATGGTAGCGAAGGCGCCGAAACTTGTACATGTAAACTATACCAAAAATGAAGTTTTTGTGTATAATTCAACTCTGCCATTTTTTAATCCGGTCGAGGGTCCGGTCCCAGGGTGGCTAGACTAGAGGGAGTCTGCTGTAACTGTGAAGAGTTTAAAAGGCTACTCTAATACCATTTTTGTCCCAAGCAAGTACTTTTTCAGGTAAAAAATCTTATCCTTAAAATTTAATTATGCATTACTCGATAAGCATTATCTGTACTGGTCTAGTTTTTGTTTACATCAGCAGAGGAAAGAATAAGGAATATATTTACTTTGCATTTGTTCAATAAAATTGGCAGTTTATGTGCAAATTAAATACAAAGAACTCGTGAATCTGAGGTGTAAGGCAACGAAGCTAGAGCCTATCATGCTTTGTTTTCATACGCGTGACAGATGTTGCTATCTGTAATTCTGTGGAACTTTAAAACAAAATTATCTAAAATAATATAAATGTAATCACAAAACGGAAAATAGGTTTTTCAGTACACGCTCTGCAAAGCAACTGTTTCTCGAACTGCTAATACACCGTAAAGTAGCACTTTATCGTCTTATGCCGGTAAAGTAATTTTATTGTACTAGGCCGGTAAAGTTGCCATGGTAACCTCTAGTGGACGTAGTTCCAACTACGGCTCCTAGATGTCTCTTCTGTATCTCCCAGTGTAAGTTCAATTTTACACATGTTAAGGGTTTTATTGTTCATTGTCCATTAACAAGCATAGTAAACTTTGTCATTTAGAAATCTTGAATTTAAGAAATAAATTCCATAAGAATAATTTTTTATATTTTTTATGACTGGGGTGGACGAAAATGCACGAAGTTTGGATTACAATGCCATGCCTTAGTCCCCTAGAACATGAGTGCTAGTTGTAAGAAATGACTTCAAATGAGTCTCTTGTATGATTGCTTCTTTTAATAAGGAATAAAAAGTTTTGTTGCAGAAAATATGATCAAAATGATGCGTAATTTCAATTGATGTAAATATATTTAGTTTAATTAATCAACATTATTATTTAAACGATGTCTTTAAAAGTTTGTTTTAAGGAAAAGAAACAATAGATAGCAAGTGAAGTTTATAAACATACAATACTGATACAATTGCCATTATCTTTGCTTTCATTACTCAGAATCATTGAAAATGAGTGAAAAACTGACCTCATTAGTAGTAAAATTACAGACTTTTACTAAAAACTATTGTATGTACCACATATGCAAAAACTTTAGCAGACTCATCCAGTATTTCAGCCTTGGCTTATGCCTCAGCTGCAATACTAGATTCGTTCGCTATAGCCTTATTTTGCATAATTGATACATAAATAGCTATTATATTTATTGTGATGTGAACTTTGAATCTGCACTTCTTTACTGATGTCTCTGTGGACTAGTGGTTACCATTGTTGACTATAGCTTGGGAAATCTCTGTGATTTCTCCAAGGTAGGTGAGCTTTTGGAATAAAGAAATATCGGCTCCAGATAAGGAACCGATTTTTAATAGCTGAGGTAGTCAACATCTTCCTGCCACCTGACAGCGAAATGGAAAGGAGGTAACATGGTGCCAACAAAGTTTCATTTAATTATATCATCCAATACTGCCACAGATATTATACAATGTATTAGCAATGTAAGAAAGTAATTAGAATGTAAAATATGAAACATAAATTACACAAGGACATATAAATAAACATATACGAGGGCCGTGCATGAAGTAAGTTTCCCTCGAGCTCTTTACAGACACAAAACACAATTTCATGGAAATATTTATTGCAACAGACACAGCAAGTGTTCAGCTATTTTTCAACATGTTCACCACCAGAATTGAGACATTTTTCCTAGCGTGGGACCAACGGTTGAATACTTGTGTTGGAGAACACACTATAAACCACTCTTTATTGAACCTAGTATACCTACTTTGCCATCAGTATTTGTTTTAAGCTGCCTTATTTATAAAAAAATAATGTTCACTTATGTAATAAATATTCTGTCTGTAGTTATTCTACTCAAAATAAAGAATATTTATATTTTAGAAAATGTAAATATAGTACTATCACAGTATAAGTATTAATACAGTACAGAAACTCAGTCCGTTTTTCTGCCATTCGAGCATGCGCGCGCATTTACTAGCAATCGTAGCGGCCATAAAGTAAGACTACAGAAACTACTCCGGGAAGTATGTAAATAAATAGGAATGTTGTATTTATTAGAACATGCGATATTCGAAAGGACCTTATTATTCTGCTGTAAATTTCAGTAATAATAAAAGACAAAATCATGAATTGCATTTCTTCACTTTCTTGAAACATCCAGAAAGGTAAGAACGAAAATAAGTAATATTTATTGTAGACCTACTGGCTTAGTCGTGATTCTGGTGTGGTTATGTTTCAAGTTACTTTAATGTAATATTTTTATATTTTATTCTGTTGTCTGTTATTTTATTCATTAATGGTCGACAAGAAAACCTAGTAAAAAAATATGTAAAATATTTGAGTGGAAATTACCGTCTATGCTTGACACACGCCAAAAACAGGCAGTTTATGAATTCCTATTAAAACTCGTTAATCAAAACTGCTGTACCGATGGTGTCTTCAATTCCAAATGCTCCAGAATTTTTTGTTTTGTTTAATGGAGTCCATCCTGCAGTAATTGACGGTACATAGACCTACAATAAATTGAAGTCGTATATTGCCATATAAGGCAAAGAATCAAAATACACTGTCAACAATGACGTGCAGGATGAACAACGTGACAGACCTATAATATAATTTACGTAATTAATACGTAGGCTATTTAATATAATTTGAATTATAAATTATATTAAAGGGCAATGATTTTAAAGGAAAAGTACTAGGCCTAGATGCAGTCCTTAACAGTAGCCTATTTAGGTATTGTTTACCTCTTCTTAACTAGAATATAATACAGTATCTGTTTTATTATTTCTTAAATTTAAAATTAGATTTGCATTAAATAAAAATATTCTGTATTTTTCTCTTTTAACATAACTTATTTTGTGATATGTTTATGTATTTTCCCAAGTCATTTCATATGATGAGAATGTAGTTTTACCTAATCTCTGCATGGAGCGCTAGTGTCGTCCAGCCAACATGTTGTCATAGGACTTTTAACACACAGTTTCTTTACTGTATTAATACTTATACTGTGGTACTATAGTGTGTTGAAGGCGATGCTCCAAAAATCATTCTTATTGCTGTTTTCTGCAGGGAATATTGGTGAAATAAAACTGAACAAAATAAATATGATGACAAAAAACCAAAGAGTTTAGAGCAGTGATAAACAAGCAGTGGCATGCAGATCACATGCAGAGCATGAAGTAAATTTTGTTGCCCATGGTTAGGTTAAAATTAAGTTATATTTTATCATCATCATCATCATCATCATCATCAACAGACTTCCTTCCAATTATTACACAGTGTGGAAGTAATACAACTGTTCAGACTTTAACAACTTGTTCCTCAAATAAAGCTTTCCAAATGCATATTCAGCTCATACTGGTCTCTTTTCCCCAAGTCAAAGTGGTCTGTTGGCATAAAATATATTCTTGGGATTCTTTACAACACTTTCTGCATCAGCGCTCTCATTTGCCAAAGAATGGGATCCACTAGTCAGCTACTAAAAATACACTTGTATTGTTTATCAACCTTGACTACAGAAGGAGTTGAAAACGATGTTTAGTGTGATGTTGAGAAGGCATGCTGATGTTCTCAACTGCGTGTAAAAGAAAGTTTTCTAAGAAGATCCAAAAATGTGTGGTAATGGAGAGACAAAACTTCCAGCACCTCTTATAATAAAATTAAGATAAGCAAAATAATATAGAATTTTATACATAATACTGTTATTTTGCTAGATTACACAAACACACTCCTTCCTCCTACAGGTGACCGCTGACACAGCATGACTGTGCTGGGGAGCAGAGCTCCGAAGCTAGTGACCACTCTATATAATTCGTTATGCTGTACGAGTAGCAAACTTTGGATCCCTTATTTTTTACATTTATCCCGTATTTTCACTTCTGTTATATAAAATAATCCCTTACTTCCACTTTCAAGAGTTGGCAACCCTACTTACCATGGAGGGATTCTGCCTAATGCAAGAAGTCCTCCTCGCTGTTTTTCACACAACTGTTGAGCAAGTTGTACAGGATTCTTGACTCTGGGCACTGCCCCAACTGCCCCATAGTGAAGTGTACTGCCATCCATAATACTAGCATCACATTCCACTTCACCCTCCCAGGTAAGGTTAGAACCAAAGCCTGCATTTGTTAGTGGAGAGTCTTCCAGAACCATTGTAGCAACTGTGGCTGCATCTAGGGCTGTTCCTCCGGCAGACAATACTGAATATGCCTGTGAACAATCAAATTTTGTGATAAATGAATTTTAACTTCATCTGAATACATAAGATTGCATACTGGAAACAAATCTACTTTTGTTATAATTTACAATATTGGTATGTTTTGTGGAACTGTAATTACATTTTTCCAAAAAATTAATCTGTTTATTATTGTTGATGTTATTGTTATGTGCAGGGATGGTAGATTTTAGCAACTAAAAAATAAGGATTTAGCATTTTAAAAATAAAATTTAGCATTCTATAGCCAAACTTAATGTTAAAATTTAGCATTTTGTAGTGATTTGGGATGAAACAATTTTATTATTGGAAAATTAGGTTTTACCAATTAGTGTGTTATCAAGTGCATTTTATTGATTTTCCAGTTACAATAATTTCAAACGTATAAGTATTCATAAAGCAACATATGCTTGTAGAGAAATTGTGAACATTATAACACACACCAAAATGATGCACTGTTAACTTGTATTTGCCTACATGCATTTAAAATCACACATTAACAATTTAACATTGAAGAAATTTCAGCCTTGAACCTGTTTCGGCTATCTATAACAATTGAATTGTATTTGCTGAAAAAGCATTCTACATCCATGCTATTGGTGAGTGACCAGATAACCTGAATAGCTGCACTCGCAAAGAGGGGAAACTTTACTTGCATTGCTAACAAAATTTGCAGTCAGTCAACCTCTTAATTGTTTGTTATACTGGTTGCAAGATGTTTGTGAAATTAATCATATCCGCATAAAAAACTTAATATGAAATATGGAATTCTTTTCTTCATATCGAACACTGTCTTGGGATTTATGGTACTCATCTGACCAGCCCTAGTTGGATTAAAGAGGTCATTAACAGCTTCATAAAATTGATTTGTTCATTTCCTGTCATATTATTTACATAAATGACCCTTACAATGTAATTTCGCAGAAATACGTACATTTTGCATTTTATTGCAGATTGCAAAAAAACACAATAATAGACTACATTTGCTTCAAACCAAAATATTGCTTATTTTGGCAGCATTTGGGGACATTTAGCGTTTATCGTGATTGTGAAAATCTACCATCCCTAGTTATGTGTTATCGTATTTGCTCAAATCTAATATGCACCCTGATTTTGAAGCTTTAAATCATTACAAAAAAAAAAAAAAAAAAAAAAAAAAAAAAAAAAAGAGTTTGCTGGCAAATGTAATTCACATTAATGGTAGGATATTTTATCTTACTATTTTAATTTATACTAATGGATTTGTAGCATCAGAAATGAGATTCATTCGCTACATAGCAGGAAATACATTATTGGAACATAGAAGAAGTATTGATACCAGACAGGAATTGAGCACAGAACCTGTTATTACAATAATAGAAAAATACAGAATGAATTGGAGAGAACTCATCCTGCGAATGCCAAATACCACAATAGTAAAAGCTGCTTTATATTATACACCAAGAGGAAGAAGAAATATAAGCCGACCACAAAAAAGATGGCGTGAACAATTGTGAGATGGAACGGATCAATGGATCCAATCCTTTGATGATGATGACTAATGGATTTGTAAATGTTGATGAATAAAGTCTATATATAAACGGTTTGGGGGGATACTGGAGAGGACTGTGGAACAATAGATACCTCTGCATTGAACCCCACCGCCTTTGAACATGCTTGAAGTTGAGCAAGTGTCAAAATATTATGTTAACTTCAGCCTGTGTTTGTGCATACCAGTAATAGGCCAACGATAAATGTAACAAAGTTGAGAGTTACAACAATGCATTGCTTTGTAAGTGATCAAAGTTACTGACAAACTACAGAGCGTATTTGCACTGGAATCTAATGTGCACCCCAATTTTGAATACTACAAATGGACAAGAAAAGTGCACATTACCGGGTGATCAGTTTGGGTACAGATAAAATTAAATGTTATTATAAAAGCCAATATGATTGTAGGACAAATTTCTTGCTGGTTATATTATAGTTAAAAGATGAGAGATTCCATACATGACAATCAACAATGCATAACCTATAAGGACAAATGAAAATCATAGATGATTAAAATGGATACTACAAATCAACAGCAGGCACAATGTGTTCTTTGGTATGCTAAATTAGAGAATGAGAAAAGAGTTCAAATGGAATTTTGATGTATGGTGTGCGTATTCCAGCAAGATGGTGCACCTTCTCACTGGGCATGGGAGGTTTGTAATTTTCTAAATGCCACTTTCAATGGTATGTGTTGTGGTCATGGTGGACCCATTGCTTGGCTCCTGAACTCCTCAGATCTAACCCCTCCTGACTTCTTTGTGGGGTTTTGTTAAAGACACTGTCTAAGCACAGAAACCCAGGAACATTGATGGTCTGAGAGTAAAAATTACTCAAGCTTTTCAACAAATCACCCCTAATATGTTACAATGGACATGGGCTGAATCGCATCACCGTTATGAGTAGGGCCTGGATTTTTAGGCTTTTGTACAAGGAATTTTATCCTTTTATTTTTGTGAAATAGCCTTTTTAGGTTTTACACAAACGATTTTAGCTGTCTTAATAAAATAACAACAGTTGAAACGGCAATGGATTAGTTCCAGATTTCAAAGTAGCCTATTGTAGGCCTAGATGGCTCAAGTTTCATTTCCTGCGACGGCAAGGATGCACATTTTCGAGTTCCAAATGACGAAGCGACATATACATTGTTAATTTCAGTGTGTTGTATAAATTCATTTTTATTATGTCTTTTCTTAAAATGCACAAATTCACATATTTATTTTCCTTTGCATTAATAGGAAAATCTCTTTAAAAATCGTGTTTTCCTGCAAAAGTCCTCTTTAGCCCCTAGTTATTCAGAAAAAGTCCTCCTTAGCCCCTTTTAGGCCCTTAAGTCTGATTTAGACCTTTTTAGGTTCTATAAGATTCATATATTCGAAAGCAAGGGGCATGAAACGGAAAAATACGTTAAAATGTTCTAATTAGGAAGCTGGGGAAAAAATAGGTTAAAACCTTCAAATCCGGGCTCTAGTTATGAGTTATGCAGAGTGCGCTATGAGGGTCAAGTTGAACACTGAGGAATCTCCCATCTTTCAGTGTTGTATACACAAAATTTCAACAGATAAACTTCAATAGTAAATGTTTTACAGTGCTTTTATTTTATCCATACCCAAACGGATCACTCTGTAGATTCAAGCAAATATGGTATTTTAATCTTTACTTCCCTCATTATTCAGAAAAGTTTTATGAGATAAATATGTAAGAAGAGCTGAGACTGAGGGATGATTCAGCCAGTCGAGTTTCATCAAGTGTTATATGACTTCTCCCACTAAGCGTTAACTTACTCGTTGCAAAGACAGGCCAATTTGTTTCGCAAGAACGGCATAAAGAAACTGGAGAGATTATTGAGAAAGCTAGTCTCTTCACTCATGTTAAGGGGAAAACTGTTCGGCAGCACTGGGCTGAGATGTCACCTCCCGCATCATGCTGCCAAATTTGAATATTAAATTCACAAAAACGGATTTCACAACCCCCAGCATGTGTTCTGCCACTCTTGAAATACTCACGCGACTTTCTCTACCTTAATAAAATTGTTACTATTTTCTCTCATCTGATTCCAGCTCTTAGAAAACACAACACAATGTTCTCCACCTTAAATGTTAAAAATTACAGTTTTCTTGCTTCATCTCTGGGAATTCTCACATGACTTTTTCTATCGTAATAAAATTGTTGCTATTTTCTCTAACCTTATTCTACCTCTCGAAAAACTCACAGAACGTTCTTTACCATAAGAATTGAAATAACTATTTTCTCGCGTCTTCTTCCATCTCATGGAGCTCTCACATGACTTACTCTGTCCTAATTATTTTTCCTATTTTCTCTCGTCTTATTCTAGCTCTTTGAAGACACACACACTTTCTCTAACAGAAGCATTGAAATTACTATTTTCTCATGTCTTATTCCATCTCAGGGAGCTCTCACACGACTTGCTTTACCCTAATAATTTATTTGTCATTTTCTTTCGTCTTATTCTTCCTCTTGGGAAACTCACACAACGATCTGTATCTTAAGCATCAAAGTACCGGTAACTATTTTCTCGCGACTTATTTCACCTATTAGAACAGTCGCGTAATTTTGTCTAACTTAAGCATTGAAATTAGAATTTTCTCGCGACTTATTTCACCTCTTAGAACACTCACACAACTTTCTCTAAGTTTAGCATACAAATTACTATTTTCTCGCGGCTTATTCCATACCTGACAACTCTCGCATGACTGTTAAATAATTGACTGTGTAGAGATAATATTATCTAAAGTTATATAATATAGAAAGAAGAAAAGAACTGATGTCATAAGTAGTCTCTTCAGATACCTGCTTTCTTGAAGAGTGTTCGAGTATGAAGCTGGACAATAGATTGAATAAAGGGAAGGGTATGGTAACATAAACATTACATTCCTCAGTCAATGGACTGAGTGCAGTGTTAGTTTATCTTAAAATTGTGATTATTTCCATGTTGCATGTTTTAACAAAATAGGTATGGATAACACCGTTTTTGACTCTATCGTATGAACCAAAGGGTAAAGGCCAACTTCTAAGCTTGATTTAGGTGTTTTTCTAAAATTGAATCTTATACTTTATTTTTTTAATCTATGTAACTTAGTTTAGTTTAAAATCCAAATCTACTAAAATTCGATAATAATTAATAAAGATTGTGGTATTAATACTAATACTACTACTAGCCGACTAGTAGTAGTAGTAATAGTAGTACTAATAATAATAATAATAATAATAATAATATACTTATATAGGTATATACGAAATCGAATCCATGTGCATGATATTAACATTATTTTATTATTTTAAACACTAATACAATGGGAATTTGTGCATCATTTGAACAGTTATAAATTCATATTTTAAAATCCAGTTTACCCAGAACCTAATGTCAAGCTATGCCACTGCCATTTACACACCATGAATTGAGAAAAATGACAGTTATTCTATAATATTATACATAATATACATACATAATATTTTGTCATACTTCTCCAAATTATGTATTGTTTTAAGTAATTATTTAGTATAAGTTTTTCTAATATATTGAACTGAACCACCCCCAAATACAAGCTCTGCTTCTTTGGGTGGTGTATCAACTTTTGTATGTATTTTTCGTGTAATTTGGAACAATAAATTCTATATAAAAATAAAAAAGAAGAAGAAGAAGGCCTACACTATGATATTACCCCATGACTACCGACAATACAAGATACCTCTCTGTACAACACCAATAAAGAATAAATCCATCATCGTTCTGGGCTAGATATCTCATTTTCCACAATTTTGGAGTTACCTTTCTTTACACAAACACCCAAGAAATGTTAGGGCAGTATCCTAGAGATGATTTAGGGTTGCCACTTATCGTGGATTTTATGGACAATCCACGATTTTGTAGAACATGTCCAGGCTTAAAAAACTTTTTGTTTGATGTTACAATTTTTGAAAATGATGGACTATTTAAATTTCTGCCAGCTGTCAACACTCTTACTTAGGAATGAAATTTAAAACTTTTCTGTCCCTGTTATACAGAATAACACTAAAATGTGTACAGAGGGGACATAGACAAGCAACTTTTATTAGTAGATTTGTGCTCTTTGGTTTCAATATTTCTTGTTACAACATAAAATCTCCCAGGGCATGGCCGCCACTGACTTCTAACATTTGACAAAATGCAAAACAAAGGAACTTTGTTCTTAACATTGGAGTTATGAATAAAAAAAACCAATGCAGTGGTGGGCAGTCATGTGATTAGTCTGTAAATTTTTGCAGATTATGGAAATACTAAATTATGATATAGCTGTTGATGAATGATTAAGAGCCAGGTTTTTATCAGATGGCATGAAGTCAATTTAATGAAAATTTTAATCCTATTTCGTTTTATTGACTTATGAGCACCAAATTGTAATGACTTTAATGCCCTGTAGCATACACATTTTACATCATAGAGCAAAAATCTCCCAACAAAAGTTGCTTGTCTATGCCCCCTCTATACACAGGTTAAATATTTCGGTGTTATTCGTCTGTATAAATGGTGCAATAGTGGCACAGGTGCTATTAGTCATAAATGTTCAATATTTTTATTTTAAGGGAAGATTTGAAATGAAACTGTTACGCCTAATAAATGTGACAGTGAAAATACCAGTTGGCCTACTTTATCAGATTTAAAGTAATGTCAGAAAATGTAATAATGTTGACTATTGATTTGGTACATTCTGTCCTGTTTTTCACTCCTGAATTACAGCAACCTTAATGTGATTAGAACCATCGATTCTCAGAGCAAAACTGTGTTACTTTGGATATGTAATGAGATCAAGTTTACTGCAGAACATCATGTTTAGATGAGTGGAAGGATCAAGAAAGAGAGGGAAAGTAAGGTTGTGCAAAATTGGAGGTCTTAAAGGAAAGTTACACAGTGGTGAATCTTGATAGAAGAGATAATAATACAATACTCCTGACAGAAAACTACCTTGTAAATCCATTGGATCACCAGGAGTCTAGTCAGACTCAAAATAGGCTACTACTACTACTGTACTACTATAATATATTGCGATACAAGTGCCGTAAGCGGTGCATACGGATCGAGGAAAAAGTTTGAAAAAAATGAGGTGCTTGCACAGAGTTTTTTCAATTTCCGAGATCTGTTATGCCCTATTGGCACGAGTATTGCATGCTATTTTTTGCACGATGATTATTTATATCAATTTAATTATATTAATTGAGATATTAGCTGAAAATATTATGTATATACATTATTGAAGATAGATGTTTATTTCACAAAGTGATTCGCATGTGTTGGTTGTTATGGGGACTGAATATTTGTCCTGTTAAAGTCGCCACAAACTAGGGGGCCTTGGTTCCGGTCTTCCATAAAGGTTGTATTATGATGATTTTATTTACGGCACTTGTGCTTTTTGTAATTTTTACCGCACGGAGATTTCTTTTGTTTTCATAGCAACCAGATTGCGTGCGGGAATGTCAAGTTACGATCCACGGCAACTATGTTTGTAAGTACCACTAATTAGTTACATCGTGCAAAATGTGATTTTACTTGGAAATGTGTTGATATGAAAGTATTGTTGGAAAGTAAGTTACTGTTGGAAAGTATTGAAAGGTTTAGTATAGCACTCTACTGTAATTCCATGCAAGGTGTTCAAAGTGGTTACGCGACCCAAAGGTTGAACACTACCACTGGCTGGCTGATGATCTTGCATCTCATTAGCCATTCTGCAAAGGCTTATCCAGTGCTATTAATATTTCCATATATGCATGCTGTCCATCTAGTTATGTGGTTAGGTTTCCCCATTACTGTTTATAATAATTAAGTTATCACACTTGAAGCCCGCGTGTGAAGGGGGTCTTCTGGAAGCTTGGAAAGGGGATTTGAAGATCTCGGTCAAGGGGGTCTGAGGGAAAGCAGGAAGGGGATCAAGGGGCACAGCTCCTGGTGGGGCTTGAGGGATTAAGCCCCCAATACAGAAAAACAGGAGGGAAATCTGGGGCTACAAGAAGTTTTGTATCTGGTAGATACCTTGGCCTCAATAGGAACTGAGCCACCGAGACCAGTTTTTTGTGTTAGGTTTCCAGTATCGAATTATCACCATGTGGCCGATTACGTGACAATAGAACATCGACCAGCGCACGGAGATACATGTTTTGACAGCAGTCATTTCAGGTTAATTTTTTGTCTACTTCTTCACATTTTTACTTACATTTAGAACATTTGTACAAATATAAGATGCTTCTTTGATTAGAGGGTATAAGGAGAAAAACTATTTGGAATCTAAAGGATAATATCCGGGGTGCGCGGGCAAAGAGAGTTAAGTCCACCATCCTCAAAAATTGAGATATGTCCATAGAGTTATAGATAAAAATGTTCTCTACATTTGTGTTAAGTCCAATAAGTCATATTCAAAATTGTACGGTAGTTATGGATGCATGCCTCATAAGTTTATCCATCTCTAAAGCTATTTTGGGCTGGTATAGTGTGTTAAGTCACTCTAATTCTCAGTAACAAGAAAGTGGACTTAACTCTCTTTGTCCGTGCACCCCGGATATAACATAAAATTTGGCTTGTAAAATGAAAACATCACAAATATTAGAGTGCTATACTAATCCCTGAAATGAAACACTTAAACAACAGGGCTGGCAGGATCATACATGGATATAATTTCAAGTTAATGCAAGGACGGTAATGCCCCTGAAGTTGAATATACCTACAAGCTGTGTGGAATGTTCTGCAACCAATATCATATACTCAAGAGTAAGTAAGTATATAAGTTAGCATGGCTGGAATACAATATCACAAGGAATAAGTGCATATTCTCCTTCATTGTTAATAGCCCACTTACTTTCTTGCATGCTTTATGGCACAGCTTCTTGTAATCTTTCCACAACTTTTCAGAGTGTTGTCCTGCACCTGTTTTTAGAAAAAGAAACATTTCAGATAAATAGTCTGCGGCAATGTCTGGGAAAAAATAGTTTTAAGTCATCCCGGTAAGCTCCGCCCACTCTCACCCACTTTCCAGTGCGTTGCCATGGTAGCGGTGGTCCACTTCCCCTAACTTCTCTTAGCCTTCACCCTGGCAATCAAGCTGCTTAATGCCAGCAATGGAGTTCACTGTTGTACCCTTGTACCACATGGTAATTACTACAATTCGAAAATGACCCTTGTACCAAATCATATGCACTAATTACTAGAATTCGAAAATGACCCTTGTACCAAATCATTTGCGCTAATTACTACAATACCAAATGACCTTTGTATCAAAATATTTCACATTATAAATTTTCATTAGTAAATTTGCCTTTTCTCAGGTTATGTATTTAAGATTTCTAAACTTAAATAGATTAATTCTCGCTCCACAATGCAACGATCACTCGATGGTATAGCAGTTAAGGCTACTGGCTACGAACCAAGCAACCTGTGTTCAAATTTTGCTCGATGCAAAAATTTACAGTTAGGAATAGGGGCGAAAGATAAATACTTGTGGCATCTTGGCTCTCACACCACTCTCTGCTGCGTGTTGTCATGGCAATGGCCCACTTCCCCTACTTTCCCCTAGCCTTCAACCTTTCCCCTCGCAAGCTGCTCATTGCTGGTAATGCAGTTCACTGACTATATTATATGCTATTAATTGTACCAGTATGAAAAATGACCCTTGTACCATAATTATTAAAACTACAATTACCAGAGCCTCTTTGGTGTTATTCAGGACCTGCCACGTGACAAAAAGACCCTTGCACTAAAATGGCTGTATCTCATTTTATGTAGGCTAGGCCTATTACAGCTCTTGAATCTTAAATAGATGAATTTTCACTTCACCGCTCAGTAATCACTTGTGGCATACTGGTTAAGGCTGCTAGCTACAATGCTAGAGATCCCTTGTTCAAATGCTGGTTGATGAGAAAAATTTACGGTTAGGAATAGGTCCCCAATAGGTAGGTAGGGTGAAGAAGAGGTGAGGGAAAGGGGAGAAAAAAAAAGAATCTGTGGCACCCTAGCCCCTATTCGTACTCACTAATGAGACCCGTGTAGCGGAATGATTTGAACTACTAGAAACGCTGGGCTGTAATGCCACCTAGTAGGCAGAAGTGAAATGGGGAAAAAATTTAATAATTTATTTCTCCATTTTTCTCTTCTGGTCTTCCTTTTCCTCCTCCTTCCTCCCTTTCTCACCTCCTCTTCACCCTACCTATCTGGGACCTATTCCTAACCGTAAATTTTTCACATCAATCGGTATTTGAACACGGGACACTAGCACCGTAACTAGCAGCCTATGCACTATGCCACGAATGACTGCTGAGTGGTGAAGGTTAAAATTCATCTATTTAAGTTTAGAGAGTTTTAATACATGAGAAATAGCCGTTTTGGTGCAAGGGACATTTTCGCTGTATTAATTAAGTCATCTTGTTATTTTCCCAATAGTGCATAGTACAACAGTGAGCTAAATTACCAGTACTGAGCAGTTTTGCAAGGGGAAAGGTTCAAGGCTGAAGGCCAGGCTAGGGGAAACTAGGGGATGCAAGTCATCACCATGGCAACGTGCAGCAGAGAGTGGAGATCCTAGGTGCCACAAGTTCTACCCTTTCGCCTATTCGTCGAGAAAAGGAAGGAGGAGGAAAAGGAAGACAAGAAGAGAAGAAAGGAGAAAAAATTATTTACTTTCCCAGTTTTCAACTTGTTGCTACTAGACGGCTGCCACTAGACATCTCACAGTTTAAAGTTACTTCCCACCCTAATGGTCTATCCACAATGAGCAGTTGGTACTCGGTAGTCAGTAGTTGGCAATTGCAGTCGGCCGCTTGGGAACAGTACTCGAGCCATCCACAATATGCAGTCGGCATTGAGGTTAGGGAAACATTTTACAGTATAAAAAATGTGGAGGAATCTCTTTATAATTGCATAATATATGTAATAAACACATCTTGCTTTCTCATAGAATGTTAATCTGTTTATTTGCACTAGTAAATCATTTTTAATCTCGTAATATATTACTTGCAGTCATGCAGTCGGTAGTCGAAGATGAATTTTCTGACTGCCGACTGGGGAAAAATATATATTGCGACTCACCCGAGTCCCCCACCACTACTACTCTAACGGGACCCGCGTGGAAAGTAGGGGTTTTGGGTGGGGAGAAAAATAATTTATTTCTCCTTTATTCTCTTCTTCTCTTTCTATCCCGTCTCTTTCCTCTCTTCTTCCTCTCACCTCCTCTTCACCCTACCTATCTATCGGAACCCCTGGCGTTATAGCTAGGAGTCTTAACCCACTACGCCACGAATGACAGTTGAGCAGTGAAGAAAGATTTCATATATTTAAGGTACTAAGGGTGACTTCATGCATTCACGAGTGTTAACGCAAGAATCGCTTTTTCAAATTTTGAAATGTTTTGTTTGTTACGAAAAGAGTACTGTTGGTGCAAGGGAATTTTTCTGCATCAATTAAGCCATGTTTTATATCATAACACGGCGTTTTTAAAAATTGGGAAATATTATGTAAATTTCGATTTTTTATATTATCAAATCGGTGTTTAAAGATCGTGAAATATGATGTTTGGTACAAGGGTATTTTTTTAATTGTTCGACATTTTCTATAATTCGTGAAATTTTATTTTGTTTTTTATAATGGAAATTGCAATTATTAGAGCAAGCTGCGGGCTTATGCGCGGTAGGCGGAGGGGAAGCGAGCATGCAGGCAGGCTGGCGGAGAAGGCGACCAGGCCGATGGAAAGGGGAGCCGGGTGGGTCGCAAAGTATAATCTTGCCGCCGACTGCAACTGCACATTGTGAATGGCGTCCATTACTCACCACACGTTAAGCTCTATCCACAATGCGCAGTCTGCAGTTGTTAGTCGGTAGACGGTAGTTTGTAGTCGAAGTATAACGTGTGGTGATCAATGGACGCCATTCACAATGTGCAGTTGCAGACGACAGCAGACAATCGTCAGTTGGTAGACAGTAGTCGGCAGACGAGAAATTCATCTCTGACTACGAACTGAACTACTGCAAGTAACATATTACGAGAATGAAAATTATTTACTAGTGCAAATACACAGATTAGCATACTACGATAAAGAAGATGTGTTTATAACATATATTATCCAATTATAAAGCGATTCCTCCACCTTTTTTATTCTGTAAAATGTTTCCCTAACCTCAATGTCGACAGCATATTGTAGACGACTCGAGTGCTGCTCCCAAGCGGCCGATTGCAACAGCAAACTGCCGACTACTGACTAACAACTAACGACTGCGCATTGTGGATAGAGCTTTAAACTTCGACTACCGACTACCGACTGCACATTGTGGATGGAGCTTAAACCCCCCCTCCCAGCAGATCCTGTGAGTTGAGTGGGCGGAGTTTAGGGGGCGACTTAAAACCATATTTTCCCAATATCTGTTCTAATTTACGTTTGTTGGTAGGTGAAAAACAGTGATGCTATTTAATGCTGAAAATGATAATTATAACCTCCATAAGCCTACAGGACCATGTTACACTCAGACCACAGACCTATTCATTATTGCATTTATGCTCACCTAGATGTATTCCTATAAAGCCGGTCATTCCCTTTATATTTCCTGATTAATGAATTGTAAACTCCCGCTACGGTATACTACTGTTTTTACACTAGAAAGACTAAAATTCATAAAACAAAAGGCTGAACCTAACCTCACGTGCGCAGAAACGATGCCATAGTGAAACAATGTAGGAAACCTAACGATGCTGACGGTGGTATTGCCGATAAAGCTACCTGTCACTAAACTAACCTAACCTAATGTCACAAACCTAATTGCGTCACAGACCTCGCACGTGTCAGTACCTGTCAGTAACGCACTAACCCACCACAGAACACAAACTTGGGTAACCCACTGCACTAAACTCCGCTTATTCTTTCTGGATATAAAGCTTTTGGCAGCATTGTATACGCAATCGAAAATTTGATCGAAACGAGTCGAACGATCACAGCGAGCAGTGTAGCCATACGTACGACTTTCGACTATTTCATAGATTTGTACGACGTACGACGCAACCTTGTGTCGTATGCCTATTCATACGACTATTTTTAATATTAGCAATTTATGCTACCATTTCGTGTTTATTTTTTTAGCAATCTACTGCAGAATTTCAATTTGGATAAACATTAAGTTTTTTATATGATATTTTTATTTGATTTTATTTTATTGATGATTTATTCATATTTTATTTATATGATATGATATTTTTCCCAAATGAAGTTTTTTGTTTTTTCGTAGTTTATTTCGTATGTCACTAAGTGAATGGCGGAATGTTATAATAGCCATTGTCAAATAAAACTCAGTCCATTTATTTATTACAGGCTTTCAGGGGCCGGTGCCGCACCTTGCTTAAGTTGTATTGTTGTATTGTTATTGCTACTTCTCTCATTATTCTTTTCCAAACGTTTTATATTTTAGCCACACGTGTGCAAAACGAAGCAATCCGAATCTCTAAAGAAATTATACCGATAAAGCGCTTCTGGTCCCGTTGTTTTTTTCTTTTTATTTCGGCCAAACATAATAATCATATCATTGTTATTATTAATAGTAGGTATGTGTTGAAACGTGCACATCAAAAGTGGCTGAAAACTCCTTTTTAAATAATATTTAGAAATTTTACTTTCTTATGGATTGGGATTTATTAATATTTTATTATTAATATCATCATCATCATTATCAACAAGTGTACGACGATTTTTAACTAGCGTACGACTATTTTCAATTGTTGGTACGACTGTTTTACTTTTCTGATCTGGCAACCCTGGCAGCGAGTGTTACGATGGCGGAAAGCATGGCTGGTGTGTTTGTAAACGATCCAGAAAATCCAACTAAAATAACTGTCAAGGAATATGATGTCACGCTTTTTGTTGATAAACAAGCCACATCACCTAAGAAGTTTGAAGTATTTTACGACAAAGAAGCTACCATAAACAGGTATTTTAATTCATCGGCTTTTTGGTTATGTTAGAATGAACAGTGAGTCACTATGAATTTCGGATAATAAGAGATCGTGATTCTAGGTTAATTTTGTGCCTACTTCTTCACGAGTTTACTTCTTACAAATATAAGGTGCTTGTAAATGGAATTTATAGGTTCTATAGAATAAGATAATTTGAAATTTGACCGTTTTCTGTGCTTTTAACACCAAAATATCTCACCTAGTAGAGTGGTATACTGTCTTCTTGCTAAACATCTATTCCTTTCATCATTCCATTCGTTTTTAACAATTGAGAAAAGATCTCTTAACATATGCATTCAATCTAGGTATAGGCTATGGTACTTACAATACCAACATCAATAGGCCTACTATTTGGAACAGCAACAGATTTGACGGCTGTAATATATTTGATGTACTCACTTGTTACTACAATAAAGATTTATTAGATTTATTTATTTATTTAAAAAAAAAAATTAACTTTAGAGTAAGGGAACAGTTTCCCACTTTTCTGGATTGATTTTTAGTATTTTTGGCAAAAGATAAATACCCCCCTAAGCTCTGCCTACTGCTATCCAGTGCATTGCCATGGCGTTGACCCTCTTCCCCTAGCCATTGACCTTTTAGTTGCAGATGTAGATATCTCGTCTTGTAGATTCTGTGTTGAGGTTCAAGGATATGTCAGATCAAAATATACTTGCATTGTAAAATAACATTATCAGCCATTTCATAATTAAGGGTGGGACATTCTAGCAAATTATAAAAACTATTTTTGTTTATTATATATCATAAATAATAAACTGGAATTGGTTCTTCATATTCTGTAAAATTTACAATGCCTTCTTCTCCACACTGCATGCAAAGCATCATTTAAAAAAGATGTTAAATATTTTAAATTTGTTTTTCAAAATCTATTACGAGTGGCACATAATTTGGACACTCATTTTAATGATGCAAAACAAAAGTTCATTTGCTGTTCTGCTATTACTGTTAGGGTCTTATTGTTGTTATTAATGAAGGTATGAGGGATTAAATACAAATTATTAACTGTTTCCAGGTTGTCAGAACATTTATTTAATGCATCAATAATAATTTAACAAAACTGTCACCATTACACATGGGACAAAAAGTCACTTGTTTGTTATTTTACATAGTAATTAACCACACCTATTTTTTGAAGTTAATCTTATATCAAATTGTAGGCTACCTTAAGATGTATATTTTCTCATATGAAAATGGACATAGCTGATTACTCTTGACTACTTGGTATTAAAGAGTGATAAAATCATGCTAAAAATGGCAAAAAAAAAAAAGTAACTCAATGTAATAAATAAGTAAATCAACAGATTTTACACATGAAACCATTTCAGATACACCTAAATCCTTAATATTCAGAGAATTTGAGATTTTAAACTTATTTTTGACCACCCATTTACAATAATTTTATAATTTCTCTCTTTGAGGGAAAAATTCCCATATTTTATGAAATGGCTGTTGTATTGAACTGCAAGCTGCCAAACTTTTTCAAGCTGGAAAAGTTCATCCATATTGTAGAAGGTGTGACTTATTAAAAATTCCTTGATAGATCTTTTGAAAGACTTGCATTTGCTTTTACAACACAATAATTTAATGTTTCTTTAATGTTATCTCCCATAACACATAACAGAGTTTGGGAAAAAGGAACATTACGCCATGCACAAGTCTCCCACTCCTACTCCCTAATGGGACCCGCCTGGGGATTTGGGAGGGGGAGACATCTAGCGGAGGCATTTGAACTACTAGTGGCGACGTTAGTTCCATCTATGTGTAAACTGGTGAAACTGAAAAAAAATTAAATAATTTTGTTTTTCCTTTACTCTCTTTTTCTATTCCTTTCCCATCTCCTTCCTCTCTTCTTCTCACTATTTGAGACCTATTCCTAACCGTAAATTTTGGATCAACCAGGATTCGAACTTGGGACCCCTAGCACTATAGCCAGAAGCCTTAACCATTACGCCACGATTGAACGTTGGGCAGTGAAGGAAGCTTTCATATAGTTGAGTTATGATAGGTTTGATGAGTTTTAATGCAAGAATCAGTTTTTATTTTTTAAGATATTTTGTTAGTTAAATAAAAAAAGAGCAGTGTGGGTGCAAGGGAATTTTCCTGCATCAATTAAGCCATATTTTATGTTATAACTTAATACGGCATCTTTTTTATTATGAAATGGGTCTGTCCATGAGAAGAGGTCCACATTCTCCAAAAATTGAAAGTAATAATACAGTGTTGATTGGTACACCAAAAGAAAGCTATAATACACTATTTTTAATAACTCAATTTTAAAATATGTTATTTTGGGTGTTTCTCCTTGTTTTTGAAGCCCAAACTTACATTTGAATTTTGCAGCAAGTACTTGACAAAATTTGTATACTAAAAAAAATTATATTGTAATTAAACTACCAAGACATGGGACAAAAACATTTGCTGAATGTTTCTCTGTGTTTTTAAGGTATGTTTAATAACATTTATTTCAGCATAAGGTTTTTCAAAATGCAGAAAACCCCACTTTGAAAAATTACAAGTATTTGCTGTCCTGATACTAACAGAAAATACAAAAAAGTTGTGTTATAATGTTTTCACTGAGGCTATGTGTGCAAGATGCTAGGAACTGCTAGTTTATGACCCAGGTAATAGATAGCAGTAGACACATTTTAAAAAAAATCATCTAGAATTTTTGTTATAATGTTTTGTATTATGTCCTGATACTAACGACTTCTGGAGAGAAACTCTAAAGTGCACACTGTTGGACTGCTTTTGTTTGCATATTTTCAATATATTCATATAATTTCAAGAGAGAAAACTGTAGGCACATATCTGTCAACAAACAGATATACTTCTGAATATATTTACAAGCCAAAAATATTTTATTTCCTTGAAATTATAAGCTGTGCGTATGCTTTTTTCAACAACATGAGCAAAACAAATTGTGAAAGGCAGAAGTTATTTATGGAAAGTCACAAGACTGATGAAAAATTGAAATTGAAGAGAAAGAACATAATAAAGAATTATACAGGGTGAAAAAACAGAAAAAGAAATAACTGCACTAGAAGCAACATTAAGGAGAGGAGGCAGAAAGAAAAAGACTACTAAAAAGCAAGCACATAAAGCTTTCACCATCTGCTGTTGGTAAAGCCTATAAAAGAACTGAAAGAGCAATGCCATGAAGTTCTAGAAAAAGTGGCATATATATATATATATATATATATAAACTTGCTTAAAATTTTAGAATAGCCTACCGCTCAATAAAAGACAAAATATGACTTTGATACAATTTCAGATAAATCTATTCTCACTGTGATAGAAGGAGTTCCTGTCTCAGCTTCATATTCAAGACAAGCAGTGTGCTCCTTTCCTGAATAACAATATAATTGCATTGTAAACATGTATTCCGTAACTTCGTAATGTTGGCCTCAATGTAAGTTAATTTAATACAACTTGTTATGTTCTATTTTAAAAAATTAATATTATATAATAATAAAATCAGGTAAACTGATATGACAAAGTGCCAGTATGTTAATGTTGAATCAATTATAATTGCAATTATGATATGAGGAAAATAAGTTTTTCTAATCAGATTAAAATCGACCAGCGTCAGCAGAACTACAGATTTGTGATACCTTGACAATCACGCACTCACATAAAAATAAAAAATAAATAAAAAAATATCCATGTCAAATTGACCGGTTTCGGGATTTGATCCGGGGACCTCCAGAATGAGTTCAATATGTTACCATTTGGCAAACTCAGTCAGTTTGACCGTGTTGTTTGATAAGCATATGTGAAGGAATAGTGTTAACTGTCAAATTATACCATTAGACAAGAATTAAAAAACATGTGACCTTTAATTAGTTGTTACTCTGGTACCGGTCAACCGATTAGGTCCAAAATTAATATGCTTCTTGCCTTGGACGTTATAAATGATTATACCAAGTTTCATGAAAATCCGATAAAGCACATTTGAGTTATGGGGCTTTTGTTATATAATACCATAACAATGCACTAAATTGGGCATTATTCCAGTACCGGCCAACCAATTTGGTCCAATATCAACAGACGTCTTCCCATGGACATTATAAATGTGTATATCAAGTTTCATGAAAATCCGATAAAGCGGATTTGAGTTATGGCGCTTTTAAATAAAAACACTAAATTGGGTTTGACGCCGGTACTGGTGAACCGATTTCGTTCAATATTAATAGGGTTCTTCCCATGGACATTATAAATGCATATACCAAGTTTCATGAAAATCCGATAAAGCGTATTTGAATTATTGTGCGTACAGACACATGGACAGACAGACAGACGGACAGACATTTTTCCGTCCCCCACACACAATCTCATAAAGTACCATACTGGCACTTAATAATGACATTAGTTACAATTATAATTTGACTGTAATATGTTCATCCATTTGAAAGACATTTTGTCCTGATACTAACTGTCCGGATACTAACGCACATGCAGTTACAATTACTAGTATTACAAAGTATTAAAATTAAAAATCCATAAAACAAAATATACCAACTGAGTCTTGAATAGTGTATGATTCAACTGCTTTAAGCAAAATTTGAATACATGCAGTAAATTAGGAGGAACTTTTACAATAATTCATTCAAATTTTTTAACCTTATTTCCTCGTCCGTATACTAACAAAACAAAAATGAACAATAAACAGTATATTTTTGCCATCAATCCCAAGTAAGATACTGGGAATAGAAACTAAGAGTGGTGTTCAAGATGTATACAGCAAAATTGTTTTCTGTAAGTCAAATATCACACTGTACTTCAAATTATGAAGTTTAAATTTCAACCAAAGTGTCCTGATACTAACAATGGACAGTCCCAAATATTATTTGTTTATTGCAATTGTGAAATGTTCTGTTGGAAGCCTATATAGCCTATATGGCATTTTTTTATAATTGTGAAATATTATGTTTGGTACAAGGGTCTTTTTTTTTATTGTGAAATATTATTACCAGCATTGAGCAGCGGCTGGCAGGTGTGTAAGAGAAGATAGGGAAAGTGGTCAGGCGGGGAAGCAACCGGCCAGGCGGGTAGCAAGTGGAAGGGGGACCTGTGCACAGCATAAAGTTCCAATTCGCCGAGTTTATATATATACTTCCCTGTGAGAATGTGGACTTTTAATTTTTTAAATAGGCCTAGCGGTTTACAAGATTCCCTTTTTTTCCTTCCACATATTATTCTTATTGCTCGTTTCTGTAATCTAAATATTTTCTCCCTATGGGAAGAGTTGTCCCAGAATATGATTCCATATCTCATTACAGAGTGAAAATATGCAAAATAATCAGGGTTGTAAAAAAGCCGGCTAAAATTGAAAAAGACCATACCAGCGGTTTTTTTCAATTTTAGCCGGTTAAAATCATGATTTTAGCCGGCTTAAATCAAATTTAGCCGGTTAAAATCAAATTTAGCCGGCTAAAATCAATTTTTCCTGGTTGGGGGAGGTAGGAGTGGGTTGAAATTTTGAAAAAATTATATTTAGGGCCCTATGGGGTTTAGAGGGAAACTTTGTCTGCATAAATTAGACACCAATGATTCAGTGGTTGTGGGGGTGAGGGTGGAAATTAAAAAATTTTAAAACCATGTTTGTGGGGTATCGTTGAAAAGCTCTTGATGAGTAATCTTTAAATCAACAACTAACTTAGTTTCTCAATAGCGCTCATATAAGGAGAGATTTGAATTTTTGAAAGTCAAAAACACTCTAAAATATACCTCAGCCAATAGGTATGCCGAAATGAATTCATGAGGACCAACTGAGGCTAAAAATACCAATGAAATAAAGTTTGAAATATTAAAAATAATAGTTAAATATCTTTAGAACAATAATCCTTGGCCAAATTAAAAATGAAATAATAAAAGATAGCAATTAATACATAATTAACAACTCTCTTTTTATAAAAAATATTTCAGTTTTTATTCTACACTTACCCCAATAAATTCATAAAAAGCACTATGAAATCTACCTCAGCCTGTGCCCTGTAGGCCTACCTAAAGGAATTTTTTATACTTATTTCTCCATCAATTACACAAATCTGAAGCGTAATCACCTATCGCTGAAATTTTGTCAAGCCATAGAATCTTTACATCGTATGCCAGCCAGTTCTGCATCAATCGAAAGAGTATTTTCTTCATTTGGGTTAATACAAACAAAATTGAGAAACAGACTAGGCAATGAAAAAGCCCAGAAGCTTGTATACATCAACAGGCAGAGTAAAGCAAATATGCAAGAGTCTTATGATGAATGGTGAATTTACCATATTTACTTGAATATAACGTGCCCTATTTTTGTCCATTTGTAGATTTCAATACTGAGGTGCGCGTTACATTCTAGTACAAATCAGTTTCATAGGTCAGAGTTAATATTGATCTACATAACAATGCATTACTGTAATTCTCGACTTCATTCATTTTATCGTTGGCCTACACCATATGAAATTTAACTTCTGAAACATTATGAAAAAATTGTTTTTGTTGGTTCTGTAGTGCAAGTGTGGAATATTGTGCAATGTCGATTTATATTCATTTAAGAGCGGTATCGGCTTTTCTTGTGAAACATTCATTTAACGTTTTGTTTGTCCATTTAGGAATACAAAATAAGGACCTCCGAGGAATCCAGTGATGAACACATTAGTGAATAATGATGAGCCATGCCTATAGGCCTACTTGTAGGCCTAAAACTGGTAGTTAACTGTAAATGTTTACGTGTTGGTTCATTATTCTACAAATGCTATGACAACTTTCCAAATAAAATATCCTACTATTGATGCGCATTACATTTGCCAACAAACTTTTTTTTTATGATTTCAAGTTTCAAAATCCAGGTGCGCATTATATTCAAGTAAATACGGTAATTAACTATTGCTGGGAATTACACAGTGAAGTGGTATTAAATTACACTAAATATAATTTCAGGGTTCTGAGCTTGTAACTTTTAAATTTGTGAGGTTCGGAAATAAAAACATGAAAGAAAGTTCAATTATTTTTATTTCAATTTGATTTTATGTAGATAAAATGCTGGCTTTTTTTCAAGTGGATAAAACTGGTAGCTCTGCATTTGCACTCAGTAAGTACTACAGGTTCTGAGCTTGTAACTTTTAAATTTGTGATGTTTGGAAATAAAAACATGAAAGAAACTTCAATTATTTTTATTCAATTTGATTTTACACGGATAAAATGCCTGGCTTTTTTCAAGTGGATAAACCTTGTAGCTCTGCATTTGCACTCAGTAAGTATTACAGGTTCTGAGCTTGTAACTTTTAAATTTGTGATGTTTGGTAATAAAAACATGAAAGAAACTTCAATTATTTTTATTCAATTTGATTTTATCCGGCCTGGCTTTTTTCAAGTGGATAAAACTGGTAGCTCTGCATTTGCACTCAGTAAGTATTACAGATTCTGAGCTTGTAACTTTTAAATTTGTGATGTTTGGAAATAAAAACATGAAAGAAACTTCAATTATTTTTATTCAATTTGATTTTATCCGGCCTGGCTTTTTTCAAGTGGATAAAACTGGTAGCTCTGCATTTGCACTCTGTAAGTATTACAGGTACTGAGCTTGTAACTTTTTAATTTGTGATGTTTGGAAATAAAAGCATGTAAGAAACTTTAATATTTTTATTCAATTTGATTTTATCTGGCCTGGCTTTTTTCAAGTGGATAAAACTGGTAGCTCTGCATTTGCACTCAGTAGACCTAAGTAGGCCTACTACAGGTTCTGAGCTTGTAACCTAAATTTATGATGTTTGGAAATAAAAACATGAAAGAAACTTCAATTATTTTTATTCAATTTGATTTTATCCGGATAAAATTGCCTGGCTTTTTTCAAGTGGATAAAACCGGTTAAAACCTTTAACGGCTTTTTTCATAACAACCCTGAAAATAATGCTCCCTGCTGTAATATAGGCCATTCATTCAAAATTTTCAAAGCAAAACATGCTGAACTCAGTTTTGGACTTATTATTTCAATGGGTGTCTTCCAGTCAAGATTTTGGTCAATTTGTAGAATTTATATTGCTAATTTACGGGTCACGCTCCGAGGAAAGTAACAGTTTTTCTGGGAAAACTTAAGAGCCTGTTTCTGGTAGTTGTTGTGGAGTAAGTGTTAAGTGGTGTGACTTATATGCTGTGATTGGAAGGACAAAATCTGCATTAAATAAGTGTAAAAACTTGATTTCATAGTTGGTGACCGTTAGAAAATTGGAAGCATAAGATCAACAATGGCAGGCAGTAGGAATTTAAAATTAACACGTAAAGGAGCAAATAAGTTCCAGTGTAAGGTGTGCAAGAAAATCCTAAGATCGGGCATAAAATGCTTAAATTGTGAGCAGTGGCACCATCTTAAGTGTGCAAATGTAAGTGCTGTCAGTGAGTCCTGGAAATGTATTGACTGCTCCTCACAAATTAACCAAACCGCAGTACTCGAGAAGAAAGAGGAAGAGATTAGAAAGCTAATAAAAGAACTAGAGGTTGCAAACCAGAAAATAAAAGAGCTAAATGACGAAAATTGTTCATTGAAGGAAAAGTTATTGGTTCAAAAAGAAGCAGAAAACATATCGACGAAAGCAGTGATTCAGAAATCAAATGATATGAAGAGCCCAGAAGCTCGAATTATGGGTGACTCAATCATAAAATTCATTGATACTGAATGTAAAATGACAGGTGCAGTGGTGGACTGTTGCCCGGGAATCAGGATCGAGCAAATGGAGCGGAGAATAGAGTCTATGGAAGGTGGAGAGAAAGAAAAAGTAGTGATCTTGCATGTCGGCACTAACAATCTAAAAAGTGCTAAATCAGCTGACCATGTAACTGGTGAAATGTGGGACTTATGTACTACAGCGAAGAAGAAATTCGTAAATGCAAAGGTAATAGTAAGTGGTGTGTTGAGACGTAGAGATATTCCAAGTGCATATGTGGACAGTGTAAATGAAGGGATTGAATGGGTCTGTCAACATCTTGATCTTGTCTTTGTGGACCCAAATTGTTGGATTAACGACAGTGAAATAGGACGGGACGGTCTACATCTAAATAGAAGAGGATCGTCCTTCATGGGCGGTTTGTTTAAAAATGTTATTAGTAGATATGCTGCCCAAGGTAACTGAAGGAGAATTAGTCAGAGAGGTGTCCCAACGGCAACATGGAGTTATAAAAGTTTAAAATATGACTCAGGTAACGTTTTAAGTTTTTTGCAGGTAAATTGTAGAAGTATTGTCAATAAAGGTCCTGAATTTCAAACTCTTATCGAAATACAACAACCACACGTTATAGTCGGTACAGAATCTTGGTTACGGGAGGGAATAAACAATAATGAATTCATTCCGAAAGGTTATGCCGTATACAGAAGAGACAGGGGTTCTAGGGGAGGGGGTGTCTTTATTTGCGTTAGGGATGAACTTACAAGCTTTTTAGAATGGACAGACTCAGATTGCGAGCTTTTATGCGTAAATATAGTAAGTGATAGCGACAGACGGTTACTAAGAGTTATCGGTGGTTACAGGCCACCTGGTGATGAAAATATAATATTACAAAAACTATATCATGCTTGTTCTGGCACATTCTTAAACACAGACATGGTAATAATGGGAGACTTCAATTATCCACGTATTGACTGGTCAGGAACCAAGATAGAAGGCAGTCCTTCACAAATATTAGCAAGTACGTTAATTAATGACTGTGGGCTAACACAGGTAATAGAAAAGCCTACAAGGGGCAACAATGTGTTAGACATCTGTCTGATACGGCCATACGATTTTTTATTCAATACAGAAATTTTTCCAGGTATTAGTGATCATCTGTGTGTGACTTTACGAATACAATGGGAGCTTAAAAGAAACAATGATAAAAATAACTGTAATAATAATAATAATAATAACAAATTCCTTTGGAAATATAAATATGCAAATAAAAGCGGTTTCCAAAAGTATCTAGAAAATGAATTTCCGCAGTGGGCTGGAGAGGGTTCTAGTATAGACAAAATGTGGCAAAATTTTAAGGCTATAGTACATGAAGGGCTTAACACATTCGTTCCAAAAGTTAAACTAAAGCAAAACCAAGATCCGGAATACTATAATGACCGAATCCTAAAACTGAAGAGAAAAGTTAGAACAGCATATAGTAAAAGGAAATTAGGAGAATCTTTCCAAAATAAATACAAAGAAATTCAAAAACAACTGATTAAAGAGAAACGGGATGCTCAAAACGTATATTTATCAAATCTTCTACAGTCTACAAATTCAAACAGTTTCTATAAATACATAAGAAGGCTAAGAAAAAATAAAGGCGACATACAGATGTTGAAAGGTGAGGAAGGTGACATAATAACAGACAATTCAGAAAAAGCAGAACAGTTGAGCCAAAGTTATGCTAAAGTATTCAGTCAACAAAAAAAAGCGGATGACACTCTTCTAACAAATTTAGCCGAAAGATGTCACGAGCCATTGAAAATAAAAGACTCTTTAATTCTCGCAAATTTACGTAATATGCGTAAGGGGAAATCTATGGGACCAGATGAGATATCAGGCGACATTATTAAATTAGGACAAGAAAAAATTGTCCCTTATCTCAGGGTGTTATTCAATGTTTCACTTAATAACAGTGATATTCCACCGGACTGGAAAAAAGCCATAATAATTCCTATCTATAAAGCAGGGAATAGAACTGATCCTGGAAACTATAGACCGATAAGCTTAACGTCTATAGTGTGTAAGCAAATGGAGCGACTCATTGAAGCATATATTAGGGATTTTTGTAATAAATATAACTTGCTTTTTCCAAGACAACATGGTTTTAGGAAGGGCTATTCTTGCGAGTCACAGATGTTAGGTCTATATCAGGAAATTGCTGATATTTTAGACAAAGGAGGACAGGTTGATGGTATTATAATTGACTTCCAAAAGGCCTTTGATACAGTACCTCACGACATTTTAATGCTCAAACTTGCCGAAATGGGAATTGATAAGCGCGTAGTAGGTTGGATTAAGGAATTCATATATAACAGAACCCAAAGAGTGCGTGTTAATGACATATTGTCCCGTGAGACTCCAGTTACGTCTGGAATACCCCAAGGAAGCGTACTCGGTCCACTACTTTTTATATTATTTATAAATGACTTACCAAAATCGATCCAATCTCATATCAGATTGTTTGCGGATGACTGCATTATATACAGGGAAATTTGTAATGAATTAGATGCGAAGTTACTGCAAGAAGACTTAGTTCGCACAGAAAAATGGGTTTCTGAAAATAGGATGACAATAAACGCACGCAAAAGTAAAGCAATATCTTTCACCAACAAAAGGGTAAAATTTTGCTATAATTATGAAATGGAAAATGAAATTATAACGAGAGTAGAATCGTGCAATTATTTAGGAATAACTCTTAATAAGGAATTGAACTGGAATACACATATAGGAAATTCAATTAGCAAGGCATATAAAACATTGCACTTCGTATTCAGAGCATTAAGGGGAAGCAACTTAAAAACCAAAGAGTTAGCTTATAAATCATTAGTGAGACCAAATTTGGAATATGCTGTAAGTGTATGGGATCCGTATCAGGCAGGTCTAATAACACAGTTAGAAATGGTGCAGAGAAAAGCTGCAAGATTTGTTATGAATAAGCACCAACAAACTGACAGCGTTACGGCTATGTTAAAAACACTAGGGTGGAAATCTTTAGAATCCAGAAGGAAAATAAATAGATTAAAATGTATGTATTGTGTATACACGAAACAACCGGCATGGGAAGAGCTTCATAGCAAAATTAAAGAACCAGATTACAAAAGTAGGAAGGATCACAAATACAAAATAAGGGGTAGATCTCAGAGAACAAATATTGCCAAATTTTCTTTTTTAAATAGAGGGATCCAGGATTGGAATGATTTACCTGCAGAAATCTTCGAAACGTTTCCTGCTAACGCCAAAATTTTTAAAAATATATTGAATAGGGTATATGATGTATAATTTTTTGTTCTAAAATATTCACAGTATGCAATTTTTTTTATGTTATAGTTTTAAATGGAAATATATATATATATATATATATATATATATATATATATATATATATATATATATATATATATATATTTATTTTTAAATATCAGGTACGTGGATAGATGTTGCGATATTTAATGTGTAAGTGTATGTATAGTGTGTCTTTTTTGTATATATGTATGGCTGGTATTTATTTAATGTGTAGTGTTATTTCTGTATATATGTATGGCTGGTATTTATTGCACCACTGCCACCGGGTTGTTGACCCATTTGCAGTGTAAGGAAATAAATACAAAAAAATTTCTTTTATGATTTGTGTTTGATAATTAATTATAAAGTTTTAGGTACATCTATGTTTTGTTCTAAATTTAATAAAGTGGATATTTTCAATATTAAGTTTCATTTTATTGGCTGGAAACCATGTAATTAATTCATGAAACGCCTTGTAACTATTCTTGATAAATGTTCTTGTGATTTTGATGTTACTAGTACAATAGTCTCATCTGCAAAAAGCAATTAAGTCATTGATGAAAATTAAAAAGAGCAAATAGGTCCTAGTATTGATTCATTTTCATTTATTATTACCTTTTGAGTTCTATCAGACAGGTATGAGTTGTTGGTCTGAAAATCAGATTTCTGCGTCATGGTACCCATTCTGTTTGAAGGTCTGTTTTAGATTTTCGTAGTCCCTATTTCCTATATTGACATTTAAACAGCTTCTTTGTAGCAAAAGTCTCCCAGCTTTCAGAAAACTCATTCCATTATTCAAAATGCCCTATTAACAACGGAAATTAAGAACCTGGTATACACAGCACTAATATGGTCCAAATTGACCTATGCCTGTCCTGCATGGTCACTGACAGCAAGAACGCACATACGGAAATTATAATTCATGTAAAACAGGGTGGGAAGTGAGGCGGTATGCACCGGTATGGAATACCGTCACTGGTTTTAAAGGTCCACTGGCATACCAGCACTGGTTTCAATTGTTAAATAGCATACTGGGACTGAAAATCAGTGGCTATTTAATACAAATTGTTAATTTCCATTTGAGTCGTAATATAATTACTTTTCACGATTATTCATCCACTCGAACACCTTCATCAGTAGCCACTGTCACTACAGAAGGCTGCGACGATAACTTGTGATGGCTGGTCTTTGTTGTTATCTTAATGACTATACCACTATATCCGATGTCTTAAAAATATTTCTCGGTAAGAAAATGTAACTTTTATATTGTTTAAATAGTCCTTAAATACTTACAACTATAATAGAATAATTACAATTTGAGTTGAACTTAGACACTTATGCTTCACTTACCAACTTTTTTGTAGAACATGTTTCAAGGACCCTTGTCCCCATCCTCGGCTACGTAGTTGGACACGTAGCTGAGGATGGGGACAAGGGTCCTTGAAACATGTTCTACCAAAAAGTTGGTAAGTGAAGCATAAGTGTCTAAGTTCAACTCAAATTGAAATTATTCTATTATAGTTGCTTCACTGTTTATGTTCCATCATTTTTTAAATACTTACAACTATCTTTATTGAAATTAATAAACTAAACTCCGTGGTGCTACATTCCTGAAAAGACTAGGCCTGCCACCTGACTGCTACTCATCTACCATAGATGGCAAAATTGCCAAGTGTATATCACATATCCTGCATATCACATAGTTAATATGTTGTAAGGGAGGGAATGTGCATTTTTAAATTTAGGTATGATCGGGAAAATTTCGGGATAGCATACCGCCTCTGGATTTTTCCAACTTCCTTCACTGATGCAAAATAAAGTACCAGTAATATACTAATATGACTATCACTTAATAGACCAAAAATAACACCCATTCACTCACTACCCCACAAAGAGTTTACAATTGAAATACTACATGAATAAACAACAAGACTAACACACAAAGCAGCACAAAACTTGACTCCCACACAAACATATAATTTTGTAATTGTAATTTTGTCATGTTATGACGAAGCCATGGATCATGTATCCCTAAGGTGAATTGAATTGTACAAAACACTGGCCCAGGACAGACCAGGTATAGCAAACACATAGTTATGCTACAACACCAACAGGACATCAAAAGGACAAATGCACACACAAAAGTAAGTTTTCATTGACTAAGAAAATATATAGTCAAGAACCCAAATGGCGCTCATACCTTTTATGTTAAGGCCATAGAACCCAGTAAGTCTATCCTTGCACTCCTCACACTTCATTATCCTTGAGGATGTAGGCAACATCTTCCTCTGAAACATTGGAATGGGAAACTTCACACCTAGCTGAAAACCATAATTTCTGCATTTGGCTTTACAGGAAAACCTCAAATCATACAAGAAATACATGATTGGACATTACAGCTGATGTGGTATGACTAAAGGATTGTGCAATTTAGTATGGTCCAAATGCACATTCATTCTACCCTAGGGTTGTCACTAGCTAAACTAACATCACTGTTGTTAACCTAATGTAACCTAAGCAAATGTAGAACTACTTCACTACCTTAGAACTAATTTTTCAGCATGTTGGCAGCATTGTGTACGACTACCAATGAGTGTTGGGAGACAAGCTAGGGGTTGCTTAACAGCACGGAGTGTACCAAGCAGAATGCATGAAGAGAGCTGTAGTTTGTAGTAAACCCTTGTGTAGATTAGGTTGATTGCAAAGGGTTACAATTAACAGATTGGTGATGGGACATAGAGATTTCCATACCTTATGTAGCCAGTGGTAGACGCCAGGTTTTGGAGATTTTTGGGTTACATAAGGGGTTTACTCCTTCAAGAACTTGTTTATTACTATTGCTGTCTGCTCAGTTTATCTTTGTTAGTTTCTTGCAGATTCACATTTCCATAACCTCTAGCCTATTTTGTTCTTTTTTCCGTTGGTCTAGGTCTCATATTCATCTGTTAATATATAATAGAAATTAGGTTCAAAGAAAAAAAATAGAGAATGTTTTTTGCTGCAGTCTTGAACTGTCGAGTTTTTGATTATGTGATCCTAATACAATTATTACAAGAAAAAATAAAGTATATTCATAAAACTTGTGTTATATTTTCACAGGTCATTTATCACAACAGCATTGTCTGTGTATGTGAAAAGTGGAATGTCATGTTTTCACCCAGTTCGCTGCCTGGATGGAATTGGAGCTTCAGGCGTTACAGGGCTTCTGTGGAAAAAACACATTAGCGACAACATAATTCTAACAATCAATGATTCCCGTCCAAGAGCATATGAGAGAATTAAAGAGAATGCCGAGATGAATGGATTGGATGTGGAGATATTAAACAAGGACACCTGCGCTCTTCTTCATGAGAACACGTATAATTTCATGTGAGTGTTGATTTACTGACCTGTAACAGTAGTTTGATTTTTATATCAAAGAAAATAAAGCTTTTATATCCTAACCTGCCTTAAAATTTTGGTGATAGAACCAGTGAGCTAAATTAAAGACAACTGCAGTTAACTGGTTGTTTGCATTTTCAAAAAAGAGCTGGAAATACTGTATTTACACAAATGTAATGCACACCTTTTTTTGCCCATTTGTAGCATTCAAAATTTTAGTTCGGCAGTAACTTTGATCACTTATGTAACAATGCTTTCCTGTAAATCTCGACTTTGTTACATGTATCGTTAGCTTATTACCAGCATTCACAAATGCTGGCAGAAGTTAAAGTATTATTTTGACACTCAAGCCCAACACCAACCAAGTTACATGTGGATGTATCTATTGTTCGCACTCTCCTCTCTAAACCATTATACCAACCTTTATTCATCAGCATTCACAAATCCATTGTTGTTTAAAACAAAATATCCTACCATTAATGTGCATTGCATTTACCAATAATCTCTTTCTCTTATATTATTTTAAGTAGTCGATATAGTCCTCTTCAGTTATGGGTGACTGGGTCCGGCGAATCTATAGGTCGTGGGCACCAATGTGCTGTGCGCTTACTTTCCTGCTGTGGCCTGTAGCACTCCCGTCTATACCTCCAGCTGCCAGATGACACATACAGACTCTCGGGTCCCGAAATAATGTGACTGGACATCGTTAATATTGTCACTTGCATTTATTGAAGACCAGTACTGACATACATTTTATACAATAAATTCACAGTTAGTAATATTCTAATAGTTTGACAATCCGTACCCAGTATGGCGTCACTTCAGCATTCCTTGTCTCATTGAAGACTGACTCCATGAAGTAGAAAAATTGACTCTAAGACTTCACAACTTTGACTTCAACTTAACTTCTCAGCTTCGCTGAGAAGTCTCACATAAGAACAATAGTTCTCTCACCTCCACTGTCGGACCATAATGCTCTCCTAACTTTATTATCGCCTAGTAATGACGGTACATCTACACCAGAAAAAATAAGACCCAGGCTCATCAGGAATTTCAGCCAATCCAATGTCGATAATTTCAAATTGGTGTTGTCTGGCATTAACTGGTCTCAAGTACTTTCAAGTGAAGATAATGCATTCAATAAATTTGTAACCACTTTCGTAGATGCAATGCAAGAATGCTTTCCCTACAAGACTATTAAACCAAGAGCAGCTACGCAGACTTACAATAAAACTTCACTGAAATGGTTTACCCATGATCTTTATGAAAAGCGCAAGGATATGACCATATGTTATGATTTATGGCAGTGGGCTCAACACTATAACATTTTTGAAGATGATATGAAGAAAAGATATATAGAAGCAAAAGTTTCATACAGGAAAGCTGTAACACAAGCTAAACAGAATTTCTATGCAGATGCCATAGCTTCAGCACCCAATCAGTGTAAAAAGGCGTGGGAGGTAATCAATAAATTGAAAGTGGGAAAGACAAACTACCCAGTTGACTCGCTGACAGCGCAACATTTTTGTGACAGCTTTGTCACTTCAATTGAGGACATATGCAAACAAGTGCCTTCTTCAGTTACCGTTGCTACCAGCTTGTTGGAGAAACAGGGTATCAACATACCGGATTTCAAACTGAGGCCGGTGTCACACGAGGAAGTCTTTAAAGTGGTGAACAGTCTCAAAAATAGTAAATGTCGAGACATTTATGATATTAATAGTGAACTGATCTGGAAAGTGCTCCCCGAGATACTCCACCCGCTTACTTTGTGTGTCAATCAAAGTTTTATGACTGGTACCTTTCCTGATCTTCTAAAACTATCCAAAGTTATACCGATATTCAAGAAAGGGGATGTGTTGTGCCCCGAAAACTATCGCCCAATTTCTATCGTGCCATTATTCTCAAAAATTATTGAGAAAATAGCGTTACTACAGCTGAACTATTTTTTCGAATATTATAATCTATTTTCTAAATCTCAGTTTGGCTTTAGAGCTGGCCTGTCAATAATAGACGCTGTCAGAAGCCTGGTTAGCACGGCCTTGAATGCTTTCGAGCTTCACTCAAGCACACTTTCCACCCTGTGCAATCTTTCCAAAGCGTTTGATTGTGTTCCACATGACATTCTTCTCAAGAAATTTGAATATTATGGAATACGAAATGTGGAGTTCGAATTCCTTCGATCTTACCTGGTCAACCGCACTCAACAAGTTTTTTACAACAACAATTTCTCAGAGGTGGTACGAAGAACGGTGTCCCCCAGGGGTCAATATTTGGACCATTCTTTTTCTTGGTTATGATTAATGATCTGCCAACCAATATACCAGCACCTTGTGGATCATTATTATATGCAGACGATTCAACGTTTTATTGTACCAATAGCAATATTGATGTACTAAAATCACAGATGGATAATTGCATCTCTGAGTGTAACAAGTGGTTTGCAAGTAACGGCCTATTATTAAATGATAACATATTAAATGATAACAGTCCGCCGCCGTGGGTGAGTCGGTAGCACGCCTGCCTTCCACTCCGGCGGCCCGGGTTCGATTCCCGGCCGGGTCGGGGATTTTTCAGTAGTGAAAGATCCCCTCCCCGGGTTCAGGACTGGGTGTTAGGTTAAGTCTTAGGTTAAGATAATGCACATTGTGCGCGATTCCTAAATTATTATTAAATGATAACAAAACGCAGTCAATTCTTTTTAGTCTTAATAACCATGAGAGTGTTAGTATCAATTTATTAGGAATTCTTCTTGACCCTAAACTAAATTGGAGCGCACACACAGAAAAGATCTGCAATAGACTGTCAAGAGTTTTATTTCTACTACGAAATTTAAAGAAACATATACCGAGAGACTATATACGAATGGCCTATTTTGCATTTTTTAACAGCATAATCGGTTATGGAATTTTAATCTGGGTTGTGGTCATGAATTGTATAGGATTCTACTGATTCAAAAGAAAGCTATTAGAATTATAACCTCTTCTAATCACAGAGCTCATTGTAAGCCATTATTTGTCAGTGAAAAAATTCTTACAGTGTTTAACTTATTCATATTCAAAGTGTCTGGAACATGTGAAAGGTAACTTAAGTAACACTACCTTAAGATGTGACAAGCACAATCACTTTACCAGAAACATGAATTTAATAGATTTAGCCTACCACATGTAAGGCTCTCTAAAACTCAAGAATCTTACTCATATGTTGGCCTGAGTGTAGGGTTTGGGTATGAAGCCGGAGCGATAGGAATAAAATGTAGGAATAGGTTAGAAAATTACAATAAATCTCTGGAGCGGAGGACCATATAAGAGCAAGAGTGGACTGTGTATCGAGGTCTCTGAAATTCAGGGATCCCAGGAGTTATAATTGGCGAACAATCTAAACATGTTATTAAAAACTTTGCAATTTATTCACACTTGTAAACTACTGGTTGATTAAGATATGAAGCACTAATAATAAATGTAGAAAACACTTTGAAAACAATGAACTTAAACTGGCGCGTGAAGCTGTTGCACCACTTTAAGTAATTATGTAAAATTTTGTAATTACCAATGAATTATATATGAAATTAATGGTAATAAATTTTACTGTTGATTAATTATATTCACAGATATTAGAACTTGATTGTTCACTTAATGTTAGCTTCGCGGATGCACGATGATGTCACCACACTAACACTTCGTGGAACTTAGGAACGAGATCTAATAAGCCTTGAATATGAAAATGCTTGAATTATGATAAATAATTCAGCGGAATAAATAAAACTTATACTGGAAGTTTTATGTCAACGATTTCGAGTTGTAATACAAAGGGCGCAAGAAGCCTTTGTTAAACCCGCGAAATCAGAGCAGAATCAGAGCACGTCCTACCCGTGTATCTGCAGAAGTAATACTGACAAAGCCTAATGACGCTGCTAGTAGCGTCTCTCAAGTAACCACCTGCCATATAGAAGCGCGTGACCAAGGCTGACGTAATGTTGCGCCTACTTTTAGCTGAATCAGCACAAGAGAACACAGCGGATAATTTAAATTGGAACTAGACACTGCTCATATATAAAATAATGGAAAAAACACTTAGCTTGCGTTGACAATGAGAATGTTCAATAAGCTACCTCCTGAAGCTCATCTGGTTAACTTTAAACGATTTAAATTCATTCTGTACAACTGGCTAGCAGTTAATCCTTTCTATAATTTAGATGAATTTTTCAACCTCCCTTCCATCGACATATGTTTGTAACACATTTTTTCTGATTACTGTACTGTTCTGTTGAAGTTGCATTGTATTTGGTATTGTGTATTGTATACTGTTTTAATGTGTACTGTTTTAATGTTTGACGTCAACTACACAAGTCCTACTTGTTATTTGTTGATATTGTAATGATGATGTGGTATTCTTTGATCAATTGGAACTTTGAGATATAAAAACAATGGGCATATTCTGGAAACTTCACTAAACAACTCCCATATTTAGTAAAGTATTGGTTTAGGTTAGGTGGCTCTAGGCCATTAAGCATGAAAAGGATATAAAAAGGAGAGGAAGGTGCCAGAGAACTTACCAATTGGCAGGAGAAGCTGGTCTTCAATTGGTGCTGGCTCTGGTATCATAGTTACACATAAAAAAGAACATTAAAAAGGAAAATTTTCGGACAAACTTTGCCCTTTGTCAATCACTTAGAGAATGGAGCTTGAAGAGGAAGTGTAGGGTTGCCAACCTAGCCAACTGATGAAGAATGGCATCCTATGTTCTCTGGCCAGGAGGGAAAAGGTGTTATCTGATGTTGAGGTTGGGGGGTTTCTGGATTTGGTTATCCACTGGTGAGCCAGTTCCCACCTTCTGAGTTGGGAGGGGTTGCAGCTATCAGGGAGGCTTTTGATTACTTTGATGGTGAAACAGTCCTCAAATGATATCCCATGGTCCATGGTGTGTTTGGATACAGGTTTATCTGGATTTTTGCTTTTGCAGTCATGCCTATGACCATTCATTCTTTTTCTTAAAGTTTCAGTGGTTAATCCTATGTATTGGGCCGGGCATAGATTGCATTGTAGTTGATACACTATGTTGGAGGAATTGCATGTGTGGTGACCCTGGATCTTATACTCTCTATGGGTGATTGAACTTTTGAAGTTTTCAGCTGGATGATGAATAGAGCAGGTCTTGCAGGTAGGTCTATTGCATGGGAAAGTGCCTTGAGGTTCAGAATTGGATGTAGGCCTTTCTTGTAAGCGCTTCGGCTTAACCAGTTTTTGTTTCATGTTAGGGAGTTGTCTAAACATCACAGAAGGGGATTTTGAAAGAAGATCTCTTGTGTGTGGGCTTGCTTGCAAAATATTGTAGCCGTCATGGAGGACCTTATTGAGGTTTTGAAGGCCATGGTGGTATGTGGTTATAAGATGTATATCATCAGATGAGTGTCTTCGTGGGGTGTGCTCACCAGCGGTACTCATTTGTGCTCTTTGAATTTGACCCTGTACTAGAGTCCGCGGATAACCTCGGGAGACGAAAGCATCCTCTAGCTGTTTGTTGAAAGTAGTCCTATCTTTTTCTGCTGTAAAGATCCGTTTTGCTCTTAAAGCTTGGCTGAATGGAATGGAGCGTTTGGTGTTATTTGGGTGGCAGCTATTAAAATCCAGGAATTGTAGTTTATTGGTGGGTTTAACATGTACTGCGGTGCTGATGAACCCATTTTTGAGGCTGACATTGACGTCCAAGAAAGTGACTAGTTCTGCAGACGAGTTCCAGGTAAAGTTCAATGTAGAGTGGTTCTGAAGGTTATTGAGAAATTCTTCCAACTTATCTTGTCCATGGCTGCCACAAATGAGTACCGCTGGTGAGCACACCCCACGAAGACACTCATCTGATGATATACATCTTATAACCACATACCACCATGGCCTTCAAAACCTCAATAAGGTCCTCCATGACGGCTACAATATTTTGCAAGCAAGCCCACACACAAGAGATCTTCTTTCAAAATCCCCTTCTGTGATGTTTAGACAACTCCCTAACCTGAAACAAAAACTGGTTAAGCCGAAGCGCTTACAAGAAAGGCCTACATCCAATTCTGAACCTCAAGGCACTTTCCCATGCAATAGACCTACCTGCAAGACCTGCTCTATTCATCATCCAGCTGAAAACTTCAAAAGTTCAATCACCCATAGAGAGTATAAGATCCAGGGTCACCACACATGCAATTCCTCCAACATAGTGTATCAACTACAATGCAATCTATGCCCGGCCCAATACATAGGATTAACCACTGAAACTTTAAGAAAAAGAATGAATGGCCATAGGCATGACTGCAAAAGCAAAAATCCAGATAAACCTGTATCCAATCACACCATGATCCATGGTGTATCATTTGAGGACTGTTTCACCATCAAAGTAATCAAAAGCCTCCCTGATAGCTGCAACCCCTCCCAACTCAGAAGGTGGGAACTGGCTCACCAGTGGATAACCAAATCCAGAAACCCCCCAACCTCAACATCAGATAACACCTTTTCCCTCCTGGCCAGAGAACATAGGATGCCATTCTTCATCAGTTGGCTAGGTTGGCAACCCTACACTTCCTCTTCAAGCTCCATTCTCTAAGTGATTGACACAGGGCAAAGTTTGTCCAAAAATTTTCGTTTTTAATGTTCTTTTTTATGTGTAACTATGATACCAGAGCCAGCACCAATTGAAGACCAGCTTCTCCTGCCAATTGGTAAGTTCTCTGGCACCTTCCTCTCCTTTTTATATCCTTTTCATATTTAGTAAAGGTGATGCCTATTTGAGCGTTACCAGCAATGTTATTGGTTGGCGTCCCCTCCTATAAAATACAGAATGATTCCTATTCCTTGAAAATGTTATTTTATGGTAGGTGCAAAATGACATTATCATCTTCTAGAAATTTAACATGGATAGTCAGGAGTTTTCTATACTTTTTTAACGGTCATTAAAATGCATTTAATAATGCAGTAATAACTCCTTTGCTCAGTAACATTTTTCATAAGGGTTTGTTCATCAGAATGTGTTAATTCAATGAAAATATAAACAAATGAACTTAATTATTTTAATCTGTGGACTTAGTTTGATAATCATCACAGTTAATCAAATAGCCTAATTATTTAATACAGTGCATGCCGCTTATTGTGATCACTTTGGGACGCAGCTAATCTGATAATATTAGCCATTTGATAACTAGCCGAAATAATTACCGTAATTGAAGGATATATATTCATACGTCAGATAATACACTACAAAAACAGAATTAAAAGCTATTTATTCATATGTAGAAGATAATACATAACTGAATCATTCAACCACTCATAATAGCCTGCAAACAACTATTTTCACAATCAGTAAAAAGTTTTTATTGACATTTCTGTTTCCCTTTGGAGTTCATCAGGGAATATTTCATACTCATAGGGTTTTTTGGAAGTTTACTGACCTGTGGTGAAAACCACTTAGCAAAACATCTAACGCCTGTTTGTTCAAGTCTTTTCATTTTACATTAACCTTCACAAATCAAAACCAGCTAAACTGGGGGGTGAAACATGCTTAAAAGAGAAAGTTAGGGAGTACCACACCCTAGAACAAGTCGTCCTATGAGCTGGGAACACTACCCTTACTTCTAATACAACACAGTAGGGTCTACAGTTCAGTTAGAAACGAAATCCTTAAAAACATTTTGAATGCCGTACAATACTTGGAAATAAAGCCTCAATACGGAAAATGTGATAACATAAACCGAATCTTTGATCACAATAAACAGAATTTTTTCAAGGAATGAGTATTAACCTGTACGGGACTTCATAAAAGTGATAACATTACCTGACTGATAACATTATCCGCGATTACATTAAGCGGTGTTCACTGTACTTATGTTTTTTATGTAAAACTTAAAAATTTGAAAGGTTCTGACTAGTAAATTTGTTGGGACTGTACCCTTGTCAGAAATGAATTTGCTGGGCTGCAAGGCTATGAAGGTTGAGAAACACTGCCAGTCTGTAGCATGTTGCAGTTTTTATTTTGGGTATCCATTGTAAATTGGAACATAATTTACCACCAACTCAGGGCATTTTTCCTTCCTAACTACCTTTGATATCTGTAGAACTATTAAGATTTTTTCATATTTTTTTCTACCTAAATGTATGTTTTATTTTTTTAAGTTCACTTGACTGCCACACGAGTGCAGCACAATATCTGGACTCAGCTTTTCGAAATCTTCCTAAGGGAGGAATATTGGCAATCACAACCACTGATGATGCAGCTCTACATGCAATAACATCTGAAATTGCCCTCAGGAACTATGGGGGAATAATCATTAGGACTTTCTACTCCAAAGAACTTGCAATTCGGTTGTTCCTGGCAGCAGCAGCAAGGTAAGTAGAAACTTTCACTCTCACATCATCAAAACTGTACAAGTCTTGAGCATTTTGAAATCAACAAAACATGCTAAAAATTATAACAGGGAGAAAAAAAGTTAAATATTTACATCTATACTCGGTCAAAATAAAACTGGCCCCTGCTTCAAAAACTAAGTGGTAATCTTAAGTATTTCTGTGATGTTGGGTTGGTCCCTGGAGTGCTTATTTACAATTTTTTTTGTGATATAATACACAGTCTGGAACTTGAAGCACCACCAAACACTTACAGCACTCATATCTGGTTTCACTTCTCTTCTCTATTGCTTTGCACCCCACACAATCACGGCAAGGATTCTTATTTTAAGGATTGGGGGAATAAATTTACAATGTTTATAATAAACCAAAAATGATTAGTTTGAAGATGGATAGGGGAAGGGCCCTGCTGTGGCTGCCATGTCAAGGTTACAAAAATGGCTTCTTACAAGAAAAATTTCCTGTAATACATATAGATTTGGGAAAGGCTACGTACAAAATATTGTTTTTCTACATGATAAATTTAGCTGTTTGCATTAGCTATGCATTACAGGAAAAGAACAGCACATCATAGAATTTAAGACAGCCCTACAACTGACTGAAGGTGTTGACTTCCTAATTTAAACTGAATGTGACTGGGAATCCCATAATCACGAGCTTTTTATATCAATTTACAACTTAGAAATCAATATACCGGTAGCACTTATCATGTTGAATACAAGAAGATAGATAACTTTCTTAGGTATAAAACAAAAACGGTAATAAGGCATGTCATGCCATCTATTAACAGAAAGCTAAAATAACCACACGATTGATATATAACTTGGTAATTGATATGAAACCTATTGTGTTGCATGCCGTTGTATAGAGAATTTTTCAGCTTGTGACATGTTGTGCCATCTACTCAGAGAAAGATAAAACTAAAAGAAAATAAATCGATTGCTTCTTTGCTGTAAAGTATTGTTATGCGGGGGCTTACAGTCCCACTCCTTTTAAAAATATAATATGTAAGCCCACTTGCCTGCCGAAATATCTACTTCTTCTTATTATTATTATTCTTGTGATGTAGGATGGCAACCTGTTTATTTCTCCTTTATTCCTCAGATGAGTCATGTGGACTGTCTTTCCATCTCGTAGCAGGTCTTCCTCTTAATCTTTTTCCATCTGGTCTGCTTTCTTGAGCCTTTTTTGCTAGGCGATTGTTTTCCATTCTATCAACGTGTTCTTTCCAAAATTTTCTTCTGTCATTGGTAAATTTAATTATGTCCTGAATTTGGCATTTGTCCCTAATTTCTGTATTGTGTATCTTATCTAATAAAGTTTTCCCCTGAATTGTTCTTAGCACCTTCATTTCACATGTGCTTAATATCTGTTTAGTTTTGTTTGTGTCTGCTCTCGTTTCTGCTGCATATGTTAAGATTGGTCTTAATATTGTTTTATAAATGCGCACTTTACTGTCTATCGCCATGTACTTGTTTCTCCAAATTATGTCTTTCATACAACCTGATATCTGCATTGCTCTGTTGGCTTGTTTCTTTACTTCATGAATTAGATTTCTAGTGTTTGTTATCAGAGTTCCTAGGTAGTTAAATTCTGAAACTTGTTCAAATATCTACATTGTTGGCAAATGAAACTGTAACATACCAGTACCGAAACAAATTATTATTTCTAAAAAACATATATATATATACTTAAGAAGCAATATAACCATAGACACCGACCGACTTTGGTAGGCCTACTTTCTGCCCTCAAATATTTAACTTTTATGATTTAAGACTTATGTATAATAACTACCAACAATCCAGTTCTTGCTGCCTCCCTCAATAATATTTTCAAGTCAGCACCTTTGAATATTACATATACGGTACCATAAAAGCAATCATTGTCACGTATAATGAATACATTAATATGAAAATGTGCCGTTAAACTTAAAGGATAAACTTCCATGATAATAGTAATGAGATTAATTAAGAAAATCAAGAAATGGTCCTACTCTTTGAGTCTACTTTCCAATCTATCAGGGAAATTCAAGTACAGCACATGAACAATCTATGTGACACCAGCATTTGGTTTACAAATGGCACCTGTATTGGATGTTATTTAAGGGACTTACAGACTTACAGCATTCTGGTGATAAAAATGGCATGAATCCTTGCACTTCTGGGGCTCTGCCTGAATGCTGTGAACATGTGTGATAATTAGGGTTCGGATGTTTATGACCTAAAACATTGGAAAATATGATTGCAAATATGACCTTAAAAATGACTAAATATGACTCAAATATGACCGCATAAAAGAACCTATTTTCTAAAAATAAATGTTTCAATTTAAAACGTTTAATGACACTAAATTATTACATCACATTAATTCAATCAGATAATCACTTTTTAACAATTTTACATGTGATTTACAGTTTTACTTGTAAAGAACTTTTAATTGTTAATGTTTCCGAATACCACTGCAAATGTGAACTGAAAATATTTTACAAACATGTCTATTGAAAATTCTTAACAACAAGGAGGAAGAGGTAATTGTGCTATTACTTGTTATTGCCCCTTCACATTTCAGTTACAGTAAAACCAAAATATTCATTACTTTAAAAAAAAATGAAGTGTTCTTTTACTGAATTTATAATTGAAATATGACGTTAAATTACAAATATGACCAAGACCATGAAAATGACCAAAATATGACTTTATATGCAAAATAAAAACGATCTGATTAGAGTAACAAATGTGCAATTCATGTTTAATTAGTGTTTGCGGCGAGAATGGAGGTCAGGATAAAAATATGACATTTCATAAACATCCGAACCCTAGTGATAACAGTGCAACCAATATCTCAGGTTCAAAATTTACCATTACCACATATAGACTAAAGGTAAATTTGAAGGGAGGGATCAAATTTTCTTGAGGCTGAGAAAACTGTAAAAATTTCCCTTCCAATATGGCCTCTTATTCTATATCAGAATGTGAAGTGAGGAAGTTATATGTAAGCTATATATATTTTCCTGTTTGCTTTCAGGGCAGCTGCGAGATACAACAAAGGTTTACATGTACTTTGCTCAGTTGCTTTCAAGTCATCCTTTACTGTGATCCTTACCGTGCGAAGAGGCCCCACACATGCAAATAAGAGTGTTAAAAATATCAAGAAGCTCATCCACTGCAGTATGTGTGAAGACAGAGCATTCTACCCCTCCACTAATTATCCCCTTGGTAAGTTACACAGTGTGTTTCACGTACGAGTTGGCCAATCATGTGGGTTTCCACAGCTCCGAGCAATCGGGTGAAATATCTAGGCAATCCAATATCTATCTAACTCCCGAGCAATCGGGTGAAAGCCGCTAACGGTGTAATGATTAGACCTGGGATTTTAGACTCCAAAAAATTAGTTTTAGGCACCTAAAATAGGCTTTTAAAACAAGTAAATAGACTTTTGGAAGAGAAAATAGGCACTTAAAATAATATGCTTTATAAATGTGTACATAGATAGAAAATAGACTTTAAAATATTACAATACACACTTAAACTGTAACATGGTCTTTTTTTACTGCAAGAAACGTGGTATACCTATTCTTAACAGAATTAACTGCAAATTAGGCATCATGAACTATATTCACTTAAACAGATGTTCTTTCACTGGTAACTTGACACAGTAGTCCTTCCCCCTTAATCCTTCCCCTCCCCCGTCATTCAGCATTCCTTTAGCGACAATTGTTCGGAATAATCAAGTTTCTGTGAAAACAAAATTGCAGGTAGTCCTTTTTCCATTGTATGCACAATAAAACTTAAAACTTAAAACAGATAGAAAATAGACTTTAAAATATTACAATACACACTTAAACTGTAACATGGTCTTTTTTTACTGCAAGAAACGTGGTATATTATGCTCACACTTTATCTTGAGCCAAAAAAATGCGGGGGTGAGGGGAGCTGATATTGCATGCAGTATAAGAGATTGACTATTGCAGAAGGCGGTGAGTTGAAATTGACGTTGTTTCTGAAGGGTTGCCAATTACCAGAAAATATAACGTGTGTAGATTTATGCTGGGTCACAATGGAACTAACTGTAATCTGTAGCACTTTCAACTCTCGCTACCAAACTAAAGATTTTATATTGATTCAGATATTATAGTAGAATATATCGCTGGAGAAATGAATAAAGTAATATATTTAGGCCTATTTAGACAATTTCTCTCCCGGCCTTCAGAATATAGAAAATCGTTTAAAAGTCGTAGCATTGTACATGTAGGCCTACTTGAATACGCACTTTCACATGCCTGAATTGATGTAATTTAACTAAATGCCTTTCGCGAAAGTTTGTAGGTAATTAATACAACACAATTCATACAACGAAATAATAAAACTTGACTTGTTCTTTTCTCCAACGACAGATTCAGCTTGAAACACATTAAATTGCTTTTCTTTCCATTTCATTTATTTGGTTCATTATTTCGCTGATTTCCGATACTTCTTGGTTTAAAGAATCATTATTTTTAACTTCGTTGTCACTTATATCGACCATTTCCACAACACCAGGAGTGTTCTTCTAATATTCCTGGATTTATTCTGTCATTTTCAGAATAATATGATGTAAAGAAATAAAAAAAATTGACGGTAGCTCAAGAATGCCTCAACGGGAAGTTTTTGGGTATGGCAATACTGGGGACGGGTCGCGATCTTCATTTTTTCGAGTGAGGCCTTCTTTATATGGACAGCATTATGGAGTGTGAAGCTCAAGATAAAGTGTGCGAATAACACCTATTCTTAACAGAATTAACTGCAAATTAGGCATCATGAACTATATTCACTTAAACAGATGTTCTTTCACTGGTAACTTGACACAGTAGTCCTTCCCCCTTAATCCTTCCCCTCCCCCGTCATTCAGCATTCCTTTAGCGACAATTGTTCGGAATAATCAAGTTTCTGTGAAAACAAAATTGCAGGTAGTCCTTTTTCCATTGTATGCACAATAAAACTTAAAACAAAAATAATAATATTAAATTCACAATGGATATCTTTTTTATTAATATTACGACGATTCGACCCAAACCACTAGGCCTTCATCAGATACATCTAAAATATAAGGAAAGAAAGTTCCAACTGACGAACAAACAAACTCGCGGAGTTTCCTTGCCTAAAAACCCACCTCTCCTGTTCTGCTTTTCATTGAGGGATGTCCATTATAATGGTACGTTCACACTGAGGAATTTGTTGCAGACACAAATACTCCATACAAATTCCAGATTCATTTCCGTGATTCCTGTATCTGGATACTTATCCCAAGCACATGTTCTTTGCACAAATATCCCATGTGAGCGTTCACACTGAGGAATTTGTTGTCAGGCAAACGTATGGCTTTAGATGCAGAAACGTTTGCTTTTTCCTGCTTTAAATGCATTGATGATCCACCCAGAACAAGTTTGTAACCCACAAACACTCAATTAGCGGAAGAAAATAACAATAAAATACTGTACTAATGCTGATTAAATCTTCCAAGCTCTAGGTCACGTTAGTCGGCCGTTAAAAAGTGGGCATTTATATTTATCTGGGCAGTCAGAATTTTTAATTCTGAATTTTACAACAAGAATTGTTTTTAAAGATTGATATTTTAGCTTTATAGCTGTGCTCGGTCGTATAATTTTTTGCAAATTCAAACTTATTTAACATTCTCTAGCGGAGCGTGTTTTATGAGACCGGACCCTCGGAATCAAGCTGCCCGGAAGGTGACGCAGCGATAGCCGATAACTTTGTTCATTGCAGTCGGTATAGAAAGGGTTTGTTTAATCTCGCAAAATAATAGTATAATCATTATTAAAATTGTATATTATTGTGCTCAAACTGTTTATAATAGATGCTAGAAGTGCCTACCCTTCATTTACCACATATGTGGCAGCTTCATAGAAAATATGCTTCAAGATTTACAGACACATTATCTGCCATGAATCCCGCCTAGGCCTAATTCAATTCTGATGCTATTCTAATATCTATTCTATTTCATCAAATTTTTTTCAGTAACCACATGTAGATATTATCTTGATTACTTCATATTAAACATAGAATCTCTTCAAGAAAGAAGTGCGCCTATAACTTAGGCCTAAATTCAAATTTTCTGCAAAGGGATTATGAATGTGTGGGAGAATACTTCTACATCGACTTATGTTCTGTTTATTACACTCCATAGCAAAATATCGGCGATTTCGTAAAATAAAACAGCGTGAACGTATGATTGATCATAACCACAGAGTCAGCTGTCACAAGAAACCTGAATACAGCACATGCGCAAAGAGTATTCTCGCTGGGATCTGTTCAGTGTTTTCGCTTTCGGAGCGTAAACAAGAACTTGTGGCGAAACCTTGTTTCTGGTACATTTTATTCACTGTTTGTGTCTGGGAACTAGGAATATGTTCAATAGGTTTACGACTTGTGGCAAATAGGTTGCTATACATGTCCCCGGACACATATTCTTGCAACAAATTCCTCAGTGTGATCATAGCTTTAGATTGTAAAAATTATAGAAGTTGAATTTTATTTTAAATGTACAAAATAGGCTTTTTAGGCACTAAAATAGTAAAATAGGCTCTAAAGGTCCAAATAGGCATTTTAGGGTACTATAAAACTCTATAAATGTAAGTGATTTATCATGAAACGTCCACATATTTAACAATTTTCATGTTATTTCATAAGGAATGAAATAGGCATTTGCCTTAAAATCCCAGGTCTAGTAATGATTCAGGTTCTCACGATTATTGTTAAAATGACAACGAAAATAATCACATACCTCATCACAAGTGATGTTGGAAATGTACTCCTCTTGCATCCACACAACAATGGCAACTTTTTAGGAAATTTTGGAGTTAGCACAGAATAGGGTTGAACGGCGGGGACAGATAGCACAGGAATGTTTCTCTGAGTTCCAACAAATAGATAATATTCCTTTAACTTACTTAGAATTCCTTATTGTCATTGAGTAAGAAGTAAGTAAAACTTTCAAAATCTGTAACATCAAAATAGAATTGTAGGGTTTTAGTCTTTTCAGCCTGGACATGTTCTTACACTAAAAAATCACGGATTGTCCATGAAATCTTTGACATCTGGCAACCCTATCTGAGTTTTACTGTATGGTAAAATTAGTTGTACTTAATATCGTACACTAATGAATGTGACCGATTGCAACCAAAGGCAAGTTAGTACTTTGCGACTCACCCTGCTCCCCTTTGCACTCACCACTCGCTTGGCGGCTTCCCCGCCTGGCTGCTTTCAGCGTGCCGCCTGCTCCGCTTCCAAGCAACGCATACCCTCATGCATGTAGCCGTTGCTCAACGCCGGTAATGCATAATTGCAATTGATATTTCACCTAATATTTCACAATAAAGAAAGCCCATTGCACCTCTACATAATATTCCACAATTATAAAAACGACCCTTCCAACAAAATAGGCTATTTCACAATACAAAAAATACCCTTGTACCATACATAATATTTCATAATTATAAAAAAACGCCACATTATAACATAAAATGTGGCTTAAATGATGCAGGAAAATTCCCTTGTACCAACACTACTTACAAAACCCGATTCTTGCATTAAAACTCATGAAATCCCCCTAACATAACTCTAATATACGAAAGCTTCCTTCAGTGCTCAACATTCCCTAGTGGCGTAGTGGTCAAGACTCCTAGCTATAATGCTAGGGGTCCAGGGTTCGAATCCCGGTCGATCCAAAATTTACTATTAGGTATAGGTCTCAAATAGGTAGGTAGTGTGAAGAGGAGGTGAGAGGAAGTGAGGAAGGAGACGGGAAAGGAAGAGAAGAAGATAATAAAGAAGAAATAAATTATTTTTTCTGTTTCATCAGTTGCTTAAGAGATGGCGCTACCATCACTACTAGTAGTTCAAATGCCGTCACTAGGGGAGGGATTGAGAGTTGGAGTGGGGGACTCGGGTGAGTCACAATGTACCAATTTCCCCAACAAAAAATTGGTCAAAGGTCAATAAATAGATGCTTTCAAAAATTTTCATCAGTAATAAAAGCTGAAGAACTGTACAAAATACTGTGTGGTTTCCAGAAAGTCCCTCATCTCTGCTTGGATGTGGATGTGCACGACGCTTGCCAGGACGAGTGTCGGTTGAATTAGGACCAATATGGAGTGGAAGTATTTTCAATGAGGACTTCATTGCCTGCATGCATCAGCACTGCTCTAAATTCCCTTGGAAAGCAAAATCTGACATTCTGCTGCGACAACTACTAGCTGAAGCAAGGTACTTGGAAAACTATTTAATAGTGTTTCAGTAATGAGTATTTATTATTTTTTTTGGAAAGAATAGCAAATTATAAAACTAATTAAATCATCCATGTAAATAGAATCTCCAATATAGTCCAAGGGGAAGAAAGAATACATAGAAGACATGAATTTTTGCGCTATTGAAGTATCAGTTTTCAATGATACATTTCATTTGTCAAATCAATTGCAGGTAGCTTTGCCTTTTTTTTTTCTTCTTCATAATTTGGAAATAAAAGCTTTGTGATTTTTCAGTATATTGCATGGAATTATTGATCGCTTCCATTCTGTCGGTCTCCTTAGCCGCAATAACTAAGGCTGTCTTAGATCCGTAATGAAGGAGGCTGTTTGTTCGAGCCCCACCTTAGGCTTTATTGTTTGTCTGTAATATGGAAAAATGGAAAACAAGGAAAACAAAACTGTAGACAATATAAACAATTCAGGAAAATTGGCCTATGGCCAGCTAAATTTTACTAAAAAAAAAATCTGTGAGCTCACCCTGGTTGATTCGTTTGTTTATAAACTCAAGGCATGCAGACATTTGAAATTTTCAACGTAGACAAAAAAGGGATAATGAATGTAGGCTAAATGGGAAAACATTGATAGATTTGGACAGAACTCACTATGCAGGGGTTTTCTTGGGTAGGGAACTCAAAGCTGAGGCCCTTTTTCCCAAGCGGCGCTTTCTAATCGTGGAATGCATTCCAAAGCTGGATATTTAGCCGTTTCGTTATAATTATTAATCTTTTTAAATTTAATATTTTAATTATTTTTCTCTTAATTTTTAATTTTTAATTAATTATTGTGGGCAAAGCTGCTGACATCTGCTAGTAAGCAATATAACAATGACAAAACACATCTCTGCACAGAGAATATTCCCTGTTAAAACATTTTTTTCTTTGCCTGTAAAAACTCTTAATTCACATAGCCGATATTACAGGCTCAACGACGATAAGACAAAAAGTGATCCCTATACAGGCCATGGAGGCCCAGAGGGTTCCAGGAGGATGATGCTCCCAGATTTTGGACATTTGGCACATGAAGGTGGTAAGGTTGTCATCCTTACGCACTGGCCACCTTTACCCCCGGTACTCATTTCTTTTAGAGGCTGAGTTAACCCCAGGGCCATGGTGCCACCAAAAGGATTAGGCCAATTGAAAAATCTCAAAGACCTCATCGGGAATCGAACCCGCAACCTTCTGGTTTGTAGCGGTAGCGGTACTATGCTATAGGGTACCCCTCAATGACGATATATCAGGATGTCCATAATGCAGTGGGCAGGTGTAACAGATGAGAATATTTACCCTGCGTGACATCATGTGGAATACAGGGGCTTCTCAGCTCTCATTTTCTAGCGTTCTTAAAATAATCTATGAATGTTTTTTTTTCCTTGCTGTTATATGTAAGCACATTTATAAAACCTTATTAGGCCTATTTGTTTTCCAAGTTTTAAAAATTCACTCTCCTAAAGAATGTTTCCATTTCCTTTGTTCCATCAGCTACTTTACACAAACCAGCTTCAGCAATGATGTTTAAAGAACTGACCACTTATTATGTGTTATGTGTGATGTTGTCAGGGAAATTAATTTTATAAGCTTTAATGTCCCAAAATCCATATAGGGTCAATCCATTAGAAATGAACCAGGCCAAGTTGCTCTACATTTTTGATTTTCCTAATTTTTTTACCAGTTATTTCCCAACTAAAGGAGAGTTCAAAACTATGGTAAAAAAATTTTTGGGCTCATACTTTTTTTTTGGCGGCCATTTTAAGTTTGCTTTTTAACCATATTTCAGTCGAAAACATGTTTTGCACAAATGTATGTAACTCTGTTAATTTTATAGATAACAAGACAAAATAAACACCAAAATTATCAGCATGAAATGCTCTACATTTTTGTTTTAACACAATATTACCTAAGTAGTGAGGAAAGTGAAGAAAAAAATTCAAAACTACAAATTGAAAATTGACTTAAAACGGGAGTTTTCGTGCCGCAAAATTATTAGAAGAAAGAAAGACTCGCCCTTAATTTTTTTTTCTGGTGTAGACCTACTATATAGGACTACTCGCTGTAGAAGTTTAAAGCTTGAGAACTTTGCGGTTTTTTTAATACAATTTTTCAAAAATGCCCAAAACCGTATTTTGGCAATATTTGAAGTAGAATATCTCAAAAGGGACTGAGTGAAAAATTATGAAATTTATACAGATAACACCTCTTTATGACATAAAGATGTGTTAAAAATTTTGTGACAGACTCAACTGGTTCCCGAGTTATAGTGCATCGAAGTTGGCCATAACTGCAAACTATGCACCGAAATTTCAACACTCTTCGAAGCTTTGAGGAAACCAAAAATTTGTCATGCTAACTGATGAAATGTAGCCTACATATACAACTCTTTTGTGTAACAAACTTAGGCTCACAAAAATTTTATATTTAAAATTACAAAGTGAATTTTTACTATTAAATCACCGTTAAATTTCGTGTGCCTATAACGCAATTTTTGCCAAATTCGATGCACTGTAACTCGGGAACCAGTTAAGTCTCAGTCACCAAATTTTTATCAAATCTTTATATCATAAAGAGGTGTTATCTGTATAAATTTCATAATTTTTCACTCAGTCCCTTTTGAGATATTCTACCTCAAATATTGCCAAAATACGGTTTTGGGCATTTTTGAAAAATTGTATAAAAGAAACCGCAAAGTTCTCAAGCTTTAAACTTCTACAGCGAGTAGTCCTATAGTAGATCTACACCAGAAAAAAACATTAAGGGCGAGTCTTTCTTCTTTCTAATAATTTTGCGGCACCAAAACTCCCGTTTTAAGTCAATTTTCAATTTGTAGTTTTGATTTTTTTTCTTCACTTTCCTCACTACTTAGGCAATATTGTGTTAAAACAAAAATGTAGAGCAATTCATTCTGATAATTTTGGTGTTTATTTTGTCTTGTTATCTATAAAATTAACAGAGTTACACACATTTGTGCAAAACAAGTTTCCGGCCGAAAAACTGTTACAAAGAGAACTTAAAATGGCCGCCAAGAAAAAAGTATGAGCCTAAAAAACGTTTTACTCTAGTTTTGAACTCACCTAATATTGGGGAGTAACTGGTAAAAAAAAATTAAGAAAATAAAAAATGTTGAGCAAAAATTTTTATTCAATTTGGTTCATTTCTAATGGATTGACCCTATTTTGGCATTATTTGAAGCAGAATATCTCAGAAGGGCCTGAGTGAAAATTATGAAATTTATACACATAACACCTCCTTACGATATAAAGATGTGATAATAATTTGGTGACTGAGACTGAACTGGTTCCAGAGTTACAGTGCATCGAAGTTGGCCAAAAATTGCAAACTATGCACCGAAATTTCAACGCTTTGAGGAAATTATAAATCTGTCATGTTAACTGATGAAATGTAGCCTACATGTACAACTCTTTTGTGTAACATACTAAGGTTCACTAAAATTTTGCATTTAAAATTACAATGTGGATTTTTACTATTAAATTACCGTTAAAATTCATGTGCGTATAATGCAAGTTTTGGCCAAATTCGATGCACTGTAACTCGGAAACCAGTTGAGTCTCAGTCACCAAATTTTTATCACATCTTTATATCATAAAGAGGTGTTATCTGTATAAATTTCATAATTTTTCACTCAGTCCCTTTTGAGATATTCTACTTCAAATATTGCCAAAATACGGTTTTGGGCATTTTTGAAAAATTGTATTAAAAAAAACGGTTTTGGGCATTTTTGAAAAATTGTATTAAAAAAACTGTAAAGTTCTCAAGCTTTAAACTTCTGCAGCGAGTAGTCCCATAGTAGATCTACACCATAAAAAAAAAATTAAGGGCGAATCTTTCTTCCTTCTAATAATTTTGCGGCCCCAAAACTCCCGTTTTAAGTCAATTTTCAATTTGTAGTTTTGAATTTTTTTCTTCACTTTCCTCACTACTTAGGTAATATTGTGTTAAAACAAAAATGTAGAGCATTTCATTCTGATAATTTTGGTGTTTATTTTGTCTTGTTATCTATAAAATTAACAGAGTTACATACATTTGTGCAAAACATGTTTTCGACTGAAATATGGTTAAAAAGCAAACTTAAAATGGCCGCCAAAAAAAAAGTATGAGCCCAAAAATTTTTTTACCATAGTTTTGAACTCACCTTTAGTTGGGAAATAACTGGTATAAAAATGAGGAAAATCAAAAATGTCGAGCAACAAATTTTGTTAAATTTGGTTCATTTCTAATGGATTGACCCTATACTGGTAATATTGAAGATTTTCATGGGCTTATTAGTTTCTAAATTGCTCGCCTTGAAAACTCTTCTTAACAAGAGTATGTGTAAAAAAATTTTATTCAGAATTGTCTGAACCGTTTACTTATTTATTTTTAAAAAATCATCGTTGAAGCTGGTTTGCATGAAGTGGTTGATATTTTGATAATTAAAAAAAAGGAAATGGAAACATTCGAGGAGAATGATTTTTCTAAGACTTGGAATAGACCTAATAAGTTTTTATAAATGTAGTGCATCATCGATTGTATAGTATAGTTCAAAACTGACGGGAATCAGCCTGATAACATTCATGTTGAGAAGAGAAACAGCCTCTTGCTTTTTACTACCCACAGAAATGTAACCAGAACAAAATAGAAGTGATTGGTCTAATGATTTGTATAAGATTTTTTTTATTATTATTATTTATATATGTATGTATATATATATATATATATAAAAAGACAAAGGGCTATGTAAAACAGTCTCTTGAAATATTCAGTTTATATTCTGAGAAACCATTTATGTAAACAATGTTAAGCAGTTCCATCACTAACATTGTTTTGCGTTTCTTAAAGTTAGGTAGCCTCTATTATTTGGAGGACAACAAATATAAAATATGAAATTGTTAAAGAAATCATTTATTTCACAGATGCAGTTCTAAAATTGAGAAGATGTCAGTTCAAGAGGAAGGCGTTGTATCCCTCAAGAACGTGACTACTAAAGAAGACGATGAAGGAGAGGAAGAGAAGGAACAACAGAATCCACCCAAGAAACTGAAACTTGAAAGTGAGACAGAGGAAACAAAAGTGGAAACTGACGTTGTAAAAGCAATAGAAAGTGAAAATAACAACTGTGTGATTTCTCTAGATTCAGAGAAAGACCCTGCACCGCCGTTTTACTTCAATTTGCATCGCCACAGTCCAAAGGGACCGCAATTGCTGAGAGTAGACACTGTGATTCAGTTGTTGCAGAAGGCAGGTTATAGAGCAAGTCGAACTCACTTTGATAGAGAAGCCGTCCGAACAGATGCAGGCTTGTCAAATCTCATGAAGGTTCTTACAGAAGCAGCAAGTATTAATGCGCAGTAACTGTGATGCCTAATTGAACATAATCTACTTAAGATGGCCCATACTTTCTGAAATCGCATTGTTGCTGACGAAAACAAGTGATATTATTTGATTTGTGTTTAGTGAAAAGTTCATGTATTTCTTATTTTATTTTGTAACTCTTTTAAAATTCAAGTTACACTTGCCATTTTGTTTATGTATTAACAAAGAGAAGGCAAAATAGTAAAAACGATTGTTTCTTTCTAACTGTGAAATTTTATCATAAATATTTCTGTCAAAATTGTTTAAATAAGCATAATATTAAATTCATTGGCTGGCCTGCCTATTTATTATATTTACAAATTTAATAAACTACAAGCTAACACTTCTAACTCACGAACTCTTGTGTATCACAAACAAACTTTATGACCAACTATTTTGAAGGGAAAAATAAGGTTCTAGAAATGTACGGTAAGTTACTAGATATCATTGTCATCTCTCGCTCCCTCAATGAAATGTCACTGACTTTTATTAGCAAGTTATTTCATTCTATTATTTGTTTCACTGAACTACTATTAATAGTAATAATGACTTCAAGAATCGGTGTTAGTTTAAAAAAGAAACACTTTTAAATTATACAACTTAAAAACACTTCTTAAAAATCACTGTAGACAGTAATTTTTAAGAAGTGAAGGTCTTCACTTTAGACAGAAGACGAGCATTATACAGACAGATACGTAATTATATATACTTATGAGATGATGATGGTTTTTTGGTCTAGGGAACATGAAACGTAAAAGTATGCAGAAATTTTCCAGAAGTCATATCATGATAACAATTGAAATAGGTAGTCTTTCTTTGAAATTCACCCCAAAAAATTAAGAGGTTGTTGAGAAACACATCCACATCAGCATCTTTATATCTGATTGCAAGTATTGTTTGGTACTTCGTTGGACCGTTACCACCAAAATACTTACCGGTAAGCAATTAGCTGCACCACTTTCAATTTTTTTAATTCCTGATATTTCCAGTTTTGTTCTGATTAAGACATTGGATTATTACTTTTAAATTATTATGTATTACTTGCTAGCTGAATTGTTTTCTTTGAATGGGGGTTTCCTTAAAAAGAGGTTTGCTCAAATGGATAAAAAAATACACTGAATTGTAGAAATGTATCTAAATTACAGTATCTTAAGTCGTTTTGTCTTATTAACACAAGTGAGTGAGTGAGAGAGTAAGTGTTTATTATAGTAATTATCTTTTTACAAATTCTAATGCAAACAGTCACATGAGTCCGCATGGACCATACATGCTTACGCAAAACATAACAAAAAGAAATAAAACAAATAATATAAAATACAAAAATAACACAAACAAACTAAGTCTATTCTTCACCCGCTCTCCAATTTGCCACTTTTCAAACCTGAGCTGTCTCACCTTCATTAAAAATTTCCCAATGCTCTCCTCAATGCTTTTTTCCGTCAGTAACTCCAAACACTTTCATTCCTCCCTATTTGATTCCATAAAAGATACTGGTAGATATTTTTTCTTCAAACTTTCCGAATCTTCACAAATCACCAAAATATGAAACCATCATTCTTCCCCTTACATATGGGACAAATTCTCGTTCTGTTTTTATCTGTGATCTTAATCATTCACCACACACCGAGTCTAATCCAAGCAATTCCCAGTTTACTGAGTTTAGATCCTTTTCCTATGTATTGCTCCTTCCCCCACTCCAATTTTAACCGCGATTGTAATTCAAGTGAAACCATAGACTTACATTGCGCATTTGTCTGTTGTCTACCGATATCCTTCAAATGGTTCTTAACCTTCCTCCACACAGTTCTCCTATTTCCCTGCCCACCCATTCAAACGTATCCCATCCCAATTGTTTCTAATCCCTTTCTTAATTTGGAAGCCCACATATTTCCTACTATCCTTAATTGTTCTTGATAACATATTGCTCTAATTAGAGACTGATCCCCCAGCATAAGTTGTAACCAATATTTCAAAGCCCTAATTTTACACTCTATAGTCTCACTATGTACTCTAAACTCTCTCATAATGCCACAGTTTGCAGTGCCCCTCCCTACCCCAAAATCCCTTTCAAAAAACGCGTCCTGACCTGATCTAGATTCCCTATTTCTTCCCAACCCCATATCTCAGCCCCATAAGTCATCGTCAATCTCACTATTGCCCCATACAGTGTTTCCACAACACCTATTGGCATATCTGGAATTTTGCTACGTATCTGAAGAGTCTACGCTGCTTTCAGTCGTGCTTTGCCCATCGTCCGTTCATAGTAAGCGCCATTCCTAAATACACGAAGTTCTTCACATTATCCAAAGAAAGACTGTCCCACTTACGTCCACGTCTCTTCCCTGCTATAAACCGATCTGTTAACACAAGTGCTTGAACACAGTGTGTGGTAAAACAATGGACAAAGAAAGTTTAAGAAATCCAAATATGAACTTTAGTTGATCAACATCAGTGATTACAGTACAGCTCCAATTATCCGAACTCGAACCATCCGGATCGCTTTGAGGCCATGCTCAAGTGGTTTTTGCAGCAGTGATCATTGGAAAACCCTCTTTCAGGGCCGATTATTTGTGAAAAAGCAAAACTTTTAGCTCATAAAACTATTAGTTCGTCAGCAAAACAACTGACCCTGACTCATATGTTCACAATGCGACACTTATGTAAGTACAGTACCGGTATATATATATTTTTTTTAAAATGATTTTTCCAATTACCCGGATGGATATTTGATTATCCAGATTGAGTCCAGTCCAATTACTATTGGATAATTGGAGTTCTACATGCATTAATGCTTGAGATGGAGATCTAATATACACAACTTCACTTAAATCATTTGATATGAGTTACATAATAAATTTCCACTTCAAGCATTAATGTACATTTAATAATTTTACTATATAAACTTCCTATAAAATTTTAGGATCAGCGATTATATTGCTACCTGTTCTAGATATCAATTGAGCTATTTCCCTATACTGTCAAGCTATTTGAAGTCTGCAGACACATTCAAAAAGTAGAATCACTTTTCTTGTGTCTACTGAGTTAAATTTGTTTCACCAGTATATATTATTATAAGTATTTGTGGATTCTCAAAATATTTATTCCTTAGAAACAAGATTTAAAAAAAAAATTTTTAATCAGGTTCCTTCAACATGGGAATTAAATTCATTTTTGTTATATGGAAAATGTTATTTCTTAGAAGTGAACCCACCCATTTACCATTTTATTTCTCCATCATATCCACCTCTTGTGTGATGATTTTTGTACTTGTTTTAAAGCCATTTTTAAACATTGGCAGTTAAAATCATGAAAAAATATAATTAAAATTTTTAAGTCATGGGAAGATATTTACCGTACTGGCCCTAATATAAGACGACCATGAATTTTTTAAGGATAATTATGAAAAAAATAAATAAAATAGCTTATTAGTACATTTTGCTTCACAAAAAACAGAATTTTGAAGTTTATATCGTAACTGCTTCTGTCGCCTTTATTTACGCATTGAGACGAGGGAGAGGCTTTCTTTTCCACATGGTCTGCCATTACTGGTGGTCAAACAAAGCTTTACACGTAGAGAATTGAGAAATAACGGTCCAGAACAAGCAGAAGCACAAATTTGGGAAAAATAAAATTCAGTAAAGTTCGGTGAATTTCTGCATGACTTTGACCTTGGGTCGGGTGCACGTCATCGCGTACACATTCCCGCTACACAGCTGCATTCATGAATGGAGAGTTGTTGAAAGTGTTAGGCTGCACATATCGGATGAGTATAGTTTTTATAAACACATTTTGAGTAAAAAACATTGTCTTATATTAGGGCCAATATGGTAATCTGGTATTCACCAGAATCAAACAGTTAACCATCTGTTATTTGAGTGCCCAGTGGTTGAACGCCAGAGACGCAAATTAGAAATTCACTTTGATTTCTGTAACATAAAATTCGAACCACCTCTAACAAAAATGTTCAAAAAACAGTGTTGCTTTACACAGTTCCAGAAATTTGTCAGTGTCATTTTCAAGGGCTTGTAGAAATAAGTGACACAGACTCGCAGCTAAATTTTTTTTTTTCATAGTCTTTGTATTGATTTGCAATAATAGATTATTAGTATGTATCTTGTTATAATAATTAAGGAATCGCGCGCAATGTGCATTATCTTAACCTACTGACAAACACCCAGTCCTGAACCCGGGAAAGGGATTTTTCACTACTGAAAAATCCCCGACCCAGCCAGGAATCGAACCTGGGCCGCCGGAGTGGAAGGCAGGCGGGCTACCGACTCACCCACGGCGACAGACACTCAAGTCACTCGTATCTTGTTATGCCGTAGCATACATTGTACAGTAGGGCTCTTTCTAATTGGAGATACAACAATAATAATACGGTAATCTTTTGCAATAAATAATCATTTTTCAAAAATATATTCATAAAATTTATAAAATTAGCCATGTTTCTGCATATCTCTCTCTTCCAGAATTATTATTTGCGAAGTATGAACTATATACACAATTGTTCAGAGAACAATGGTCATACAAAGAACTCACTCAATGCAAGCGAATGGGTTAAACCAGGCCTTTACTGTATTCACATCAAAACAAAAATATAAATTTTCTCATATCTGACCATCATCCTGACCTAAGAAATAGTGATGCATGCTAAATCTGTACTCTATTCCAGTCATTGTATTATAACAGTGGATAGTCAGAGAAATACAAACACTGTACATTTATGACATCTCACATGTTAATTGTAGGGCTAAGCAGTAGTTTATACTCGCATAACTTTCACATTAATGACACTGCTGAATGATGATATCATTTGCTCTGATCTGACCTGTTTGCTGGTTTGTTTAAGAACGTTACTACTTTCTCAGCAAGTGTGTTGTATGCTTTGGCCTGAAAAAAAACAAGATAAATTAATAGTAAAAATCCCTACTGCTAGAAGTATAGAGTAATCTACTCAAGATGTCACTAAAGTCAAGTATTATACTGACAAGGGAAACGTGTGGGTTCTCATGTTGAAACCTACCCTCAAATTTTGCATATCGATTGGTCTTCATTACAGAGACACACATGCAAAAAATTAGCTGCTCATACTAACTTTTAGTGGGTGGAAATTAATTGCGAATCTTGCAAATTCCAAACCTCACACAGTCGTCAGTTGGAGAGGATAGCGACTCGAGCCTTCCCTATCCAACGCGCCAAGCATCGGCTGTCACGGTCACAGCTCCCATGTAGCCTATGTGTAGTTTGCCTCATCTCTCCCTTTCTGTCTCATTAAGGGAGCAAATAATATTATAATTGATTATTTTCATATTTTAAGTGGTACAATATTAGTGAATGATCTTAATAGATTCCGCCTTGTGTACCACTGATTTGATTCAACACAGTTAAGCTGAAGAAGAGAAAAATGATCAGGAAAGCCAGTTCACTTCTACTGAGTAAATTGTTTATATGTTTATTAGGTCAGTATTTTAGCAAGGAACAAGCTTTATAATGATTTTAATTTGATATAAAAACTATTACCCAATCTGGACTAGTATCAATACATAAATTATATTGTCATGTATGAACAAAGAGCTCAATGTTAACAAGATTTGAAAATATTCAAAATTTATAAAACTTTGTGTTGTCTATATTTAAAATGTTTATGAATTAACTAAAATGACTAGTTATTAAAATTATCGGTACCTCGCTATATATAATGACTTAAGATATATATGTAATAGCCAGTTCATTATATGCACTGGTTCTTTTGATCAATGGATTGGAATTCTGTAAAATATAGCCTTAATAAAATGATGTCCTTATTTCATTCATGCCTTGCATTTCACTATGCATGTTGTGATTAAGCAATACTGTAGTTTAATAATAATATTGATGTTCTTCTCTTGTTAGGCTTACTGGGTTGACCCGTTGTGGTTCTGTCTGTAGCAGGGTGTTATGTTTTCTTTTTCTCTTCAGCCTTCAGCTTGATAAGATGCATTTCGATGTTAAAACATCATCTTCAGGCATACCTATGCCAAGATCTTTCTGATGGTATGTTGTTGCTTGATGAGAGACTAAGCCCCTACTCCATTGCTACCGGCGGACGATAAGCTATCTGTCCATGTTTGGTTCAGGTCCTAGCATCCCAGTTATACATTGTTTTAAAGACCTTACAAGCCGTTGTATCTTTTTAGACAATTTTTTTTTTTAATGAACTGTAACCTTTTCTTACATTTACGGCAGCCTTGTTACTGGGCATTTGGAAGTATTAGAAAAAACCGAACTGGATTCTGCCCTGAACAGAACAGCATATCCTTGGTGGAAGAAAATGAAAGACAATTGGTTATTGATTATAACCTCAATTAATAAATTCTCTTTGTTCGATGAGATATTAACGAAAGTGTCACTATTGACATAAATAAGGACATCATTTTATTAAGACTATATTTTACAGAATTCCAATCCATTGATCAAAAGAACCAGTGTATACAATGAACTGTTTATTACATATATATTGTAAGTTTTAATATATAGCAAGGTACCGATAATTTTAATAACTAGTCATTTTAGTTAATTCATAAAAATTTTAAATATAGACAACACAAAGTTTTACCAATTTTTAATATATTAATATCTTGTTAAAATTGAGCTCTTTGTTCATGCATGACAATATAATTTATGTATTGACACTAGTCCAGATTGGGTAATAGTTTTTATGTCAAATTAAAATCATTATAAAGCTTGTTCCTTACCAAAATACTGACCTAATAAACATATAAACAATCTACTCATTAGAAGTGAACTGGCTTTCCTGATCATGTTGGAAAACACGTTTCATAATTATCGATATTATTATTGAACTTACACAGGGAAGGGACTATAATAAATTAAATCTATTGTATGAGGTGACAGTACACAATTCTTTTTTATTGTGGTACAACATGTTTCAAGGATTTGGCAGTTGACATTATATTTGAAAAGAGGAAGAGGATTAGTATCCTTGAAACGTGTTGTATCAAAAGAAACAACCAAGTGTGTATAGTCAACTTATATCATAATTACAAAATAAATTTCACGATGCCTAGAAACCGAAAAAAGGGTTTTCAGAATGTCTGTCTGTCTGTCTGTCTATAAAAATTACTTGGGGGTAGTTTTCGATTTTAGAGGATTATCATAGATAATCCCACGAGAGTTTATGAGTTTATCAATAGATTCGCAACTGCGCAGCAGGAGTGAATTTATCTGATGAAACTTGTAAACTCGAGTTGGATTTATTAAGACTATTCCATGAATAAAAATGTAATGGATTATACAAATAACAATTACTTCCTTACTTTATTAGATAAAAACAAAACAAACAGCTAGCTATGAATCAACCATCCATCAATCGATTCCAGTTACCATGTTGTGACCAATGCTACCATTGTGCATATAAGACATAGTTAACCTAATTCAGGTAAGCTAACAGCAGAAGAGAATAAAAGCACACCAACTGGCTTGCACCGAATTGAAATTGTGTTTTTAATCAATGTACATTTATATTATTTCAATTTCCAAACAAGTTATGTTGAACGAAATAATGTGTTTTTATTGTGTTGAATGGCAGCATGTGATGTATTAATTACCGCATGTTGATGCCTTCTGTGTCCAGTAATGACCTGATGTTTTATCAGAAAAAAAACTTATCCTCATATTAATAACAAGCATTTTATAAGATAAACAATTGTGATTGCATATCCAAGGAATTGCTAAACGTTATTGGCCATTATCAAACATGCGGCATAGGAATGGAATAGTCAGACTAAAAATTAGTGAAAAAATTTCAATGTAGCAAAACTTAAATCAATTTGCTAAGTGAAGGAGAACACTTTAAGTGAGTGAAATTCCATATGTCAGCGCTTGAATGGTTCAAATGTTCATGAGGGTAAGTCAATATGTATCCGCACTTTTTGTTTAATCTTTTGTAGGTTGGCTGTACCATTTTGTGCTCATGCACGTTGACATGTTGATCATTTATCTCCGCTTGTGGAATGTTTGACTGTTATGACTCCACTGGGTGTTGCGCTGTTGCACATTAAACATGGCTGCAGTGTTTGTACCATAGAACAGAGTGCAGTGATCCGTTTTTTGTCGTCTAAAGGTGTTCCAGGAGCCAAAATCCATCGAAGACTTTCCGCACAATATGGGGGTAATGTTTTACCACAGTGAAGCATGTACAAATGGATTGAAAAGTTCAAAAATTGTTGGACAAGTGTGAAGGACGAGGAAAGAACAGGATGCCCATCTACATCCACCAGTGACGCCAACATTAAGCAAGTGTATCATGATTCAGACAAACCGAAGAGTGACTACTGATGAAGTGGCAAACCACATGCAAATTAACCATGGTTCTGCATATGACATTATTCATAACAGGCTTGACTTTCATAAAGTCTGTGCAAGGTGGGTCCCAAAACAGCTCAGTAAACAACACAAGCACAATCGTGTGTCATCTGCCAATGCTTAATGGACCGCCATACTAACGAAGGTGAAGCGCTTTTGAAACGAATAGTCACTGGAGATGTAATGTGGATCCAACATTTGGAGCCTGAAAGCAAACGCCAACACATGGAATGGAAACACCCTGCATCTTCAGTCAAAAAGAAAATCAAGAGTCAACCCTCCACACGAAAAATGATACACTTTTCTGGGACTCACAACATTAGTTGGAGAAGGGCTCAACAATAAACAGTGCACGTTACAGTGAGAGGTTGAGCAATGAGCTGAAGCCTCCAATTTGAACCAAACATTGAGGCCCATTGTTGAAAGGAGATTTTTTTTGCATGACAAAGTGCACCCACATACTGCCGCCAACACTTCTCAAACTATTGTGAAACTGGATTTTGAGGTGTTTGAGCATCATGCATACAGTCCCAATCTTGCCTTCTCAGATTTCCATCTTTTTGGCCCACTCAAAGATGCCTTAAGAGGCTGTTGATTCACCACATATGAAGAACTGAAGGAAGCAGTGCATACGTGGCTTGCTACTCAGCCGAAAAACTTTTTTTCTGAGGGCATTAGGAAGCTTGTGCAACAATGGATCAAGTGCATTGAGGGGACTACGTAGAAAAATTAGGTAATTGAAAGTTTTGTATGGTTGTTGCAATAAATTTTAAAAAGAGTGTGGATACTTATTGACTTCATCATCATCATCATTCGCCTCCTTGATGAGCCTCGTCCAGATATCCCTCTCTTTCGAAACCTGTTCCCAGTTGTTAATATTACATTTTTTAGATCTTGGCGCACACAGTCCCACTATCTGTTCTTAGGTCTCCCTCGTAGTCTAGTGCCTTGAGGTTGAGAGCTGAAGACTTGTTTAACTTTCCTATTGGTTGGCATTCTGTTGATGTGTCCGATCCATCTCAAACGACTCAGCCTAATGTTTGAGACAATATCAGGATCTCCTAGTAGTTGCATTAACTCTTTATTGTTTCTACGCCTCCATATGTTATCTATACAGACTACCCCCAGTATCCTCCTTAGTATTTTCCTTTCAAAAATGTTTAATCGGTTACAGACATCAACATCAAGCACCCAGGCTTCCGAACCACACATTACAATAGGTCTTATCAAAGTTTTGTATATTTTAATTTTAGTACATCTGAGTACTGACTGGCTCTTTAATAGGGGAAGGAGAGCATAATATGCTCTTCAAAAATAGTCATATTGGTCCTGAATTCCACTGTCTTCTAGTTTAAAATACAATGATATAAAATTTTTTTATTACTCACAGTGAATAGTTAAAAAGTATGTAGCATTACGTTTCGGGCCTTTCCTCGACCCTTCCTCAGATGCCTCCAGAATCATACTAGTATCAAGTATCTCGTTCCACTTCAAGTTCCACTTCAAAATGCCATGATTCATTTAATCAAGTATGATTCTGGAGGCATCTGAGGTAGGGTCGAGGAAAGGCCCGAAACGTAATGCTACATACTTTTTAACTATTCACTGTGAGTAATAAAAAAATTTTATATCATTGTATTTTATAATATGCTCTATTTGCAATCCCAATTCTCCTATTTATTTCAGACTTTAAGTCATTTTTATGGGTGAGCAATGTTCCAAGGTATTCAAATTCATTAACAATGTCGAAGTTATAAGTCCCCATGGCAATTCTCTGACCATCTTGGAAACTATTCCTAGATACAGTCATAAATTTTGTCTTACTTTCATTTATTTCTAGTCCAAGTTTAGAAGTTTGAGTTATCAGTGCTTGCATCATTTCTGCAACATCTGAGATTCTTCTTCCAGAGATCACCAAATCGTCCGCATATGCGAGAAGCTGGCTACACTTGTTAAACAACGTTCCTTTCATTTGCATCCCCGATTTTCTAATAGCTATTTCCAAAGCTACATTGAACAAAATCGGGGCAATGGCATCTCCTTGTCTAAGACCTTGCTGGATTTCAAATTCTTTAGATATGTGTTTGCCAATCTTTACTACACCATATGCCCCACTTAGTGACCTGCACATAGTAACTAATTTCTTAGGGAATCCCAGGTGCCGCATGTTGTACCACAGTTCTTCCTTCCAGACACTGTCATACGCTGTCTTAAAATCCACAAAAATATGATGTGTTGTAATATTCTGTTCCCAGAATTTTTCTAACACTTGTCTCATTATAAAAATTTGGTCTGTTGTTGATCGACCACCACGGAAACCAGCCTGGTAGTCGCCTATGATTTCATCATAATACGGCAACAGTCTATTGTACAGAATATTTGATAATATTTTCTAAGCTGTACACAGAAACGTAATTGCCCTATAATTTTCACATTGTATTATATCACCCTTTTTATGAATAGGACTTAAAGACCAGTTTTCCATTAATCTGGAATTACCTCTTCCTCCCATATCTTTAGTACCAGTCTATGAATAACTTCTTTCAACTCTCTTCCTCCTCCTTTAATTAGTTCTGCCTGTATTTGATCAGAGCCTGGTGCTTTACCGTTTTTCAGTTTAGAAATAGCCATTTCTATATCTGTAATATCAGGTGGCTCAACATTAGGCTCTACATTCATGTTAGATAATAGGGATTCTTCTGCTGTAACATCTTCATTCCTGTGACACTCAAAGTGTTTCTTATAATATTCAGACCAATATTCAAGAACTTCGTTTTTGTCTGTAATAATCTGTCCTGTATTATTATTTCTTTTCATGCACGTGTGTGGTTTAAACCCTTTCTTTAAAGAATTAACTTCAGCATAAAAATGTTTAGTTTCTCTATTATTATACTGTCTTTGTATATTATCTAATTTTCTTTTGAACATTTCTCTCTTTTTCCTTCGAAATAATGTTTGACACTCTCTCCTATAATCTTCATATTCCGCATTATTCTGTCTTGTGTTTCTTTCAATCTTCTTTCTGTAAGCTTGGTTTTTCCTTGTTAGTGCTGTTTGACAGTCCTCATCGAACCACCCGTTCCTGGCTTTCTTGTCTAGTTTACTTATTGTATTTGAAGCTGCTTCATTAATTCCGTGTTTGATTTTTTCCCATGTTTGGTTTATATTATTGTCATTATCAGCTTCTGTCTGCGAGTCACGGAAATATTGAGATACTGCCTTTGTATACTGCTCTTTAACAGTTGTATCAGTGAGTTTTCCTACAACCCACCTATTCAGTTCATTTCCTTCTGTTTTTCTAAGTTTGCTGATCTTAATCCGTATATTTGCCTGTACCATAAAATGGTCTGAGTCAATATTTGCCCCTCTTACACTTCTTGTGTCATGTACGTTGTTACAGTGTCTTCTATCTACCAGTATATGGTCAATTTGGTTGGCAGTTACTTTATTAGGTGAGCGCCAACATTATTACTATTTTCTTTGATGACACTTACGCTCTCTATGAAGCCTATGCTTTTTATGAAACCTATGCTTTTTACTTGTTTAATTTATTATTATGATTAGCCTTAACCTTAGTCTTAGTATTAGTCATAAGTCTCTTATTCACTAATTTGCTATTTATGTAAACCTACATTGTATATATTTTCTGAAACCTGGTTGAGTGGAAGAGAAGGCCTTATGGCCTTAACTCTGCCAGGCAAAATAAATCATTTACTACTACTACTACTACTACTACTACTACCCTCCACTGCAAGATCATTACTCTTGCAGAAGTCCACCACTATGTATCCATTCTTATTGGTCTCCTTATGTAGGGCCTAAGCTGTGTTTCCCGACATTGGGGTATAGGTATGATTCCTTTCCAATTTTAGCATTAAAATCTCCTAAAATAATCTTCATATCATATTTTGGTATCTTATTAACAACATTTTCTAGCACTTTATAAAATTGATCCTTAACAAAGTCGTCTTTTCCTTCAGTCGGAGCATGAACTGAGACAATTGTCATGTTATCAAATTTACATATACTTATTGACTTACCCTCGTATAATAACTTTTTCTTTAAAAAAATATAAAAAAAAATTCTACTATTAACTAACCACACCTAAATACCCCACTTAAAAAATATCATGGAACCATCAGTATTTAATTAGTACAGATTTCACAGTACTGAGATCACTAATAAAGCCATTACGCAGTGCCATAGTTTAGCATAGCTATTTGGGAGGTGGAGCTAATTGATAATTATTGTTGGGATAAAGAAAACTGTTGCTGTATTATTACTGTACCTGAGGACTGTTGGGTTTGGACACAACAATAGGTTTCCCATTGTCAGTACTTTCTGTAATGCTTCTGTCTAGTGGTATATCCTGAAGTAATTCAACACCTGAAAGAAATAAAAACAATTAAGATTACAATAACAGAATAGACATGGCCTTCTGAGCTAGAAGGTGACCAGTTTAACCATGTGGATCAAAGAAAGAGGCAATTTGGTGTTTATCGGACAGTCTAGTTAATTTGATTAATTACAGTGTTACTGTGTTGTCAGTCAAATAGCATTTAATCATGGCGGTGAATTGTACTGGTGTGATTGCAATGAAAGCTTACAAGAAATTCCATGCAAATCTTCCACACTTTTGACAAAAGCCAGGAAACTGGCATCATATGAGGAATGCTGAAAAATATTCTGATTTCACAGAATGCACCTCTAATTAATGATGTCTGCATATTATTCACTGGATATGTTGTGTACTGGTTGTACTGTAGAGGCTACGAGGTGTGGGTGAAAATGGTTATAGTTTCATCGCTGCACAATGTTCATGTCAGCAGCATTACAATGATCTAATCTAATAAAATAAAAGGAAGTGTTTGTCTGTTTGACTGTCTGTCTGTATGTGATGCCCAGCAAAATCTAATGAACGCAGAGATCTGAAATTTTAAACGTAGATGGACTAAAGGGTGGCTGAATGCACCTCGAAGCTGGCTTTCTTATTTTTGCTTTCATTCGCGAGTTATAAGTGAAAAATTTGCAAAAAACATGATCTTTTCCACTATCAAAGCAGGTGGCTTTTGTCTTCTTCTGTCATAAGTTGGAATGATCGCTTCAATTCTGTGAGCTCACCCTGGTCAAGGCATGCAGACATCTGAAATTTTCAGCCTAGATGGAAGAGGGATAATGAATTAGGCCTAAATGGGCCATTTTTTTTATTTGGGCGGAACTGACTATACAGGGGTTTTCTGGGCTAGGGAACTCGAATCTGAGGTTGTTTTTACCAAAACTAAACTAAACTAAACTCCGTGGCACTACATCCCTGGAGGGACTTGGCCTACCACCCGACTGCTGCATCATCTACCAAAGGCAGACGGCAGGATTGGGGGGCATGTGGTCAGCATGCCGACACCCACGGCCTTTAATGGTGGTTTTCATGACTGGCGCCACTACTTCTCTATCAAGTAGCTCCTCAATTGGAATCACGAGGCTGAGTTCACCTGAATTAAAATGAACTAGGCGGAAATTCTCAAATAAAAACGATTTGTACATGGAAAAGCTTCTCTCTACCTCCACTGAAACATTACCTAAAAATGCCGAAAATGACATCAGAATTGTCAAAAAATGCCCTATATCTTGAAAATGACAAAAAATGCAAAATAAAGCAAAAAAAAAAAAAAAAGGCAGAAACAAATTCACCTTATTCAATCAGTTACTTCATGATGCACATTTGTATATATATATATATTCGAGCTATCTTTTAATTTTCACATAAAAAGAAGCAAAATCATCAAATACCTTGCCCTAGTTATTACAATGTGAAGTTTTTATTGTTTAAAACTATCATATATAATGCCATGAGTGCTTTTGAACAACTTCAGCAGAGAAGTTGAAAATCAGAAGGTGTATTTATGACTATTCACTCATATGCTGCACAGTCGCGAATCTATCGATAAACTCGTCAACTCTTGTGGGATTACCTATGATAATTAAGTTTGAGAACTAAATGCTCCTGCATTTTCAGATTGAAACATTACCACCATAAACTATTACAAACAGTTACACTATATGAGTAAAGCTTCACAAACCACATACAGCACTGCACATGAGCTGTGTAGACTTACGAGAAAGGGGTTAACTGAAGCATATAGGGAGATCACCAACTTTAAGCTGTAGGTCCTGGCTAGTCAGTAGTCAACAACCCAAATTTGCATTTTTTAAAAAGTTTTTCAAGGAACAAGCTGGAACCAAAACAAAATTACACAGAACTATTCACATAAAGCAGACCAACTGCGTGATTTCTTGGTTAGCGTCACTGGCTAGATATTCGCAGGCCAGGGTTCAATCTCCAGTACCTCCTCGGATTTTGTCTGAGGTAGGGCTCAGCCTCATGATTCAAACTGGGGGGGGTCACTTAATTAAGAAGTAGTGGCTCTAGTCACAGAAACCTTCATTTGGCCATGGCTGTCGGCATACTGACCATTTGTCCCCCAATCCTGCCTTATGCCTATGGTAGATGATGCAGTGGTTGGATGGTAGGCCTAGTCCCTTCAGGGATGCCGCACCATGCAGTTTAGTTTTTTAATCATAGGTACAAGAGATTACGAGTTTATCGATATATTTGTGAGAACGGAGTTTGAGCAAATTTATCTGATGAAACCCGTAAACTCGAGTAGGATTTATTAAGACTATTCCATGAATAAAATGTAATGGATTTTGTAAATAATAATTATTTTCTTACTTTATTGAAAACATTCTGCCAGCTGTAAGATGACGGCATACTAAATGAATGAACAGTCCATGAATCAATTCAATGAATGGATCTATGTTCCCAATGCTACCAATAATGTGTACCACAACATGGATAGCGTACTCGTAATTTATTACATTAAAATGCTATAAAAGCACATGAACTGGCTTGTACTGAAACAAAACTGAGTTTTTAATCAACAGACATTTATATTATTTCAATTTCCAAATAAATTATGTTGTATAAAATAATGTGCTTTTATTCTGTTAACTGGCAGCATGTGACATATTAATCACCGCAAGTAGATGCCTTAACATATTTAGTAATGAGCTGATGTTTTATCAGATGAAATTGCATCCTTGTGTTCATAGCAAGGATATTATAAGATAAACGATTGTGATTGGTCTATATCTGAGGAATTGCTAAACATTATTGGTCAATATCAAACGCGCAGCATATGAGTGGAATAGTCTATATAAAATGATCTAAACTGTATTAAAAACGTTATCCAGGCTTGTAGGCCATAGTCCAGTTGAAATTGGTGTGCCAAACGATTTGACCAAGACTCCACCGCCACTGAGAATGTCTGCCGTAGTTGTGGATGAAATGTTTGGCACACCAATGTCAACTGGACCATGGCCTACAAGCCTGGATAATGTTTTTAATATTGACCCCAGCCGTGAAAGCCTACAATGTTTTATAAATCTGAACTGTATTCGCCATTTCTATCACAGGTATTAGATAGCGTAGAAGCTTACCTAGTTCAGTAGCTAAAGCTTGTGCCCCTTGTCCATAGAGAGCAAGGGAATGCTGGCAGTTTGGACACACAACAGAGCTCATGTTTTGCACAATTCCTACAACTGGAACATTGAGTCTCTGGAACATGTTGGCTCCTCTTCTCACCACATCCAGAGCCATTGCCTGTGGAGTTGTTACCAGCACAACACCTGTTACACAAAAACTCATTAATCAATCACCTAGGTGTGAGGCACACTAATTAAGTGACTTTGTGACCAGGTTTTCAGTGTTATTGTACAGTACCATGTAAAATGCAGATATGCAATCATGAATCCAAACACTATTGTTAAAATTCAATGCCATAGTCGGGATTTGAACCTGGATCTTCAGCTCTCCATGCCGCTGCTCTTAAAAGTTGAGCTACCATGGCAAAATGCCAGTACAACATTAAATTCTCCAACTGATTCACATATCCCACTATACCACCAGGCGTTCTCAATATGAGATACCAACCCAGTGGCAACTTACATCTTGTAAGAGCTTTAAGGCCCGGGCTTCATAGTAAACCACTAGTAGGTCACAGTGGAATGTTAATTCTTTCATACCGGCCGTGTGTAGGCTAAAGTGGAAAGGTGAAGTCCAACTTCAGACACCAGGTCTTAAAGCACTTACTAATGTTGTACCTGCATAATTGATAGTAATGAACTTTTAAAACGTATTAAATTTAATGTAGTACAATTAAATTTAAGGAATAGGCAATTGTTATATATTCCTGTCATTAAGTCAAAAATATTAGAATGTTCATCTTTCATTCAAATGTGTAAACAATATAATTCTCTATCACTTCAAAATGCTCTTCTGGATTTTGACTTATCATTAAATCAGTACATAGGATTTCTTCATAAAATGTTATATATTCCATATGATTTGGCTTAGTTTTTAGATTGTCTTGTTAAATTACTTATAGTTATTATAAATCATTTATGTATTTTCTTCTTTATCCTCACACATTGTATTGTATTTTTATATTGTACAACACGTATTGGCGAAAGTACGCCAACTGTAATTGGGATTTATTCCTATAGTTGGCAGAATAAATAAATACATATTGACATGGTAGCTCAATTGGTAAAAGCAGCAGCATGGAGAGCTGAAGATCCTGGTTCAAATCCCGGCTATAGCATTGAATTTTTCAGTCTGACTTCACTTTTCCACCTTGGCCTACACACGACCAGTGTGAAAGAATTACCATTCCACTATTGTTTCTGTTGAACATCAAATGAGCAGATTTTTTGAGTAAAATTACTTTTATAGCATGACACCAGATTCTATCTGGTGCCATGAGTTGAACTCTGACTAAATTAGTTGGTAGAGCATTGGCACAGAAAGCCGAAGGTTGTTTGAGTCTTGGTATAATGGAATTTTTCTCCTAAAATCTTCTCTCGTAATGTTCAACAGAAACAAAATCCTGGTGATTCATGAACACATATCTGCATATTGTTATAATTATCTTGGGGAATCAAACTCTAGTTTTCAGCTTAGTAAAGCAGATTCTGAGTTGACTCAGCATCTGAAGAATTTACCCAGTCCACTTCTAAATATTTCACTAGATCACTATATGAGGTCTGTTAGAAAAGAATCCGACCTTTTTTTTTTTTTTTTTTTTTTTACTTCTTCTTCGAAAACCTGACGGATTTGAATCAAGCCCGCTTGCATGAGCCGACCTTGAACCTTTGTGCTATTTTTTTCCCGCCTGTCGATAGCGTCTGTTGCTGGCAAGCAGCATTTGAGTGAGGTAGTGTATAGTGCTCTCGTCGTTTTTTCATTGTGACGCCTGGAATTTCATTTCTGGGTCGTACCCGTACACCAGGACTCGTCACCACTCATTAAGGTGTTCATGAAGTCGGGGTCACTGTTTGTGGAGTGCAGCATGTCATGTGAGACTTCAACACGAAGTTGCTTTTGCTCCACCGTCAGCAAATCGGCATTGAATTTCGCCACCACTCTCTTCATGGCCAAATCTTCGGTCATAGTTGAATGTGCCAAAAAAGTGATGATGCCCACCTCTTCCGCTATTTCTCAGATACTCACACGACAGTCCCGCATCACCACAGCGTTCACTTTGGCAATGACCTGGTCATTTCGGCATGTTGATGGCCGACCGGAGCGTGGCTCCCTCACCACCGATGCCGTCTTTAAACCAGTTGTACCACTCCTTAATCTGTGTGATGCCCATAGCATCATCAACGAAAGCCATCTGAATTTTCCAAATGGTTTCCACCTGGCTGTCGCCCATTTTCAGAAAAATAGCGCTGCTCCAGTCATTCCGTCATTTTCCTTGCAACGACGAGAGCACTACACACTACCTAACTCAAACGCTGCTTGCCAGCAACAGACGCTATCTACAGACGGGAAAACATTCACACATGCGCACGAAGGTTCAAGGTCATTTCATGCAAGCGGGCTTGATTCAAATCCGTCAGGTTTTCGAAATAAAAAATAAGGTCGGATACTTTTCTAACAGACCTCGTACATGCTATGCAGTAAGGACGTATACTTTCTTCTGTGAGATATAACTATTAATGGAAATTCTTCAGTAGCTATATATCAGTAAGATCTTGGTTAAATTTGAACCTCTAGTTTAATAAGTAAATAAATAAATAAATAAATCTGATGTGGTACACTCTACCCTAAAGCATGGGTAGTACAACTTTCTCACTTCAAATAATTATGACACAGAATAAGAGACCATATTGCAGTGCACCCTTACAACAATCCTTCAGAGAAATTTTACAAAACAAAAACGTTCAAAATAAAAATTTATCCCAAATGACTTCTTAAATTTTTTCTGCAGACTGGTGTAGATAATTTATTCCACACAAATAGATAATAATAATAATAATAATAATAATAATTATTATTATTATTATTATTATTTTTATTGACACTTAGGTAGGCTCGGCTTACGCCGGTAACATATTGGGCAGACTCGGCCTAAGCAAGGAGTCCCCCTCTTAACTATAAGATTGCCAACATCTACAAATATTTACAACATTATGAATTACAGGACACATACAATAAATGTTTACATTTACACAAATTATGTCATTGTTTCTTCATCTACTTCTTTCGGGTTCTGTCCTTCAATACCACCAGAACTGAGGCTTGGATCTTCATGTTGTACAGTTTCATGTAGTATGAAAGTTGCTCCTAGAAACTTTCTGACAGTGTGGCATGTGCTGAGAAGAGTAGCTTTCTGCAATTCAACGAACATGTGGTGGTGCAGGTTCAGTGCTGCTTTTTGGAATGACTCCTGTGCATGATATCACTATTGGGACTGTGGTAACTGATTCTAGCTTCCACATGCGTTGTATTTCTATCGCTAGTTCTGTGTATTTTGATATCTTTGTAGCTATTGTTGTTTGTAGATTGGAAGTGTTTGGACAAGCAATTTCTATGAGAAATGCAGATCTTTTTGCTTTATCGATGAAAATTATATCCGGCCTGTTGTTGCTGCACATGACATCGGTTATAACATCCCGGTCCCACAGTAGCTTGTAAGAAGAGTTTTCTAGAACTGGTGGGGGTGTGTATTTCCAATATGCTGTTGGTGGAGTCTAAACAAATCCACATTTTACAGAAAGTTTCTGGTAAATAATTTTAGCTACTTGGTCATGCCGATGCTTGTAATCAGAGTTAGCCAAGTGTGGGCAGCCAGATATAATGTGCTGTATGCTTTCTGTAGCTCTGGAACAACGTCTGCATTTGTCTGTGACAACTGTTGGATCATTCATGATGAATCTTCGATAGTTCCGTGTGGCTATCACTTGATCCTGGATGGCCAAAACAAATCCTTCCGTTTCTGAGAAAAGACCAGGATAGGTCAGCCAAGCGTGCGACGCAGACTTGTCGGTATGAGGCTGATCCAGCTCGTATGGATATTTCCCATGGAGAGATTTTTGATTCCATGCTGCTACCTTTGTCTCCTTTGTAGTTGGAACAGGGACTGGCATTTCCAGTGACGATAGATTGAGGGGTGTATATTTTATGTCAGCTGTGCATACCGCATGGTGAAGACATGACGCATCAGCTCTGGAGTGGAAGTATTCTCGTAGACTTGATATCTGCTTGTTGTGTAGATTTACAATGGATAAAAAGCCCCGACCACCCTCTGATCTCGGAAGAGTTAGATGCTCGGTTGCAGATTTTGGATGATGCATGCGGTGTCGGGTAAGTGAAACTGATGTTTTTGTTTGTAGTTGTTGAAGTTCTGTTTGGGACCACTTTATGACACCAAAAGAGTATGTAAGTAGTGGTATGGCATATGTATTGACTGCTTTGGTAAGGTTTTTAGCTGTCAGTTTTGATGATAGTACTTTGGCAAGGCGTGCTAGGTATTGCTGTTTAACATTTCTCTTGATCTCTGCATGTTTCATACGAGTGCTCTGCTTGAATCCAAGATACTTGTACATTTCTTCCTCCTCTAATGGTTGTATGGGTTCATCTTTTAAACTTGTCCCTTGTGCTGAGTAAGATCCTCTAATGACAGTTTGGGTTCTACATTTGTCCAATCCAAACTCCATACCTATATCGGAAGAAAAGGTCTTCGTGATTGAAATGAGGTGTTGGAGGTGGGGTTTGGTAGAGGCATACAGCTTAATGTCATCCATATAAAGTAAATGGCTGATTTTGTATGGTTCTTCTTGCTTGCTCTTAATATTAAATCCATACTCACTTGTGTTCAGTAGTGTAGATAATGGATTTAATGCCATGCAAAACCACAATGGACTTAACGAATCCCCTTGGAATATGCCTCGTCGGATTGGTATGGGTCTCATTGTAACATTTATGTTGCCCTGACAAAGTTGAAGTGAGGTGTTGGAAGGCCAAAACATAATCGAATTGATTGTGTGTGTGTGTGTTAGTGATCTACCCCTCTTCAAATATGCAAGGCTAACATCGTGTGATGTAGAACATTCCTTTTCTCAATATAAGGCATTATTCTCGGATAATAGACAAGGATTTGTGATCCATAATCTGGAAATGACATTTGTTGTGCACTGCAACTCCTGTCAGAATTTTACATCTGATGTTGACGAGTTTCAATATAATTTGTTCTAGTAAGTTACGAACATTCTGGTGTTTTTGTTTCTTTTCTCATAATTTTTTTTTTTTTTAGTTTTAGCACATATTTTTAAAATTTTAGAACATATTTTTAACATTTTTAGCACATAAAAAATAAATATTTTTAAGTTTTTAGCACATAAAAATCCGGGCCCTACTAATGATAAATGGTGACAGGATTGAAGAAGTTCAAGTAGTAAAATACCTAGGAATAAACATTGATTCAAAATTAAACTGGAGAGAACAAACCAATTCTATATACAATAAATTAAACTCTGTTATATTTATACTCAAACTAATGTCCAGATATGATGACACATCATTACTTTAAACAATATATCATAGTTTATTCGAAAGTTATATTAGATATGGTATCACCATTTGGAGTAATTAATCAGAATACAATAATGACAGAATAAGAAAACTGCAAAAAAACGCAATTAGAATCATAGTACAAATAAAACAAACAGAATCATGCAGGGAACACTTTAGAAAATTACAGTATTTTTCAAATGGGAAGCCATTTCCTTCACCGCCAATAACGTGTACGAGCTAACGAAGTGCCGCTAGCAGTAAGAGTCTTCCCTCCGTCTCGCCGTCTCTGATTGGACCGCGTATCTAAGCAGGAGAAGGACAAATGGCTTGTCATCTGCAAAACACTTTAGGTATACTCACATACACATCAAACTATATCTACAAGACTATAATGAGTCTAATAAAGAAACAAGGAAATATTGTAACAAATAAAGACATACATTCACACAACACAAGACAAAAGAATAAATATAGAATAGAAACACATAATCTAAAAAGCTTTGAGAAAGGTCCAAACTATGCAGGAATAAAACTATGGTCCAAGCTGCCTAACTCGCTTAAATTAATACAACAACAGAAATGCTTTAAAAACAAGCTCAAGCGATTCCTATTAGAGAAAGCATACTATACTATAAAAGAATACACTGATAAGTAACATAGTTGAGTAGCATCATTATTTAGCAATAAGACAATCTGTATAGGAATAAGATAAGATAATTTGTGTAGTACTAAGATAAGTTAGGTAGCCATAAGATAAGTCATATAGCCATAAGATAAATTTTGCAACTTAAATGTTAGTAAACTTAGTAGAATTATTGTAGAATAGATTAGATTTAATTATTGACAAGTCCTATATCATGTAACAATGGAAATTGTAACCAAATGATCAATGGGATGCTAATAAACTAAACTAGTAGTCTTTTTTGTGTCTAGTTTCATATATATATATAGTGATCTTCTCTTAAACTATTGTGTTCAGTATGTGTAGTTATAAGTAAAATAATTCGGTATATATAAAGACTATATAGGGCTAGCAACTGTACTTCCCCAAATTTCTATACCGTATACAAGATGAGGATGCAGTCGAACCTCTATTACTCAAATTTTTTATTTTTCGAAGTAATTTATATTTCCCGAACAAAATTCCTATAATTACCCTATGTATTGGTCTCTTTAAGTCAAATTTCTACAACTCGAATTTTTCGATATCTCGAAGCTTAAATTATATTTTTGCCACTTAAATGAATTCTATAACTCGAAAATAATAACAAAAAGGTAAGAAAACTAATACAGTGCGAAGTCTACAGAAAGTTTCCTACATCTTGTAACGGGTTATTTTGTGTATTGTAGCTGACCAGGTACTGGGCGTGTGTATCAATGAATGGAAAACAAGAAAATTGGCAATTTTTACTGTCCGTCAATAACACACTCTCCACAGATACGGTTCAGATGGGGGTGTTTCATTGTCCAAAAATGCTAGGGTGAACAGAAAGAAAAACCTTGAAGATTCAGTAGTAGCCTTGTGTTAACCAGTGTGATGGCTGTAATGGAAAAAAGAGCTACAGATCACAAGAGCCTGAAAGTGTGGTCTACCTTCCAGGAGCACTTCAAATGCCAACGTATTCGAAAATTTTGGGGAAGAAGCCCGAGAAAAAAGTTAAGCAGAAGAAAATGACAGACATCCTAAAGTCATAAAAATGTGGTTCCTCCATAAACAATGCAGTATTTTGTTATAATTTTAATTACACTATGTCATTAATTAGAATAAGAAATAATTTTGTCTTTTATTAAGGTCAGTGTTTTCATTTAATAAAAGGAATTACTATTTAAATATACTGTAGTTTTTAGGATTACAGCAATATTCGTGATCTCTACAACTCGAATTTATTTTTGCATCCTCTAGTGATTCGAGATACCGAGGCTCGACTGTATTTAATTCCATAGTATACCTATTTTAGATAGTCCAGGTCCAATACTGCACTTACTTGCTTTAATAAGAATATTCCTGATCTGACTTTATTGCATACTTTATTAATAAATGCCCATCCCACTTAAACCCACTAAGTTCACCCACTAACCCAAGAAGTTCACCTCATTAGCCAATGCCAGCTCTAAATTGCTGATCCTGATTATTTTATTAGGATTTGTCTTTGCTTTAGTTGTAAATTTTACTACATTCATAGGCCGACCATATGGGGGGGGGGGGGGGGTTTATACCATCCGGGGGGTCTGGGAGAGGGGGGTTCAGGGGTCCTCCCCCGGAAAATTTTAAAAATTAAGATGCACAATAACGAGTTTTAAGCTTCCCATGCTTTATACTTGTATTAAGTAATTTATAATCAGACTTAAAAAAATTGTACAATTTTCCTTTTTTTAATCAATGGGGGGGGGGGGTTCAAACACCCAAACCCCCCCCCCTCGTTACGCCTCTGACTACATTAGTTTTTTTATTTATCTTTAGGTTGTTTGTACTGAAGTACTTATAGATATCATCCCATGGTTGCGTGGCATTCTGTATCATATCAATTTCCGTTTTACCCCAGCTTCCTATTGTAGTGTCGTCTGCATAGGCAACTACCCTTCCATTTTCCATGGAAGGGTGTTAGAAACATATATTCCTACTTGCTTTCAAAAGGCATTAATAGCACTGATTTATAAATCTGGCCATGAAGAATCTGCTTCCAACGAGTGACGAATTACAATTTGTTCAGTCTTGAAGAGAGTTATCGAACGTGTCCTTCATCGCAGATTAAGAGAATTCATAACATTTCAGGAATTTCAAAGGGGTTTCATGAGTACTCCAGGAACCATATTAAACACATCATTGTTACAATCTATTTTGAAAAAGGGTAAGGATAATAAAGTAAATGTCTCAATTGTTTTCCTTGATATCTATAAAGCGTTCAACAATATAGGAACCACTTGAAGCAAACCCTCGAGAATTCTTCTGTATCCTCTAAACTCTCTGCTTCGATCATGGCACTGCAAGGGAACCAGACAGTAATTGATTGTTGCAACTCCAGAACAAGACCAATAAAACTGAAGGTGTCAAGCAAGGCTCTCATTTGTCATATGTTGTATATAATTTGTCCACAATCCAAGTACAGGAATAACTTTCTGAACAAACTGTAGCAACAGAATTTTGTTTCCATTTAGTAGCTGAACTCAAACCACTAACAGTGCTCGGTTTTGCCGATGACAGTAATTATTGGATAAGATATGTCATCCGCACTGGAGCGACAGGGATGGCCAACCAGGGATTAAGGAAATCGGACTTGATATTAACATGTCAAAGTCAATATGTGTCAACACTGTTAAAGGAAAACTTAAAGTGGACATATATCTATTCCTGAAGAAGACATCAAAACTATTTCCACTTATGAAACAATACGGTATTTAGGGGTGATTTTTGACGATGAAATAAGATTAAATACTCAAAAAACTATGATTGACTTGAAAACAAAATTGGAATTCCTGTCATAATCTCCCCTTCTACAAACGAATAAAAAATATTCCACTTTGAATTCCTCAGTACCTCCAACCCTCATTGAATTCCTCAGTATGTCCAACCCTCATATATCCCTTCCAAACGGTACCAGTAGACAAAATACCAAAAAGATTTTTGGAAGAAGGTAATAAAATGATAAAAGCTACACTGAAAGAAATTCTACAACTCCCCATTAATCTTCCAGACAGATATTACGAGGGTTATCCAGAAAGTAAGGAACGTTTCCACCTGATGCCGCCAGGCACGCGCCAATAGCGTATACAATGGTGTGCTTGTACTCGGCACCTCAGTCAGCGTCCAGCTGTGCCAACGGGAACATCTCTGCGCTGCCCCTTTTTTTATTATTCAAATTTGAAATGTGTGCTGCAATCCAAAATCCCGCCAGTTGTGAGGTGCGGTATGTGATTCGTTTTTTGTTGGCAAAAAACTTAAAACCTATAGAAATTCATCGGGAACTGTGTGAAGTGTACAGGAACAATGTAATGAGTGTGTCAGGAAGTGGTGTATTCAGTTTAAAAATGGGCGAACAAACGTTCATGATGAAGAGAAGAGTGAACGTCCGAGCATTGTGACTGACGATCTGGTCGCCCAAGTTGACGAAAAGATTCGTGAGAACCGCCATTTCACAATAACTGAGCTTTCTCTGTGTTTCCCACAAGTTTCACAGACTTTATTTTTTGAAATTGTTTCACAGAAGCTTCACGACGATGAGGAGCTCCAGGTACGCGTCACTGAGTGGCGGCAGAATTCTATGACACAGGAATTTCAAAGCTTGTCCACCACTTGATAAGTGCCTGAATTTGAATGGTGATTATGTTGAAAAGTAGTATTTTAGTCCCTCTTTCACATGTATATAATAAAATGTTTTTCTTGTACTTGGTTTTTTTTAGATTCCAAAACGTTCCTTACTTTCTGGATAACCCTCGTATATACATGTATATATAGTCAATGTACCAGACCCCCAAATTTGACCAAGTCACTATAATAAAAATTGAATAAAACTTACACCACATGTTCCTGGGGTCATGTGGAGCATGAGGTGGTAGCTTTCAAATATAACAGCCGTTCAAATTGGAGGTAGACTGTAAATCTTGGGGCTGGATGGACCAATCTCAAATTTCTTTTTTTCAAAATGTAGGTTATTTTGCTGGCTATATCTTTGTTCCTACATGTCTATTGGCCGAAAAATCAGTACTTATTGGTCAAAACTCTAAAAAACAAAATTTTTTTGAAATGTATGTTTTGCAGTTTATTGGACTAACGGTTGGGTATATTGAAAAAGTTCTCAAAATAAAAGTTGTAGAGAAACATATCACCTTTACAATGCAAAAAAAAGGGATCGAAGATAGGATCAATAGAACCCGAGATATCCAGATTCAAAGCGGCCGGGGCAGGGTTGTGGAACGGGAAGAGCAACACGTGATATGAAGCATGCAAGAAGGTGGTGATTCCTGCCTCGCCAACAATACATATGCACCCCCACCAACATTTTTCTCTTCATTTTATCAACTCAACCTCCCGAGAATGTTCTTTAGCAATGGATTTCAAGTATTAGTGCACTGTGTTCATATGCTGTCGAACTTTGTTCAAGGGCAATTGAAATTACTGTTGATTTGAGTAAGTAACGACCTTTTCATTCCTTCATAATTAACTTAATGTTTTCTGATGCAACTCCTTTGATAGGACTCCATCACTCGTATCTAAACTCAATGGACCATGCCACTGAAGAGACTGTGAACAAAGACACCCAAACTCCTCGAGATACTAAGGGTTTCAGTCTAAAAAAGCAGACTTTAGCACAATACTAATATGTTAATGCCAGCAAAACAAATCAGTGCCACCCTGACCCCCTATGTCATTCTTACAGAAAAAGGATATAACTATTTTATTAGTCATAGATAGAAGTTTCGAATTTTACAATTTTACTAAAATTGTTAGAGCCCTGTTTTTAATCATTTTAAAAAATAATGATTTTATGAAATAATGTTTTCATGAAAAGACCCCTTATTATTTCAGTTATAAAACCAAACTTTGGGTAGTTCGATAAAATTAAAAAAAAAAAAAAGTCCTTAATTAATGAAAGAATTAAATACAATGAACCGTTTACCCTCTGAGCTTGTCCACAGATAGATGGCCAGACAGATAGGCAGTCAGAAATCATTCCAAAGCATATTTTTTCTGTTTCTACGTATTGTGAAACATGTAGCTAAAGATTTCCAACCATCATAAAATCAGGTAAACTGAAATAACAAAGTGTCAGATGGAGTTAACAGGCTATTTTTCAGAAACTTTTGAGTTTAGGCCACGGTTTCTTGAAAAAATTTGATAAGCATTAATGAAGGAATAAGTGGGATAACTAGAATATTAGTAGAATGAAATTACAACAAATGCCTCACATCTAAAGTAAGGTGTAATATAATACATTTACAAACATCTGACAACATTGTAGTCAAAGCCCTCAGATAGATAGATAGATAGATAGATATTTTATTCCAAAAGACCAAGTGGTCATAGGAAAGTCAATTGCAATAATATACAGTAACAATATAACTTAAAACCAATTTACATTATAAAACTCTCGTACACTATACAGGGGGTTAGCCAATAATGTAGTACGAACTGCCTTCTTAAACTGTCCAATAGGCAAGTTCCTAATATGCAAAGGAATAATATTAAAAAATTTCTTAGACATATAATCAAAATTCTTTTGTGACAAAGTAAAATTGCATTTATCCGTATATATATTAGATCTGGTCCTGGTATTATAATTATGAACAGCGGAACATGTGGTGAAAGTAGACAGATTCGTCTTAGCATACAGAAGGCATTCGAGAACGTACATTGATGGCAAAGTAGGAACACCTAATCTGACAAAGAGTGGTTTACAGTGAGTTTTTGCTGAAGCTCCACATATTAATCTAATGCATCTTTTTTGTAAAATTAATAATCTTTCTGCAGAAGAGTGGTTACCCCATAAGATAAGACCATATGAAAGATGGCTGTAAACATATGCATAGTACACCTTCAGTAGAGATTCTAAATTCAAATAATTCTTTAACAATCTGATCATAAATATTGATTTGCTAAGTTTGCTAGCTACGTGGTTCACATGTGTTTGCCAACCAAGTCCAGATTCCATATAAATACCTAATACTTTAACGGCGTTGTCCAAATTTTCCTGTTTAATACTCATTTTTAGATCAACAGTTTTATTATGATTTAGATTAAGATTATTTGCATGGCACCAGCTAACAATGATGTCGTTAATTTCATTTAAATATGTATTTAAAAGAAGTTCATTGCTGTGAAAAGCTGTTAAGACTAAATCATCAGCATACATATGAGGTATGAAACTTTCCTTGTTAATAACAGCAGGAAGATCATTCACGTATATAATAAAGAATAATGGACCAAGGACAGATCCCTGGGGAACACCATATTTGACTAATTCGTAATGAGATATGTTACCATTATAAAAAACAGCTTGATATCTATTAACAAGGTAAGATTGAAAAAACTGTATGACACTGTCATTTAACCCATAAAATGCCAACTTTTGTAACAGCGTATCATGAGATACGGTGTCAAACGCCTTAGTTAAGTCATAAAACCTATTTAATACATTTTTTCTGCTTTCAAGACTTTCAATACATAATTTAACAAAGGACTTGACTGCATCCACCGTACTATGTTTCTTTCTAAAGCCAAACTGTTTATTTGAGAATAAATTGTTGTTTTCAAAATACAGAGTAATTTGATCATAGAGTAATATTTCAAATATCTTTGATAGAGCAGGAATAATGCTTATAGGACGATAATTATTATAATCTAGTTTGTCTCCTTTTTTATGAACTGGTATAACCTTAGCATACTTGAAAGCATCAGGAAATATGGAAGAAATCAAGCAAGAGTTAAAGATATGACACAAAGGTTCACATATGTAACTAGCAGATAATTTGAGTATATTTGAATTTATACCATAAACATCGTAACAAGAACTATTTTTTATTTTCAAAATCGTTGAATAAATCATGTCAACAGTAAAATGAGTAAAATCAAATGAACAGTTTGGTTTGTTGATGTCAGTCAAATAAAAAAGAAAATCATTAGTAGGTGGTATACGATTGCTTACAATTTCATCAACTTTAGTAATAAAAAATGAATTCATTCCATCGACACTTATTTCAGTTGGGGCAGATTCAGCCGTATGATTGTTATTACAGATATCGGATACCATGGACCATACATATTTAGTTTTGTTAGTTGAGCTGTCTATCATTGTCGAAAAATAATAGGTTTTAGCCCTTCTAATGGCGTTCTTGTATGTTTGTTTACTTTCAATGTACTTATCTTTGTAACTAACTACTCCAAAATATTTGTATAGGTCATAATAATATAAACATTCTTGTTTTAAATTGTAGAGTTCAGCATTATACCAGCCTTTGTTCACAGCCCTTCTAGTAGGACTAGGTTTAACAACATTAAAAGGAAACGCTTTATCAATAGCATCTAAAAACAAAAATAAAAAACAATCAACCTTCTCATTAAGATTTGTTAAATTATAAACATTCATCCAATTTATATTGTGCAATAAATGTATGAAGTGTACAATACTATAATCGTTTATTAATCTAATGTACTTGGTGGGGGCATTAATTAATTTAGGTTGTTTGGGTGTGGTTAATTTTGAAATAAATATTATTGGCTCATGATCAGACAGAGGAGTTGACATAACAGAAGAGGAACAATTATAATAGTCAATATTTGTAACCACATTGTCAATACAGGTACCATGTGACTCATTAGTACCAAATCGGGTTGGTTGATGGACAGTACATCGAAGTCCAAAGCAGTTAAAAATACTATTCAATTCTTTGGTACCATTACTATTTATAAGAAAATCATTATTAAAATCAGCAGCCAGAATGATATTTATATTAGACTTTACCGTAAAAACGATATTAAAAATTCATAAAGATTATTTAAAAATATGTTAAAAATATCTCTACAGTTGTCAGGGCTCCTATATAAAACAGCACAGAGTAAGTTTAAATTCTCAATATATGTAGTGCTAAGCTCAAAAATACTAGGAGTAATTAAGGCACCAAAATCAGCCAGCTTAGTACTAACATATTTATTTTGAATATAGATAGCAGAACCACCATGCAAGCGATTATTGTCACGACAGAAACAATCAGCCAGGTAATAGCCTGGTATTTTGATAATGGGCAAATCATTTTTAGAAAGCCAATGTTCAACAACACATAGTACATCTGCACTAGTGGCATCAATGAGTGAATCAATTTCGTCAAGTTTGTTCACTAAGCTTTGAACGTTCCAGTATAATAGGCCAAAATCAGATTTCACACTATAATTTTGTAGGCCTAATTGAGCTGAGGGTAAATGTCAATCTTTTTTAACTTCACTGTCGTGTATTTGTTCAGGTCGAAGCTGTCCGTAGAATTCACTTATCATGCTTCCTTCCGGCCACTTTTCATCCAGAAAGTATGATTGAAAGTTTCCTTCTTCTACCTCTATGTAAAATGATGCATATGTATCAAACTTTGTTTTCATTTTGATAACTTTCAGAGCACTCAAATCATGTGCTTTTATGTGATTCATTACCTCTGTAGACGTTGTTTCAGGTTCAAGTCTAGTAATGAAAACTGATTTACGTCTTACCTGCTTCTCCATCACTTTTAATCCACTGGCCTTACAAGACCCGTTAATTACAATTTTGTTTGTTCTCTTCTTGGATGAGACCTTTATCCAGCCATCATCCGACATTTCCTGAATGTTGTTAGCTGTTGAGTTGTCACAATTTTGGTGACCAGCATTGTTTTTAACCGTATGCAGACCACTTGCACTTTGACTATCAGGTGATCCTTTGTCATTGGTATTAATAACACGAGCTGATACAACATCACTGAATTTGCGAGAAATAACCTGACCTGCTTGTTTGCTTGTACCAGGAACTCTACCATCGTCATTTACTCTAGCAGTGGCTTGTCTTTGGTTTCCAATATCACTAATACTATTGGCAGTAGCATGCGATGTAATGTTTTTATCAGAACTGCTTTTGCAGGAACACGCAGTTAGCTCCATTAACCTCACTTTGTCATTTAAGAGTTCAATTTCATGCCGTAGTTCAGCAATTATAACATCTTTCAGCTCCACAACATAGTTTAAGATATTAAAATTATTTATCTTACACTCTGATGATTCCTCCAATAATATATCGCGTTCTTGTCAGCATGACAGCACACAAATGAGTCGTCCGTAACATGTTTAAGATTCGTCGTTATTTTAGCACAACTCGGGTGGAATATTGATGAACAACTTTGACATTTCAAACCATTCACTGCAGATTTCTTGCAGCGTTTACACACTTTCATTTGGTTCAATGTAGACCCATTTGATTCAGTAGTCGTCATGATCTAGAGCAGGAGCAAGACACGTCCGAACAGTACGAGCACCACTACAGTGATTAGCAAGGCAGCTTTGTAGTATAGTGATTACCCATTTAAAAAGTATATGGCCTTCAATTAGTCGTTACTCTGGTAACGGTCAACTGATTTGGTCCAAAACCAATAGGCTTCTTCCCATGGACGTTATAAATGCCTATACAAAGTTTCATAACAATCCAATAAAGGGTATTTGAGTTATTGCACGTACAGACACGGACAGACATTTTCCCGCCCACCACACAATCTCATATAACTAACTAACTCCGTGGTGCTAAAATCCCAGAAGGGACAAGGCCTACCACCTGACCGCTGCGACATCTACCAGAGGCAGACGGCAGGATTGGGGGGCATGTGGTCAGCATGCCGACACCCATGGCCGTTAATGGTTTCCATGACCAGAGCTGCTACTTCTCTCAAGTAGCTCCTCAATTTGAATCATGAGGCTGAGTGCACCCCTACCAGACCTCCCTACCTCAGAAAAATCTGAGAAGATACCAGGGATCGAACCCGGGCCAATGGATCTGTAGTCAGTGACGCTAACCACAAGACCACGCCAGCGGTCACACAATCTCATATGCACTTAATAAATGTAATTCACCTAATACATAATACCCATATACATTTTATCTGTCCACATTGCAATACAGAAATTAATCAAATGAAGTTTGGTAAATCAAAGCACTTGACAATTGGATGCCTTCTATTTTTAGCTTTGCTCCCCTATGGATGCTTCCCTTTGACAAAATATCAAGCTAGCTTCCAGTGAGCTTGGGTAAAGAAGGCTGCCAGCTCAACAGGATTTATGCATCGTGAAAATATTTTAACCACGGTGGTAATAGGTTGATCATGATCCTGGGACCCTTGGTTACTGCATGATCGAGAATGGTGCACACAGCCATAATTCTTATCATAGTAACAAACAGAAATTGGAAAATACCTGCTATTGGCAAGTTCTGTATGAGGCTGAGGTGCGTGTCACCAGTTCCTGGGGGAGTGTCCACCACGAGGTAGTCAACTGACTCCCACACCACCTGTCTCATCAGCTTCTCTAGAGCACTCATCACCATGAGTCCTCGCCACATCACCGGTGAGCTCTCATCTACAAGGAAGCCCATTGACATGCTGCACACAAACAGAAGATTCAATCAATTCACCTATTATAGAACATAGCATTAAAAAGGGGGTTTGTACAGTCAGGTGATGTTTTTAGGAAATAAGTTTATCTGAAGCAAATAATGATTTGAAAGTAGAATCGCCAGGTATCCTGTATTATACGGGATTTCCACATTGCGATATAAGGATGGAAATAGCTATTTATGTATCAAGTACACAAAATAACACTTTAGCGGATGAATCTCATATCGGATGAGTCCGCTAAAGCTTGGTGCATGCAATATTTTTTAGTAAAAGCTCTGTCAATTACAAGAACTGAAATAAAAATACAGTATAATCTATATAATAAGAGGAAGCGTTTGTCTTTCTGTCTGTCTGTCTGTCTGTAAGCAATGCCCAGCGAAATTTACTGAACACAGAGATATGAAATTTTAAACATACATGGACTGAAGGGTTTCCAAATGCATCTCGAAGCTGGATTTTCGATTTTCGCTTTCGTTCACGAGTTATGAGTGAAAAACTGGAAGAATTTTTTTTTTTTCACTATTGAAGCAGGTGGCTTTGCCTTCTTTTGCCAAATATTGGTTGAAGTGGATGGAACTAACTATGCAGGGGTTTTCTAGACCAGAGAACTCAAATCTGAGGTCGTTTTTTCCCAAGCTGCACTTTCTAATCATGAAATGCACTTCAAAGCCGGATTTTTAGCTGTTTCATTAATGATTAATCTTTAGTTTAGGCCTATGAATGTTTCGCATGCAAGTGTTAATAAATATAATATTTTTAACATTTTGCTCTTAATTTTTAATAAATTATCGTGGGCGAAGCTGCAAGGAACTGCTAGTTAATTATAAAAGGCATGGTTAGCCATTTGTTGATGCCAGATTCTCTATATTATTAAGTGTTTTGTAAAAAAAAAAAAAAAATTAATTAAAAAATAATAATAATAAAAAAAAGTAATGTTTCTGATTAACATAAAGAAACAATATTGCCTTCAGTGGCGTAGCATGAGGGTAGACTTTGAGGCTGAGTCTACCTAAATAAATTGCTAAGAAAAGTGGAATAATAAAGAAATAAATAAAAGCATCGTCAACCAAATTATTATCATGATAAACCCATTAGTACTATCATTTAAATATTTTTTGCTGCTGCATACCCCACTTCTACTGTTATTATGACTCAATTGTGTTTCCGCGTGCTTAGGCAGCCTCGAAATCTCATGATGCGGTAGTGGAGGCGAGTTGAGACTGGATAGTGGTCAGCCAAGTTCTAGTCACATTCAAGTGCGAGTTATATGACTTTTCCCACTAAATGTTAACCTACATTGTTAAGAGAAGGCAGGCAAATTCCTTGCGCAAGAGCGACATATGGCACCACAACAGAGACTAGAAAGATTTATCGGGGTCGTAGTCTCATCCCTCAGATACCTGCTCGCTTGAAACCAGGGTAACATAAACATTACATTCTCATTGCTGATCTAAACTGTGTGTTTGATTATTTCTCAGTGTTGCGTGGACTATTCCACCGATATACAGTTGATCACCTATTTAAAACCCCGTTTCTGGTTCTGTCTTATGAAAAAACGTGTGAAACTAAAGTAAATTACCAACTCCTGAGCTTGACATTGTCTTGCATGAAAATAACCAAACTTTTCAAACATCTTACTTAGTACAGTAATAGTAATGCTTTATATACGTATAGGAATATATGAAATCGAATACATGTGCAAACATTCCCGGTATTTAAAACACTACTAATACTTGAGACTTCATGTGTCATTTAAACAATCATTATAAATTTAATTTTTAAAACATAGTTTACCCAGAACACAATGTCAAGCTACGCCACTGATTGCCTTATAATTGTTGTTTTATGGTCAAGTAATTTGTTTCAAACCTTGTTATGGTTGGTATGATTGGTCACTGCCATCTGGATTTTTAGTTGCCAGGATGACTTTACTGGCCTAGGCCGGTAAAACTTACTTTACCAGCTACTTTTCAGAGTGTTAACAGTGTTAATATAATCAATAATCAATATAGGTAACTCATTACTAAATAGTTTAATCAAGTGGAGGGAAAGGAAATAGACATTAAATCCATGTCTGGGATATTAATACAAGTAAGAATCAGCTTGAAAAATTTTATGTCATAACCGGGATTTGAACACGGATCTTCAGCTTAACGCGCTGATGCTCTACCATTGAGCTACCATGACATCAGTTGAGGAATTTGATGTTGTACTGGCATGTTGTCATGGTAGCTCAATGGTAGAGCATCAGCGCGTTAAGCTGAAGATCCGTGTTCAAATCCCGGTTATGACATAAAATTTTTCAAGCTGATTCTTACTTGTAGTTTAATCAAGGTTCACAGAAATATACCTACCACCGGATGACTATTGATGATTTTAATACTTCGATATAAGCCCTTGTCCTTGATACCTTTCAAGGATTACTACATGTAAAATACTGATAAAATGATAGGAGGTGCATTGAAGGAAATTCTACAACTCGCGCTGACCTTTCAAACAGCATCTTCATTTGTCATCTTTATTACTCTTTAAGGGGAGCACTGCCCTGTTTTTGCAAGCCCTCACAGACTGCATGTGCCGTACAATTGCAGCCACGTGTGCAGCTTTCCGGACCCTGAAGCACGTTATATAGTCCTAGGAAGTTTAAGGAGCTTGGATTATACTGATGTCAGTGAGAAGGAATGTTATAGAATCTGAATTCTATTAACATCCTTCAGAATTGAAGTCTATAATATGAAATTTTCTCAGCCTTGAAGCATTAGTACCTTATTAGATATTGGTAAGATAGGATGCTGACAAAGAGTCTACTAAAATATTTTATAGTACCGGTAACTTGTTTTATTTTTATTTTTTTTATATCATGACTATTAACAACATTTATAATTATCTTATTGCCTTCCTATGTGACAGATTAAGTTTTCTACTTCTCCTCAAGTAATCAAAATCACTAGAATATGATATAAATCAATTTCTTTTAGTCAGTATTTATCTTCACCTTGTTATTAACACTTGGAAGGAAGAGTCACAAATTACTTTTTAAAATGTCATATGTAGGCCTACATAATAAAATGTACATAATAATATGTACATATATACAGGGTGGCGCATGAAATGTCATACACTGAAAATATGTAATAAAACGTTTAATTTTGGGTTTAGAACTTAAATTTTATGACGATTAGCCTTAGTCCATGCATGGTTCGTTAGAAGGCAGCACTTGTCAATGCCGCGCATGCGTGGGGTCACCCGATTCGATTTGTGAAACATTGCACCAGCAAACATGCAGCAAACATTGTTCTTGATTTCCTGCATGAATATTTTGGACCACGTGCAATGTCCCATCGATATCCAGAACGTTTTCAGGGCGGTTCAATATGGCCGCCACACAGCCCGGATATCAATCCCTGTGACTATTTCTTCTGGGGATACTTGAAGGAGACAGTCTATCGCAATAAACCTGAAAATCTAATGCAACTGCGAGCGGCCATCACAACTTTCTTTCAGGGACTGTCAGAAGACTTGTGTCGTAGAGTGGTTACAAACATCAGGGTTCCTCTCGAAGAGGTGATAACGCCAACAAGGTGGACATATTGAACACGTCCTGCATGCTCGTTAATCATGCACATTCAGGGGAGTAATTTAATATAAAATTGTATGACATATTTTGTATATTAAAAATTATATAAACAATCTAAACTGTATGACATTTCGTGCGCCACCCTGTACAACCTATATTTGGAATTATGTAGTTGTAGAAGAGTTGTCAATTATTAAAATATCATATGCACAAAAAATATTTTCTCTTCTATCAACATTCAATTATTCATTCATCGAGTTATACAGTAAAATACCTTGAAAACCAAAGTATAAAAACTAAAAAACTTAGTCTGTCATGTTATAAAAAGTTTTTTGAATCCACAGGATAGCATATTGATAGTCAGCCTGTAATTAGAATTACGTTGTTGTAGAATCTTCTGTCAGCAATCAATCAAACAATATCGGTATATTTCATGGAAATGCATTTTGATGCTAATTTTGCATCATCTTCAGTCCATTATGAAACAAGTTATTTGTGAACTTTGTTTATCTTGATGTAATCTGAAAGAGAGCAGGCTGAGAAAATTTCATAATTATTAGCACTAGAGGAAAGAAGAATGAAATTCATTAATGAATCATTCAGAAATATAATGACCTGCAATCAATGTTTAACTTTATGCCGTGTGTATTTGGCACATATTGTTTATTTCACTATTCATTATTTTATTATATATATATCGTGTTTACTTACTTAACACGAAATATATATAATAAAATAATGAATACCGGTAGTGAAATAAACAATATGTGCCAAATACACACGGCATAAAGTTAAACATTGATTGCTGGTCATTATATTTCTGAATGTTTCATTAATGAATTTCATTCTTCTTTCCTCTAGTGCTAATAATTATGAAATTTTCTCAGCCTGCTCTCTTTCAGATTACATCAAGATAAACAATGATATTTCTCTGCTTAATTGTATTATCTCTGCTTAAATGTATTATCTTAAGTGGGCGTATCTCGCTCGTGGAATTCAAGTTTGGCATTCATCTAGAGCGGACGTGCTCCGTGTTCGATCTCACCATGCAACATCAAGCCAGCATGCTGGTCCTGTAAGGCTCTACTTGTAATTTCCAGCAGGTATTTTATGTTCTTTTCTCTCTACAGTAGAACCTCGATAATTCGAGCTAATTGGGGCTGAGGCTACCTCGAATTACAAAAAACTCGGATTATACGGAAATATCATTAAATCAATGGGTAAATCATAAGTAAATATTTAAAGAGCACAAAAATGGTTTAAAAATAAATAAATAAACAATATAGCAGGCCTACATACCTGTGTTACGCCTGTATGTATATTGACAAACATTTCCAATTTTCTACATCGGCATCCTTTAAGGATTAAGTCATTGTCTGACCCTTAATGGAGTGAAACGGGAAAGCGGCACTACTAGGAAAACTTAATTACCATTGTCGCTGAGTGAGGATTACTGTAAGAATACAGTATTCTTTTCTGAACGGATAGTATGCATTGTACAATTGATTGACATGAGGTCCCGACAAAGAAAGATCGAACCTAACGGTTTCTGTCAATCTAAAACATAAATGCATTAGCAGTCTGAAGCCAAGGTTATTTCTGTGTATTATGAACGAAAATCCTAAGTGGGACAGTTTTACCTGCAGTTTTGTACATGGAAGAATTGACAGAAAGCTCAAAATGTAACACATTCGAAAGTGCGTAAAACTTGCATGCAGACACCGTATAAAAACGGGATTTCACTCTAGTTTTATGGAAAATTGTAATATTCTTAAGACCAGCTCGAATTACACGAAACCTCGAAATACCGGGGCTCGATTTACCGAGGCTCTACTGTATTTCCATGGTGGTTTTTTTTTTTTTATTTCTAGTTTGTTTCGGTTATGCCCACCAGTTTCTGTTGTTGTTTCGTTTTACTGTTCACGTCACTTTCATGTTAGCTTTTGGATTTTATTTAGTTTTCTGGAGAAGGATGGCTCGCCTTATTGCTCCGTGATTTTGTTTGAGGCCTTAAGCCATTTGCCTATTTTCGCCTTTCAGCCTGGTCATGTATTTTTCTTATTTTAAGATTTTTTCTGCTCTGATTTATGCTTGTACCTCTCATTGTATTATCTCTAAAGTTTTTCTGTGCTCTGGTATTGCTACACCAGTAGCTTTTGTAATAAATACTTGGAACTGGTACTCAGAACTACTGTATCTGTATTTAAATTACGGTCCCTGTTCTAACCTAACTGTCATTATTCATATGGTGTAAAGTGCAGCTCTGGAAATGTCCTTGTAGCACGTTTCAACTTGTTTACATCTTGATCCTGAACAGAATCTTGTAAATACAAAAAGTGGCTGCTTTGAACCAAGGAAAATCAGAGCCAAACTCAGAGATCTGGAGTTCAAAAAATGATGCGATTTACTAACAAAGGGAAAGGAGTAGAACTATTGAACTAGTTGGCTTATCACTTAAGATGACAGTTTGTGCTATGCCAGATAGGACCATGGGCAGTAACTGTTGTTGCCATTGTGGCAACGAGATAGAAACTCTTCCCCATGTCCTTGGTTCTTGCCCTCATGGTGAGGCTCTATGAAATGCAAGACACCACAGGATAAGGAAAAGCATAGTTAAGGCTCTTCGACACAGTGGTTATACCGTCCATGAATAAGCCCATGGCTTGTCAGAGTATGGAAGCACAAGAAGGATCGACATGATAGCTTCAAAAGATAATAAAAAGGCTACATAATCGATCCCACAGTTCGGTTTGAGATCTGTAAAAACCAACCGCATGATGTCAATAAAGAAAAACCACTGACATATGAACCAACTGTGGCTCACTATAAACAGCAATGCCATCTAGCCAACATTGAAGTCAACGGTTTAATGATAGGAGCCAGAGAAACAACACCTGAACTGTATAAGAGATTCAGCTTGCCATCCTTATTTGCAAGACATGTGGCCACTTGAGGTGATACATCACCAAACAACTTTCACCCATAAGGTAAAAAGACAGTATTTATTTTGACTACCGGTAGTTTCATATAATTTGTTATTTCCTTTCTTTTGTTATATAGTTACCTTTGCTGTTTCTTGAATACTATGTCCCATGGGCAACCCCTAACTAGAGAAAGTTAGATATACGAGGGCTATTTTTTCAACCTCCAATGGGACATAAAATGAAAACCACTGTGAAAATGAAAATTGTTTTATTTGGAACATTAGGTACACCTTCTAGCTACTTCTCTACATAGTCGCGCACCGATTGAGACATTTGTTGTAGCGTGGTACCAACTTTCCAATACTCTCTTCATAGAAGCTTGCGTATTGAGAAGGGCCTTCAAGGTATTTTAAGTGTTTTTGAAGTTCTTCGTTGGTGTGGAAGCACTGTCCTTCCTGATCTTTCTTCAGTTAAAAGTCACTCAGCATGGGGATGAGTTTTTTAAATCCATCGTGACAGGGAATGAAATGAGGATTCGTTACGACAATCCAGAATCAAAAGAATAATCCAAACAATGGATGCACACAAATTTCCCAAACAAACCCAACTGGGAGGACAGCGCTTCCAAACCAATGAAGAACTTCAAAACACTTAAAAAAGCCATGAAGACCCATCTCAATATGCTGGCGGCAAGCTTCTATGAAGAGGGTATTGGAAAGTTGGTACCAAACTATGACACATGTCTCAATCGGAGTGGCGACTATGTAGAGAAGTAGCTATAAGGTGTACCTAATGATCCAAATAAAACATTTTGAGATTCACAGTGGTTTTCATTTTATGCCCCATTGGAGGTTGAAAAAAATAGCCCTTGTATAACAAATTTTATTTATTCATTTATTTATAATGGATCAAGAGATTATCATGTTGCCTTTACAGCATCGAGGATGATAGTATTCTTTAAGAGCAGTTTTTAAAGGTAAATTTTAGTCAAAGTAATTTTTGAAAATCAACATTTTGAAAATATGTTTCATGCAACATGCTCTACCCTGAATATTTTAATAATTTTATACATAATTATAAGAGATACTGTCAAGCAATTCATAATTCATAACTTGTAATGAATATAGCATAGGTTAACTTGCAACTACATACAAAAACCAACGAGACAGACAATCAACCTAAAAATATATTTTTCTGGAGACATCTTGAAACCAAGTTTTTAGACAGCTTGAACTAAAAATAGAACTTCTATCACAAGACACACAAAATTAAAAAAGCACATTATCACACTAGTGTTAAAAATGCATTGTAACCAATTTCAATCATATGGAAAATGCTCTTTAAAGGAACAATATTTGTATATGCTTATCTAAAGGTTCAGTTTGATAAACAATGAAAATTTCAAAATTCATTGCACCTTTTTAAATGTTAAATTTCTCACTGTTGTTGCAAAAATCATCATACTTGGTGGCTGAAAAGTGTTGTCGACTTAATTCCTTATGTTGGCAGCCATGTACCAGAAAATCAATAACTTCTGCCTGCCCAAGTGCATGTGTACATGCGGCATTAGATGGTAGGGCAGCTCAAGGCTCCAATATGGCTACATGGTAATAAATCTAATATCTATTATTATTTTAAAAATATTAATTGTTGTCTAAAAATAGTGTATGTTAAATATGGTAATAGCTATTTATGTATCAAGTACGCAAAATAATGCTTTAGTGGACCAGTTCACTAGATGAGTCCACTAAAGCTTTTGCGTACATGGTGCTTACAATATTTTTTAGTAAAAGCTCTCTTAATTATATGAAATGAAATAAAAATTCCATATAATTATTTATAATAAAAGGTATAGTCAGCCATTTGTTGACATCATATTCTCACAGCCACCTGAATCACAGAACAATGAACCGTACCAATACGAAATGTGATATAGATGCATAATATTTGAGTTGCTTGTTTGTAAACAATAATGCATACGAACGAGTATTTATAAAAAGCTTGTAAAAATATGAGCGATAATCCTGAGGAAATTTCAATTTAAGCCAGAAACATTGAATTGGCAAGGCATTTGATGATTTTGCATCTTCTTTATATGAAATCTTGGCAGCAGCAGACAATGAGAAGGAATATATCGCATTTAAATGCTGGTGTATCCATGGTAAGCGATATTTCTCTTGTGAATGAAGATGTGAAAAGTTGTTGGCTTATATCTGCTGTTATATGATGAAGTAGGCTACTACGTTTTGCAAAAAAACCTGGTAAAATTTCTGATTATCATAAAGAAACACGTTGGCTTAAAGTTGTTGTTTTATGACCAAATACAAGGTCTGTTAGATAAGTATCTGACCTTATTTTTTTTCTCGGAAACCTGACGGATTTGAATCAAGCCCGCTTGCATGAGCCGACCTTGAACCTTCATGCGCATGTGTGAATTTTTTCCCGCCTGTAGATAGCGTTTGTTGCTGGCAAGCAGCATTTGAGTGAGGTAGTGTATAGTGCTCTTGTCGTTGCAAGGAAAATAACGATTGTGACGACTGGAATTTGGTTTCCGGGTCGTACCCGTACACCAGGACTCGTCACCACTCATTAAGGTGTTCATGAAGTCGGGGTCACTGTTTGTGGAGTCCAGCATGTCATGTGAGACTTCAACACGAAGTTGCTTTTGCTCCGCCATCAGCAGCATCGGCATTGAATTTCGCCGCCACTTTCTTCATGGCCAAATCTTCGGTCATAGTTAAATGGGCCGAAAAAGTGATGATGCCCACCTCTTCCGCAATTTCTCGGATACTCACACGACAGTCCCGCATCACCACAGCGTTCACTTTGGCAATGACCTGGTCATTTCGGCATGTTGATGGGCGACCGGAGTGTGGCTCGCTCACCACCGATGTTCGGCCGTCTTTAAAGCGGTTGTACCAATCCTTAATCTGTGTGATGACCATAGCATCATCGCCGAAAGCCGTCTGAATTTTCCGGATGGTTTCCACCTGGCTGTTGCCCAGTTTCAGACAAATAGCGCTGCTCCAGTCATTCCGTTATTTTCCTTGCAACGACGAGAGCACTATACACTACCTCACTCAAATGCTGCTTGCCAGCAACAGACGCTATCTACAGGCGGGAAAAAATTCACACATGCGCACGAAGGTTCAAGGTCGGCTCATGCAAGCGAGCTTGATTCAAATCCGTCAGGTTTCCGAGAAAAAAAAATAAGGTCGGATACTTATCTAACAGACCTCGTATATGCTTAAATCAATGTTAAAGTTGGTGTGACTGGTCAATACCATCTGGATTCTGTTAATAGATTACCATGATAACTTTAGCATCCTAGGTTGGGTTAGATGTAATTTCAAGTGCAGTTTTATGCAATTTTAGCAGTTTAGATCGCTGTTATCAGTTCGAGAGCGTGTACTAAAAATTATTTTATTTTGCTTGTGGGATTGCTACTCTTTGTTTTGCAAGCATGCCTACTTTCAAAATAAAATCTCTCTTTTACCACTTGTATCGTAAATAACTATTTTTCAGTGAAACCAGTATACAGATTCTGATTTTATCACAATTACTATATTTTCTCTTTATATCAGAAAGTAAAATATTTATAGTCTTTCTGCATTACATCTAATCAGATGAGATGTCACCCATATTGAATAAGTGAAATTATAAAAACACAAACAAAATTTCTGGTAGTACTTTAAATTTAAACATCTAAAGCTTCTTTTCCCTTGAAAATACAATCAAATGATGGTGGTTAACTTACCATTGTAATCCATAGTTAACCAATGGTATCATCTTGTTATCTGAAAATGAAGTAATAATATTTACAAGGAAAAGTGATTCCCGACATTTGACTTGCAAGAAGAGTGTAGTTGTTTCAAATAACTTCACAGATTATTCAATAGAGGGAGTTACCAACATGGATAATTAGATAGTGATGCTATTTGAATGGCTTAGGGGTGAGCTTTATTATTACATCGAGGTAAAACTGAGTATATCCAGTTTAGGTAGCTTTGAAGTCTATAATCTATTCCCTCAAACAGAATTCCTCTTGTACAGTATAAAGGCAAACAAAATTTTGAAAACCAAGAAAAATAAATCCCAAGAAACGATCTTGGGAAGAAACGCTCATCTTTTTCATCAAGATTTCATCATGAGTAGAACTGAATAATCATTGGAACTTATAAATAAAACTAATACAAGTCCATTCCTCTTAAAATAATTGTCGTTACATGCAAAATTCCAAAATTTATTGAAATGATTTTTTTGTCCTTTGTCAAGTTGAAATTAATGTCAATGAAACAGTGGTCAAAACAAGAAAACAGTGTTGTAGGGTCTCATAAAAATGATAGAATGTCTGAAAAATCTGAATAGGAGACTATGTAACAATGTACAGTGAGTCCCACACAAGAGTTGGCCAATGACACGGGTTTCTGCATCGTGGTGGGCACAGCTCCAACTCCCGAGCGATAGGGTGAAATATCTATGCAAATAAAACCGCGATCGTGTAAAGATTCAGGTTCTCACATTTACAGTAAAAATTACAATGAAAATAACGCGTACATCATCACAATTGATGTGGGAAATGTTCTCCTCTTGCATCCACACAATACTGGCATCTTTTTTTAGGAAATGTTCTTTCACGCACATGCTTCTATCAGTATGTGACTATTATTTATGGGGAAACTTGAAAAATAAAGTGTATAGGTCAATTTCCCATACATTAGAAGAACTTAAAGACAATATCACAAGAGAAACTTAACTCTATCTCGGAAGTTGAACTTATGTGCCTGAAAGAAAATTTCCTAAAAAGGTGCTAGTATTGTGTGGATGTAATAGGAGAACATTTTCAACATGTCTTGTGATGAGGTACGTGGTTATTTTCATTGTAATTTTAACTATAAATGTGAGAACCTGAAATATTACACCGATCGCGGCTTTATTTGCTTAGATATTTCACCCGATCGCTTGAGAGTTGGAGCTGTGCCCGTCACGACGCAGAAACCCGCGTCAATGGCCAACTCTTGTGTGGGACTCACTATAGTTAAGTTGACCAAGCACCATGGAACACCCCATTACCAACAAAACTGTATTTTTCAAACTGTATGAAAAACCACAAGCAGGGCTGCTACATGGGGGGGGGGCTGCCAGACCCAAGAGACCCGAGCCCAAGATACCGATGATGTGATATAATTTTATGGAAAACTGGAATAGTTTGATAAAATGTTCTTTTACACGAGTAACGAGAAGGAAGCTCCACGAAGAAGGGAAGAGACAACTGAATGAGGATAGTTGGTGGTCGGTGTGGGGCAAGTACTTGGTTCTGGGGCAGACCCCGAGATTTGGCGGTCCTGACCACAAGTATAAAACTTTAACTTGCTTTTTCTCTAAACTTAAAAAAAGTGGCTTAGACCACTGCTGCACTGAACCCTCAATTGTTCCCTCTTGTAGCATAAATTCTGAATCAAAGTTACATTTCACTCTCAGACATTTTGTAATGTAGTAATTTCTGCATCATGAACAAGGTTTCAGAAAACAGAGATAACCTGCCCACAAGCCTGTGAAGTTCATCAAGATCTTAAACAAATATTAGTGACATCACAATGTAGATAAAATTGGGTCAACACAAACTAGTTCTTGCCCAGAAGCGGAAAGTTAAAAATCTATGTAAAGTAAAATACAATAAATACAGTATTGTGTCTGAAAATAAAATTGCACAAAGAACAAAAAACCAACTGTGTGCTGCAACAATGTAGCTAATGCTGTTTTATGTAAGGAAGCTACAGGTAGGGATGGGTTTTGAAACATCCAAGACTTTGTCCAAAACTGGGTTGCTTCTGTATACACAAACTCCAGTAGCACTGGCAACAGTGGAGAAATAATAACATGGGAAGATGAAACCTATATGGAACCAGCTTGAAACCCAGCTCTAACTACAGGTATAATTATATTACCAGAAAGAAGAAAGGAACATTTTCAAGAACTAATTTGAAAGTTTTTCAAGACATTTTATGAAATAATGTTCACATATTTCACAGACACTTCCTTTTATGTATAATTTAAAGTTCTCATTCACAAAAAATGAGACAACACATAACAAGAAAACAATACAAGAACACATAAAATGAGTTGATTTTTATCTACTTTCTAAAATTTTAACCAGCAGCTCCAGGGCTGCCTGCTGAAACTTGCAGTACAAGTTATGTTGCAAATCTCAATTGCCTGCATCTTAGGCAATGTAAATGACTGATGACCTATACAATTTCACGTTACCATGAATTTGTCAGTCTCATTCAGCTGAAGGAGTGATTCAATATGGAAAACCTTGAGTAGATAGCAAGGTAACACATGAGATTCAGTCATGTACTCCTGCACCATGAAATGATACAATTCCTTGTACTGTTTATTTAGCTCTGTCGTAAAGCTCTCGACATTCATCCAAGACAGTAGGGTTCAGGGTTTAGTAAATAAAATCAATCTCGCAAAAACCAGATCTAGTGTAGAGTGATATATTCTGTATCCCCAGAAAACGTTAAATCAAGATCCTAAGGTACTTACCTACCTTTGGTAAGCAAGGGAGTGTCATGAAGATTCATCATGAGTGGAACAGATGGCCCATACACATCAGCATCGAGAAGGCCCACAGCTTTCTCCTGTTGCACTGACTTCATAGCCAGTGCTAGGTTAACTGCCAAACAGGAAAATAACATTCTATACAGGTTTATCAGATGTAGAACATTATACAGAAATGTAGGACATTATAGAAAATTAAGTCCATGTTTTATATTTTCTTTATACCTCTTCACTAAATCATCAGTAAACCAACCCCTTAGCTAGAGGGGGAGTCCACCCTGATTTCATATCCTGCCCGCCTTAAAAATTTATTTTTGGTAATGAATACCCGCCTTAAAAATTTATTTTTTGGTAATGAATATAATTAAGCCATCTAATAGAATATTTGAGCTTGTGTTTCCATATAGACCCAACACTACCTATTAACAAGACCGTATTCAACTGTGAAATTAATTGACGATGACCTAGCTTGGGAAAAAAGAGCATAGCTGAAGTGGAAAGGTAGAGTCAGACTGAAAAATTCAATGCCATAGCTGGGTTTTGAACCAGGATCTTTGGTTCTCCATGCCGCTGCTCTACCTCTGAGTTACCATGGCAACATGCCATTACAACATTAAATTCTCCAACTGACTCTTTTTTTAATATAACACATCAATTTGGTATGTTACTTCGATTTTGTTAACTTGCTCCACTTTTTTTTTATTATTATTTATGTATTCATTTGTTTATGACTTGTAGAGATCTAGATTTTGCACGCCTAAATGGGAAAACATTGAATGATTTGGACGAAACTCACTATGCGGAGATTTCTTGGGCAAGGAAACTCGAATCTGAGGTTTTTCTATAAGTGGTGCACTTTAATCGTGAAATGCACCTCAAAGTTGGGTTTTTAGCTTTTAAATTATCAATTGTTTTAATTGTTTATGCTTGATTTGGATAAGGTTCATGAATATGCGATACATTTGAATCATTTCATTTCAAATCTGTGTACCCATATGACAGAACAAGATTAATTTAATTATTTATATTTATGTAAAACGATATAATTAAGAATAAAATTACGTCATTCATGCAATTTATATAAAAGCAATGTCAGTGTTAATAAATATGTTTTAATTATTTTTCTGAAATAAATGTGGGCAAAGCCATGGGTACCTCCTGGTCTTTTTCAATTCAGTTCATTTGTTTCCCCATTAGCATTCCAGAAGTAGAAGATAATATGAAAGTTGCAAAGAACATCTTACATAAGAAAAGTAATGAAAAGTATCTTTATTTCGAAGAGATATAAGTGACAAGAATAGGAATGTCTTTCAGGATTGTTATGATATGTTAGCAGGAGTAAGAACTTTGCATGTAGTACACAGTTTGTGAATTCAGTTTCTCTGTTCTAACAAGAATATTAAGAGGCCTCAAAGACTTATTATGACTCACTCAAGAATGGCTAATTTAGTGTACAGTCCACGCCGTTTATTGTGATCACTTCGGGACACAGCTAATCTGATAATATTAACCGACTGATAACAATAGACGAATTAATTATTTATTCATACATAAGATAACACACTACACATAAAATACATCAGATTATTCATAAGATAATACATAACTGTGAATCACTGAACTACTCATAATACAGTATCAGACTGCAAGCAACTATTTTTTTTCAATCAGTAAGAAAGTTTTTAATTGTAGGCCTATCTGTTTTCATTTTGGAGTCCATTAACCCATACTCCATACTCAGTTAATAATTACAAGTGTTTTTGGAAGTCTATCCTGATCTATGGTGAATACCACATAGCAAAACATGTGACACCTGTCTGTTCAAGTCTTTTCATTTTACACTAGCCATCAATGCATGTCAGCACTGTTATCTCCATAAATCAAAAGCTGCAGCTTAACTGAGGAATGAAACACGTTTTATTGCTTAAAAGAGAAAGTTAGATAATCCCACCCTCTCGAACTGGTCATCCTGTGAGCTGGAAACAGTAGGGCCTACTGCTACTTCCAATACATAATAAATTGAGTTATAAACGAAATCCTAAAAAAATATATATATATATATAATAAAAAAATAAAAAAATTGACGTACAATACTTGGAAATAAAGTCGTAAAAAGGAAAATGTGACAACATAAACAGAATCTTTGATCACAATAAACAGCATTTTTTGAATGTATCAGTATTAATCCGTGTGGGACTTCATAAAAGTTACTCGAATAATAATATATTATCTGTGATTACCTTAAGCGGTGTTCACTTCATTTAACATATTTTGAAAACAGGAGGCAAAAGGGCATGAAAACGAAAAAGGTTCTGAGAAAATTCAAACTTTTGAAGGAGGAGAATATTCAGCTGTACTAGAAAATTTTTTTAAGATGTAGATCTATTGTTTTTAAGTAAAGCTTAAAGATACATTTTGTGCTTTTCATTGAAGTACTCTCCAGCACCTACACAAGTGCCACAACTTTCAGTTAACATTATTATTGTGCATAGTATCTGGCAGACAATGATTTTTATTCCACATCAAGCCCAAATTGAATATTCTTCCGTAACGTAACCCTAGCCTATCCTGAGAAACATTTTCCCACTTTGATCTTGCATTCTCACTAAGCAGTAAACTCGCATTTTCTCTTCGGCATCTTACCAGAGGTCTTACAACTGAATGACTAATTATAAAATTCTTGCTTTCACATTCCATGACAAACAAAATGCAATGCAAATGGAAGAGTGCAGTATTGCTATTGTTACCATCCACTCCAGCATATTTGGATGATCACTACATTGTTTTAAAATCTTCTTTTAACTGATACACTAGGTAAGAAAAACTACAGCCTTTGATAATAAATAATCAATACGTTATAGCAAACTATAACAAATATTAACTAAACTTACCCAAGTAATCCATCTGACACTAATGAATGTTTACATTCCTCAAAATATAGGGCATCCCAGATTCTTCAGAAATTCTCCCAGACGCTGGATATAAGGTTAAAATGTAGAGTATATCCGTGATTTTCTGAACACCTGGTAATCCTAATTCTTTATAATTATTAATCAGAAATTCCAAACCTATCACCTGGAAAAGAGTCCCAAGCTTTTGGCAACACACCCTATTATCATCTTCAGGGACACTGAAGAATTATAAGGATAAGGGCCAGCTCCATGCTGTGGAAGGGCTAACCAATGATAGCTTGTGCTGGATGACAACTAGGCCTACAGCAATTCTAAATAAATGATGCAAAACGTGTTCCACAAACTTTTTCACATGTTATTGTTAGAAGCCTGATTTTTAAGTAAAATGAAACGGCTGATTTTTGTGTTAACTTCCTTTTATTTCGGTGCAAAATAAATTATTTTGTAGACTACTACATTTGACATTTAAAAGTTTACTACTTTATTTGCATTATCTCTCGAATATAACAGTGAGAACTACAATCAAAATTATTAAGTGCAAGAATGGTACTTTATGAGATTGTGTGATGGACAGGAAATGTATGTCTGTCTGTCCATGTGTCTGTATGTGGGATAACTCAAATACACTTTTTTCTGACTTTCATGAAACTTGGTATACGCATTTATAACACCCATGGGACGAAGCCTATTGAATTTGGATCAAATCAGTTGACTAGTACCGGAGTAATGCCCAATTTAGTGCCATGGTAGTATATTAGAAAAAATTTATCAAATGCAAATCAGTTCTCATGACAAGATATTGTTTTACAGTGTTCATATAAGACTTTCGAAGTTGCAATACAGGTAGCTTTGACAAAAAACACTATCCACATATTCCTTCACATATGCTTATCAAACTTTAGACCTTTGTCTTTCCGTAAGCACTGCTTAATGAATTGATCTGGAGTTTAACTCGGAAATCGATAACAAAATAACTTATTTTCTGCATATCATAATTGCAATATTCACTGATTAAACAAAAGCATTCTGGCATTTTGTTACATCAATTTATGAGATTTTATTGTAAAACAATTTGGCAACAAAAATAAATTTTAGTTTCTGTGTTGAAAGATAAAACATAATTATTTCAGTATGCCTTATATAGGAATTTTCAAATTTCAGATCAATGTATTTGTCATATTTCAATTTTCATTTTACCTAAGTTCTACTGTTGGTATGTAATAGCCTACTTTGTACAAGTGGTCACCCTCTAAAAGGGAAGTTCTGTTAATAAAAATAGCCATTTTCAAATAGAAGTGTCAAGCATATTCCATGAAATATGGAATCTACTGAAACCTGTAAGTCAATTACTGTAATAGATCAAAATTAAGTAATTTCATTTGATTTGATATTTATTCACCGTAAGATTTACAAAGAAATCATGGCTTCGTCAAACTTACATCTAAATAACAATCTTATAACTAAACATAAGCTAGCAATTACAGTATTTTTACAATTTAGCACGCAGCATGAATGAGTTAGACTTATCTTATTACAGTAGTACTGTAATACAAAAACATATATAAAGGTACACTAGAGTAAACACAGAACAACTCTGAACCTGAGGCGGGGCAGGCAGAGTCACGTGACGAAGTGACAAGCGAATGAGGTTGCTGCGGTGTTGTACAGTTAACGAAACGTGCTGCCTCGCTAAAGAGATGTACTTCACTTATTTCTTTGCGCGCTCAAAATCTATTACATATAGGTATTAACTGATATCACCAATAGAAAGCTGTATTTTTTTGGAAGCCGACTGTCCAAACATCATGTCTGTAGGACGCTCCGTTCGGAAGATAGCGCTTATCCTGCAAATGTTAATACAAACAACGAGATCCTTTCTTATTTCTACCCTAAAATAATAACACCATCGATGGATTACATTAGACTAAGTTTCTGTCTATCTGTTAACATAAACAACAACAAGACCCTCTCACTTCCACAAACACAGCCACAGATAAAACACAGACGCAGTTTCAGTTTATATGTGTTAGCAATCAAGAGCGTTTCGTGTGTATTCTTTTGTGAGAATTCAGTGTCCGTAATGTCACCTTACAGGGGTGCCCACAAGGGGGGGTTAAGACGCAGACTGCGTCATTGAAATTTCTGGGGGGGGGGGGCAAAATATTATAATTTTATGAATTTTCTGGGGGAGGGGGGGTTGAAAATTGTTGAAAAATTAGAGTTTTATATGTTAAAATAAAAACGGTCAAGTTTTATAACTTTAAAAGGTCTCTTCTAATTCTTTAGAAGTGAATAGTCAATAAATTAGTGCCCATACCCGGGGGTGGGGGGGGGGCGCAAGGAAAAAAAATGTATATTAATAATTATTAGTCAGGTGTTTTTATTTTAAGACTATTATTTGAAAGTCAGTAGAGACATAAACAGTTTGCTGAAGTTTTACCAAATCGACAACATGGAAGCAGAATCCACAGTGGATTAGGAAAGGGGGGGGGGGTTCAGGGGGTTTTGACCCCCAAAAGTCAAAATCTAAAATTCTATATTTGTATTTTTTTTTAAATATTTAATTAAACAAGATTTGTTGGTGTGTCAAATATGATATAGCAGTTGTTTTCTTCTCATAACATAATGAGTAGGCCTATTATGTCCACTGTTCCATGTGTTATTAAACTTTTCTTATAAATAGTAATAAGTATGATAACTTAGGTAACAATTTCTTGTTTAAGTTGCCATGTCTTAGAGTATAGTAAACAAATTTGCTAACTAGTTTTTCTGTGCTAAAATAGCGTAAAATGTGATTTTCATTAGTTCAGTACTTAAAAATTTTCCGGGGGTGAACCCCCCACTCAGGTAATGATTTATTATTTACAATGGCATGCCTTAGAGTTTTGTAAACAAATTTCCTAACTAGTTTCTCAGTGCTAAAATAGAGTAAAATATGATTTTCATTAGTTCAATATTCAAAAATTTCCCGGGGGTGGACACCCAACTTAGGTAACAATTTCTTGTTTACATTGGCATGTCTTAGAGTATGGTAAACAAATTTTCTAACTAGTTTTTGAGTGCTAATGTAGCGTAAAATGTCATTTTCATTAGTTCAATATTTAAACATTTTCCGGGGGTGGACCCCCGCTTAGGTTATGATTTCTTACTTACATTGGCATGTCTTAGAGTATGGTAAACAAATTTCCTAACTAGTTTTTCTGTGCTAAAATAGCGTAAAATGTGATTTTCATTGGTTCAATTTTTTAAAATTTTCTGGGGATGGACCCCTGACCCCCTTTTTTGGGGGTTTTCCAAACCCCCCCGGCACGTTCAACCCTCCCCGCAATTATTTTCTGGCTACATCATTGTTGCACTTATTATATTATTATTATTATATTATTAATATAATGTTACAAAGTGGCCAAGAAGTTAAAGCGACAAAAAATAAATAAATTTAAAAAATTGCCCCCCCCTCTAGAAAATATCATATGGGCGCCCTTGTCGACAGCCAATCAGGTTGGGGGGTGAGCAATGAAGTTTGGGGGGAGGGGTGAGCAATGAAGTTTGGGGGGGTGAGTCATGAAGTTTGGGGGGGTGAGTCATGAAGTTTGGGGGGGTGAGTCATGAAGTTTGGGGGGGGGGGGCACCCCTGCACCTTAGCAAGCCTAGTACGAGTGGTGAAACAATTTATACCCACAAAGTTTTGCGTAAGCAGGCGAGAGCTATGGTTTTCAGTGTTTTTAGTTTTTTAAAAGACTATTTCGGACGACGAAGTGCATAATAATACGAATTTTGTAAGGAATTGACTGCTGAAAAAAATAAACTCCATGGCGCTACATCCCTGAAGAGACTTGGCCTCCCACCCGACCGCTGCGTCATCTACCACAGGTAGATGGCAGGATTGGGGGCATGTGGTCAGCATGCCGACACCCACGGCCGTTAATGGTGATTTTCATGACCGGAATTAACTGCTAAAGCTTGCCAAATTAGTGAACAATCTGTGACTAATATTATTAAGGAGGGAAAACAATCAACTGAAGTAGGGGGTGGGCTCAGTTTTAGATCTCCTGGAAACCATCGCATAGTTAAAAAGCGCAAAGCAAATCTTGACGGTTTTCAAAAGTGTATTTTACGCCGGACAATATTTGAATTGTACGATACGGGGGAATATCCCACAGCTAAAAAATTAGTTTCTTTAATGCGAAAGAAAAAAAATATATAAAGGTTCTGTCTCCTCCATGTATATGATTTTGAAATCCCTAGAATTTAAGTACAGGAGAACCAATGATGGCCGGAAATTTCTACTGGAAAGGGACGACATTGTTGCAGCCAGACAAAAATTTCTGCGTACAATTCACAATCTTAGGGGGATGGGAGATACGAGGCCCATATTTTATCTTGATGAGAGATGGGTCAACCAGAATCACTCCAGGAGGGACATATGGCAAGATCCGACTGGAAGAGGCGGCCTTAAAGTACCAATAGGAAAAGGTAGTATGCTTATAATATGCCATGCAGGCTCAGCTAAAACAGCGGTTTATACCAGAAAGTAAATGGGTATTTCGCTCCAATCCTAAAAGTAAAAACACCGATTATCATACAGAAATGTCTTCGGACAGGTTCAAAGAATGGTTCACGAACATATTTCTTTTTTATCTGGATGCGAGTTCGATAATAATTATGGATTCTAGGCTACCCACAACAAATTCACGTAAGAGAGAGAGATTCAGGAATGGCTTCAAGAACACAACATAACATACAGTCCCACAGAAACTATATCAGAATTCCTAGCCCGTGTTGCCCCTTATAAAACTCACGAAAAAAAATATATGAACTGGATCAGATAGCGTTAGAAATGGGCCACGAAGTAATACACAGGGATGACACTGTTGAAAGTATAATTATAAATCTTAGGGACAGTGAAACAGATAGTGACACGAGTGGTGAAGGAAGTGAAGAGGACGAAGACGATGAAGTTTTATTTGTCCCTTTGTAGGCCTATTTCTACAGCTCAATAAGGTAAGCCTTTCTTCACTTTCTTTTAAGATTATTCATGTTTTATCTTACGTGTAATAGGTTTCAAAATTTCAAACTACTTTTGTTCGCGATTTTTCAAAAACGAAATACGTTAAAATAATGTGTGAATGTTTGACGCAGAGCAGCAATGAGTAAGCACGCGTGTTCTCGCTCTCTCTCTCTCTTTCTTTGTTAGACAGAGAACGTTTGCAGAGTCGCGAGTCGTGAACTTGCAACACTGCAAGTTGCGTGACATTCTATTGGCTTGTCGTATGTTCAGAGTTGATTTGTGTTTACTATAGTGTTACAAACAGTAACAGTCACAAGCTATAAATATTAAGATATGAGAAATATACGAAAACTACAATGCAATCCATTCAGATTTTGCTTATGCCATGGTCAGTTCTAGATATTCATTTATAATGTATGGTAGTTCTGTTTGTAGAATGTTTTTGACGGCTTTTTTACACCTCTCGGCAGTCATAGACAGAGTTAAAAACTGTAAACACTAACAGTAAGCATATTTCTCAGTATTTGTCCTGGAGGGGGCATATTTCGTGCTTATTTACATATTTTGTAAAATAAGCTGCTGTTTATTCTGCAGTTATCTTCTGGGAAACATGAGCAAAGTTGGAGAGTGACTGCTTATATATTCAAAGATGTAGGTGGAGGTGGGTCCAGTCAGGAACTGAGAAACCAACTGTGAAGTACAATTGAAGAGTGTAACCCAAATACCTCCTAAGTGCCAAAAAGCTGTTTAGGAGTTACAGTACAAAATGTATTCCTAAATGCATGAGGGACATAGCAGAGCTTCCACCTTGTGATCAATGTTTGAATTAAACTAAATACTGTGGCACATAGCCGTGTCTTGGGTCAATTGGCAATGACATATAGATGGGTTTTGATGCAAAAACTAATTTTTTTACAAAAATGGCACTTAGCAGCTATTTGGGTCTGGAAGAAGAAATTAATAAAGTTCAAAGACATGATGTAAAAATGATTCTAGGAGACTTAAACGCAAAGATCGGAAAAGAAGAGGTGTATAAGCACATTGTAGGGAAAGAAAGCCTGCACGAAAGTAGTAATGACAATGGATTGAGGCTAATTGACTTTGCGAGTGGGAAGCAGATGATAATAAAAAGTACCTGGCAGCCCCGGAGAAACATAAGGAAGGAAACTTGGATATCGCCAGATGGAGTAACAAGAAACCAAATAGACCACGTGATTATAGACAGAAGGCATGCATCAGATATTATGGATGTTAGAAGTTGTAGAGGGGCTGATGCTGATACAGACCACTATCTTGTTAAAATTAAATATAGGCAAAAAATTGACTTGGCGAGAACTGAAAAAGCAAAAAGAAAGGAGAAGCACAATGTTGAAGCATTAAAAAATGAGGAATTGAGAGAGAAGTATAAGAAGAAAATAGCAGAATCTTTGGAAAGAAAAAAGGAGTTTTGGGAAAAGGGGGAATGGAAAGTAAGTGGGAGATACTGAAAATAACTATTAAGGAGGCTGCGGATGATGTCTTGGGAAAGAAGGAGCATGTGAAGAGAGAAGAATGGTTTGATGAGGAATGCTTAACACTAATAGAAGAGAGGAATGAAGTTAGAAAAAGAATGCTCCAAAGGAGGACAAGACAAATAGTTGAAGAGTATAGAGAGAAGCGGAGAAAAGCAAATAAGATGTGCAGATTAAAAAAAAGAGCGTTTGAGAGAAAGAGAATTGAAGAATTGGACGAAATGAAGGATAGAAATGAAGTACGAAAGTTTTATGAGAGAACTAAAGACCTTAAGAGAGGTTTCCAACCAAGAGTGGTCTTTCTCAAGGATAAGGATGGAAATTTTATTGGAGAAGAAAATAAAGTGCTTGAAAGATGGCAGGATCATTTTTACAAGTTACTAAATGGAAATAAGGAGGATAGAGAAGAGGAGAGCATCAACGAAGATTTGGAAAGAAGCGAAGCAAATGAGGTAGTAGGAGAACCAGAATTAGAAGAAGTCAAGAAAGCAATTAAAGCATTAAAAAATAATAAAGCCCCAGGGGAGGATACAATAGAATCGGAGTTGTTAAGGTATGGGGGAGAGGGAATAGAGAATGCTGTTTATGAATTGATAAAGGAGGTGTGGAGGAAGGAGGAAATGCCCAAGGATTGGACAGTAGGCATAATTTATCCGATACACAAGAAGGGAGATAAGTCAGTTTGTGAAAACTACAGAGGGATTACGCTGCTAGATGGAACTTATAAGGTTTTTGGTAAGATATTAGCCTCACGACTTGAATTTTGGATGGAAAGAATTTTAGGGGACTATCAATCGGGTTTCAGAAAAAACCGCTCTACACTGGACCAAATATTTATATTAAGACAAGTGCTGGAGAAGTTTTATGAATATGACAAGCAGCTTTATCAACTGTATGTCGATTTTAAGCAGGCGTACGACAGTCTAGAGAGAGGTAAAATTTACAAGATTATGCGAGAATTTGGAATCCCGAGTAAACTGATCAGGTTGACAGAGATGACCCTGAAATCAACGGTATGTAAGGTGAGAGTTGGACAGGATATGTCAAAGGCGTTCATAGTGGAAAGGGGATTGAGACAGGGAGATGTGTTATCCACACTGCTCTTCAATATAGCATTGGAAAAAGTTATTCGCCAGCTACCAATTAACCCAGGGGGAACTATTCTGAACAGACTAGTGCAAGTGATAGCATACGCTGATGATGTGGCAATCATTGCAAGAAGTGAAAAAGCCCTTGAAGAGAATTATGCTGTGTTAGAAGAGGAAGCACGGGACTTAGGATTAGAAGTGAATATAAATAAAACAAAATATATGGAGACAGGAAACACAGAGGGAGGAAGAGGAAGGACTTCAGTAAGATTGCATGGGAAAGAATATCAGCGAGTTACAACATTTAAATACCTGGGCTCAATAATAACAGCGGATAACAAAACATCGGTGGAAATACAGGAGCGGATAACAAGCGGAAATCGATGCTTTTACGCCTTGCAGAATATGTTTAAATCTAAGAATGTCAGCAGGAATACGAAAATTAAAATATATACAACAGTACTAAGACCTATAGTGATGTACGGCTCAGAATGTTGGGTGATGACCTGCAGAGAAGAACAGTGGCTTTTAAGATGGGAGAGAAAGATATTGAGAAAGATATTTGGACCAATTAGGGATCAGGATGGCTGGAGAATGAGGACAAATAAAGAGTTGCAAGGATTGTTTGGACTCCCAGATATTGTTGTAAAAATAAAGCAGGGAAGATTTAGATGGGTTGGCCATGTCCAGAGAATGGAGGAAACCCGCATTGTTAAAAAAATCTTTATAGGAAAACTTGAAGGAAGAAGGAGGAGAGGCAGGCCAAGAAAAAGATGGATTGATGATGTTGAGGAAGACCTCAGAAAGATGGGAGTTAAAGGTTGGAGAAGGAAAACCAAGGACTGAAATGAATGGAGGCAGGTCATTAAGGAGGCCAAGGTCCTACATGGACTGTAGCGCCGACCAGTAAGTAAGTAAGTAAGCTATTTGGGTTACACTCTTCAATTGGTCCAATTCGGATCAATACATTCAAACTCTGCCTCCAATTCTGACCACAGCAGCTATGCACTTCATCCTTAGGTTTTCTTTGTTTCTGATTACACCCACCTCCACCTACATCTGACAGAATACATAGACAGTCAATTTCCAGTTTTGCTCACTTCTTCCCCGAATAAGCAGGAGCCAAAAGCTAGGACAGCTTCTTACCCAGCTGGAATCTTGAGAAGCTTTCATACAGTGCAACATAGTTGGGTTATTTATTGCCCTAGTAAGAGAAAGAATAGGAAAATTAAACTCTATTATATTCATAATTTTCTAGAGGTAGCGTGCCCGCCTCTAGATCCGAAGGTCGCCGATCAAACCTGTAAAAATCCTGGGCACGGATTTACGGTACGTAAAAGAACTCCAAGCCTAAATTAGAGCCTCTGGACAAAATTTCTCGGCCCTTTCACGTCCAAGTAATACCTTAGTTTCTGGAGGGGGGTTGAGAGGCGATGGGCTTACCACCTGTCCCTCTGCCCTCTGTCGGAAATTAAGCATAACAAAATTCCCATAGGTAACAGAAACCTCCACTTGGAGGCCCTTCTCCCCAACATAGAGGATATAGGAAATCAGATCAGATATCCATGCTTCATTCTTTTTTTTTTTGGTAGACAATGTATTACATGAAGAAAAGTAGACGTATTTTGTGTAGATGAAACCAATATTTCCAATTATGATAATTAAGAACATAATTGATTATGTCTTCCATGACTGAGCATATTTTATGTTCTGAAGAAGATAAGAAATTGTGTATGATCCTCCATGAAAAGGTAAAAACCTTGTTGAATACCAGAATTTATGTTTTCCAAGTTATAGAGGTTCTCACCTGCAGTGGTGGATTTGCCAACTCCACCCTTACCAGATGCCACCAGAAGGATTTTATCCACACCAGCAATGGGCTTCTGCTTTGGCAAACCTCTTGCCAGCAGTTGTGCCTGTCTGTTGTCATCATGCTTCAAACGACAAAATGTTCTGCAGATCTGTAAAAGCGAATTATTCTACATGAATAAAACGGCAGTACCAAATGAATACATTTATATTAGATTAGATTAGAGTTGTTTTATTTATTGTTTATGTATAATACAGGGCTACACAAATGGTTTCCAAAATTTAGTTGCATATTATTAACGTGTCATGAGACCATTGGCTATAGACGTTTTATGTGTTTCCCTTTTGTTATGTGACATGTGTCGAGACAATTATCCATTTCTTGCCACACATGTCGGAGCAGGTATTTGTTAATTGTAACTACAGCTGCTGCCATCCTTGTGACAAACACCAATTCAGGATCAAGACCCACCATCTGGTCTGTCAGAGCTGCGATAGGAGTTGCACGTCTAGCCAAGGTTTCATCCATACGTGGCCACCAGCAGTCAATATTCTTTATGGAGTCCAACCACTCCCACCTCAATGTCAGGACTCTCCACTCAAGCCTCTTCTTACTGCTCGTTCTAACGTTTCTCAAACAACTCCAATGTCATCTACTTACTTCCTTCAACTGTTCCCATGCAACTCTCCTCTGTGCATGCATTAGTCGATCTTCCCTCCCTATTCTTTCTTACTCCTGAATGTAGCCTACACACTATCAGTAGTACAAGCACCCTTCAAATGCCTCATGAAGTCCACAGTGCTCAAGGCATGTGTAGTTTTAACTGTAGTGTCACAGTCCTTCTCCTTTCTTACCCCCCCACAAAAAAAAAATATATATATATATATATATATATACAGTGAAAGCTCTCCTTAAGGACACCCTCAAGGTATGGACACTGCTCGTATACGGACAGATTTTCATGTCCCAACTGAAATAATGATAAATTCAACTCTCAATTATGGATACTCTCAGATACGGACATGGACAGCTGTATGACAGTCCTAACGCTTGCTTTACCTCCTTACTTCGGACAGAACTCAGATTTTTACGATCTAATGTGTTAACAATAAGTGAAGCATTTACTTTTATAAGGGTCTAAGTGCCAAAACCATGATTTTTCAGCTGATAATTTCAAATGGATCTATGCATTCAGACCAATGCATTCCAGAAGTGTCCAAGGTCCAGGGAAAGCCAGGTTAGTAGCAATAAATTCCAAGACATAGCGCTGGATCTATCTCCAGCATGTTTTTCTGTGACTATATCTTGTTTTCTACACGATCATGTTTTTGGCATTTAGACCCTTATAAAAGTAAAAGCTTCAATTGGAAAATTTAGTTTTGAGATTGTAGAATGTATAGGCTACTATACAAATTCCTTGAAATGAAAGAAGACGATAAGGGTCTCATACCACATGCTAGTTCAGCAGGTAGCCTTCCTAAATACGGTACCGTTAGCTGGAAGCGGGTGGATACACAAAGTCGACCGTGAAATTGTATCCATCACATAATAGAGTTGTAGGTTAGAGTATATTTTTCTCTTCACTTTGCTCAGTTGTTCTGTCTCAGAACTTAAGGTTTGACAAGATTACAATCAGCAAAAAAGTTGAAGTTGTTGAGTGTGCAGGGGGGACTAAAAGCAGTGTTGGTGCAGATAAATTGCACATAAATTATGTGAGAGGAAAGATGTGGAAAAGTAGCATTCTGCTAAAGACAAGTGACTTATTAAAGCATGTTGTTTGTACGTAGAACACTGTAAATTACGTAACTGTAAATTTGGAATTTTACTTTTAGGTCTTAAGTTATCTGCAAGGAATTTACTGTAGTGTATTTAGAATTAAATGTGAAGGTATTCAAAATACATGTTATAAGTTTACTGTTAGATTAAGCAGACTTCCTCCCAATAAAGGACACCTCCCAATTAAATAGTTTAGCATGTAAGGCAATATTAGCTAACTAGAAAGAAACCACATCGCACACAGTTCAATTGTAAGAAAAAGAAACAACTAACCTCTCGGCTGCACTGGCAATAAAAATTACACTCTAGTCTTGGAATGATAATTCTTTCACACTGGCCGTGTTTCCATGGTAGCTCAATTGGTAAGAACAGTGGCACAGATAGCAGAAGATCCTGATTCAACTCCCGGCTATAGCACTAAATTTTCCAGTCTGACTTCACCCTTCCATCTTAGTGGAAAAATTATCATTCCACTGTGACCTACTAGTGGTTTACTATGAAACTCAAGCCTTAAGGCACTTACGTGTTTGTAAGTCGCCACTGGGTTTGATATCTCATATGGTGGTATACTGGGATGTGTCAGTTGGAGAATTTATATAACGACAAGTTGCCATGGTAGCTCAGTTGGTACGAACAGCAGCACGGAGAGCTGAAGATCCTGGTTCAAATCCTGGCTAAGGCATTGAATTTTTCAGTCTGACTTCACCTTTCCATCTTAGCCTACAAATGGCCAGTGTGAAAGAATTATCATTCCACTGTGACCTACTAGTGGTTTACTATGAAGCCCGGGCCTTAAAGCCCTTACGAGTTTGTAAGTCACCACTAGATTGATATCTCATATTAATTTAATTTTCAGTAATGACTTGCCCTATAACTTAAGTGACGAATCAAAGGTATCGCTCCTCGCAGATGATACTAGTGTACTTGTAACAGGAGCGTCACAAGAACATTTATCAAGAATAGCTACAAAGGCTTTTCATGAGTTAAACACATGGTTTCTACCTATTAAAATTACACTTAATATTGATAAAACCAGTGCTTTTTTGTGACGGTACACAACGGTACACAGTACTGGCACCTGTTTTAAAAATAAAATTTGGATATTACTCAGAATGTTTCTATCACAATTCCCATAAAGTTATACTTTATTTAAAATCAAGCTTATTTGTTGATTTTGTTAGATTTCTGCATACATAATAACCTACATACGAGCACATGATAGTTTCTGTAAATTGCCGTGGCTACTGGACTGCAAGAGGGTTAGGGTGGGTTTTCCAGGCCTCAGCAAACTGCTCCTGTGGTCAAGGACATTCTAACAGTATAAGTATTGCACCAAGTGCAGTTAATGCTAACGTAGTAGCAAACAAGTAGTAAGTAGCTAACTACCATAGTTAATCAGGGGTTAGTGCTCGTTTAAATTTAACTGGATTCGTTGCTTACATATAATTTGAAAAGAAAACCCTTGGTTTGTGTTGCACAGACAAGTGAATTCATAATTGTTTAGCAGGCCTACGGTTGTAGGAACAAGAGGTGCACGTTGTTCACAAGTAGAGAAGTGAAATGAGTAAAATAAGTAATTATTTTGTACCGGTGCGTAATAAAAGAAAGCATGTCGATGTTTTTGAAGTATCTCATAAACCTGCCAACAGTGAATAAACTGAATCTGAAGAGTATGTCGCTAGTACCGGTAATTTTACTGCAATTCAGGGAAGAAACATTTCTGGCCATGATAGGCTCGATTGTTGGACATTATCTCAGAAAAATGACGTCTGGGAGAAGTGTGGGAGCTCCCGTGAGATTCAGTTAAAATGTTTCTGTGAGTACCGCCACCTTTTCAGTTAGAAAAAAAGCACTGGATAAAACCCACTTTATACAATTTAGGACAAAAAACAGATGTATCTCAAATCTTGAAATTAATTATCTCACACAAATCATAAAAGAAATTAGCAATGTAAAATTTTTAGGACTACAAATTGACCAAAATCTTGACTGGAAGATACACATAGAAATGATAAGTCCAAAACTGAGTTCAGCGTGTTTTGCTTTACGAATTTTGAATAATAGGCTAGATATTACAACAGGATGCATTACTTATGGTATATTTTGCATATTTTCACTCGGTAATGAGGTACAGAATCATATTCTGGGGCTACTCTTCCCATAGGGAGAAAATATTTAGATTACAAAAACGGGAAATAAGAATAATATGTAGAAAGAAAAAAAGGGAATCTTGTAAACTGCTATTTGAAAAATTAAAAGTCCTCACTCTTACAGGGGAGTATATATACTCTGTTATGTGTTAGGTAGTGGATAATATTGATAAATTTCAAACTAATTTTAGTGTTCATGGACATACTACCAGAAACATGAATGATCTACACAGATCAACTAACTCGTTAAAACTCTTTCAGAAGGGTGCTTATTATTCTGCAATACAGATAGGCCTATATAACAAGCTTCCAAGCAACATTAAATTAATAAAGACTTTGTGGAACTTTAAACAGTGAAGCAACTATAATAAATTTTAATTTACACTTGAGTTGACATAAACACAATTTTTGCTTCACTTAAGTTACCGGAGGAGGCTCCTTGAAACGCGTCATACCAAAATATGGTAAATGAAGCAAAAAGTGGGTTTATGTCAACTCATATAGTAAATTAAAATTTATAACATTATATTATGTATTCAAAGAAAAAGCAAACCTTTCAAAACATATGTCAATAACTCACACCTTCTACAATTTGGAGGAATATTTCCAGCTTGGATAAATTTGGAAGCTTGCAGTTTCAGTTTGTTATTGATATAACATGCATGTATTTTTGATCTGACGTGTTCTAAGTTATATCCTTGAGTCCCGCTCAACACAGGATCTACAGGACGAGATATCTATATCTACATATTAAGAACGCCTGGTGGTAACTTACACTGGGATATGTGAGCCAGTTGGAGAATTTAACATTGTACCGGAATGTTGCCATGATAGCTCAATTGGTAAGAGCACTGGCTCAGAGTCCAACATCCTGGTTCAAATCCAGGCTATAGCAGCTTTGTTTGGACAACAGGTAATTTTTTTTTAAGTTAATGCAAGGGTCTGTTGCAAGATGAACGAAAGCATACGGTACGGTACTGAGAATCTGAGGTGTGAGACAGAATTTGCTGTCCAGAGTGCACAAGGCAAACATGACCGAGGCACCATTGAGCATTTTAAAAAGACCGACAACCCTCTAGATGGAGCTGAGGCAGCCTTGGACAAGGTGGTGAGCAAGCAAGGCACGTCTGCATTGCACGAGGCTTGCCTTGGATGGTCTGGATGGGGCTTATGAGACAATGCCATTTGTAAGGAAACCGGAAACCAGAAACCAGTAATACCGGTACCAGAAAGATTACCTTCCTAAATAATAGAAACGTTATCACATACAAAATTGTGATTATTGCTCAGACAGCATCATGACTCAACGAATACTAAAAAGTAATTAAAAAACACTTGTACTTGCTGTTATAGTTTAATTACTGGTAACTTAGTTTAAATCCAGACAACTATGTGAAACCACTTACAATGAAGTGACCTGGCCTGAAATGGGTTTTCTCAACAAACCATTATCAACCACATACTACACAGGAATTCTACAGTAATTCTCATCTTCCTGAACATAATTAAGAAACCAGTATGACTACCAGTAGTAGTATCCTCTTAACCTTCCAGTTTAACCAAGAACATATTGTCATATACCACAGATGTAAACTGAAATTGTCTGAAAATCATTAAACATAATATAAGTTACCTATAATATAATTGGCATTATATAACTTACATTGCACCTATTTGTAACCAAATCAACAAGACTTTTGCCCATCATAACACAATGCATATTTTCTGCAGTAGACTACAGGGATATAAAATCGCAATAGTAACCCTTTATCAGTTATCGGTGTCATTAATTAATATTTTAAATAAATAGTTCAGAAAGCTGGATTCAATTTTAAATATCAATTTGCAAAGAATCATCCGTTTTAGCATTTGGACAAAAAGTTTGCCATAGCAAGTGGCAAGTGGCAACAAGTATGAAAATTTGCGATTGGGTAATTAGCTGTGTCTGTACAACGCATGTCAAGTTTGTCGCTATAATTCTACACAACTTCAGTTATTCATACATTATAATAATTACAATAAAAACTAATAAATAATAATTTCAAGCTCCACTTTACACGATATATGAATGTTTCAGTTTACTATAAATATGTAGGAAACAAAGGTCGGCAATTGTGAAAAAAGAATGTTTTCTTTCTCACCGGAAGTATCATATGTTCAGAGTTCTTCAGTCCATCTAGGCAAAGTGGCAGGAACATTTGTTTTTAATATGTGACAGTAAGTATATTTGCTGTTTATAATAATTTATTCATTGTAAAACGCATTTTATGGTGATGTTACATTTAACTCATGCATATATTTTAGTCTAATGAATCTAATTGGTGTACAATTGCTTATGTCAAGTAACCTCCGCCAAGTAATATCCATCAGGCGGTAAAAGCCAATCCCCCTCGTTTTGTCAAATTGGTTTTGACATTGCTTGTGTAAATAGGATCGTATGTTTGTTTATTAGTAATAACCATCATTCAGAAACATACACATATATATGAAAGCAATTCACACTACCAGGAGCTTCTGTTCGTTCATTATCGTTGATTAAGCATGAGCATTCGAATGCTAACACTTTACTTAAAATATAACGCATATGTCGTCATATTTTACAAATTAATGTTTTGAAAATATATTACTCCGTACTGCATTTGCCGAAGACTTACTTGGAATAAATTATTAGAAGTTCTAATTACTATAGGCCTGCTGTCATACATTTGTTTGTAAACTTGGGTCCATTGTAACCTAAAAGTAATATGTATCTTGTACATAATTTGCTTTACTGCCTACTTAATAAATAAAAAAAATAAAAAACTGCGGCATACCAAAACTGCTGTTGTAAGTTGTACATAAAACTTCGAAAAGGAGGACCAGTAGATTGTACATAGGCCTACTGTTACAATAAGGAATTGGTACCGATACCTTACAAAGGAATTGGGGAAAAAATAGTTTTATGCTGTACACTACGCTCCTTCCCACCAACTCTCTAATGGGATCCGGCTTGGAAGGCGGGGTTTAGGGTTTCATCCCAGAAGAGATTCAATGTGAGACATAATAAACCTCACGCTATTCAGTATATTGCTCCTAACCTAACAAAACCTGTCACTGACCTAGAATTTACCTATCATTATTTAACCAAATGCAGAAGCTTTTTGCCCTTCCACACTTTTCATAAAACATCGTTACAACTGTCAAGGAAGCTGGAAGCAAGGAACTGTCATGGTATAATTGTGAGGTCGTGCACAGGCTCGGAAGCAAGGGGAAGGAACCGGCGGGAAGATCTTGCCTGGTGTGCGGCATAAATCTATCTTTTACTAGGAATTGTAGGCTACCGTAGTTTCAGATCTGCCCTTAACTTTGCCCTCTCTAAGTACCGTAAAGTATATTGTACCAGTATAGAGACCAGCTAATTCATTAAAACTCTTACAGAAGGGTGCTTATTATTCTGGAATTAGATAGGCCTATACAATAAGCTTCCAAGAAACATTAAATTATTATATATTAAACGCAAATGTAAATCGGGAAAAAATAGTTTTAGGTCGCACATTAGGCTCCTCCCATCAACACAATATTGGGATCTGCCTGGGAAGGAGGGGTTTTGGGTTTCAAGTGTCGCCTACTAGATGTCTCACTACTAGCAACGCCATCTACGTACTGTTAAGAAGGTGAAACTGGGAAAAAATTAAATAATTTATTTCTCCTTTAGGCAAAAACTAAGAACAAGTCGCTCCTTAAGCTCTGCCCACTCCAGCTGTTTGTGTTGCTATTGCGATGGCCTGCTTACCCTGCTCCCCTAGCCACCAGCCTTTTTGTGCTGTCCCAAAGCATTTGTACTAATTACTATAATACGAAAATTACCCTTGTACCAAAGCTTCCACACTAATTAAGTACAATACGAAAATAACCCTTGTACCAAATCATCACCAGAGCCTCTTTAGCGTTACTCACGACTAGTGATGTAAAATTCCCGGGAATTTAAAATCTGGGAAATATTCCCAGGGAATATTGCCGGCAATATTCCCAAAATTCATAAATTCCCGGGAATTTATGATTAATTACCAAGATAGATAAAAAAACTTTTATTAATAGATAAAAGCAGTAATTTTATTGTTAAATTAAACTCAAAAAATGAAATATCAGCCATTCCATGAAAAGTGAGCCTGTTTTACCATGTATTGGTATTTTTAAGTAAGGTAGACATGTTGTATGTCAAATGAAAGCTAAAAGCTTATATTTTTAAATGTCAGTACTCATTTTTTATGATCTGCAAGTATCATTTTGTTATTGATTGTTAAATTTGAACATAACGAAAGCAACCAATTTCTTGAAAAAGTAACAGTTCGTATTTAATCCCTATTCTTGACAACCTGGAGAATCAGCTGATTATTTCTCTCCAAAAGTTGTTGTTCAGTATATTACTAGTCTTATGAAGTATTATTATTTACTACCAAGGGTTAATTATAAATTTTGTTACTTGTATTTACGAGGTACTATACATTTGTCTGAACCGTAACAAAAAAAGTGAAAAAGTTTATTTTATATGTTAACAATAATTTGTACAATAATAATATTTAATATTTTCTAACAAGAAGGGTTATGTAACTCATATCACTTATTAAAATTTTTGCATATTAATTTATTTCCATTTAATGAGCGTTACGGTCCAGACACCAAAAATGAGGACAAATACCCAGTGTTGACCCAAGTTTTAAATTACCCATTAATTTGAACAATTTCTAGATTAAAGATGAGCTTAAAAGACAGACTGTGATAAACTGGATTTTGGAAAAAATTTTACAGTGAAAGAACTGGTTTTAAAATTAATTATCAACTCCATTACCGAACGTTAAGAGACGCATAGGTAGTCATCCTATTTTGAAATGGAACAAGACTAAAGTGGAAATGAATGAACTTGCATAATGTATTACAGATACTTTTGCTGAGAATTACTCACTCATTGCACAGGATGAATTAATTCAGTCAGCTCATTGGGCCCATCAACAAGCAACACTGTTCACAGCTGTTGCCTGGCTTGTCTACTTATTCATCTAAATGCATAAAAACTCAATGTTCAGACAGGAACTCCTCCACTGAGTAATAATTATGCAATAAAAATATTTTTTCAGCTATAATTTGCTGTCTGGACATTTCTGAAGACAATCATATGAGAAATGAAAGCAGAATTTGCTAATGTAGGCCTACTAACGTAGTTAATATAAAAATATGTTCTAATGGTTCAGCAGCACAATTAATGAATTTTTTTTTTTTACCTTTTTCAATCTCCTATTCTTTGGAAACAAGTTTCTCTAAATATTGAATGTAATATTTAGGCACCACTCTATGGGAAAGTGGCAGTGGATGGAGTTAGAAGTCAAAGTATAATATTCGGATACCAGCGAAGAGCCAAAAATATTTTTTGGATACACCTGATCAGTTTTATAATGTGCAAAAAAAGTAGTGTCAGCAGTAAGAATACTATGGGTGCCAGCATGTGAAGTCAAAACCAGAGAAAAGGTAGTCTGGTATTCTTTGTAGTCCCAACCTACAGAGCGCTGATTACTTTCAGGTTACGCCAACCAGAAATAAATCACTAGTTGGTCAGACAAGTTCAGGTGCTTCACCATGATAATTTATTATCACCCTTCCTTAATCATCAGAGTAAATTAAATTTTGTGATTTTGTCCTTGTCAAGCTGAAAGACATACTAGGCTGAGGTAGGCCTACGTAACACTATTAGCGATGATTACAGAATCAACTATACTAATTCCAGTAGTACATCGACATGGATATGGTCTCAAGAAAAAGGTCATCTTTGTAGTACATGCTTCAGTCGTTTGTGTGGTCAAACTACCTGCTGTCACTCATAATAGTGGATAATTTGTTTTTAATAGACATAATGAGTCAACCTCATAAGCATTCACCATTTCTTTGTGACAACAGTTTTATAAACCCTATGAAAGGGCCTAAGTTTATGTTAAATTACTTATTTTGACTAGTTAAGTGCTCATGGATCCTAGATTTTGCAAAACATGTGTAAATTTTCTATTCTTTTAATTTGTTAAGTAATTCTCACTTGTGTGATTTTACACAGTGTCTGAACCGTAACAGCATGTGTCTGGACCGTAACATATTTTGAAAATTTACTGTGTGTTAATTATTGAAAATTTGAGGCTGATCAATAGTGCATAATTATCCTTGAACATTTATAAAGAAGGAAAAAAATATGATTCACCATAAAGTTGTGACAACTCACAGAGTTTTACATGTCTTTACAAAAATGACATGGGTAACCTTCCGTGTGAGTCTGAACCGTAACAGGGTACTTTTTATAAATTTCTTGAATGATTAATGTTGAGATGGGATTAAAAATACATCAGGGGTGAAGTACTATTTGAAGGCAATTCATACATATTATTAACCTTTTTGAAAATTTATCTTAACAATGAGTATGAGGACTCCAAAAGTGTGTAAATGTCTGGACCGTAACAATGGAATGGCTGATATATTCTAAGATAAAATTATTATTAAATAAAATTACTGGGAATTTATAAATTTAAAAGCAAAATCACTCAAATTAATAGGTCAGTGTGGTAATTTTGCAGTTAAATAAACACAAACACTCTTATATGTTCAAACAATATTGTAATTGATTGAATAAAAATATCAGAGACATAACTAGAATGTAAAATGTATTAGAAATTTAATTAAAACTATTGAAAGGGAAAAGGTTTATTGGGCATTTTACAGCATCTTTACTGTTCTTATTCAATATTTTGTCAAGTCCCTTAATCACTGTCACTCACAATGTCCATTAAATCTTCTTTATCCGTCTCCTTTTCTTCTACTTTTCCAAAACGAAAAAATTCTTTGTCATCGTTGCCAGACTCAATATCATTATCTTCTTCAATCTCAAGGATTTCTTCATCTTCTCCCTGTCCTCCTGTCTCCTCTGGGTTACCTTCCGCTCGCTTGCTTGTTTCTTTCTTCTTCTCTTGTGGAGCGTTCATAAGTTTCCAGTTGTAAGAAAGAAAAGTCAGTTTTGCTGCTCGCTCGGATGAAAGATGGTTTCTTTTCTTGGAATGCATCCAAGAGAACGTACTAAATGTACGCTCTGTGGCAGCCGAAGTTACTGGTGCCTATTAAAAGTTATTTGATTCACCTTCCACTTCAATGTTACAAATTTCACACAAACTTCGAATGAAACTGGTTCTGTTTGCAATCAAATCAACTGAAAAAACAATATGGCTGCCTCTCTGAAAGCTGCAGTGATGCAGTTTGCAATGGGCCAGAAAGGGAGGGAAAAATTCCCTTATTTGTCTTTAAAGATCTGAATTTCCCCATTACAGCCCATTGTAATTAAATAACTCTTAATACAGTATTACAATGTTTATGATGAACTTAACTAGCTTTTTTAGTAAGTAGGCTATTTTTATTATTTGAGCACTCCTACTTTCTACTTTAAATTATACATAAAATATTTGGTAAAATAAAAAATAAATTTAAAATGAGTATGGCAATATTGGCAATTATTGGCCAAACAAGTACTCAGACCAATAAGTCTCATACCAGTATTAGGAAAGATATTGGAGAAATTAATTATAGGCCTAGACAGAATTATGTTTCATTTGTATTCTAATAACTATTTAAGCAATAATCAATATGGCTTTACTCCTAAGAAATCTACTGAAGACGCCGTTTTTTCGGTGGTAGCATGGATGAAAGAGACATTCCGACAAGGACTGACTGGAGTTCTCATCTCCCTTGATATTACCGGGGCATTCAATCATGCATGGTGGCCCAAAATATTAACTCAGCTTAAGTCCATGAATTGCCATAAAAATCTTTATTCTTTAATTCAGAATTACTTCACACACAGAAAAGCTCAGCTAACATTATGTGGATCCACAGTCACCCGAACCATAACTAGAGGGTGCCCTCAGGGATCTGCTTGCAGTCCAGGGCTGTGGATAATTCTATACGATGATTTATTAAAACAGACACTTCCGAATACCTGTTCCCTAATTGCGTATGCCGATGATGTTCTCCTTCTGGTGCGATCAAAATCTCTACATACTCTAACAACTGATGCCAATGCAGCTCTTGACATCATATATCAATGGGGCTGTGACAACAAACACACTTTTAATCCCACCAAAACCACAGCTATGACAGTTTCAAGGAAAAGACGAATTGATATTCCAAAAATTGTCATGAATGGACAAGATATAACTTTTAAAGATCAGTTGACGTATCTGGGCATTATTCTAGATAGAAAGCTCACTTTTCGAGCTCACTTTGACTTTCTCCAATCTAAAGCACATAAGCTACTAGCTGGTTTGTCAATCGCTACAAAACCCACCTGGGGTTTGGATTCTACAATCTTGAACATTATCTACCAAGGTGCAGCTATTCCTATGCTTCTGTATTGTGCTTCAGTATATCAAGACACTCTGAATAAAAAAATGGGTTCAAAAGAAATTTGCTCAAATTCAACGTGGATTTGCCCTTAGAATTACTAGGGCATACCGTACTGTTTCCACAGAAGCAGCATTGATCTTGGCTGGAATCGAACCTTTGCATCTCTCGGGCATGTTTTGGGCTAAACTAATAAACATGAAAAAGGGTTGCTTTATTCCAGAATTTGTTGCTCAGAGAGAAATCGAGCTTCCTGCACACTTTCTGATGGCAAGACACCCTTCTCTACATTATGATAGAGTTCAGCTAACTTGTTCTTCTGATCACGATTATTATATTTTCACCGACGGCTCACGAACACCATCTACAGACCGAGAAACCGCTGTTGTTGGTAGTGCTATGGTTGTGTTCTCATCTAACGCTGAAATCACAAATCAAATGTTTAAACTTCCAGCTACTTCCACTGTTTTTCAAGCAGAGCTCCTTGCACTGAAAAAGGCTGTACAGTGGAGTGTCGATAATATGTGCAACGTATGTATCTTTTGTGACTCTCAATCTGCACTTTCTGCAGCGAATGATAAATGTAATATGAACCCTACAGCTGTTGAAATTAGAGAGACTATTTGCGCCTATGACAAACATATCTGTCTGGTTTGGGTTCGCGGTCATGTTGGTAATCAAGGTAATGAGAGAGCTGATGAGCTGGCCAAACTTGCTGCATCTTCCGATTTGGAATTTGAACATGTCAAGTGTCCCATCTCTTATGTGAAAAAAGAGCTGAAAGTTGACCTGCTAAATAAATGGTCCTCGCTTTGGGCTAATAGCATCAATGGTGCTGTTACAAGAGTGATGTACTTTCCTACAGTTCGCGACAGACTGTTGTTGAAATATTTCGAACCATCATTCGTTTTAACTCAATTTATGACGGGTCATGGTAAATTTAAATCTTACTTTCAAAGATTCCACATACCCTCTATTGATGGATTTTTTTGTCCATGTGGACATGACATTGACCAATGTATTACATGAGTAATATTATTTATACTGAAAACACTTTTATTATGTATTCATATTAGTATACACTGCATAAAGTTAAAATTTTATTGATCATGTGTATATTTGTGTAGAAATAGTAGTTTAATTAATGTACAATTTGTAAATTCATGTGTGATTATTATCTTATATGTTGACGAAGTTAATGCTTGTTATTGTAACAGCCAAATAATGAATAAAAATCTTGAATCTTGAATCTTGAATCTTGAATCTTGATGAACAAACTGTCGAACATCTTGTTTTAGACTGCCCATTTCATGGTTACAGGCGCCACATACTAAAGAAGCATCTAACTAAATGTAGTAAGGTATTGGGTTATCCAATGATTGACTTCTTAAAAAAACAATGCTGTTTCTCAGAATTTAAGACATTCGTTAACAAAGTTTTTAAAACACTGTGATCAATTCTCACAACTATTTCTATGAAGTAACTTTTTAATGTTTTGTGTTTATGTTCACTTTTGTTTATTGTTTACTGCCACATTTAAAAAAATTTTCTGCATGTCATAATTATAACATACTTATTCTGAAACTATAGCCCTAGCATACATAGGTAAAATAGGGCTCTTGTACTTGGAGATTTAATAAATAACACAAATTGTAAAGCTGAAAAAGCACAAAGAAACAGGAAATTTATAAAATAGGTAGTTTTTGAACATTTATGACCTAAGATGTTTGAACATAAGTTCCCAGGGGAAATTACTTGATCAAAATGCTTGGTTTTTAAATGCTTGGGTTTTTAATAATGCTTTAGTAATTTAAAATCCATTTATTTCCATAAATTCCCACTCGGTTATACAGGGAATTAATGTATAGATTGTTAATTCTTGGATTAAAATGTGTGAACTCGCTTAGTTAACATAGTTTTAAGATTCCTCAATTGTTAATAAGAGTTAAAACATTCAAAGTCTACAAATTTTCATAAATTACCAGTTTTTGGCAATCTTTCCCAGCAAAAGAAATACTCCCGGCAATATTCCCATTTTATAAGTTCCCTCCCACTGGGAATATTCCCGGCCCACATCACTACTCACGACCCACTACGTCGTGGTAGAGGTTGATTTGGGAATGAGAGTTTTAGATTTCAATGGTATGCCACCCTCAAGACGAGTTCATTAATAAAACCAAAACGACCCTTGTAGCCTACCAATTAAAACTTACCTTGATCCAAAACTACATTTCACAATTGTAATTAATACAAAATTATCAATCTCCGCTATTTCATGCAGCTCTCTAAACTTAAATAGATGAATTCTCGCTTGACACCACAATGATCACTTGATGGTGTAGTGGGTAAGACAACTGGTTATCATGCTAGCAGTTCTGTACGTTTGAATCTCCTTAGGCTGAAAATTTATAGGATAGGAATAGGTAGATAGGGTAAAGGAGAAAGGGGATTGAATAGTAGAAAGAGGAGAAGAGGGGTAAAAAATTTCCAAGTTTTCAACGCTGTTAGTAGTTACACCATTCACACCTAGATGTCTCGAGTGGGAGTAGCTTAAGGGGCAACCTGTTCTTGTTTTTTCCCCTCCTTTATTCTCTTCTTCTCTACCTTTTCCATCTTCTTCCTCCCTTTCTCTCACCTTCTGTTCAGAGACTGCCATTTATAGGTTAGGAAAGTAACATCTTGATGTAGATGTAGATATCTTGTCCTGTAGTTCCTGTGTTGAGCAGGGCTCAAGGATATAGAACACGTCAGACCAGAATAAACATGTATGTTATAATAAAAGTATACAAAACTGCAAGCTGCCAAACTTATTCAAGCTGGAAATATTCATTCATATTGTAGAAGGCGTGAATTATTAAAAATTCCTTGAGTGATCTTTTGAAAGATTTGCATTTGCTTTTAATACCTAATAATTTAATGTTTCTTGGAAGCTTATTGTATATCTGTATTGTATTGAATAATAAGCACCCTTCTGAAGCTGTATTACCATAGGCCAACAGCCTATAGTGCTCTACAAGCCTATTATGTCACATTCTATAAATAGAATATAAAATAATTGAGGTAATAATTAGGCTAATTTCAGAGGCATATACAGGGTGAAAATGGTATATAGGCTATAATTGATTAAATAGCGAAGATTAGTAACGCTCAGTGATTCCCCAGACAAATCGTTACTGGTTTTCTAATGGAATATTTAAGGAATAATACTTGTTTGTAAGGTGTTATTGAGCCAATCACTGAGCTCTAATCATTTTTGCAAGACATGTGAAAACCCCAATTGAAACAAGAATCACAATTTCTGCCATTGCTGACCAAATATTAGAAGATTTTAACGACTTCCATGATAGGGTAAAATTTACCATTGAGAAACCACTCAATAAATGCGTAAATTTTCTGTACCTCAGAATTATTTTAGACAGCCCCAAGATCAGGGTGGGTATATACAGGAAACCCAATAAGGGAAGGCTATACATAGGCCCTACACAAGAGGTCTGCTCACCATCCCAGAACCAAAGACGTCTGGTGTAATTTCGCAACTAGAGCCATCAAATTGTGTAATAACCCCGAGGATCTAAGGAGGGAAAAGGAAGAAATTTTCAAGTTGGCTGAGGAAAACTGTTATTATTATTATAATAATAATAATAATAATAATAATAGTTAGATTGCGCACAATGTGCATTGGAGTATAAGTAGAGTTGGATTATTCCCACAAAGTCTCTGGCCTTGAAGACAAACCCAGCAAGCGAGCTCTTTTCGTTACGTCTCGTTACCAAGATGCGCGAATTCGCTGCGCGTAAATCAGTAAGCTACCGCTTGGCAGAGAGTAAAGATCATGCTCCACGTTGAGAGGCGTAGAAAATACTGTAATAGTTGAGTGGAGGGATAATGCCGGAGGGACAGAGACAGACAACACGTGGAGTGGGATAGGTGACCTGAGCCAATCAGGGTGCAGCTACCTCCCCTAGCCAGGTACTCTAAGAGCGGTGAGACTCGCTCCTAAGGTATATACGTAGAAACCCAGAGACTTTGTGGAGATAATCCTACTCTACATCACTGGTTTATTAACAGTTCACTTATTGAGCACGTTCTCGCAGGGCACTCTATCATATGATATCAATCACACCGGTTACCACACATTTTGCACTCACAGTCTTCTTCAGGATCATGATACCTTTGCGTTACACAGATCTTAAAATGGAATCCGTGTGCTGCCAGACCTGTTATTAATCTTCTTAGTTTATAGTTTGTCTCTGTCCATTCCCTATGGATCATAGCGTCCATTCGGTAGAATTCTTCGTCTGTCTCTGACCTTTTCCTTTTCAGTTCCACCATTAGTCTGTCATTGTTCTCCGTAGATGGCAGCTGTAATTTCAGTCTTAGGTCTTCCAAAAAGAATGTCTCTCTTGTTAGCACATAGGCCTATACCAACCGAGATGGTGTGTATTTTGACAGTCCTAATGTTCTTTTCAGAAATCTTGTTTTAATCGCTTCTATTGCCCTCAGTTGGTTCAGCGTTAGGTACTCCCATACTATTTCCAACCTGTAGGTGAGTGTTGGGCAGACTTTTACTTCGAATAGTCGCATCGCTGTATCCAGGGACATCAGTCTGGGGTTGGTCACGTCGTGAATGGATCTTATTGCTGCTACCAATCGTTCTCTGATATGAATTGTATATCGTCGCTTAAGAAACAACTGACACTTTTTGTGAAAATGACATTTTTATACTGTTGGCATCACTGAAATAGCACGCTTATGATGAAATATCGGTCAAGATGAAATTTTGTGTCGTGACCTTGCTAAAGAGGCATACACAATTCCGCATATCTGAAGCAACATAGAAAATTCTGAAATACTGCGTATCTGAACCAGTGTACAACACCACGTATCTGATTTCATTGAAAACTTTATGTAATACCGCCTATCTGTCGTACACGGCGCACGGTTCAACTTAGTTTACTAATGCAACACAAGGTGACATATAACCCTCGGAATTTTATTTCGGCTCACCCATTTCCGTTTCTGCACCTATGGATTATACATAATTAGGCTGCTGTCAGTTTAGTTTTACATCAAGATGAGAAAAGGTATATTTCATAGTATGAGTTAAGAACTATTCTGACGATAGAAGGTACATTACATGGTAAGTGCTATTTAAGATGTTTTGTATGAATCGATTTTACACATCTCTTGTAATTAACACGAAAAAAGTAGTTTTTTACATTTTTATCTTGTATTGAAATAGATTGCATGAAATCGTGCCGAACACACAGGTACAGTCCTGTAGATGATGTGGATCTGCTTGAAGAAGTTTTAGATGGATTATTTACTGAAGAAGAAATAATTGCACAATTAGGATTTATATTCAGTAATTTTAGAAATCCTACCAGGATAAAACAAAGTAAGTAGCCTATATGAGTACAATATTAGTTTTTGAATAACTGACGTCAGACATTTTTATTCAAAATAGTTTTTTAGAGAATCTTCTGGCTCAAAAAATCATGAATATTAATTACAATGGTATATTTTTCAAACGCTATATTTCAAAATAAAGTATTTCATTAGTAGAAGAAACTGCCAGGGATATCTTCACCGGTTGGTGCACCAGGAGAAAGCATAAAGAAGACAATTTGTGTAAATGAAGATCAGGAAGGGGAATCGAACATATTGACATCTGAAGACAGTGTGTTTTGTAATTTATTTTAGTACACCCTAATAATATGCCTACAATACCGGGACTTTAAAACAAGGACAGCTACCGGAAATTGTAATATGAGGTATAACTTGTGATTTATATGAAAAAGTATTAAAACCGGTATCTATAGTTCATACTTTTGTATTTAAGGCCTGTTTTAATTTAAAATTAGATCTATTATTATCCACGATTATGCTATTAGCATTTTTTATATATTCATCGCAAATTAATCTCTATGTGTACCAGAGGAAGCAAGGCAGAGACCCTACCTATGATTCAAGAAAATATTTTTGAATGACCTTCTGTGAGTGATTTGACTGATATAAAAGGAAAAACAATAATTTTAAAGCAATATTGACAAAAGAAAAGTTAACGTATTTTGAATTAAATTTATTATTATTATTATTGCGATTTTCTTTTGGAGACACATCCACTATTCTTCCCAGTATGACGTAAATGACAGATGACCTAAGTTATGAGCATCATTCTTCAGGGACTTCTTCGGGAAATTATACAGAAAGTGAGGAACAGATGAAGGTGAATTTTTCGGGGTCTAGATACCGGTAAGACATTTGTTAGGGAATTTCTAGAAAACTTCCCGAAATTGTCATCGCATTACTTTAGGAAAATGTCTACTATCTCTATCTGGAGCCAGGAATAAATTCTATAAGCCAACTGTATCACCTATACAAATAAAAAATGTAAAGAATTGAACAAGGGGACAATAAGTAGACACATATTTGATGGTATTTTATCACACATGAATATAGGATGAATATAGGCCCAAAAAAGACGACTGCGACTTCAATGTAAATGAGTATGATTATCAAAAAAGAAAGGATCGGGAGGGGAATACAAAAGATAAGGCAGCGGCCGAATCAGGCACATGTAGAGTTTTTACGATGGACTCGCAGGCTGTAAAGGTAGCTCCCTTTTTACAAGCCAGTGCAATATATTATAAAACTAAATTGGCAGTCCATACTATTGCAATGTATGAATTGGCTAATCATGATGTAATAAGATTAAAACTTTAAAACACTTATGCACCACTTACGTCAAACATAAAATTAGTAGGACATGTTTCGGGAGACCTTCTCCCATCCTCGTCTACTGGCGTGTCGGACTCTCGGCTGCTGGTAATACCGCCCTGCGTACTGCTTCCCCCTCTCCTCCGACCGGTAAGCTTGATGACATCACTGACAGGTGGGATGTCAGTGTTCATCACCATGTTACCATATTTTGTAATAACAATTTTTTCCCATGTATTGAGGTCCATTGGATTGCTGACACGTTTCAATAATGAAATGTCCTTTTTAATGTGATGGCTTTCGGTCCAACAGTGATATGCTACCGATGATTTATCAATCTCCCCCTTTTTTACATTCCTGAGATGTTCCTCCATTCTAGTTTTTAAATTCCTCTTGGTTTGGCCGATATATGATTTGGGGCAATCTCCGCATTCCATTTGATAAATGCCTGATACATTAGTTTTTTCCGTCGAGTTCTTCCGCGGGTGATTTAACAAATTCCTAAGAGTATACTTGTTCTGGGGCGCCAATTTAATATTGTAATTTTTGAAAATTCTGTCAAATTTGTGAAACACCTTCGGATGGAAGGTAAACTTCCTGTATTTAACCTGACTATCTTTTGTATTGACTAAGGTGCTGACTTCTCTTATGTTCTGTTTATTTTTGTGTTTTCTCAACATCTTGTGTAGGCCTATTATGTTTGTATTGAAACCGTTGATAATGGCCACATCTTTTATGTGTTCAAGTTCTGTGTTATATTCAATCTCAGTCAGAGGGATATGTATTAATCTGTGTATAAGGCTATGAAAAATGGCAAACTGGTGTGGTTTTGGGTTATGGTTGTTGAATTTGATATAATTGTCTACATGTGTTGGCTTTCTATGAATGCCAAACTCTAATTTGTTGAGGTTTCTGATTATTTTCAGGTCCAAAAAAGGTAACCAACCTTCCTGTTCAATTTCCATAGTGAATTGTACTGCCTCGTCCTGTAGATTAAGTAATTTGAGCGCATCTTCTAGCAGTTTCCTTGGGACTATCGCCAGGATATCATCTACGTATCTGTTCCAACTCTTAAACATATGGGGGAATCCTTTGGTGACTCTTAATTCCAAATTGCTCATATAAAGATCTGCAAGTATAGGGGACAATGGGCTCCCCATAGCTAAACCGGAGGTTTGTTGGTAACAATCTTGATCAAACACAAAGGTGTTTTGGTTGATGCATAACTCAATCAGATCTGTATATTCTTCTATATGTTTAACTGGGACTCCATTTTTGGTCAACCAATCTTTAATCAATTTGGGTAGTTTTTCCGTCGGAATACTGGTAAATAATGAAGTTACGTCAAAGGAAACCAAAATGTCCCCTGGGTCTATGGTAGTGTCTTTAATTTTATCAACCAGACTTAACGAATTTTGGATGCTATGGGTATCAAATTTGGGAAACTGATTCAATTCCTTCACTAGCCATTGGACTAGTTTGTAAGTGGGTGCGTTAATATTACTGATTATAGGTCTCATACTGTCATTGTTCTTGTGGATTTTCGGCAACGTGTACAGTTTCGGTAGTGTGGGGTTATTAACTATTAACTTCCTTTTTTCTCTGTCAGGTATAATTTTACTAGATTTGATTTTATTTTTGGTTGTTTCCGCAAACTTCTTCAATGGATTTTTGATCCTTTTTTTATACTCTGGTTGTTGTAGCAGCTTTTCCGTCCTTTGTTTATAATCTGTTTGGTCTATAATGACCGTTTTGTTCCCCTTGTCGGCTTTTAAATAAAATACTGGTTTATTATTCAACAGTGTGACTGTACGTTTGTAGTTAGTATTATTATCCTCAGGTATTTGTCCTAATACTTCTATACATTTCGTCATTGGTTTTTGCAAGTGTGTTGGTGGAAATTTCTACATCCGCGATGTAATCGTCAAGGTTACTGGAATGCGTTACGCAGGTTTTTAAACCCTTGTTCAAAAAATCCAATTCCCCCTGGGTGAACGTTTCTTCTGTTAGATTGACTACATTGTCCGGCATAGGCCCCTTTTCCTTGTTGGTCTTACTAATAGTCTGTGTGTCCCTGTTACGTAGACTACGTAACTTATCTGCTTTCCTAATCAGTTTTTGTGTTTTTGTTGACATCAATCCCTGTAGCTTGTTGTACATATTGCTTTCCATACTATTCTACAAGACGTAACCTAACTCTTTAACCAGTTTTTGATGTAAACCATACAGTTGCAAGTCAATTCTGGGTCATTCCATGTCAAATCAACACACCCATTTAACCTCACCATCTCAGAATTGGATGAAATTTTGTGGAGACATAGTTTTCATGTATGTTAAGAGAAATACAAACTTTTATTGAAATATTTCAACCCATTTTGAAAATACAGCCATGTAAAGTATTTAAAAAATTGCAAAAATTGCATGAACAATGTATCTTTCAACTGATGTAGCAACTCTCCTAATTAACCCACAGAGTTGGGTAAGGTGTCAATTTTTAGCATTTTTTACAAGCTTTCCAATGATATGTAACGCATAATAGTTCTAATGAAATTTGTTTTTCAAAATTTAAAGTGAAAATTTTGATTTTGAATTTTGAAAAAAGTACATTTTTTTTAAATTTTCAAAATTTTCTAGGAAATAGGTTATACCAATGTTAAATGATGTACCAAGTTTGAGGGTGGGATATGAATGGGTTCATAGTTAGAAAATTAAAACATTATCACTTTTGAAAAAAATCAGGCCATACTAACTTATATGCCCCAATGGAAAGTATAATAAAATAATTGTACAGGTAGTATGTTTTATAATTTCTTCCTTAGAACCAATGTAATTATGTCACCCCTTGAATGAGCTTTGCTCTTTGGGGTTGTATTATATTATATATATTAAATAAATAAAAATAAATAAACTTAAACTTAAAAAAAAAAAAATCAATAAATAAATTGAAATAAGGGAAATGACACTCACATGCTTGACATCTTGTTGTTCAATGGAAATACTTGTTTAATGCCTTATTGGTTTGCAAAGTGTCATTTTCGGATAGCACATAATTCCTTCCAGTCGGTGTCACAGGATTTACTGTACATAATACATCTGTGAGAGGTATCCATCTTTAACACCTGGCATCACTCTGCTAATTTCGTCACTTTCATAAAATTAATGTACAGCTTCAATCAATTTTCCTGAAAGGCTCTTACCAGGCATTTGGTTGGGGCTTTCTAAGATTCCCTTTTCTCTTAAAAGTTGTTTTGATTGACGTACCACGTAATTTGGAGCATTAAATTCATGCATGATTTTTCTTACTCTCCACTTTTCTGGTAGGCAGGTTAAAATCATAAGTTTCTTGGTCCTACTAGTAGAACTCAAAAAATTAGCTTTAAGATTTTGCAAAACTGATTCATCTAGATCCTCATCATCATGTTCAGAAGAATCTTCCGCTGTCACAAAAAGTTTTCTTTTCATTGCTGAGTCGATTTTTTTTACTTTTCTGGTTGCATAACTTTTAGACTTGATTTTCCTTTTATTATTAGGAGATTCCCCTAGCTCCTGCAATGAAGTGTTTAGTGTCACAATCACCTCTGATTGTGCAGAAAATATTGGATCTTTATCACAATCTGAGCTTGATTCTTGATTTTGATGATAAGTGGAAGCATTTCGATTATTTGTTATTTCTTTTCTACAACTATCACAAATTTTTGCAGTTTTTGGCAAATTAGGATACAAACTGCACATCCAATTAGTAACTTTCCTTAATTTTTTCCCATCCCTAATAGTATGATTATTTTTTCTCAATGGATAAAAACACTGAAATTTCAATACCGTTACACTATGAGCCATTTTGTACTTAAAACTGCACTTTTTTCACTGATTGTATACATTATAGGTAGCCTAATTAGATATATAAAATATGAATGATTTTAAACACACTAATTATACCACTTCTGAAACACAACACAACTCCAGTTTCAGACTGCCCAAGCAAAAGAACTGCAATATTATAGGCCTGTCAGAACTTGTCTGGAGCCTGCAAAGACATATAGACAAGGGTTGCCAACCATAAATAATATTAGTAAGAGTTTAAAAAAGAGGTCTGTGACAATCATAACTTGAAAAGGAAATGAAAAAAACCTTTATCTCACGCCTCCAATGAAATTTCCATACTATAGGGGAAATCAACTTTTGTTTTATATTATTTTAACTATGAACCCATTCCCATCCCATCCTCAAACTTGGTACATCATTTAACATTGATATAACCTATTTCCTAGGAAATTTTGAGAATTTTAAAAAATGTACTTTTTTAAAATTCAAAATCAAAATTTTTACTTTGAATTTTTAAAAACAATTTTCATTAGAACTATTATGTGTTACATATCATTGGAAAGCTTGTAAAAAATTCTAAAAAATGACACCTTACCCAACCCTGTGGGTTAATTAGGAGAGTTGCTACATCAGTTGAAAGACACGTTGTTCATGCAATTTTTGTAATTTTTTTAATACTTTACATGGCTGTATTTTCAAACTGGGTTGAAATATTTCAATAAAAGTTTGTATTTCTCTTAATATACATGAAAACTACCTCTCCACAAAATTTCATCCAAATCTGAGATGGTGAGGTTAAATTTTCATCAAAAGTGTGTTGATTTGACATGGAATGACCCTTCTTTCCATATTTGTGTAATGTTTAGCCCTTTCTAAAAACATCGCTTTTTTCTCTAGAATTCTTTGATGGTGGCTATTGTCATTTAATTTTATCATACTTTTAAGGAATATGGGTGAGAGTTTTTCCTTGATGCAAATATTCAGGAATTTGATGTCAGCCGCCGCATATCTCCTTTTCAAATGAAGTTTTGAAAACCTCCTTAAATCCCTATTGTTTCCGCCGAGTTGTAGTTTAAAATGTTGCTGTAGGTTTAAATGTTGCTGTAGGTTCCTTACCTCCATGATGCCGATGTGGACTGACCAGAGACCTAAAACTTCGTGGGCTGGTACACCATATGATAAAATTGTAAAATTGTAAAAAATTACGAAGAAGTTGTTAAAAACCGTGTCAGCGATGTCATCAAGCTTACCAGTCGGAAGAGAGGGGGAAGCAGTACGCAGGGCGGTATTACCAGCAGCCGAGAGTCCGACACGCCAGCAGACCAGTAGCAGAGGATGGGAGAAGGTCTCCCGAAACATGTCCTACTAATTTTATGTTTGACGTAAGTGGTGCATAAGTGTTTTAAAGTTTTAATCTTATTATTCAGTTGTGCCATGGTTTTTAACAACTTCTTCGTAATTTTTTACAATTTTACAATTTTAATCATGATGTAATCTGCTATGGGTTCGATGAAAGTGAAGCTGAGCAAGTAGCATCAACATTTTCCACTTGTGTTATTGGCACATTGAAGAAAATAATGTGCCCATCATTTTATATTCCAACGGCTGCACATATCAAAATTGGAACGCAGTATTGTTGAAAGCTTTGCTGAAATTCACAATGAAAACAAACATTACTGTTTTCCAGAAGTTTTTGGAAAAGGGTCACACTCAAATGAAGTGTGATTCAGTGATCATTGTCATAGAATGCAGGCCAAAATCTAAAAAAATATTCCTCCCTACTCAATATCCAACTGTGACAAGAGAAGCCCCCCCCCCAAAAAAAAAAGTCATTTCCATACAAGGTTATTTATCGTGATCAGTGATCACACATTCTTCATAGACTACAGTGACAATATACCAAACGACCCTACGGTAATTTATTTAAGAGTAATAAAATATGAGGGGTACGCCGTAGCGTAGTGGTTGAGGTGCTGCGCTACAAACCAGAAGGTCGCGGGTTCGATCCCCGATGAGGTCGTTGGAGTTTTTAATTGGCCTAATCCTTCTGGTGGCACTATGGCCCTGGGGTCGACTCAGCCTCCAACAGAAATGAGTACCAGGAGCAATCCTGGGGGTAAAGGGGGCTGGTGCGTAAGGCTGACAACCTTACCACCTTCATGTGCCGATGTCTAAAAATCTGGGAGCTTCAACCTCCTGGAACCCTCTGGGCCTCCATGGCCTGTAATAGGGAACACTTTCCTTTTTTAATAAAATATGAACCTAAGGGTGTCATACATTAAAATCTGGACTACACTGAAGATTTTCAGGAGTTGCCTAAGCGGCCTAAAACTCTCAAGGAAGAATTCCCCAGGCTCTACATGGAGAGGCTGAAGATCACGAAGTCTAAGTGGGATCACTTACAGCAACTAAAGAATTTATTTCCTCATGATTTCCATCTATTCTATGACAACATTCCTCATTTGTAAATCATAGCATCAAGGTTGTTATTGTTTGTTTATTAAAACTATTGCTCAGGCTATTGAACAATTGTCATTAGCCTTCTGGCTTTCCACTATGTTATTATTTTGCCATCAGTAGTATGATAAAATAATTCTTTATCTCCAAATTGTAACTTCAATACAAAAACTGTATCAGGAAGCTGTATTTGTACCATGTATACTTGATTTAATTATATTAGAGCAGGATTATTTCAATATAAAATATATAAAGACAAATAATTTGATCAACAATTATAGTACTATATTACACTCAAACAAAGTATTTTTTCTTAAAAATTGCTTCTTTTATTCTGAAATAAAAATATTTAATTCCGCTTAACTGACATTTTTGTAAACTAATTGAAAGTTCAATACCGTGTAACTAGCACCACGGTGCCAAAAAACTAAAATTCGCCTCAATGTTGCCAACATATGATTAGAAATATGTTTTGTTTATTACCCTGAAAATGTAAACATTGTACGATGCCTAAAAGCAAAAATAAACAGTTTTTTGCTTCTCCTGTAAAATTTGTGTTTTGTTAGTTACGCGGTATTGTTTCTTAAGCGACGATATGCCTTTCCAGTGGTTTGGATCCAAGGCTTGTAAACTATAGAGGTAGCGTATTCCGGCGAGTTTATAGGACAGGGGGTTGCGGCGAGCAGGCGAGTTTGTGACGTCACCAGATTCCAAATCTCGCAATTCCCAGTTTTTACTCAGTCTAGAAAATCTTACACCGCGTGATTAAACTCGTAACCTTTAATTAACCCTTGGTCGGATTCCTGTGAAATTTATACAGAAATAATCTATACACATCAGCCCTACTGATGGTTAAAACAGAGCCTTAAAAAAGCGGACACAAATGTTTTTATTTCATTTTATAAACATCACCCGTTACACAAAATTCATGGAGGGAGAAGCAAATTTCACTATGCGACGATTTTTTGTATTTATTGTGTCCCGAAAAAACTTCAAGCAAGAAAGTTTTAGTGAAATAATTGAATTTTAATACAAATGAAGTTCCAGCCCCATATCTCGAATGGTTTACGAGTAATTGAGTGGTAATTATTCCGGGCGCTTCACCTATCTGAATGATTTGGCGCTTCGAGCAGGACAGTAGAGAGCATGGTGCCACTGACAAGGCTTTTGTACAGGTCTATTAACCTCGGCCGCTTGACCATAGTCTTTTAGGATAGAGATTACCAATACATATTGTTTTTAATAGTACAATTAGACAGTGCTTTAGAATGTGCAAATAACTGAACCATTATGCCGGGCCAGAGATGTGCTGTGGCAGTGTGTAACAGTAATATCCAGTGTGTAACAGTAATTTCTCAGATTGCAAGAAGCTTGACTGTAACATTTCGTTCCACGTCTTTCCAAAAATCAAAGATGTTCGCAAGCAATGGATTGTTGCTTGCCGAAGAAATGATTCTTGGAATCCTGATACAAGTAGAGTTTGTTCCTTGCACTTCACGGAGCAGGATTACGAAAGGGATTTCAAAGATGAACTGCTGAATTTACGAAGGGAAAAAAACTAAGAGAAAAAGGTAAATAATATATAATACTATTCTTATTAGTATATTATTATTGTAATTGTTATTAATCATATTTACATGGACTTTTAGGACTACAGAACTTTGTTTGGCTTAATATGCGCAGCTATGTCGGGATGACTAAATAAAAAGGTACCTCCGAAGAATATCATTATTGAACATTAATTCTTTAATTGCACTGGAAAGCGTATTTTTATTGAGGAGTGGAAATTAGTCTGCAGCAAGGCAATATTTGGCGTTTCTTCTGAACGAAATTATTGAAGATTAATATTCACAGAGTAAAGGGCCCATGGATTTAACCAGGCTAAATTATATTTTATTAAATTTTTTGCGACTATTATTCACTTATATTGTTATAGGTATTCATGATCTCTTTTTATAATTTAATGATTTATTAAAAATAACTAATGATAAGTATTTAGGCTTTCACGGCCGGCGTCCAAAATAATTTAGTTTCAAAGGGTCAATATTTCAGTATGGGTACAAGTAGCCAGTTAATATCCTTTATTATTGAGTCCACGACTAAAATATTTAAGGATTTTTACGTAATTGCTAGTAGGTCTATTTTATAGAACAAAAATACCTCTGTACAGTTCCTATAGCTTTAGCGCCTGGAGTAATTACCACTCTATTACTCGTAAACCATTCAAGAAATAAACGTGGTACTTAATGTATAATAAAATTCAAATATTTCCCTAAAGCTTACATGCTTGAATCATTTTCTGGTCACAGAAATAAACAAAATTGTCGAATAGTCAAATATGCTTCTTCCTGAACATTTCACGGTCGTCACAAATCATTCCAAAAACTGAAGCGCCCGGAATAATTACCACTAAAATTACTCGTAAACCATTCGAGGTATAGGGCTGGAACTCCATTTGTATTAAAATTCAATTATTTCACTAAAACTTTCTCACTTGAAGTTTTTTCGGGACACAAAAATACAAAAAATTGTCGCATAGTGAAATTTGCTTCTCCCTCCGTGAATGTTGTGTAGCGGGTGATGTTTATAAAATGAAATAAAAACATTTGTGTCCGCTTTTTTAAGGCTCTGTTTTAACCATCAGTAGGGCTGATGTGTGTAGATTATTTCTGTACAAATTTCACAGGAATCCGATCAAGGGTTAATTAAAGATTACGAGTTTAATCACGCGGTGTAAGATTTTCTAGACTGAGTAAAAACTGGGAATTGCGAGATTTGGAATCTGGTGACGTCACGCACTCAAGTGCTGCGATTGGTCTATCCCGGAATATGCAACCTGTATAGTTTACTGATCTTGGTTTGGATCGTCATGCCAAGATATTTAAAGGCGCCTTTCACTTTGAGTGGGTTTCCGTTACATGTGACTTTTTCACTCTTAGACAACTTTCCTCCTTTCCTGAAGACTACGAGATCCGTCTTTTGTTCGTTGATTTTCATTTCATTAGTTTTGGCCCATTCAGTCAGATGATCCATCACTGTTTGGAGGTCCGTTATTTTTTCTGCTGCCAGTGCCATGTTATCGGCATACATGTACAACCTGGCCTCTGTAGCAGTACTGATACTTGATTCGATGTCATGTGTGAGGACGTTGAATAACAGTGGACTCATCGGGTCGCCTTGTAGAACCCCATTCGATTGACTGTTCCAAGTTGACTTTCCGACTCCGTCGTCTAGCTGCACATAGTTTTCCGCCATTATGTTCGAAATTATCCTGGTTATTGATGTCTTTCCGATTAGTGCCTCCAGTTTGTCCATTAAGATCTTCCGATTGACGAGATCAAAGGCTTTACTGTAATCTATAAATATCACATAGAGTTTCCCAGCCTTTTTGCCCAGGGATTGTGAGATGTCCTCCAACAGATTTTCTATCGCCATTATTGTGGACCGTCCAGGTCTGAAGCCAAATTGAGCGTTTGGAGGAGTGGATCTATTTCTTTCATTAGTCTTGCCGTGATTAGTGTTGTGAGGAGCTTCAGGCCTACTCCCTCTAGGGCAATCCCCCTGTACGAGTTTGGGGTCGTTTGTGCCCCCTTTACCTTTGTACAGCAGCTTCACTGTTGCTCTTCTCCATCCCGTTGGTATATCCCCAGGATCTAGGCACTTATTTAATAGAACTTTCCACATAGGGATCGTATAACTTAGTCTGTTAGTTGCTTCATTTCTTATGCCGTCCAGTCCGGGAGCCCTATTGTTTTTCCCCGCTAGTATGGCCCTTCTGATTTCGTGTTCAGAGAAAGGGGGGCTCGGGATTATAACTTCGTCGGTATTTCTCTTTCTCGGTCTTGTCTCTTTTTGACATAGTACTTGTCGCATGTGTTCCTCACATAGTTGTATGGGTATACCTGTCGAGAACCTCGGTTGTCTCGGTCTTAGCGCTTTATAGGGGTCTTTCTCAATTTCGTTAATCAGTTTGTTATGTTGCTCCTCTAGGTACATCTTTCTTTTCAGATTTAGGAGATCCTTGTATTCCCTCCTTATATTATGATATGTCATCATATGTCGTTTCTCTCCCGTTTGGCTCGATGTAGGACTTGTAGGACCTGTCGTCTCTTCTCGAAGCATTCCCTGTTGAACCATACTTTCCCTTTCTTCCCCTTTCTTCTTCCTTATTGTTGGAGTAGCATTCTTCATCCACATTTCGATTCCATCTGATGCTTCGGAGATGTTCCCATCTCGTGCAGCCCACTTAGCATCCTCCAGTTTTTGGACTGTTTCTTTCAACTTATTCTCGCCAAGCTTTTTTGGGAGTATATTATTCTTATTCTGGGCCTGCTGTTCTCTATATTGTGTGCCATCCTCCCAGGATAGCTCAGTTAACATAGGTATGTGTTTTCTCAACAGGGGCCCGTCTGTTTCAAGCAGTGGTTTTTGTGTCTCTATTGTGAAGCTGGCAGTGAACACCAGGTCTATTGCACTACTACCATTGTAGCAGATGTACGTTATCTCATCTCGCGAGTGTCAACCCCTCTCCTTGTATGTAATCTATCACTGATTCTGATTTTCCACTCCTTTTATCTATAGGGCAATTAGTTACCCGCGAGTATTATCCTATCAGTACGTGACACTGTATCCAGGGCCTGTCGTATGCAGTCTACCACCTCTGCTGCGCTACATTCTGGTCTACAGTATGTACTTATCACAGTGCTGATCCTTGTTTTGACAACTAACATGTCATCTTCTTTTAGTAGTACCTTGAAAGGGGTCGCATTTGCCGATAATAGACATGTTAGGGCTACTCCTCCCGATGGTCTACCTCTGACGTCTTGTTTGGCTGGCAGGGTTGTTATGAAAAAGCCGGCCTGGTTTTAACAGGTTTTATCCACTTGAAAAAAGCCAGGCATTTTATCCGGCAAAAATAAAATTGAATAAAAATAATTGAAGATCCTTTCATGTTTTTATTTCCAAACATCACAAATTTAAAAGTTACAAGCTCAGAACCTCTAGTAGGCCTACTTAGGCCTACTGAGTGCAAATGCAGAGCTACCAGTTTTATCCACTTGAAAAAAGCCAGGCATTTTATCCGGCTAAAATCAAATTGAATAAAAGTTCCTTTCATGTTTTTATTTCCAAACATCACAAATTTAAAAGTTACAAGCTCAGAACCTGTAGTAGGCCTACTTAGGCCTACTGAGTGCAAATGCAGAGCTACCAGTTTTATCCACTTGAAAAATGCCAGGCATTTTATCTGGATAAAATCAAATTGAGTAAAAATAATTGAAGTCTCTTTCATGTTCTTATTTCCAAACATCACAAATTTAAAAGTTACAAGCTCAGAAACCTGAAATTGTATTTAACTTAGTGTAATTTAATACAGTGAGTCCCACGCAAGAGTTTGCCAATGACACGGGTTTTTGCGTCGCGGCGGGCACAGCAAATAATGATTCAGGTTCTCACATTTACAGTTAAAATTACAATGAAAATAACCATGTACCTCATCACAAGAGATGTTGAAAATGTCCTCCTCTTGCATCCACACAATACTGGCACCATTTTAGGAAATTTTCTTTTACGCGCATAAGTTCAGCTTCCGAAATAGAGTTATTTTTTCTTGTGATATTGTCTTCAAGTTCTTCTAATGTATGGGAAATTGACCTGTACACTTTATTTTTGAAGTTTCCCCATAAATAATAGTCACATGCTGTTAGAAGAACTTAAAGACAATATCACAAGAGAAATTAACTCGGAAGCTGAAATTATGCGTGTGAAAGAAAATTTCCTAAAAAGGTGCCAGTATTGTGTGGATGCAAGAGAAGATCATTTCCAACAGCTCTTGTGATGAGGTTATAATTTTAACTGTAAATGTGAGAACCTGAATCATTACACCGATCGCGGCTTTATTTGCGTAGATATTTCACCCGATCGCTCGGGAGTTGGAGCTGTGCCCGCCGCGTCGCAGAATCCCGTGTCATTGGCCAACTCTTAATTGGGACTCACTGTACCACTTCACTGTGTAATTCCGAGCAATAGTTAATTACCGTATTTACTCCAATATAATGCACCCTCAAATTTAATGCGCACCCTGATTTTGAAACTTAAAATCATAAAAAAAGGGTTTGTTAGCGAATGTAATGCGCATCAATAGGAGGATATTTTATTTGGAATTTTGTCACAGTATTTATATAATAATGAACCAACACATAAACATTTACAGTTAACTGCCAGTTTTAGGCCTACAAGTAGGCCTATAGGCATGGCTCATCATTATTCACTAATGTGTTCATCACTGGAATCCTCGGAGGTGCTTATTTTTTATTGCTAAATGGACAAACAAAACGTTAAATGAATGTTTCACAATAAAAGCTGATACCGCTCTTAAATGAGTTTAAAATCGATAATGCACAATATTCCACATTTGCACTATAGAACTGACAAAAACAATTATTTCATTATGTTTCAGAAATTAAATTTCATATGGTGTAGGCTAACGATAAAATGAACGAAGTCGAGAATTATAGCAATGCATTGTTATGTAGATCAATATTACCTCCGACCTACGAAACGGATTTGTACTAGAATTTAACGCGCACCTCAGTATTGAAATCTACAAATGGACAAAAATAGGGCACGTTATATTCGAGTAAAAATGGTAAATTCACCATTCATCATAAGACTCTTGTATATTTGCTTTATTCTGCCTGTTGATGTATACAAGCTTTTGGGCTTTTTCATTCCCTAGTCTGTTTCTCAATTTTGTTTGTATTAACCCAAATGAAGAAAATACTCATTCGATTGATGCAGAACTGGCCGGCATACGATGTAAAGATTCTATGGCTCCAGCGATAGGTGATTACTAGGGCAAGGCATGACCATAAAATAGTGAAAAAATGCAAAATAAAAAATGCATTTGTGACCTAAAAATAGTGAGAAAATGACACAATATTTAAAGAAAAATGACCAATAAATTTTCTACATTACTTATATATATATATATATATATATATATATATATATATATATATTTTTTTATTTTTTATTTTTTTTGGCCATTTGATGTTATTATTATTGAATTCCCAGAACAAACAGCCTATAATATAGTGTTATATATTATAACACTATATATATAGTGTTATATATATTATAACACTATATATATAGTGTTATATATATTATAACACTATATTATATAACACTATATAACACAACAGCCTTATATTTAGTGTTTTTAAAGTAATGAAAAGCAATTATACAGATGACAGTGCGTTATATATGAATTTACAATATAAAACACACTTATTTTGTTATTAAAGAAGTAAGTAAATTTATACTACTAGGACACCCTTAGCGAAAAGTTTGCAATAGACGTGAATTAAAATTAACTATAATTAACTTGGCGGATATTCTCAAATAACAACGTTTGTCTATGTCTGAAAGTAACGATTCGTACATAGAAAAGCTCCTCTCTGCCTCCACAGAAACATTACTTAAAATGCCGAGAAAGACCTAAAAACGACGAAAATGGCCTAAAAATGCAGAAAATTACCTATCTTTTGAAAATGACGAAAAATGCAAAATAAAGCAAAAAATGCAATAACAAATAGCCCTTATTTAATTAATCAATTATTTCATGATACACGTTTATTTATATTCGAGCTATCTTTTAACCTTCATATAAAAAAGATGCAAAATCATCAAATGCCTTGCCCTAGTGATTACGCTTCAGATTTGTGTGATTGATGGAGAAATAAGTATAAAAAAGTCCCTTTTATAAAAAGAGAGTTGTTAATTATGTATTAATTGATATCTTTTATTATTTAATTTTTAATTTGGCTAAGGATTATTGTTCTAAAGATATTTAACTATTATTTTTAATATTTCAAACTTTATTTCATTGGTAATTTTAGTCTCAGTTGGTCCTCATGAATTCATTTCGGCATGCCTATTGGCTGAGGTATATTTTAAAGTGTTTTTGACTTGCGAAAATTCAAATCTCTCCTTATATAAGCGCTATCGAGAAACTAGTTGTTGATTTAAAGATTACTCATCAAGAGCTTTTCAACGATACCCCACAAGACATGGTTTTAAAAATTTTGAATTTCCACCCTCACCCCCACAACCACTGAATCATTGGTGTCAAATTTATGCAGACAAAGTTTCCCTCTAAACCCCATAGGGCCCTAAATATAATTTTTTCAAAATTTCAACCTGCTCCCACCTCCCCCAACCAGGAAAAATTGATTTTAGCCGGCTAAATCTGATTTTAGCTGGCTAAAATCATGATTTTAACCGGTTAAAATTGAAAAAAAAACCACTGGTCAGGTTTTTTTCAATTTCAGCCGGCTTTTTTACAACCCTGTTGGCTGCGCATGTATGTTGTATAGCCCTGGAATGTTAGTCGCTGTCTCATCTGTGACGAAAGTTTCCGTCAGGATACATATGTCACACATCCTGAAGATATCACTAGGCATGTTCATTAAGCACTCCTTTTAGTCCTTCTACATTCCAGTTTAGAACTCTTGTCACTTTTCTCTTTTCATTATAACAGTTATAATAGCAGAAGGATAAGTAAAATCTGGAACAGGGCCGAAAATTTATGTGATAATGCCTAACGAGACAAGAAGGACCTGGATAAGAAATATGTCAGCTTAACCTATAATCCAATGACTAATGGGAATATGGGTAAGTTGTTGCGGAATTATGATTTAATTCCAGCATACAAGACTGAGCGAACTATTGAGAGTATATTTTCTAACTTTAAACAGGTTGGCAGGGTAAAGACAGAGATGGAACTACCTGGAGTTTACTCGATAACATGTAAAGAGTGCAGGGGATCGTATATTGGTGAAACGGGGAGGTCGTTTAAAGTGAGAGTGATGGAGCATGAAAGGGACGTAAATCTCAGGAGACCGGCAACCGGTTTAAGCCAACACATGGTCGACAGTAAGCACCACATTGACAAACTGAGGATTGTAAAAATCGAACACGACCCCGTTAAGAGGAAAATTATGGAGGTGATAAACATCATTGGCAACCAAGGGAGTTTAAATAGGTACGATGGGGACCTCGGAGAAGATTGATTAAGTCTGATCAAGAGTTTTAAAAACAGTATGCGCATGGTAAAATTTCTCTCGCCCCCTGCGATCGATAGCTTGGACTCCGATTATAACATCCCGGAAGGTTGGGTAAAAAGATTTGGCAGAACAACAAGTCTCCAAGTTAATGTCCCAAACGATCCAGAAGACATTGAAACCGGCGATTCGGCTTAGTGATACGCAAGTCGCAGTCGAGGAGAGCAGCAAGTGGGACTTCCATTTCCTTCCACTTAGTGTTCCTGATGAAGGCCTAGTGGGTGGGCCGAAACGTCAAGTTTTATAGGTTATGTGACATCCATTGTGGATTTTTAAACTGTGTTGTGTTTTGAAGTTTTGTCTTGCATACAATGGAAAAAGGACTATCTTCAATTTTGTGTGCAGAAGTTAAACATTCTTAACCCATCAATAATTTTAATATATCAGTTTTGCTATGTTTCGACTGATAAAATTCCCTGCAGATTTCTTCAGGACACTGATATTATGATAAAAACAACATTAAAAGAAATGATCTGCAGTGATAAAAAGTTCAAAGGGCTCGGCTTATTTCGTGCAACTTGCGAAGCCCATCTTCAAATCATTAGTTGCCAGGTCCTATTCGTTTCAAGAAATGCTATATTGAGAGCACAAGGGACTTAGAAACTGAACTTTTAGCAGCCACCACCAAGCTACCATTTCATAATCACAACATTACCCCTGAGGATATAAAAAATAAAAGGGGGAGGTTCGACCCATACATAATAAGGAAAATCTTACGTCGTGAGGAGTATAGCAAATGGTCCTCACTACCTCAGAAATGTAAAGGAGTCTGTCTTTATGAAGATTATACTCCAGCCAGTAGCTGCGTTAGACATCATAAGGACCTCTCGATTTCTGAGTGGAAAGTTGCCATGAAGATGATGCAGCAAGATTGATACTCTTGCTCATGTCTTGGGTTCCTGTCCCTTTGGTTAACTAAGTTACATAGAAATAAAACACTACAAGATCTGGTCAACCATCGCCAAAGCGCTACAGACCAGCGGTTTCACCACACACAAAGAAGTGCATGGCTTGGCAGACCATGGCAGCATGCATCATATTGACATCATTGCACTCAAACCCGGATCCAAAAAAGGTTATATATAGTGGGCCCAACCATCAGGTTCGAGTCGTATAAAGGGCATGCGGAGGATGTCAGTAGTGAAAAGAATCTATCTATGAGCCGACCATCAGCTACTACAAGGAGGCTACTACCTTAATAATATCAAAGTTATTGGCCTACTCATTGGTGTCAGAGGAACATTCACCAGCTTTTTTTTCCTTCTGTCGTAGATTATAAATACCATCTAACACCATCAAGGAAATGGCCTAGAATAGCGAAAATCATCTTTACATATATTGACACACCATTTGTATTTTACCCAGTAACATGTAGGCCTATACAACCATGTTTTTTGTTCATGTTTATTTTATCCTTTCCGTTTTTAGTTTTAATTTAAAAAAAAATAATTGTTCAATATTTTTTGTCATAAGACAACCTCAGAAGTTGGGGAGATTGATAAAATAAAAAAATATTGTTTCAGATGTCGCCTTCTGTTTCGTTATTGTTATACTTGAATAGATTTCTTTAAGCGTATTCATTTTTTTTCCAGATTTAAAATCGCTTTGTGTGGGAGAATCAGATAATGGGATTGAAGGCTGCCATCCAGGCATTGAAGTAAGTAAAGTGTCTCTACATTATAGCATGCTTATAATTAGAGCCCGGATTTCCATGCAAATGCATGTTATTATATACTTCGGTTACACTTCTGAAACTTTGTAGTTACTCATTAGATGACTTATGGATTCCAAATAACCATACTTTTTCCATGCATGTTTGCATATTTCGGCCTTTTTATGGCAAAATTCATGCATAATGCATGTTTTGGATTTTTTTGGTTTAATATAGCATATTCAGATGTTTTTAATGCATATATACTCTCCTTCCTTCCAGCATCAGGGTCTGCTGTATGCTGTCAACATTTAAAACTAGGCTAAACGAATATCTCTCCAAAAAACGCTAATCTTTTTGTTTAGGTATAAATCATTTGCGTTTTATTGTTTTTTGTATATTGTAGATCTAAGATAAGTTACTTTTTTTTTTTTTCTTTCTAGGATAACACACTTTACTAAAATAGTTTTATTTCATGTAACATAGGCTAAATTCACTACTGTATATGTATGTATCTAGTGTATTAGTATTACTTATAGAACTATGTTAGTGTATTTGTTTGTTTCTTCTTTTCTGTCTCTGGTTGAGTGTAAGAGAAGGCCCTAAGGCCTTAACTCTGCCAGATTAAATAAAGATTTTATTATTATTATTATTATTATTATTATTATTATTATTATTATTATTATTATTATTATTATTATTATTATCTGGTTTTAGTGCATAATATCAAGTTACCATGCATAACTGTGCATATTATGAATGTGCCTCCCTAAAATCTCGGCTTTTCAAAGAAATGTAAAAATAAGTGATGGCGCAATAATGAGACAGATCCCTTCAGTTCCAGTTTCAAAACTTGTAGAATGGTGAAACTAGGAATCCCTAGTCTCTTGCACACATTCACGAAAAAAGATAGAATGCTGCCCCGGTCAGAAGACCGATGATTTCTATTTTTTTAAGTTTGTATTTGGCCATATAATGTGTTGTAGGCTGATATATGGCTTGCTTCTCTTCATGAACCTCCTGAGGCTGATTTAAATGAGATTCCATTCTTAAGGTTGGGTCGAGGATGTAAGCAGCAGCAGAGTTCTCTTTGTAGGCAATAATGTCAATACGTCGAACACTTCCTTTATCTGCTAAACCATGAACTTTTCATGGACTACATAGTCAACTTGCTGGAGACCGTTTGCAATGACAGTCCTGGTGGAATGGTGTCTCTCATTGTGAAGTGCATTACCATGATGACAAGAACCAAGAACATGAGAGAGTGCAAGTATATTTTGAAGCCAAATTAAATTGTGTTTATTGATTATGCTATATAAAAATGCCCCCTAAAACATTTATACAAATAATTGGGGATTTTATGCAATATATATTGTGTTCACAATGTCAGTAACATAAAAGATTAAAATGATAAAAAGTACACATATAGCAGTCACACTAATTTAATAAATGGTGCAAAAATACGTTGCACAAACTTTCTCGCATATACGTGTTAAAGACTAGCACAGAAAAAATTAAATTAAAGAGACAATTAAATTTTACTTATTACATTTTCATAAAACTAACAAGTATCTAGAACGGAAAGCATCAGGGTCGATCTTTATGTTCAATGCTTTTACCGTGAAATAATAATAAGAATAATAACAATAATAATAATAATAATAATCAATGACAGTAAAACTGCATATTATTAGTAGTACTACTACTACTACTACGGGAAAATTCAAATATAAGTCGCACCTTGGGATAAATTGGTCCCACCCAACCTATCTTCACCGATGCAGTTTCTTTTATACCACGATCTAGCAAATTCTTCTGTCCTAGTATTATGAAGATACTCGTGATTGGACGTTGGAGGTGTGACGTCTTACCGCTAGATGAGAGGTGGCAGGCTGACAAACCTTGCGGCAGATATAATATGCCACATTTTCGAAACCTACAAACAGTGTATCGTACATTATTCGAAAATGCAAGCGCGCTTCGCTACGGCTACCGCCTCCGCTTCGCGCACTTAACTATGTGGTTAGTGTTATGCATTATTTAGCTATATGCAACAGTATACATGGGCAGTTGGTCACTCTGTTTCGCTCAGAAACAAAATACATCACACAGTCCGTGCAAATGTGAATATCGAATGGGGAAGATTAAGGGGCAACTTATATTTGAATTTCGCCACCACTACTACTACTACTACTACTTAGGTTATATTGCACGCTTTAACTGCATGTAGGTCATACCACGTGTTTAGTATGTTTGCGTGAAACATTAGTCTATATCAGCGTTTCTTAACCTTTTTGAACCCGAGGACCTCTAAAATGAGTAAAAAACTTTACGGACCCCAAATTTTACATCCAATTTTTAAAAGTAGGCTATATGTAGGCCTATATTCTTAAAATTTGGGGTATTAAATAACAGGTCGTTATAACGAAATACATTTTTTTTTAATCCGACGGAAACACAGTTATTGAATTGGAATGAAACTATTGACAGTAAAATTATATTTTGAACACACTTTAATATGTATTACCAATTTGATAAAAAATTAGGAATTATGTTATTAGGCCTACTCACTTCTAATGAGACGGTTGAGCTTGACGCCTCTTGCAGAGTTCCTGTTTTTTGGCTCAATATTAGTCAAATTTAGTCGATATGACCTGTATTTTCGAAGATTTTAAACCTTTGACATCTAGTGTCCATTTTATGTGAAAAATTTCTACTTCTTTACTTCCCACTTGCTTTATGATATTTTTAAATTAATTATGTCTGCGGACCATCTGCACCGAGTTCGCGGACCACAGTGGTCCGCGGGACCATAGGTTGAGAAACGCTGGTCTATATTAACAACTCATTCGCGTCATGTTTCTATTGTTTAGTGATGTATTCTTATGTGATATTCAGTTTAAACGATTATAATATCCAGTGACATAGCGGCGATGAGTTATGGAAAATAAGCAAGTCCTACAAACCCGGCGTTTGCCTTTGCGAACGACGGAACCATGAAAAACCCAAGTCAATTTGGGCAGTCACGAGGTTTGATTTGAACTCAGGACCTCTTCCCTGCTAGCCCATAGGCCTAGCACCTCGCTGTAATTGGTTTTAGTGTGTTCATTGCGACTGAGCTAAACTGATTGCATTTCACAACAATAAGTACATTAGGCCTATAGTTTTCTTGTTACTAGGGGCAACAAAATGTCATTCATATTTTAATTTACATTTATGTTCTGAAATTCGCAATTAAGCTGTCCTTATTTCGTTTTTATCTTGATATCTATTAAATGTACAAAGAAATGTGTTAAACAAAAAATGTTCATTTTAAATTTTTCTACAACTTTACTGTGATAGGTTTTCATGTATCGCCTACTGTAATGGATATAATCTAGAAAAATTGAAAATGGATACGATTAAAGTGCCCCTTAAGTCATTTTTGCAGAAATACGGATATAGCCATTTTATTAGTCACAGATAAGACTTTACAATTTTAAATTTTTATTAAAATCGTTAGAGCCATTTTTTCAAAAAACACGTTTTTTAAAAAAGTTTTCATGAAAAGTCCCCTTAATATTTCAGTTGTAAAACTAAATTTCTGGGCGGTTCGACAACATTTCGAAAAAGTTCTTAATTAAAAAAATGAAGTAAATACAATGAACCGTTTACCCGCTGTGCTTGTCCACAGACAGACAGACAGACGTCATTCCAAAAATATTTTTTTCGGTTTCTAGGCTTCATGAAACGTGCTCTCCCGGTGTTATCTCGACTTCGATTTTTTGTCACTATCACAATACTTTCTCTATACTACGTATATGCGAGAAAGTAAAAGCATAATTTGGCTTCAAAATTTACTTGCACTATCTGATACATATAGATCTCGTTTTCAGATACCTAGTCCTTGTCTAGTTTTTTGATAGTGGTTTATAGGTGGTTTTTTGCTTCATACATTATTCTCATCTAAAGTTGAACAGAAAGAGTATCCATGAATGAGAGTATCAACATGACAAGTGAAAGTTTGGAAGTTGAAATTAATTTGCTATTGTTCCAGGAAAGCAGAAAAGTTAAAAGAAAAAGTACAGAACTCAAGAGATTTACTGAATGACAATGAAGCCTGGGTATGTCAGCAGCAGCTGCAGGTAAGAGACATCTCCTTCTAATCTTCTTTCTAATACGGGTAAGGCAAGACCAGGTGACGTGCCGCACTTTTCTGGAAATTCGTCAACCTCAAAACAGGATTGAATATTTTGAAAACTCTTTTTGAGATTCCAAGCTATCATCTTCCCTCCATGTATTTCAGCAACAGAAATATTTATAAAATAATAATTAAAAGTGTAAATACAATTATTGAATTGAAAGGCATGGCGGAAGATATGCCGCGTTAACAGGGTGCTATGCCGCATGTATGGGAGACATGCTGCATTCATAATATCAGTTTAAATTTACCTCAAAGGCACGTATAGAACAAAAGAGAACCTATTAGCACAATCTCTGAATATGGGGGACTTGCCTTTTTTCATTTTCTGTACCAAGTACCAAGTCAGGCCCAAGTGAGGGTTTTCCCAATTTCCTGTCTCCATGCGCCTATGAATAGTCCTCTCTGGCATATGATAGCAACGTTTGGCTTCCCGAATGGAACTTTCCCCTGCCTTAATTCGCCAAACAGATTCTTGTAGGTCACTGTCATTCCATAGGCCACGTTGTTTAATTCCCTCCCTTTCCCCATACCGAGTTGGCATGTTTATTGCTGAAAAGAGCAGAAAAAATAATTTTGGTGTGTAATTATACTGCAAGACATTGTGTGGCGTGCCACCCTTGAAAGCTGTGCGGCATGTGACCCAAAACTCCGGGTCACGCACTGCACTCATCTATAGAGCTTATTGTTATTGTTGTTATGGCAAACTTCACTCACAATATCTTTACCTCTAAATAGTCTATTAAAAGTAGTACACGTAGAAAAAATGGAACAAATACAGATCAGGAAAGAATAAAGTAACAAGTCCAAAAAAGTTTCGCAGTGAAACTCGTGCACTTACCTGATAAATACCGCTTTAATAATAACATAAACACCACAAACAATGAACACATGCAATCCAATTACTCTAGGGCGGAAACTGGAAATGGTATCACGACAACTAGCGGTACCTAGTGTCAAATGTTCAAGTTAGAGGGGGTGCGGCATCTGTCCTGGTGCGGCGTGTCACCCAGTCATGCCTTATGTCTGAATGCAGATTCTAACAACTTATTTCTTCCAGTAGGCCAAGTCCCTACTGGAGTAGTCCCAAGTGAGTATTTTTCAGACAAAAACTTTTTCCCCCTAAACTTGAAATTTGCTTTGCTTGATAAGTATTATCTTTATTATTATAATTTTATATCACATCAGCAGAGGGAAGCATAAGGAATACATTTTTCCTTTGTGGAGAAGTGGTCAATCAAAAAGGACAATCTATTAAGAAAATACAATAACAGAGGTTCCAACCATTAGGGGTTGTCCATAATTATTATGGTTTGAACTCTTAATATGGAATTATGGTCAAAGGGAAAATTACTATGGAAAACTAAAATTATTGCAAAAAAAGGAAATCGTGAAACCAAAATATCAACGCTCTTCTATGTTCTTCTACTTCGCGAACAAACTCATCACTTCCGTCATGTTTCTGAGAGTAGAATTACGATAACAGCAGAGACTCTGGTGGCTAAACTTAGTCAGTTTTGGTAGTTTTTGGTTATCATTGGTTTCCTTCTTCCTTCTCTATTGGCTTTTCTCCTTTATTGTATATGGTCTTTGCTTTCTCTATGTCTGGTATCGAATTTCCGTTTCCATTAATTGTCATTTTCTTATGACAAAAAGCCATAAACCCAAACTTGTAGTTCTCTCAAAATCCTTTATTGGAAGTGCAGTTGGTTTTATGATAATACTTACCATTTAGTTACTGTAAGCCTCCAAAAAAAGCCAGCAGCAACTTTTTTGCTACGTCCACCATTTTGAAAATTTGTGGGGGTAAAAAATTAAAAAGAAAAACTAACTTTTTGTATTTTTATCATCGGTTAGTGTGCCAAATTTCAAGTTTCCAGTTCATCTGGAAGAGGGTACATTAATTTCAGTGAGTGAGGGAGTTAGCCAAGTGGCTTTATATTATAGTGATAGCTTCACTGTAAAGAGTTCCACTAGTAAAATAAATACACATGTTTAATAATATTATTTATTACTTTAAGTGTGTGATAATCAATTTTTTTTTTCAGAGAATTTATCAGCAAGTTCTTATTCTTGACTTAGAGTATGCTCTTGACAGGAAAGTGGAACAGGAGTTGTGGAATCATGGATTTAAAAATTACATTGGCACTTTACAGAATTTAACAAAGGATAAGAAGGTATGTTTATGCAGTGTTGCATTTCTGTTCCATTGAAAATTTGCTCTAATATGTAATAGTTTAAAAGCAACAAATTCCTGACAAAAACTACAATTATGAATCATGTGTTTCATTACAGAATCCAAAAAGAACAGAGTCACAAGCCATGTTGTCCTGGTGTCTGGAAGCAGCCAGTGGCTTTTACTTGAAACTGCTGCAGGAGATATGCACTGCTTTCGATTTAGACCTTCCTTTCAGAAGGTAAAGATGCACTTACTAATATGTAAAGTGTTTTATTTTATGCATTCATTTATTAAGTGCCAGTATGGTACTTTATGAGATTGTATGTGGGGTACGAAAAATGTCTGTCTGTCCGTCCGTGTATCTGTACCCGCCATAACGCAAATACGCTTTATCGGATTTTCATGAAAATTGGTATACGCATTTATAATGTCCATGGGAAGAACCCTATTGTTATTGAACCAAATTGGTTCACCGGTACCGGCGTCAAACCCAATTTAGTGATTTTATTTAAAAGCGCCATAACTCAAATACGCTTTATCGGATTTTCATGAAATTGGTATACACATTTATAATGTCCATGGGAAGACGTCTGTTGATATTGGACCAAATCGGTTGGCCGGTACCGGAATAATGCCCTATTTAGTGCATTTTTATGGTATTACATAACAAAAGGCCCCATAACTCAAATATGCTTTATGGGATTTTCATGAAACTTGGTATACGCATTTATAACGTCCATTACATGAAGCCTATTAATTTTGGACCTAATCGGTTGACCGGTACCCGAGTAACGACTAATTAAAGGTCAGATGTTTTTTAATTTTTGTCTACCAGTATAATATGACAGTTAACACTATTCCTTCACTTATGTTATCAAACGACACCATCAAACTGACTGAGTTGGCCAAATGGTAACGCCTTGGACTTGTATTCTGGAGGTCCCCGGATCAAATCCCGGAACCGGCCGATTTGATAAGGACTTTTTAAATTTTATTTTTTATTTTTATGTGAGAGCGCGATTGTCAAGGTATCACAAATCTGTAGTTCGGCTGACGCTGGTCGATTTTAATCTGATTAGAAAAACTTATTTTCTGCATATCATAATTGCATTTATAATTGATTCAACAAAAACATACTGGCACTTTGTTATATCAGTTTACCTGATTTTATTTATTTATTTATTTATTTTACATGCATAATTACATATACAAGTTATACAAATGCAGATACAATTTTATGTACTCATACCTAATTGTTTTAAATGTTCACTTATAAAACCAAATTCACTGACTAGGTAAGTTTGTAACCAGGAATATTTTGGATACCATACTGACCCAGCTGTAAGATAAGTCTTTTCGCCCCAGTTTGTTGTTCCAAAAATACAGAATCATCTTACATTCACATATTAAGCTTTTGTAGATGATAGATATATAAGCATTCATGAACCACAGATTATTGTCTCTGTTGGACATTACATGAGAATATTATAGGAGAAAAATTCCTCCGACACTGGGACTTGAACCCAGGACCTTTGGCTATTTGCGCCAATGCTCTACCAACTGAGCTAAGCCGGAGTTCAATTCACAGAGCCAGATGGAATCTCTCTCCCATGACTGAATGCCCTATTGGTCTACCTCACAGACAGACAAGTTATGTCATATGCAGTACTGTGAGGCACACTAATTAGTGATTTTTGTGACCGGGCTCCCACTGTTATTGTACAGTTAACATTCAAGATAGATGTATAAGCATTCATGAACCACAGATTATTGTCTCTGTTGGACATTACATGAGAATATTATAGGAGAAAAATTCCTCCGACACTGGGACTTGAACCCAGGACCTTTGGCTATTCGCGCCAATGCTCTACCAACTGAGCTAAGCCGGAGTTCAATTCACAGAGCCAGATGGAATCTCTCTCCCATGACTGAATGCCCTATTGGTCTACCTCGTCTGTCTGTCTGTCTGTGAGGTAGACCAATAGGGCATTCAGTCATGGGAGAGAGATTCCATCTGGCTCTGTGAATTGAACTCCGGCTTAGCTCAGTTGGTAGAGCATTGGCGCGAATAGCCAAAGGTCCTGGGTTCAAGTCCCAGTGTCGAAGGAATTTTTCTCCTATAATATTCTTTTGTAGATGAGTTCAGTGTTTTTCCCTTTGTGTGTTGACTATATGGCCCAGATTCCTAGGTTTGTTCCTTGCTAGCTATCTGTAATATTTTAACAAATTATTCATTTTATAGGCATGGTAGTCACACAGTCCAATCTTATAAAACTTAAAAGTGGCTAAATAAGATGTTAAAAACTAAAAATGGCTAAAACTCCTCTCAAGTAAAAATACAATAAAATATTAATAATTATAATAATTAATCTAATTACTATCGTTATACTAAATATTACTTTCTTAAATCTCTGCCTACATTTTGCATCTTGCTCACTGTTGCCTGAATATTATTTTGTAAGCTGAAATATAGCATTGTATTTTGTAGTGTTGTTGTTTTGTAATCCCATTATCCCGGTGAAGGATATCTTAAGTGAACCGAAATTCCCGGTTTGTTTAGAAACAAATTAAAGACATTCTTAGGAAGCTTACACTTGCAACTGTTTATTTACAGTCTTTGCTCCACCAAACGCCGAAAGTGAAATATTCTAAAAGTTGATTAATTGAAAAACGTTGAGTTGGAAATGACAGGGGTAGTTCTAAAACTAAACAAAAAGTATTCCTAAAGTTTTGTGGTTCAGAGCCGTGGAAATTTAAGTAATAATAAAATGATTTAAAATACCTTTTCAAAGTGTTTATTGTATTTATTCAAGTGAAACTAAAAAAAAAAAAACCTTCTGAAAATGGTAAAAAATCTAATTTTTTATTTATCCAAAATGGCATCAGCTCATTTCATGACTGACCACAGGGGTCCTGAATACGGGTACTGTATGCATCAGTATTACAATATTAACAATATACAATATAAATAGCATAAGAATGCAATTTGGATTTACTGATTTATGCATCTTAACTCAGCTGGAGGAGTATTAATAATCTTCTATTTAAGTGGAATACAAGTGCCTGTGTAGGATACAAAGCGAGTCCTTTATTATCCCCACAAGTATGGTACGCACAAGTTCCATGGATATTCCTAGGGAGAGAAGATAATTCCATGTGAATTTCGGTAAAGTGCCTCTGCTACCAAACAAAAGACCAGTCACTGACCAATGACTCAACTCGATGTCATAACGTTGAGCAAGGTCTGGAAGACATGGTTCGTGAATTGATTTTTTCTCTTCGTCAACTGCAGAAGCCTGGTTCACGTCAATTTCAAATCCTATTGTAGGATCTAATACCACAGCTTTTCCATTTCGATGATTTATGGCTATAATGTCAGCTCTCCTAGTTGAACCATTTGTCGAGATACAATGAACCTCCTTATAGACATTCCATTTCATCTGCTTCACAATAGTGGCTAGAGTAGTTCTCACTTTGTGATGCCTTGTAGTGATAACTATTTTAATATATTTAAAAAAACTAAAAGAGGGTTTATAAAACCCTAAAAATCCGAGCTCTGTTAATAACTTATGCCACATTACTGGATATTCATTGATGTTTTGATTTTATATTTAGTTGCATTTTCTGTCATTGTTACATGGGTATTTGAATTTTGTGACGATTACAGTAACACAAAAATCTAAACACAAGAAGATTAAACACAAAGAGAATTTTAATGCATAATTAAACCATTTATATTAGTTGTATGATTTTATAATTCAGCATTATTGAAATAGTAGCACAATTAGTGGTACTACCTTCAGTTTTGATCGATAGAATTTTTTCTATCACACTCTTTTTAGTTTTGGACATATTTTGTGCAAAGAAACAGTATTGGCTGTTTCACAGACCACAGTCAGGATGTCCGGTTACTTACCACTATAACCATGGTTAGACAGAAAGCCGTTGCACAGATGATTTGGCTCTGTTAAGAATCCGCCTGCTCATCTCGCCATTGTTTTTCTTCAGAAGAATTTATTAGTGGTATTTAGATGGCAATGACTTATTTGTTGATGAATTTTTCAAAGCGTAATTGCACATTACTGTAAACCTGTATAGGAATAAACCTGTTGATAAAGCTTTATTGCAGTAGCATGCCCCCCAATTCTGCCATCTGCCATAGGCAGATGACGCAGCGGTTGGGTGGTAGGCCTAGTCCCTTCCGGGATGTAGCGTCACGGAGTTTAGTTTAGTATTCAGAATTGATGACAAAATTTAAGAAAAAGGAATAAGAGAGATTAGTATTTTTAAATTTTGAGGACTTGAAAATACTGTGTAATTGATCTAGTGGTTAAGTACAGTTTATTGTATTTAAGCAGAGTGATGGTGAAATAATATTGAAACAGAAACTCACAACAGGGAAGCCAACCAGATATCTCAAAAGTATTGACTGGTACACCCGAAGGGAAAAGACCACCTGGAAGACCTAGACTTAGGTGGAAGGACTATATTAGGATAGATTTAAGGGAAGTAGGATTTGCGAGGGATGATTGGATGGAGTTACTACTGAATAGGGTTGAATGGCAGGCTCAGGTAAGCGAGGCAATGAACCTTTGGGTTCCGTAAAATAGATAATATTTGTTTAGCTTGCTGAGGAATTGTCTATTGCCATTGTGTAAGTAAGTATTTTGTGGATTATGTGGCAAATTCTGCAAGCTGTTGTTTTACCTGTGTCCCTGACTTCATCCATTATACCAGCGATTCTCAACCTGTGGGGAGCGACCCCTAGGGGGAGCGCGAGCAGACTAGAAGGGGGGCGCAAGAATATCCAAGAGAAAATATTATTTGAAAAAATTATTAACTGACAGAAAAACATACACCTAGAAAAAAAATACATTTCGACATATTAAAAAAAACGTAAAACAACTTACTAAATAATAACTCACTTTATCAAAACATACTAAATTAAAAACAAATTAATTAATTATTAGTGACTTCCTTGGGCCTGTCTTGCAGAGCAAAGTTTTTCGAAGGAAGGCTCAATATTAGAAATAGCCACTCTCAGTTCTGTTTCTATATTTAGCCGAGATCTATATTTTGTCTTTAACGAAGCCAAAGCAGGAAATCCAGTTTCGCAAAGGAAGGATGTTGAAAATGGCAATAGAATGCGAAATGCTCTGGTTTTTAGTGCAGAAAATCATCATCTACTGCTGCCCAAAATTCAAATAGTGATTTATCACTAAATTGTTTTTTGGTTTCGCCACTTGTCGTGAAGTCTATGAATTTTTCTTCTTCATCAATTGAAAGTCCTTCGGGAGTCTTATGAAATGGATCCCTCACCCACTCGCAACTTTCTATCAAGTTATCGTCTGCAAGAAAATACTTTTTAAAATTCTTTTCTAGCGTGGCTAAATGATTTTCAATGGTTACAAAAACAACTTTTACATTTTCTTCTTCAGCCTTGTAAGTTTTAATACAATCATCCACATTTGCAAACATTGTTAGGTTTTTTTGCTTTAAATTTCTGCTCCACAAATCCAATTTTCTGCAAAAAGCATTAACTTTATCACTCGTATCCAACATATGTGTATTTGCTCCTTGGAGTTGAAGGTTCAAGATATTTAATTTCTCGAATATGTCGACCAAGTAGCTTAATTTCATCACAAATAAACCATCGTGAAAATTCTCGGTTTCCGGTCTGTTTTCTTCTTCAAGAAAAATGGCGACTTTATCAAAATACGTTGTAAAAATTTCCCACGTGATAACCATCTTGCCTCGCAATAAAATAATAACTGTGAATGCACCGAACCCATGTCTTTACAAAGTGCGGAAAAGATTCTCGATTTCAGGGGCCTCCAAAATACTCAGAATGCATTATTGTTGTATACATTATATTGAAAGTGGGGGGGGGGGGGGCGATGAAAATTATTATTGAAAACTGGGCCGCGAATACTGAAAGGTTGAGAAACACTGCATTATACCCATTGGAACTTTCCCTGCTGTGTAGAAGTATAGTGCCTTCAGAAGTCTATTTCTTGGTGAAATGGGATAATTTCTAACAAGAGGGAGGTCAATTCTTACACCTGTGAAGTTCAGTATGACCTGTATTACGTTACTGTTCATTCTTTTGAATGCTATGACATCCAATGTACAATGCTAGCAACTTAACTGCTCACTCAGGACCGGTTAGTAAGTTCTCCTGGATGGTGTTGTTTAACTCATAACCGTGCTCGGTGAAACGCAAATTCATGAAATTGCATGGTTAACTACTTGGTGTTATCTAAACTGCCCTAACCGAGGTCAGTCAGCCATTAAACTTCATTTCGTGATACTTATTAACCAGGTTGTTATCTAGTTTCTTTCCCTTTCCTCCCCTTTCTCATGTCAACCAATGGAGTTCAATCAGGACTAACCAGTAGGTCACAAGTACACTAAGGAGCTCAGGAGAGATGGCAACAGAGCTTGAAGAAGGGGGGGACAGTGTTATGCTTTTAGCATTGTGACATACATTCCTGCCGCTTGCCTTCTGCCAAGCTCCATACTCTGTGTCTACCATCTTTAACAAGGAACCTATTAGTGAACAATAATGTTGGTACCGGTACCATAATAAAAAGAGAGCGGTTATTCCAATTTCCAGCAATTGACATAGAATATAATAGATTAATAGATAGTGCATCATCACAACCAGGGGCGTATCCAAGATTTCTGTTCGGGAGGGGCTGTGATAAGCCTAACACTATTATCACTAGGACTCAGAAGTTCATGATCTAAAAATGCCTGAAAATGACCTTGAATTTATGAAAATATGGCATTAAAAATTGAAAATATGACTTAAAATTTCTAAATACATATTTAAAAAAAGGAATATACAGTAGTATAATAACAAATAACAAGTTATTTAAGTATTTTATATGACTACTTTAATATTATGTTTTCTATTATCGTTATGTTGACTATATTAATGAATGTCTCATAGCTAAGGAATTATTAGATCGCTTTGTCTGTAATGTTGGAAAAGTTCATTCAGAAGACAAAATAGGGAAAATGTAATGGAAAAATGAAAATTTCTTAAAAATTACTAGCAAAGAATAAAATGCCGAACCTTTTATGAGTCAAGATATGCAATTAAACTGTCTACTATCTGTGAAATTAAAGTGCCCTTATGTGCAACATATTAGCATTAGTTAACGTTTTGGGGGGGGGGCTGCAGCCCCCTCAGCCCCCTCTGAATACGCCCCTGATCACAACCCAGTGACATTACAGTGCACTTTTTACCCCCTCCCCAGTTTTACCTGTTTAATACAGCTTAGGGACTAACAGGTTTTCTGGAATGTTTGAAAAGGAATTATCATTGCTGCAATCAATCAATATAACTACGAGGGCCATTCAGTATTTAAAGAGACAAACTGACCTGGAGAAAAAATTGTTTTTTACAAAACAAGGCTTTTCCTACTTTTCAACATAATCCCCATCAACATTTATGCACTTGTCCCAACGGGTTACTAGTTTTTTTATACCGGCTGCAAAGAACTCTTTGTCTTGGTGTCGGAGCCAATTTCCCACAAATTTCTTGACATCCTTGTTATCCTGGAACTTCTTTCCACGTAATGCTTCCTTCAGTGGACCAAAAAAATGGAAATCGGGGCTATAAGGGGGATGAGGCAGTACCTCCCAACCCATTTTATCAATGGTTTCATGGGTTAATTAAGCAATGTGAGGACGTGCGTTATCTTGCTGGAGAATCACACCTCTCCTCTGAGGTCCACGACGTTTCTCTCTCATGGCTGGCTTCACCTTGTTCAAAAGCAAAGCATAATAATTTGAGTAGTATTGGCTGTTTATTGTATGCTGTCCCTCGAGATAATCACAATATACCGCACCTTCGATATCAGGTTGCAACTTCCAACAGGCCGGCCAGAATGGTGTTCGTCGGTCACTGATTCTCGGCCACTTTAGAAACTGTTCTACCCACTTGTTAAAATTTTCACGGTTCATACAACTTTCACCATACACTTTAGTCATTCTAGAGTATATATTAGCTGGATTTTCGCCTTCAGCAATCAAAAAACGAATCACACAACGTTGTTCAACCAATGTGGAATTTTCAAGAAGATCCGACATCATTAAACTTAATTTTGAGGTTATAAGCAGAGCAATGTTGATCCATCAGCTGATTAGAACTCATCCCAGTGATGCCAACTGAAATCCCAAATGTATCAAACTTGTACTACCAACCGTCTTTTCCCCAGACCAATTTGTCTCTGTAATTATTGAATGACCCTCATAACTAGAGACCGGACGTTAGGCACTTAAAAAGTTCAAAATAGGCAAGCAAAAAGACACTTAAAAATTGCAAAATAGGCAGGTAAAATAGGCACTAAAATTGCCAAAATAAGTGCTAAAACATTTACAGTTGCAAAAGAAGACAGTAGGTCGAAAAATATGAACTCATTCTGGATGTCTCTTGTTACTAATTGAAATAAAACATTTAAATCATGCAGTATTTAATCAAAATAACATAGGCCTACCCGATACACATAGCCTACTATAGATGGATCTAACCGAAACACTGTATAAACAATATTGTTCATTTCATTACCACTCGACGCACAATATACATTTACAAACACCGTTTACCAATCATTAACAAACATCATTGATTGCACATAATAACAAGATCTTTTTAAAATTTTCTACTCTTAGGTTATGCCTCCTATCAGACAGTACATTTTTTAGTACCAAAAACGACCTTTCCACTTCTACAGACGTTATCGGAGAGTACTTGTAAAGTGGAAGAATTTGTGGATCAATATCAATTGAAACACTGTTTTCACCATTAAGAATCATTCCTATGTCTTTTAATAATCTTTTATAATTTATCATTTATTAAGGCATCTGACAGTGGGTGTAAGCTAATTTAAGTAATGTCATTAACCCATGAGATGCAAATTGCATGGATTTCACCAATTTTTATGTAAGTTTTCAATAACATGCTTTTTTCCCTCGGAAAAGCGGAAATAGGCATTTATAGGCATTATAAGTTGAAATAGGCAAAAATAGGCAGAGTTAACTTTATGAAAAACAGCTCTAGAGAATACATTTTATTGAACAAAATGAGCTGCTTGCTTCAAGCAAGTTGCCATAGACACAGCATACCAATCAATCACTTTTGACAATAGTTCAAATGATGGTAAAAAATGGGTAACATATAAACAATAGTTTAAATAAAACATCTAAACAATTTTACTATATAATAAAGTAAAGTGCGCCCAATGGGCATTAAGATAAAATTAAACACTGTTATTCACTGCAGAGCTGCACTATTGATATTGTTCTTTTTGTGCATGTCAACGCATGGTATTTTGTGCACAAACTTCCACACCATATACACTTGCATTCGGGGCTCGGGTCATGATACCTTTTTTCTGTGCACACCCTATGGTGGAAGCCATGAATTGAAAAGCGCGTTACTGTGTGTCTTAGCTCATAGTTAGTACTTGTCCATTCGTTGCTGGTCATAGCATCAGTAGAATAGAAATCAGGTGGGATGAGATTCTTCTTTCCTTGTAGCTCTTGCAATAGAACATTATACTGTGGAGTGGACGGTAGCAACAGCTGGTACCTCAGCTCTTCAATGAAGAAGGGTTCCCTGATCAGTTCATATATCAGTCTTGAGGGTGTGTATTTTGATACACACAACACTCTTTTCCAGTATGCTGCTTTCACCTGCTCTAGCTTTTTCAAATCTCTTACAGATAGGTATTCCCAAGTTAGCTCTAAGCCATAGGTTGCTATAGGCGTTATCTTGGCTGAGAATAGTTTTTTGGCTGTTTCTACTGATAGCCGGTTTAGACGAGGTATGTCGTTCATAGCAATATTGGCTGCTATCGCTCTTTCTTGTGTGTGGGTTGAGAAAGTATTTCCACGTGATTGTAGCGTTACTCCAACGTATTTAAAGGCTGTCACTGAACCAAGTTTTACTTTGTTCAAATTGAAGCTGTCTTCCTTAGCTGGTCTTCCCCCTTTTTTGAACACCATTGTCACAGTCTTCCTTTCATTGATCGTGAGGTCATTTTCTTTCGCCCATCCTGTTAAATTGTCCAAAGCTTCCTGGAGGTTTTCTTTTTTTGGAGAAACTAAGACCATATCATCTGCATAAATGTAACTTTTAACATGTTCTGTTTTTGTTGCTCTCACCACATCATATGTCGCAATATTAAATAGTAGAGGGCTGATAGGGTCCCCTTGTAGAACCCCCACTGTCTGTAATATTGGACTGGAACTAGTTATGTTGTCATTAATCGTAATGTAGTTCTTTGATAAAATGTCTCCGACTAGTCTTATCATGTAGGGCTTGGCCCCTATAGCACGGAGTTTGTCTAATATTTGGGTTCTATTTATGGAGTCAAAAGCTTTTTTGAAGTCCACAAAGACTGCATATAGCTTCCCTCGGGGAAAACTCAGGGCTTCCATAACATCATCATGAAGGCACTTAACTGCTTGTAGCGTTGATCTACCAGGTCGGAAACCAAACTGCTCTTCTGGGATTCTGTCATTTGTTGTTGTCAGTAGTCTGCTTGCTATTTGCTTTGTAAGTATCTTCAGCAGTACACATTCCAGTGCAATCCCTCTATATGAGTTAGGGTCTCCAGAGTCCCCCTTCCCTTTATAAAGAATTTTGAGTGTGGCATCCCTCCATTTCTCTGGGATGGTCCCTTGCCGAATGCATTGGTTTAATAGACTGGTGATTAAGTTTCCCAGTACTGGCCAGCTCGCTTTAATATGCTCATAGAAAATGCCATCGGGTCCGCTATATATTCTTATATATGTGGTGGTGCAATATGCCCACTGAGTCAGCAATGATGTTTTCTGTCATCTGATTTAAGGATGATAAGTCCAGTCCCAGCTTCCTAAGTACGTCAGCAACCGATCAGTATACAGTACCTCTTGCTCCAAATAAAAGTCCATGGACAGTAAAATGCCGATCACCAAAATTCCTATTTTTATGACATCTATAACGGTTAAGAATATGCATTTTGCCTAACATCCGGTCTCTACTCATAACTATAATATAATATAATAATATATTTTATTCAGAATTTGGATACATTTAGCCTTGGCAGGTCACCAATCGATTGATATGGCCTCATAGCTAAAAGGAGTACAAAGACAGCTGAAATTAAAAAAAAAAAAAATGTTTGAATCATTGCCCTTGAGTTCTGCTTTTGTTAATCTGACAATTTTATTCTGGATTTCCCATCATTCCAAGCTGCTTTATTTTGAGTTTCCCACTACTTCTGGCCCTAGATATTTTATTTTGTTTACTGTTTTTAACTTCTCTTCTCCCAAATTCCAATACTCCTTCATGCTTTTTTGGTGCATTTCATACCTATTAATACTTTGGTTTTCTGTGTACGAGTATTTATTTTCAAATCCCATTCCTTGCAATGGTTTTGTACAATATTTATTACTTCCTCTGCCCGTACCATAGGTACTATAGGTAGAGGAAGTATTGTTTTCGACCCCAAAATTCGTAGTTGAGTTTTTAGCATATATACACGTTTCAAGGCACCCTGAATCCAAAAATACTATTTTTGGAAACATGTCTGTGTGTCTGTCTGTCTGTGTGGAAGTTTGTGAACAGGCTAGCTCCGAAACAGAGAATCGTATGAAAACAAAATTTCGTATTTGGGTCAGGTACCTTCTGAAGATGTGATTCGAAGATTGGCGACAAATTTCCCTTATTTTTAAGGGGACTTTACATGAAGAAATTTTCGTTTTTCGCGATTTTCTCGAAAACGGCTCTATCGATTTTCTTTAAATTTTACGCATGGATTGCTTGTACCAAGAGCTAAAACTTTTATTTGAAACATTTTTTCGAACAAATTCTCTGAAGGGTAGTTATAAGCAACCCACTGTGAATACGTGCTTTTTGCAATACGGCTTCTTGTAAATCGTACGAAAACAAAATTTTGTATTTGGGTTAGGTACCTTCTGAGGCTGTGAAGATTGGCGACAACCTTCTCTTATATTTAAGGGGACTTTACATGAAGAATATTTTGATTTTTGCTATTTTCTCATAAACGGCTCTAACAATTTCCTTTAAATTTTGTACATGGATTGCTTATACCATTTCAAAAACATTCTCTGAAGGGTGGTTGTAACCTACCAACTTGCCTGGTGAACAACTCAATACGCGGACATTTAAGGCATTTTATTCTATATAAGCACGTGAAGTGAGAAAAATGTACTGTTGTCCCTGCTTACAGTAAAGAAATATCTGAGGGGAATATTTGATAAATTTCGGAAATTATTCTTAACAGCGGAAAGTTCAATAAACGTTTGCAGTCACTTGTTTTTTTTTCCCCATAGCCTGCGTTTTTAGTCGCAACATTCAAAGAAGGGGCTATAAGATATTTATAGCATAATTAGCATAAATGTTGCAAACTTTTATTTGGGCAGAGGAAGTTATGTGACTTTCACATCAGATTTTTTTTCTTTGTAAACCAATATGGGTCAGAAATACTAAACAGGTTATCTGTGAAAATTAGCCTCGGGATTTCTTTATTGTTTACTGCCGGGCAATGATTGCCTGCTGAGACACAACCTCCTAATATCGTATATCTGATATATAAAATCAAAAGTGTGTATGTATGTATGTTTCCTATACAAATCTTCATTTCTTGAGCAATTTGTACAAAATTTTGCACACATACCCAGTTAAGCCCGGGAACTAAAGCGGTCAACATTAAAATTGAAACAATCTACTCCTTCCCTTGAAAATTTATACAATTTGTGAGAATATTATACTGAAAAAATGAAATCCAATTCAGTTGTCATGACAACAGTGTATTGTTTACAGTGTTCATATAGGGCTTTGGGAACTACATAATATTGGGCTTTAAAAAATTCTGATGCTTTCGATGTAATACATTGGTGAAAATAATTAATGAAAAATGAAATCCACGAAAGTAAAGCACATTGTGATGAGTCACATAACTTTCTGTACCTGCAACATGGAAAATATCATTTTCTCACTTCACATTTTGATGTAGAATAAGAGGTCGCATTGCAGGGACAGCTTAAGTGTTTGTCAATGATTATGCTAGATCAGAAGTCGGTAAAAAATCCTGTCCACTGATATGTTATTCATAGCTGTAGCTTTTTGTATTAGTTGAGAACTATCATGTTTATCATGGGCCCTAAGCATCTAAAAGAAGACAAAATAGGATGGAACATTTTCAGTCCTATGCCCGCAGTAGGAAATTCAAATTTTCGCGCATGGTTAGGCCACCCACGGGTAATTGGGAGTTGACTGTATACTCAGGAATGCGTCAAAATGTAAAAATCGTGCTTTTAATTTTAAAAACCTTAAAATTCGCGTATTTTAGGGAAAATGCTAAAATTTGCGTTTTCAATGGAAAAATGCTAAAATTCGCGTTTTTAATGGGAAAGCGCTAAAATTCGTGAATAAAATCACAATTGCGAATTTTGCAGGTCCCTACTCATCACTTACGAGGACTTTTTTTTTTTTTCAACCTCCGATGGGGCTTAAAATTAAAACCACAGTGAAAATAAAAACTGTTTTATTTGGAACATTTAGGTACACCTACCTACTTCTCTACACAGTCGCACTCCGATTAAGGCATTTGTCAAAGCGTGGTGCACTTTCAAATATCCTCTTCATAGAAGCTAGCCGCCAGTGTATTGAGAAGGGTCTTCATAATATTTTGAAGTGTTTTTAAATTCTTCGTTGGTGTGGAAGCTCTGTCCTCCCAGATCTTTCTTCAGTTGCCAAAAAAGATGAAAGTCACTCAGCACGGGAACGAGTTTTTGAAATCCATCATGACAGGGGATGAAACGTGGATCCGTTATGACAATCCAGAATCAAAAGAACAATTCAAACAATGGATGCAGACAAATTTCCCGAACAAACCCAAGATCTGGCTTCCACACCAATGTAGAATTTCAAAACACTTCAAAATGCCGTGAAGACTCTTCTCAATACGCTGGCGACAAGCTTCTATGAAGTTGCACCACGCTTCAACAATTGTCTCAATCGGAGCGCAACTACGAGGGTTGTCCGTAAAATAAGGTTCCCAATGATTTTTCACAATGAAAACATGTTTATTGGCATTGAACAATACATTTTTGGAAAGCTTAGACTTTCCCCTATTTTTCGACATAATCGCCGTTGCAATCAATGCATTTTTGCTTGCGGTGTACCATCTTCTTGACGCCTGAATCGTAGAACTCTTCCGCCGCGCCGCGAAGGTAGCGTAAAACCTCTTCTTTCAGCTCCTCTCCGGTTCTGAAATGCGTCCCACCCAGGTGTTTCTTCAATTCAGGGAAGAGATGGTAGTCACTTGGGGCTATGTCTGGCCATCGGTTTCGTAGAAGAAATTCGCGGGCCGCTTCAACACGTTGCCATTTGTGGTCTTCCGTAAGCATTCTCGGGACCCACCTTGCACAAACCTTGGCATATCCTAAATGGTCTGTCAAAATTTTGTGAATGCAGGACTTGCTGACATCAGGGATCATCTCGCAGAGCTCCCGAACCGTCAACCTTCGATCTTTCAGCATTGCTTCTTCCACTTTCGCAATCGTTTCATCCGAAACCGATGGCCGTCCAGAACGCTGTTCATCATGGACGTCTGTACGTCAGTCTTTGAATTCTCTGCACCATTTACGCACGTGTTGTACGCTCATACACGTTTCTCCGTAGACTTCACACAGTTGGGAATGAATATCCACTGGTGCAGTGTTTTTTGCACACAAAAAACTAATCACAGAGCGTAATTCGCACCTGGCGGAAGAAGCGAGTGGGAGCTCCATCTCTAATGGCTGCCAAGCCAAGAATGAGCGTCGCAGACAACTTGCCATGGAGGGGCTGTTAGAGAGGGAGCCAAGCTACACGCCAGTGTCACCAAACCCCGCAAAACAGCGTTCCTCGTGTCTGCAGCTCCTTGGGAACCTTATTTTACGGACAACCCTCGTATGTAGAGGAGTAGCTGGAAGGTGTACGTAACTGTTCCAAATAAAACAGTTTTGATTTTCACTATGGTTTTCATTTTATGCCCCATCAGAGGTTGAAAAAAAAAGCACTCATAGTTCCCCTGGATGTCTCCCATATTTGCTGTTCTTTACTCTATTTTTACTGACAAATGTATATCCTTTAAAGTGACTCCTACGTCTTTACTGAACCACATTTCTACGATTCCCATGTTAGGTACTTCTTTTATTAAATTGTATATCTCCCGGCTAGCTACGGCTTTTAATATCCCTCCAAAATTTAGAAAGCCTATATGTATCTTAATTCTATTCTTATGGATCTCCTATGGCTGTTTATTAGCCAAATTTCTCAGGTTAAAAAAGCCTTGATCAGAGTGTCTACTGACTTGAGTTAAACTACCCTGTGGGGACAAAATTGTGTCCAAACGTTCTAATCTGTCATCTGTATTTCTGTTAGTTGTATTTTCTTGGAGGTTATCTGTCTCAGATCCTTGCCAAATGTCCTTGTAAGCTGGAAATGCCTTCTATTTCTGCTATGCTGTTTTGTTTCTCCATCTGTTTAATTCTAGGTGATCAATCGACTGGAATCTGCTGAATATTCTCTTTGATATTGCTCATTTTGGTGTTGGGTCCCGGGTTCATTTTCATCCCTCCAATAACCAGTAGCACAGCCAAAACTAATACCAAATGTCTTGATTTTGATATTTCTTGCAAAAAACAGGCCTATTCTGGCTCTGTACATTGCTATATTGAGACCCATTTTATTCGTTCACTTGCTATTCCACCTGAACAATTGCATTGCACACAAAAATTCTTACTTCCCTTATTTGTGTGAATCAGCTACACAACTGCTTCCTACTGTCATTGAACTCTGAATGAATTTGCTGCAGTCAATTTTACACGTCTAATGCAGGAAGGGATAGAAGGTTGCTCTGTGATTGTCATTGCAGTCTGCTCTTCCTTCACGCGGTAAGACTTCTGCAAGGAGTTTGTGAAATGTAGGAACCATTGAACAGGGAGGAAGAGAGGAAATGTAATTATTGTGGCAAGGGAGCATTCTTGCCTGACGTCACACAGTGACTTGCCGTGCACTTCCTTCACAAACGTCATCACTGGACTAAGCTGTCTTTCACTGGTCCAATGATACCATTTTAATGTAGGCCTATTTCCATTCATAAATGTTTAGAGAATTATTTTAATTAAATGTTTTAAATGATGTATTATTGTTATTTAAAAGAAGTAGATTTCCTGGAATTATAGATTATCTGAACATTTTCTTTTCTAAAATCACCCCCTCCCAATTGTTTTGGATAGACTGGGTTCCACTGTACAGTATAAAAAAAAAAGTATTTTTTATTGGTATTTTATATGTGCAGTCAGTAATTAATTTGGATACGAAAATGTGTTTTTCAGAAAGGAATCTATATACGGGAATGGAAAGACATGTAAAACAGTTGATCATTTGAGTCAGCCACACAAGAGCTCTTGTTACTACATCTGTCAGCACTGTTTAGTTCATCTGGGAGACATCGCTCGCTACAGGAACCAGAATAGGCAGGCTGAAGTATTTTACAGGTACGTAATTATTAGATATGTTTTTCAAATTATTGAACCTACCTCAGCCTTGAGAGCACATATATCTTCCTAATACCTAGAGATCAGTTTTCAAGGAAAATTTTTGCCAGATTACTTACATTTTTTAAAGTGATTTCGGTACATTTCTTGCTGTGTTCATTTCAATTTGTTATAATTTTGCTACTTTTGCTACTTTGAAAACACAAATATACTGTTGTATTCAGTGTACAGTAAAACCTCTCGATTTTTCTGGTCCCTAGGTAACTATAATTAAACTCCATAATAATTAACCACATATAATGTCTGTTCACCAGCTATACATAGATGGAAAAAAAAAAGCATATGATTCAGTTGAGTAAAGCAAAGTAAAGTGTTCCCTATTACAGGCCATGGAGGCCCAGAGGGTTCTAGGAGGATGAGGCTCCAAGATTTTTAGACAATCGGCACGTGAAGGTGGTAAGGTTGTCAGCCTTACACACCGGCCGCCTTTACCCCCAGGAATGCTCCCGGTACTAATTTCTGTTAGAGACTGAGTCGACCCCAGGGCCATAGTGCCACCGGAAGGATTCTCCAATTGAAAAACTCCAATGACCTCATTGGGGATCGAACCCGTGACCTTCCGGTTTGTAGCGCAGTGCCTCAACCACTACGCTGTGGCGTACCCCATATGATTCAGTTAGGCGAGATAAATTGTACAATATCCTCATTAAGTTTGGGATACCAAAGAAGTTAGTTAGGGTGATTAAAATGTGTCTAAATTTAACCTATAGCAGAATCAGGGCAGGGAAATTTATATCAGATAGATTCACCGTTAGAAGCGGCTTGAAGCAAGGAGATGCACTATCGCCTTTACTTTTTAATTTCGCTTTGGAATATGCCATTAGGAAAGTTCAGGAAAATAAGGTAGGCCTAAAATTAAATGGCAGTCACCCGATTTTAGCTTATGCAGATGACGTTTGCTTGTTGGGTGATGACATAAACACAATCGAGAGAAATGCAGAAAGTCTTTTCGGTGCCTGCAGGAATGTTGGATTAGAAATTAATACAGAGAAAACCAAATATCTGTTCATGAAACGTCAAAATAATACAATACAAAATATTAGAATAGTTGGTATATCGTTCAAACAAGTGGAGAAATTCAAATATCTGGGAGCAATAATTGCAGATACAAATAATATTAAGGCAGAAGTTAAGTGTAGATGCTTTTATGCAGTTCAGAAACTCTTTATCTTCTCGTCTTCTGCCCAGATATCTAAAAATACAAATTTAAAAGACAGTTATCTTGCTGGTTGTATCATATGGATGTGAGACATGGCCGCTTACTCTTCGGGAAGAATATAATCTGAGAATATTCGAAAACAGGGGGCTTAGGAAAATATTTGGGCCTAAGAGAGTTGAAAATGGGGACTGGAGGAAACTGGCCGCTAGGTGTATGTGCATGCATGTTCCTCTGGCAGAAAAACAGACCGACTTTCGTTACTGTGCTACTACTATTTGTAAGGCAGTATTTTCGATATACCAGTAATTGTGTTAGCTACTTACCTAACACGTTAATATAATCATTGTCTAATAATTTGAGATCCATCAGGAAGGAAGGAAAAATAAACTGGATATTGGTCTAGTCAGTAAGTTTTATGAAATGAACTGTAAGTGTTATTTTGTAGAAAATATTGTCCAAACTGTCCCACTTCAAAAAATTGATGGAATGTCATAAAAAATTATATCGATGAAAATTTGATTGTGTCACCACTTTGATAATATTGAAGTTCGTAACCTCATACAGTTGATCAAAGTAACTATACAGATTGATATAAATGGTTTAATTATACCTATACGTTAAAATTCACTTTGTGTTTAATTTTCTTCTTGTTATCAATATTGTTGAAAAATTCAAATGCCAACATAATAATGAGGGAAAATGCAACTAAGTAGTAATATTAGCAGTAAATATAAACTATTACACAATGCAAAAACATTGACCTCACATACCAAAGCCTAGTCTGCAAATGTAAGAGGACCTCGTATTTTTGGAATGATGAATTTGAAAAAAAAAAATCTTGTTTTATAACTGGGTAAATGTGGTAGTTTTCATCCATGCATTGTTGCTCATTTAATGATTTATAATGTAAATTAGTTGTTGATTTCAGTATTGTATTTACAGGCATGCATTGCAGTTGGCTCCAAATAGTGGTCAGCCATACAATCAGCTGGCGTTACTAGAAGCTAGTCGAGGTGATCGGTTGAGCACAGTGTTCCACTATGTTCGCAGCATTGCAGTTCGCCATCTGTTCCCAGCCGCAGCTACAAATCTTTCTCGCACATTGAACAAAAATGCAGAAGAGCAGTAAGTATAATATATACTCGTCTGCATATAGAGGCAAAAAAACTCAACTTATTTACAATGTATTCTTCATTATTCATTTTCCCATTAGCATTTTTTAGTATGTGCTTTTAATTTTTGTCATTTTCTTGTTAGCGTGTTATTTAACAAACAATAATAGCATTAAAAATATAGGCAAAGCCATCATGTATCCCCATAGAAAACTAAAGGAAAGCCAATCACATCCTCTCAATTGTGTAAGGCTAGATAAACCTTTGATTAAAATTAATTTGACTTATAAGAATTTAGCTTGGAAACATGTGCTGCAGTTTTTGTTTAGATACAATCTGGAAGAATATCCTCTGGTTTGCTTATGTGATATGTGGCTAATTAACCCTCGACTGCTCCCTGGGCCAATTCGTAACCCCCACACAACTCCATTTCTTTTTCCACAACCTAGGGGTTAAAACATGAGGGGATTTTAAGGAGTGGGGCTAGACTACAGTCAAACTTCCGTATAATGATATTTGTGGACCCTAGCAAATTGTATTGTTATATGAGGGTTATTGTTACATTGAAAAAAAATAATTAAGAAGACTTCCATACCAGAATTACTGGAATAGCTACATAAACCAAACCAGACAACTAAAAAATCAAACAGGATTCATCCAAACAATATTACAGTTGAAAGAAAAATATGAAATACCACAGATGGTAGAAAAACTTGTAACTGCAATATCCCCTCTCGAATTTGACAGCATTAACTATTCATTAAATCTGACAGAAGAGATTAATAAAAAACCACAAACCCAATAATAATGAAACAATTAGCACTAGAAACAATCAACACTAGGTATCCAGAACAAATGTGGCTTCATGTCTATACAGATGGGTCGCTAATGAATAGAGAATCGGCAGCAGGAGCAGGAATAACGAGTAAACTCTTCTCATTTTACATCTCTCTTGGGAAATATACAACACAATATGACAGTGAACTACAAGCAATACTTACAACTCTACAGCAGTTATTTCTCCATATCAATTCTTTCCAAAATACTGTAATACTTTCTGTTTCCAGCTCAGCGATAATGGCACTAACACACAATCAGAACTTTACAGACCATAGAATAATAGAAGCCAAAAATTGCATCAGAATGCTAAAAAAACTAAATAAAAATGTAGTTCTACAATGGATTCCAGCACATTGTGGTCTGGAAGGAAACGAGAAGGCTGATATGCTTGCAAAAAAAGGTACACTTATCCAACAAAGTAAGATAAACTGTTTATCTTACAAATCAGTACAACTCTACACAAAAATGAAAATAAAATCCCATATAACTCAACAAAATAAAATCCATTGTGCAACCAAGATATGGAAGACATTACTAGAACCAAATACAATACCTAACAGTCCCCGATCAACCACAGTTGCGTCATTCCGCCTAGAGACTGGTCATGATTGCCTAGCGGCACATCTACATAGAATCAAGCTACTGGGCTCTCCACACTGCATAGTATGCAAGAACACAAATACAGTAATGAACAAGGATCACTTGATGGTCTGCGCAGACCTTCAGAAGATTGTTGGGACACCATTCCAGATCGCTGAATATTATTGGGAAGCCCGCAAGCGAATGATGGCAAATCAAGAGCTCCAGAACATTTGAATACTACTACTACTACTTGTTACATTGAGGGGTTGTAATTTACTACATATTCGAAAGACTGCCGGCAGATAACTGTATAATCCAGACCTACAGGATAACTCATATAACAGACATGCGAAGAAGTAGAATGCTAATTTTGTTACTTAACTTACTGACTTCCGTTGAATTGTAACCATAGCAACTTTACACCAGCACACTAAAAAAATTACTATTCAGACTGGTTTATCATTGCGGATCATGGCACGCTTTGAGCTTAGCCATGTGTCAGAAATTTCAAACTCATAGTTGGTGGGAAGAGAGAAGAGAAAGACAAGCAAATTCACCACATACCTAAGAAAAAATTAAAACTGTTGCTCCTTAGGGTATTTTAATTGAACATTGTGTACATGTTGAAGTAACAACCTAACTCAAAGTACATTTTTGCACACATAAGGGATGATTTTAGTCTCGATGATCCTATTTTCCATCCGTCATGAACCTTTCTTTTCTGGAATTTCTAAGAAATGTAACAGATATCAGGCACCCAGAAAACAATATCGGTGGCTGGGAAGGATACTGATCTGATACCACCTACCATACAACAGCGCAAAGCTAGTGATTTTCAGTAACAATTCAACCCCCAAATATCGTTATAAAAGGGTGTTTCTAAAATAGCTTCATTGTTATAGTTACATTTAACATCATTAAGATAGGAAATTCCCTGGGTCCAAACAAAAATATTGTTATGTGGGTTTATCGTTATATCGTACAGAGGTTTGACTGTATAAGTAAGATCTGTAATGGACGTAAATAACTATGTATACAATTCTATTCTATTCTGTTTTTTTGCACAGTTAACATGCATGTACTTAAAGCTGCATCTCCATTGATATACATTTAACACCAACATGTTCAGTTAATATATGTTAAATGTTTATCATCAACTTGTTGATGTATACAAGTCAACTGGTTTGCCAATTTACAACTGTCTCCACTACAGTGTTATAGGTTAACATGTGTTGGCGCGGTTACGAACAGAAATGAATAACATTCAAAAAGAATATGCCTCCGAAGAGGGCAGCCAACATTACAAAATGAGAGTAGTTTTATATACTCGTTATTATCTTCTTGTTAACTGTCTATGACTTTCTTAAATACTTATTTTGTAGAGATGTCTTGATCTTTTCAAAATAACTATCACTTTTTCAACAATGGAGTATGCCATAAAAAATAATTTTAAAAGTAGATGCAATACTATTGAGAACATTGATTTACCAAATACATAATACAAAATGGATACCGGGAATATTGAGGAAGCTGTCGACTGCTTTTTGTTCAACCGGAAATTCTCGGACCAAAGCCGATTAAGCTGGCGATCGCTTTTCGTTTCCCGGAAATTTCCAAAACAAAGCCGATATTGACCAAATAGTCAATTGACTTGACATGTTGTCTATTTTCTCTGGAAAACAAATTAACATCTGAAAATGTTAAGTGCAACACGCTGGGTTTGCATGTCAAGACAATTGGAATGCGAAATTGCAATATACATGTCAATATCAACTTGTTAATATTGACATGTTGGTGTTAAATGTATATCAATGGAGACGCAGCTTTAGGCTTAGCCCTCCCTTCCGTACTTCCAACAGTGACTTCTCTTTTACATCAGTCAGTGAGTGTTAGGGTTTCATTAATTGCATGTCCTGCTACGAGACCCTGGTGGGCAGTGTGTATGTCAAACATCTGCCATGTATAGTAATATAAGAATTGAGTCAATTTTTGTGACACTTACTTCACTTGAGTCCTCTATTTGGAGACTAGTTTCGGGAAGTTATTCCTCCCATATTCATTCCATTTTGACTGCTGCTTGTTGCTACTTGACTGCCCTCTGGTTTCTAGGGCAGTCAAGTAGCAACAAGCAGCAGTCAAAATGGAATGAATATGGGAGGAATAACTTCCCGAAACTAGTCTCCAAATAGAGGACTCAAGTGAAGTAAGTGTCACAAAAATTGACTCAATTCTTATATTACTATATTAGAAAAACTTCACTGTTACTAACTTCCTGTAATAATTAATATCTGCCATGTATTTCTGTGAATGGTGAACACCTTCATGTGTTCATTCTTGCTGTTTTAGATGGAGATGTGCCTAATTTATATGACAGTGACAATTAAAATATCGATTGAAAGCAAAGTGAAATAATTACACAATATATAACTGCTAGGTTATCTGAACACATGGGGCTATCCCAATAACAGTTCCATCAAGAAGTCTGTTTGCAGCTCTGTTGCAGCACCCATGCAAAGGTTGAGACTTGTTGTAGGTTTACCAGCATAGGCATTTATCTTTTGATGTTCCTCTGTTTTCTATTGTTGGTGGGTTATGGCTTTCTGTGAATTTCAGCTGACATTCAATTTTAATGGATATGATACAGGCAATGTGTCATGTTAAGGTAATTTCCAATTAGACATTTGTCTTTACGATTGGGGAAACCATAAAAGAACCCAAATAAAATTGGCTGGCTACCTTGCTTGGTGATTTGTGTGTATTTGTAATCACATTAAATCTGTGTGAAGAGGAACTTCACAAAATTGATTTAAAAAAGTGAATTTGTGCTGTCAAGAAAATGGTCAACTTTTTCAACATCTTGTGTAAATAGGTGAGTTTTACGTTACTTTTATTTCTCATTTCATAAATGATTTTAGCAGAACATTATATAACTAGAGATACCTAGTTTTCGCTAATGACGGATTCGCGAATTGTTGTTATTACTATTGATAAAACAATAATCTTGTGTTTCAAACATTACTACGTGGAATTATTGTCGGTTTTTAACTGTGAAAAAAAGTGAAATTTTGTGTTTATGCGAAATTGTCTTTTTTGTGCGAAATTCCTCTTTTTTTAACATTTTTTTTACTTTCAAGGGAAATCTCGGGTTTCAGAAAAGTAACTAAATACCGTAATATGTGCTCATTAATACAACAAAAAATTCAATAATCAATATTAATGATAGTTCTTAAACATGTAGGCCTATGATCTAAATATAAAAGCATTTTAATTCTGGTGAATAATGTAGATGCTGAGAGAGCTTTCTCAGGATATTGAGACATTCTAGCCAATAAGAGGACAAGACTTTTTCCTCAAAATGTGGAGACTGCTTTAAGTTTGTACTTTTCGGATGAGTGGAATTTAGAATGAAAAAGACGTATAGAAATACTCGTATAAACTTTATTGTTTATGGCTAATGGTGCACATTTTCCATAAGTATTTAGTTTTTATGCAAAATAACACCGAAATTTAGTTTTTTTTTTTTTTTTTTCGAAATAACACTGTAACTGACCCAATTTTTATACTGAAATTTAACATTTTTATTCACCACAAAATAGCATCTCTATATATAACCATTCGCCAGCACTGCCAACAGAATTCCATTTTTTAGTGATTCTCGCCTGTACAAATGCTGCAGAGAGACTTCTTGATGGCACTGTATTATAGTACATTAAACTACTGTGATGAGGGGAGGCAAATATTTACAACATACCCATTGTGAGCAGGCTAGGGTTAACAGATAGGCAGCTCTGGTAAAAACAAAATGGAAGGGCCATGGAAGCTCTGTGTCCCCCTCAATTTTGACTTTGATGTTGGAAGGCTTAACTCACGTAATAATACAGTTTTAGACTCGTATTTTAATAGCATGTACTTGAAATTATGTGTTGAATATATATTTTTAGAATAGAGTGCATAATTGGTATACTTATGACTAGGGTTCGGATGTTTATGACCCAAAAAAGTAGAAAATATTACTGCAAATATGCCCTTGAATATGACCAAATATGACTAAAAAAATCCTAAATATGACCTAAAAAATGTATTTTCTATAAATAAATGTTTAATGACACGAAATTATTACGTCACATGAATTCAATCAGATAATCACTTTTTAACAATTTTACCGGTGATTTACAGTTTTACTTGTGATGAACTTCTAGTTTTAAAGAATTTGCTTCTCTGCTCGCTTCATCAGCTCAATATAATATTTTGTAGACCTTGCATGTCCGTTTAAAATAAATTTCAAATTAGTGCATGTACTTCAAGCTATAATTGTGCTCCTTTACTGAAGTTACCAGTATAACTGAAATATGACAAATTATAAATATGACCAAGACCATAAAAATTACCAAAATATGACTTTAACGCAAAATAAGAATGGTCCGATTAGGGTAATAAGCGTGCAATTCGTGTTTAATTTGTATTTGCGGAAAGAATGGAGGTCAGTAGAAAAACGAAACATGTCATAAATATCCAATCTCTAATAATTATATTACTTCATTGTGTTAACGTCCAATTCATTTTAATAACCGAACACTACTTATGACATGCTAGTATAGTGACTAGGGTTCGGATGTTTATGCCCTAAAAAGATGAAAAATATGACTGGAAATTGGACCTTAAAAATGACTAAATATGACCCAAACACCCTAAATATGACCTAATAAAATAAAATATTTTCAAAAGCTAAATGTTCCAATTTAAAACGTTTAAAGGCATCATCACATAATTTCAATCAGATATTCACATTTTAACAATTTTGGTGTTTTACTTGTAATGAACTTCTATTTTTAAATAATTTGCTACTGTTTGCTTGCTTCATCAGCTCCAAATACTTGTAATATTTTGTGACCTTGCTTGTCGCTATAAAATATGAATTGCATTAATTTTAAAATTTAAGTTAGCCTACTATTAATTTGGGATAAACATTAGATTAATTAAATAAATTTCAAATTTAACTCGACCATGTAGTACATACACTATATAATTTGCAGGTGCGCGGGCAGAGAGAGTTAAGTCTACTTTCTAGTTACTGAGAATTAAAGTGACTTAACACGCTTTACCCTCCCAACATCGCTTTAGAGATGGATAAACCCATGAGGCACACATCCATAACTACTGTGCAATTTTGAATATGACTTACTGGACTTAATACGAATGTAGAGAACATTTTTATCTATAACTCTATGGACATATCTCAATTTTTGAGGATGGTGGACTTATAGGTGCCGTCAAACTATTTGGCCTCTGAAAAATTTGTGTAAGCTAGCAGACGAACCCTTGTCGGTAGAGGTTGTAAATCATGCCGCTGAAAGTGTATAGGACCTCACTCCCCCTACCCTAACTCCACAACCACCGGAAACAAAACATAAGCGATCCCAGTTAAGTCACTGAGGATACTCAGTTTCGTATTGCAAACTACGAAAGTAGCACGTGTTTTACGGGAGTTTTTGTTTATAATAGAAGAGAAGATTTTTGTACGAGTGTGTGTTTAGGATTTGTATTTACGAGTTTTCAGCAATGCCACCAGTAGTATCTAAGTTTAAACACTGCACAAAAAGGGGACAAACCAGGGAGATTGTTTTAAATATTTACAAATATATGAAGCAAGAAGCAGAGGAAGCTAAGGGCAGAGTACCGGAGGAGTACAGAAAGGAATTGTTAAAGGTTCAGGAAAGAGTGGAAAAAGCAACTGGAATATCCCGTCGAACAATTTGAAGGATTTTGGTAGAAGAAAGAAAACGTAATGGCGAAGAAACATCATTCAGCACGCCTGGTAAAAACCGAAAAGGAACTAAACGTGTTATCGGCATTGACGATTTTGATAAGTGCGTTATTCGGCGTACTATTCATGAATTTTTTATTTGGCACAAAACATCTCCCACCATCTCCAAATTACTGCCGGTACTGAAAGAAAAAATTAATTTTCAAGGGAGCAGCAGCAGCTTAGGACGCATCATCAGAGAACTGGGCTTTAGATGGAAGAAAACAACAAATAATAGACGTGTATTAATAGAAAAGCATGATCTACGAAGAAAAAGGGTAGCCTATCTAACTGCCCTTAAGAAGTACAAGGAAGAAGGTCGCTGCATCGTCTATCAAGATGAGACATATATTCACAGCAGCCATACAACCCCTAAAGGCTGGAGCGATGGTGATACATCAGGTCTACTAGCACCAGTTTCGAAAGGGAGACGTCTCATCATTTCACATGCAGGCAGTAAAAACGGATTTGTGCCTAACGCCTTGCTCATTTTTAAGTCCCAGCAAAAAACTGGAGACTATCATAATGATATGAATAACGAGAACTATACACGGTGGGTAAATCAAAGTTTAATTCCAAATTTAGAGTCAAATTCAGTATTAGTGATAGATAATGCTTCCTATCATAATGTACAGAAAGACAAGGCCCCAACATCAAATGCAAACAAAGAGTCAATGAAGAGCTGGTTACGTTAAAAAAATGTTCCATTTGATGAATCCTTGCTGAAAGTCCAGTTATATGAGCTCATTAAACTGCATAAGCCCAGGCACACAAAGTATGTCATAGACGAAATACTTGAAGCTAATGGACACTGCGTATTAAGACTTCCTCCTTATCATGCTGATCTGAACCCGATTGAACTCATTTGGGGTGATGTTAAGCAGTGGGTGGGTGCCAATAATGTCACCTTTAAACTGGCAGATGTTCAACGGCTATGTGAACAAAGGTTTGCAGAAGTAGGGAGAGATAAATGGAACAATGTTTGTAACCACGTGGAAAAACTGGAAAATGAGTACTGGGAACGGGAATGTATAACTGAAGAAAGAACAGAGAATATAGTAATCGTAGACGATAGCAGCAGCAGTGAGAGTGAAGGAAGTGAGAGTGATGGTGGAATGTTGGGAATAGAGCCTTTAGAAGACCACAGTGATGATTAGGCTAACTATACGGTGATATGATGGTGCGTGTCTTCATCTGCACAGCGGCTCAATTTTCTGCACACAGCGAATGTACTTCTGCAGCGGGACTAAGAAGAGAAGATATTCCAGGAGGAAGGTGGATTGAATACAACAGAACATGGTGAGTGACTCGCGCTTAGCTTTCTCTTTGAAAACTCCAGAGGCCAAATAGTTTGACGACACCTATAACTCTCTTTGCCCGCGCCCCCGCGAATTGTGCTCCTTTACCGAAGTTATATCTGAAATATAACATTAAATTACAAATATGGCCAAAATATGATCAAGACCACAAAAAATACCAAAATATGACCTTATATGCAAAATAAAAAACGTTGTGACTAGGATAACAAATGTGCAATTTGTGTTTGTGGCAAAAACGAAGGTCAGGGTAAAAATATGACATGTCATAAACATCTGAACCTTAATAGTGACATTTAATGGAAAACCACACAAATTTAAAACCAAATGAATAAACCATCCTCTATAGACATACAAAGCTCATGAAAAGTAAAGCCTTAGGTAGAATCCTGCAGCTTTTCCTTTTGATTTAAGTCGAGAGCAATCTACATAAAGAGGAAAGTATAGCTCTATGAGATATTAGTATGCTTCTGCATGGGTGTATGCATCTAATGCTACTCTAGCACCACTACATGTAGCACAAAAGTTATCTTTAACAGTGAGTGTTTTACAAGGATTTCACACAAATCCGTGAAGACGTTAAGGAAGTGCTTAGTGATTGAGAGCACCCACTAGTATGAAGTTAAATGCGCCCCTAATAAGAATATTATAGGAGAAAAATATTCTCATGTAATGTCCAACAGAGACAATATAATCTGTGGTTCATGAAAGCTTACACATCTATCTTGAGAGCCCCTAATAAGTTTTATTCAAACTCTAGATTTGTTGTCAATTGCCAGAAGGGTACTTTCTAAGATTGTATGGTGGACGGGGAAAATGTCCGTCCATCTGTATGCACGATATCTAGAATACTCTTTATGAGATTTTCATGAAACTTTGTATACGCACTTATAATGTCCATAGGATTAACACTGTTCATTTTGGATCAAATCCGTTGACCAGACCCAGAGTAACGCGCAACTAAAAGTTTAAAAATAGCAAATCATCACTGCCGCATAAAGCCTAGACAAATGAATGTAGAAACCATGGCCTCAAGTAGACTTATTCTGTTTTAAATTTTGAATACTGAAGGCCTTGACCACAATGTAGCCAGATGTTTGTAAATGTATTATATCATGCTATGCTATAGCTGTAAGGCATTTGTTGTAATTCCATTCTGTTAATATTCTAGTTATCCCATTTATCCCTTCACAAATGCTTATTAAGCTTGAGACCAAACCTTGGTCTAAAACTCCATAGTTTCTTAAGTATGGCCTATTAACTCCATCTGGTACTTTGTTATATCAGAGTACCTGATTTTATTAGTGTAATTTGATCGCAGTACCAGTTATCACAGCAAAAATCCTAAGTTTAAACCAGTTCTTGAAAGGTAGTTTCTGGGATGAATTGTCATGGTGCAAATTGTCTTTCTTAGGTTGAATGTTGAAGGAAGGAATAAGTTGTCGGTATCAGAGTACGTGGCTTCTTTTCTGAAACTGCATGGGTTGTTACATCATGCAACAGATCTACAGGAAGCAGAGAAATATGTCAAGATTCTGACAACTACACTGACAGCTCTCGTTGCTACGGAAAGTCTCACATCTTGGAAACTAGTCCAGGTACAGAATATTTTAAGTGTAAATCCTTTGTTTTCATATATTGTACATTACTTTTCCAGCTAGTATGAGGTGCATCCATAAAGTAAGTTTCCCTGGGGCCGTTTACAGAAACAAATAACAATTACATGGACATATATATTCCAACAGATATAGCAAGTGTTCAGCTATTTTTCAACCTCACCGGAATTGAAACGTTTGTCATACCGTGAAACCAACTTTTTAATACCTGTGTCATACAAGTCTGCCCCAGGGATTTGAACCACTGTGTGTCAAACATCTCCTCCTCCTCTGTCATTTCTTGAGATGGAAATCGCTGGGAATGAGGTCCGCGCTGTAGAGTTGATGTTTAAACACCTCCTAGCAAGTCTCCTGCAGAAGTTCGGCTGGGAGGTGTTTAGACATCCACCCTACAGTCCAGACCTCGCTCCCAGTGATTTCAATTTTTTCCTACACCTCAAGAAATGACATAGAGGAGGAGATGTTTGTCACACAGTGGTTCAAATCCCTGGCAGCAGACTTACATGACACAGGTATAACAAATGTTTCAATTCCGGTGGCGATGAAGCCTAGTTTTCTTTAGGTACAGCTTCTACTTCTTTAGATAATAATTATAATAGTTGTTGAAGAGCTTAACATTTTAAATAATATCAAATTTCTGAAGAATAATTAAGGAAAACCTTAAGTTAATAGAAAAACTATCTACCTAATCATCAATACGACCAATGAACTAATTATATAATAAATAATACACACTTATAAAGGAAGCCACAAAGAATGAAGATATTTAAGACATCAGAATTATTATATGATACTGAACATTAACAATAGGAAACATGAGTGAGTCCAAACGGCCGAAGATCTTTCTTCCAGGTGAAAATCCTGTTGGACCATTCAAGAGGGGAGAGGACAAGAACACGTCACTCAAGAAAACACTCGAAATAAGAGCAAAATATCCAACAAAGAAATTTAATATTTCCAAATGGTAGACAATAATGATTATATTCATTCCATAAATATAATAAGTATATATCACCTGATAAAAGACACAGATCCCTATTTATTTCTTTAACCACCAACCACAACAAGAATTCTCCACTTCTATAACAATCACCACAACTTGAGAAATAGTCTAGTGAAAGGTCTCTCTCGGCCTCGGACGCTATACTAGATTCGTCTGCTAAAGCGTTATTTTGCATACTTGATACATAAATAGCTATTTCTGCATGAGTCTGACTGTTGTATTATTTGCAGATGCTGGCCATTAATCTATATGCTCTACACAGTGCGGGGAGCTGCATTGATTCAGACAAGGTGACCATGTTCAGCGAGGAGCAGCTGTCAACTGATGAGAAGAAAGTGAAGCAGTTGGTGATGGACTTGATAGCCGGCTCTCTTAGCACTTACCTGCTGCCTGTCTACACTCTTAAGGAAGGAAATGCACTCCTAGAGTACTTCGCTCTACCTGCTAGTATGTTCATCTTATCTTGATTACTACTAATTTAGTCTTTTTCCATAGTGAAGCATATGTAGCATTGGAATGATAATTCTTTCACACTGGCCGTGTGTAGGCTAAGATGGACACGTGAAGTCAGAATGAAAAATTCAGTGCCATAGCCGGGATTTGAACCAGGATCTTCGGCTCTCCGTGCTGATGCTCTGACCAATTCAGCTACCATGGCAACGTGCTGGTACAATCCCGGCTATGGCATTGAATTTTTCATTCTGACTTCACGTGTCCATATGTACCATGCTCGCCTCTAGATCCAAAGGTCACGGGATAGAACCCAGCTGCGGTCAATGGATTTTCAGGGCGGAAAACCCCTGTCCATGGAGTTCTCTTGTGAGAGACTTTAAGCTGGAGAGCCCATGTTACGGATTTACAGCACATAAAAGAACTCCAAGCCTAAATTTGAGCCTCTGGAAAAAAAATTCCTGGCCATTTCGCGACCAATTTCGTGAGGGGGTTTGTGAGGCAATGGGCTTACCACCTGCCCCTCTGTCCTGTCACAAAAGTAAGCATAACAAAATTAGTCTGGGGACTGAAACCTCCAATGTGAGGCCCTAGGGTTTATGGGGAAAATAGATCATATCAGAAGTTAATACATTAAACTCTCAATTATCCATGGTAATAGGTGGTAGCCACACCTTGGATAACTGAAAATATGGTTAGTACGAAATTGGTCATAAATATGATAAAACTGAGTTTCACCAATAAACTTAAATTCTCCAATTCTCCAAATGCCCTGCATTAATAAAGTCGTTCATGACAATTGTTTTAGCACATCAGTTAGACTATCAACAATTTAATTGGAGCTGTGCTCGCCGCGATGCAGAAACCCACGTCATTGGCCAACTCTTGCTTGGGACTCACTGTATCTTGGAATATAGTGGAATATCCCTTATGCCATTATTCTGGTAACTAAAGGCTCGTGTCCACATGAGAGCTGAGAGTGCGAGAAACTCTCGAGAGTTGCATTTCGGTATGCACTGAGAGCACTGTCTGAGAGGTAGCTAAGAGTGGCATTCAGAGAGTCAACTCGCAGGTGGACACGCCTTTGCAATCAATCTCAGAGAGCAGCTCGCGCTATACCAGTCTGTTTCGTATAGCTGAGAGTTCTCTGAGAGTGGATAATGTGTATATTATGCCGAACAAGCCATATGATAAAATTATTTAATTTGCCTTCAATATTTATTTATAATTTCTAAAAACTAAATCTAAATCGAATAATACTCAATGATAATAGATTATAATAGCCTACGGTATCGTTTAATATTCATATGTTCATCATGAAAAAATGTAGTAAGTTTTTAAGGGAATAACTGAACAGTAATAAAATTTTTACATTACATTCATTTATGAAGCATAATGAAACACTGATAATCTCCATGGTTCACTACGGTGATCATCGATTCCTCTACAGAATATTCTGAGGCGAAGAAGGCTGTAACGGGTGCAGTAACCCTCATGTCTGTAGATTAGAGGCATGTAGGGATCTCCTGCGGGACAAAATTCCGGAACAGTGGTGACCGTCATAGGCCTAAGTTGCAATCGTTAAGTAGTCATAACACAATATTAATGTAGACTACATATGATTCCAAATATTCTGCAAATCGGAGTTTAGAAACATGGCGCCTATAGCGTAATCAGTCTTGGTGGTTGTCTTTGTATTCTTTTGAGGGGACCAAGATGACGTACATGAGTCTATTGCGTATAAAAGTAGACATGTAACAGCGACACACAAAATGCTTTTGCTCTAGTGCTAAAGGACCAATCAACAAGGAACATTTGTTGGCTCTTGGTCTTCGTGGACGCAGAGGATAAATAGTAGACCTATCCGTTCATGTAGATGCACGGAGTTTAGATTCACAGTTTGATAGGATCACTCCACTCGACTTGACATGCTATAAATTAAAAATCACATGCTCGATGCCGGAAAAGCACAGAATCACAATTAGTTTATATTTAACAAGAATCTCATATCACATTTCAATGTCTTTTTAGTTAATTTGTGGGCCTATCGAATTCACTAATACTTCATGTTGTTCTGATGATATTCTGACAATATTAGATTGTCAAATTCTTCTAAACGCTTAATAATTAAATGAATTTACTCACTTAAAAGCATTCAGCAAGCCTTCATAAAATGTTTACATTAATATTATCAACGAATAATACATTGTTGTGCATCCATCTTGTCCGTAAATGCGGGACGAAAACTTATGCGATTTTGTTTCAAGTTCTGAGAGTAATGTCGCGAGTTTTACTCTCAGCTACTATCAGGATTGGACTAGCGCTCTCTAGTGGACACACCACCTGAGATTACTCTCGAGAGTGTCTCGCTCTCACAGCTCTCATGTGGACATGAGCCTTAAGTCCCACAGAAATTTTTCTATTGTCTCCTACTTCCTCCAGCTGTGAATATTATCTTCAGAACAAGGTAAATGGGTAAATTCCAGTGATATCAGGCCCATTTTTAAAATCAAGAACCTCTTCATAAAACACATATCATTTTATGTAATTAACTAAGTTGTTGACTATTAAACACTTTAGGCCTCACTTTTCCTTACATTTTTGTAGGACGTACGTTTCATGGGCTTTGCCTACATTTTCAACTGCTTGTCAACTGTCTATTTTCTGTTTGGAGAACACTGGGGCCTTCTGGTTTTGGTTTAACAAACTTTTTGATCAAGTTTTCTTCTAGCGGTATTTCAAAATTCGTCAGTTTATCTTCATACTTTTCATATATATCTTTTCCCAAACTTCCAGATCTTTTTGTTTATTAACTGATTTCAATAGGTTGGCTTCCTTAAGGATGTGATGATTCTTATTCCAACAATGAGCTGCTACTGCTGATTTGTCTATTTGACAGTATTTAATATTCCTTAGGTGTTCTTTTAGTCTAGTGTCTATTATATTTCTTTTAGTTTTACCTATATATGTTTCATTGCATTTAGAACAGTTTATCTGGTAGATACCTGCCTTTTTTCCTTTGGGTATTTTATCACAATGGTTGGTTTTTGTTAAATTTTTAATACTGTATTTGTTGTATGCTGACAAAGATATGTTGTATTCTTTAAAGATTTTTTGAAATTTTTGAGTGGCCCAAGGATGAAATGTGAATTTTTTGAATATTGTTTTTTCTTTCTCTGATGCTAAAGTTGTTATTGTTTTTATCTGCTTCTGTTTTTGAATGTTTCTATTTTCTTGTCTACTAATTTTTTTCTGAATCCATTTTTTTCTGCAGCTTTCAGAATTTGTGAATATTCCTCATCATATGTCTCTTTCGATAAAGGAAGGTTGACCAATCTATGTGTTAAACTATTGATTACTGCATGCTTGTGTGGTCTAGGGTTGTAGCCATCAGCTTTTATATAATTATCTGTATGTGTCTCTTTTCTACTTATTCCAAATTCTAGTTTTTGACCTTTCCTCTTAATTTTGTCAAATAGACAAATCAGCAGTAGCAGCTCATTGTTGGAATAAGAATCATCACATCCTTAAGACAGCCAACCTATTGAAATCAGTTAATAAACAAAAAGATCTGGAAGTTTGGGAAAAGATTTATATGAAAAAGTATGAAGATAAACTGATGAATTTTGAAATACCGGTAGAAGAAAACTTGATCAAAAAGTTTGTTAAACCAAAACCAGAAGGCGCCAGTGTTCTCCAAGCAGAAAATAGACAGTTGACAAGCAGTTGAAAATGTGGGCAAAGCCCATGAAACGTACGTCCTGCAAAAATGTAAGGAAAAGTGAGGCCTAAAGTGTTTAATAGTCAACAACTTTGTTAATTACATAACTTTGTTGCTTCACTGTATTAAGTTCCATTATCTCTTGAGTCCTCATAAACATAATATCATATTTTGTTATACATAGTTATGTGGAGAGATGTTGTCTTGGCAAATGATTTAATGTGACTCACCCGGTCTTTCTTTTATATCACGATCTAGCGAAAAGTAATGAAATCTCCGCCATATTACCTTCCCAAAATGATACAAATTTTTGTGATTGGACGTCAGAGCTCTGACGTGACACCAGCAGAGCAGGTAGAATTCTGGGTAACAGGTTGACCAACACGACAAACCTTGCAGGAGATGCGAGAATTCAGTATGCCCTACTACATTAATATCGCTGTTCATAACCTAACCAAACCAAACCAAATGAACCTAATCTAACATAACCAAACCAAACGAACCAACCTAGCATAACTGCCACTAAAGTAGAATCTACCTGTCGCTACTTACCTTAATGCAGAAGTGGGTCTGTCCCATGGCAGGATCGGAGGACAGTTGGTCACCCTGCTTCGCTCAGAAACAAAAACCATCACATCGCCCTTACAAACATACATATCACGTGAATGGGCCTTGTATTGCTGGATTATTCTGGTAAATGTTTGATGTTATGCAATAATGCAGGTCTTTTAGGAAACATTTCATCATGTACAGGATTTTTTTTTTAAAAGAGAATCTGCCGCGTTAAATTTTGAGATGGGTCTTATACACTGGAAAATATTGTAATTCTTTGTGCAGATTATTACAGTACCCTTTTCATTGTAAGATTCCCTACAGATAAAAATCAGATCACTGAGATATGAAAAGCGAGATGACCATAGTCCATGACTAATTTTAATATTTGTTGTCTCAACATTACTGTACAAAAAGCAGCCATTGTGTGAATTGCCATTTGGGCTATGGGCTGTTGCTAGGACTTGTTGGAAATATGCACACTGCCTTTCTTCTCCAGTCAGTTTACAGAATAATGGGGTCATTATTTCACTCACATATTATTTATTTATTATAGTATAATGAAATTTTGGGCCTGTGAGTTCAACCAGCACTATTCGCACACCATCCTCATACGTTTTCATCATGCTGCTCATTTTGTAACCAGCATGGTTTTGTAACCAGCATGGTTTTCATTAGATGGAGCACGTACACAGAATTCAAGGATCTGGGACACTGAAAACCCATTCACTATATATACTGTTGTCAAGAACTAAAATTGTCTCAGCGAACAATCACCTTATGCCCAGTGACGATGGACGTGATGCACAGTAGAAGTCCGATTGCTTCATCTTTGGTTGAGACTGTAGCAAGGAGACATCACACACACAAATATTTTATAAACATTTTGCTTTTCTGTGAAATGAATTACTGCCAAGAGTTTCTGGATTCAATGGTTTTCCTTCCTGTTTCAGTCAAACTTACTTTGGACTGGATTAAGATTGATCCTCAAGTTCTTCAGGATTCTGCATTTACAAGCCGCCTACAGATCTGGCCCAGTCTTTGTAAATTATTGAATGGACTTCAAGAAGCTTTGGCAGATTTTACATCCGATAAATGTAAGCATAAATTATTTTTAAAGACATATTAATATCAAGATGAATTAGTTGCGATGCTAATAAAGTGCTTTTGTTTTGATCTGCAGATAGCTACTTGCCTCTCCCAGAGGACAGAGATCTGCAAGGATTCATTCCACTGGAGAAGGCATTCTCTGATCTGAGGTAGGGTTTTATGTTCTTAGTATACAGTTAAACCTTTATGTAATGTTTTGCTATATAAAATGATTTACTCTTTTTACATTGTGGGTTTTGAGTTTGTGCAGAAATTAATTTTATTTACTGAATTCTGCTTTATTTACAAGCTATAATAATAATTGTCTCTGTTGGACATTACTTGAGAATATTATAGGAGAAAACTTCCTCTGACAATAATCTGTGGTTCATGAATGCATATATATCCATCTTGAATGCTAACTATACAATAACAGTGGAAGCCCGGTCACAAAAATCACTAATGTCACAATACTGTGTATGACATAACTTGTCTGTCAGTGAGGTAAACCATTAAGGACAATCAGTCATAGGAGAGAGGTTCCATCTGGCACTGTGAATGAAGTCTTTCTTAGCTCAGTTGGTAGAGCAGTGGCATAGATAGCCAACGGTCCTGGGTTCAAATCCCAGTGTCAGATGAATTTTTCTCCTATAATATTCTCATGTAATGTCCAACAGAGGCAATAATCTGTGGTTCATGAATGCATTTATATATATATGTCCATTTTTAATAATTCAAGTTAAAATTAAATTTTTCGCTATTTTTGAATTGTGGTCCAACCATGTGGTTTGATTGGTATTCCCCTTTAACGTAAATGCCTACCGAAGAGTAATGAAACATGCTTATAGAAACACTTTACTTTAATTATATATATATATATATGTAATAGAAAACCAACCTATAGAAACATTTCACGTTAATAATTATATAATGCACAGTATCTGTTTTGCAATGTAATGTTGTTAGTGAGTTGATGCACTTTGTACAAACGGATTTTACCATGCTTCATAGAAAGCAGGAGACTTGCACAACTGTCCTTGCAGAGAAGAACACTAACATGGTGATGGGCTGGCAAGTAGAAGGGAAGCGAGTGAGACAACCTTCCTGCTCCCATACAGCCACAGACAGAAATATACCCGCATCACTAAGCTATGCAAGCACTCCAATGCCACCTCTTGTGTCTTTATAAATCTAAACAGTTAGGAAAGTAGTCAGTGTGAGTCAGTTGGAGAATTTAGTGTTGTACCAGTACATCGCCATAGTAGTTCAAGTGGCAGAGAGCTGAAGATCTGTGGTTCAAATCCCGGCTATGGCATTGAATTTTTCAGTCTGACTCTACATTTCCAGCTTAGCGTACACACAACCAGTGTAGGCTTCCTGTTGTCAGATCACAATGTATTAAAATTTACGAGGAAAATTGTAATTACAAAGTTTTCTTACATTAACCCTTCGCGGGCAGCGATGTTTTTTGGATGTGGGCAGAAGGAATTTAAAAAAAAAAATAAGTTAATGAAATCCAATTGAAAATAACTTAAATCATGCATTCATGCATAGAAACAACATATGTATACCTTGGAGTTTTGCCGAATTCTGCCCCTAGTCTGCTCTAGGAACGATTTTTATTATTTAGCATGAAAATGTTTATGCGGAAATGGCACAAGTCTCACTGAGCGCATTATAAGTTTGCATAGGTCTACAGTAAGCTATGACTTTCAATTGGATCAGTATTTTTATAAAAATCAGAAGGCAGAACTGGCCCTTGCTGGATATTGTACAGTGAGTCCCTCGCAAGAGTTGGCCAATGATGCGGGTTTCTGCGTCGCGGCTGGCACAGCTCCAACTCCCGACCGATCGGGTGAAATATCTACGCAAATAATGCCGCGGTCGTTGTAATGATTCAGGTTATCACATTTACAGTTAAAATTACAATGAAAATAACCACGTACTTCATCACAAGATATGATGGAAATGTTCTCCTCTTGCATCCACACAATACTGGCACTTTTTTAGGAAATTTTCTTTCACGCGCATAAGTTCAGCTTCCGAGACAGAGTTCATTTCTCTTGTGATAGGCGTATGTGATATTGTCATCAAGTTCTTCTAACAGTATGTAAATATTATTTGTGGGGAACTTGAAAAATAAAGTGTATAGGTCAATTTCCCATACACAAGAAGAACTTAAAGACAATACCACAAGAGAAATTAACTCTATCTCGGAAGCTGAACTTACGCGCGTGAAAGAAAATTCCCCAAAAAAGGTGTCAGTGTTGTGCTTATGCAAGAGGAGAACATTTCCAACATCTCTTGTGATGAGGTACATGGTTATTTTCGTTGTAATTTTAACTGTAAATGTGATAACCTGAATCATTACACCAACCGCGGCAATATTTGCGTAGATATTTCACCCGATCGCTCGGGAGTTGGAGCTGTGCCAGCTGCGATGCAGAAACCCGCGTCATTGGCCAACTCTTGCGTGGGACTCACTGTATATTGTAATAGTATGTGATGAGCCTGCATCGAAATTACTCACTTCTATTCAGCTGGGTGCATAATTGCCTCCAGTGCCACATGTCGCTCTCACTCTCACTAATGCTGCCGGTAGAGATCTCAAAAAAACATCTCTTACTATCGCTAAATGATAATTCTGTCACAACACTATCACTTTGAATAATTAATTCTTCAGTTTCAGAACCTGTAAGTCACTATCTTCTTGCCATTTTACTGAAAATAAGGGGAAAACACGGAACAAAAAGTGCACACTGTTCACTACATACGTGCGGCCAGTGAAATCCTCTACTAAAATCATTTTGGGCACGTGTATAGGGGAATTCCCAAGTCATAGTGGTTAAGAGAACATTCTCCTGCCATCTGTTGAAGATTTCATGTACTTTGTGCGTGAGAAGAGCCGGTCACATTATGAGTCAGTCAGAGAGCCCATATATGGGCTTCTGCCTTCGAGGCTTCGGACAGGCATGCCATGATGGGTTTCCGCCCGCAATGGGTTAAATGATGATTTTATACTACTAACATTATAATACTGTTAATATTGTTAAATTAAAAATAATAATACTTCATTTCCATGTGATAATATTAAGGGTTTTCAAAATATGATGTAAAGTATGGGAAAATGTTAAATCAAAGTTCTGTTAAACCAGGATTCTACCTTATAAAAGAATTATTTATCATATATCTGAAAGACCACAATAGTCTGGAATACAGAATAATGTCTAACAATAAATATAATTTCAATAAAATATTGTATATTAATAACAATTTCTAAAAAAATGAATCAAATCCAAGACACGGATGGAAAAAAGGTGATAAAGCTTAATAACTTGAAATTATAAATTATTTATCCCTCAGCTTCTGTAATAATAGTTAGGGATCTTTTTGCATATTGATTTTTTCATTCTGACTTGAAGGTTTCACATTTAGCTTGTACACATTTACTTCTGAAAAGTAGATTAGTCCTGGTAAGCTGATACTGTTTTTACTTCCTCTGCCCGTACCATAGGTACTATAGGTAGAGGAAGTATTGTTTTCAACCCCCCAAATTCGGAACATAAATACATGTTTTGAGGTCACTTGAATCCAGAATTGGCATTTCCGGAAACACGTCTGTGAACAGCCTAACACAAGAAAGGAAAATCGTATGAAAATAAAATCTTTTTTTCAGGTTAGGTACCTTCTGAGGATATGACAATTTTCTCTTATTTTTAAGGGGACTTTGCATAAAGAAAATTTCGTTTTTTGCGATTTTCTCAAAAAAGGCTCTAACAATTTTCTTTAAAATTTTGTACATGGGGTGCATATACAAAGAGCTAACACTTTTATTTCATACTTTTTTCGTAAAAATTCTCTGAAGGGTGTTTATAAGCCACCCACTGTGTATAGAAACTCTTTTTGCCTGGTGAACAATAAAGCTTTGCATCAGGTTGAAACAACTGAATACATGCTCTTTCACAGCTTCTTATTAAGTGCCAGTATGATACTTTATGAGATTGTGTGGTGGACGAAAAAATGTCTGTCTGTCTGTCCGTCTGTCTGTCTGTCCGTGTGTCTGTACGCACCATAACTCAAAATACGCTTTTTCGGATTTTCATGAAACTTGGAAAACACATTTATGATGTCCATGGGAAGAACCCTATTGATATTGAACAAAATCGGTTCACCGGTACCGGAGTAATGCCCAATTTAGTGCCTATTTTAATAGATTATGTTACAAACGCGCCATAGCTCAAATACGCTGTATCGGATTTCCATGAAACTTGGTATACGCATTTATGACGCCCATGAAAAGTACCCTATTGAATTTGAACCTAATCTGTTGACCGGTACCGGAGTAAAACCTAATTTAGTGTATATTTTAAAGGCGCAATAACTCAAATACGCTTTATCGGATTTTTATGAAACTTCGTATACGCATTTATAATATCCATGGAAAGACGTCTATTGATATTCGACCAAATTGGTTGGCCAGTACCGGAATAATGCCTAATTTAGTGCCTTTTATGTTAATATATAAGAAGTCATGATAACTCAGGTATGCTTTATTGGATTTTCCTGAAACTTTGTATACCCATTTATAATGTACATCAGAAGATGTCTACTGATATTGGACCAAATCGGTAGACAGGTACCGGAGTAAAACCCAATTTAGTGTCTATTTTAAAGACGCGGTAACTCAAATACGCTTTACCGGATTTTTATGAAACTTGGTATACACATTTATAATGTCCATGGGAAGACGTCTATTGATATTGGATAAAATCGGTTGACCTGTTTCGGAGTAATGCTCAATTTAGTGCCTATTTTATGGTAATATATTTATTCGAAAGAATTTATGAAATGCACATCAGTTATCATGACAACATAGTCAATTGTTTTACTGCGATCTTATAAGGGTTTGGCAATTAAAATACAGTTAGCTATGACAACACTATTGCTTTAAATGCGCTTATCCAACTAGACCGTTAAATTGACTCAGGTGGCTGAGATGGTAACGTCTTGGCCTCACATTCTGGAGTTCCATGGTTCAAATCCCGAAACTGGCCAATTTGACTTTTTTTTGTATTCTGCATATCATAACTGCAATCATAACTGATTAAACAAAATCATACTGGCACTTTGTTACATCAGTTTACCTAATTTTATTCTATATCAGAATATGAAATGGGAGGTGTGTAGTTGGGCATGCTTAGAGTAAAGAAAGTTATATGAGTACATTAATCAGATTTTATTTGGATTATGTATCCTTTGGAGATGCGATACGATGTGGTAACAACATTCACTTCATTTTTATAACCAATTTACATGAAGAGAATGTCATGCATAAAATATTATACTAAGAGGCAAACTTTATTTGGGCAGAGGAAGTTATGTGAGTTTCACATAAGATTTTTTCAGAAAGTATTTTGTTTAAATGTAGTTGGACGTGTGCAATATGTGAAAGTGAAGTCCATTTCTGTCGTAATACAGTCAACCCTCTATATAATGCCCCTCTTTAGAGTGCCACCCTCGCACTGCGCCAATAAATGCATGTGAATGGATCTTCTCCTATATAAAATACATAAGAAACCTCGTTACCCTGCCAATTCATTTAATGCCAATGAATATAAGACAAGATTTTTACAAAATATAGCTTGCAGTGATTTTTTTCAGTTGAAGAATTCTTTTAAAACTGGCATGAATGTTAGGATTATTATTTAAGAAACATACTATATTGTTTGATTTTAGATTTTCCTGGCGAAGAGTATGAATAAATCTTTCCCGGGTAGACAGCCAGGTTTGAAGATCAAGTGTCTCCGACGTTTCAGAGGCCCACGCTGCCTCCATCCTCAGGGATACTGAAGTGTCGAGTCTGTCATGCCGAGGTGGTATATATCCAGATCGCGAGTTGCGAGGAGTCGACCAATCAGGCGCCAGTTCATTTTTCCATCGTCTTTTTTTCGGCCAATCGGCTTCTACTGTCTTTTAGTTGTTTGAGACAGTGATTCCAGGCAGGGTTGATGCTGAGGCCTCCGTCTCTATTGAAATTGTTAGCCTCAAGCTTAATTTCGATCGCTTCCTTGATTAATCTGTCCCAGAACCTTGAAGTCTTCGCAAGGATTGTAGTGTTTGCGAAATCAATCCTGTGCCCGGATCCCAAGTTGATGGTATGTTCTGCCACCGCAGATTTATCGGGATAGAAGAGTCTGATGCAGCGGGCATGCTCAGAACAGCGCTGGTCAATAGTCCGTGAAGTCTGCCCGATGTAAGCCGATTGGCCGAAAAAAAGACGATGAAAAAATGAACTGGCGCCTGATTGGTCGACTCCTCGCAACTCGCGATCTGTATATATACCACCTCGGCATGACAGACTCGACACTTCAGTATCCCTGAGGATGGAGGCAGCGTGGGCCTCTGAAACGTCGGAGACACTTGATCTTCAAACCTGGCTGTCTACCCGGGAAAGATTTATTCATACTATATTGTTATCATAATATTTAGGAAGTTTAAACAGTGTAGTAATTATTAAACTAAACTAAACTTTGTGGCGCGACATCCCCGAAGGGACAAGGCCTACCACCCGACTGCTGCATCATCTACCTGTAGGCAGATGGCAGGATTGGGGGGCATGTGGTCAGCATGCCGACACCCACAGCCGTTAATGGTGGTTTCCATGACCGGAGCCGCTACTTCTCTATCAAGTAGCTCCTCAATTTGAATCACGAGACTGAGTGCACCCCTACCAAACCTCCCTACTTCAGAAAAATCCGAGGAGGTACTGAGGATCGAACCCAGGCCGGCAGATCCGTAGTCAGCGACGGTAACCACAAGACTACGCCAGCAGTCGAAGTAATTATTATATAAAAATAATAATGAGATGGATAGCTACAGGACTGCAGTTTCGAATGGCATCCTCATTCATCCTCAGCTAGACTCCATCAGATGGTTAGTGACAATTCTAGTGAAGTTAGTGTGTAACTATCCATCTCATTATTATTTTTATGATGTATTGTATTTCCAAGAAGTGTGTGTTCCCCTGCCACTAACTGTAATGTTGTGCGATGGAATGAGGAAGCTATGTTAAGAATTCCGAGAGACAGCCTGTGTGAGGATGAAGCATATAGAAAAATCCCTTCATGCAATGAGACATTCCAAACTTTCACTTCTTTTAGTCCAGTGTTCATTGAACTGTTAAACACTACAGTTACTCATTTACAGTTACTCACATGATTTTCAACCCCTTTGTGTACTATGCACTGGACATACACTGTAATAAATTGAGTTACTATACTGTACTGCACTGTGCTAAAGTTCTCTATTTGCCTTTTATTTAATTTTTCTTTCATAATACAGTACAGTAAATTAATACAGCACTGTATTATGCCATTTTTATTTTAAAAATTAAATTTTGTTTTAGTCCCACCCTTGCTTTTTGCCACTAAATGTTAAAGAACGGATGGTGGCATTGTATCAAGGGTTGACTGTAATTACCAGGGAAATGTAAGTTTTTGGTCATGGAAAGTCAGGAAAAAGTCAGGGAAATTTATTTTGAAATTTCTGTGGACATTGTACCAAAAGTTTACTATTGATTTCAGTTATATGTTATGTGACTTAAATGCGTTAACTTCCAATACAATTTAATTTAAAAATTATATGTTCCCGTAAATTGTGTTTTTACTGGTAGATCAAATAATTGAGGAGTGAAAAAGAGATTTGTTGACAGATTTAGCTGCCAGGACTGGAAGCTAGAACCACAGTTGCTTAACAAGCTGAGAGCTAGTCGAGTGCTTGATCTGGGAATTTGGCTGTCAAAGCTGGACAGCTACCATCTTTTAACCAGGAGGTAAGTAACATATCTTACTGAGTTAACTTTTGTGTAACTAGAGATCTGTGAAAATAGTTCAATTTTTAAGAAAAAATGTTTTTAAATTTGAAGGGTTTGGCTGTAAAACATGGTAACCCACAAATTTTCAAAAATTGAGATAATCACATAGGAAGTTTAGGCTATCTGTTGTGAAACTACTGAACCGTTCAGTTAGTTGAATATGTTCATCATGGATGGAGAATGCAGTAAAATATATTACTGTAACCCACATCCATTTCATGTAAAACATGGTAACCTTCAAAAGATGGCTGCTCAGTGAGTAAGGAGGAAACTTTTCTCTACGGAAAATAATAGTTTTTTCCAGTGGACATGAATAAGAGGAAAGCAATGACAGTGGCACTGAATACCAAGTTTCCCACTCTACATCTTGTAGGGAAGATATAGATGATCCAGATGAAATTAAGTAAAAAAAGGTTAGTAAAATGTACAGTGAAGGTTACCATATTTTACGTGAAATGATGATAATAGCTCCTGATGGCTTTTAAAGTTGTTTTTACATGGTATTACGATACGTGGTGGGGAAAAGCAGAGTATTTTTGCATAATACAGCTGGTAAAACACAAGAAAGTGAAAATATTCCTATTGAATGGCCAAACAAGAAGAGAAAGAGGAGAATGTCCAGGCAACCAGTAGTGAAGAAGGAACAAAGACTCTGCTCTGGTGTTTTGTATAAAAAATATAGGGGTAAAGGAGATGAGGTTCCAGGTAGGGAACTTGGACCAATTGTCCAATTGTCCATTAAAATGTTTTGATAAAATAGTGATGAAACGCGTACAGTAATTTTTGCCAAATTCTGGAAAGTAAGTTTAAATAACCTACAAAATGCATATTTATTTGTGTGTATGAAAGCTAATCCTGTTGCACGTAAATACACCAAGAACGTTAAGAGCAGATCACAAACTGTGATATATTTTGTTCCACATGAAGGGCAGAGTTTGTAAGAAAGCATTTTTGTCAATTCGCAGGCTGCAAAATAGTATAGGAAAAACAATTGTAAAAAAAAAAAAAAAATTGGATGACGTCATTGCTTGTTGGAGTGGATACTATGCATCATTTTACACAAATTTAGTGGTTCAGGACAATGAAGAACAAAGTAATGGAGAATCTGAATAGAGCATTAGTAATTGGTTAAGTACATTGCGGTAATATAACATGTTGACACGTTTAGTCACTTCAAGTAAAACATGTTAAACCACATCAATTAGATTAAACAAGTTTACTTTTAATTTTTTTAAGTTCTCTCTCTGCCCAATACATTTCACTTAAATATGCCATTACATTCAGAAAACATTGTATTCTTATGATGTGTGTTCATATTTGGAAGAAAACTTACTAATAAATTAGAATTTTTATTTAAAAACCTATGATATCATTATCTCAGAAGTTGTTCTGTGTGGGTTACCATGTTTCACAGCCGAACCCTTCATTTCATCAATTCAGTGATGTTATTAATTTAGCAGTGTTGTTTTTAAAATATGATCTGTATAAACATGTTTATCGGTATAAACATGTCCACTCAAAATCATTATTAGGAACTAATAAAAATAAGCTGTTTTTATTATCAGCTTAATCCAAACTTCCCACTGTTTGTATTTTTGTTTTTGTAGGAAATATTGATTTCAGATTTTTTTTAACTTCATAGTTAATGCTCGTAATCAGGTACTTACATCTGCAAGCGTTTAGGAACTAAACATTTCCTTAAAAATTTAATTAAAATTAATTTCACCATGATTGTATTCTGAATGAGCCAGAACAAGCATCCTGTCACAAGCAGGTTGATCTTATGGTCCTTTCTAATTGGCTGTAGATTGTGCAGTGATTAGTTCAATTTAGAGTAAAAGTAGCATGAAGGACGAATGTCTTCTTTATTTGTTGACAGAATCATGAGGGAAATACTGGGAATATTCCATTAAAGTAAATTAATGTTAAAGTTTCATCAAATACCTGATACCAGCTACCATCCAAAGGGCTAAGTTCGATCTACAAAATATTGGTGTAAAAGGGTGTTTCTAAAATAGCTTCATCATTGTAGGGAGTGACATTTAAGGGGGGACATACAGCTTTCAGTGAAATTCATAGGTGAGAATTAGGTGAATTTCATTCTTTTTTCCCTCAGCAATGAATTGCTTTACAATGTTGTAATCTGGCATGTTCTTTATTGACTACCTCTACAATCACATACTATTTTCAGAATTAACTAAACAGTTACAGTTATGGCTTATGGGTAATTATCATTACAAAATGGCAGCCACGTTTGATGCACTAAAATGCTGCTTCCATGATAATTTCCACAAATGTCATTATTTTTTAGTGATTCTTTTAGGTAGATTTTCGAAGAAAAATCTACCTATTGCAATGGATACCACTTTATGATTTTCGAAAAATTCTTTCATATCTTTACGTTTCATGCTCCCCTAAGTACGAAACCACCGCCCGTTCAAAAAAAAATTTTGTGATATTTATATATATATATATATATATCTTTACACGATAGCGGCCGTAATTTTGAAGATATTTGAACCAAATTTTAATATGTTATTTCTAGGCCCAATAGTTCGGACAAGTTCGTTAATGAGCAAAATTGGCCCAAGGGGGTGGTCGGGGGAGGGGGTTGAAATTTTTAAAAATGTATATCTCGGCCCCTATGAAGTATAGAGGGAAACTTTGTTTGAATAAATTAGAGTACTCCCTATGGAGTTCACAGTGACACCAACGATTCGGGGGTTCGAGTGAGGGTGGGGGTGGAGGTGGGGGTGGGGGATGAAAATTCGAAACTTTTGAAACCACGTCTTGTGGGGTATCGTTGAAAAGCTCTTGATGAGTAATCTACAAATCAATAAATAGTTTCTTGATAGCTCTCATATTACGCGAGATTTTAATGTTTGAAAATAATAACACTTGAAAGAATTATTATAATATCATAATTTTGTCTTGTTTAGCGGCTTTGCTAATTTTATTCATTGCTGATCTTGCGCACGGCCTCCCAGAATATTATATCCTATTATTGTTGTCAAAACAATTGATTGTAGGCTCTTCCTCTTTACTGCAGGTTTGCCATGCCAAGGCTAAAGAAGAAGAGTGCTATGCAGCGACAATAAATTAAACCAAAAGCACTTCGAAATCTACCTCCGCCTGTAGGCCTGCCTAAAGGGATTTTTTTCTATCTATTTGTAAACATCATATGAACATCATCATCTACATCTTTGGAATATCTACAGTATACTGTGGGTATTTTTAAAAAAACATTTTTAAAAAATAATTTTTTTAAAATGTTATTTTCCATTAAAAAACACATATTTTTGACAAATAAACTATTAATGTTAATTGAATGATTGTAGATAGTGTTGTTCATATGTTATTAACAAGAACACAGAAAAATAATCACTCAGAAATATTGATATTTGTGGAAGTTATCAAGGAAACGTCATTTCAGTTCCTGAAACTTGGCTGCCATTTTGTAACGATAATCACCCATAAGTGAAACAGTTTGAATAGTTTTGAAAATAGTATGTATTTGTAAAGGTAGTCAATAAAGAACATACCAGATTACAAGGCTACAGAACAATTCATTGCTCAGGAAAAAATAATGAAGTTCACCTATTTCTCACCTATGAATTTCCCCTCAACATAATTAAGTAGCGCCTCACATCTGTGCATGTGGTAACTCGAATAAGCTTTCTCAGATTTTAATGAAACTTAGTGTACATACTTATAATGTCCATAGCAAGAACGCTTTGATTTTGCACCAAATTAGTTGACCCTTACCAGAGTAATGACCAGTTAATGGTCATATGCATTTTAAATAGCAAATCATCACTGTACACTGTTATATAAAGCTGCATGGATAACTCATTCACTGACATAATTGTTTGCCCACTCCAGATGAGTAAGAAATTTGAAATTTGACATACTTATAGCTTATAGCCTGTATCCGATGGAAATATTCCAAAAAATTCCAATTTTTTATTTTTACCCCCTCCCCCCAAATGGCAGACACAACTTTAAGGTCCATGCAGACCTTCTTTGAAAGCTTAATGGTATATATTCTAAACAGTAAGTTGTATCAAAAAATTGGTTGCACCAGCAGTAACAGATTTTGAGAGATCTGCGAGTTCAGTTCTATGATTTCTTGTCGTATCTCCTTCAATTATACCTTATACAAGGTTAGATCTTTTAATTTTAAGTAAATTTTGTATATTTTCCTCAAATTATGTAATTTTTGGCACACTTATGGGACAGCTAGAATCGTAACATTTAGCAGGAATGTTGGCTCATTCAACTGCTATAAGCTTGCAGAATTTTATTCATTGATGTTTACCCACTTCCACATGAGATAGAAACTTGAAACCTGGCAAACTTTTAGCTTTTAGTTTATAACCGATAAGAAAATTCCAAAAATTTCACGTTTTTTAATTTTTACACTCCAAAAAAATACTCAGCAAGGTTTGACTGAGTATTTGTATGCCATCAGATGTTTTTGCAAAAATACGGGAATATTGTTGACATGAGGATTTTGTTTCAACTTCATCCTGTTAATACTCCTTCACATATAAATATGAAACATAAATATATCCTGCTATATATCCTTTATATATAAATATAGAACAAATATACAAACTCAAATCACTGATTTATTTTCATAAAAATAGAAATATTTTTTAAATCAACAATCCTCATCACTACCTTACCAGACAGAATCAAAATTCTATTCTTTATGAACCCAAATGTATTACCTCTGCTGGATTAAATCACAGAATAAATTGTGGCCCAAGATTATACAACTCACTAATAAGAGTTCATCCGAACTATATTAACTAAATTTACACAGATTCAAGAAACAATTCTGTAAAATTTATACAACTAGTGTGCGACTCATTTTGCATTGTCCTTGTGTTTTGCTTATCATTTTCGCTGTTCATGTGTATCATTTATCTAAAAAATGCGTGATGTTTAATATGTTTGTTTTGCTTTTGTATTATGTACTGTTTGCCTTGTTCGCAGTATGTTTGTGTATCCCATGTGTATATGGGTATGCATTGTATGAAGAGTGACTTTTCTCTAAATTTTTGGTTTGTAGTTCTAGTATTCGCTATATTTTCTGTTACTGTGCTGAACTGTGCCCAAGCACGAGCTTTTGCTCATTCGGGCACCAGTAATGATTGTTTTGTGTTTTACGCAGGTGTAATAAATAAATAAATTGTTTCTGATAAACAGGAATCTACTGACTATCCATCATAAAAGCCTTATTTTGAAATTAACATTTTTTAAAAAATATAATTTGTCCCAAAATTAATACAGAACAAATGTAAAATCAAGGTAAAATAGTGAGCAGTGTTTTGTTCTGGTTTGTAGATCATCTCCTGGAGCAGAGGAATCTGCGATGGTGTTTGAGGCTGTGAGCGGTCAGCAAGTTCCTCCTTGTGACCTCATCAGAGAACTGGAGGAGTTGAGCCTCACCAAACTCCCATCGCCTGCCCCATCCGACACTAGCAGCTGGGGGAGCACAGCTACTGGGAACTCCACACCAGATAACTCCCTCATTATCAGTGGAATCTTGAGTAGTGGAGCCCACAGCCCACCCCTGGCACTTGACATCATTGCAGATGCAGCTCATGGTAAGCAGTGTACTGTTCGTAGGGAATTTGTGGACTTGTATTACGGGGACTAAGTCTGCCATGTCTTGCCCATGGTAATTTTCTATTTTTCCAGTACACTTTACTCAAAACTGAGTTGAAATATTAACTTGAAACTTAAAACACTTTTAATTTGTAACTTTCTTTGTAAGAATAACCGTCGGATCGATAGCCGTCCCCTAAGTAAGCATGCTTACCTACCTAGGTGGCAGCTGATTGTTGCTACCTGACAAACCCCTAGCGCTGTCAGACGGTCTCCCAGAACTGTAAAAAACACGCTTTCCGTCTGCAAGCCACGTTGCACGAACTTCCTGTGTCAACTTTGATATGTTGGAGTTTGCAATCTATGTGAAAATCATGATGAGGAAGCGAGAAGAATGTTGTCGTAGCTATATGTGAGCGACATGGAGGACCATTTTCACAAATATAGGGATCGCAAATTTAAGGTGCAATTCAGATTTTAAAAGCAAACAAAGGATACAGACCAGTTCCTGCTTGCCCCTCCCCTCTGCTACTGCCGAATGCATGCGTAGCAGGTGAAGATGATAGGCGTGGCCATCTTAACATATTGCCAACATCCACTTTGAATAATACAATGTTCTTATGTTTGAAACTATTAAGATAATCTTTTATAATAGTAGAAATAGATGATTTTGTTCAGAAAATGTTTAGTATTACTAATAAATGTTCTTAAAAAAATACAACTGGTGAAAATTTATACCGACTTTCTCCCTATCATGTTGGTCACTATGAAGTAGCCATTTTAGCTCAACCGTGATGCTTCTACACGGTTGCCATTCACTGCAAAATCCAAACTCCTGCCGGAACCTCCGCTGGCAGGGATTTCACGATAAGGAACTCCAAGGGGTCTGCCAGCTAGGTGTGGGTAAGCCCCTATACCTGGCAGAGATTTATAAATCTGAACCTAAGAAGTAGTTTTCTGAATTTGTGATTAGTTGCCAAGATATGGTATTTTCTATAGTACTCCAATTATTTTTTAAAAATATTGTAATTAAATTTTTGTATTTTGAAAATCTGGTCTGAAGAGGTGGAAGAGGTCCCATGTAAACTATGGTATCCAAGGAATGTCCTCTCTTGGTAATCTTGATCTTCCATGTCTCCAGCTCGTTGAACATAGGGTTAGCCTTTATAAAGGGATATCCTGATCCAAGAGTGGGTACTGATTTTCAGAGTGGTTGTACTCAGGTATAAATCTTCTGGCTCCATGGAGATAACCTGGCACCATTGTTTTATGTACCATCTTCCTTTTCTCGATAATGCCAAAGTCTTTGTCAGATGACACATAAGAGTGTCCAGACAGTAGAGGTTTCAAGTAAACTGTTTCAAAGCAGTTATTAGCTGCAACGCAGAAACATGACAATATAACTAAACAGTTCTGGTTTTGTCCCACATAGGGCAAAGTTCTTAACCCTTAAACCATTTTTCAGCGATTGCTGAAACTAATTATTTACCCTTTCTGCTAGCAACATACTGGCTTTACCATTGCATCTTTGAAAAAATGGATTTTATATTTTTTGTGACTCCCCCCCCCCACCGAAGGTAACATCAGGAAGTTCTGCTGTATGGTATGAAGCCTTTTCATGCTAATAATTCTATATTGATAATTATTCATACTGAAAGCTTGACATTTGTACGATTGCAGAGAGAAGAACTGGAATTTTGAAGCCACAGGGTTCCTTGGAGAAGGCTAGAGAAAAGGATACGACTGACATGATGTGGAATCAGAATCAAAGTCAAGTGGGACAGGTTCTTCCGAAGAGAAGCCGCCAGAATGTTGCTATGCAGGCGATAATGCGCAAGTCAGTTGCTCTGGTGGAACCTGAAAGTCCGAGGACTCTAGAAGCCAAGCAGGTAAGTTATTTAAATCTTGATTACAACTGTGATTGATTCTGGGCTTTTTCCTCTTGATAAACTTTCCTTCCCTATCTGAAAGATTTCTTACACTACCACTATGGAATTGTTAAATTTCATAATATGGATAGTAGAATTGTGAGCGCCAGAATTGTTTCTTTTAGGTTAAGTGGCCTTTGATAGGTGTCACAACTTGCACAATGTGTTTATAAAATAATAGAGATACCTACTGCTACTTTTTTCCGTAGTTTCTACGATATTCTCGAATTTGCTGCAGCAATACTGAAGTGATACTGATTGTTATGAATTTTATGAAATTGAAAATCTGGTTTTTCATTTTTCCAGTTAACATTAAATAAAATCATTTTAACTGTTAAATAAGTTCGTAGGCTTCCACAGCCTAAACTATGTATAAACTGATTGTGTTGGCTATCCGGGTTGGGCCACGTTGTGTTTTTAACATCTAACATTTCGGACATCCTGTCATGTCCTTTGGAGAATGATTCACACTAAAACGAAGTGCCTGTAATGAAGAATGAACAGTTGCAGTTGTCATGAAGTCAGTGGGTGCATTCTTTAAAATTTTAATACATGGGTTGGTTTTTTAGTTTTGGCACCATAGTTATAACTGGATTAATAACTCAAAATAGATGGTTCCAAGTTTCATAGGCCCTCGATGTAGTCCCCACCGTTGCGTACAACGTGTTTCCAGCGATGCGGAAGTCGTTGGATCCCGTTGGCACTGCCCAATCTATTGATGGTGCGAAGAGAGCGCTCGGCAGCCTGCTTAACGTCTTCAATGGTACGGAAGTGCTCCCCGCACATTGTGATCTTCATCTTCGGGATGAGATCATAGTCGCAGGGACTGATGTCGGGAGAATAGGGGGGGGGGTGATAGAGGACCTCCCAGCCCCAGCGATCCAACAATGCCGACACAACGCCTGCTGTGTTTGCCCTAGCATTGTCATGCAGAACGATGGGCGATGTAACCATGTGGTGGCGCCGTTTCCTTCTCAGAGCTCCTCGGAGATGGTCTTGCAGAAACGAACAATAGTACGCCGCATTAACGGTTTGCCCTCGGGAACGGTTTGGTGAATAATCACACCATCCCAATCATAGGCAAGAATCAACATTACCTTCACATTGGTGGGGGTTGGTCGAACTGTTTGTTTCCGTGGTGCCGCCACTCATTCGATTGGCGTTTTAACTGTGGCTCATAAGATCTGGCCCACGTCTCGTCAATGGTTATGATACGCCGTAAGAAGGCCTCTCCTTCACGCTCATAATGCTGCAAGTGCATACGACAAGCGTCATATCGCAGCCATTTGTGCATGTCGGTTATGTCATTCGGAACCCATTTTCAGTAACTTAAGTCCTTCAGGATGTGGAGGACAGTCGAATGCGCCAGTTCGGTATCTTGCTCTAATTGACGAATCGTTACGTTCCGATCCACCTCTACTAACGTGGACACCATCTGTACATTGTCATCACTTACTGGTGGGTGACCAGATCGAGGCATGTGCTCCACACGTTCGCGCCCATCTCGAAAGGCTGCAACCCATCTTGCTACCGTTCTGTACGGTAATGCAGCTGCACCGCACGCCTCCTCCAATCCTCGGTGGCACTGTTTAGCACTGCGACCCCTAGCACATTGAGTTTTTATCCACGTTCTCTGCTCGTGCTTGGAAAACATTTCGACTGTCTTTCGCGAGCGCTGGTTTCACACTACTCATCTAACAGGTGCGACTGCGCACGAGCGGTGGTGGGGACGGGAGAGGTCATGTGCTCTGAGGGAGGGGATGCAGGTCAGCAACCGTTGGTAAAAGTGGCAGCGCCCAACATTGTTGCAACTTGGCACTGAAGCATTGGTGCCAAAACTAAAAAACCAACCTATGTAGTTTCCCACCAGATGTCACTGATCTTGTACCCATCTTCCCTGTTTATGTTATATAAGTAGACCTGGGATTTTAGGCTCTAAAAAAATTAGTTTTAGGCACCTAAAATAGGCTTTTAAAACAAGTAAATAGGCTTTTAAAAGAGAAAATAGGCACTTAAAATAAGCTTTAAAAATGTGTAAATAGACAGAAAATAGACTTTAAAATACTACAATATGCTCTTAAACTGTAACGTGATTTTTTTACTGTAAGAAATGTAGTATAGGCCTACCTAATCTTAACAGAAATAATTGCAAAATTATAAATTATAAATAAATTATAAATTATAATTAAAAATACATTTATCAAAAACAGTTTTGGATTATATGAAAAATTGATACAGTATGTCCCCTCTTACTGTATGCTACTTGTGTTGAGCTAATCCTTCCCCATCATTCAGCATTCCTTTGGTGACAGTTGTTTGGGAAAATCAAGTTTCAAGTTGAATTTTATTTTAAATGTACAAAATAGGCATTTTAGGCATTAAAATAGTAAAAATAGGCTCCAAAGGTCCAAGCAGGCATTTTAGGGCGCTATAAAACTCTATAAATGTAAGTGATTTATCATGAAATGTCAACATATTTAAAAAATTTCATGTTATTTCATAAGGAACAAAATAGGCATTTGCCTTAAAATCCCAGGTCTTGTTATAAGGTTGCTTAATAATTTCTATGGCTTCTGTAACATGTCTAGGGAATCTTCTGTTTTCATGTTTTAGTAGAGTTATGTCTTCAAAATTTATTTTGTAATAGGAAATAGTTCATAAAAGGAAATACCCGTTTGGTGGGATTTTCCTAAAGACTCTACACCACAATCTTTGACTATGAGCGAGAGTAACATCTTTGCTCAATGGAAATTATGTGCATACATGCTTTCTTTTCTATAATTACTGATACCAGTAATAAGGAATCGCCTGCACTTATTCTTAATGCTGTTACAAAGCGATAATGCAGTGCAAGTATCTATTTCTTTGAGATGAAAGACTGCACTAAATGAAATAAGATTATGTTGTGTAAACGTCAAAACAGTTTAGAGTGTAGTAACAATGAACAAAAACGATCTGCAGCAAATCAGCATTATCAAAAGCAATATACGGAAGAGTTTCCATGCCTGCTCTTAAATAATTTCACCGAATCACGTATTTTTTCTGAGATGTTGACTCTCACTATTGATAATTATCTTTCAAGGTTGACATCAACGAAAAATGAGAGTGTGTAAAATACACAGATTTATTAACGAGACGTCTTGTTAGCTGGTAATCATTATCTTGTAATCTCATGGCAATTTCTGGTACATCATTCTTTTATGTAAGGAAAGACCTTTCCTTTCCATGAATCACCAAAGCTTCCCTCAACTGGTCTTAAACCCAATATCTGATATCAGTATGTTGTGAGATGTAGCAAAGTCACGTGCACGACTTTCTTCAGTTCTTCAAAATAATGTAGAAAGTCATCTTTTGTAGCAGGATCTTTTCAGCTTTTGGACCACGAATTACCCTATTAAAATGCAGAATTCTCTTTTAGTTGCATGGTTGCCAAACTGTTCTGCGTAACTTATCGCTTTTAAAGTGTATGATGCTGTGTAATTATTATTCTTTCCCATCTCCAAATTTTAACACATGTGCACACTACAATGTTAAGAAGCAACTGTAATACCATGATGTCATCACTGCCCCTGCATCAGTGTTGTAATAATGGTATTGGAAGATTTATTTGTGAACCAGATAGTGGAGTTTAGTGAACAATGCCTGCCTTGGAATGGGAAAATTTACCTTGGTAAAAGAGCTACAAATCCCAAAATCCTACCACAGTATAAAAAAGGTGCATAAAAAACAAAGAGCAAAAATAAAGTTCAAAATAATTGTTTGAAAAATTAGGATGCACAAAATACCCAGGGGTGCAAATTACAGAAACAAATACAGAAGTTACTATCAGTAACTGTTCATTGAAGCAAGGGAATCAATGGTACCCTTAGCTCATAACACCAAAAGAAGAAATTAATTACAAAAATTAAATTTTAATAATGTTTATTATTCTGTATTCTTGAAAGTTTCATTTGCAAGAACAAAATTTTGTCAGAATAATGCTTCTCAAAGTAGGCTACAGTGTGGTTGACAGCTAGAGTGTAGACCAGGATTGGATGAGCTGTTTTGTTTATTTCCGCAAAACAGATAGAAAGCCAGAGATTTTTAAATTGCTTGTTTAGCATTATCCAAGTCATGGATTCATTGGAAAGCTGTTCTTTATGCAGGATATTAAAAATATTAAGTCATGTACTTTTGTGTGCTCTATTTTTATGCTGTAGAAAAATCACATTTGTTAATGCTACTAGTTTACTGTAAAATAACATTTAATGATTGTATCATTGTGTTTTGTATTGCTCGATGGGAAGCAACTATGGCTGCGCACACCATTGTGTTGGAATGAGTCATGTTATCCAGAGCTCTAACTTTTTATTGCACAGTAATAATATTATTCATCTCAACTTTCTGTTGTAATTGTGAAATTGAAAAGCTATTGTGTGGACTTTTCTGATAAGAATTATTTCTTACAGGTTCTGCACAAACGTTGTGTTGAATTAATAGAACTCTAAGTATAGACAGAATTGAGCCATTGGAAGTTTAATTTTGGTCATTAAATCAAAACAAAGTCCCAGTGTTGTTATGCCTCTATTATTTAATTCAGAATGATGTACGAGGTGTGTCCATAAAGTAAGTTTCCCAGGTTTTTTTACCAAAACAAAACAGAATGATGTACGAGGTGTGTCCATAAAGTAAGTTTCCCAGGTTTTTTTACCAAAACAAAACACAATTTCAAGTAAATAGTTATTGCAACAAATACAGCAAGTGTTCAGCTATTTTAAAACATATTAGCTACCGGAATTGAAACGTTTGTCATACCGTATAACCAACTTTTGAATACCTGTTTTGTACAAGTCTGCCGCCAGGGTTTTGAACCACTGTGTGACAAACATGTCCTCCTCTTTGTCATTCCCTGTCATTTCTTGAGGTGTAGGAAAAGATGGAAATCACTGAGAACGATGTCCAGACTGTAGGGTGGATGTTTAAACACCTACTAACAAGTCTCCTGCAGAAGTTCGGCAGGAGACTTGCTAGGAGGTGTTTAACATTTACCCTACAGCCCAGACTTCGCTCCCAGTTATTTCCATCACCTAAATAAATGACAGAGAATGACAGAGAGGCGGAGATGTTTGTCACACAGTGGTTCAAATACCTGACGGCACACTTCTACGACACAGGTGTTCAAAAGTTGGTGCCATGCTAAGACAAATGTTTCAATTCCGGTGGCGAATACCGTATGTTGAAAAATAGCTGAACCCTGGCTGAGTCTGTTGCAATAGATATTTCCTTGAAATTGTATTTTGTTTCTGTAAACGGCCCCAGGGAAACTTACTTTGTGGACGCGCCTCATATTTTATAATAATTCCATAATTTGAACTTGAGCTAATTCAGACAAGATCTAGCCCCCAATATTGAGGGTTTGCTGTATTTGTCAAGTTGCATTAATGAAGCCTCTAATATCACTTTTGTTTTGCTGTATTGTAGGTAACTTTCAAAACCCCGTCACCTAGTGTTTCTCCTGGGGGTCCCCAGGTGCTTGACGACATTGCAAAAAGCAACAAGAACTCAGTGTGGCAGCAGCCGAATCAGCCAGAGCAGCAGCATCAGGTCCTGCAGCCGATATCACAACCTCAAGGTCCTTTCCCTTACCAGAACCAGCCTACAAGTCAACATGGATTGCTACAGCAGCATGTTCAAGTTCCCAGAAACCAAGGCCAGTCCATGTTTGGAAGCAGCGGGGAGATTTCCCATCAGAGTGGCCTCATGAGCAATCTGCATCAACACAGCCAATCTCTGGGTAATAGCGGGAGTGACATTGCTTCTTCGTTTGGTCCACAAATCACATCGTTCCCCAGTCACAACCCCGCCCAAATTCCATTCCATCAACTGCCTCCTCCCCCATCCAGTTCCAATTTGAGACTCACGGAGAGTCCTTCTGCTGGTCTGGGCAATGGTTTTCCAAGTCAGCAGCCGTATGGGATGAAATTGCGACAGCCACCTTTCAATCCGTGGCAAGAAGAGTGTCCTCCTCTTCCTCCGCAGTCATGGTGGCGAGGAGACAGACAGGGGTTGTCAAGGCAGAACTCTGTTAGCAGCAACAAGGATGAAACAGTTCCATCCCAAGCTCCTGGGTCTCAGATTCGTGTGCAGTTCCCAGGTCTCTACAGGCCCTCTGATCCTTGCATATCTGTCAAGTCTCCAACTGAACCAATTCAACCAGATCTGTATGGTGCAAACTGGCACACTCGACCTCTAATGTCAGTGCCTCCACCACCTCTAAATATGCAGCATCGACTGATGGGAGGAGGAGCAACACAGCACCCTGGAAACTTCTCGACAACACCAGCGAGGTCCATGTACCAGGGCTCACAAAGCAGACCTGACACCAATCAGCTCTCCATGTTTGCAAATCTTGGAACTCAGGATCAAAGAAGAAGAATGAATCCAGAGGTAAGCTGAAAAATAAAATCATAATGATTTACTCTTCTGTACTCTTCTTTGCATTCACATTTGGATAAAATACTTTTGGGGGGGGGGATGTCGTAGTTATAAAATTGCAATAGATTTTCCAAGAATTATCGTTCTAAGTTTCTGAAAACTTTTTTTTTTTTCCTCTTTCATGGAAAGTAGTATGTGAAGTTATTTCAAATCCCGGAAAAATTAAAATATAAATTTCTGGATGTCCAAAACATAAAAGTAAATGATGATATAAAATGAGAATACCACTGCCTGCTAGATAAAAAAATATGAATATCGATTTCAGAGCATCGATAATGTTTAATCCACCAGCTAACATTACCAAAATTTGGAAGTAAGTAAAATACAGATCAGTACTTTATCAAAATTAACATTGCAAAAATGGACTTACCTTTTCCTTCCTTCATATTCCTGGTTTTAATTTTAAAATAGTGAATTATCTCAATATATTCCTCCTTTTCTATCAACCACATACATTCATCTGGTATTGACTTCAAAACTCCACTGTATACTGTGCAACTAAAGAACAAAGTAGATTTAAACAAAATCACGTGATTACAGGATTTATTTTCTTAATATGGTAGTTTAACTTACTGTACTCTGATTGTTTCTTGAACATTTCACAACTTCCACCATCTCGATTGCATTCTCTTGTACTAATACTAATACTGTTAAATACAGAAAAGTATTTAATTCTACATACATACATACATACTGTATCCAGTCCCTAAGGGAAATGTGGAAGGAATTGTGGGAGAACCACCCTAGGAAAGCTAAACTACTTGTATTATGGCTCCTATTCTTTAAGGTTATTTTCTATCTCTTTCCCAGTTATACCCGTAATTAAGGCATAATGGAACTTTGCGTCCCATGCTGCTCCCCTTTCCACTCGCCACTCGCCTGGCCACTTCCCCGCCTGGCTGCTTCCCGCTTCCCCACAGTCCATGCCACCATGCCTGTAGCCTCTGTTCAACCTCAACGCCGGTAATGAATAATTAATCGCAATTGACATGTCGCCTAATATTTCACAATAAAAAACCCCTTGCACCTCCACATAATATTCCACAATTATAAAACCGACCCTTCCAACAAAATAGGCTATTTCACAATACAAAAAATACCCTTGTACCATACATAATATTTCATAATTATAAAAAATGCCGTATTATAACATAAAATGTGGCTTAATTGATGCAGGAAAATTCCCTTATACCAACACTACTTATAAAAACCAATTCTTGCATTAAAACTCATGAAATCCCCCTAACATAACTCTAATATACGAAAGCTTCCTTCAGTGCTCAACATTCACTCGTGGCGTAGTGGTCAAGACTCCTAGCTATAATGCTAGGGGTCCCGGTCGATCCAAAATTTACTATTAGGAATAGGTCTCAAATAGGTAGGTAGGGTGAAGAGGAGGTGAGAGGAAGAGAGGAAGGAGACTGGAAAAGAAGAGAAGAAGAGAATAAAGAAGAAATAAATTATTTTTAATGTTTCATCAGTTCATTAAGAGATGGCGCCACCGTCGCTACTAGTAGTTCAAATGCTGCCTCTAGGGAAGGGAGTTAGAGAGTTGGAGTGAGGGACTCGCATGGGGTGCAAAGTTCGGTTTTCCCATAATTAATCCTCATCCCTAATCCCTATGTAACTTGTGAGATTCTGCCCATAAACTTAACCTTTTGCACATGAAATTTAATATATTAAATCCAATGTCGTTCATGGTAGCATGGAACTTACTATATTAAATTCACGTCACCTGCCTGCCTCTCTGGTCACTGAGTGTACGAAATTGATACTAGATGTCATGAGAAGTCTCTTTCACACTTCCTGTAGTGAATCCCCTTCATCACATGATTTCCTTGTGGAATGCATCAGTTAAGGAAATATAAATTATCTCAAAGGCAGATGTAAATTTTTCTTCTGTCTTTCTTTCATATTTATTTTTTGTTTTGGTAGTGAAATGGCATCCAAGAGGATGCTAAGTGACAAACAACTTAACTCTGTAATAGAGTCTGTGTTAAAAGAAACATATTAGTGACTGCAGTAAGGTTGAGGAAGAATTTATCGATGATGCTGCTGAGAGCAACAACAACACAAGTGACAGAGACTGACTTAGCAGATCTCCTGATGCACTGCCAGGATGAACTTGCTCTGTCCATGGTCACACATGAATTCTCCCCTCTCTCATGCCATCATATCCTGCTCGAGTTTCCTGTAATCACAGAATAGGCTGGTGAAACACTGTTCCGCTAGAACTTTTGAGCATGTTCCATGGCGTATGGTTCACAGTTCAAAGGTTGCAGAGGAGTATCATTAAGCTGGGTTTTTACTGTCAAGTTTAACAAGTTGATATTTACATCTATATTGCAATTTTGTGTTCCAATTGACTTGACATGCAAATCCAGCGAGTTGAACTTAACATTTTCAGATGTTAATTTGTTTTCTGGAGAAAATGGACAACATGTCAAGTCAATTGACTAGTCGATCGATATTGGTTTTGTTTCGGGAATTTCCGTCAAACAAAAACCAATTGACAGTTTAATCGGTTTTGGTTTGGGAATTTCTGTCTAAACAAGAAGCAATTGAAAGCTTCCTCAACAACATTGCCGGCATCCATATTTATTCTAACAGGTTATATTTTTTGTTGATTCGTGATTCGAGATGGAACAAAAGAAAAAACTCTGGAAATTCTAAACGAGATTAAGGTGAGGCCTTCGCTTTGGGACGTCTCATCAAAGGAGTACAGAGACAAAGACAGGAAGGCTGATAATAAGCCTAGTATTACCTCTTCATCAGAATCCATCTTGAAATATTGGCACAACAAATAACATGTTAAGTCTATAACACTGTAGTGGAAACAGTTGTTAATTGACAAACCACTTGACATGTATACTTCAACAAATTGATGATAAACATTTAACATGTTAACTGCAATATGTTGGTGCTAATGTTAAGCAGTACGGACCCAGCTTTACAAAAGTCATATGGGTGTATCATGTCAGATGTTTTTTTGTTCATTGCTAGGCCTGAATACAAAAAATACACCATCTTCTTATTTTGTTTGTGAAACAGACATCTGTGGACTGCTCCAAAGAGAACGAGCCAGGGAGTAACACAATGTTCTCATCCATGCCGAGCAGCAGCTCGTTCTCTGGCTTGGGACTGGGCGCCAATACTTACTCACTGTTCAGCACTCCCAACTGGGCAAACGCTGCACCTGTGCGAGATGTGGATGTGGACAACAATTCAAGCAGCAATGGTCTGTCGAGCTTGATGGGTGTCTCGGGCAACAGTTCCCTTAGTATTGGTCAGCAGGTGAGTCAGATTTATAAGTAAAATTCAGAGTAATTTTGTTTACAATCCCCATGCAGAACTGTCCATCCCCACTATCCAATTTTTTATAATTTCTAAAAGTCTTAGGGATGTTTTAATGAAATTGTCCAAAGACAGGTTAAAGCTGTTAAGCAGAAATTATAAAGCTATAGTAGAATCTAAGACTTTTATGGAACAGAGGTTGTATGTGAACCGTGGGACAGAGTCGCTGTAGTTAGAAGTAGGATTTTTTTTTTCTCTCTCTACATGGGATTTAGACAATTTTTAAAATATAATTTTATATTGTTGCTTAAGAATAGAAAACTCGAATTGGCAATTTTGCTGAAAAATGCTTTATTGCTTCATCGCAGTCTTACTAAGCCACTGGATCATTCTGGTGAGACCACCTAACTAAAACACAATAAAATTGCTTCGAATGAACTAACACTGGCAGCTCGTATCTTGGCAGTTCTTCTCTGACTATGTTTGACACTAAAAACCTCAACGGCTAGTTACATACTTCATTGTAAAGTGAGACCTGATTGGCTATATCTACAGGAGTCTTTTCCATAGTAAGTTGCAGTAGCCTTGATAAAGACCACAGCAAGATGGTCGAAACATTGGCAGAGAGCTTACACATGACGTGGCAATTACCCAGAAGCCAAGAAGATTTTATGGTCAACTCGGGCTGCAGAAGTCTGCGATTACGTATTAATTTCTCCCCATTCATTCAAAGTCTGCAACTCCAACAATCATAGCGAAGGAGTTTTAAATATTAGTTTATTATGTCTTTTGCATTTTTAACTTCAAGAGAGATGTAAATGTCTTTACAATGCAATACATGCAGATGTTTTTGTCTTAAAACAAATTGTTGCCAAGCAAAAGATCCTATTCCAGAAAGTTTTTTAATTACTATTCCAAGCATAAGAAAACTGAAATTATTTTCCTTTTAAAATTTACGATTCAAATTAACATAAAAATGTTGTACGATGTTTGACCGTTATAAGTAGGACCCAGATTTGAAGGTTTTTAACATATTTTTTCCCCAGTTTCCTAATTAGAACATTATAACGTATTTTTCCATTTCATGCCCCTTGCTTCCAAACATATGAATCTTATAGAACCTAAAAAGGGCTAAATCGGGCTTAAGGGCCTAAAAGGGGCTAAGGAGGACTTTTGCTGAAAGACGAGGGGCTAAAAAGGATTTTTGCTGAAAAACTAGGGGCTAAAGAGGACTTTTGCTGAAAAACTAGGGGCTAAAGAGGACTTTTGCTGAAAAACAAGGGGCTAAAGAGGACTTTTGCTGAAAAACTAGGGGCTAAAGAGGACTTTTGCAGAAAAACATGATTTTAAATAGATTTTTCAATTAATGCAAAAGAAAATAAATATGTGAATTTGTGCATTTTAAGAAAAGACATAATAAAAATAAATTTATACAACGCACTGAAATTAACAATGTATATGTCGCTTTGTTGCTTGTAACTCGAAAATGTGCCGCCTCGCCGTTGCAGGAAATGAAACTTGAGCCGTCTGCAATACTTTGAAATCTGGAACTAATCTATTGCCATTTCAACTGTTGTTGTTTTATTAAGATGGCTAAAATCGTTTGTTTAAAACCTAAAAAGGGCTATTCCACAAAAGAAAAAGGCTGAAATACCTTATATAAAAGACTAAAAATCCGGGCCCTAGTTATAAGACTTAACAGGCTCACGCGAATAAAACTTTGCTAGTATTTGTTTTGTTAATTTTGTGCTTGCCTTTTAAGTTCTACGAGGGTCACTCCAAAAGTAATGCACGGCATTTTTTTTAAAATTGAATTTATTTTCCATACTTTTGCAATTTGTACTATATGTTGATACATCCTTCAGGAACACTATATCATTTTTCCACATAATCTCCGTCCCTTTCAACTGCCTTACGCCACCATGGAACGAGGGCGTGTATACCTGCACGGTAGAAGTCTTGACCAGCTCTTCTAAGCCATTGTTTCGCAGCCTTCACGACGGAATCATCGTCTTCAAATCTTGTTCCACGAAGGGATTCCTTCAGTTTACCGAAGAGGTGATAATCACATGATGAAAGATCAGGGCTGTAAGGCGGGTGTTTCAATGTTGTCCATCCAATTTTTGTGATTGCGGTTGTGGTTTTCGCACTGACATGTGTGTTCCCTTCGTGGAATTAGATTTGAAGACGATGATTCCCTCGTGAAGGCTGCGAAACAATGGCTTAGAAGAGCTGGTCAAGACTTCTACCGTGCAGGTATACACGCCCTCGTTCCACGGTGGCGTAAGACAGTTGAAAGGGATGGAGATTATGTGGAAAAATGATATAGTGTTCCTGAAGGATGTATCAACATACAGTACAAATTGCAAAAGTATGGAAAATAAATTCAATTTTTAAAAAAATGCCGTCCATTACTTTTGGAGTGACCCTCGTATATAACGTCTTATACCGTCTATGACACTTCACTTACTTTTACGACACGAGCGCTTTCGGCATGCTTTGCAGACTGATTCAAATCCAGCTGCAACTGTCCTCTACTGCTGCTGCCTGCTAGTGAAAGTCTTTGAGCTGTAGATAGCTCTAAAAGTCGCCATTTCAAATTTCATAATGTTTTCTCTATTTTTGTAGATATGGTTGGACTTGAGGTTAATGTGAAAGTTTTCAAATCCAAATTTTCCTGTTTGCGTTGATATGATTCAAGAGAAAACCACTTTTGGACATCAGAACAAACAAAGGACACAATAAAACAGAGTCGTTTGATGTGAAGTTAATCATTTTATTTCAAAATGTTGTCTTTGCAATAAGAAACGTAGAAATCATAAAGATACTTTAATAAAAATACATATGGATGTTTCCATTTTTATTTCTTAACAGTTTTGAATAATCATTCTTTCATAGTTTGTCTTCACATCAGTGTTTGAAATCATTATGCATATGTTTATGTAGTCGGTGTAGATTTGGTATGCCTGCCTCTAGATCTCTCTCTATAGTCAGTAGTTAGCATTTCTGTTTGCAAATTGCTCTCTGAAGTTGTTTTGTTATACTTCGCAGCGTATTATTTGAGAATTACTGTAAATATGTATATAACATTACAGAGTTTTTGCCCAGCTTATGTTGAGTTACTGTAAATGCTAGTAACGTGATTGATGCTCTGCGCATGCGCTGGTTTGACGTGGCGCTATATCTGATAAAGTGATACGTTATTTCGGAATGATTAGCGTGAAGCTTTACGGTAATAGACATGAATCCCGAAAAACAGGAAAGACTTCGCTTTAATCTTTTCACTGCTACTGACGCATAAATTCGTTCACTCAAAAACTGTATAAAAGCAGAAATATAATATTTATAGAGTAAAGCTACATGTAAAATTGTGAGAATTTTTATCCTTGCGTTCGAGTGTAATCCATAGTAATCAGTTATTGTACTGCAATTCTCTCTATTGATTTCAAACTCAGATCCCACTGATGATTTTAGTTGATGATGGCTTATATTATTGTATAAATTCAGCATTGTAAAGGTTAACATAATAACGACTTGATTCTCTTGCGTGAGGTTATTGGCTCAATGATGTGTATTTATAGGCTCGATTATTTCTAGTATAAGAAACCACTGCAGATAATTTAATGCATGTATTTCAATAAACATACATGGCAGTGTTGATAAATTTTTACATGTTAACATATTTTTCTGATTAAAATCCCATTTTGAGGTTATGTTAATATTTATATCCTGTTATGAGGTGCTATGGAATTCATATATCTGTAGGCTTATAACAGAAATAATGGACAATTAAATTGAATCATAGGCCTATCACATTCGGGGAACAATTTGGTATCATATCCTCCAATAAGTCATTTAGCGTTGCTACCTGTCCCGAATTTGGCGGGATATCCTGCATTTTAAGAACATTTTCAGCATCCCGAATTATGCCTAAGAGGGATGCATTATATATTTTTTTATTATTTTGCTAGCCTTTTCTTTTCTAATGTCAGTGTTACTGTTACATAGTCTATTCAGCTTTGACTTTGTAACGAATATATACCATCTTTCTCTTATTAATAAATTGTCCATGTACAAATTTAGGTATGAAGATCGGCGATATGCATATATTCGATAAGTGTCCCTCCTTAGCCTTACCAAAAGGTGGCAATCCTAAAGTCATTGTTAAAACCTCCAAGTGCAGCAATCTGAAGCAGTTCCACCATTTTCTCTGTTACCTTTACCGTACCGTATCAATTTATGCTGGCAAAAACTCCATCGTAGCACAATACGTTATTCCGTTTACCGTATTCGATCACACGACATTAGTGTGTACCGTATCCGACAACACGCTATGGCAGAAACTCTCTATTTATTGCCAAATGCAGTATAAAACAACTTATTTTTTGCACGATGTAACTAATTAGTGGTACTTACGAATATTGTTGCCGTGGATCGTAACCTGACATTCCCGCACGCAATCTGGTTGTTATGAAAACAAAATCTCCGTGTGGTAAAAATTACGAAAAGCACAAGTGCCGTAAGTAAAATCATCATAATACAAGCCTTTATGGAAGACCAGAACCAAGGCCCCCCAGTTTGTGGCGACTTTAACAGGACAAATATTTGGTTCCCATAACAACAAACACATGCGAATCACTTTCTGAAAAATAACATACATCTTCAATAGTGTATATACATAATATTTTCAGGTAATATCTCAATTAATACAAATAAATTGATATAAATAATCATCGTGCAAAAAATAGCATGCAATACTCGTGCCGTAAGCGCATAACGGATCTCGGAAATTGAAAACTCTCGACGCTTCCTCGATCCGTATGCACCGCTTATGGCACTTGTATCGCAATATACTATTGTGAAATATCCACCAAAATAGAAGGAAGCTAACATCGAAATCAGACCTTTCTATTTCACCAAAAAGTCAGAAGCCAGAAGAACATTTTGCTGTTCCATTTCACTGCTCTCCTCAGAAACTGGTACAAAGCGATAAAGTGGTCTGTCCTCTCTCCTCCACCCATACTCTTGGTATAATAAGAATAACATAAGGTTTTAAAACACCATATCAACTGCTAGTCAACTGTCAAATCCAATGTGCCCTCTGATGTAGCTTTTATGAACTTACTAATAAAAATCAAGAAAAATTACCATATGTAGTAAGTGGATATGCTCTCCTTCTCACAACGTTTCGCCCAGCTCCTCATGGGCTTTGTCAGGTGACAACTGGATAGCGCCATGCTATCCTGTTGTCACCTGACGAAGCCCATGAGGAGCTGGGCGAAACGTTGTGAGAAGGAGAGCATATCCACTTACTACATATGGTAGTTTTTCTTGATTTTTATTAGTTTTTACCCAAGTGGAAAGATTTAGGACCACCAACAGAATGTTTTATGAACTTCTTGTGGTATTTCAAAATTCTTTAACCTGTCTTTGGACTTTTTAAATATAAATCTTGTTTGGCATCCTTACATAGGTAAGGAGGTTAAATTATTAAACCAGTAAACAAACATAAAGATCTGGAAGTTTGGGAAAAGATTTATATAAAAAAGTTTGAAGATAGGTTAATGAATTTTGAAATACCACAAGAAGAAAACTTGATCAAGAAGTTCATAAGATCTACACCAGAGGGGCACATCAGTACTCTCCAAGCAAGGATTTGACAGTTGACTAGCAGTTGAAAATGTGGCCAAAGCTCATGAAATGTACATTCTGCAAAAATGTAAGTAAAAGTGAAGTCTAAAGTGTTTAAATGCCGATCATATAATTTAATTAGCGTAACTAAGGTTTTGATGTAGGTGGTTGATTGGGAAAATTTGATGGGACATCTGTCTCCTTGATGGCAAGTACTTAGCATGGTGACCACCCTTTTGTCCTTCCATGCAAGAGCCAGTTTTTCATTTTTCGTAAGCTGCCAGTGTCACCTTTCTCGATTTTTTACACCTTTTAATTGCTCAGGTATTCTCTTTCTATTCGCCATTACAGAACCTGTAGTCAACATTATCATGCCCAATAGGTATCAGAAAGTTGAGGCATATCAGTGTATCTGTGTTAACCAGGAGGATGATTGCTAGAGTTTTATATCAATGTCAAATATAAATCCCTCACAACCTGTGTGGTTTTTAGGAGGTCTGTTCCCCATGTACAGTTTAAAGTTGTATAAATACCCGTTACTCAAATCCAGTAGCGGGCTCTGATCATGTTGCAGTGTTGCACAACGACCAGTTTTGAATGTAAAGAATATTTAGACTTTTTATTACTTTATACTACTAAACTATTTCCAAATCGTCTTTATAATAGGTTCTTATTGACTGTAAACATGCCTCCATGATTTTTAACTATTTAAAATCATTTAAACATGTAAATGCGCGGAGATCGTCACATTCGAAAAGCCACGCCTTGCTGCCTCATCCTGCCGGCTAGTAACGTGTGCGAGAGGCTTGACTTGGTGGTAACCCTCCCAGGGTTTAAACGTTTTAGTCGTCGCTTGCAAGTCTGCCACAACGTGATTCTTGTCTTCGCTGCTTGTCTTATCTGTCGCGTTGTCTGCTCTGCAAGCAAGATTTCTTCTTCAAGCTCGCGAACTATGAAGTCCCTCACAGAGATGCCAATTTCCAATGTAATCACTTTACTCCTATGACTTTTTATTGTATCTCCATCGGTTATGCCTTAGACAGAGTTACATATTTTTATTTTAACTAAATTGTGTAATTTTCTACACATTAAGTAACTTAATTTTGTACAATTTATAGAACAGCTAAAATCATAAAATGTGGCAGAAATATTGGCACATCCAACTTTCATAACTATGCTAAATTTGGTGATTCTAGCTTCCCTACAAGTGTGGAAAAACTGTTTAGTCTAACGTCATTCACATCTAGCACAGTCTAAATCACTCATTCGCTGACATTAATGTTTACCCACTTCACCATGAGCTAGAAACTTGACATTTGGCAGGCTTTTAGCCTATAATCGATGGAAAAATTCCAAGAACTTCACAATTTAAATTTTTTTACCCCCCAAAAAACTTCGAAAATTTTTACTGGCATTAATGTTGACAAACTTATAGCTTTTAGCGTGTAACCGACAAGAAAATTCCAAAAAGTTCAACATTTTACATTTTTACCCCAGAAAAGCCTTAAAGTCGTTCTGCACTCATTTTAAAAGGTTTAGTATGGCTAAACAGTACCGTAATTATGGGCTACAAACTCTCTACTTTCGTTACAGTGTCAGTTCCTAAAAAAAAAAAAAAAAAAAGCTTTTTCTGAAAACCACAGAGCACCGAACGAGTGAAACGAGTATTTATATATTATCAGGTTGCAAGTAATCTTAGTATGTATTTGTATGCATCTAATTCCAGTCAAATAGTGCAACACCCTGTTCCTACAACCACGATCTGCTCGAATCTGAAAGGGCAAATACCTTTAGGCCACATATTGATTGTTTATTTGGGTTATAGACCCTGAAAGATATACCCTTTTAGAACTTAGTTGACTAAGCAACATGAGCAAAATATGAATTCCAAAAAAATTAGTAAGAATTCATCTCTGGAAAAAAAAAATTTCCAAAGAAAGGCATTTTATCTATCCATGCCCTTGAAAAATAGTATTTTATGTCAGGTAGGGAGTTAAGGAGGATATTGATGACCATTCCTAAAAATGCTTAAATGTCTTACATACATCTAGTAACATGCCTCATCAATAGAATGCATGCACAAAGATTGCTTCTGTTGTAGGTTGACACAAAGGGATATGAATGAAAAAAGGAATGCTCACAATGTGCAGAGAGTTTGTTTAAAGGGATATACAGTGAGTCTCAGACAGATTGCACCCGCTTGCCGCGCGCCGTGCCTCTCTTGTGATGACTTAACTCTTCCCGCGTCACGGCCAGCTGTGTCCCTGCAGATAAGTCAACAATTCCTGCATAGCCTGCAGTTGAGCATTGTTCTCGTGTTGTACAGACGTGAAAGTGTTATTCTGTAGTTTGTCACAACTAAAAGAAAACATTAGGATAGAGATAAACTCAATAACGGAAGAACAATTAATGCGTATTAATCGGAATTTCCTATCACGTTGCCAAAAATGTGTGGATGTAGGAGGAGGACACTTCCAGCATCTCCTGTAACAAGGTAGGTGCCTATTTTCGTTATTTTCAAACTTATTTTACTTATTTTCATTGTCACGCACAGACAAGTCAGTCAACTGCCGGGCAGTTCCTTTGCCGCATACCGGGGATAGGAGCGTCATCTGGGGGGAACCCAACGCGTGGCGGATCCAATCTGACTGAGACTCACTGTAGAATCTGTTATTGTAACAAGATCTCCTTGTACCATGCAGTGAGTTGCGATCTTTGTTTAGGTCCGTTGCAGAGAATTTACCGTCGCCGCCCAAAGACAGTAGTACATTGAAGTAAATTTGAGCTTACACACTAGGCGGGAAAAAAAAAGATCGGTAAAATTTCCGTCGGCGGTAGTTTTGCAGCCGTCTGGTGCCATTGGAGCCTGACGGATATTTTGCCGTCGGTTTGAAGTAGTGGTCCGTAACCAAATCCACACTTACACACACAGCGTTTTTTCTACCGTCGAAGTTATATGCTCAGTGTGATTTGAGTTGTGTTGGCAGGTTTATCGTATATTCGTTCATCAACGAACATGAGTATTATGAGTAGTACGAGTATTATTGATAATGAAATTCTCATTTCATTAATCGAAGTGAGACCTGTTTTATGGGATAAAACCCTCGACATTTACAATTTCCAACAGCTGTTTAACCCGCTTATGTCTTGCAGGGAAAAGCTGTTTCGCTATCACAGCATTCTGCATGTTTATTATAACCTGTGTTACTCAAATATAAAGGGACGGCATGCATACGTCTTTCAACAGTGGTATTATTTCAACGAAAAGTTATACACTTCCTCTGATTTCTTATTACATCTCAGCAATACAGAATAGCATGCAGCAATCGTTCTCGAGCTGTTCATTTTTATTATTGCTGTTGATGTTATGATAGACCACCTGCGTGGTCTAGTGGTTGCTGACTGCGAACCCGCAAGTCTGGGTTCGATCCCCGGTATCTCCTCGAATTTTTCTAAGGTAAGGCGATCTGGAACGGGGTGCATTCAGCCTCCTGACACCAACCAAGGGACTAATTCATAAAGAAGTAGCGACTCCGGATCAGTAAGCCATCAATAACTGCCGTAGGAGTTGGCATGCTGACCACATGCCCCCAATCCTGCCATCTGGCTATTCAAAATGTGACACTTCATTATTACGCTCATATTATTGGTAAATAATAATAAATAAAATAATGTTTGGAAGAAAGCAGATCGTTCGTTGAAAATGTCACTGTTCGAAATAGTACTCACTGGTATTTAGAATTGTATCTACATTTTCGAACGTTATTCTGAAAAGATTGATTGCCCTGACAAATTTTACAGCTGTTTGACTTTCATATTTTTGTGTAGGGTTGACTATGTTGCCAACTTTGTGATTACAATACAATTGAATTTTTCTTATGTTTATTGTGTTCATAAAATAAGAATATTTGTAAAGTGTTCAAAAATGTACCACCTTACCCTATATTAAGGGTTGACTGTAGGTTATGTATTTCTCAGAATTAAATTAATGGATATCATTTCATGACGGATATCAATAACGCTAGAAGCTACTCCCTGTTCATTTCAAACTACAGTGCAATCAATAACTGTTTAATGCATGGTCGCTTCTTAAAAGATGGACATATCATGTTGTGTTCCAAACCGAGCGCTAGACTGATCGCGTTTTGAATGGAAACCCATATTACAGGCTTAATTTTAGCGGTGAAATGTTACAATTTGAAACGAAAATGTTTTATAGTATCATGCAGAAACCTCGGAGATTGGGAATCTGCTTCAAACTACATTATGATCGGAGATGGACTAATCACGTTTTGAATCGACTCTCAATTGCTTTGTATGCTGAATGATCTCATTTTTCAGTATCTAATGCAAGTTAAAAAAAAAACAAACAAACAAACAAACAGACAAAAAACTTACACACTGATTCTTCTTAGCCACTGACTTTATACATACCATTTTATTTATTTGGAATAACATTAGTGCTCTAGCATGGCTTCCTTCAAACAGGCTGGAATATAGGAGACGTGGCAACATCAAGTCGTTGGCCCTCTCGCAGAGCGGCCGGCGTGGTTTGAGCTTGCAAGAGATGGTGTTGTATTGTCGAGTTTGAATGTTTCAAATTATTGACAACATGAAATTAATAACTTCTTAATCATATGATAATATTAAATAATACCTCCATACTTACCATACCATACTTTGCCAATATTTTGTTAACAAACTATACCAAATTGAAAAATGAACATTGTACCTCAGCCAGAGTATGTAAAAAAAAAAAGCAATCACACTAAAGGTTTTTTATAATAAATTTGATGATACTGAGTTTAAGCCTATTTATTCAATTGAAAATACAAAAATTAAATAAACATCAAATCACTTGCTTTCTTAAATAGGCCGACATTAATTTTAAGTGCCTGTTTGATGATATAAAGAAAAAATCCAATCTAAGAGCAGAAATTGTTTAAAGCAAAATAGCAACAAAATACGGTTTAAAGGGATTTATTAGCGTGATGCCAAAACAATATAATAATCTACCTCAGGATATCAAAAAAGCTAACAAATTAACTGTTTTCAAAAAACAGGTTAAAGCCCACCTGCTTAATGAATATTTCAATAACTGTCTATAACTCTGATAACTTCATCTAAATTTTTTTAACATCTCTAAAGAATAATTTCAGTAGCGATTGTAATAAATAAATAAATAAAAATGTATTATATAACTTTCTGTGAAGAAAAATTGTTTGTGACTCATTGTACTCTTTTAGTATGAAGTAAATTGTTTAATGGTTTAAACTTCTGTTTAGCAAATAGATTATATTTAAATTTTAATTAATCTAATTTTACTTAATTAACTTTCTTTATCTTAATTGTTCTTCTCCCTTGTATTATATTCTATACCTTATTATGTGTATTACGTGTATTCTTAAATTAATTTGTCTGGTTCTATCCTATAATTACTACTCTCCTTTGTCTTTCTATGTATTTTTGACAGGTATTTTGTTTGTTTTGTATATATATATATATATATATATATATATATTTTTTTTTTTTTTTTTGACAGATATTTTGTTTGTTTTGTATATATATTTTTTCTTATAATCTGTGCAGTCTCTATTCTATTACTTTGTAAAGTCTGCCTATGATGTACTTTTGACTGTCCCTTTATGCGAGCCATATGTGCTCTTTGGGACCTTTAAGAAATAAATAAATAAATAAATTTTATTTATAGTTATAAATGTGAATAGGTTTGAAGAAGAATGAAAAGCAAATCATTTTTTTCCCCTAAAGAAGTCTAGGCAAGACGAAAGTTTTCTCGGGGAATTCAACCAAGCTTTTAATTCTTTGTCTATTTCGTATGGAAAATACCTCTAGAGTTTGAAATGTTAATGATTTTTTCAAAAAAATTGGTCGCGATACACTGATTTTAAGCCTAGGTTAGATAAAATGTAATATTTTTATCATTTACAAAGGTAGAAGTTTGTTTTCTATTAGGTTGTATAAGTGATTGTATCTCCGAGTTTCATAATTAATACATTTGTAAACTTCAGAATATTGAAATATACAGAAGAAAGTAATGAGAGTAAAGAAAACATCACGATTTAATATGTAATTCCACCTTCCATAATAGCTGTGGGCCGGCCGGCCCGGCCAACGAGACCCAGCTGATGCGCTGTTGCCAGCTTGTATATTCCAGCCTGTTTGAAGGAAGATATGGCTCTAGTCATATTAAGCGTATGTCGAGCTTGTTAGTATTAGGCCAATATCTATTGGTAAAACTGAATGTATTTTAAGTATTTTCAAAACAATGTTCCTTGCTATAATTCCAAGTAATCTTACTCAAGTTTTTAGCTAAAACAGAAGTAAAACCACAGAATTTAAATAATATACATTTGTTTTAAGAGATACAGATTACAAAAGCGATTTAAAAAAAACCCTCCGACGAGATTTGAACCCATGACCTTTGGATTTTCAAGCCCGCATGCTACCTTAGAGCTAAATGAACCAGCCAGGAGGATGCTACACTTAAATGTATTACCATGATGCAAAGGCGACCATTACTCCTGAGCATAATTTATATCCATTGCAGAGATGGTCAGGGAAAATACAGTTCTTAATCTTTGTTGTTTATAGTAGTAAAATTTTAAAGGATTGTATGTCCACCTTATACCCTCAAACTTATGTAACCTAACGCCAACTATTTTTTTTGTTTTGTTTTGTTTTGTTTTGTTTTGTTTATTAATGAAGAATCTATATTATTTCAGAATTAGCTAAAATTTAAATGATATTCTGGCTGTTTCTAACGACAGAGCAAAAGACCTAGACCTAAATTGTGGAACTTGGCTTAATTAAGAAGATTTCTTCATTATAATTATGTTACAGACATTAATTAGTTTCGGAATCTGTATTGACCAATGCATCCAACAACTGCTCTCCCCATTAAATTAGTGTTGTATATTGTGTAAAGAGTGTAAAGTTAAATGTGCTGTCAATAAAGACACCATCTTCTTGACTCAACACAATACCATTTCAAGTCTTCAGACAGCCTCTTTCTGCCTTTACTTGGGTGATACGAGATTTCCCCTACTTGAAAATGCTCTCAAGAACATTTTCAGCGACTATTATTTTGAATGCCCACTACCTCGTCTTGAGAGGTGATTATTACATAAATGCAATAGGAGTCTCAAATCTGAACTTGAAAATCAGTTCTCACCCGATATCTTCTCAAGTGAGTGGCTTGCAGCGGTACTCAAGATACGTTTATTTTACTGCAGAGCATCTCAAGACTGGTATTATTTGAGTTTCTCAGGTGCACAAGCTCAGAATGAATTTAGGAATTTAAGAAAGAATTTAATACAGTAGTGCACTGATTATCCGAAAGAATAGGGGATGGAGGGTGTTTGGATAGCTGATTTTTTGGATAACCGATATGAAGCAATATGAAACAAAAAAAGACTGATATTAAATACAAAACAGCATAATCCTGTATCATACATCTTACACACTAGAGGGCACTCATGAAAATTTGAATTTCCCAATTGGAACACTTTTGGTTTACCGATGTTTTGGTATTCAGATATTCGATGCAGTACTGTATTGTTGTTAGTGGAGAACTATTTGAAGCTTTCACGGTTTGACATCAGAATGGGTCTTTACCCCCTACCTGACATAAAATACTATTTTTCAAGGGCATGAATAGATAAAATTTCTTTGGAATTTTTTTTTTTTTTTTTCAGAAGTGAATTCCTACTAATTTTTTGGAATTTATATTTTGCTCATATCAAAGTTATAAAATTCAAGCATTCGGCCTTCTTGACTCCATGGACTTCATCAGGATTGGAGTGATTATGATCATATTTATAGGGATGAGGAAAAGAATTAGTGATAAAGATGTTCTCTTAATGACTAAATATAACTGGTAGGCAATCAAAAGTTAGAGCTGGTGCAAGTAATTGCACAGACAATTAACAGCAGAAGAGATAATACAATTAACTGTTATTTGAACATATACTTGATTGGATATTACAGTCTTTGCAGTTTTCTGAATATTTACGTCATTTAACCATAGATGGACAATTAACTATAGTTAATTTCTCACTCTCTGGGTCTAGGTACTGTCACTTCTCTGTGTTTACACATACACATACACAAGCACCAAAATAAGCCACCATATTTATCCACTCACTTTAAAACATGCCAAAATATTTTCAACAACCTTCTTGACTGAAACCAATGATTCAGGCTGTGCTTACCATCAACTATACTATCTTTCAACAGTTAATTGGATAACTACAAATAAGTGGATTATTGGTTCAAGTTAGATCATTATCCAGAGTTAACTGGTTACTTATCACTGGATAACTGGTTATCTGGTTATCGCTACATTAAACTCATAATGTTAATCCCTTTTAATTGGATGAAATATAATGGTTATTTGAACAATTATTTGCTCATATAATTAACTTTTATCTGGATAAACGTCAGGGTGTATGCACATGGGAGGGGCATGATAATATTCAGATATCTGGCAGCTGGAGTCGCAGCACTTCCACACGTTACATGAAGCTTTATCCACAATGTACAGTCTTCAGTTGGCAGTTGGTAGTTAGCAATTGGAGTTGGCCGGTTGGGAGCGACACTCGATATGTAATATGAAATGCATTAAACTTTCATTAGAATGGATATATATGCAATCATGAACCACACATTATTGTCTCTGTTGGGCATTGCATGATAATCTTATAGGATAAAAATTCCTCTGACACTGGTCCTGGGTTCAAATCCCAGTGTCAGAGGAATTTTTATCCTATAAGATTATCATGCAATGCCCAACAGGTTCATGAGTGCATATGTATCCATCTTGAATGTTAACTGTACAATAACAGTGGAAGCCTGGTCACAAAAATCACTAATTAGTGTGCCTCACAGTACTGCATATGACATAACTTGTCTGTCAGTGAGGTAGACCATTAAAGGCAGTCAGTCATAGGAGGGAGGTTCCATCTGGCACTGTGAAGCGAACCCTGGCTTAGCTCAGTTGGTAGAGCAGTGGCACGGATAGCCAAAGGTCCTGGGTTCAAATCCCAGTGTCAGAGGAATTTTTCTCCTATAATATTATCATTTCATTAGAAGTTAGCATCAGTATCTTTTCTCAGAATGGAGTTTGTCGGGTCTGCTAATAGACCCCTCGTGTGTAATAAACACATCTTGGTTTTTCGTAGTAAACTAATCTATTTATTTGCATTAGTAAATAATTTTCAATCTCGTAATATGTAACTTGCAGTTGTGCAGTCGGAAGTCGAAGATGAATTTCCCAACTAACAACTGCAGACTGCCAGCTGTTGACTGCAACTGCCCTTTGTGAATGACGTCCATTATACACACGTTATACTTCAACTACAGACTACTGATTACCAACTACCGATTGCCAACTGCACATTGTGGATAGAGCTTTACAGGGTAGAGACATCACATCTGTGGGTGCTACACGGCTTGTCACTGTGCCCCAAGGCCTATTTCATAGTACTCGTTATATTAAACTCATAATATTATTTATTTGTTAATAAAATATTGTTTCATTCAGATATGTATACTATTCAAAAAATCACTTCCGTTAATTCAGCTGATTGATTTGGAGGTTAAATCCTGACTGATGTTAGTGAATTGTTTATTCTTAAACTTCTTTTCTGTCGGATCTGAAGCACCATGGCCTGTAGATACATTTATGTATGCTTGTATGAAATCATTATTCTTGTATTTGATCTCATCTGTTTTCACATATTGAACCTTATCATTTTATATTTTTTTTATTTGTTTTTTCACTCTCCTTTGTAGGTTAGAACATATTAACAAGCACTGAGACACCAATAAAACCATCAAACACATATTCAAGATTCTAGTTTGTATTGCGATTTAACTTTAACACTTAAACACTAGTTATTTTTGTGTGCTAGTTCCACTGACCTTTTAGGCTGTTTGCAACAGTTTTTTTCAGCTGTGAACATATACAATTTCTAGGGAATCTTCTGTTTTCAGAAGCCATAGAAATTATTAAGCATCCCCATAACATAAACAGGGAAGATGGGTATAAGATCAGTGACACCTGGCGGGAAACAATTAAAACTTTAAAACTGACGTCATGACAACTGCAACTGTTACTCTTCACAGGCACTTATTTTTAATGCGAATCTTTCTCCGAAGAAGGACACGATAGGATGTCCGAAACGTTAGACACTAAAAACACGATGCGGCCCAACCCGGATAGCCAGTACAATCAGTTTATGTATAACACCGGCCATAGAAGCCTGCGAACTAATATACAATTTCTTGTCGGTAATTGAATCAAAGTGTAGGCTAATCAGATTTTTTTCTGATCCAACAGGGGACAGGCAATTTCAAGAATAGAATATAACATACAGTACTTAATTGTGCAAAATTGAAAAGCTTGAACACTATACACTTTCATTGTCAATGTTAAAATCAAATATAGGCCTACATGGATCATGGTACAATATTAGAAGTATCTTTCACGTACCTTTGTAGAAATTAAAACTGTAAAATAAATGCAAATACTTGTCAAAGATCTGTTCATTTAAAAAATGTTCACACAAATTTTTCACATGAAAATTAAAGTTTGGATTTTCTTGTAGTCTTCTTTAGCAGTTTTACATTTTATTTATTTATTTATTTATTTTATTTATTTATCAAGTCTTTTCAATTCAGACTGGTTCAGTGTGGATTATATTACCTGGAAATCATATGACAAAGAAAATTACATTGATAAAATGTTAAAGTGGTTTGTAATTTTAGTCTGAAAAGTTGAGATACTCCATACCACTTTTCACTTTTTGGCTTGTTACAAAATTATCATATTTTCTTTTTATTGACTTGTAATACCCCGGTGACATTTGCTCTCTTGGGGCAGCAAGTCAAAATTGGTGACTCTTAGCTTCAAATTGCATTTATTTGCATTAATGTTGCTGCACATGTCATACTGTCTCTGGCTATTCTGCAGTTATTTTTTCATGTGTTTAAATTATATCTGCCCTTGTAAAAAAGACTTCGCTTATATACTTGTCAGGTGATCAGCAATATCCTGCAATAGTTCTGAAGTTAGTAGCATAACTGTCAGGCCTCAACTCTTGAAAATTTAAAATTTAAAATTTTCTGGTGAAAGGTGCAAGAAACCCTGTGAGCATATCATAGAGTGATCTGCAGCTTTCGGGTAGAATATTGATGCATACGAACTGACTCAGAGGATTTAAATTCATATAACCTTATGAATATTGTGTGCGATTCCACTTTCATTCTAAATATGTGGGTAGGTCTGGCAATGATCAATCAAGTCAAAAGCTAGTGTACCCCCTAAATTTTTTTTAGAACAAAAGCACTGCCTAGTACTATAATAATTATATTGATGGGATATTGATCAGGTGGGACTAACGTGTTCCACAGGCTTCTCCCTCATAGGCCTACACACTAATTAACAGATTCTGATACACTTCTCAGAGTAGTTGCTGGAAGTGTTATCCATTTTCTCTTTTACTTAAGAAATTATCATGCATATGCACTAATTCTTCTGTACTTGTTTGTGAATGTTTTATGTTCTTCCATTTATTTGTAAAAATATGTATTGTGAATATTTAACTATAGTGCAAAGTAGCTGCACTGAATAATAAATATTACTAGCAATTCATGCTAGCTAAAATTTAGCTAGATTCATAATGTTGGTCCAGTTGATATGAACCCAGCTTATATTAAAACTAGCAGGTGCCCGTGGCTTCGCCCACAATAATATAAAAAAAATTAAGAGCAAAATAATTAAGAGCAAAATAATTAAAACATTATATTTAAAACAATAGTAATTATAACAAAACAGCTAAAAACCCAGCTTTGGAGTGCATTCCACAATTAGATTGATTTAAGTTTTCTGGCCCAGGAAACCCCTTCATAGTGAATTCCGTCCAAATTGATCAACGTTTGCCGATTTAGGCCTACATTCATTATCGCTTTTCCATCTATGTTGAAAATTTCAGATGTCTGCTTGCCTTGATATTATAAACAAACAAATCGACCAGGGGTGAGCTCACAGATTAATTTTTCAGTACGACCATAGGCCAATTTCCCTGAATTATTTATCTTGTTTAGAGTTTTGTTTTCCTTGTTTTCCATTTTTCCTTATTACAAATACTCATGCCCGAGATGGGACTCAAACCCAGAGCCTCCTTCACCACGAATCTAAGACAGAACACCTTAGGTATTGTGGCTAAGGAGGCCGACAGAATTGAAGTTATCTATAATTGTATGCAATATATTGCAAAAATTGTGATGCATTTATTTCCAAGTTCTGACAAAAATGGCAGAGCCACCTGTAATTGATTTGACAAATGAAATATATTACTGAAACTGATGCTTCGATAGCACTAAAATTCACGTTTTCTGCCAGTTGTTTACTCATAACTCACAAACGAAAGCGAAAATTAAAAATCCAGCTTAGAGGTGCATTCTGCCACCCTTCAGTCCATCTATATTTAAATTTCAGATCTTTGCATGCAGTAGATTTCGCTGGGCATCGCACACAGACAGACAGAAAGACAAACACTTCCTCTTATTATTATAGATGTAACTTTTAAGGGGCTTTCGTATATTGAAATGGAACAACATTACATAAATCTTACACTTAAGTATAGATTTTCACAAAAGCTGACAAAAAAAAACATAATTGTAAACATAAGCATTATCAGAATTAGGAAAAATCTTTGCCTGCCTAGTTTCATGGACTCTCGGATTTATGGTAGCTTAGCAAAATACAGGGAGGCCATTTTATGTGGAAACTTTTTAACAGCATTGCCCCTGCTCACACTTTCCCCGCTGTTGTGCTTGCACCGGCGGGGACCGTGTTCCGTTACTACCAGCAAATCAAAACTTTAGAAACAATACAAAATAGAATAACTCAACCAATTTATTATCAAAAAAGGCCTACATGTAGAGGCTTATTACTCACCATTTATGGTACAGTCAGGATGGTACAGTCTGGATATTTACGAGAAAATCTCCGAACGCGCCTTCTATGGTTATTTCTCAATAAGTAACATTCCACCAAATAAATTCGCTGTTCTTCCGTATACATTTTCGATTATTGTCTTATGTAACACACGACATTATCATCATCATTGAAACATGGTTAAAACCGGCACATAAATTCAAGATACCTTCCTATCAAATCATCCGACATGACCGGTTACAACATGGGGGTGGCATCGCCATACTTACTAAACCGAATATTCAAATTACCGAAACACGATACGTCATCAATTACAATCATACGTTCCAGGCTATTCATATTACAATCCAGCATCTGGACATCATTGCAGCTTACAATACCCACAACAATCACTTAACTTCCACCTACTGGTCCAATACATTTCCCATCCCCCCTCATCAGAATGTGCTCATTTGTGGTGATTTCAATCTCCCACTAAGCCCACAACAAATTCGCACTTACACCCATAATCATACGTTCATTCGTTTCTTACAAACGTCTGGGTTATCGCTACTCAATACTGACCATCCAACACGGCTTGGCAATAGTAACCAACACCACACCAGTCCCGACTTAACTTTCATCTCAACTAATCTATACCCATATACCCACTGGGCCACTGCCCATGACACCCTCAACAGTGATCACCTACCAATCAAAATAGCACTGAACACTACTTTCAACCCTTTACATAGCGCCCCCAGAACTTCCAAACCGCGAATTACTGACTGGCAACACTACACTACAGAAATTACCCGATACACCACAAATCTCATTAATCAACAGCCCCCTCCATATACCATTCCGGACATACAACACATTATTCATTCCTATATACGAGAACACTGTCCCAGTAAACAACCATCTCACTCTACTAGACGTCTTAAACCACCATGGTGGTCACCTGACTGCTCGCATGCTGTTGCCCAGCGCCGTCTTGCCCTAACAAGATTCCGGCATCGCCCGACTCTTCAAAACTATGTCACGCTCAAACGCCAAATGGCACTAACCACAAAGACACTTAACAGGACGCGAAGACAAGCTTGGAAAGAGTACTGCACGACAGTGACACAAACCACTACTACTCAAATGGCATGGCGAAAAATAAAATGGTTTACCAACAAAAAACATAAAATCACTCACAGTATACACAACAATTCTACCCTCCAACAACAGTTTTTACACAGTATTACACCGGATTCTGTAACACCCATACTCTGTCCAATTAATTTTCATCCCCTCTCATGCACCCCCACGCATCCTCTTCTCACTCCCATCACATCCAATGAATTTCAAGCAGTTATCAGAAGGAAAAAACAATCTACTGCACCAGGACCGGATGGCATCACTTATAATATGATTGACCACCTTCCTGACATAACTATTACTCTACTAATAAATATTTTTAATAACACCCTCCATACATCCCACATTCCGCACTCTTGGCAACAATTCTATGTCATTCCGATATTGAAACCCAATAAAACAGACACAAACGCCTCTAGTTACCGTCCCATTATACTCAGTAATACTCTCCGAAAAATCTTTGAAAAAATCCTCACCCATCGATTAATATTTCACTTAGAGCGATATGGACAATGGCCATTGCATCAATACGGGTATAGACGAGGCCAAGGAACAAACCATGCCTTACTACATCTTCTTACTGAAATTTATAGCGCATGGACACAACGCAAGGCACTCTTGGCACATTTCTTAGACTTACGAAACGCGTATGACTCAGTACTCCTTCCCACACTATTAAACACTCTCACGACTCTCCACATTCCGGAGATTTTCAGTCATACCGTCCTTCGCCTCCTAACCGACAGACAAATATCTTTTCCCCCTTTCTTTTCCTATCAGCTCTCTCGTTTCACCTCCATTGGCTTGCCCCAAGGATCCTCACTCAGCCCCATTCTTTTTGTATTATACATTCACACTCTCACCCACACTCCCTATAACAAAAGTCAACTACTTCTATATGCTGACGATATGGTGTTGTACTCGAAAGTAGATAACTCACTTAAATATAATTATACCACGGAACAAAAGGATCTTGACACCCTGATCTTTCAGGTTAAGCAATTGGGATTTACAATTAACCCTGAAAAAAGCCATACTATTCTTTTTCGAAAAAGCAAAATGACTAATCAACCTCACTTTCATATTGATCATATTCCAATACCTATTACACACACCACCAAATACCTAGGAATGCATTTAACACACAATCTTAAATGGAATGTGCATTTTCAGCATACACATGCTGCTCTTCAATCAGCTAGTTGCATTTTTAAATATATTGCCGGGACAAAATGGGGTTTCCATCCCACCCATATGCTACATTTATACCAGAACCTTATTCAATCAAAACTCACATACGGCAATCTCATTATTACAAGTCCCTCTAAATATTGGCAAAACAAAATCCAATCGCAAATTTATAACATTGCCAAACACATACTTGGTGTCTCTGGCAACCCCAAAATGACAAAGCTGTTTCATGAATTACACTTACATCCTTATACCTACAGACAACAAATCACAACCATTAAAACTATTGGACACCTTTTCCACCACACGCAAACTCCACTATACAATAAGGTACTGCACTTGCATCGCAAACGTATGCAACATCTCCTTCCAGCATTTCTGCAACTACCCCCTTTTCTCTCTATATTCTCTCAATTCTATGACAATCAACAAATGCAAAAATTTCCTCGCCCTCCAATCTATTTTCTAGATTATGATGTCCTCTTTCACCCTGTTAACGTTCATATGGATGAATTCCACAAAACTGACCAGCATCTGGAATGCAAATTTCAAAATTATTTAACACAATATCGTCAGTTGCACGACTATCCTAATATACATATCTACTTTACTGATGGATCTAAAACCCCAGAGGGGGTAGGAGCTGCTTACTACCACCAAAACACTAACACCACACAACAATTCCCTCTTCGTCCTGAATTTTCCAACTACACGGCCGAAGTTATTGCTATCCGTCAGGCACTAATTTCCATCAATACAACTAATGCCCACATTTTCATCTGTACGGATTCCCAAAGTGCTATTCAAAACATAGCAACCGGCCACACTCATCCCCAGCTGGGATGGTGGGAAACAAACTGCAAATACCTAATACATAAACAAACACACCAACGACATAATCACATCACACTTCTCTGGATCCCGGCACACCACAACATTAAGGGCAATGAAATAGCAGATACACTTGCTAAAGCCGCTACACGTCAAAACACACTCCACACTTTTCTTATCCCCATTTCCGATGCAATCATCGCTTCCACTAAATCACTTAAAGCACAAAACATCCACTACAACAGTAAACCTTGGTTTTACAATACTAACACTCCGCGATTTGCTGTATCTTTAATTTCCAAAATCAAGTTTCATGTTGCCATTACACCACAATATTTATTCAAAATTAAAAGGAGAGCCACCCCCCACTGTGACTGTGGTGACATAGGAGACGTAAATCATATCCTTTTAGGTTGCTCACAATATAAACAACAAAATGATATTTTTCATGCACAAATTTACAAAACAAAAGGCCTTGGTCCATGGCATATTCCTTCCCTTATATACAATGACGAAAAACACATAAGCCGATTAATACATAAACATATAGTAAATTGTAAAATGAAAATTTGAAACACCCACTTCCCACTCCATACAAACACTTTGTTCACACACCTTCCTTTATACTCCACGAAGCTGCAACTACCTGGGTGTAGAGAGGCTTCACAAAATAAAAGAAGAAGAAGAAGAAGAAGCTTAGCAAAATACAGGGAGGCCATTTTATGTGGAAACTTTTTAACAGCATTGCCCCTGCTCACACTTTCCCCGCTGTTGTGCTTGCACCGGCGGGGACCGTGTTCCGTTACTACCAGCAAATCAAAACTTTAGAAACAATACAAAATAGAATAACTCAACCAATTTATTATCAAAAAAGGCCTACATGTAGAGGCTTATTACTCACCATTTATGGTACAGTCAGGATGGTACAGTCTGGATATTTACGAGAAAATCTCCGAACGCGCCTTCTATGGTTATTTCTCAATAAGTAACATTCCACCAAATAAATTCGCTGTTCTTCCGTATACATTTTCGATTATTGTCTTATGTAACACACGACAACAATAAACAAGCGTTTCATACAACACACCAAAGCAACTAACCGCTTGTATGCTTTGTACAACTGCGATGCAATGCAATGCTAGCGTGGCAATGCGGCAGTGATGCGAGGTTTCCTCATAAAATGGACTCACTGTATAATGTAACACAAAATAGTTTTGCGACGATAGCAATAAATTGTACAATAGTCTTCTGCTCAAATTGCCTGCATTTAAAAAGGACAGATTAGCATTGAAATAAAAGAATACAGTGCACACCACTTATTGTGATCACTTTGAGATGCAGCTAATGTGATAATTAGAGACCGGATTTTAAAGGGAATTCCTTTTTTTATATTTCATCACAAAACGTGATAAAATTGAACAGGGCATTACTGAGTAAGTTTCAACTGCAAATGACCTGGTTTTAACGTCCCCTTTTTTCCCTTTTTTAGGCTCATCTCCCTTTTTTTTAGGAACTTTCCCTTTCCAGTGCCTTTTTTGCTCATTTATTTTGAAAAATTCGTGAATTACCCAGTATTTGGTAATATGAAAACATTAAAAATTGTTTTCACTGATTCACCATTGAAAAATTAATTCCTCCCAGCAGAATAGAGCATTTCAGGGAAATCAAAGGCTTGCCATTGACTAAGTTTCCCATTATAACAAGGTGGGGAACATGGATTTCGTGTGCTATTTTCCTCTGTGAGAATTTCAACAAGATCAAAAAATGTCTTCAGACATTAGATGTTACAGAATCAGCAGCTGTAGAGCAAGCAAAGGCTTTACATAAAACAAACATGTATCTCTCTGTTGAATTTTTACACTCTCTTACTTTTATATCCCTTTTTTCCCACCTTTTTTTGGCAATAATTTTCCCTTTTTTCCCCACCTTTTTTTGGCAATAATTTTCCCTTTTTTCGTCCTTTTTTGAGTAAAAATTTTCCCTTTGAAATCCGGTCTCTAGTGATAATATTAACCATGGATAACAGTAACCGAAATAGTTAATTGAAGGTTATTTATTTATACATAAGATATTACACTACAAAAACAGAATTAAAACCTATTTATTCATAAGATAATATAGTAACCATAGCCTTCTGGAATACTGAAAGTTAACCTATGTCCTCGAGAGCCAATGAAAATGCTTTGGGAAAATGTAATACAGATTTTTTACTAATAATATTAGTGTAAAAGTTTCATGAAACAGGAACCTGGGGCTGTGAGAGGAGGCATACAAGCCCCTTTAGTTTTCTCCTTCTCCTTCTTCTCCTTCTCCTTCTTCTTCTTCTTCTTCTTCTTCTTCTTCTTCTTCTTCTTCTTCTACTCCTCCTCCTCCTCCTTCTTCTTCTTCTCCTCCTCCGTCTTCTTCTTCTTCTTCTTCTTCGATTGAAGGATATATCTTGTTTGTTTCCCCATTCATGCGTCTTCCTCTGAAGATGTACATACATTTTCTGCCCATCTCTTTGGAGGTCTTCCTCTTCCTCTTCCTCCCTTCCCTTCTAAGGGCCTATCTGTTATTTCCAATATTTTCTTCTATCTTCAATACACTTTGTTATATCTTGAATTTGGCTGTTTTCCTTAATTTCTGTATGTTGCCAAAAGTGTTTTCCTTGAATAGACCATAACATTTTCATTACACATGTGCTTGCTTTTTGTTTAGTTTTTACCAAAGTTGGTCTACCTGCTGGTTTCTACAGCCCCTCAGAATCCTTCCCCTTTCCCCATGAACATGTTTCTGTACTGAATGGTTATTTTTTTAATGAATTTGCAGTCACTCTGGTCTGGGCCTGGCCCCTCGCCGCTGGAAAGACTCCTGGAGCAGCAGAAACAGTTGAGGGAAGGACCGGCCCCAAAAGGTGGAACTTGAGCACACAGAACAGTACTGCAACTCTCACATGGAACAAGCATATGCGCTCGCTGAACAAGACCAGCCTCTGACCTCACTGAAGGTATGGCAATGAAGATCGGACAAGACTAAGGTAGGGAGTCTAAACAGAGGTATCAGAAAGTAGATCATCCAAACCAGCTGTTTAATACATTATAATATTTAAAAAGAAACCTCCCTGACTTACATTATAAGAACAAGGTTAGGCAGTAAATCAGAAACTGCAAATCACAAATATTTGTACACTAATATGTATAAGAGAAATACTTAACAATTAAAATGAATGAAATGGCTTATCTGTAGAGAGAGATAAAGAAAGTGTTGAAATACTCTGATACAATTCAGTAGCAATCATAGTTTTCATATCTTTATTGACGAATGTAAAGGGACTGAGATTAGATTGATGTTACTTAGTTTTGACCAGGTATATAACAAAAGCGTACGTTGATACCTAGCTAAACTATTGTACTTTCCCTGTGCCGACCTTTTCTCATCACTAAACATAATACCAAGACAAACAGTGTCATAGATTTTGCGTTGTAAGAGGGAGAAAATACTAGAATCAGGGATCATCAAGAACGCCAAGGTTTGAAAACATGCATGTATCAGTGCACCAAGATTCCAATATTTTCTAACAGTCGTAGAGGTGCCATTAATTATGTAAGGCATAGGTGAGACTGCAGAGAAGGTTACAAATACAATTAACGCACAACAGTTTTTGAGTCGCAATTTAAACATATTATTAATAGTTGGTGTGGTAGCAAACAACATGAGGTTGAAACTATGATTAAATGATGTAATACAAAATGTTCCAAAAAACTGATTGCTCTACAGTAATCTTGTAACTAAGTACCATTAGCCAGTTTTTGTGTAAGTTGTCTTTGGTTGTTTTAATGCTTATAGAGGGGTAGGGAAGGTGTGGAAGTTTATTTTTGTAACAGAGCAATGTCCTCTGCCAAAGTCTCCACTAGGGCTCGGATGTTTACTGTTAAAAATATTATAAGTATGTAAGCATTTATGACTTAGGAGCTGTGAATTTATGACGGTAATTATGATTTAAAAACAAGCTATTCTTACACTTAAAAGTAAAAATCTAGACATTTAAAAAGAAATATGTATTGCAAGAGATATTTTGTGAATTTATTTTTAAAAACAGTTAGTCGGACTACAAAGACTTACTTGAATTTTATAATTTTTATTCCTTGAAAATGAAATTCTAAGAAATTACAAAGAATGTGGAGTGTGCAAAATCAATGTCTTAGATGAATGGTGGGTAAATTAATTCAAATGGAATACTGTAATTATGCATGTAATGGATGAACTTTTCCTCCTGTTTTTTGTATCAAAGACTGGGATGCATCTTGTATGCAGGGAACATATTCTCATTGTTATTGAAATGCTGCTGCAAATGGATTCAGGTAATATTGATATGACATCAATATACTGACTGCATACAAATTTATCAAATCACAAGTGTCATTGATATCTAACATCAAAATATTTTGGTATATTTGCATAACAGTTAATGAGCATTAACTTTTAAAACAGAATCAGGATATAATAAAGGGCTTACAATATGCTGTATTTACTCACAAATAAGTTGTGCCTGCATATAGGGCCCATCCCAAATTTTAGGGGTCTTTTTTTTTTATTATTATTATTATTAATATAGTACCCTACAGGTATGATGGTGTGAGATACTCAAGCTCAAAAGATTGATTCGTTATCGTGGATTCACATGCTTTTGCTTATTAATTGAAGCCAGGAGTAATCAGCAATGTGGAGAGATCTGTGAAAATGTTTTATTTTTTAAGAAAAACTTGTTTTAAAATTTCAATGTTTCAGTGTTATTACTAATTGGGAGTATTATTTTTTTAAATATGATCTGTATATTAGAAACCTCACATCTCCGAATAGAATAATGTTTTAATTGACTATTCCACTCATATGCAGCGTGTTTGATATTGACCAATAACATTTAGCAATTCCTTGGATATAGACCAATCACACTCGTTTATCTTATAAAAGACTTGCTATGAATATGAGGGTGTAGTTTTACCTGATAAAATATCAGCTTGTTACTGGACACGTAAGCATCAATGTGCCATGATTAATATGCCACATGCTATCATTGTGCAGCACGAAAACAGATTATTTTATACAATATAATTTGTTTGGAAGTTGAAATAATATAAATGTACATTAATTAAAAAAACAATTTCGATTCGGTGCAAGCCAGTTTATGTGTTTTTATTCTGTTCTGCTGTTAGCTTACCTGAATTAGGTTAACTATGTCTTATATTCACCATTGGTACCACTGGTCACAACATGGTAACTTGAAACAATTCATGGATGGTTGATTCATGGTATGGTGTGATCTCGCAGCTGTTAGTTTTGTTTTTATATAACAAAGCAAGAAAGTATAATCCATTACATTTTTATTCATGAAATAGTCTTAATAAATCCAACTTGAGTTGACGAGTTTCATCAGATAAATTTGCTTTCGTGGGAATAACTATGATAAATTGTGACTTCTGCATTCACACTACAATTGATTATAGCATATTATGAGGCTTTACCTGACACATAGATCTGTTTTATCTGAATATTTCAGAATTATAACTTAAACATGGCCTTTTGGAGATATGAGGTTTCTCTTCTTAACCAACAACATAGAAGTTTTATAATCAATCTCTGTTATTTTTATGAATGAGTGAAACCAGCTTGATTTAAACTTCCCACCGTTTGTATTCTCGTTTATTGTAGGAAATATTGACTCTTTTGATCAAACTTCTTGTAAATGCTCATAATACTCTTAATTTCTTAAGAACTAAATTGAAATTTTTTTCCCCCTGCCGGTATCGGAAAAAAAAAAAATGTTTGGAAATCATAGAACTTAAATTTGTGTAGCAGACTATGATAGTTTATTCTGAATATGCTAGTAAATGCATTGATCCCTGGCTGCATGTTTTGCAGTGAACAAATTTGTTTCGGAGTGAAAATTACACTTCTATAGCAACTTGGATGAAGCATTTATTTGTCGACATTATCATGAGGAAATATTGGAAAATATCAAAATATTCCTTAAAAGTTAATTATTGCTAAGATTTCATCCAAATAAAAGAACATTTAAAAACTGGAGTGTGTTCATTCTTTGCATTATTGTAAGGATTATTGTTATTTTGTGATTCAAAAATGCATTTTTGGGGGTTATTGAAGGTGGAAAAAGAAAATGGTAGCAAACACTTGTTGAAATGAGAACAGTTTGTGTTATCGTGTCTCGCAAATTTCACAGATCTCTAGCAATGTGGTGCACTTCTTTGCCAGAGACACCACCAGATCACCAGAGCATTGATAGACTCTGGAAGGTGTATACGTGTTGGTCTGTGGAGGGGAACAGACACTTCATGTAACCACCAGCTAATAGGTGTCATTCTTTGTCTAGCCACCATGCTAGTGAGCTCTGTGGACTGGCCCTAACAAGGAAACCGTACGGGTTCTCATGTCAAAACCTTTCCTAAAATTTTGCATATCGATAGGTCTTCATTACAGATAGATACAGGCAAAATATTAGCTGCTAAAACGAACTTTAAGTGGGTGTAAACCTATAGAAACTAATATTGGGAAGAACACAGTGAAGTCATCATATATATTATTAAGGCTATATTTCACACTTGAACTTCACTATTAAATATTTACCTAGGACTACGTAGTTTCAGTCACCCTTGTGACTATCCTCAGCTACATCTGAATTTTTGTTTTTTTTGGGTGTAAACCTGTTTATTATGTTCCATAAGGAAACAATGGCAGGCACTTGTAGAGCTCACTTGAGTAGCCTGCAAGGTTCACCTGCATGGCAGGAGCTACCCTGTTACGTTGAATGTGCTTCACTAGATAATTTGTAGATAATCATTTCTTATCATTTCCACATTTTGAAACTATATAATCTGTATTGACATTGGGGGGTTAGTTATGATTGTTAATGTGTGTGTGTATGTAGGTATTATAGAAGTGTGATCATTCGGCTAGCGTGCAAGCACAGCGAATCTAGCACTGCTGCAATACTGTGACAGGTGACTCATCCTCGTGGCACGGTGCACTCTGGGTAGAGAAGGTTCAAACCCCTCCCGCTGACAGCTGTGTGAGACTACTCGTTAATTAGATTTTCCAGATTTGTAATTAATTTTCACCCACTAAAAGTTTATATAAGCAGCTAATTTTTGGCATGTGTCTATCTGCAATGATGACCTGCCGATGTGCTAAATTTGAGGGTAAGTTTCGATATGACAATCTGTATGATTCCCTTGTAAGTGCTGTTCTTTGTGTCACTTTGGAAAGGCTTGTTAATAAAATATAGCCATTTTCAAGTAGAAATGTTTTACACATTCTAAGAAATATAGAATCTGTTGAATACCGGAAACCAATCATTGTTCTAATCAATCATAAGTACCGTATTTTACAGACCATAAGATGCACTTTTTTACCTTGAAAACAGAGTGTCTAATGGTCCAAAGTACACTAAAAAGTTTAAATTATGGTAAATATTGCCTGAATACCATAGCAATAAACAAGGTGTTTTAAATAATAAGATAGTTACAAATTTTCACACAGACTGTACATCAGTGCACCTGTCACAATTGTAAAATGAGGCTAGCTGGAAGCCAGGTATACAATGCGAAAAGAAATGTTGAGTACTTTTATATGAAAGAAGTTGTCTCTGCCAGATGGTTTAATTTAAGGCAAAGGCCTATAAACAGCCTTGTCCCGTTACACTTACCGTATGCTGAATTGAGGGTTAGAGGGTGTAAAAGTATTTTCAGTTTTTCATGAGAAATCAGGTCAGTTGTTAAACTTTACACAATGCCACCTGTACAGAAGACATTTTCGCATAACACAGGTTTTAAGTTAGAAGTGATTTCATTTACACCGATTCCATTCTTCACGGTTATAATATGTGTATGCAATGAAGTATATTACTACTTTTAAAATTTTTCGTTTAGAATCACATTACATTTATTTTCCTTTAAATTTCCATCCTAAAATCAAGGTGTGTCTTGTGGTCCGGAGCATCTTATAGTCCGTAAAATATGGTATCTATAATTTCTCAGCACTCGTAGAGACAATTTAAAAGGAGAACATACTACTAAAAGAGTGAAAAAGAAGTTGCAAACACTAACAACTAAAAATCTGTCATGTTTTTGTACACGTCCCAAGCGGGACATTTATTTTCACATTTCTTGAAATCCAACAAATGTTGCAATATTTAGTAGATATAATTTGCTTAACAGTGATGTTATAAAACTAAACATACCGATAGCTAAGGAATGCTGTTATGTTATGGCTGTTACCAAACAATACAGCCCCTATTCATGATTGTCAGTGGCAGGTATACCCAGACCAACTTTATCAGAACAGTTGTACATAAGCTGTTATAAATTAAAAGCATCTATGATGTTGAAAAGTAGTAAAATGCTTCTGTTATGTGATAGCATCCATTATATGCATAAACAAAGTAATACTGGTACATGATGATGATGCTAGAGATGGGTTGATACCAGTTTTTTGCCAATAGTCAACACCAGTATGGTTAAAACAAATTAAAATGAAGTGATGTAAACAGTGGAGTGTACTGAATATGGAGAAAAGCCGAAAATAAAAACACTTTTAACTCCACATACGTCAATTTTATTTAAAAACTGAACTAGATTCGGGGGTGTCGCCAGCCGATGATGAGAGACATATTCCCGAAACTAGTCCAGTTTTTTTTTTTTAAATTTATGTATGTGGAGTTAAAAGTCTTTTTATTTTCAACTTTTCTCAATATAACCCGAATTTTATTTATTTTTTAATCATAATACCCTTCAGTCCAATACTTTCTTCTTGAAATAAAACAGTAAAATACATACAGTATTTGTAAATACAATATTATTTATTCTACCAGTGAAACTTTTCTCCTGTGAAGCAGTATAATATATACTGATATTGGGAAGAACCAGTGAAGTCATAACATATATATTAGGGATGGGCCCTCGATACTTTCGATACTTTGGCAATTCTGCACTTTAAGGAAATGCGGTATCTCTTTCTGCTTTTAGTAGTCTACTAAATATGGTAAATACATCTATTTCTCCTTATCCATTCATAAGTAATCTATTTTGGGATGCTTTTAAAACAAGTCTGCATGCTGGCTTTCAGTTGATATCTCTACGTGACAGAAGACTCTGGGTATTGCATTACAATAATATAATTTTTTTTCAGTCAATATGAGTGAAGTGTGGAACTATTTTCAAATAGACCCTCATTGTGATAATTGCACGATGTACCTATTTATTGAAACTGGAAATGTTGACGGTATCGAGTATCAAAGTATCGCGGAAAAAATCATGTATCGGTATCGAAAAAATCTGGTATCGACCCATCCCTAATGAATATTATGGTTTGTAGCACAGTCTAATAAGAAGATACATTCACCTACCGCTAGGTGGCATCCAGGAGCTGAGATTGGTAGATGAGGGGAGCAGCCCTGCCAACAGAATTTCAGTTGTATCTGAGGATGATCACAATGGTGATTGAAACCACGTAGTCCTAAGGTAAAAACTATAAAAGTGAAGTTTAAGTATGTTACAAACCATAATATATATTTAAAGAAATTCTACGAACTTCACTATCTACTTACTTTAACAGCAATATATGTTTTGTGGAATATTACCCACATCATCTGTTGGTATGTATGATTGAAATTCTATTTAAAGTTAAAGCATTGCTTCAGCTGATTGCTGTTAACCATAACAACAACAGCTGAGAAGAAAGACAAGTAGAAAAAGGTAAACATTACAACAGGATAACAGAACTTGATATAAAACTATTAGAATTAGGAAATGTCACATGGGAAAATCTTGATCAGAATTCTGTTTATTATAAACTAGCTTAAAAGGCCAGGCGTTACCCGGGTTTTGTATTTTGTAATTTGAAATTAACTAATGAAGGACTTTCGATTTTCAAATTCTAGGTCCTTATATAGGTATTAAAAATTTGAAATAGAGAAGAAAGATTTATCACACTCAAACTATTCCCTCAGAAAACGCTTGATATAGCTTTTAATGGCTCATAGAGGATGTAGAATTTTGCATCCTATCGCTTCTACACACCATGCCTGGTAGGGGTTCATAAAAGAACAAACAGAAATTTTGGTAACATAAAATTGTATTGTCTTTGCGGAGTATTTTATTTCTCGCTCTCATGTTACCATACAACCGTTTCGGGGATGAAATTAAAAAGAAATTCAATATCACTTTCATGCTTCCCTCCACAAAAACCTCCGATATAATAATATACATATTACCATACCTCTTATAGTATTCTCTATGTGCAGGGCAGAGCAAGTTTTGTGACTGCAGCACATTGTGCATTATTTTCGTGGATTTCATTCTTGAATATTTATTTATAACATGAATTATATTGATAGCTTCTCTAATTTGTCAAAGTCCCATATCATTCATTACCAAAGCTACCTGTGACCACTGCCAACAATACACTGTTGTCAATGGGAACTGTGCATGGAATGTGATTTGGATTTGATAATTCTGTGCAAAAACGTATTATGTCTCCAGTAAAACATTTGATTTTTGGCATTTAAAATAAAAATTTTGCAAAATCCTTAGTGTGCACTTACATTATGAAACGAAGGTACTGTTAAAATTCAAAGTCCCTACCCATTATAGTTTAGACTCTACGTTGATTCTCTGTCAGTCAGTTATTAAGTCAGTCAGTCAGGACAAAGCCTCTTATATATATATATAGAGATTATAAGATATACAAGCAAATTAAAAATCAAAAGAAAAAGTTTAAAAAAGCTCTGAAAAAACTATAAAGAAAAGCCACCAAAAAATAGTTTCAGATAATGTTGGTAACCTTTCCAAACATAATTTCAGAGAAGAAAACTCAACATCTTAAGATCTCAAGATTATGAGAAGAGGACATCAATTAGAATTTGGTATAAGCAGAATAGAGACACATACAGATAATTACATTAAAGTGGATGGTTATAATCCAAGATCACACAAACATTCGTAACACATAGACTGGTTACCTCCCCTCAGCGAAGGAAGCATATGATGATGACATTTACAAAATAAAAAAAATGGAAAAACAATTGGATTCAGTAAGATACTAATAGACAAGAAAATTGCAAAATTCAAAAACAAAAACTGATAAAAACAACCACAACTCTGTCAACGGAGAAAGAGAAAACATAATTTAAAAAAATCAGAAATTACCCTTGGGGCATACAAAAATTTAAAAAATAGAATACAGTTAACTTTAAACTTCAAATAACAAATGCAGCATAAAAGTTTAATAAAAACCAACTATATCATTAAAATATCTCAAGAAAAAACCAGGAATATACCTGATGTATTGCAATAAGACTTACATAGGTAAAACAAAAATAAATTTGGATATAAGATTGAAAGAACACATGAGAAATATGAAGTTTTGTCAAATAGAGCGATTGGTGGTAGCAGCTCACTAGTGGATCAGTTATCACAAAATTTGTAAGGAGGGCAAATTGGAGGAGGAGGGAATAAACCAACTCAAAGATTTAGAAGTGTGGGAAGAGATTTAGTCTAAAATAGACTGATGAACTTTGAAATACCACAAGAGATAAATTTTGTTACAAAATACTTTAAGCTCCAAACAATGATCATTTTGCTTATAGCATACATGGGCATTTACTGGTTCGCGAACCACTTGAGGTTCTTGAACTTCCCGCATAACACACAAGGTGGCATTGCGGACATTCGGTGTACGTGGTAGATTATTCCCATGCATGAGTCATACTCTCTTTGCAATCAGTGATGGGTCGCGACACAGTTCCGATTGGAAAGGCGTTATGACACATTCTAAGCCTTTGTATAATGAAATAATTGCACACGTAAAAGAATAATTAAAAATTCAAGATTGTTTGTATTATTTATTTCTTGTAGTGTACATTTTAAAGTGAAATTAGTGTTTCCCTACGAATGAGCAACCGCCACTGCACTTATTGTCTGCTTGTGTCTCCATCTATCAGTTCTTTTCATACTACAGTAAAACCTGTCTTAAAGACCACCCCTCTTTAGCGACCACCTCTTTTAAAGACCAATTTTTCTAGGAACCGACAGTAAAACCCATAAGGCCAATGTTATTTGTACCCCTATTAAACGACCACCCCTCTCCCCGACCAACGACCAAAGTTTAATTTTCGTTAAACTCCTCTATAACGACCAAAATCGTAAAAAAATTTACTCAAATGATAGGCATTAATCAGCATTTGAAGAGAAATACTGATGTGGGCACTGCAATTTTCAATACAATGGTTTGGGTTGTTTTTTTTTCGCGTTCTGGGAAAATCCTTACAGTAGACAGCGTACAAGTACGGTACAGCGCACGGCGTGAAAAGAACACATTCCAATCTCCTACTTCTGACCTGCTTGTTTCAATACATTTAAGAATTCATGCCTTTATTATCTACATGATCGCAGTGACTCGGGGGGGGAGGTAATTCTATTTCTTATGAAAACGTTTATTCAGTGGACATGAGGGGGATCTGAAATTCTCGATTCTAAGAAACGTGCTGGACGAGTCCCTTTCATTGTCCACCAAGCAAAATGTAATGTAGGGAAAATAGACGTGTCTTTCTTTTCCTGGAAAACATTACCCAGGTATACTGTAAATAGAGGCTCGGTGTTCTTGACCTGCATAGATTAAAGTGTCTTATTGTTGTGCTGCAAATTTTAAATACATTAAAAGTAAGTAATAATCAACTGTGTGTTACATAAGACACCTACTGTATTGTACCGTATTTATTCTATTGTATTTTCACTTTCAAGACATAAAAATGCATTCCCCCTATTAAGAGACCACCCCTCTTAAAGACCACTTTTTTGTGGAACCAGCGATGGTCGTTATATAGAGGTTTCACTGTGTAAGTTGACAAAACTTTTCGGGTTGCGTGTCAATGGATAGGGGTTTGCCCCTGTCTGGCTTATAGCAACCGATAATGTGGATATATTTCCACAAAGCATGTATTGCTGTTAAAGTAAGTAAATATTGAAGTTTGTAGTGTTTTTATAAACTTAATTTCTTTAAATATACAGGGTGTGTCTAATTTACAGACTTTGAGGACTTGTAGTGGGACCATGTCTTGTGAGGACTTGTAGGAACTCATGTCCGGAAAAGTAACAGTTTTCCCGCTGCACGCAAAATACCACCCCAGCACACGTTGCTCTCACCGACTCTTGCTGTTTGTTTTCTGGGTCCACTTACTAGAAGGGTTCAATGTGACAACCACCAATGTGAACAAAGACACGGTACCTCTGTACCATGTTCTGGTACACACGATCACCAATTCCTGGTCCAACATCCGCCGCAGCCATAACCCATGCCAGTAGGTCTTCCTCGGATGCCACAGGGGTCTTGTCAATCAGGGTTTTCATGTGTCCCCATGGGTAGTAGTCTAGGAGAGTCAAGTCAGGAGAATGTGCAGGTCAAGCAATCGGGACATCACGACCTATCCACTGTTTGATATATAAGTATTCATGAACCACAGATTATTGTCTCTGTTGGACATTACATGAGAATATTATAGGAGAAAAATTCCTCCGACACTGGGACTTGAACCCAGGACCTTTGGCTATTCGTGCCAATGCTCTACCAACTGAGCTATGCCGGAGTTCAATTCACAGCGCCAGATGGAACCTCTCTCCTATGACCATCTGGCGTTGTGAATTGAACTCCGGCGTAGCTCAGTTGGTAGAGCATTGGCGCGAAAAGCCAAAGGTCCTGGGTTCAAGTCCCAGTGTCAGAGGAATTTTTCTCCTATAATATTCTCTATCCACTGTTGCCCAAATCGTTGGTCAAGTGAAGTGAAAAATGAGGTTTTATTTATTTTTATTTTTATTTTATTTATTTATTTAACCTGGCGGAGTTAAGGCCATAAGGCCTTCTCTACCACTCAGCCAGGGCAAAAACATGAAATACATAAGGTTGTGCACCATCGGGCTGAAACCACATGTTTTGACGCACATGCAGTGGGACATCGTCCAAGAGACCATGCAGTACGCCTTCAAGGATTGCAAGAATGCGGCACCCATGAGATATGGTGGAAGAAGGTATGGCCCAAACACACATCCATCAAGGAACCCTGCCTAAATGTTGAGACCATATCATTGCTGAAACCCACATCAGGTGATCGCCGAATGACGTATAAACTGCCTTGTCAGTGGCACCGAAAAGCATGTGTGGTGGTATTTTGCGTGTAGTGGGAAAACGGTACATTTCAGGAGATGAGTTCCTATGCTAAACTTAACCATCTAAGTCCCCACTACAAGTCCTCAAAGTGTGTAAAGGGAATTTAGACACACCTGATATACAATATTATCTATTAAATTGGCATTTTCTTTTGTTAACATTTCAATTTCTATATAATTTTGAATTAAATTAAAATATATTGGGTTATGTAGTTTTAGTTAGTTATATAATAACAAAATTTAAAAAAAAAAAAAGTAATTGTCAGTATTTAAAGTAAAATCAAAATCAAATTATTGTTAAACTGTAAATTACAGTTTTTGTTAAAAAATACAAGCATTCTCACCCTGTTGAGACATCCGCCCTTGCAACCACTTTTAAATCTGCTACTTCTTGCAAGTTGACAACATTAAGTGATAAAGTTTCTGTATTCCATTAACTTTTGAGGGTCAGTCAAATGAAAACGAGACAGATGGAAAAAAAATAATATTTCAAAATACTTTTGAAATATTATTTCAAAAGTAATCCCATAACTGTTAATACATTTATCCCACTGTGAGACAAGACAATCAATGGCTTCATTGAAAAATGTTTGCAGTTGCCTACGGAACCATTATTCTACCCAGGTGTGCACCTCTTCGTCCGAAGCAAATCAACGGCCACGAATGTCTTTCTTCATTTCTCCAAACATGTGGAGCGAGTTGTGGATTGTATGGAGGATGTGTAAGGGCTTCCCAGTGAAACTTCTGCAGCGTAGTCGAAACAACCTTGGCAACATGTGAGCGAGCATTATTGTGCAACAGAATGATGCCGTCCGTCAACATTCCTGGGTGTTTGGACTTGATGGCATGCTTCTCGTTTTGCAAAGTTTCCTCCATGCAAGTTCCATATTTTTTTAGAAATGAAGAAAGACATTCGTGGCCATCAGTTTGCTTCGGACAAAGAGGTGCACGCCTGGGTAAAATCATGATTCCATAGGCAACTGCAAACATTTTTCCATGAAGCCATTGACCGTCTTGTCTCACAGTGGGATAAATGTATTAACAGTTATGGTGATTACTGTTGAAATAATAACAGTTTACTTACTTTTTTCCCATCTGTCTCGTTTTCATTTGATTGACCCTCATAATATCAAAAAAGTCTTGAGCTAATCTGTAGTAGTATTGTTTGATATGAACACTTCTTGAGCATCGACGTATTGAGAACCCATCTCTAAACAAAAAGTACAGAAAATATGACATTATGTAGCAATAAAACACCTTAATTGAAATCATGCTTATTTTAGGTTTGTGATGAGAAATAAGAAAAAGGAATAAACATACGACATCTCATGAACATCAGGGCCCTAGCCTTCACATTTTAATTTTGAGGGCAGGTTGGTTTAGTATATATCAGATAGTTAAAAATAATGGTGATTGTTTTCCCATCAACTTCCCTGTATTGAGACCACCACGCTTATAAAAGGGATGCTTACTACTTCACAATTTGTAATTATTGTTTGAATTGTATCTTTTGATGAGAAATCTCAAATATTCCTGCATGCATAGCTTCTTATGAAGACGATGGCAGATTTGTTTTGCTTGCTGATTGCAGTGTGTCGCTGGTTAATTGATAAGCTTTTTGTAATATAAAGAGCTGTATGGAATCACTGTGTATTGTACAAGCCAAATCTGCCAAGCAATCTAGATTATTAACACTGTCAACTTAAAGAAAGATTCAAGAGAATTGTTAATAATGCAAATAAATTGTTAAATTTACCATGACTGAATTTAAAAAATGATCCTCTAATAAAATGAAGTCATTAATATGAGTCCTTTACATTATTCCAATCATGTCCAAATATAATGTGATGTTCTTAACACTTCTGAGTCCTGCCATCGGAAAATATGAAACATGGTGTGTTCAGTGCTGAAGTTGGAAATTTTTCTAGGGGAACCCAAAAATTTATATGCAGGTATTTATTCTTTTTTTATTTATGTATTTTTTTTTAACTCAGCTGTGTTTATACTCCTTTAGCTATGAGGCCATATCAGGAGTTCGGGATCCATGTCTGTTCAGTAGAGTAGGCTATGGAACTATTGATTGTCAATTATTTTTATTATTGGTGTATTTCATGGATTAAATTTCAACTGATATTAATTTAAATGGATATGATACAAGATGAAATGGTGAGGATGATTCACAGTATGTATATATCCAATTTGGCATATGCCTTTACGACTGGGAGAAACTGGAAAAAAAACCCATGTGAATTGGCCGGACACGGGATTTGAACCGCAGACCTCCCAAATTCAAATCCAATACTACCACCAATACGGCCACCTCACTCGGTTTATTTGTTTATTTTATATTTTATAATACCAAACATCAGTGTCAAATTACCTTATTGAGTTGCATAGAAATTATATTACAATAACAACCAACTTTGTCACGTACAAAATGATTGTACGGCAAACCATGCAGGCAAGGCAACTGTTGCAACAAAAACAGGAGATAATATTTCTGCCAAAATATGCACCGATTCCATATGTACTTTTTTCCTCCCTGCGTTTATGCCAGAGCAATGAAGAGCAGATTTTTACTTTTCCATACCGCCGTTCCAGTCCAATTTCAGCACTGGGTGTACTTGCGTGAAATGTACAAACACATCATACAAGACAACTCCAACATCTTAAATGAACAACTACAATTCAGATCACATATACTGTGCACAGACATCTTCCCGACCGCAACATTGGCAACATATGACTTATTTGTGGATGTTGGCTGCCGTATGCAATTGAAAGCGCTCTGAAAAAATAATTCACATTACCAAAATAGTAGTAGTGAGTGCTAGTAAAAAGTTTAAGCAAGTTTGTACTTCATACAGATGGATAAAATTCGAGATTATAAATGTTTTTTAACTTAACACAGTGAAGTGAATCAATATTTTATTAATATGAGTTGATTAACACACTTGGACTTCACTTACCAATCATTTAGTAGGATGCATTTCACAGACCATTTGCCTGTATCATACAGGCGAATGGTCTGACAACTGAGTTGACATGTAGTTAATGATACAGGTGAATGGTCTGTGAAATGCGTCCTCATAAATGATTGGTAAGTGAAGTCCAAGTGTGTTAATCAACCCATATTAATACAATAAAAATTCGAGAATTTACATTATTTAAGACTTCCTATACCCTGTAAGGGGAGTTTAGGATAGGACCTTTCCACATTCAAGGGTCATGGTTAAAAAACAATCACCGACCAGGAGAAACAACTCCAAAAATCCAGTTGTAGCAAATTTATTTTACAGGCACCAGCTATGAGTGCCATAAACCACCATAAGACTATATTCGCAAAGTATCACAAAATTTACAAATTATTATTCAAGGCTCTACACAATGGTCGACTTCTTGGTAATTGCTTTTCCACCCTCGGCTGCTCTTTATGAATGGCATGGGTTGGGATTCAAGCTGTGAACTTAAATGAAATAAATTTTTTTTTTTCTTACTTTATTGATCTATTTTATCTTTTATTTTTATTGTTCCTGAAGAATGATCACCTTTGAGTAGTTTACAAAATAAATATGTTTACTTACTTACTCGATGGCAATAGACAATTCCTTAACAAGCTAAAGAAATATCTATTTTATGGAACCCAAAGGTTCATTGCTGTGCTTATCTGAGCCCGCCATTCAACCCTATTCTGTGCTAACTCTATCCAATCATCCCTCGCAAATCCTACTTCCCTTAAATCTATCCTAATATTGTCCTCCCACCTACATCTAGGTCTTCCAGATGGTCTTTTCCCTTTGGTTCTCCCAGTCAATACTTTTGAGATATCTCTCCTCCCCATAAAAAGATTGTAAGGAATTTTTAGCCTATACCCTCAGTAAAAAAGTAACCAACTAATGAAGCGAAAGACAATATAAAGAATCGTGTGATAATTATAAGATATAAAATTTATGTAATTAGAATACTATTATAGAAAAATTGAAATATTAACGTAATGAAATATTAATCTGCGTGATATTGCAATTGTCATGTACTATTAGAAGAGTTCAGGTTACTTTTTTACTGAGGGTATAGGCTAAAATTTCCTTACAATCTATTTATTCTAAGATATCCTCGTATACAAGATGAAATTTATTAATATTTCCTCCCCATGCCCGCAACATGTCCAGCCCACTTGGTCGGTACAACGCCAAAGTCAACTAAGCGCCAAACTCCATATTTTGAGAAAACTGAAGTTAAAGTTTGAGTGTTGTAAAATAGGGTTGTGTTCACTTCTAACACTTTTGAACCACAACATATTTTACTTTGCCTCTTGTATTATTCAAATACAAAGAAGTATGATTAAAAAATAATAACAATAGGTAATTTTGTTAAATTTATTAAAATGGTATAGTTACTTGGTTCACTTCGGCTGGATAATTATACTGGATGCAACATAATAAAAACAAGTACCATGCTAATCAAAAAGGTATTAGGATAATTGAAACAACTAGACATAAACAGTTGTTTTAATAAATATTTGTTATTAAATATAGAAACAAAACGTACACTCTTTATGCACAGTATTATATTGAGCAGTCCTATTGCACAGCCTCATAATATACTATCCTATTGCACTCTAGCTTATTAATTTAATGTTTTCCATATCCTATCATCTTAATCTTCATATGACTCAGAAATGAAATTTTTTAGGACTACTCCACCACTGTCCTATAAACCAACCTAAGCATAACCATAATAACATCACTGTATTTCTTTTAAAATGGCAATTAAGGAGGCGGGTTACACTTTAAATAATAAAATATATTATGCTTAAGAGAATGGAGCAAAAGTAGTCTAACAAACGCAATGCAATTCCTTAAAATAAGCTAAATAATGAGCATGTCACTTAGTTCACTATGGCTGGTCAGATAAAGTTAGAGATACAGCCTCGTGGACGGAACTAAACATGAGTTAAAAACTTATTTTTAGTAAAATTTATGTATTCAACTTACCACAAGAAGTTGAAGGAATGTATTCATCACTTCCTGAGAAGGAAAAAATCACTCAGATCGTTCAAAACCTCTTCCATTTCGTCATCATCCAAAATGAGGTTAGCAATCTTGCGTGTTGCTTAGTTCTGTGTGGCTGGCTGTAATGTTGCCACACTAACATCCAACCAAAACAAAATTTCCTTTTTTCTCAGCTGATTTTACCAGTATCGCTTAGTTCGTTGTTGCAGACCGTAGGATATCAAAATCTGTACCATGGACTGCCAATAGTCCATATTTTGACAAGTTGGCGCTTAGTTCACTTTGGCGTTGTACCGACCAATTCATCCTCCATGATTTAATTACCCTTACTATATCTGGTGAAGAGTACAGGTCATGAAGCTAATCGTAATAAAAAAAATAAAAAAAAAAACCTGATCGCTGACGAAGCTGTGGCAAGACAGGTTTAAGAAGTGTTTGGAGTTTGTGGGCATTGAATTTTTCCATAAATCCTATTTCCTATGCTTTGTATATATATATATATATATATATATATATATATATATATATATATATATATGTATGTGTATGTATATATAAGGAGTGGGTCTTTGCCACCACGGCATGGAGTGTCCTCAGGTTGCGGATAGAGGATATGGCCTCCAGATATGGAGGGTATCTGTGAATATGTTGAATAAGCAGTCGCAGGCAGACGACATGAGGTGGTCCTCCAGCTTTGGGGTTTGGCGTGAGATTAACAACCTTTCTCAGTGAAAAATACTGTTAAGTAATGCTGCCTGATATATGGATCCTATCAGTGTAAAATTTTCCGGAGGTAAAATAATCCCTCGTTCGGATCTCCGGGTAGAGACTATACTGAGAGAGTCTAAAAATCGTAGGAACTACAGATTGGGAATGTGGGACGTTAGGATCTTATATAGGACTGGGGCACTTAAATCGGTAACTAGAGAATTAGAGAAATACAGGTTAGATGTAGTAGCAGTACAAGAAGCTAGATGGGAGGGTGAAGGTTCAATGCAGACAGACACGTATACCTTTTTCTATGGGAAAGGGAATGAAAACCATCAATTAGGGACCGGTTTCTACATACATAAGAGAATTAATTCAGACATCAAGAAAGTAGAGTTTATTACTGATAGGCTTTCTTATGTTATTCTAAGAGAACGGTGGTATGACATCATAGTTATGAATGTCCATGCACCAACAAAGGATAAACAAGATGGTGACAAGGACAGTTTTTATGAGGAAATAGAACGAACATTTGATCAGTTTCAGGCATATCAGATGAAAATTGTGTTAGGTGATTTCAATGCGAAAGTAGGAAGGGAGGATATTTTCAAGCCCACGATTGGGAACAAATGTCTCCACTTGCAGAGCAATGACTAGTGAATTTTGCCACCGCTAAAAATTTAATTGTAAAGAGTACAAAATTCCCACATCGTGATATTCATAAATACACATGGACCTCGCCAGATGGAGAGACTCATAATCAAATCGACCATGTGCTAATAGATGCAAAGATGCAGTCTAGTATAATCGACATTCGAACTTCTAGGGGTGCTGACTGCAATTCGGATCACTATCTGGTAGTTGTGGCTGTTCGGGAGAAACTTTCATCGAACAAAGGAACTTGACAAAATTTCGATATAGAGAGATTCAATCGGAAAAAAGCTAGGGAAAGACGAAAGTAGGAATGCTTACCAAGTCGAGATTTCAAATAGATTTGCAATCCTAGAAAAGACTGCTGATCAAGAAGCTAGGGATGATATGAATATCGATAAAACCTGGGAATGCATTAAAGACAACATTAAAGTAGCTGCAAAAGAAAAATCCCTTTAGGCAAGCCTACAGGCTGAGGTAGATTTCAAAGTGCTTTTGGTTTAATTTACTGTCGCTGCATAGCACTCTTCTTCTTTAGCCTTGGCATGACAAACCCGCAATAATAATTGCAAAAAAGAGGAAAGAGCACTTTTTCAAACATTCAAATCTTGCCTTATTTGAGAACTATCAAGAAACTTGGTATTGATTCGTAGAGTACTCATCAAGAGCTTTTCAACAATACCCCACAAGTTGCTCATTAACGAACTTGTCCAAACTATTGGGCATAGAAGTAACATAATAAAATTTGGTTCAAATATCTTCAAAATTACGGCTGCTAGCGTGTAAGCAGATATATAAATATCACAATTTTTTTTTTTTTGGACAGACGATGGTTTCGTACTTAGGGAGGCATGAAACTTAAAGATATGAAATAATTTTTCAAGTCATGACATGGTGTTGATTGCAATAGGTAGATTTTTCTTCGAAATCTACCTAAAAATATTTCAAATGCTTGAACTGAAATCAATAAACCGTGAAATTAGTAAATGCAAGAAAGCAGGCAAAACTACAGTGGTTGCAGAATCCGAATGACACTACAGTTGAAAATCTCAACAATGCTAAACGAAAAGCCTCTAGAACCATTAGAACGAAGAAAAGAAACTATCTCAAAGACAAAGTAAATGAAATAGAGGAAAATAGTAAAGACAAAAATGTTAGGGATCTCTACAAGGGAATAAACGAGTTTAAGAAAGGTTTTAAACCTAGAATAAACATAATTAAAGACAATGATGGCACAATACTCACGGCTTCAAACAATATTTTGAATAGGTGGAAAAATTTCTTTAATCAGTTGTCCAAAGTGTAGAAAGTGAAATATTCACAGCAGAGTCAATGGTTGCTGAACCAATAAATATGTTTACAAAATAATTAACTCGAAAATGTAATTAGCTACAAAGGTAAATGAAAAATAAAGTTTCTTGATCCTAGCTTTGTAAAGAAAAAGATGAAACTCTGTCTCCTTTCTCAATAGAAAATCACTAACTTGTCAAATTTAAATGCTGTCTTCTTAAACAAAAACTTCTTATTTTCCCGATACCTACTGACACAGAAATATCCCTATCCTGACTTATTAACCAATTTCTCTCTTCTATCAATCTGAAATCTGTTCTTGAAGGGGAATCTATGGTTATTGAAAAGATTTTACTGGCAAAATGAAATGTCCTGGCATGACAGTAAATTTTGCAAAAACTCTCGACCATCAACAGTTGTCCCTCCCTCCACTGGGAAGGCTACTGACACCTCTTTCCAAGCCAAAGACACAAGAAAGATTTAAAAAAAATTAAAAAATAAATATTGACAGGCAAAGACTTAGGGGTCCCTCGCAGCCAAAAGTGCTAATGGGGATGATTTAGGCCCTAAGCCTTACAATACTTGATATCTCTGTGTCATTGAATACTTTCATGGTCTAAACCTCTAACTACTATCACTGAAGGTTCTGGCCATTCCTATATGATACAGGGTCTTTATTATAAGTTGAGACCGGGCGACGGAAGGCGCGTGCAGCCGGTCTGACCTTGATGCAACAGCGGCACGTGCAGTTATTGTTAAAGTGTCAACATGGTGAGACCCATTTCGCTGCAGCATCGTATTTTTGTGTGTAAACATTATTTTAAGTACGAGTCTGCTAGACGTGTACGTGATGAATTTATTCGGACATTTACTGCTGATGTGCCACCTTCAAGAGCACAAATTCACAGAATTGTTAATAAATTTGTAAATACTGGTTCAGTGCAAAACAAAAAGCATGTGCGCACACGAACAGTGTTAACAGAAGAAAAGCTAGACGAGATTGGCGCTAATCTTGAACATTCACCAAATAAATCACTCTCAAAATTAGCCCAACAAGTAGGGGTTTCAGTTTCTTCTTCACACGAAGCAACAAAGTTGTTACACCTCAAACCGTACAGATTTACACGGGCCCATTGTTTAAAACCTGCCGATCCAGCAGCAAGATTGCGATATTGTGAGTGGTTTCTGTCATCAGTGGATAATGGTTTAATCGACCCCCAGCTTGTGTTCTTTTCTGATGAAGCCTAGTTCCATCTTAATGGTCGTGTGAACAGTCATAAGTCATAACTCACGCCATTGGTGTGCAGAAAATCCTAATGGTGTGTATGAAATCCCTCATTACGATAGGAAGATCGGGGTTTGGTGTGCTATTAATGGAAGGCGAATAATTGGGCCTATATTTTACGAGACTACAGTAGATTCAGAGATTTACCAAGATGACATTTTGGTGCCATTCTTTCAGCAGTTGACGGATGAAGAAAAAACGCGCGGGTGGTTTCAACAAGATTCGGCCACCGCTCATACAGCGGAAGTCTCCCTTCTTAAAATTTCGGAAGTGTTTGCTGGCAGAGTGATCAGTGCTGGTCTCTTTCCACCTCGCTCCCCAGACCTCACAGTGTGTGATTTTTACTTGTGGGGTAAACTTAAAGATAAGGTTTATCGAACAAATCCTCACACATTGGAGGAGCTGAAAGAAAACATTACGAATGAAATTAGGGCCATTACAGTGGAAGAACTCACTCGCGTCAGCCAGAATGTGGTTTCCAGATACAATGCCTGTATAACACAGGAAGGACGACACTTCCAACATATGTTATAAGGTAAGCCTATATAGCCTACACTTTAAGCAGGGAAGCCGCCCGCGGCTAATGCGGACTCCGTAGCGGAGAGTGAAAACACCGGTCGCCCGGTCTCAACTTATAATAAAGACCCTGTATATATAATGCCTCCATTGAGAAACTAACTTCTGTTGTGTGCTTCAAACTGTAGTAAAAAATTACAGATAAGGATTCAGTAAGTGACTGCCTGCATGGTCTTGTGGTTAGCCTTAGGACCAGGTTCGATTCCTGGTACCTCCTTGGATTTTTCTAAGGTAGGAAGGTCTGGAACGGGGTGCACTCAGCCTCATGATTCAAACTGAAGAGCTACTTGATAGAGAAGTAGCAGCTCCGGTCACGGAAACTATCATTAACAGCCGTGCTGACCACATGCCCCCAATCCTGCCACCTGCCTATGGTAGATAATGCAGCGGTCAGGTGGTAGGCCTAGTCCCTTCAGGGATGTAGCACCATGGGGTTTATTTTTAGATTCCAGTAAGTTGTAATGGCCAGGAAGTTATGTGGGGATTTTTGAAACTTGAAATGAGACCAGAAAGCGTGAATCCAAATAATAGTTCTTCCAAGAGCTCTGAGAAAACTGATAGCTAGGTAACTAACATAACATCACTCAACTTATGTAGTGCATGCCAGAAATCCTGGCTGATTTTGGATTTTTCAGACTGCCATTGTTAGAAATGAACTAGTGTATTCATAAAACCAATATAGTTTATGAAACGATTTTTATATATGGACGGCTCAGTGCCAGAGGTGACTAAGTGCCATCAAGAAAAGTTCTAATATTTGTGTGTATTGACCAGCAAAGATCGTATTCTATCTAACCCAAACATGACTAACAGCCTTTCTGTATCAGTTACAAACACAGTTATGGCCGCTAGTCATGTTTGGCGTAGATAAAATGCGATTTTTGCTGGTCAAATATTAGCACTTTTCTTGATGGCACTGAGCCATCCATATAGCATCCATAAACAGATTGGATGCCAGGCTGAGTGCTATATATATACATGTTTATAGATGTCAAAATTATTACGTGTTTGCTCATGTAATTTTCGCCCCTGCGCTTTTTGGATGGCCTAATTTTTAAGTTATTATTTTGAACTTTATTTTTGCTCCACATACGAGGGCTGTCCAGAAAGTAAGACTTTTGGCCTGGCCCGGCAGCGGGCTGCCATTTTAGCGTCAGAACATTCCTACACTCAGTATGCATCCAGCTAAGTTAGCATGAGCAACATGCCTTTCATACTTCGTCTGCAGTGGAGTGTTAAAATGAGCACTGCAATTGAAAATCGCGCCAGTTGTGAAAAGGTTTTTTGTTGACGAGAAATCACAAACCAATTGAAATTTATCGCCAGATTTGTGATGTGTACGGCAAAGGAATAATGAGTGAAAGCCGAGTAAGGCAGTGGTACTTTGATTTTAAAAATGACTGAACCAATGTTCACGATGAGGACCGCAGTGGTAGGCCTAGTGTTGTGACTGATGAACTGGTGGCGAAAATCAACAAAATCCGTGAAAATCGACGCTTTGTCACTGAGGCTGAACTGCATGCTGGTGTAAACCAGTGGTAGAAATCGCAGGCGGCTGATTTCTACAGAGAGGGTATCGAAAAGCTTGTGCCACGGTGTGATAATGCCTTAATTTGAATGACGATTATGTAGAAAAATAGCCTAAGAGTTTACCTTTTTTTCCACTTTGTGTATTTTTTATTTCAAAACATTGTTACTTTCTGGACAGCCCTAGTATTTTACGCTCAATTTTTTTTACAGTGCAGTAGGAATTTTGGGATTTGTAGTTCTTTTGCCAATGTCAGTTTTCACATTCCATGGGTAGGTATTGTTCATTTACAAAACTTCACTACCTGCTTCACAACGAAATCCTCCGATGCCGTTACTTCAACGATGCTTATTCCTATAAATTAGGGTGGTACGAAAGGGTAGCGATGATGTTACGATATTACACCTTTTTTTTTTTTTACAATTGTAGTGTGCACTTGTATTGAAATTTCAAGATAATTACATTATTTTATTTAAATTATAAAAAGTAGCCCAGTAGGAATTCTAAGTGATTGTTGTAGATTGCCGCTGCAAAGTAAAATTAACCCCTTAAGCCAGACATTTAAATACCACAGAGCTGACTCGGGGATTAAATGCTATATTTTCTTATAACTTGTAACTATACGGCTCACGCTGTATGAAGGAAAATGGTGAACGCCAATTCCTGCCGACTCTGTGTGTTGGTTGCTGCACTTGCCAGAAGAAAGAAAGAGAGCATTGATTTCCTGCAACAGTTCCCGGGAGGTGCATGATTGATCAACAATTTTACTTTTTATTCAAAACCTCATAGCTCAACAACCACATGTCGTAATTCAATTTAAATATGACAAGATAATTACCGAAAGGCCAGAAGGTTTCTTCGAGAAACTGCTCACAGAACCTACATCATTTTTATGACCGCTGGTGACTAACCGTCTGCAGCCATGAAAGATATCAACCTGACTGCTGACAACTAGCAGCACTGCTGAGCCAGAAAATTATTTCTGTGGTCTCTGTACTAATTACCGGTGAACTAAAGATTTGAATGATCAAGAAAATCACTGCACAGTAGACCCAGGATTTACCAATTTTTGGGGATAAAGAGAAGTGAGACATAAATCATGACTCAATACTTGCTATTGAGGAAATTAAAAGAAAATCCTGGAAGTTGCATGACAAGAGCTGAATGGGATTTTTCGTGTTGGCCCATTTAAGGAATTTCGATATACTGTAGTGAGAATCAATTATCAACAGTTTCTTCACAGTCTGAACAGAAAATCTAAAATCCACGTTATTGACAACAGCAGATTCCAAAGGCCTTTATGAATGAAGTGGAGCAACACCCAGCAGTCTAGATCAACTGAGTATGAAATGGTCTTTTTACAAATCTCGGATGCGCAGGCAAAGAGAGTTAAGTCCATTTTCTTGTTACTGAGAATTAGAGTGACTTAACACGCTTTATCCTCCCAACATCGCTTTAGAGATGGATAAACGCATGAGGCGCACATCCATAACTACCGTACGTTTTTGAATATGACTTACTGGAATTGACACAAATGTAGAGAACATTTTTATCTATAACTCTATGGACATTTATCTCAATTTTTTAGGAATATCAGCATATCCTTTTACTTCAGGTGATGCAACAGGAAATAGAAGCAATTGCTCTTCAACCATGCTATTGCTTCTGTATTAAACATTAATGTATGAATAGAAGAGAGGAAATGCTCACAATTAGGATAGGCTTTTAAAATTTAAAGGTTGTTAAAAATTAAAATTAGTCAAACATTAAAAACACTTCTTGCTCCACTTACATTTTTTTTGTGGAACCGGTTTCCAGGGAAGAAGCTCCCTCATCCTCAGCTGAAGGTCGTTGTTTAGTAGCAGACTCACCACCTTGTAAGTTCAGCGGTGGTATTACAACACATACCGGTAATCATAATCTTCATTGTCTTTCGACCTTGCAGTTAAGCTACCTGGAAGTCTCATATTGGGAGGTCGTAATACAGCCCCTGATAGCCCAGTCAAATTAGATAAAAAAAAGTTGGTTTTGCTGCATTAAAACATGTAGTTCCAAATGTTTCACGAATGTGTAGTGGGAGGTCCCCTGAACAACGCCTAATATTTTCCCGCCAATTTCAGGTGCCACGGGGGGTGGGGGGAGGCTCAAAGGTCCCTTTTTTCGGTTTTCGGCGAAAATCTCGAAAAGGTGCATCGTACAGAAAATATTATTTTCAAAATTAAAGCTTATTAAATTTCCTACCAAACGATATATTCATATTTATCTCTATGTGTTACCGACTCTGAGTATGAGCCGGTGAAAGTGGAAATTTTGCAGAAAAATTTGTGGCGCCACACGTTTTTCGTCAAACTTGCCCTTCCAATTCTTTTTCCATTTTACAGGAAAGGTGTGATAAAAGAAGTTGCAGAGACTTAAATTTCCTTCAAGAATATATATACATTTGCTAATTTATCTTCATGTAGTCAAAAGTTACAACATTTTTAAATTTTGGGGTCGATTTCGAGATTCCGCTAGTAAACTGCTTGTCATTTTATTTCCATTTTCAAGGGCTTTAACTCTCTGTATCATGTCATTTAGTATTTATGTAAACATAATGGCATTTATTACCCATATAACTAATCATGTGTAGTATATATATATTAAATAGCTAATAATGCAAAAGTAAAAAAGAGGCTTACACACCCTAATACCCGCTCACCCTTCCATCCTATCATACATTTAAAGCTGTTCGTACTCAAACTCATTCTCCTCACCATACAACTCCTCTTGAACGGAAGCACTGTGGCAATTGCCACAGACAGGTTAGCAGTGGATGCCGGCTTTCCGGCATGCACATCTCATACCGCAGCCTGTGGTACGACAACAAAATTTGGAGTTGAGCACACTGTCAGGTGCAATAGGGGCCTTGGTCTTAATAGGAGTCAGATATCCCCCATCTTCTCTTGTCCAACCCCAACGTTCAGGTTCGAGAGATTCATTTCCAAACCACTGTTGGACCTGTAGAAACACTCTGTACGAGTGATGTAGAGCAGCATCCTTCGTAGGTGGCAATGAAGACAAATTAGCTTTCATCTTGGCAGACGATTTGAGGAAGCACATGTACGAGGGGTATTCCGAAAGTAAGTTTCGTCAGTTTGTCACACGGACACTTTATTGACCCAAAAGCAATACAGCATGGCAGCATGAACTATACACCATGCACTATTTTTCGACATAGTCGCCAGCGACATTGAGACATTTGTCGTAGCGTGCGATCAGTTTGAAGAACCCACTGTGGTAAAACTCGGTGCCCTGCGATGCAAGGAATTGGCGCACAGCCTGCTCCACCTCAGCTTCCTGACATTACTAAAGGTTCCATACAGACCATTTTGAGTGACAAATTGATGTTCCATAAGGTTTGTGCGAGATGGGTTCGTGGAGGCCGCACTTTGCGGGGACGGAAATTGGGAGATCAATTTCAAACAGCTCTATCTCGGACAATAAAAGGTTCAGCGGCTGCAGCAATGGCTCGTTTGAAAGAGGGGAGATAGCGGTACATGGCAGTGGCGCCAAATCTCTCGTGCCATCGTGAGCGGTACACTAATACCCGCGGGCACGCCAGTCTGCTGCGACTCGCTCTTCTACGGCGCAGTGCGCCTGCATCATGCCTCCTCCGCTGACGCCACTTCCGTCGTGGAACCAGCCACGGGTGAGGATTCGTCTGGCGTTTGTTTGGTTCCCCTGGTGAACACGCCGCTCCTGCCATACATTGACAAAACTTACTTTCGGAATACCCCTCGTACTTGTGAATACAACAGAATAGAATAGAATAGAATATTAGTTATCAAACAGCATGCTTCAACGAAGTTAGTACATGCAATACAAAATGAAATGTACTGGTACCTGTGATGATTGAGGTCATGCTCGTGGGGTGGGGCCTGTTACATCAGGAGGAACATTTGTTCCCCAGCTTCAGCAATGTCTCCTGGCGTGGATGTGGAGTTGTAAAACAATTCAGCGATCATTGATAAACTTCATTTTGAAGCTTTGAGTATAATGTCAACTAGTATAAAGTATCAATTCAATTCATTACAAGCTTTTCCGCCTATATACTAGTATTATCATTACCACATTAACGAACTTAAGTCCGAATTTGCAAGATTTGGGATGTATATATTATCAATTTCTATTATAGCTTTTTGTACATTGTTATATACATTGAGTTTTTCTTTCTGTTTCTTTTCTATACCTGTAATTTATTTTTATCTTTAACAATATGCTCAAATTTTTTTTTTGTCATACCTTTATTACATAATATTGAAGCTGAATTTAATAAAATAATAATACAATGTTTTGTATCTAACTTATTATATCATTTATGCACTCAAATATGTAGCTTAAAATTCTTACTCTTTGTAACTTTGAATCTAACTTAATAAAGTAAGAATTTTAAGCTACATATTTGAGTGCATAAATGATATAATAAGTTAGATACAAAACATTATATTATTATTTTATTAAATTCATCATCTTTCAGCTTCATTATTATGTAATAAAGGCATGACAAAAAAAAAAAAAAAGACAAAAAAAAATTACTACATGAATATTTCAGTTTTGGTCAGAGCAGCCGTCAGCAAAGAGATCAAAACTGAAACATTTCTTGGAAACTCGAACTTTTCTCAAAAGTTGCACAATTCACTAACCAACTGCACCTCTGTTTACCTTTTACAATATAGTACAAATTATTATAATACAGTGAGTCCCACGCAAGAGTTGGCCAATGATGCGGGTTTCTGCGTCGCGGCTGGCACAGCTCCAACTCCCGAGCGATCAGGTGAAATATCTACGCAAATATTGCCGCGGTTGGTGTAATGATTCAGGTTCTCACATTTACAGTTAAAATTACAACGGAAATAACCATGTACCTCATCACAAGAGATGTTGGAAATGTTCTCCTCTTGCATAAGCACAACACTGACACCTTTTTTAGGGAATTTCCTTTCACGCGCGTAAGTTCAGCTTTCGAGATAGAGTTAATTTCTCTTGTGATATTGTCTTTAAGTTCTTCTTGTGTATGGGAAATTGACCTATACACTTTATTTTTCAAGTTTCCCCATAAATAATATTTACATACTGTTAGAAGAACTTGATGACAATATCACATAGGCCTATCACAAGAGAAATGAACTCTGTCTCGAAATCTGAACTTATCCGCGTGAAAGAAAATTTCCTAAAAAGGTGCCAGTATTGTCTGGATGCAAGAGGAGAACATTTCCATCATCTCTTGTGATGAAGTACGTGGTTATTTTCATTGTAATTTTAACTGTAAATGTGATAACCTGAATCATTACAACGACCGCGGCATTATTTGCGTAGATATTTCACCCGATGGCTTGGGAGTTGGAGCTGTGCCAGCCGCGATGCAGAAACCCGCATCATTGGCCAACTCTTGCGTGGGACTCACTGTATAATATAATTTTATAATAACAAATTAAATTTACCAATAATATAGTACAAAGTTAATATTACTTGATAAAAGTCGAAAATAAAAACACTTTTAACTCCACTTACATCAATCTTTAAAAAACTGGACTAGTTTTGGGAGTGTTTCTCCCATCATCAGCTGGCGATCGTGGGTGGTAGTATAGGTACGCCGACTGGTGGTAAGTCTAATAAAGTCCTCTGCTGGTGGGATTTCAAAATTCATGACGCTGTTTTCGTTCTTCATGATGAAAATCTTTTCCCTTTCTGATGGTCTCTTGACATGTTTAAGTAGCTTTAAGGCCTATCTTTATTATTGTGGTGTTTTTCTGTCCAGCAATGATGTACTACTGCTGATTTTTCTGTTTGTATTAGTTTTATATTCCTCAGGTGTTTTTTTTTATTTCCAAACTTATCCTGGTTTGTTCAGTATAAATCATATTACAATCTTGCACTCATCTGGTAAATACCCGGGCGATAGTTCTGTTTCTGGTGTGTTGCTTTTTAATGGGTGGTTTAGTAGATTTCTGATAGTGTATTATTATTCTGTGGAGCCAGTTTAATATTGTAATTTTTGAACAGTTTTAAAACTCATGGAAGAATTTTGAGTGGTAGGTGAACTTTCTGTAGTTCTGTTGGGCTTTTTCTGTGCTTTCTAGTGTACTGACATCTTTGATTCTTTTTTTTTGCTTCATGTGTTTTTCAGTCATCTTATCTATGAGGTTAGTTTTCAAGCCATTGGTAACTGCCACTTCCTGTATAAGTTTGTATTCACTATTGTATTCTGTCTTTGTTAGTGAGGTCTTGGGTTGAACTCGTTGTATTTAATGTAATTATCGACATGTGTAGGTCGTAATTTTTAAATCTAAGAAAGGTAGACACCCATCTTTTTCCATTTCGATTGTAAATTTGATTGACCTATCTTTTAGATTAAGTAATTTAACTGCGTCTTCTACACATTTTCTCAGTATTATGGCAAAGCTGCCATATTTGCACCAACTTCTAAAGATGTGTGGAAAGGTTCTGGTGACTTGTAGTTCAAGACTGCTCATATTTTGGTCGGCTAACAGTGGTGATATTGGACTACCCATGGCTAGGCCTGAAGTTTGTTGATAGTTATCAATATTCAGTATGCTCTACTGTTTACACTTTGTTGCTTCGTTCCTCTGCTGTTTTCACCTATAGACACTTCTCCCTCCATTTTCATAAATATCAAACGCACAACTGGACTGTAGCTGCAATGAACTGACACTAATGTCGATAATGGTCAATACTGTAAATTGGCGCCAATGATTCTCAGTGTAAAAAACTTGACTGTGGACACAGAACCTTAGAACAGAATACTGTTTGTCTTGAACACTTAGTTTTATGCATTCTTTTGAAAGGGATTTAACTAAGTTAGACGAAAACAGACTTTACAAGATTGTAGAGCATACTCAGAACTAGACGAAATCAAATAAAACTCATTTTCGTCTGTGTGTGGACTAAATATGATTTGAAATGTACCTCCTCAAATGTTCTGAGGTAAAACACCTTTCTAGTTAAGTGACTGAGTTCTTAAGTACGTTTGCAATGAGCTTGTTTTGAAATGCCTGAGCAAACGAGTTTGGGTACATCTGAAGCAGATAAACATACAAGAACTACACTGAAAAACACTTGTTTCCAGTTTAATTTTCAGAATGGTCATAACACTTCAAATTATAATACACTGGTTAGAATAGAGATAACAAAAGTATTTCCTTATCAGTACAGTTTCTTTAGATTACAAAGATTTTAAAGAAAGAAGGTAGCCCATATTATAGACACGTAATAAACATTACATTCAAACACATAATTTAACAAGTGCTTACGTCATAAATAAGATTCTCATTGGATGGGCACCAGACACACAACTTTTCTTTCTGCTTCAGTCCATTCGGTGGTCACAGGAAAAAGTTGAGACCTAATAAAACTAGATGATCCAATAATTCTGGAATTACATGTTCAGAAGATAAATTCTGATACCTTATTCCACAGCATCACTTTGTCTTCACAAGTTACTCACATGGCCAACTGAAAAATACAATTAACCTTGCTTTCTTCATTAATATAATATTATGCTACTTATCTCATGTTCTTAATCAACAGAAAAAGTTTCTTTTTTAACACATTCGATGAAAGGGATAATTGTTCACATTATTATTACGACTAAATTATTTAAATATAAACGATAAACTGTCTTTCAAGAGAATAAAGAAAAATAGATTCTAACGCTGCTCTCTGAGAAACAGACAGCAAGAACCTTCCAACAAACTGGCTACACTTACTGATTTTGATTTACTGGTACATAGATAAATAATCGCTACTTTCCCACAAATTTGTAATGTTTCTGTAGTCTATAACTACAGTTAAGTTTGTGTCAAATCACATCACAAACGTTTCGAAACTGTGTGGTGCATAAGTAATTTGCTGGTATCTTTGTCGTCGTCTCTGTTGTCAACATCAGTTTGTTCTCAGCGCTTCCCTCCATTGTTGAAAGCTATAGCTCGCAGCGGGGCTTTGAAATTTGTTGAAGCCTGTTGCTGAATCTGATAAGCCATAGGATGGATCTTGAAGCCATACAGTCTGCAAAACAAAAGGTAAACATATAATAGTGATACCTGTGAACACTTACAATATTAAAATCAGTTCTGATTTTCTAGAAATAAGTTGAAGTGGTATTCCCATTTTCAAGGAAAGGTGGTTACATGCAGAGGTAAATATTTTGTTAGAAACCTGAAGTATTTAGTTTACCGAAAGCAGGATCTGAAATCCAATAATTCTGGAATTTCATGTTCATTAGATAAATTCTGATATATTATTCCACAGCATAATTTTGTCTTCACAAGCTACTCACATGGCCAACTGAAAAATACAATTTACCTTGTTAAGATGGTTGACATTTAAACACTTCTAGACTTCATTTTTACTTACAGTTTTGCAGAATGTACGTTTCATGGGCTTTGCCCACGTTTTCAACTGCTAGCCAACTGTCAAATCCTTGCTTGGAGAATATTGATGTGCCCTCTGGTGTAGATCTTATGAACTTCTTGATTAAGTTGAATGTTAATGAATTTTGAAATACCAGAAGAAAACTTGATCAAGAAGTTCATAAGATCTACACCAGAGGGCACATCAGTTTCCACCAAGCAGGGATGTGACAAAGCCCATGAAATGTACGTTCTGCAAAAATGCAAGTAAAAGTGAAATCTAAGTGTTCAAATGTCAACCATCTCATTTAATTAACATAGTATATTGCTTCATTGTATAAAAGGTCCAAATTATTATATGGTGTTTTAACAATATACCTTGCTTTCTTCATTACTATAAGGTTATTCCACGCCAAATCATCCAACAGTGGTTGCATGACCATTTTAGAAAAAATAATCTTTTGTATATGAGTTCATACATGTTTCAAGATATCAAAACAAGTTTTCAAAAAAATCTTGTGTTCTTGGTTTCCCAGGGGTGTCCATTTTTCAATCCTGGTGTAACACATTTTTTGCGAATGTAGCTGATTACAAACATTTTCATAACTCAAATCAAATCAAATCAAATCAAATCTTTATTCACCTTTAAATACAATATATTTGTACAATAGGCTTCGTCAGTTTTTGGATAGTTTTATATAATAACAAAAAAAGCTAAGAATACAAATTTATATCCATAATATTTTCTGGTATATTACTCTCTAAAAATTCTTCTACGGTGTATATCGCTTTGCTTTTGAACCAAATAGACAGAATATTGTACAGTTGACTGAAATATCACACTATCACATTTATGTAGTTTCTCCCAAATACACTACCCTAAAAAGAGTGATATTTCAGTTCTATCAAATTAATAGAAGGAGTTGTTTCTAGAAATATAAATTTTCACTGTGAGTTAGGCACATGAAAGGCTTCTTTTATGCAACTTTTCAGATTTTTTGAAGGGTGCCCATCAGAGATATTTAAGCCCAAAAATAGTCGAAATCTGAAAAACGATAATATTTGAAGCCAGTTTAGAAATAAGGGATGTATTTTTAGACCCTGATTTTTTCCTCACAGACAAATCACATGCAGGTTTGAACATAAAAAAAATTTTGAATGTTTACAATCACTTCCTTCTCATATAAATGTTGGCCCAAAAAGTGATTCTTTTTGGAAAAAATTACCCGAATTTCAAACTCATATTTTCATACGAAACATTTAGTGTTGAAGAAAACAATAAAATATTTCTGAAAGCAAGCTTCAATAGTTATAAAATTATTCATAATTAAAATTTCTAACTCTTATAGTTGTTGAGTTATATGTAGTTACTCCCAAATACGCTACCCTAAAAAGTGTGATATTTCAGTTCTATCAAATTAATAGAAGGAGTTGAATCAAAAAATAGAAATTTTAACTGCGAGCTAGGCACATGAAACTCTTCTTTTAAGCAATTTTTCAGATTTTTTGAAGGGTACCCATTAGAGATATTTAAGCCCAAAAATAGTCAAAATCTGAAAAATGCTAATATTTGCGGCCAGTTTAGAAATAAGGGATGTATTTTTAGACCCTGATTTTTTCCTCACAGACAAATCACATGCAGGTTTGAACACAAAAAAAATTTGAATGTTTACAATCATTTCCTTCTCATATAAAATTTGGTCCAAAAAGTGATTTTTTGGGAAAAATGTACCCGAATTTCAAACTCATATTTTCATATGAAAAATTTTGTGTTGAAGAAAACAATAAAGTATTTCTGAAAGTACGCTTTAATAGTTACAAAATGATTCATCATTCAAATTTCTAACTCTTATGGTTGTTGAGTTATGAAAATATTTATAAACAGCTACATTCGCAAAAAATGTGTTACACCAGCATTGAAAAATGGACACCCCTGGGAAACCAAGAACACAAAATTTTCTTGAAAACTTGTTTTGATATCTTGAAACATGTATGAACTCATATACAAACAATGAATTTTTTCTAAAATGGTCATGCAACCATTTTTTAAAAATTTGGATGATTTCATATGGAATGACCCTATAATATTATGATACTTATTTCATAAAGAACCTATGTTCTTAATCAAGAGAAAAAGTTTTTTAAAAACACATTCGATGATATCTTTATTAGTACTACATTATTTAAATATAAATGATAAACTGTCTTTCAAGAGAATATAAATCTAGCTCGCTGCAGGGCTTTGAAATTTCTTGCAGACTGTTCCTGAATCCGACAAGCCATAGAATGGATCTTGAAGCCATACAGTCTGCAAAACAAAACTTAAATATCATGTAATCGTGATACCTGTGAACACTTACACTATTATAATCAGTTTTGATTTTCTAGAAATATGTTTTAAGTGGTGCACTGAGCTCAATGGAGTGCACTTGGTACGTTAATCTTAAATTTCTTCCTCTTTGGCTTCCTCAGTGAGCTGTTCATTTTGGAGTGAAAAATTGCTGATCTACTTCTCCATGAGAAAATGTTCTTCTATGCTATTTCATTTCACATCAGGAGGAAATGGTGGAAATTAACGAAAACACTGTTTAAAAATTGATGAATTCGTCCAAATAAAACAATATTATAATATAAGAATTGAGTCAATTTTTGTGACACTTACTTCACTTGAGTTCTCTATTTGGAGACTAGTTTCGGAAATTTTTTTCTCCCATATTAAAATAAAAAAATAAAAATAAAAAAATTCCCGAAACTAGTCTCCAAATAGAGAACTCAAGTGAAGTAAGTGTCACAAAAATCGACTCAATTCTTATATTATTACTATATTAGAAAAACTTCACTGTTACTAACTTCCTGTAATATTTAAAACAATATTGTTTAAAAATTGATGAATTCGTCCAAATAAAACAATTTTGTTGTCTAATTTCGTCTAATAACTGGAATTATGTTTACTTTTCGTGTTATTATGCGAAATTTGCATTATTTCATGATTCAGAAGTGCTGCTTTTGGGTTTATAAAAGGCAGTAAAATGAAATTACACAAATATTTGTTCAATTGAGAACAATTTGCGTTATCGGGTCTTGCAAATTTTATGGATCTCAACACTGTTCTAACACAAACTTTAACCATTACAAATGTACTGTATTTACTTGAATATAAAGCCGCACCTGTCTTTAACACCACAATAAATGAAAAAAATGAAATTAACCTTACAGTGAAACTGCCTCAATTTCATTAACATATGAAATAAGCCTGAAATCAGATAAAGATACTCCAATTTTATTTGAAATGGAACTACATTTTCAAAATACAAATGAAAATTACCGGGGGGGGGGGGGGGGGGGGGGACAAACAAACAAATCAATATTGTAGGCCTACATGTCATATGACCTATCAATGTTGAATTTCGTGTCTTTTCCCTATATTCTGTAAATCCACACTTCCAAATACTATCAGTTTAAAATTACTATTACTATTATTTGTAATTTGAGCATGCTTGAATGTTCCAAGATACCCATACCTCAAAAGATGCAGAACACGAATCTGAAATAAACATTACTTGCTATGCATTACGCTTGGTAGAACGGGAACCGGCTCTGCTTAAAAGCACTTGTATGCGATTTTAATCTGCAGGCATATTTTACCAGGTGCAGCTTATATTCAGGTATATGATATTAAGAACGGGCAATTTCTACACACCTTGGAACAAAGCTGTTGGCAGGTCGTTTTGGTCGGTACTCTGGATGCACCATGAAAAGCATTTGTGGGAACCCGGTGCCAAAGTATGCCCCATCAGTGTGGTGATGACGCGATGATTTTGGAGTGTACACATCCATGCATTTTGGGCAGTATGATTTCACCATGGCCTCTCCAGGAACATCAGACAACCCTGAAATACAAAATAGTCTTACAAAATCATGCCAAAATCTTACTTGAAATGATTTGTTTTAACAAGACCATTACCATTACCTAGGCCTATCTAGAATGTTTTGTGCACTGAAATGAAGTGATAATCCTAAATGACACATTATTTTTACTTAACTAGAAACTTCCAATTCATACAGATCCATAAAAGTACTATTTTTTTTTTAATGGAATTTTAATTATTAGAATTAGAATCTTCTTTCGGGGTGTTTTGCCATGGTCTGCTTGGAGTAATATATCCAGACATTTCGTCCACTGCTGCGGTGGACATCCTCAGTGGTCAAAGTTTTCTGTTTGAAAGTATCAATGTTCTGATGTAGTTCCTGAGCTTATATTTTTACCTCCGTGACCAGAAAGTACTGACAAATTTCAAGTTTCTGGCTCATCTGGAAGTGGGCAAATAATTATGTCAGTGAGCGAGTTAGGGTTCTTATTATGGACATAAGTCAGTATAATAAGTTTCATGAAAATTTGATGAAGCATATTTGAGTTATGTGTACAGACACACATACACATTTTACCTGTCCACCATGAAACCTTCTCTTAGAAAGTACCATTATGGCACTTAATAAACTGTTTTCATACAAGTACTTTAGTATTACACCAAGAGCTAAGTTACGATATCATAGCTACTCAAATCTAATTTACATGTCTTGTATATTATTACAAAGCTTCTATAGTGGTCCATCTGAAGACTCAAGTCTTTCACTGGTGAACAAGTGTCATAGTGTCATGTGTTGTCTACCTCCTAACACCACAGTTCCCTGTTATTTTAATTGTATTACCATCTGAAGCTAAATATTTCAGGCGATGTATTGCACCATCCATTGAAACACATGGTATTTAACTCTGCTGTGTTGTGACAACATGCAGTTCTAGGGTTGTTTAAACCAGTCTAAACTTCAAGAAACATCTACTCTGCTCTTGTTTTGGATGAAACTGACAAATTATTTGTGATTGCTTGTCAATTTAGATTACAAAAGTAATCTGCAAATTAATCCAGCATCACCAGTTTGCAGAGTGAATAATAAGTTAGCAGTGAAAAGATAAAAAAACTACTATGATATTTCTGAAGAGGTTCTGTATAACCTTTATTTAAGTTTTCAGTAGTATTATCAAATGTACAGATGTGTTCTAGTGGCTATTTCAATAGGTCTATGCCATGTCGTTAAGTAAACTAACTGCAAGCAGTGAAATCACACCAATAAAAGGTGTTGTGAACGTAGGCTAAACACATTATGTTCACATTGTATATATTTTTGAAAAGTGTTCCACAGAAGACAAAAAAACTTGATCCAGTTTTATTGTCACCAAGGAAGCATACTGCCATACTAGATGCCCAGGTATTTATCAAATTTAATTTCATTCATCCTTCAGAAGTCGGCGTGAGCAGTTGTGTGCGGAGAGGTGGAATAGAGTTTTTAGAACGTATTCAGCAAGTCAAACGACAACCGTGTATGTGTAAGTAGGGAACAGAGTCAGCGACCTGTGGTGGTTTAATAGAAGAAGTGAAAATGGGCGTAAATGTAGAGGCTCAAAGAATCAGAGTAGGAAGATTTAATATAAGAAGAATGAACACAGGTGACAGAAGTAACAAACAGGAGGAGAAGCGAAATTTTGTGGTTCATAGGACTAATAATTATGGTGCTACCAGTTATTGGTGGTGTGCAGCTAAATCCATGGCCTTCAACTGAAGAAACAGCGAAGAGAGAAATGAAAGAAGGGTTCAAAGAGATAAATAGCAAAGTAAAGAAGAACATAGTGGGGTTAAAGGAAATACTGCAAGAGGTTCGCCTGTATACAGAAGAAAACAAAAAAGAAATAAGCTTGATAAAAGAGGGAAATAAACATCGGAAATAAAGAGTAGCAAAATTTAAATTTAACAAAAGAAAAAGGAACACAGCGATCTTTGGACTAGGTGAGAATAGATTTGAAAGAAGATTGGATGCTCTTGAAACAGTTCTAGATTGTTTGTGAACACTTTCAGATTATATTTTAATGAATCACAGATAGAGGATGCTTATAGACTAGGAAAAACATCCAATACAGCATCTTAGGGAAATTTACTAACATGGGTGCAAAGGAAGCAGCGTTCAAGAACGTGACTTAAGGATAAGAATTCAACATGATTTTGAACCAATAACATGGAAAATAAGAAACCAACTGGTTCCATTTATGAAAGAAGCAAGAGAATATGCAGTATTAATAAAAGATCGACTCAAAATTGAAGGAAAATATATGATTTAGTATCAATAAACTTCATTTTGTGTCCAATGTGTACGATTTAGATTTTCACCATAAAAACACGGGACAGAAAATTATGGAAAGGCTTACAAGATAGAAATAATGAAAATCCAGTAACCATAAGACAGCAGGAATCACCTGTGGCACGAGGCAGCAGGCGGAATGTCCTCGAGAACAGTGAGCAGTGTTGGGCTAGCGGACAGCAAAGTCATCACAACATTCGTTGCCCTAACAGGTGCTTCCCCACAAGGTAGTATTATTGAAGAGATCAACTACAACACAGGGGTGAGTGAGGAAACTCTGTGCAAGATTTTGAATTTCCTGCATGTAATTTAGAATCTACCGCATTTTATTGCCATATTGAAGGTATACGATGAAATTAAGTGCAGAAAATTCAAAATTACCTGCGGAAAATTTAAGACTGTATAAAATCAATCTGCTTTGAAACATGTAAGTACTCCAATCATTTTGATTTGGTAGTCTTCTTAGCTTTTCATAGACATATTCCTTTCTCTTCAATGTCATGCTTGATTGGCACATTTTTTGTTATTATCTGCATTTACTGTATTGGAGTACTTTTATGCCTCCTGTTAATAGGGGAGATTGCCCCGGTACTGGTCAGGCCTCGTTACCGGTCAACATGGTTTCCTCTAAAATGGTGCTAGATAGCAGCCCGTGTTTGTCTGGATAGCAGCCTATGTTTGTCTCGCCATTTTAGAGGAAACCTTGTTGACCGGTAATGAGGCCTGACTGGTACTGGAGCATCTCCCCTATTCTTAAGGCTTGATTTTGAACTTTTCCCAATTCATTGATATAGTTGGAAGATGCTGTACCTAAAATTTCACAGGCGTAAAATAAAAATGGTGCTACATAGGTTTATATGTTGCATTTCTTGTAGATCATGAACCATCCCATTTTGCAAAAGCTAGTCTTTCAAATAGTTTCAGTCTGTTTTGTGCTAACTCAGCAGTTTTCTCTAGGACAGTTTTTGATGAAGATAAATTCATAGATATTTTGATTCATTAGCTTGTTGAATAGGTACCACTGTTCAATGATATATTGCAAACATTATATTTTTACTCACCTATAGGCAGCATAGGCTGACTTTCGCAGTACACCCGAGGACAATGGCCAAAGTCACCTGACTGGTACTTCTCAATCATTTGGCCTATGCCTCTATTTGTTAGAATGTAGCGGGCATGGATTAATCCATACAGCATCTCAGCTGCCTGCTCTATCAGATCAGACTGGTTTGGATTGTCATCCAGCTCATCATCTGAGAAAATAAAACAACACAAAAGGCATTAATTTAAATCAGTGGAAAAAAAAAATACTATTACAGCAAATTCCATCTTATTGTTCCTGTTTTAAGGAATAAAATGTCAAGTCCCTGCATAATTACCACAAAAAGTGTATTTCAATCCCACCTACAAGGAACCCTGCTTTTAGAGAACAAATAGGCTACTGTGACAATTTCCAAATACATTGTTATTCACAAAGAAAGAGATTTCAGGCAACTATAAAAACTAGATACACTTTCCGTAAATCACTGACAAACTTCTGCTTTCAATTTCTTAACATTTGTTTGGTGGTTGTTTCATTGCCCTTTGTGTTGAATTGTGTAACATGAGTTAAGGTTCTGTTCATTAAATACTTTTCTATAATTCAGTGCATTTTTGGTTCATTTCAGGCAAACCCCAATTTAAAGAAAAAAACTTCAGTCCCACTAAGTTTCATTAAAAAGGGGTTTCACTGTAGTACATCTAACAGATGACACACATTAATTTTGGATGGACTGAACAAAAATACATCAGCCTATGGCAAATGGGAGCTCCTAGAGGAGCCACTTTATCAGCTGGTCTCATCCACCAATATATTTGGCCATCTCAAGTCACAGCAAAGGGGATCTGATTGCACTAGAAATTAATGACCAATCTCGAGTTATATTAAGTTTCATCCATTAAGAATTATTGCTCACCTGGCTCTAGGTCGAGAATCATGTCAAGTGCTTGTCGATAGTGTGGGACTTGCTCATTTAGCCCTGTCAGGTTAAATTTGTCCTGTATGTAGTCTTCATCAACCTGAAAATAAATAAAGAATACAGAATTTTGTTAAGAAAAGTTTTGAACTTCTTCATTAATCATGAATTTAACGCTCCAAATTCAATATTCTAATTTTTTTCAATCTAAATACACTGCCCTCCAAAAAAAAGCATAACACTTCAATGTTTCCATGAGGTTTCAAAGTAATGATATTTGATATTTTACTTAGTAACTTCATAATATGAATAACAGCAGACTTTGAATATGCAACATAGCCTACAATACAAGAAAGTAATGTAGTAAAAAATATATGAAACATAAATACATATTTAAGAATTTTAAAATTTTATGTCATTCATTAAGAATGTAAAAGTACATTTTGAGTTTACTGTTACTGTATACACCAGAAAATGAAATGCAACATGAATCTGCCCTTTTTTGGAGAATGACCCACATAACACATTAACTTTAAGTTTTTAAAACCAAAACATATACAGAAATAGCCAATAATTACACATAAAGAATTTCAAACAATTAGAAAATCAAATTTTGCACACTTTGCATGTTTTGTGTGTGGTTAGTGCTGGTCCTTGAGTTAACAAGTGAGTGACACTAGGAAGAAGTATAGGACAGTTCAATAGCATGGCTTGCATTCTGTTTGGTATGCTGGATCTGGCCTGCATATGGGGACTGTTCCACTCTTAAACTTATGCCGCCCTCATGGCAACCAGATTGTTGTAATTTTGTTGCCATACTCGACAGTGAATGAGCTGTATCAAAGACACAGTGAGGTTTGAAGCAATTTTGAAAAGAACAGCTGACTGATATTAAGTTCCGTGCATATGTAACGGTGTTAGAAAGAAGGCAGGTGTAGTGGAGGGTTAATGGGGAAAATGATGAAAATAAAATCCACATCAATTATTGTTCTTCTTGTATTCCAACAGAATTGTTTCGCATTACACAACTTTTCAGTTCATCTTACCTCGCAGAAGAACTCATTTCCTCGAAGGCCACAGAACCAGGAAATCCATGACACCTCCTCAGAACTGCTCATTTTCCTGCAAACAACACATGTAAATTAAAGTGACTTTCATATGGCTGCATGTCTTTCCAATCTGGTATTATTATTTCTAACTGCCCACGCAATCTCCAAGTTAGGAAAAAGTTTCTTATTTGAGGGGTTTACAACCGTATGTTTTATCTTCTTTTCTAGTAATAGCTAGTTACATTTCCATGAAAATATAAGTTCTGTATTATCTGTTATGCTAGAGTAACGAATGTAACATTCGTGATTTTACATTCTGTCCTGTACTTCTCTATTATACCTACATCACAAATGTGCCACATTCGCAAATTCAGCAGAACAGGCACAGTACTTGATGAAAGATGATACGATGTATGCACCACATTTGTTAATATTGCATTTCTTGTCTAGTTAAATCAATGACAAAGGTTTTAACATTCGCAAACACACTGGAGATCAGTTTATCTGAAGTACACGACTGGCCAAGGAGATTTTTATGATGACTGAGGGGTTATTTCTCAAGTTAGCGTTTATAATTTAGGTCACTGGTTACAAAACACAGCTATTTATTACTGGATAAAAAGTGTGTATGCTATGTCTTTAGATTCTTTACCCCCCCCCCCCCCAAAGTCCTTTTATTAACACATTTTTGTTTAAAACAATGACAGCACTAAGCAGTATTTGTTTTGGTTTTGAATGAGCAGTTGAAAAAAGTATTTTTTACCAGCCCTTGTGCAATTACATTACATAAATTACAGTACACAATACTGTACAGTTGTATGCAGGTCATTTTGCAGATGTTCTTAATAATACTGAATATGATAAATTTGTAAGACTATCTACAAGGCAAACCATGTTCTTTAAAAAAAATAATAATAATAAATAAAAACAAATAATAAATAAATAAATAAATAAATACAGAAAACCGCAGTGCTTCTTAGTGCCCTATTCAATGCATGTAGGGTCTACAAATTTCACAACATTCCTAGAGGACTGCAGTAAACTCTCAAAAAGGGAGAAAAGTCTGTAAAAGCAGACATTTCAACAGCAACTCACAAAAACTCACCAGAGTAGCTATCAGAGGATAGGCCTACCAAGAAATATAGGTTGCAAACAACAGTGAGAGTAAGGAAAAATAAATTATTCTTTAAATCCTTGCAGAGTTTAAAATGCACATACAAGGAGACGAGGAAAATTGATACACATGCTCTTTTTGCATTGTGGCATTTTAGAACGGAGAATGTTTTGAGTGGTGCTGTACTTTGAAGCATTATTAGCAGATCTGTTTAGTGCACTATAAAATTTGTAATTCAGCATATTACTTTGTTATTATTTTCGGCTACACATTCCACACCCACATCATGTTTAGAATATAGCACTTTACTGTAATTACAAGCGAGGTGCTCAGAGTGTTTATGCGACCACTCTGATGATCTTGCATCTCATTGGCCATTTCCACAAAGGCTTATCCAGTGCTGCCAACAGTTCTATATACGCATGCTCTCCACCTAGTTATGTGGTTAGGTCCTCCGCCCCCCATTATTGCCTTCACACTTCACCTGGCTTGCAAACTTTCCCCTTGCAAGCTGCTCGCTGCTTAAGGCCAGCTGCATGTTACACTGCGCTATTAATTGTAATTAAAGTACAGGCAAAAGATAGATTTAGGTCGTGCACCACAAAGCTCCGCCCACTGGCTTGCTTCCCATGGCTTCCAAGCCAATGCATGCACCGCTGCCTAGGTCATATTGTACAGCGAAGAGTTTGACTTGAATGGTATGCCATCCAAAAGATTACTTAATGCAGCGAAAACAACCATTGCACCAAAACGGCTATTTCTTATGTATTAAAGCTCTCTAAACTTAAATAGATGAATTTTCCCTTTACTGCTCAGCAATCACTCATGACATAGTGGTTAAGACTGCTAGCTATGATCCTAGTGGTCCCATGTTTGTATACCGGTCGACCCAAAATTTAAGGTTAGGAATAGGTCCCAAATAGGTACATAGGGCAAGGAGAAGGTGAGAGAAAGGAAAAGGGTGGAAAAGGTACTACGCCACCAAGTTATCTCTGCATGCAGAAAATATGTTAGGAATGTGCCTTCCGTCTCGATCTCCCTCCTTTGACGTTGCCACTTCCTATTCAATGAGTTAAGTCATTTGGCTACAAGAGGGGTGCTGAGAATTACTGTGTTTTTAAATGACCTGACACCTTCGACAGTCGTTGTCCAAATGAATAATCTGGCAATCATGTTATGATCTTTCGCATGTGTTTAGGTATTCGCTACCCACTGCTTCCCCTAATCCCTTCCGTATAGTTGTAGCTGAGTGACACTAGCACTAAAAACACTTCCCCTATCGCCATGCAGATTTAACTTGGTGGCATAGTAGAGAAGAAAATAAAGGAGAAATAATTTCATTTTTCCCACTTACACCTTTTTAACAATAAATGGCGTTGCTGGTAGCGAGATATCTAGTAGGCGACATTTGAAACCCTAAATCCCTCCTTCCCAGGCGGGTCCCGTTAGTAAGAAGGAGTGGGGGGCTAAGATGCCACAAGTATTTGTTTTTTTTCAGAGATCACCAACATCCTCTCAGGGAATCTAGAATTCTCGTGCATAATAAAATAACCAATTCAAGCAGCGTCTTTTCGTATTACTAATTAAGGTTAGGTGCATGCAATTCCAACCTAAACAAATACCCAATCTCGTTTTCGTTAAATACATGTCTCAGTTAAAACTACATCACAAAACTAAACAAAACCGGTAGGCCCAATAAAAATACAATATCACACGGTCACTATTACCTAACTTTGCGGCCTTGCGATTGGGAACATAATGACGGATCCGTCCACTATGAATATTAAAAGGAATATCACAATATACATGACAAACTTTAATAAACAAATAAGCATTTATTTTACACATAGACACGAAAAACCTCCAAAGAACATGTAAATATTGCATTATTAACAGACTTTCTCACCTCTTCCTAGGATTAGCCACGCTTGACGTTCTTCCAAAAAGAACTGATCTCAACGCCGCCTAGAAATAAAACAAGCAAACTCGCAAATGCACGGCCGACTTGAAGAGTGTATTTGCTTGAAGCAACCTTCGCCTCAAACGGGCAGTGATACATCTGTTCGTGCATTAATAAATTAAGTAATTCGCACAATGTGCATTTGTTTATTCTTCACAGAATTTGGTCAGGGAAAGCCCGCGTCGTTCACAGAACATCACATGGTATCTGTCGCATTGACGTCCGCACAATTCACACTGACACTGTAACCCTGGATCATGATATTTCTTGATAGAACACACTTTATGATGGAAGGTAGTAGAGGTAGTAGTAGAGCACAGATATAGAGGAATAGATCGGCAGCGTAGGGGGAGGGACTGAAGCCAACGCGTTCGCTGCGTCGCCATATTGCGATCACCAACAATCTGACGAATGGAAGGGAAGCGGGCGCGGGAATCAAACAAGAAATGTTTTTTAAAGCTGTTTAAATTGGAATTTCACAATCCAGTAAATAAATTAATAAATACAGTTTAATGTCATTCGGCCATTACAGCAGTAGACGTCACACTTAGGTACTAACTTATAATAAAATCAGGTAAACTGATATAACAAAAGTGCCAAAGTGCATGTAGTTCCTGGTCTTAAGTCTGTATACAGAAGATGCTTCTATAGGATTAATGTTAATGTTGTTAATGTTAATTTATAGTCACATATCTTTTACATTTATTCAGCTTTGGCTGGTAAACTGGTGACTCGTCAATTTGAGCTTACTTGCTACAGTTACTAACTAGGAATATTCTAGCTTAGGCCTACACTATATTACTTGTAAATCACGATTACAAATAAGGAAAATCTAACACTAATGTAATTATTTTTCTAATGCTATTAATGAGTGCTTGAAAATGGAATGATTTCTTTTACTATTTTTTGAAGTGAAACTTCTTTAGCTGCGGTAGGAGTAAATCGAGAGCTAACCCAAAGTTGCGTTACGGACAAAATCGTCACGGAATTGTTACGCTCAAAATCGTCACGAAATTAATGGATCTGTGATGGAACGGGCTGCACAGAAAACAATCAACTCAATGATTAGGCTTATCCAAAATTTAGACCCAAAATTAAAATCTAAAAATCCAAAATTTAAAAAATAAAAGAACCCGAAATTAAAAATCGAAAATCCAAAATTTAAAAATGCAAAAATAAAAAAAAATCCAAAAATTCTAAAATAAAAAATCAGATTTAAAATTTCAAAATCCAAAATTTAAAAAAATTAAAATCCAGAATTTAAAAATCCAAAATTTAAAAATAAAATATTTAAAATTAAAAATCGAAAATCAGAAATTTAAAAAATCTAAAGGTCCAAAATTAAAATATCCAAAAAATAAAAAAGATAAAAAAATAAAAAATAAAAAATCCCAAATTAGAAATTTAAAAAATTAAAAGATCACAAATTTAAAAATTCTAAAAATTCAAAATTCAAAATTAAAAAGTTCAAAATCCCAATATTAATAAAGTCCAACAATCCAAAATTTAAAAAGTCCAAAAACCCAATATTAAAAATGTCCAACAATCCAAAATTAAAAAAAATGTAATAATCCAAAATTTAAAAAATAAAAAAATTAAAATTAGTTTCACTTCTGTCGCGTGGCGTTCCACGCAAACCTTTTTTTATTTATTATAATTATATGTTAACCTCATATTCAAGGAATTCTCTGATTGAGTAATATGTTCTTTGCAAGAACCATTTTTATTCGTAATTTTGAATAGTCAGCTATTTAATGCTTTCGTTTCGTTTGAAATGTTATTGCATGTTTTTATGCCCATTTATTGTGGTGTATGCTGTAGGTGGGTTAATCTATGGGAACAGAATTTTAACAACTCTGTTTCTGGTGTTGTATTCGTGAGTATGTTGGGTGTTGTATTGGTCAAAATTAATGTGTACATGAGTTAGAAGCTCTAGTAAATATATTCAAGGAAATGTCAATATTTGTACATTTCTAAAGAGTGGCCTTCATGATTCCCTGTAGGATGGGTCATAATTGTTTTTTTTTTTTTTTTTGCTTTCCCATTTGCTGCAGTTTTCCTAGACAATTATCCCGTAAACCAGTATTGAATGAAAATAGCTGTAATAGACCCAGTTTAAGCAATAGTAATTTGGCAAATTTATAAGTGAATGTTAATTTGACCTCCAATATAGTAGTGTAGTATGTATTTCAAATTACAGGGATTCCCAAACAACACTGTGGTTCACCATTTCACTATATATTCGGGATTATGTAGGAAGAAAAACAATTTTCCGTAATGAATACGTGCTACTTAAGCGGGCACGTTGGTGATACCAATATGGCGTCGGCACTGCTTCCCTTGCCCCTCTTCGCCCCTGAGTCGGCTTCACTGCTACCTGCAGTTAAGGATACGACGCTGCCGATCTATTCCTCTATATCTGTGTAGTAGAGCTTGTTTTCTACCTCGCGAATCGACATGTTGTGCGCATTACTATTGGATTAGTCAAAGAGAAATTTCTGTTTTTGCACTAGGAATTTCCCTCTAACGTTATTATTTTTATTTTCTTTTTTCCCCAATCAGTTGGAGCCGAAGTTGTATGTTAATGTGTAATGCTGTGATCTAGTTTAGTTATTGTATAAATATGTTGTCTAAAGAATTGCGTGCTCAAGCTGCTGAGTTTTTGAAAAGTAGAAAGAATGCAAACAATTTGATAAACATAATATCAATGCTAGAGGTAACGTACTTATATTGTGTTCATGTATAGAAAATATGTTCTTATGTTGCATCCTCGTGAAACTTGCTATTAGGAAATCTTATCACTCGACGTCATTATTCCATTTAAAATAAGTAAAAACCTCCCCAAATCTCTTTTAATAAAGAGTATCAGAGTTACACTCGGTGGTATATAGACAACACCTCGATAGATTGTCCTTTTATGAACACTAAAAACAGCCAAGTTTGAGGTTTTAGTACTCTTTAGAACCATAGAATTCATGTAACTCAATTTAATGCTTAAAATGTAAGTTAATTCGTGAAATGGGCAGCCTAAAATGTTCAGTGAAATTAAAACTTATCTGATAGATGTGATAGCTCACCCTGAGGAAAACCAGTTTTGCCAGATTCATGCACTTGTCAGTCGATAAGGAAACTGGGTGCTGTTTGTTTGCCATGACAATGTACATGAGAACCCATAGGATAAACTGTAAACAACATCAAGATGTATTCATTACACAAGATCGTATGTTCAACAGTAATAATAAGTATTCAGGGCATAAATCAAATGTAAGTCGCCCCTTATGCTCCGCTCACTGTGTTGCTATGGCGACCACCTCTGAACTCCTGACCGTGCCCTCACTCGACACTCCCGACCGTACCAAATACCAGCTACCAACCCTTGTACCAAAATGACAACCCACTAGCTCATTTGGCACTCCTGACCGTACCACAATCACCTCTGCATATATATAGTCTAAATAATGCATAACACTAACCACATAGTTAAGTGTTCAAAGCGAAGGCAGTAGCCGTAGCGAAGCGCACTTGCATTTTTTTAATAATGTACGGTACCGGTACACTGTTTGTAGGTTTCGAAAATGTAGCATATTATATCTTCCAGAGGTTTGTCAGCCTGTAAACTTTTGTTTAGCAGTATGGCGTCACACCACCAACGTCCAATTACAAGTTTCTTTGTATTAATAGGACAGAAGAATTCGCTAGATTGTGGTATAAAAGAAAGTGCATCACGAGGGCGCGGCAGGTGGGAACATTCATCCCAAGGTGCAACTTAAATTTGTTTTCCCCGTATTCAGATATTGCCAATTAGTAGCCTATGGTAGGCTATTTTTGAAAAAGTGAGCTGAAACAGATTTCCTTTTGCTTGTATTTCTAGTAATTTCTACCAGATTTGCCGGTATTCCTGTAGCCTACTTGGTGGGTCACGAGCCATAAAGGCCTATTCCAGTGTTAGAAGGCAGTTAGCATAGCCATCATAATGCAGGACCTGTCAAGTACAGGATTGCCGATTTGGCACCTTCTTTTATTCTACACCACCCCTCCCTTCTTAGCAATACCGTACAATATGTTCATTTCCAGCAACCAAATCTTGTGTGTAACTACGAGGGCTTAGTGCTAAAGAACTATGGGGAAAAAACAACACTAACTACTAGAAAAGTCAAGCCCCAACACCATCTAGTAGGCAGAAGGTGAGACAGGGAAAAAATTAAATAATTTATTGGGAAAATGGTAGTATACGCCACAACCGAGTCCCACTCCAACTCTCTAACGGGACCCGCCTGGAAAGTAGGGGTTTTGGGTGGGGAGAAACTTAAAACAGTGTAGACATCTAGTGGCGGTGAAATATTATATATGGCGCAAGGGTCATTTTTATTGTGAAATATGTTTTTTTTATGGGCCTAATCGTTTTTTATAATAGTGCAAGAGTAATTTTTATTTTAAATGTGAAATAGGCTATTAATCTGCATTACTGGCATTGAGCAGTGGTGGCCAGCGGGTGTATATAGGCATGTTGCCATGCGCTGTGGGGAAGGCGCACGGTGCAGCAGCCAGGCGGAGAAGGCGTGAGGGGTAGTGGCCAGGCGGGGAAAGTGGCCACGCTGATGGAAGGGGAGCAGGTTGTGGCATGTATTACTATCTTGCCAATTTATTCCTTCTTTTTTGTCTTCCTTTCCCTCCTTCCCTTTCTCTCACCTCCTCTTCACCCTACCTACCTATTTGGGACCTATACCTAATTGTAAATTGTATGCATCGACTGGTATATGAACCTGGGACCACTAGCATCGTAGCTACCATCCTGAACCACTAGGGAAAATTCTTATAGGCCTATTTAAGTTTAGAGAGCTTTTATTCATGAGAAATAACCGTTTTGGTGCAAGGGTCGTTTATTATAATAGTGAAATATTTCACTGGCTCTGAAAAGAGATGTTTTGGTGCAAGGGTGATTATATTTTAATAACAGTTAATAGCACATAGGCGGCATAGCACAGTATAACTTGCAGTACAGAGGGGAAAGGTTGGGGTTGCAGTCGGCCTTATGCAGCGAGCAGCTTGCAAGGGGAAAGGTTGCAGGCCAGGTGAAGTGAAGGCCAGCTAGGGGAAGGTTGGGTAAGCAGGCTGTTGCCTCATGCCATGTGGCAAAATGCAGCAGAGAGCGGAGTGAGAGCCAGGGTGCCACAAGTGTTTGGTTTTCACCATATGTAGATAAGGTTGTGTCTATCTTGAAAACCATTGAAGATTAGGGTGGACAGACGTCCGTCTTTTGGCCGAACTGTAAGGCTTTTTGCGAAGTAGTCCTCCATCCGCTGCAGCTTTATGCCGGACGTTGATTTGTCCCCCTTTTCGAGACTCTGATGGATCGGTAAAGCGTATTAATAAAATTTGTATTTTCCCGTATGTTCCTGCCAATCCTAAGGTTGGCACGCTTGTAGATACTATCATTTGTTTCGTTGATGCCGTGGAAAAATCTGAATCTATTCCTAATGTTGGCACGTTTGTCCATACGATGATAGCGTAGCCTACTATCATTTGTTTTGTGCAGTATGTGGCGTTGGGGTCATTCCATGTCAAGTGAACCAATGGAAAAACGTGACCACCTCCGATTTTAGTCATACTTGGTTGTCATGAAGTACCACCTGAGATATGTTGAAGTACAAAATATCAGATTTTTATGTGTTGTAGTTTTCCAGTTATACCCTTCTGAAATATGGAAAAAAAACAAATTTTCTGCATAAGTGCAATCACAAAATGACGCATAAATCAAGCTGGAATTGACATAGATGAGTGGGAAAAGTATCAAAATGTAGCTTATATTATGAGCTTTAATTTGATACGTCACACGACTACTTTCGAAAAAAAATATTTTCAAGGTTACCCAAAAAAAATTTGAAAACTGAATTTTTCAAAAACCTATATTTTGAAAATTTTGAAACAATTCTCATAGAAACATACATATTTCAGCATCATGTCCTACAAGTTTTGATAAGGGATCGCAATGGGATCATATTTTTTTTACATTTATAACAAATACTATGCACGCTGGGTAAGAATATATGACACAGGAATATTGCACTTAATTCTAAAATCCATTCCTTTGTCCAGGGAGTTGTTTACCAACATGCATATACCAACTTGTGCAAGTGGTCAAATGGGTATGAGTAAACACAGTCTGCAAGCATGTGAGTCAGCCAGGGAATGCAAGTTGTAACCTGTTGGACCTGGCTTCAGTTGTGCCTTGACTCTCATGCAGTGTGCTTCCTTTCTTCAAAGGCTGTACAAAGACTGTATTGCTGCATGTAAAGTAGTGGGTTCAGTGATTAAAATAGGCATTGTGTATTTCCCCAGTATGGCTGAAAAAGTAAGTGAAACAGCAAAGATTTTCTGCTGCAACCCTTTCAAGAAAGACAGACATCAGGGTGTGAAAAGAAGTGTGAGGCCTGTTACTGACTGGATGTGTGACATGTTTGACACCATTGTGGTAGGTATGAAAATTTGTGACAGTTGTAGGAAAGAACTATCAAAGCAGAAACAGGTTACAGATACAACAGATGACTGTTTAGTACCAGTAGCCAATACCACTAGGCCTACTAATGTTGATGAATCATTTGTAGCTTTAGATGTTACCTTAGAGTACCTTAATAAGTCTCTAAGCTCTCTAGAGGAGTCACCTGTTGCTAAGAGGAAGTTGCAAATGAAATCATACTGTGATAAAAAATACAGTAAAATAAAAAAATGTTTGACAGAAAAGGTACTAACAGCAGCAAGTACAAATACAGAGAAAACTGTTGACCATAAATCAGAATCATGTGAAGTCATTTGTCAGCTAAAAGAAAAGTTTCAAGAAGAAAATATAAGTGTTAGTGAAAAATTGCAAATTTTAACAGTACTACCTAAAAGCTGGTCATGCAGTGAAATACAAAATGAATTTCAGGTTAGCAACAGAATGGCAAGAAAAGCTAAAGCATTGGTGAAAGCAAAGGGTATTCTGGCAACACCAAATCCTAAACCAGGAAAGGTTTTAAATGAATCTGTGATTGAGAAGGTAATAGGGTTCTACAACAGTGATGATGTCAGCCGTCTTATGCCTGGAAAAAAAGACTTTGTTTCTGTGAAAACGGGTGACAGTAGTAGAATTCATGTACAGAAGAGGCTAGTGATGGGCAACTTGAAGGAAGTGTACGAGCTGTTCAAAAACAAAAATCCTACTGATAAGATTGGATTTTCGAAATTTGCTGATTTACGACCTAAACATTGCGTCTTGGCTGGAGGAAGTGGTACCCACACAGTATGCGTTTGTACAGTGCATCAGAATGTTAAATTAATGCTACAAGTGTTGAAATCCAAACAAATTACACTGAATGATGGCACAGATATAAGTAATTATAATTCCTGTTTAGCGAAGTTAATGTGTGAAGAGCCAGGCACAGCATGCCACCTTAATGAATGTCCTTCATGTCCAGGTGTAGATAATTTGAAAGATGAGTTACAGTTGCTGCTAGATAATGAACTGGTGGACAACATTACATACAAGCAGTGGGTTTCTGTTGACAGATGTAATTTAGTAACCTTCATCAAAACTGCAGATGAGTTTATAGAAACTTTGTGTGAACAGTTGTTGATTTTGAAGAGACATTCTTTTATTGCAAGAAGACAGGCAGAATATTATAATCACTTGAAGCAGAATATTGGAGTAAATGAAGCTGTGGTATGTATGGACTTTGCAGAAAATTATTCGTTTGTACTACAGGATGAAGCCCAGTCTTTTCATTGGAACAATGATCAAGCAACTATTTTTCCTATAGCAGTCTACTACAATGATCATAATATACACTACAAAAGTATTGTATGTATCTCTGAATGTCTACAGCATGACACCACTGCTGTTCATTTATTCCAAAAAAGGCTTATCTCTCATTTGAAGTTGGAAGTAATTAGAGATTTGAAAAAAATTTACTACTTCTCAGATGGTGCAGCTGCGCAATTTAAAAACAGAAAAAACTTTTCAAACTTATGCCACCATGTTCATGATTTTGGAATTGAGGCAGAGTGGCATTTCTATGCAACAGCCCATGGGAAAGGAGTATGTGACGGTCTGGGTGGTACTGTGAAAAGACTTGCAGGAAAGGCAAGCCTACAGCGGCCATACGAGCATCAAATCATGACACCAGCACAGCTGTTTACATGGAGTGAGGAAAACATCGACTCCATGCAGTTCTTCTTCTTCAATGAAGCACAATACAACAAAGAGGAAAAAATACTTGCAGACAGATTTCTGTCTACAAAAGCAATACCAGGCACACAGAAGTTCCACAGTTTCATCCCATTGTCAGATAAAGTGTTGTTGACAAAGGTATTTTCAAGAAGTGAACAGTCATCCACTTTTTCAGTGTTAGGACCACGTGTGCAACAGAGGCTGAAGCTAGCAGAAGTAAAAGGATATGTTACATGTGAGAACAACAATCATTGGTGGCTTGGTGTAGTTGTGGACAAAAATGAGACAGCACAGATAGTGGAACTGATGTTTCTGCACCCTGCAGGTCCTTCTCCATCATTTACTTTCAAAAGTGACTGTCCAAATAAACTGACTGTGCCTCTCTCTCAGATCCTCACCCTTGTGCAACCTACATGTCCCACTGGCCGTAGTTATTACCTCTCGAAGGAAGAGATGGATGCGGCAACCATGGCTCTAGAAAATTACTGTAGACAATAAATTCACGTTTTTGTCATTGAAGAAGGGAAGGTAACATGTTTTCTGTAAGTTTTTCTTTTTGATTGTAATGAAATTTTAGAATTAAGTGCAAGATTACGGTGCCATATATTCTTACCCAGCGTGCATAGTATTTGTTATAAATGTAAAAAAATATGATCCCATTTCGATCCCATAACAAAACTTGTAGGACATGATGCTGAAATATGTATGTTTCTGTGAGATTTTTTTCAAAATTTTCAAAATATAGGTTTTTGAAAAATTCAGTTTTCAAATTTTTTGGGGGTAACCTTGAAAATATATTTTTTTCGAAAGTACTCGTGTGACATATCAAATTAAAGCTCATAATATAAGCTACATTTTGGTACTTTTCCCACTCATCTATGTCAATTCCAGCTTGATTTATGCGTCATTTTGTGATTGCACTTATGCAGAAAATTTTGTTTTTTTCCATATTTCAGAAGGGTATAACTGGAAAACTACAACACATAAAAATCTGATATTTTGCACTTTAACATATTTCAGGTGGTACTTCATGACAACCAAGTATGACTAAAATCGGAGATGGTCATGTTCAAAATTGACAAAAAATTGGTTCACTTGACATGGAATGACCCGTTGGCCGTACTGTTGATTGTTGTTCTAGTCTCTGTTTGTATTGTACATTCTTTGCAGTTTGCCATGTTTTTCTTCAATTACCAGAATGCCAAAACGAAAGACTTCTTTTAATCCTCAGTGGTTCAAAGAATTTCAGTACATTTCAAAAAGCTGTAAAGCAGTGTATAATCATTTATTTTATATAAATGCAGTTATTAAGTAAAATTAGTTAGGGTTATACCATGTAATATCTGCTGTCCAGCCGTCCATGCCCGAAGTTTTATACTATTCTAGATTACCGAAGAAGTATCCTCCTTTCTGACATTTTAGAAATGGCCACCCTATTGAAGATAGACATACTCAGTGGATTGCAGAAACAAAGTCTGAACGGGGTTTCTTAAGAGCTACGGTTTAAAACCATGACTTGGGTTGCTAAAACGAAGTTTCTCATAAATCAGCTCGACCTCGACTTCGGCCGCGGCGTGAAATCTCCACCACGTCACAGTCAGGTTTAAAACTGCATCTGCTGTTGGAGAATGGAAGCCTACGTAGCTTTGCGTGAGCGTAATCGACTAATTGCTCGCTTGAGGATGTTTAATCCACATCGGAGAATTCTGGATATGAGTAATCCCTTTGAAATGTATTCAAATTATGAATTTAGAAGAAGATTTCGATTCACAAAGGAAACAGTTCTCAATTTGGCAGAAATACTCAGGCCTGACCTAGAACACGCAGGAAATAGGGGTTCTGGCATTTCTATTGAGTTGCAGATCTTAATTGCTCTGAGGTAAGTGAAAATGGGTCCGCCGTTATGGGTGTATAGGTAGCATACTTGCCTACCACCATGGTGGTCAGGGTTCGATTCCCGGCCGGGTAGTGGGTTTTTCAGTAACGAAAAATCCCCGGGCTCAGGTCTGGACATCACCCGGGCAAATTATAGGCTACTTTAAAAAGCCTTAAATTAGAAGTGGCCGCAGTGTTGAGAAGCCGAAGGGCTTACACTACCCCTCATTAATCGAATCTAAAGTGAAAATGGAATAGCATTATTACTATGGTATTATTATTATATCTCACACAAAATTATGTAAAAGCACAATCGAAGTTTGATATCAACCATAGGGGAGTTTTTAAAAAATAATTAGGCCTAAACTAGGCTACAGGCATGTATAAATAGTGCACTGAGGAAAATATAATTTCAAGTTTTTCTTTCCATTGTTGCACGAAAATACATTGTCATAAGGTTATGTTGTACTAGCCTCTTGTAAATACGTACTTCTGGTATTCATTATTAGAGCTCAGGTTTTTAAGTTTACAGGATACCTCACAAGAGTAATTCTTTCATAACCCTAATATTGTAGTTCATAACTGAATAAAGTTGTTAGGCTATAATGGGGCACATTAATTGTGTTGTACGATATGACTTTCCTCCTAGGCTGTAAAATGTAGCCTATGTAAACAAAAATTCAGGCCCTGATTATTTCATTATATTGACCTAAATTGTCACAATGATTCAGACTGCAGTCTACAGAATAAAACTTTATTAATTCTCTATCATTGCCTTATATAATTCTTCACTAAGAATTATACTGGCCAGTGACAGTAAATTCTTAAAATTTCATACAGTACCGGTACACTAATTAAAAATTAAAAATATTATGAAAAAGAAAAAAAAATCAGTCATGACCGGGGTTTGAACCTGCGATCCCTTGAACCACAACTCAGTACTCTAACCACACAGCCACAAACGACATTAGGAACACCGCACGAATGTTGGCAATGTGAAGAGTAAAGGCTTCTCCATGTCGCACCTCGAGAATTTAAATTGTGTTTGTAGGTCTATGAGATGTGATTATATAATATTTATTGTAGTTTTCGGTTCAGAAATATGGTATGATGATACTGATAACATTAATATCGAAACCTAATTCGTCTAAAAAGAGAAATATGAGAAGAAGAGAGTTTGCAGAATTAATGCAAGAACGACTTTTCCTACCCGCCATTTTGTCAGTTACAGTGTTGCACTTCAAAAAACTCGACAACGGCCAGACTTCGTTTTAGCAACCCAACACGGACTCAGTCCTCGACCGTGGTTTAATAACCATAGCTTTAAACCTTAACTTCAACCACTTCAACCACTTGCGGAAGGACTATCAAAGAACTCTTTTTTCCCAATGTTTCTGACCGTCTAAAAAGTACACTCATGAAACCAAACTTTATTCTGACACAATTTCTATCCGGCCACGGAAAATTTGGCGAGTACTTCCAAAGATTTCATATCAAGACAGACAGCAATATATACGAGTGCATATGTGGTGACCGTCTTCAGAATGCCAAACATCTTATGTTCACTTGCCCAGTTTTTCAAACAAAAAGATTAGATCTTGAACTACATTTAGACAAGTGCAGTGCAAATTTTCAATTTCCGCTTAACGGAGAAATTTTCACTAGAAAAGGTTGTTATTTGTCATTCACAGCATTTTTAGAATATGTGTTTAAGAGACTGTGAATGTATCTTCCTGAACTTTAGATCTACACAGGAAACCTCAATTGACTAATTATAGCCCTAACATACTTATTGTAAACTAGGGCTCACTCAATGGAGATTAAATAAATAATAAATAAATAATAAACCTTAACTTCGTCTTCGTTTCTGCAATCCACTGATTGTCTGACACATCATACAGGGTAGTCTTGCCACATTGTGGAAAGTCAGGGAAATTGAATTCGGTCAGGAAAAGTCAAGGGATTTTGTAAAGTAAAGGAACAAGTCAGGGAAATCTTTTAATTATGTAATAGTCAGGGGAAATAACTAGCCCCAGTGATGAGAATGTGGGCGGCGTGTGTTTTGATCCAGTCTACTGTACATGTTAATGGGGGTTTCCATGACCGAAGCCGCTACTTCTCTATTAAGTAGGTCCTACCTCAGATAAATCCGAGGAGGTACCTGGGATTGAACCCGGGCCGACAGATATGTAGTCAGCAATGCTAATCACAAGACCATGCCGGTGGTCGACTGTTCTACTAGCTGGGAATAATAACCAGATGTTTGCTGTAACAAATATAGGGGCTGCGCCATCTATAGATCGTCCCAGCCTTAAAAGACAGTATTCAGTTAAATGTAGTACTTGCATCTCACTTGCACTCGTACGTTCTGCAATTAGCTTCGTCCTTTTCTATCCCGACAATGTTGCCATTTTCCAAAGTGATAAATGTAATAATGTGATTGCGTGGTCTGATAGGGAATTTTCCGCCCTTTCTAATGATTTCAATTGTAAAGTCATAAATAATTAATATGAGGCCTATTTTTCATAATTACGTTATTTTGGCGGAAGTCAATATTTTTGCACATTAATAACTTATCACGCGATAGACAGAAAACTAATAATCAAAACAAGTAAAGATTTTTTTCTTGGACTGCCTGATGGTGAAAGAAAGTACTCCCTTTCCGTCGGCAATAAATTTTACATAAGAAGAAAGCTATATATTTTTTTATTAAGTGCTACCTGAAAATTCTCGGACGGCAACACAGAAAAGTTAGGTAGTGAGTAACATACTTTGGTATTGACTTTACGTTGGTGACTAAGCGAGAAGAAATGTTTATAGATGTCTGAAAAAGTATTTAAAACAAACCAGAGCTCTCTATCATGTAGCATTAATAAATTATCACAGTTTTCCCGAGCTCAGCATTCTCGCGCTCATGACTTGGTTGCTTTGAGATTTTGTGTACTCAGATGTTTCTAAGACTATCGTGTCTTCTTCAGAGCTCATTGTTATATACAGTGCGCCCGAGAATAGTCTCCGCAGCGGCTACTAGTTGGAGAGGCAACTAGCTGCAGCAGTTAAGTTGGCACTCACTACAGCCGATCATTGCAGGTGCTGGAAGTGCTGTCACAATATTCAATCTAAATGCTTGCACACTGCAATATGTACTGATTAGTAATTAGACAATGCACCCATTGATAAAGTGACAATGACCTCTGCCTGCGTGCATACACAGCTGGCGGTTTGTTTTTATAAAAGCTCGTGTTGCCAACGTAACTGCTGCAGCTAGCCCTCTCTCCAGCAAATAGCAACTGCGGAGACTGTTCTCGGGCGCACTGTAGTAGCTGTGTAGTGAAGTTTAACTTTGATGTGAAGTGGTTCTTGTGTTTTTAAAAATTAAATTTTATATTAATTATGAATAGAGGAACTAGAAATCTTAGTGTTGACAAATTGCGCAGTAAAGAGCGAATTATAGTATTAAATATACTTAATTATTTCTTGAAGAAAATGAACGTTACCCAGGCAATTAAAGAGATAGCAGAAGCTACCGGGTGTCCAGAAAGTTTACTGTATAGAATAAGAAAAGAAAAAAACAAAAGGCCCTCTGAGAAGGAATAATACTACTCCCTGAGGATAGTGAACTGGCCTAAAGGCATGTAATGTATTTTAACTATTACTTCCCTTTTTAATTATGTTCTTTAAAATTATAACACAATAATAGTAATAATAATATCAATAATAATAATAATAATGATGAAAAATAATATTATCGAAATGAAATTTAATATTAAATTTAACATTTATAAATTATTAGCTTAAAGGACCCGGCGTCACCTGGTTTTGTATTTTACTTGTACTTCGAAGTCAATTTTGGAGGAAGCCCCTTTAATTTTCAAAATTTAGGCCCTAGAGAAAGCACAACTTGTCACACTCAAGGACCCTATTACTTCTAAAGACCATGGAGGGTGGGGTTGAGGTAAGAAGAGACAGAAATTCCTATTAGTCTTTCTTTTCTGTGTGTCAAGTCGTAAAATGAGCCAAAAGAATGTAGATTTAAACGTCATTTAATAGGGATTAAAACATTTAAGGGACTTTTTTTCCCCCCAAATTTAGTTTTACCTAAGTTTTTCTCCTGGTTCTGTTAGCTATGTGTAAAGTCTGGCAAAAATTGATCAGAGAATTTAGATTTAAATAACATTTATATAATAGGGGTTGCAACATTTAAGGAGTGGTTTCATCCAAATAAACTTTGGTTAAAAATTTCTCTTGATTCAATAGGTTCTTGGTATAAAGTCTGATAAAATTGGTCAAAGGATGTAGATAAATATATATCATAAAATAGGGGTGAAAGATCTAAAATGTGGTTTGTTCCAAAATTAGTTTTCCTACCATTTTCTCCTGATTCTATACGTTCTGTGTACAAAGTCTGTTAAAAACACGTCAAGAATGTAGATCTAAATTTTGGTGGTGTAATAGGGGTAGAAACATTTAAAGGGTGGCTTCTTCCAAAATTAACTTCGCCTAATTTTTCTCTTGTTTTTATAGGGTCTGTGTGTAAAGTTTGGTAAAAATCGTTCAAACAATGTAGACTAGTAAAAAGATCACAAAGTAGGGATTGAAAATTTCGCAAGGGGTGTTTTTTTCAAGAATGATTGTCTCGTAGAATTTTTACTTGATTCCACAGGGTACACGTGTAACATTTTGTAGACATTGGTCAGAAAATGTAGATTTGTGGGCCTATAGAGAAAATATTACTCATGGGGGTTGAAAATAAGGGAAGAAGGGTGTGCCGTCGTTCTATCTGCAGGGCATGATTTACATTAATTATTATGTACAAGAAACAAATTTGGATGTTTTCACGAGGTTTAAGAGCTTTTTCACATCATGTGCTGGGCCTTGTAATGTGAGTAGATCTGGCATCAGTGTGCTGCATAAGACCGATACTGTCTTTTAAGGTTGGGACGGTCTATAGAAACCCAGTAGCTGTGGGATTGAGATCCACAGGACTTAGCAGAGTATTAGTCATTAAAAAGAAACTATAGACCTAACGTTTTCAGTAAAACATTTATTCACATTTTATTAGGTACTGGTATATATGTTGCATTAAAACGAGCCCATCCCTATCTCCTTAGCAATACAGTTCAGCCATTCCATGAAAAGTGAGCCTGTTTTACCATATTGGTATTTTTAAGTAAGGTAGACATGTTGTATGTCAAATGAAAGCTAAAAGCTTATATTTTTAAATGTCAGTACTCATTTTTTATGATCTGCAAGTATCATTTTGTTATTGATTGTTAAATTTGAACATAACAAAAGCAACCAATTTCTTGAAAAAGTAACAGTTCGTATTTAATCCCTATTGTTGACAACCTGGAGAATCAGCTGATTATTTCTCTCCAAAAGAAGTTGTTCAGTATATTACTAGTCTTATGAAGTATTATTATTTACTACCAAGGGTTAATTATAAATTTTGTTACTTGTATTTACGAGGTACTATACATTTGTCTGAACCGTAACAAAAAAAGTGAAAAAGTTTATTTTATATGTTTACAATAATTTGTACAATAGTAATATTTAATATTTTCTAACAAGAAGGGTTATGTAACTCATATCACTTATTAAAATTTTTGCATATTAATTTATTCCCATTTAATGAGCGTTACGGTCCAGACACCAAAAATTAGGACAAATACCCAGTGTTGACCCAAGTTTTAAATTACCCATTAATTTGAACAATTTCTAGATTAAAGATGAGCTTAAAAGACAGACTGTGATAAACTGGATTTTGGAAAAAATTTTACAGTGAAAGAACTGGTTTTAAAATTAATTATCAACTCCATTACCGAACGTTAAGAGACGCATAGGCAGTCATCCTATTTTGAAATGGAACAAAACTAAAGTGGAAATGAATGAACTTGTATAATGTATTACATATACTTTTGCTGAGAATTACTCACTCATTGCACAGGATGAATTAATTCAGTCAGCTCATTGGGCCCATCAACAAGCAACACTGTTCACAGCTGTTGCCTGGCTCGTCTACTTATTCATCTAAATGCGTAAAAACTCAATGTTCAGACAGGAACTCCTCCACTGAGTAATAGTTATGCAATAAAAATATTTTTTCAGCTATAATTTGCTGTCTGGACATTTCTGAAGACAATCATATGAGAAATGAAAGCAGAATTTGCTAATGTAGGCCTACTAACGTAGTTAATATAAAAATATGTTCTAATGGTTCAGCAACACAATTAATGAATTTTTTTTTTTTACCTTTTTCAATCTCCTATTCTTTGGAAACAAGTTTCTCTAAATATTGAATGTAATATTTAGGCACCACTCTATGGGAAAGTGGCAGTGGATGGAGTTAGAAGTCAAAGCATAATATTCGGATACCAGCGAAGAGCCAAAAATATTTTTTGGATACACCTGAGCAGTTTTATAATGTACAAAAAAAGTAGTGTCAGCAGTAAGAATACTATGGGTGCCAGCATGTGAAGTCAAAACCAGAGAAAAGGTAGTCTGGTATTCTTTGTAGTCCCAACCTACAGAGCGCTGATTACTTTCAGGTTACGCCAACCAGAAATAAATCACTAGTTGGTCAGACAAGTTCAGGTGCTTCACCATGATCATTTATTATCACCCTTCCTTAATCATCAGAGTAAATTAAATTTTGTGATTTTGTCCTTGTCAAGCTGAAAGACATACTAGGCTGAGGTAGGCCTACGTAACACTATTAGCGATGATTACAGAATCAACTATACTAATTCCAGTAGTACATCGACATGGATATGGTCTCAAGAAAAAGGTCATCTTTGTAGTACATGCTTCAGTCGTTTGTGTGGTCAAACTACCTACTGTCACTCATAATAGTGGATAATTTGTTTTAATAGACATAATGAGTCATCCTCATAAGCATTCACCATTTCTTTGTGACAACAGTTTTATAAACCCTATGAAAGGTCCTAAGTTTATGTTAAATTACTTATTTTGACTAGTTAAGTGCTCATGGATCCTAGATTTTGCAAAACATGTGTATTTTTCTATTCTCTTAATTTGTTAAGTAATTCTCACTTGTGTGATTTTACACAGTGTCTGAACCGTAACAGCATGTGTCTGGACCGTAACATATTTTGAAAATTTACTGTGTGTTAATTATTGAAAATTTGAGGCTGATCAATAGTGCATAATTATCCTTGAACATTTATAAAGAAGGAAAAAAATATGATTCACCATAAAGTTGTGACAACTCACAGAGTTTTACATGTTTTTACAAAAATGACATGGGTAACCTTCCGTGTGAGTCTGAACCGTAACAGGGTACTTTTTATAAATTTCTTGAATGATTAATGTTGAGATGGGATTAAAAATACATCAGGGGTGAAGTACTATTTGAAGGCAATTCATACATATTATTAACCTTTTTGAAAATTTATCTTAACAATGAGTATGAGGACTCCAAAAGTGTGTAAATGTCTGGACCGTAACAATGGAATGGCTGAGTTTTAATTTTTACTAAACAAAACATCGTGTAAAATGTGTTGCTAGGTGCAAGGATTATAATTAGGTGTGAAATTGCTCATGTATAAGAATACATCTTGTTTTTCTCTTACCTTAAAATACCTAATTCATGATAATAACATATATCTGATTGCCATCTTATCTGGGTAAACAGGTTGACCAACACGACAAACCTCACAGAAGATATAACATGACACATTTTCAAAACACTTGAATTCGGTATGCCATACTAAACTAATATAACTGTTCATAACCTAACATAACTGACGCTAAAATAGAATCTACCTGCCACTACTTACCTTAATGCAAGAAGGACAGTTGGTCATCCTGCTTCACAGTTGATCATTCTGCTTCGCTCAGAACCATAATATGGTTGGCATGTTTTAAGCATAATAAAAATGAATTGAGTGAAATGGGTAAAAATACAAGATAAAGTTGTAAATATGACTGGTTTTACCTCTTAATCTATTCCTTGAACAAAAGTAAGTACAATTAATCACGTATTCAGTTCCAGAAAGCAAAATGGCAATGATACGGAAATAGTGCTCTACCCCATTAAAACTTTAAGAACAAACATTTGAGAAGAATCGACTTTCCGCTAATTAGTAGCAGTTACCTTAAGGAATCATTACAAACAAAAGCAGTGGTTAAAATTTGTTTTTATGAATGTACTTCATTACACGGTTCTTTTGTTTTCTTTAATGGCGAATGGCATCAACCACAAAAATGGAAGACATTAAAAAGATAAATTGAGGGACAAACTTGTCAATAGTTTAAAAAATCTCTACTAATCGCATTTATGACAAAATACAAGTCAATAATATCAGATTGCAAAGGAACAATAAAAGAGGAGGATGATGTTTGGGAGAAAATTACGAGGAAGTTTAATAGCATTAACATGGTCCTGTATGTGAATATAACGTTTTCTTTTGTTCATTAATTATTTGTCTCTAATAATTACAGTACATAAATCAGAATTACTCTGTTTTCATACATCCTCTTTATTTTGTCTTCTTCTTTCAATTGTCATTTATATAGCCTATTGTAAATGTATATTTGTACTTGTAGGGTGCAGACACCAAGTTAGAGAATATCAGCTGATTTACTTCGAAGGTCACTAAACTCTTTCTAGCAGGATTTTTTTTTTTTTTTTTTTTTTTTTTATTTTATAATGTTATTTTCAAACGCAATACTACATTTTCTTTTGCGTAGATTTTGAACTTGGCGCGTCCACGCGAGAATTCCTTATTTTCTGTAGGAGAATCAGAGTCGGTAATGTGAATATTACCTTTTCCGCCTCGTGATATGTTTCTCTGAAGAGTACTTCTCTCGTAGGGCTCTGATGTCATTCCAAAGCTTGACTGACTGTATTGGCGTATATGCCAGTATTAACCTGCAGAGTGTGCTGAAGGACGTCCCCCAGCACGAGATTTCAAGGCCGGTGAGACGTGACGAAATTAGAACGTCTCACCGGTGAGCGCACTGTTAGTTAAGTGACAAGATCTTCCACTGTCAGTCGAGTAAGCAATGCTTTTCATCTTCACCGCCAAATTCGAATGTGTTAAATTCACAAATATGGATTCCACAACCCCGATTAAGTATTCTCTCGCACTGGGAACACTAACGCGACTTCCTCCACCTCAATCATTAAAAATACTATTTTCTTGTCTCTAATTCCACTTCGGAGAAAACTCACGCGATTTTTGCTGCCCTAATTATTATTTTTTTGCTGTTTTCTCTCTCACACAACGTTCTGCCCCTTAAGCATAGGAATTACTATTTCCTCCCGCCTTAATCCATCTTTGGGAACTCTCACGCAATTTTCTCTGCCCTAATTATATTTTTGCTAATTTCTCTCGTAATCTATCTCTCTGAAAACTCTCGACATGAAATAGTTCATCTACTGTAGTGACAATGCACGAGGCATTTTTGCATTCATAAAAAAAAAGAACTTAATCACATTAAGCGCGGGAAAGTTATATTTAGAATTTATTTGGTGCTTGTGTTTAAGAAAACCCATAGGAAGAATATTAATGGACTAGGCAAGGAATTGTGATATAAGGCAAGGGTGTAGAGTACAAGGCATTGGTGACTGGTTATATAGAAGAAAGTCAGAGAGGAACGAACATGTAGAAAGAATGAATTAAGAAAGATGGTTTAATAATCATTAGGCTACAAGAATAATAATGTTATACACTATTTCACGAGAGTTTCGGAGAGATAGATTACAACGAGAGAAATTAGCAAAAAAATAATAAGGGCAGAGAAAATCGCTTGAGAGTTCCCAGAGATGGATTAAGAGACGAGCAGTTTAGATAGGCCTACTAATAATTTTTAAAAATATTTTAAGTTTGCTGTATGAAATGTTATTTGCCGCACACCCTCGTTCTGAGCCACAAGCCGCTAATGCAGGAGACTGAAAATCTTAATCAATTAACTGTGCTTGAAAAAATATGCTATTACATGGAATTAAATTAGTGTGACAATTAATAGAAAACGGATTATTTGTAGGCCAACTTATTATTAACTTTTTAAATAGTTTGTATTGTCTTACATGTAGTCAGCAGTACAAAAGAATGGGTTTGTTTAATTTTGCAGAATTACCTATTATTGTGCTAGCTTGTATACAAGAGGAGCTAGGAGTGTTGTTGTGACACCTTAGAAAATTTGCTTTTAGGCTTAAACACACACACATTCTTCTTCTGTGATCCTAATTCGGTTCATCTTCTCCTCAGTAGGCAATTCTATGACAGACCTAGTATAGTGCAGTGCCTGTGTAAAGCATTGTTAACCAGGAAGCTTTGCTCAAAACAATAAAATCGGACCGTATTTTGAAATTCGTATAGAAAACAGTGAATTTTATTCGTTCCAGGGGACTGAATCAACATCAGTTTTCTACTTTGATTAGTGAATTTGAGGGCTTGCCATTCTATTAAGAAGTGTGCTGGCTTTCTTGTTATCAAGTTTTAAAATGCTTTTGGCCCCTTCGAGAAGAAATTCGTTTTCTTAGAAATGAAAGTCAAATTATCCAATAAACTCTGTGACGACAGTAACTGGCTTGGTGATTTGACATATGGTAGATATTGCGGGGCATTTAAATGACTTAAATTTGAAATCACAAGGGAAATATCATTTTGTAATTTTGTTGTATGATAATATTAAGGTTTTTTTAATTGAAGCTCAGGTCTCGGGAAGGGCAACTGGTAAGCGGCAGCTTAAATAATTTTCGTACCTTCCAGAATTTTCAAGATTTCCACATTGCTTCTGACTTCAGTCATTATGCTTCCAACATAAAACACTTAATTGATGAATAATGAATGTAAGCCCAAAAGTTGTAAGTAATTTTGTGTTCAGATCCTGTTATGTTGGTTATCCACATATCATCAAATGGCAAGATGATATGTAGTGTTTTATTCTGTGGTGTGTTAAAATTAAAAAGTCGGGTGGCTGCTTTTCGAAAAATGTAAAAAACATGCTTAAATTTTATAAGAACAAAAGGGTAAATCTTCATTTCGACATGTGGCCCTTGGTTCAATTTAAAAAGTCAAATTGGCCCTTAGTGAAAGTTGAGTTTGACATACCTGCTCTACAGTCATTCAGATTTTTCAACAGAATATTGAGAAATGGTGAAATTTGTGATGGAGTTTCATGTTTGCCTTGGTACATAAACTAATAGATATAAACCTTGAGGGAAGATCTGTTTTGATGTATGTATAATCAGATATGTCTCCAGGGTTTCTTGTGTTCTCGTGGTAGAATTCCACAGGAGCTGAGCTCTCATATTTTCAAAGGCTTTTCCTGCCAAGGTGTGCTAATCGTCTTAACTGGTCTCAGAGAAGTTACTGTTGTAAGTAAATATATTCTGACTTCAAGGGTGTGACAATCATTCAAAGCTAGCTGTGGAAGTATAGTAGAGTTGCAGTTTCAAATTGTAAGAACCTTCACTACAGAACATCTTGTTGATTTTTATTATCAGGTAATTCAAATTTAAATTTTATTTCTTCTTTACAGTAGGCCTATATATGCCTGTAAGGGCATACAAAAGAACATCGTCAATAGGTAGATAGTCTAAAAGTGAACATTTTTACATAACTTGAGGTACAAAAGTGTTTACATTACACATTACAAAAGTATTTACATTCATTACAAGTATTCTAGATAGAAGCTATTTCTAAATCTAAAGAACTTCAATAAATTCATCCAGTTAGTAAAGAACTTTATAAGATATTTTATTTCATATTTAAACTTACTAGGCTGTTCGATATTTTAAATTCTGACTGGGAGTTTGTTGAAAAGTTTCATACCAATACATAGCTCAGTTTTTCTTCAGATTTTGAGACTGTTTTTACTTCCTCTGCCCGTACCATAGGTACTATAGGTAGAGGAAGTATTGTTTTCGACCCCAAAATTCGAAGTTGAGTTTTTAGCATATATACACGTTTCAAGGCCCCCTGAATCCAAAAATACTATTTTTGGAAACATGTATGTGTGTCCGTGTGTGTGTGTGAGTGTCTGTCTGTCTGTGTGGATGTTTGTGAACAGGCTGAGCTCCGAAACGGAGAATCATATGAAAACAAAATTTCATATTTGGGTCAGGTACCTTCTGAAGATGTGATTCGAAGATTGGCGACAAATTTCCCTTATTTTTAAGGGGACTTTACATGAAGAAATTTTCGTTTTCCGCGATTTTCTCGAAAACGGCTCTTACGATTTTCTTTAAATTTTACGCATGGATTGCTTGTACCAAATGCTAAAACTTTTATTTGAAACATTTTTTCGAACAAATTTTCTGAAGGGTAGTTATAAGCAACCCACTGTGAATACGTGCTTTTTGCAATACGGCTTCTTGTAAATCGTACGAAAACAAAATTTTGTATTTGGGTTAGGTACCTTCTGAGGCAGTGAAGATTGGCGACAACCTTCTCTTATAATTAAGGGGACTTTACATGAAGAATATTTTGTTTTTTGCTATTTTCTCATAAACAGCTCCAACAATTTCCTTTAAATTTTGTACATGGATTGATTATACCATTTCAAAAACATTCTCTGAAGGGTGGTTGTAATCTACCAACTTGCCTGGTGAACAACTCAATACGCGGACATTTAAGGCATTTTATTCTATATAAGTACGTGAAGTGAGAAAAATGTACTGTTGGCCCTGCTTACAGTAAAGAAATATCTGAGGGGAATATTTGATAAATTTCGGAAATTATTCTTAACAGCGGAAAGTTCAATAAACGTTTGCAGTCACTTGTTTTTTTTCCCATATCCTGCGTTTTTAGTCGCAACATTCAAAGAAGGGGCTATAAGGTATTTATTGCATAATTAGCGTAAATGCTGCAAACTTTTATTTGGGCAGAGGAAGTTATGTGACTTTCACATCAGATTTTTTAACAATGAAGTCATTTTTCCCCCCTTGTATTGCATTCGTGTGCAGCTAAATTTTGGACATCATTGAGTTGGTTATTAACTACAAATAAAATGGTTCTTTATATATAAACCTATACACATATAATATATATAAGGGGTGGGTCTCTGTCACCATGGCATGGCACGTCCTCAGGTTGTGGATAGAGGTTACGGCCACCAGATATGGAGGATAGCTGCGAATAAGTTGAATAGGCAGTCACGGACAGACGAAATGAGGTGGTACTCCAGCTTGGGGGTTTGGCGTTAGGTTATCAACCTGTCACAGTAAAAAATATTGTTAAGTAAAACTGCTGATTTATGGATCCTATCAGTGTAAAATTTTCCAGAGGTAAAATAGTCCCTCGTTCGGATCTCTGGGTGGGGACTACACTGAGGGAGTCTAAAAATCGTAGGATCTATAGATTGGGAACGTGGAATGTTAGGAGCTTATATAGGCCTGGAGCGCTTAAATCAGTAACTAGAGATTTAGAGAAATACAGGTTAGATGTAGTAGCAGTCCAGAAAGTTAGATGGGAGGCTGAAGGTTCAGTACAGATAGACGCGTATACCTTTTTCTATGGGAAAAGGAATGATACCCATCAATTAGGGACCGGGTTCTTCATACATAGGAGAATTAATTCAGCCATTAAGAAAGTAGAGTTTATTAATGATAGGCATTCTTAGGTGCTAAGCTTTTTAATAAGCTGCCTCTTAGTGCTAGAACTGCTACACTTAATCGTTTTAAAATAGTTATAAAATATTGGTTAAAAACTAAATGTTTTCACAGTATTGATGAATATGAAATATGTGACATGAATGATTTAAGGTTCTAATTTTATAGTATTATTTTTATTAGTTCTGTATATTATTTGGACAATGTCTATCACAACTGTAGCCGGCGTGGTGGCTCATCCTATAGCGCATGAGCCTGGCATGCTTGCGGTCCTGAGTTCAAATCTCGGGGCCGGTGGGTGTGTCATTCGTGGTGGACGAAGCCGTGCTTTGGGGGTTTTTTCTCGGGGTTCTCCCGTTTCCCCCTTTCATTCCACCAACACTCTCCACTTCATCTCACCTTTCCCCCTTTTCATCCTCATCCCATTTCCACTTCGAGCATCGGGTCTGCTTCGGCAGTCGGAGCCCTTTGGGGGCCTCTCCCATTCTCCCCGCTGCTTGTGGTCAAGAGGTTGTTGGTGGTGTGTGTCACGAACCTGTCGGGGCTCCCGGTTGGAGGTATCGCAGGGGGTGCCGCACACGTGGCATAGTACTAGGCTTGTTGGATGTAGGGGAGTTCCGTGGGGGGCTTTGCGGATCCGGGGTGGCCTGTGGGCACGCAACTCATCCCATCCCGGAGGTAGGATAAGTCGGCAACGTCTGCGGTGCTTAGGGGCTTTCCCTCCCCGCCTTAAGGGGCACAAAATAGAATAGAATAGAATCACAACTGTATATGTTGATCTAACGACAGTAAAAAAGGAATTGAATGAATGAATAAATATAACGAATGAATGAATGAATGAATGAATGAATGTATGTTATTCTAAGAGGATGGTGGTGTGACAACATAGTTATGAATGTCCTTGCACCAACAGTGGATAAATAAGATGATGACAAGGACAGTTTTTATGAGGAAATAGAATAAATGTTTGATCAGTTTCTGGCATATCACATGAAAATTGTGCTAGGAGATTGCAGTGCGAAAGTAGGAAGGAAAGATATTTTCAAGCCCATGATTGGGAACGAAAGTCTCCACTTGCAGAGCAACGACAATGGGGTTAGACTAGTGAATTTTGCCACTGCTAAAAATTAATCGTAAAGAATTCCCACATCATGATATTCATAAATACACATGGATTTCACCAGATAGAGAGAGACTCGTATTCAAATCGACCATGTGGTAATAGGTGCAAGGAGGCAATGTAGTATAATTGATGTTCGAACTTTTAGGGGTGCTGACTGCTATTTGGATCACTATCTGGTAGTTGCGGCTGTTCGAGAGAAACTTTTATTAAACAAAGGAACTAGGCAAAATTTTGATATAGAGAGATTCAATCTGAAAAAGAAAATTTTGATATAGAGAGATTCAATCTGAAAAAGCTAGGTGAAGACAAAAGTAGGATTGCTTACCAGGTCGAGATTTCAAATAGATTTTAATTCCTAGAAAACACTGCCGAACTAGAAGGTAGGGATGATATGAATATCGATAAAACCTGGGAATGCATTAAAGACAATATTAAAATAGCTGCAAAATAAAATAAAAAAAATTAGGTCTGCTTGAACTGAAACAAAATAAACCGTGGTTTAGTGATGAGTGTTTGAAATTAGTAAATGCAAAAAAGCAGGCAAAACTGCAGTGGTTTACAGATTCCACAATCACAACAATGCTAAATGAGAAACCTCTAGAATCATTAGAACAAAGAAAAGAAACTATCTCAAAGGCAGAGTAAATGAGTTAGAGGAAAATAGCAAAATGTTAGGGATCTCTACAAGGGAATGAACGAGTTCAAGGAAGGTTTTCAACCTAGAATGAACATAATTAAGGACAATGATGGCACTATACTCACAACTTCGAATTATTTTGAATAGGTGGAGAAATTTCTTTAATCAATTATTAAATGTACATGGAGATGTCCAAAGTGTAGAAAGTGAAATATTCACAGCAGAGCCAATGGTTGCTGAACCAATTCTAACAGAAGTAGAAGCAGGTATAGGTAAACTGATAACACACAAATCTCCAAGCTTTGACCAAATTCCACCAGAATTAGTTAAGGGAGGTGAGATTAAACTCAGATATCCATAAGCTCATTCTTATGATTTGGAGAAAGAAGGAATTGCCAAAGTAATGGAAAGAATCTATTATTATACCGATTCATAAAAAGGGAGATGTAATAACTGTCGAGGAACTTCTCTCTTATCATCATCATACAAAATTCTATCTAATATACTGCTGTCAAGATTAACCCCATGTGCGGACAAAATCATTGGAGATCACCAATGTGGATTTATTAAAAATAGATCAACCATTGTTCTTATATTTTGTATTTGCCAAATCTTGGAGAAAAAGTGAGAATATAATAAGTCTGTTCACCAACTATATTCCTACATAGATTTTAAAAAATCATTTGATTCAGTTACAATATCCTCATTGAGTTTGGGAGCCAAACTGATCAAAATGTGTCTAAATGAAACCTATAGCAGAGTCAGGGTACGGAAATTTATATCAGATAGGTTTTTCATTAGAAGCAGCTTGAAGCAAGGAGATGCCTTATCACCTTTACTTTTTAATTTCGGTTTGGAATATGCCATTAGGAAAGTACAGGAAAACAAGGTAGGCCTAGAATTAAATGGCAGTCACCTGATTTTAGCTTATGCAGACGACTGCTTGTTGGGCGATGACATAAACACAATCGAGAGAAATGTAGATGCCTGCAGGAATGTTGGACTACAAAGTAATATAGAAAAAAACTATATGTATATGGTCATGGAACATCAAAATAATGCACCACACATTATTAGAATAGCCGGTAAATCGTTCAAACAAGTGGAAAAATTCAAATATCTAGGAGGAATAGTTACAGACACAAATAATATTAAGGCAGAAGTTAAGTGTAGATTCAAATCAGGAAATGCTTGTTTTCATGCAATTCAGAAACCCTTATCTTCTTGTCTTCTGTCCAGAAATCTAAAAATAAAGATTTATATGAGTATTATCCTGCCGATTGTATTATATGGATGTGAGACATGGTCGCTTACTCTTTGGGAAGAACATAATCTGAGAGTGTTCGAAAACAGGGTGCTTAGGAAAATATTTTTACCCAAGAGGGATGAAAATGGGGACTGGAGAAAATTGCATAACGACGAGTTTCATGACCTGTACTCTTTCCCGGATATAGTAAGGGTAATTAAATCACGGAGGATGAAATGGACTGGACATGTTGCACGCATGGGGGAGGAAAGACATGTCTCAAAAGTATTGACTGGGAAACCAAAGGGAAAAGACCACTTGGAAGACCTAGACGTAGGTGGGAGGACAGTATTAGGATAGATTTAAGGGAATTAGGATTTGTGTGGGATGATTGGATGGAGTTAGCACAGAATAGGGTTGAATGGGTAAGCGCGGCAATGAATTTTTGGGTTCCATAAAATAGATAATATTCCTTTAGCTTGCTGAGCAATTGTCTATTGCCATTGAGTAAGTAAGTATGTAAATCTACATTTCTAGACCAATTTGCGCAAAATTTTGCACACATACCCTGATCAGCCCGGAAAGTAACGCAGTTAACATTAAAATTCAAACAATCCACTCCTTCCCTTGAAAATTTATATAATTTCTGGCTCCAAACAATGCGTTCCTATGGCGACCACACGCTTGTTATCTCGGCACTCCCGACCGTTCCTTCTCTCCAAACTCCCGATCGTACCAAATACTAGCTACCAACCCTTGCACCAAAATGACAACCCGCTAGCTCACTCGGCCCTCCCGATCAGACCACAATCACCTCTGCATATAGTCTAAATAATGCATAACACTATCCACATAGTTAAGTGTGCGAAGCGGAGGCGGTAGCCGAAGCAAAGCGCCCTTGCCTTTTCGAATAATGTATGATACACTGTTTGTAGGTTTCGAAAATGTGGCATATTATATCTTCCAGAAGTTAGTCAGCCTGTCACCTTTTGTTTTGCGGTATGACGTCACACCACCAACGTCCAATCACGACTTTCTACGTAGTATGAGGACAGAAGAATTCGCTAGATCATGGTATAAAAGAAAGTGCATCGCGAGGGCATGGTGGGTGGGAACATTCAGCCAAGGTGCTACTTACATTTATTTTTTCCCTAATTTCTGAGAATATTATACTGAATTAATGAAAATTCAATTCAGTTCACATGACAACAGTGTATTGTTGGAGTGTTCACATAAGCCTTCTGAAGTTGACAACTTAGAGAAGCTATCAATATAATTCATCGGTGTAAATACCGGTAAATAATGAATAATGAAATCCAAAAATAAATGCACAATGTGATATGGCTTTACCTTCGTTATTGATTATTAATTTTATTTTAAAAAATAACTTTTATTAAAGTGGTATAGTTTTTTGGAATCTCTGGAAAACCATAATAAAGCAATGAAACTGTTGCATGTTTTCGCACACTTGACAGAAAACTATTTTCCCATCTGTGGTTAAGTAGGATTTCCACCAATCCACTGTTTAAGCAAAACTGGTTTACTGGATTTTTCTTTTAGTATTTTAAGACCATTCTGCTTTTCTGAATGTTGTGTGGACAAAGAATTACACATGAGATATGCCTTAAGAAATCTGCCCCATTCCACTTCCACTGCTTTCCATGAGACTTGAGTCTATAACTGAAAATAAATATTACAGGGCACCCATTTTTTATTTTTAACATTGCCAAAAAGACATGCATGTATTTAGTGACATGCACTCACCCCTTAAATATGCACTTATATGCATTATAAAACTTTACCAATCACTCTCTAATGGTATGGAACACAAATTTCTCTTCAATGCATAGTTTTACTCTCAGGGAGTAAAACATGCTAATATGCAAAAATACGCCCTCTAGTCATGATGAAACACTGGGCTGTATGGTCAGATGGGGATGTTTGTATTATAATATTACCTATTATTTTTCTACTTTTGCAAGTGATTCTTTTCGCTTCATTTATTAAGTGCCAGTATGGTACTTTATGAGATTGTGTGCAGTACGGGAAAATGTCTGTCTGTCCATCCATGTGCTCTACGTGTGATAACTCAAATACGCTGGTGTACTCATTTATAATCTCCATGTCAAGAAGCCTATTTATTTTTGACCAAATCGATTGACCTGTACCGAAGTAACGACTAATTAAAGGTCACATGCTTTTTAAATGGGAAATCGTTACTATTCTTCAATGCCGCATTTCTAATCATTGAGGGCCTTGACTCCAATGCAGTCAGATGTTTGTTTATTTTGTTGATCAAGTTGAAATAACTACCACATGAATACTGTTATATAGAAGGTATGTTAAATAATTAGGCCTACGTACATTAAGCGGAGTTCTTTGCCAGTGCATTTTGTGAAATGTTCACATATTTTAAGAACTTTTTATAACAGTGTATACGAGTATGAATTAAGGTTAAGTATCAAACTTCAGACCTTTGTTCTTACCTGCTTAATGAATCGATCTTTAGCTTAACTCTGTGATTGCGTACAAAAATAACTTGCAATTATCACTAATTAAACAAAAGCGTTCTGGCACTTTGTTACATCAGTTTACCTGATTTTATTGTAAATACCGGTACGAGATTGAATTGTTTTAGTATGCCTATAAGCTTTTTGCATTGACTGTTTGATGGATCTGAAAAGTTTACATTGAAGTCCCCTGTAATTATTAAATTACATTTTACGTCAGATAACAGCATGTCAAATACTTCCAACAGTTTTTCTAGAACATAATGAAATTTCCATTTGGAGGTCTGTATACTCTGTTAATGTAAAATAATTCATTTCTTATTTAAATGTTATCCAGTCATTTCAATGTGACCCTCTTGGTATAAAGTCTCCAATATTAAAATATTCTGAATAATTACTATTTGCGAAAAATGCACTGTTACTTTTATATATAATGCTACTCCATCCTTTTTCAATACTTTTCTACAAAAACTGCTGTTTAAACATAAATTGCCGACAACTATGCTATTACTTTCATTTTCTCTCAGAAAAAATTAAATATCAGTATCCTCATTTTCTACAAACACCTCTAAGAGCATTTTCACACTTGGTTACTTGTATTGGTCACCGGCGAAGAAGCATTGTTTTAAATGGAGGCCTTCACATTGGGTCACCACGGTGCCCCACCCAAACATAAGTGACACTGCAGTGTGTACGTCAAACACTTGTGACAGACACTTGTGACCAGCAAAGAAGCATTCTTTTAAATGGGAGCATTTTATGATTGCCAACAATGCAAGTTGTGTATACATAATTCAATTGTATAATTGAGCTCAGCAAAACTAGTTATCCATCCATGAGTTTTGATTTGATTAATACTGAAGATTTTATAAGTGAAATGGAATGTCGACCAGCCATTTGGGATGTCAAAAGCAATTACAAATTGTTTTATCATGTAGTTACCATTGGCAATACTAGAGGTGACCGTCACAAGTGACCCAGTGTGAAAAGGCCCTTAGTTTTCTATTTTATTTCTTATAGAATTTATATTTTGGTGGATTAATGCAAGACCTGTGGTGGCATTATCCTTTGAAAGCTTATCATTTTTTTTAAGTGAACGATGTTTACAGAACATGTCATGCCTGCATTTTTGAACCTTCATCTCTACTAATATTTAAAACATCTGGCATGGTCTGGTATTGTTTCAGTTTATTGATCATTCTTTACATTCAAGTCTTAATTCTAGTTACATCACAAACTGCTCTTGTAATTATGCCACTTAATATAATGAACGTCAAAATGCATTTCACCTCACCAGAACCGTAAACAACTAAAGCTGAAGCTACAAAGGAAATTCAAGAACTTCTACTCAAATTCAGAAGAAGAGATCGCCGATTTTGATCATTATCAACCTAGACCAATTTTAATTTACACTTACTATTTACAGCCTTACTAATAAAAGCTGCTTATACCTGCGTTGAACGGTTGTTTGGTTGTTCACCGTGTAAGTTCTGCATTAGCCGCATTACCAATAATCGGTGTGTAACTGCCGAGTTTACACAGAGTTTGTACGTCCAACGTCATCAAATACGTCACGCTTTTCATGACGTTACTAGCCTCAGGCTATGAAGGGACTGCTGAACGCCATTAATCGGTGTAGCGGGCAAACAACGATGGCTCGTCTGCAGACTAATTGTAGTTTCAGTATTTCATTATATTGTTTTCAGAAAGCTGTAATCATGGGTACAAGTATGGAAATATGTCCCGCAAACAAGGAACAATGTTTATAATTCCGCAAAAGTAGCCCAGAATGTTTCATAACAAGTTACCTTAAGAATGGATGCATAACCTCAAAATTCAATGTCAGACATCTACGGAACGACCGGCTGTTACGGATACCGGCCATCTTGATTATTTACGTTAAGTTTATACAAGGGGGCCAGGCTGTGTAAAGGTTGCACACATTCAGCCTTATGCACCGATTATTAGTACACTTTTTCTCCTCAGCTGTGTATATTCCTGGTATAAATGTTACAACTGGATTATTAGTAAGACTGTTAGTAAATAACTGCACAACACTCAAGAAGAGGAGTAGTCTTTTGCATTTTTCTCCAAGTTTACGTACAGTGAGTCCCATGCAATAGTTGGCCAATGACGCAGGTTCCTGCGGTGCGGCGGACACAGCTCCAACTCCCGATCAATCGGGTGAAATATCTACGCTAATATAGCCGCGTTCAGTGTAATGATTCAGGTTCTCACATTTACAGTAAAAATTACAATGAAAATAAACACGTACCTCATCACAAGAGATGTTGGAAATGTTCTCCTCTTGCATCCACACAATTCTGGCACCTTTTTAGGAAATTTTCTTTCACGCGCATAAGTTTAGCTTCCGAGATAAAGTTAATTTCTCTTGTGATATTGTCTTTAAGTTCTTCTAATGTGTGGGTAATTGACCTATACACTTTATTTTTTAAGTTTCCCCATAAATAATTTTCACATACTGTTAGAAGAACTTAAAGACAATATCACATAGGCCTATCACAAGAGAAATGAACTCTGTCTCGGAAGCTGAACTAATGTGTGTTAAAGAAAATTTCCTAAAAAGATGCCAGTATTGTGTGGATGCAAGAGGAGAACATTTCCAACATCTCTTGTAATGAGATACGTGTTTATTTTCATTGTAATTTTAACTGTAAATGTGAGAACCTGAATCATTACACCGATCGCGGCTTTGTTAGCGGAGATATTTCACCCGATCGCTCGGGAGTTGGAGCTGCGCCGCAGGAACCCGCGTCGTTGATCAACTCTTGCGTGGGACTCACTGTATATAGACACGCATAGAGATATGCTAACTTCTTATTCCACATGAACTGAAAACATTGTGTTTATGATATTCTGCTGATCTAATAGTCTTGTGTGTTTGTAAGTTTTAATTTATACTCTAACCACTTTGTCAGTTTTAACTTTGCAAACATCTATTCTTTTATCATTGTAAATAGGCCTAATACTTTACTAAGAGTACATTGAGCTCAGTGTAACTAGACTAGAACCCACTTTGGGTATTATACTCTGTCTTTCCATAAAGTATTTATTACATAATTTGCTATACACTTATGATAGTAGTTTACAAAACTACAATAAAAGTTAATCTTAAAGCGTGTTTTAATTGGTTCTGTGATTGTGTTTGTTTTTTAAGTATGATAGTGGTATATAGGCAGACATTCTAAACACTTTATTCATAAGTATACCACTTGAATTATGAAGCTAATCAATTATCACTTAATATACATTTTCCCCATTCATTAAAATGAAGACCGTGCCTTGTGTGCAATCTCCGTGTTGCACTAAATGTACTGATAACACAAACATTTATGAATTTATTTATTATTCTCAAAATACTGAGATTGACTGCTTTAGATTGTTGTGTACGAAAGAGTTATCTGGGAGATCATAACTATTTGGCACATTTACAGTTATAACATTTGTGTGGGATAACTTCGGTAGAATGATTTCCAGGCATTCATCAACATTACTTGGCGCCCCAATGACCCACTAATAATCACTACACAGTCTTCTGATGTTAGATTTCTGGACTGTAGGAATAATGACTTGGCAACTTTTTGAAGTGAAACTTCTTTAGCCACAGTAGGGGTAAATTCAGAGATTGTGTCACGCTAAAAAATCGTCACGAAATAGTGTCACACTAAAAATCGTCTAAAAATCCAAACAATAATAAAAAATCAAAGATCCAAAATTTAAAATAGCCAAAATTCCAAAATTTAAAAAATTAAAGATCCAAAATTAAAAAGTCCAAAAATCCAAAATTTAAAAAATATAAAGATCTAAAATTAAAAAAATCCAAAATTAAAAAATTCAAAGATCTAAAATTTAAAAAATAAAAAATCCAAAATTAAAAACTTCAAGTATTCAAAATTTAAAAAAAATTAATAAATTAAAAAGTCCAAAATTTAAAAAATTCAATGATTGAAAATTTAAAAAGTACAAAAACTCAATATCAAAAAGTCCAATAATGCAAAATTGAAAAAATCCAATAATCAAAATTTGAAAAAATAAAAATTAAAACAAGTTTCACTTTATTTTAATTCCAGCATTTGACTTCACAATAAAATGGACCATTAATCATAAAAGAAGTTTGTTACTGTAGAATGTTGAACTGAGTCAAATTGAGGCTGGTAGTGAATGTGTTAATATGTGTTCTTGTTTCAGAGCGAGGGAAATGTTCAACCTTGCATTCTGGCGTTGGAAATGATTTTCACTGAAGTATTGAAAAGGAGAGAAATGAGCAGAGACTTAACAGTTCCTGGGAACAATCAAGGTAACATTACTTCCTCAGCCCTTGCAATAAATACTACAGGTAGAGGAAGAGTTGTGATTTGACCCTGAACTTCAGTTTTCTGTCTTCAACATTAATCCATTGAGTTAAAAACGGTTAATGTCTATGAGTCTTAAAGATGAAACATGTTAAATTTGAGTTTTTAAATATCTTCCTTGGATATGACACAAAATGTTGCTACAACTTTCTCTGAAAGGACGATGCATGAGATCTGAAAGTTCATTTGAAAACTGGTATTGTCTCCCTAATGCCTGTTGCTCACGGTCAAATTGTTTCGTTAAATTTATTGTACAACAAATTTAAGCAAACGTTTAAACAAAACCACCTTTGCTAACGGTAAAATGAGTCATCAAATGGATACTAGCAAATGATTCTCCCTCTGTGTACTAAATTTCGCAACATCGTAGTATTACCCTGCCACCAAGTGGTAGACTCCTGTAGTTTCAGCTACTCATACTCTGCTGGAAATGGTAGTTTGTTGTATCTTTTACATTAAAAGACAACAATTATCCAGATTAATTGGGATGGGACAAGATCACATTATTAAGATAATTTACAAAACTTATAAATAATTTATTTCAGTGTTATGATATTTACGAAAGACAAATATAACGTGCTGTTTAAGCTCCGCCCACTCGATATTCACATTTTGTTTCTCCGCGCAGCATGGCGACAAACTATCCTTGTATATTGTCGCCGACACTCCCGACCATACCAAATATTAAAAATGCGGAAGTGCCCCTTGTAAAAAAATATTAAAACTGTGAGTGTGTCCCTTGTACCTAATATTAAAAATTCGAGAGTGCCCCTTGTACCAAATATAAAAAATTCGAGAGTTCCCACAGATTTGCCTTGTACCCAACAGTTTGTCAGCATGTGTATCCTCGAAGAATTCGCTAGATCGTGGTATAAAAGAAAGTGCTTCGCTGGGGGAGGGCTATTTCTCATGCGACGATGCACCTTATATTTGGTTTTTGCCATGATTTTATTAAAGTTGTCCTTTAAATCTGCCGAACATTAATACTTTAGCTATTTGTAATTATTATTGTAATTTTATACATTTCACATCCTGTTGTTTCCTTTGCCCTGTGTATTTGAATTTTTCATATAAAAGAAAGCAAACAATGCGTGAAGCTTTGAAATATTAAAATCATACATTGTTTACGATCATTTAAAATAATTATGAAAGAAAAAAATAATTACTATACCAAGAATCGAACCTGAGACCTCTAGCACCACAGTCTAGCATCCTACCACAAGGCTATGAAGGAATGATGGAAGCAAGCGTGAATCGTGCATATACAAATACGTCTCCTATGCCATCCCGCTTCGAATTTTCATTTCGTTTTTGTATGGCAACAAGTCGTGTTCTCGTCATGATTTTTATACTAATCCGTTCGGAATAACGATATCTACACAGGTATATACCCATGCTATTTTGATGTAGTTGCTACGCTAGGAAAAGAAGAATATGTGAGCAAGGAAAATGGCTGCACTGCAATCTTTTGGCTTGCAGACAGCAAGTTCTCCACAATACCGCCCGGGGCGCGGGCTGTTCACGTTCGTTGCGCTGATTGGCTTTTGACAGCCTTTTTGCTAGAATTAGAACAAGTCCTATATGCCGACGTGAATAACCAAACGCTTGACAAAAGGCGAATTTGATCGTTAGCAATACCAATTTGTTGAAAAGTGATAGTTCTGCAATAAATTTAAAGAAAAATTTGACCGTGAGCAACAGGCATTAGAAAGAAACCAGACCCAAATGGAAAGGCTTATCCTCATAGTGGTCTAATGCTATCAAAATGTCCACTATGTACCCAACGTTCCCTTTGATTATTTTATATGCCGACATTTTTTTTTATGCCTAGCTTAGATGATAGAGGTGAGATTCCTGGCAAAATGCAGGATATTGCACAAGCAGATTTTAAATATAATAAACAAATATTCCCATGTTACTTAGATATAGATAATTTATTTATCAATTATTTTGCACAATTTCGTACGGTCACAGCACAGTATACGTATTAATACAGTAATGAAACTCAGACCGTTTTTCTGCCAGACGAACATGCGCTCGCACATAGCGTTCGTAGCGGCCATAAACTAACACTACAGTAACTACTCCAGGAAGTATGTAAATAAATAGGAGTGTTGTATTAGAACAAGCGATATTCGAAAGGACCTTATTACTCTGCTGTAAATTTTAGTAATACTGTAATAAAGGACAAAATCCTGAATTGCATTTCTTTACTTTCTTGAAAGATCCAGAAAGGTAAGAACGAAAATAAGTAATATTTATTGTAGGCCTATTGGCTTACTCGTGATTCTGGTGTGGTTTTGTTTCAACTTACTTTAAAGTAATATTTTTATATTTTATTCTGTTGTAATGATTTCTGGTGTATAAAATGGGTCATTAACTGTCGACAAGAAAACCTACTAACAAAATATGTAAAATATTTGAGTGAAAATTACCATCTATGCTTGAAACACCCCGAAGACAGACAGTTTATGAATTCCTATAAAAACTCTTTAATTAAAACTACTGCACCGACGGTGTCCTCAATTCCAAATGCTCCAGAATATTTTTTTGTTTTGTTTTTTAAATGGAGTTCGTCCTGCAGTAATTGTCGCTACATAGACTTACAATTGAAGTCGTATGTTGCCATATAAGGCAAAGAAAATACACTCTCAACAATGAAGTGCAGGATGAACAACGTGACAGACCTATAATATACGTAATTAATACGTATTTACTATCATAATTTGAATTATAAATTATATTAAAGGGCAACGATTTTAAAGGAAAAGTACTAGGCCTAGATACAGTCCTTAACAGTAAGTAGCCTATGTAGGTATTGTTTACCTGCTCTTAACTAGAATATAATATCTCTGTTTTATTATTTCTTAAATTTAAAATTAGATTTGCATTAAATAAAAATATTGTGTATTTTTCTCTCTTAACGTACATATTTTGTGATGTGTTTATGTATTTTCGCAAGTAATTTGATATGATGAGAATGTAGTTTTAGTTACTCTGCATGGAGTGCTAGTGTCGTCCAGCTAACATGTTGTCATAGGACTTTTAACACACAGTTTCTTTACTGTATTAATATGTATACTATGGTTATATTTCAGCTATATTTGAAGGTGGTCTTGCTTGGTTCCCATAGAAATCATGAAAAAAAGAGCATCACTGAATTTGACTTTTTGCAATATAACACATCAATTTGTTGATTGCTTCAATTTTGTTAACCCACTCTACTTGATTCTTCTCTTTACGACTTGGAGACTTTGTTTTTTACATGGTGGACAGAAGTGGATCATGAAGGCTTAAATGGGAAAGCATTCAATTATTTGGACGGAACTCACTTTGCGGGAATTTTTGGGCTAGGGTACTGGAATCTGAGGTCGGTGGCACACTTTAACCCTCCAGCAGGCATGCTGAGTGGTTTTTGTGCTTTATCGTTGCCTTAATCTTGAGCTATTGCGCCAATCCTGCAGTTTATTCCATTGTTGATGCTTACTCAACAATGTTACTATGACTCCAGTTTCCTTGTTCAGCTTTCTAAGTTGGGTTCCTGAATTTTAAGCAACGGGGTGTTGAATGTTGTAAAATGTAGCTCTTGTAATAGATGCATGCTTTGTTCAAGCAGCCAATGTGCAAAAAAATACATCTTCATGAAGTTTCCTCTGGCTTTGGGAAGGAGAATATAAGTGAATTGATTCCTGCAATGTTAAAAAATGTAAAAAATATAGCCAATGGACATCTCCATGTAATCATTCAATCGGAAAAAGAGGCGCACACATTTTATCTACGTCAGCTCCATCTTTTGTCATGTTGTAGTCAATGTAATCATAAGAAGTTAGCAGAAGGCCTTATGAAAGAACAGATCAGATCTAGAGCACAACATAAATGGCTGCCATATTTCTTATGCAGTTCTGTGCTAAATCATCTAAATATCAGATCATTAAACCTCCGGCGAAGAGCCATATCTCCATGGACATCAAAAAAATTCATCCAGTTGAATTGAATGTGATCGATTCCAAAAGCTTGATTGCTTGAAAGCACACTAAAATGAATTACCTGTGAAATGTGTTATGAAAGTGAATGTGTTTCAGAGTAACTGGACAAAATGGTGGTATGAAGAACTAAAAGAGCTAAAATGTTTATTATAGTGGCCACAACGAGACTCTCTTTAGCCAATCTCGTGCGGCTCTTGAAACCAAGCTAAGAGTAAATATGATACAGATTTTAAAAAGTATATAGTTAATATAACTTAACTCCATGGCGCTAACGTCCCAGAAGGGATAAGGCTTACCACCCGACCACTGTGTCATCTACCATAGGCAGATGGCTGGATTGGGGGCATGTGGTCAGCACGCCGACACCCATGGCCGATAATGGTGGTTTCCATGACCGGATATAGTTAATGTAATTTAATGAAAACATATTACAAGGAAGTGAAAAACTTATTTCTGATTTAGCACAAAGTATGTTTAGTTTTCATAGCAAATTAAGACTTTTTCGGAAAGACCTTGAGACTAAAACATTCGCTTGTTTCAAATGTTTGAAGAAAATTACTGAAAGCCTTCCTGACGTTCAGGTTTTAAACAGGTGATTATTTGTATAAAATGTCTGGTCTTGCTAAAGAAATCAATGGCAGATTTAATGATTTGGGAACACTTAAACCTTCATTTTCATTCCTGGAAAATCCTTTTGCTGTTGATGTTTGAGCGATGGCTGTCCTGTTTCATCACAAATTACAAAGGATACGGTTGGAGTAGAGTTGGAACTACTAGAACTGCAAGAGGATGAAGGGCTAAAAGGACTGAAACGAAGTGGTGTTTCGGTCATAGAATTTTGGAAGAAAGTTCTAGAAGAAAATAGGCCCACCTATTAACAAAAGAGTGTGCTAAGAGACTTGTATCGATATTTGGGACTACTTATGTGTGTGAATCTCTGTCTGAACACTTACTTAACTTCATGAAATATAAATATCGATCTGAACTAACTGATGAGTAAAGCCCGGATTTTCATGCACTATCAAACTTAAAAACATACATGCATTCATGCACATTCGTATCTCCAAATATGCAGAATGAAGGGCGAAACATGCACTATCAAAAATCCGCACTGTACTGCAATATATTTCAATTTCTCTTAAAACAATATACGAGTTTTTCCAAATTCTCCTCACTTAAACTCGTGCGTTTATCAGTTTAGGACATTCTTGAACGCAGAAAAGGATCTTTCTACTTCACAAGAAGTAACAGGTGCATACTTAAGGGAAGAAATTTGACTGAGGGTGAGATCGAATTCCATGTCTTTTACATTTTTTCCACATAATACGTCTTTCACTGTTCTCAGAAGTTTAAGATCAGGATTTGAACTAAGTGCCTTCTTAAGTTTTTCCCTACTTAACTGTCACACCCATTTCTCCACAACACGATTCTAAAGATAATTATTCAACATCTTCAACAATGGCTAGTGACTGACAAATTCAAGCACTGAACATTCTGTTATAGCAGTTTTCTTTCAATGGAAGGTGGTGGGGGTAAGCGAGTCGGCATTTTCTTTTGTAGCCTGGTGTATTATATTACTGTTTATTTAGGGTAAACAGTAGTTTGCACTCTCAAATTCATGCAGGTGGCAGACTCTGTTGCCAACTCAATCAAATAACAATGGTAATACAATACAACATTTTTACGTTTCTTTGAAAAGTCGAGATTTTAGGGAGGCACGTTCATAATATGCACAGTTATGCATGGTAACTTGATATTATGCACTAAAACCAGATAATGAGGGTTTATATGCATTAAAAACGTCTGAATATGCTATATTAAACCAAACAAATCCAAAACATGCATTATGCATGAATTTTGCCATAAAAAGGCAGAAATATGCAAACATGCAAGGAAAAAGTATGGTTATTTGGAATCTATAAGTCATGCATTTAGTAACTACAAAGTTTGAGAAGTCTAACCAAAGTATATAAAAACATGCATTTGCATGGAAATCCGGGCTCTACTGATGAGCATTTCAGTGAACTCGTGTGAACTGCACTTACCAATTATTATTGGCCAGATTTCAAACATCTAACAGCAAAAATGAACACTTGAAAAAGTACTTCTCTAAAGTAAAATATTATTTCTTGTTGTGTAATTGAACAATAATGTTTATATGTATAGTAAAAACAATGTGGTTCGCTTCGAACAGCTTCATAAATTTGCGGCTCCCAAAGTTAAGGTTAATGGCCACCCCTGTTATAGTGTGTGACAACAGTGGATGTGTACTGTTTTCTTCAATATACTAACCAAGTTGCAGCACAGACTTGCCGTTATTTTAAAATGTCCATGTTGTAAATTTTACAACGTGTGCCTGTTCATGTGACAAAATTAAGCGCTCCTGCCAAAAGGTTAATTGTGAAATGCACCTCAAAGCCAGGATTTTAGCTTTTTAATTATCAATTGTTTTAGTTGTTTATGCATGAATTGAGTAAGGTTGATGAATCTGTTGTTTGTTTTAATCGTTTCATTTCGAATTTGTATGCCCATATGGCAGCACAAGATTCGTTTAATTATTTATATGTAAAGATCCCGCACGAAATCTGAGACGATTGCCTAAATCATTGCATTATGTTTTCATGGGGACTGTAGCGTCGATTGGCCTGCTACCTATCTCTCTCGCACAACAGTACCTTCCTTTTTATTTGTAAAGGCCAAGCTACCTCTCTCTCTCGCACAATAGCATGTCTCTCTCTAGCGAGTAACTGTCTCATCGGCACAGATATCGTGCGAGATCTTTACTATGGGAAACAATTATAATTAAGAATAAAATTATGTAATTCTTGCAATTTATGTAAATATGATGACAGTGCTAATAACTATGTTTTAATTATTTTCCTATTAAATAAATGATTTAGATAAAACATCTAGCAGTGAAGTAAATAATCACGCGCAAAGCCTTGGATACCTGCTAGTATGTAATATTTTATTCAGTTGCCTGAGGAAGACCTGGAGGACAAGGTCGAAACGTTGCACCGAGGTATTTTATCCACTGATTTTTTCAAATGTTTTATCTTTGTGTATGTGTATGTTTGACTTTGACGGTTTTATTTTATTCAGAATTTGGATACATTTAGCTTTGGCGGGTTCCCCATTAATTATGAATTATTTCTCCTGGGGGTACCCTAGCTCTTTCAGAGCTCATTTTTTATTAATATATAAACAAACGTCAGGTAAAGCCATCAGTGGGCTCTTAAGTTTGAAATCAATGAAAAATGAAATCATTAGATTAGCTGGCTTCCATCATAAATAATAAATGTAATATGTGGATAAAAATTCCTCACATTTTACTTAAAGCTTTACTCTATTACTGTTATATCTCTGCTTTAAACAGTTGTTTGAAGTGACGTATTTATACATCAGTAGCAGTGAAAAGGTTAATTCGCCAAAAGAAATATATAGTTCATAAAGGTTGTCTCGTATTGGTAACCCTCGTTCCTTAGCCAGATTTCAATGGACATCCTCGGCTGCCCTTATGTTGCCTAAAATAAATGCTGCTAAATACTTTCTTGTGAATTCTGTTGTCTGTTATCTAGAAAAGGCAAATCTATCACATTAAAATTTCCTGGTTAACTCTATGATTTTTTATTCTTTAATCAATTCATTTCTGCATCTACGAATTTTTGCTACACAGCTAGGTACTGGTTAAGTCGTGTGAAGTCATACACCTCTGAGAGTTGTTTCAAGTCAGCCTTCATCGAATAGATCCTGTTGCTTAGATTTGCAGATGCCATTGATCTCAAATGATAATGATACATTTGTAATGTAATGTAATTGAAGGGCCTAATTCCATAAAAGCTTAAGGCACAAGGACATAGTTTTGAGAAATCTTGATGTTTTTAAACAGTGTTACCACTCACAAGTAGGTAGTTTAAAGTATAATTTTATAACATATATTTTTGAAGGACATGCTAAGTACCTATACATGTTATACAAAAACTGAAATACTTTAACAGTAGCAAAATATTTTTACTTTGTATCATATTATTTGTTTTTACTTTATTTTAGTAAACCTGTTATACTGTGACAATTGCATGTTTGCCAATGAATACCAGTATAGTCATTAATACAATAGATGACAAGCAAAACAATCTATTTTGAATGAAGTTACACTTCAGAAGTGCGAGTTCAGTTTTTATAAAAATTTGCTTGGATGGTAGCACTGCAGAAAATAAAAACCGTTGACAAACACATCTAAAATAACAGATAGGAAGTGTACCTTACGCCTATATGGAACTGTTATGAAGTAGAATGAATGTGCAGTCTCACAGGTTGATGTCATCACAGCCATTGCTATGACTTATAAAATGATATTACAATCATAAAGCAATAATCCCTAATAACAGCTAAATTAATTATAGTTTATTTTCATAATTATATGATAATGAACAGAATAAAATAGCAAATCAAACAATAGAATTAAGAATATTAGGATATCAATCCAATAAGAGAGATTAAACATTTTGCAATAAATAAAATAAAATATTAAAGCTGAAATACAAGGTAAAAGATGAAATTGTGGAACACAGCAAAACTAACCAGACAAATTTCTGAGAAATGTTCTATGGCACACGCGTGCAGTCCATTATATTACAGCAGGAGGTAGACGACGGCAGAAGTTATACCATTGGGAAAAATTGGGGTAGGAATTAAAAAATATTCAAGTTTGGTAAAATAAAAATTCACTGCACATTTCGAAATATTTGAGTTTTTAAAGAAATAGTTTGTCTTTCTGTTTGTCTGTCTGCGATGCCCAGCGAAATCTACTGAATGCAGAGATCTGAAATTTTGAACATAGATGGTCTGAAGTGTGGGTGAATGCACCTTGAAGCTGGATTTCGTTTTCATTCGCATGCATTTTTTGCGCTTTCGAAGCTTCAGATTTCAGAAATACATTTCAGTTGTCAAATCAAATAAAATAATCATGATCCCTTGAATTTTGTAAGCTCATGCTGCTCGATACATTTGTTTATAATGTCAAGGCATGCAGACATTTGAAATTTTCACCCTAGATGGAAGAGGGATAATGAATATAGGCCTAAATGGGCAAACATTGTTCGATTTGGACAAAACTCACTATGCAGGGGTTTCCTGGGCCAGGGAGCTCGAATCTGAGGTTGTTTTTCCCATGCTGTGGTTTCTAATCTTAGAATTAAATTCAAAGCTGGATTTTTAGCTGTTTCATTAATTATTAATTGTTTGTTTCTAAGGCCTATGAATATTTCACATGCAAAATGTTAATAAATACAATGTTTTAATTATTTTGCTCTTAATTTTTAATCTTCCAATTAATTATCGGTGGGCAAAGCCACGGGATCTGCTAGTTGTAAAATAAAAGTTAAAATTTTCAAAGAATGTTAAGGATACATTGCTTTTACAGGCCTGTCAGACATCATTATTTTGACTCAAGTCTCATGTCAAAATAAAACTTTTAGGATCAATGGGTTAAAAAAGGTTTTATTAGATCTTGCAAGTGTTTAATAAATATGTCAGGCTTCCCAGACCTAATACCTGTATAAAAATTTCGCACAGTCAAATGACTAACACTAACACAAAGTCTACAGCATTGAAAAGGTCCAGTGAAAATGATTTTTTTGACGACTTCTGTCATAGCATACTCAGATTAAATTAAAACACATAGTTTGTTTAAGATTTCTTACACTGTATATAATTCCTTTTGCCAACATCCCTTTCTCTCACAGACTACTGAAATGGCATACTTGCTACCCATCGTTTGCACAAACTCCAGTCGGCATGAGGCTGAGACAATTGAATACATACTTTTCACAATGCAGCCTGTTTTCTATATCAAAATGTGAAGTGAGAAAATGATATTGTCCATGCCCACAGTATTGAAAGTAAAGATTTGTATTTGTGTGGATTTCTCTTGCTGTTATTGATTTATAGGAATGAATTCTGTCAATAATCCTCTCTAGTGTGATTATGTCAAATCCCAGATCATGCAATTTCCCAAGGCAGCTGAGGCACTAGTGTTGTCATGGAGACGGTTCATTGGCTTCAATTCCAAGCAGTGTGAATTCAATGAATGCTCAGTGTAAGATTTTTTATTATGTGTATAACATTTTTTAACATAAACTAAGTGTTATATGCAAGTAGCTCGTAAAAATCCTACACACTGTTACATTATTCATTGCTGTAGGCTTTGTACAAGTTGAGAAAAAGTTATGTTGACAAAGAAAATTATTCTCTTCAAATCATTCTATCTTCACCACCAACAAGTTACTCTGCAGAAAGAATTATGAATAAGTTCAAAATTTTCAAAAACAGGCTGAGAAGTAGCATGGTTGACTACCGGTACCTAATAAGCTGTCCACCCCTCAACATTAAAATTTCCTTTAACGAGTGTACAAAGAGAAAAAGTGCCTATTTTATTATTTTCTAATTCAGTGAATCCTATTGTAGCTGTAATAGAGTTAGTACAGTAACACTGTACGTTCTGAACACAAACATAGTGCAATACCTATTTATTGTTCCTTTTATGCATTTCAGAAAATTTTCCTTTGATAGGCCACGTTCTATAGGACAGTATGAACTTTTATTAACATTAACCATTTATTAACAAACTTCAAGATACAGAGTTAAAAGTAACGGTACTACAAATTGTAATAAATGTGCATATTACGTTCAGAGTATTGTTATAACAGTGCAATATTGCATGTTTCAACATAGGCCTACCATACATTATTATGCTAACAGTCAAACCAATGACCTTCATGCCGATGCTCTACCAACTCTATATGACGTAAATGTCTTTCATTGAGATAGACCATTAGGGGTAATCAATCAGAGGAGAGAGTGAATCGAACTATGACTGACTCAGTTGGTAGAATATCGGCACGTAAAGCCAAAGGTCATGGGTTCAAATCCCAGTGTCAAGTGAATTTTTTACCTAAAATATTCTCATATAATGTTCAACAGAAACAAAATTCTGTGGTTTCATGAACACATATCTACATCTAAATAAAATTGTTTGTTACTATCATAGAAGTGGTTGGCTAATACGCAGGGAATCAAAACCAACCAAAATTGTGTGGGAAATTCAAAATACAGTGAAACCTCGGCAAGACGCTCTTCAAGGGGCCGTGTAAAAATAGCGTATTACACGGGACCAAGATATGAATCAAAATAAAATTTGTTGAATCAAATTGAGGATGAAATACAGTAATTATGCTGAGGGATATTTTATATTCTTTCCTTTCAGAAAAAAGTAAGAACAAATACACTACACTACTGTAGTACAATTCGTAAACCGCTTCATGATTTTTCACTATTGTTCTAAGCATCGTAGAAGGGATTCGTAATGATTCCTCCAACTGTATCTGATTCATACTGGTGTTTTCATCATGTTTACGGAGAATTTATAATTTCTCTGATATCAACGAAGCTTTCCATTTCACTCCTTTACTCATGTTGGCACTAACAAGTCACTTTGCACTTCTACACAAGATCAAGTCACAATGCAATTTAAAACTGGCAGCAAAGAGGACCTTGGAGGACTGAATCCACAAAAGCACAATATTTTAGAATTTTCGACAGACGAAGGAGTGTATTAAACAGGATGACGAGCATAATAAGAGGTGGATTTTATATAGTTTTATATAGTGATGTCAAGGGACCGAATGAAAAGAGGGTATAACGCGGGACAGCATAACAAACGAGCGGGTATTATCGGGGTTTTACTGTATATCCATAACGTCTGGATATTTTCAAACACTTCAAATAATTTCAGTCATCTTGTTCATGTCAGAAGTGATTACTTGTGGCAGTATGTACTACTAAATTTGAATTGTGTTGTGGAAACTGTAACCAAATAATCAAATTAAATAAGATAGCAGTCTTTCAGAATTTAATCTTTATCGTATTATTGTTTCTTGGGTTTCCAACCGGGTGCATTGGAGGTTGGTTCCAAGCTTTCGGCAACTATCTCCACTGATATCTTCTGGGAGAAGTGAGCTGGATTGAAAAAAAAACTGCTTCATATACATAAATAGACTGGATTTACTAAAACGGGAGGTGGCCCAATAGGAAAATTAGAAAATGAAATAATTAAATGGAAAGTTCTGATTAGTCGGGAAGGAAAAATAGAGTTTAGTAATGTTGTTGGATGTGAAATCGGTCCTTATCCTATAGACAGGATCCCGTCAGGGTTTTCCATCTCACTTACATACCAAATAATTTGCTACCAATGAACAGCACAGCCGAGGTGCTAGCTAGCACCAATTGCTGTAACCTTAGGTGTTTCCACCAGTAAAGATAGCCGAGCCGGGCCGGTCCTTATCAGGACCACTAATTTATTTGGGAGTAAGAGTTGCCAATATTGGCTTCTGAACCAGGCTAAGTTGTAGACCGCCATCCCTATTGAAGTTTCAGCTTTGGATCTTTATTGCCAGCCTCAGAATTCTGGCAACCGGAAATTTCACACCCTGCTCTAGGCACAATATGGCAACACAAAGTGCAGGGAGTTAAAAATCTAACTCACTGTTATATCTCTATTTTGCTTGTAAAGGGTTAAGAAGGGAGGGAAAAACTTGCATGGACAATCGGAAGTTTGCTTTATATATATCTTCTTCTTCTTCTTCGTTCTTGTTTCTAGACGCCTCCGCCGGTCTGAAAGACTGGCCCCCGCGTCCCGCCCCGGTAGTATAGTCTCCGTAACACCAACACTGATGCTACTGACAGAGTCTTAAATGGGTGGTGGGGGGTCGGATTTTTGTGATGTAGAGGAAAAGGTTAAATTTTCATTTTGGTTTTTGTGATGTATCGGAAAAGGGCTTTAGTAATTGGAATTGATCGAGATAAAAGTAAATTAGCCATAAGTATTGGTCCAGGGGGATGAAATTGATATATCGTTTTTATGAGGGCGTCGGAGTGTGGTTTGGTAAGCTGGCATCCAAAAAATTGACGGTCGATTGTTCCTCGCATGCCGCACCCACAGAGGGGGGAAAAATCCGAATGAATATGGTGCAATATACCGGCACTTTGGCAGTGCGAAATTTCAATCGGTAATAATAAGCGATTGCTGGGATCGGGGTGCGGGATTCCCGTTTTAAAACTTTGCAAATTGCAATTATTTTCTGTCGGTCCGATTCCTGCTCCGGGTTGACTGCATATTCTCGTGTTATGTATTGTTCCATGAAATCCAAAGCTATGTCGGTAGGTGGGGTAAGAAAATTGTCGGCGACTGCTTGTCTGTCTACGGACATTTTTGCAAGGCTATCTACCGTTTCATTGCCGGGAATCCCTGCGTGAGATGGTACCCACACTAAATTGACCCGTCGGTTCTTCTGATGTAAGGTGTGTAAAAGCGATCTGGTAAAAATTGCATAAATGTTATCAGATGTCGGGAAAATGCTGCTTTGCGTGTGTAATACCGCTTGATTGTCCGTAAAAATGGTCACTTGTGGGATATTTTGTCGGTTAGAGTCTTTGAGAGCTAAGTATAATCCTATGGTTTCTGCTGTATAAATAGACGTTTGTTGATGTAATTTCACTGTGTGTCCGTATTGGGATGTGTCATTGTAAAAAGATGCCCCAGTATTGTCCGTGGTCTAAGACCCGTCCGTAAAGTAGATTTGGTGTCGGCGGTCAATTGTCCGTTGTGTAATATACTGACTATAAGTTCGTATCGGATCTTCCGTGGACTGTCTAAAAGTGAGATGATCAATATGTATGTTTGCTGGAAGAGGAAGTCGGTCCATAAGATACGTGGGTTGTACTGGTGTAGCGTAGGCATTATTGCATTGTCTAAACTTGTGTACGACCGCAGCTAATTGTTCCATTGGCAACTCCTTTGGTCGTGGATGAGTGCTTGTGAGTTGGTGTAGGTATTGGAGCTTATGTAACAGTGGATTTTTTGTGTGGAGCATCAGTTGTGCAGCGTAGTTGATTGTTTTCTCCTCACGTCGTCTTCCCGGTGAAATATATGGGAATTCCCTTTGCATGTCGGCCATGGCCGGAAAACCATTGATGCAAAAAATGGTTTTAAAAATCTTGTAGATAACTGATCGATACCTTCGTACCACTTGTGCCGTAAGCGGGTGGAAGGCCAGCCCTCCATACTCTATACGGGATAAGAACAGAGGGACGATTAAGTTGAGGAGTATTGTTGGGTCTGCGCCCCAGTTTTTCCCCGCTATTGCTTTTAAGAGTCTGACGCGATTGTTACAGGTCTGCAATTTTCGTTTAACATGCGCCGCGAAATTTAAACGGGCGTCCATTAGAATTCCAAGGAAAATAGCAGTGCGTGAAGATGGAACGTTTTGATGGTCTATACTAACGGAATAACGTTTAATGGTTGTTCCAGGGCGGAAGATTTGAAACTGTGTTTTATGTAAATTAATGGACAATCCTAAGTCGTTGAGAGCAAGTATACCTTGTTGCGCAGACTGACCGAATTGTTCCAAGTCGAGGTGTAGTCTGTTAGACTGTATTGTACGATATATACATATGTCATCCGCATACTGTAGGCTCCGAATGGGGACATTTGTGTGTGTGATAATGTCCTGTACATATAAGTTGTATAATATAGGACTCAAGGACGAGCCTTGCGGTAGTCCAGAGTATGTCCGTCGTGAGTCGAAATTATTATATTTTTTCGGTAGTCGTATCGACCGAGACTGAAATAGGTTATAAATCAGCTGTAAAAAGATAGGCGGAAAATCGTATCGAGCTAGTCTATGAATCAGTAAGGGGATGTGAACAGAGTCATAGGCATGTGTGATGTCTAGATATAGGGCAGCTACGTATTGTTTTTTGAAAAAAGCGATGGCCACGTCTGTGGTCAAGACATATATGTTGAATTCTTCATTATAGTGTCTGCGGAAGCCGAATTGCGTCTTGGGCCAGAGCGTATTGCGTTCAAGGTAGAAAGTAAGTCGGTCCGTGAGGATTTTTTCAAATGTTTTACGTAGCGTTGATAATAGAGTTATCGGTCTGTAGTCAGTGGCTTTTTGTCCCGTTGTATTGGGTTTTTGGATGGGCGTGACTATCGTTTCGTGCCACGTGTCCGGTACCTGCCTTGACCATAATATTTGGGTGTAGGCTTTCGCCAATTGGACAACAAAAATATGTGGGAGATCTCTTAACATTTCGTAGGAAATATCATCCCGTCCAGGGGCGGAAGCCTTGGATTTCGCCTGCCATATCTGTCTAATTTCGTCTGGGTGAAATGCCCCTAACAATGGATGGTGTGAGTGCGTGTCTGCAGGTGGAAAATGAAGGTCAGGACCTTTCGCGGTCGCTGGCGCCACCATGTCTAAAAAGTCTCGTTGGAGGTTTAGATTACATGATATAGGAGTCAAAGTCCGTGCGTCAGGGCGTCTTTTAAACCATGCTATTTTCTTCCAGATATGTGATGTAGGGGTGTCTGGATTAATGCCGGAACAAAATTTTTTCCACGCGTTTCGTTTCGTTGTGAGCAATATACGTTTGGTGCTGGCTTCTTGCCGTTTATATTGAATGTAGTTTTCCATTGTTGAGCGGAGGCAATACGAATGCAGTATTTTTCGGCATGCGTTCACCGCTGTGGCGCATGTTTTATTCCACCACACCGGTTGATGGGGGGATAGCGGAACTTGAATGGTGTGTGGATGATGTGTTTCTATGTAGTCAGTGAGTATGTTCTCTAGTCTCGTGTAGTCTATGTTCTCGTCGTCCGTCTGCTGTAAACAATTTGACACTTCTTGTTACAGTCTATTCTTGTCTAGTTTTCCCGTCCTCGTCTGTGTGAATAATGTCGACCAAACGTTACTAGGATGTCGAATGGTCAGGAGTAATGGAAAGTGATCACTACCACATGTGTCCGGAATTTTACTACAATGCACATATGGTAAGAGTTTGTCGGAGATTATTATGAGATCTGGTGTGGTGTCTCGTTGTTGTGTGTTTCCCATGCGCGTCGTCATATGAGTATTGAGGATATGCCAATTACGTCTGTTGCATAGCAAAATGAGGGGGTGCTGATGAAGTCGCCACTCAAATGGCAGGGGAAAATTTGGAATATTGAAATCACCACAAATTATTGTTTCGTATCCCGGTAGGGTAGGCAGTATAGTACTCCAATGATCCGTCGAAATCGGTGTCCTGTCTGAATTATATATAACGAAGAGGCAGAGGTTATGAAAAGTGAGATGAATCATTTCCATGTGTGGTAGTGGTTATGGTGCGTGGAATAAGATTCTATTGATATCATGGAGCGCACAAAAATGATTACACCCCCACCATGGGCGTTTCTATCCTGCCGAATATGGTTGTATCCGGGTAAAGAGAAAGAACAGTCAGGGTATAGATGGGATTCTGTAATGAGGATCAGATGGAAAGAGTGAATTCGAATCAGTTGGAGTAATTCTGTCTTTTTGCGTGGGAGACTGCGGGAATTCCAGTAGAGTATTTTGAGATCTCTACCTTTGGACATGCAGACATTAGAAAAAAATGGCTTTGAGATAGTTTTTTACGTCTTCGATGACTGGGCGGGACTTGTCAGGTACTTCACTTAGCATAGTCGTTAAAGCCGTCCTCATGACAGAACGGAAACGTTGTAGCTGTTCGGAGTCTGAAGCTGGAGGGACGGTTGGTAGTCTTCGTAATGGTGGAGGGTGTGGGAGACCCGCTGTAGTGATCGGCCTCTGTGGATTTTGTATAACATTTTCGTTGGGTATGACTGTCCTTGTCTGTTGAGGAGGTGGCCTTCCGTCCGGACAGATTAGCAGTTTTTTGTGAGCCACTTGGTTGTCTTCTGCCTGACCATCTTGTCCTTTTCTTTTGGGGGACTGCGCTGACACCTGGTGACTGGCAGCCGGCCCAGGAGCACTCTGGGGTGGGTTTATTGTCTGTTGTGGAGGTGGCTTGGACCTCCGGTCCAGCAGCGGGAAAGCATTGCCTGAACGAAAAATCTGCATTGTTTTTTCTTGTAGGATCTAGGCATAAGAAGATGTGCCTACAGCAATTTGTCGAGCCTCATATCTTGAGACTGGGAGGGTAGAAAGTTTTTCCGAGATCGCTGTCTCCAGTTTATAAGCAGGGCAGTGTTGGAGGTCTGTAGTGCGGTGTTGTCCTTTACAATTTAAACATTTGTGTATGTCTAGTGTGCAGGGGCCATCATGACGTTCTAGCCCACAGGTGATGCATTTTGGGAGTGACCTACAGAATTTCTCTCTATGGTTGAGTTTGCCACATTTGTTGCATAACGAGGGTCGTTCCTTATAGGGTTCAACCTTACACCTTTGGTGATACAGGTACACATAGGGCGGAAGGCATTGGCTTCTAAAAGTTAACTTAACAGTTTCCGTGGGTTCATATGTAATGACCCCTTGGTCATCACGCTGTCGCCGATTAAACCGGTAGACATTGGTAATTTTATATCGTTCTGTTACAAGAGTGTCCTGAGTAATTTCTTCAGCAGTTACACCGAGATCCACACCTCGAATGACTCCGGATACAAACAGGTTGTACTGAGGGATGAAAGATTCTGTGCCATGTAGAGCATCAAAATTGGATTCTAAGAAATGATTGGCCGCACTATATGTCTGGAAATGTACGTCGAGTTGTGATTTGTGTACTTTATCTATGCGACTAACTTCATAGTTTTGCTTAATAAACCATTTCCCCACTTTCATAGGGTGAAGGAGGCCTAGTGTCTGACTGGGATGTTTTACAGTAACAAAATAAGGGCCTATATCTGAGGAAATGTATTTCCGTTTGATGCGAGTCTTCGCGGCTGTCCCCATTTTCGGTTGCATTGAGTCGTTGTGCGCTTCAGAAGCTAGCACATTGGTTAGGTTGGTAGGATTGGTAGTGTTTGTTTCCACTGATGGATCCTGATGCAAAGTGGAACACCCTTCATTTTCCGTGTCGTTGACTTCCATGTCTTGGTGGTGATATGATGTAAGAGGCTCCACCCCTTCCTCCATCTTGAGTTAATCATTTGCTATAGATGTCTGAGAACTGTCACTTGTCACCCCCCGCGGGGCGACACAACGATAAAAGGAAACAAAACTTTATTCACTATTCAGTAATTTCAAGATTGTAAGAACGGCACTAATCAGACGAGTTGTCCGTAATGCAGTAGGATACTCGTCGCACAAACCACCTTCACACGAAAAACCACACTTGATTCTTTTCAAGCATCTACACTGTATGAAAGAGACAATGCAACTGATATATATATATATATATCAACTAGCTTACCCGTCGCGCGTTGCTGCGTTGCACCATGATGTACTATGATGTAGATGCTCTGTGCCTGAAACCTTCGACATGCGCGCCACCTATCGTAGGATAGATATACTATGCCAGAAACCTTCGTGGGAGTGTACTCAACAATTTCCCAAAGTTTCATGGCGATCGAATGAATGGTGTAGTAATGCATAAAGGACAAACAGACAGACAGACATACATTCATTTTTATTTATATAGATACAGAGTGTCCCAATATAATGTATACACTCTTTGACAGTTCATAACAACCACACTTTTTGTTCTTTTTTGAGTTGTGACTGCTTAAAATAATGGCTGGAGTCAGACTAAACTTTGAGGAAAGAAAATTCATTTTAAAGTGCTACTGGAAGACTGAGAACATAAGTGAAGCGCAAAGACAGTTTAGAATGGAGTTTCAACGAGATGCACCAACGAGACTTACAATTATTCGTTTGCGAGATAAGTTTGAGGAAGAAGGAACTGTTAAGGATGTCCATAAGAACCACCACAAAACCAGCTACAATCAATGAGTTGAGAGCAGCCATTGAAAGAGAATGTGCCGAAATACCAATTGAAATGATTAGGAACGTTTTGGATTCAATCAGTCAGCGTTAACTTATCAGCTGTGCATGGTCCACAATTAGGGTGGCCAGACGTCCGGCTTTTGGCCGGACTGTAAGGCTTTTGGATAAGCAGTCCTCCATCCGGCGCGGCTTTATGCCGGATGTTGATTTGTCCTCCTTTTCGAGACTCTGATGGATCGGTAAAGCGTACTAAATAAATTTGTATTTTCCCGTACGTTCCTGCCATGGAATCTATTCCTAAGGTTGGCACGCTTGTCCATACGATGATACCGTACTATCATTTGTTTGGTGCAGTACGTGGCATTGGCCGTACTGTTGATTGTTGTTCAAATCTCCATTTGTATTGTACATTCATTGCATTGTACATTCATAAATAGAGATGAAAATATCTTTTTGCAGTGTAAAATCATTTATTTTATATAAATGCAGTTATTAAATAAAATTAGTCAGGGTTATACCATGTAATTTCTGCTGTCCAGCCGTCCATACCCGAAGTTATACTATGCTAGATTACCGAAGATGTGTGTCCTCCTTTCTGACATTTTACAAATGGCCACCCTAGCCACAATGTCCAACAGTTTGAACACTTTCGATAAATGGCTGGTTTCTACATTTGCTCACATTATTTTTATTTTTGAAACTTTTCTGTATTATAATAATTCTCAGTGTTATAGTCATTTAAAGAGTGTATACATTTTATTGGGACACTCTGTATTTTGTTTCAGAAGTGAATGCAGAATCAAAGTATAGGATATGGCTTCAGGAATGCTATGAGGATTCATTTATGAGGCTGCTGTCCATTATGTCTAAACACAAACCATCCATGCAGTTACAAGCCTTGACTACAATGATGAAACTTCTCAGCATAGAGGGAAAGTATCCAATTGACTACCACGGGAAGGAGGAATATTACTTCCCTGTTCAGAAACTACGTGTAAGTATAATTGTCAATTTCTGAAATTATATTTTTCTGTTTTTAATAGAGTACCATGTTTAACAACTGAAGATTTGGGTTTTTTCATGGTTTCCCCAGTTGTAAAGGCAAATGCTGAATTGGATATTTTCATACCAAGAATCATTTGCACAATTTCATCCTGTATCATATCCTTTTAAATTAATATCAGTTGAAATTTACTCCATAAAAATACACCAATAATAGAAACAATAAATAGAAATAAATAATCAATTATTGATAATCAATAGTTCCATGGCCTATCCTACTGTATAGACACAGATCCCAAACTCCTATGTGGCCTCACAGCTAAAAGGAGTATAAACTAAACTAAACTCCATGTTTCAACATACCAGGTAATTCACAACCCAGGTTTTAATCAATTTATAAACTCCATGGCGCTACATCCCTGAAGGCCTACCACCCAACCGCTGCGTCACCTACCATAGGTAGATGGCAGGATTGGGGCATGTAGTCAGCATACCGACACCCGCTGTCATTAATGGTGGTTAAAAGGAGTATAAACACAGCTGAATTAAAAATAAAAATAAAAACTGATGATTTTTACTTGTTTGCATCTGTGTCGTGAGCACTATATCTAGAGGTACCAGTATGTATTTGACCCTGAAATTCCACGTTGATTTCTAAGTATAAGATAAGTCCAAAAATACCATTTCGGAAACATGTAATATTTATTTATTTCATCTGTCTGCAAACAGTATAGCTCGAAAACAAAAAATTGCATCAAAATGAAATTTTATGTATGCTGCCAAACTACTTAACCTTCAGGACAGTTCAGTAAAATTCATGGCAGAGGTCAAGACTAATAACATGTTACCTTTTCTAGATATCAAGATTATCAGAATTGGCAAGCAATTAGAATTTAGTATTTACAGGAAACACACCCGCACACATAAGCAGAACAGCTATAATCCAACTCCTCACAAGCTGGCAGTAATAAACAGCCTAACCTATAGATTGGTTAACACACCTGTTCAAAGCAAAGAATATAAATTGGAATTCAGTATATTTAAGAAACAATAAAACTTCAATATAAAATTCACAATGGATGTCACTTATAACATATTAAAATTCCGAACTTCCATTCCTTCCGTTGTAGCTGTTCCTGAAGAAGGACTAGTGGTTGGGCCGAAACGTCGTGACATCGTCGTGTTATAAGTGACATCCATTGTGAATTTTATATTGTTTTGTGTTGAAGTTTTATCGTACATACAATGGAAAAAGGCCTACCTGCAATTTCGTGTGCAATTTTAGAAACAGCAAAAATTAATGGATTTACTGAAAATAAGGTCAACAAGAAAATTAAGAAATTTGAAAACCAAAAGCACATAAAAGAAAATACTGTATCACCTTAAGCAATCCTGAAGATGAAACACCTTTTAAGAATATAATAATTATATATGAGTTGAAACTTTTAGGCTAGACTTCACTTCTGGTATAGTTTTACCTGTACATGTTTCGGCGCCTTTGCAACCATTTTCAACAGTCATACTTCAACTGCCGTGCTACCCTCTCGTGGACGTGGAATAAATCTCGAGATGAGGTCGTCATTGGTTGGGATGTCGAAGTTCATCAGCCGGTCCCCCCTCTTGTGTATGAAAATTCTTTCCCAAATAGAAAGCTCCCTGTGGCCTCGGACACATTTTAATAATTCTGGTTCTCTGGTAATTTCATGTCCATCGTTCCAAAAGTGCGCGGCTACTGTAGCCGCATGAAATTAGTTCCAATTGTAAGTGTTAATATTATGTGCTGCCTCATACGTTTTGTTATTGCAGCTTAAACACGAAATTTCATTACTTAAATACCATTTCCTAATTTGCTCTCCATAAGCCGGACATTTCATAACTCAGCACTTAAATACCATTTCCTAATTTGCTCTCCATAAGCTGGACATTTCATAACTCAGACGGACCCCCGCCCACTTTAGTCCGATTTATCGAGAGTTCACTGTAATTTAAATTTTCTAAATGTGGAATATTTAAGATTTTAAAACAACTCCTCATATGCACTAAACAATGTTGTATGGTGTTTAAATATCCAACTTATACCCCCAATTAATGATAATGTTATAAATATTATAAATGGTTTGGAACTTAACACAGTGAAATGAATCAATATTTTATTTTATTAATACCAGTATGAGTTGATTAACACACTTGGACTTCACTTACCAATCATTGGGTAGGACGCGTTTCACAGGCCATTTGCCTGTATCTTCAACTACATGTCAAGTGCAGGATCTTCAGTTTAACGTATAGACTGATACATGTACCATTTAAAGAGGAAGAGTATCAAAAAGAATACAATCACATTGTAAACACAGCAAGGAAGAATGGATATAGCAAAAGTTTAGTAGATAAATTAATCAGTAAATTCCAGAAACAAAACCAGCTTAAAAGTCTCACTACATTACAGAACCAGGAGGACAAATCAAAATACAAGAAATTTAATTACCACCCAGGATTAAACCACAAGTTCCAGAAGATCTTCAATGGACATGGGATTACATTAGCCAATCAAAACAAATAAAGTTTAAAGAACATTATAATTAATAAGTATAAAAATCACATACCTCAGAACAAAAACCTGGAATATACAAAATAGACTGTAAGGAGTGCAACAAGGTATACATAAGGCAGACCAGAAGGAAGTTTGATATTAGGGTGAATAAACATTTTAGGAACATTAGACTACAACAAATAGACAAATCAGCGGTTGCTGCACATCACTGGGAGGAGACGTATGAAATTAATAGGGATGCACAATTATTAAAGTCTGTAAGAACACATAAAGAACACTGGATTTGGGAAAAGATTTACATGAAAAAATTCGAAAACAGACCCATGAATTTTGATATTCCGAGAGAAGACAACCTAATAGCTAAGAACATTAAACCGACACCAGGGGAACAAGGAGAACCTCCAAGTACTGAAGATCCCGCAGTTGACATGTAGTTGAAGATACAGGCGAATGGCCTGTGAAATACATCCTACCAAATGATTGGTAAGTGAAGTCCAAGTGTGTTAATCAACTCATATTAATAAAATAAAATAATGATAATGTCTTAGTAGATTTGCCTATACCTTACATTTATTTATTTTGATCAAATAATATAACAGGTACTACAGAAGCTATTCTGAATATAAAATATTTACATTCTCTATGTCTATATGATTGCTTAATGTGAGTTAAGACTTCACTTTTACTTACATTTTTGCAGAACGTATGTTTCATGAGCTTTGCCCACATTTTCAACTGTTGGTCAACTGTCAAATCCTTGCTTGGAGAATACTGATGTGCTTTCTGGTGTAGTTTTTATGAACCTCTTGATCAAGCTTTCCTCTTGCGGGATTTTAAAATTCATGAACCTATCTTCAAACTTTTTTATATAAATCTTTTTCAACTAGTCCCAAAACTATGTTGAAATTATTCTACATCAAACAACTGTAAACTTTAACTTAATAAACTTTAAAACATTCAACTTCACACATTAGATTAGATTAGATTAGAAGATTAGAAAAAGCCACTGAATCCTTTTCAGGCAAGGGCCTCCTACTCTCGGTAGGGCTAGCTCAGTTTGTACACACGGGGTGAGCTATTTCCTGTGTGCATGCTCGGATTTGAGCTTTTACTTTAACTGTTAGTTACTGTGTGTAGCTTGTGTTCCATTTTGAGTCTAGAATGAGTGTCCTGTACTTTTCCCTAATTCACTTCACTTCACTTTTAATTTCTAAATTATGTCAACATTTTATTCTAAACCTAAAATTGTGATTTTCCACTCCCTCCTATCCCTTGCTATTCGTGACCATTGAGGTCCTATCACTTCTATGAAGTCCTGAGCCCATCTCCTTCTCGGTCTCCCTCTTCTTCTTTTCCCTCTTCTTGGGTCCCAGATCGTGGTGGCATAGGCCCATCTGTCTGCAGGTAGTCTGGCCACATGTCCTCCCCACCTCCATTTGAGCTCTCTTGCCTGTTTATGTGCCTCTTCGATACCACTTCTTAGCCTCAGTTCTTTGTTTCTTACTTTGTCTACTAGTTTAATGTCTAAGATTTTTCTCTCCATTCTGCGCTGGCATCTTTGTATCTTCAGTTCTTGTTGTTTAGTCAGCGTCCAGGTTTGACTTCCATATGTTAGTGTCGGTATGATGCAGGTCTGTAGTGCTTCCAATCTTAGTTCTCTGTTAATGTCTTTGTCTAGGAGTAAGAATTTGAGTCCCCAGAATTTCCCCCATGCTTGCCTTATTCTTCTTTCGATCTCATTGTCCCCATTTTCTGTCAGACTGACTGCTTGGCCTAGATATATGTACTCGCTACAGTAATGGATTGGTGTGCCATCAATTATTATTGGTGTCTCTATGTGATTTGTCATTGCTTTGGTCTTTGTAGGGTTCATTTGTAGTCCCGCTATTGCGCTTTTAGTATTCAGTTCTGCTAGCATTTCCTGTAGCTCTGTGGCGGATTTTGCGAACAACACTATGTCATCAGCAAATCTTAAGTTTGACAGTAGCCTTCCGTTGATGTTTATCCCTTTCATTTTTTTGTTCCAGCTCAGTCCTCTGAAAATCGCCTCTAGTGTGCATGTGAAGAGCTTGGGCGAAATAGGATCTCCCTGTTTGACTCCTTTTTTTACTCTAAACGTTTCTCCCTCGATTTCTGTCTTCACTATCGCTTTGCTGTTCCTGTATATTCCATACAAGATCCTTATGTACTTTGGGTTTATGCCTATATTTTCTAGTGCTTTCAGCATGAAGTTATGTTCTATTGAATCAAACGCCTTTCTATAATCGATGAATGCAACATATAATCTTTGGTTAAACTCGTGTGTTTTTTCAATCACTTGGTTTATTGTGTGTATGTGGTCTATGGTGCTGTAGTTTGCGCGGAAGCCTGCTTGTTCTGGTGGCTGGTTTTCATCCATTATTTTTGCTAGTCTGTTCGTGAGTATTTTTGTGAATAGTTTATAAAGACTGGGTAGCAGGCTTATTGGTCTGAAGTTGTTTAGGTCGTCTCTGCTTCCTTTTTTGTGGATCAGTACTATCTCGCTTATTTGCCATTGTTCGGGTATTTCTTCATTTTGGAGAATTTTGTTAAAAAGTTCAGCTATTTCTGTTGTTAATGCATCTTTCCCCCATTTCAAGCACTCATTTATTATTCCGTCGCTTCCCGGTGTTTTATTATTCTTGAGTTGCATTATAGCGTTCTCGACTTCGCTTTTCATTATTGTAGGTACTTTTTCTTCTTCCGTTCGATAGCTGTGGTATTGTGTTGTTGTGTTGCTATCGTAAAGGTCCTTATAGAATTGGGTTGCTGCTTTGTTTATTTCCTGTCTTGATCTCGTTGTGTCCCCTCTTGTGTCCTTTACTCCCAACATCCAGTGTTTATCACGCTCTAGTTCCTTCTTCACTCTTTTGATGGATTTTGAGTTCTCTAGGATGTTCCGTGTTCGGTTTAGTGTGTACTCTCTTAGGTCCTTTCGTATTTCTCTTTTGGTTTTTCTGTTCAGTTCCGCATATTCTAACCTTTCTATTTCTGTTTCTTCCATGTGTTTTTTCATTTGTTCCCTTTCCTCGATCATTGCTATGGTGTTTGTAGATAGTTTGTGTTTGTTTTTTATTTTGCCCTCTTCTTTTGAGGCGAAATCTGCCGCTTGTAGTATGCAGTTTTGCAGTTTTGTGTATGTTTCCTGTACTCCTTCTCCTTCCTCATGTGGCAGTTGTTGTATTTTTTCTCTGAGTGTAGTTTTGAATATGTCTTGATTTATCTTTTCGGCTTTTGGTTTGGTCAGTCTTATGCATCTCTTTGGTTTTGTTATCCTAAGTGTTGCCTTAACCATTCTATGATCCGTGTCTAGTTTGAGGCCATTTATTACTTGCACATCCTCTACTAATTCTCGGCTGTCACTCAGTATGAAGTCAATTTCATTTTTAGTCTTCCCATCTGGCGCTAAATCAGGACGCACGTTTCGATGGCCTTGCCATCATCCTCAGCTAGTTTCCCGATTAATTTAATCAAAATTATAAACTTGTTTTACAAATTAGTAATAAGAACATTACGTTTTTATGAATATTTTACAACAAATCTGTGGACAAAGTGTATATTATATTTTATATCTCACACTGATTTTAACAACACAAGTTTTTAGTTTTTAGTTACTAATCAGAGAAACAATAAATAGGCTAGATAGGCTATAAATCTAGATTTTAGGTATTTTTTAGTAAACTACTCACATTTGGCAATCATCATAAAATCATATAGACAGAGAGAATGTAAATATTTTAAATTCAGAATAGCTTCTGTATACCTGTTATATTATTTGATCAAAATAAATAAAATCAGGTAAACTGATATAACAAAGTGACAGAATGCTTTTTTTAATCAGTGATAATTGCAATTAAGATATGCAGAAATTAAGTTATTTTCATATTATATCCCAGAGTTAAACTCCAAAAACAAAATGCGCTGGCAATGGTACAATAAGCATACGATTCGCTGACATGTTTGTTTCAAGTTTAAAGCAGCCTTATAGGTTATGAGGGGGTACGCCGTAGCGTAGTGGTTGAGGCGCTGCGCTACAAACCGGAAGGTCGCAGGTTCGATTCCCGATAAGGTCGTTGAGATTTTTCAATTGGCCTAATCCTTCTGGTGGCACTATGGCCCTGGGGTCGACTCAGCCTCTAACAGAAATGAGTACCAGGAGCAATCCTGGGGGTAAAGGCGGCCAGTGAGTAAGGCTGACAACCTTACCACCTTCATGTGCCAAATGTCCAAAATCTGGGAGCCTCAACCTCCTGGAACCCTCTGGGCCTCCATGGCCTGTATAGGGTTCACTTTACTTTTTTTTTTTAAAATTTATTTTATTATATTCTGCATGCCCCGTTACCTTAGGTTATGAATGAATTAGAAGTCAATCTGATATCTATCTGTAAGGAATTTCATTAGGTATATTGCTGCACAGGAACAAATAAAAATACTCACATTAAAATATAATGTCTATATGGATAGTCATCGATAGAATGCAGAATATTATATCAATATTCGACTACAGTACTTTTCAAATGAGAAGTCTTTTCCTTCACCGCCAATCACGTGTACGGGCTAAAAGACTGCCGCTAGCAGTGAGAGTCTTCCCTCCGTCTCGCCGTCTCTGATTGGACCGCGTATCTATGCAGTTGAAGGACATAGGACTTGTCATCTGCAAAGCACCTTAGTTGTGTTTTAAATCTTTTATTCAGGCCGGAGGATAGATGCAACATCGTCACACTCAATTAGCTATTAAGAGCGACTGGTATGTCACGGGTACTATTCGTGAAAAATATACAATAGGCCTATTTCTTAATTTTTGTCAAAACATCTAAATCCATGCAAAATACGCAATAAAAAGATTGCAAGTTTATTTTGGAGGAGAAAAATTGCAAATATGAACTTTTTGGAATATTGCTATCAGTTATGGGAGAAAAGCTGTAAGTTTGCCAAATTTAAAGTTTTTACCTTATCTGGAAGTGAGTAAACATCATTGTTACTAAGTGGATGATCTATTATTCAACGGCTAGTTGTGTTTTAAATCTTTTATTTACATTTACCGATACTGACATCGTTACGAAGAAATAAATCAAACAAGGTGGGCTAACAATATCAATTTACGATTGGCAATTGGTTACATTATGTTTAACACATTGTGGGCCATGCTAAATATTCTAGCGTGTTATATCCATTACAAATTTAAAACTTATGTTAAACTGGAAATAAAAGCATGCTCTTTAATAAGTAATTTTGCCTATTATTTCTATTTACAGAATTGTTTATATTAGGACATTAGTTACAGGAGCTCGGCCACTGATTGGTTGGCCGTGAGCCAGTCAAAATGCTTTGAATTGTCAGAGAACAAAGATTATATTATAATAGATGTGACTGTTAATTACTCATTATTTCAGTACCAGTCAACCAATTTGGTCCAAATTCAGTAGGCTTCTTTCCATGAATATAAATGCTTATACCAGGTTTCATGAAACTCCAATAAAACCTACTTGAGTTATCGCACCTTTCTGATATTTTACCATTAAAATATGCACTAAATTGGGCATTACTCTGATACCGGTCAACCGATTTGGTCCAACATCAATAGGGTTCTTCCCATGGACGTTATAAATGTGTATACCAGGTTTCATGAAACTCCGATAAAGCGTATTTCAGTTATGATGCGTACAGACACCCAGACAGACTGACAGACATTTTCCCGTCCCCCACACAATCTCATAAAGTAGCATTCTGGCACTTAATAAATGTAAGGTATAGGCAAATCTAATAAGGCATTATCATTAATTGGGGGTATAAGGTGGATATTTAAAGACAATATAATATCACCCTCAATGGAAAAATGAAATTCATTAATACTAAACAACATATTTTAAAGATAGTCACAGGACATCAGTAACCCTAGCCCTTAGCTGTGACAGTAATAAAACATATATATATATATAGAGGGTTAATGTAATGGCAAATGATAATGTGCAATGCGTTCTCATTGTTCTGGATAAAATTAGGGCATGGAACTCTTGTCATGTGTGTCACATTCCGTTATTGTGAACTAGGTATTAAGTGGTTCCTTGCTTTAATCAAGGAAAGTATAACTGATTTGTATGTGCATTTTTCAGCCGATAGTGCTGGAACTTATATCTTCTGAGCACTCTACGGAACACCTGATGACTCGCTTTCAAGAATTTGCAGCTTATGAAGATGTTTTATATTACGTGTGGAAATTGTTACCTACTATTGTACTTAACAAGAAACAACCAAATGAAGTGTTTGTTAGAAACTTTCTTACTTTAATGGACAGAATCCCAATACCAAAACAAAACACGCCAAATAAAGAAGACTGGAGTTTGGTTCTCTGTGGCAGAGAAGGTAATTTGTTTCAATATCATTACCATCTTGTGTTCTGGCTTGTATACATGTTTCATGATGTGTGACTTGAGGCTTTTCCAGTGTCGAGAATTTTCTCGAATTGTTTCTCTGGCTTCCAACTTTCGGCAGCTACCTCGCCGATATTCTGATTATCCAGATGCTTACACTGCTTGGAATGTTATTTCATCAGTTGGTTACTATACCTGATCAGGCACCAAAAATGAAGTATAATGTGCCAATATCTTTGTGATTGGTTGAAAATAATCATCGTTTCAAGCCATCTTCTGGGAGAAGTGAGCTGGATTGGGGGAAAAACTTTTTCTTATATAGGAAAAGGCTGGATATACTAGAACAGGTGGTGGGCCGATAGGAAAATTAGAAAATTGAATCATTAAATGGAGAGTTCTGATTGGTCAGGAAGGAAAGATAGAGTTTAATAATGTTGTTGGATGTGAAAATGGTCCTTATCAAGACCAATAATTTATTAAGGAGTTATAAATATATAGATTATTGGTCCTGACAAGGACCGTTTTCACATCCAACAACATTATTAAACTCTCTGGAGGATAGGACTGAAACGCCGTGAAGATTGAAGAAAGGAAGGAAGGGGAAAAAAAAAAACACGTGATCCACCGAAAACAATTTTATTTTAATCTTGACTACATTAAACAGTGGAAATTAGGACCAACATGACAGATTTATTATTAAACTATGTTTTTCCTTCCCGACCAATCAGAACTGTCATTTTAATGATTCCATTTTCTTATTTTCCTATCGGCCCACCACCCATTCTAGTATATCCAGTCTTTTCTTGAAACAGTTTTTCCCAAACCAACTCACTTCTCCCAGAAGATGGCAGCAGAGATAGCTGCCGAAAGCTTGGAACTAAACGTCCAATTCACCTGTTTGGAAGCCCGAGAAACAATAATACATGTTTCATGAAGTTCAGACTCATCCCTTTCTTCCCATCAAGAATTTGAGGATATCTGGGGTATCTACTATGATATATGTTATTTGAAAGTCCATGAAGTGTGGATGCATATTTCACTCTGGAGTCCCTTCTCTTACATTAAGTTTTTGGTAAATATCCATGGTTTTTACTTTCTCTGCCTACATACCAGTGGTTCGACCCCGAAATTCAGAGTTGAGTTTTTAACAAAATACTTGTTTTGAAGTCCCCTGAATCCGAAAATACTATTTTCAGAAACATGTCTGTTTGTGTGTGTCTGTCTCTATGAACAGCCTAGTCCAGAATGAAAAATTGTATAAAAACAAAATTTTATATTAGGGTTAGGTACCTTCTGGAGATGTGAAATGAAGGTAGGCTATGACTTTCTTTTATTTTTAGTGCCACTTTACGCTAAGAAAATTTTGTTTTTACCATTTTCTTGAAAATGGCTCTAATGATTTTGTTTAATTTTTTTACATGAAGGGCTTGTATTAAGAGCTAAAACTTTTATTTGAAATATTTTGTAATAAAAATTCCCTGAAGGGTAGTTATAAGCAGTGATGAGAAGTAATTGAGTAAGAGTAATCGAATTACAGTAACAATTCCTTTTTTGGTCCCATTTACTTGTAATTGTTACTTTTTTAAATGTAATTTTTACTGGTAATTTAATCTGGAAATTGTAATCGTTACATTTTAGCCCTTCACGGGCGGAAACACCTGTCTGCAGCCTCGAAGTCAGAAACCCATATATGGTCAACAGATGGCAGGAGAGTGTTCTCTTAACCTCTCTGACCTGGGAATTCCCTATATACGTGCCCAGGATGATTTTGGTAGAGGATTTCACTGGCCGTGTATATCTAGTGCATGGCGTGAATTTTTTGTTCCGTGTTTTTCCCTTGTTTTCGGTAAAATGGTAAGAAGGAAGTGTCTTGCAGGTTCTAAAACTGAAGAATTAATTATTCAAAATGATAGTGAAGTGTCAGAATTATCATTTAGTGATAGTAAGGGATTTTTTCCGAGATCGCTACCGGCGGCATTAGTGAGAGTGAGAGCGAAGTAAGTGACACCGCAGGCAATAGTGCACCCAGCTGAATGGAAGTGAGTAATTTCAACGTAGGTCCATCATCTACTATTACAATATACAGTATCCAGCCAGGGCCAGTCCTGCCTTCTGATTTTTATCAAGATACTGATCCAGTTGAAAATCATAGCCTATGTAAACTTATAAAGTGCTCAGTGAGACTTCTGCCGTTTCCGCATAAACATTTTCATGCTAAATAATAAAAATTGTTTCTGGAGCAGATTAGGGGCAGAATTCGGCAAAACACCAAGGTATTTGTTGTTTTTATGCATGAATGTATGATTTAAGTTACTTTCAATTGGTTTTTCATGAACTTATTTTTTCTTATAAAAATTCCTTCCGCCCACAGCCATAAAACATCACCACCCACAAAGGGTTAGTAATCGTTACATTGTAGTAATCAAAATGTGTTGAATTGAGAATTTGTCATTGTTGCTTTCTTCTACTCGTTGGTGGTCTCCTTATGGTCTCAGCAGTGGTGGTGAAGCGAAGTCAGATCTGGCTTCATGGGTTTTGCTGTATGGACTGTTGTGACTATTCTTCTTTATACTTTAGTTTGCTGCAGCAAAACTGAAGCCCTTTATGCAGCGATGTGACATTCAAAATTTATTGACTAATGACAAGCCAACATTTCTACGCAAAAGTCATGATGGGGATGTGACATCAGCTGAGACAAGCGAAAGTCGAATGTATTTTGTTTTTTCATTGGCGACCACAGCCAGAGCATTTTATAAGGGAGCAATACTACATTAATTAGATTTATGTATGTTTTTCATTCGTTTCAAGACTTGTTCAAAAAATTAAAATTACTGTTTTCATCCTATAAAATTTATTTATAGCCCTTTCTTTGAAAAGAAGGTTATGCGCTCCACACAATAAAACTAAGCTCAAACTAACCTCAACTTCAAAGTTAATTACCGAGCAATAGAGGCTAAATATTGCTCCTGGCATTGAAAATTGATGTAAGCTGTATGAGAACCAGTGATTTGGAAGTAGGTGATAGTAGGATTCTGCAAGCCAGTATTCGATTTTTTTTTTTTTTTAATATATAAGAAAATTTTATTATACAAATGCATTTTTCAATTGTGCTCATAAGTATAATGATTTGTTAACATTAGTGGAACATGAGGAGAGGTCGCAATCCAATGATTGTCCTCAAGTAAAGTAGGTATAGGCTGGAATTAACATAAACAATCGCTGTGACGTTTCCTCTTAAGTCTACGTAAGTGGCGGTCAGGTGGTAGATGATGAGGGATCTCATTAATTAGTTCATTTGGATGATTAGTGAATGTTTTATAAAGTCTTTTGTAGCAGGACTGGACTGTAGCTTCCACTGTGGATAAATGCAGATGGGCATGAAGGTTAGCATTGCGGACATACCAAGGTGCATCCGCGACGAGTCGTAAAACCCGGTTCTGTAGAGTCTGAATTCTGTTGATTTGTGTTTTGGAGGCAGATCCCCATAGAGCACACCCAAAGGACCATACAGGATGGATTAAATATATATAAATAAGTCTTTTGAATTGAAGCTGCAATGAAGAAGATCCTTTGATGAGATGTTTAACCCGATGAATTCTGTATCTGAGTTTCTGCATTAGTTGAGAAATGTGGGAATTCCATGTAAGTTTTTTGTCTAAAATTAAACCAAGGTATCTTACTTTATCAGCCTGGGATATTTCTTCATTTTGTAAGTAAATTGGGTGATGATGCACATTCCATTTATAAGTGAAGAGAACAGTTTTGGATTTTCTTGGGTTCATTTTAACTTTCCATTTAACACACCAATCATCAATCGCATTTACAAATTCCTGAATTTGATTAGCAGTTGTCTCACAGGACCCTTTACTTAAGACAGCAACATCATCTGCGAACTGGGCTATTGTCAGGCTATTGTCTGCTGGGAAGTCAGATACATAAATAAGATATAACAGCGGGCCAAGAACGCTCCCTTGTGGCACACCCGCAGTTATGGTTTTGACGGAAGATTGAGAATTTTCGAGTTTCACAGAAAATGTTCTACAAGATAGATACGATTGCAGTATTCTAAATAATGTGTCTGACAGTCGAGATTTAACCTTGTACAGCAGACCATCATGCCATACTTTATCAAACGCCTTCTCTGTGTCTAAGAATAATCCAAGACACACAGACTTCTCTTCATAAGTGTCTAATAATGTGTCCACTACCCGGTGTAATTGCTGACTACAAGAATGTGCAGACCTGAATCCAAACTGCGTATTCGGAATAACTGAATCCAGAGAGTTCAGAAGATGAGGTAAAAGAAGGCGTTCAAATAGTTTGGAAAATAGAGGAAGTAGACTGATAGGCCGATAGCTGTGAGGATCACTCTTCTGTTTGTCAGGCTTAGGAATCATAACAACAATGGCGTATTTCCATTTTTTAGGAAAATAAGTTAGTCTAAGAATTGCATTAAATATCTGTGTTAAATACACGAGAGTTTTTCTGGGGAAAGCTTTAAGAAGTGGTAGAGTAATCAAGTCGTTTCCAGGAGTCTTCTTAGGGGAGGTTCTTTTAATTGCATTCAGAACTTGACCAGGAGTGATGTGGATCGATAATGGTGACAACTGCAGGGGGATATCTACTTCATTTTTAATCATGCTGTCGAAAACTGGATCTAAAGTGGGATTCGTTTTAAATTGACTTTCCAGTATTTGTGAAAACAAGTCAGCTTTATCTTGCGATGTGCTGTGCCACTCATTACCCACTTTTAGTGGTGGAATTCGCTCATACGTTTTGGTGATAAATTTAGTTTTCTTCCATAGCGAACCATCTTGAACGTTAAGGCTACGTAGTTGATTCATTGTAGCATTATCCCTTTCTTCCTTAAATGCTTGACTTAAATTTCTTGATGCCCGATTATAGTTTGTCTTGTAAGGAGGGTATCTAGTGCGTTCCCATAATTGTCGACAGCTTATCTTTTCTTGTAGGAGTTGTCTAATTCTTGGTGATGCAATGTATTTCATGTTTCTTGGGCGATATACTTTAGCACTAGCCAGATTTGCTGCATGATGGATATATCTGCTTAGCATACTGACGGCTTTGTCAATATCTTGAGGAGATTTTAAGGGAACTTTTAAATCAGTAATTTCATCAAGAGTATTTTTATAGTAATCCCAATCAAAAGGATATTTAATTAACGAGTTGCATTTGTTTTGGTAGACAGTATCAGAAGATATAGTGATAGATACTGGATAATGGTCTGAACTGAGTTCATGAGTATATACGTATGGGACTGAGCAAATATCATTTATATGTTTACCAATAAAAAAGTCCAGTACATCAGGTGTCTGACCTGCAGGCAGGTAGAATGTAGGTTCTACGGGGTAGGAGAATTCCAGAAATAGTTGAGTGGCTGCATAAATAAGTACTTGGCCTCTTGGATTAATTATATTTGAACCCCATCGAGGGTGTTTTGCATTAAAATCTCCTCCAAGAAGAAAATGATGACCCATAATGTGAGCAATGTCCCAAAAATTTACTACAGACATCTTATTAGCAGGTGCTGAATAAAATGTGCCTATTTGATACTTTACACCATTTAAAGTAACCAACACTCTAGAAATCTGAAATTCCTCTTCAATTATTGGTGGAAGTCCATCATGATTTATATGGTTTTTAACGAGAACAGCTGAGCCACCTTTCCTCTCATCACTAGGATGATCTGCTCTATATATAACATATCCAGGCATTGCAAAATGTATGTTAGAGGCCAATTTTGTTTCAGTAAGAAGTAAAATGTTGACACTGTGTGAATCAAGAAACAATTTCAATTCATGATACTTGTTATTAATACTCCTGCAATTCCATGTGCAAACTTTAAAAGACTTATTGCGATTCATTTTTTGTTTATGAGAATTGGAAGCACTTGCTGCAGGGAATTGATGAGTGGAAAGAGAAGAGACATGAGAGAATCAATTCTATCCAGCAGTTTTGTAATCAAATTATTAGTTGGATCATTCGCCGATGAAACGTTTTTGCTAGTAAGACCCGCATAAGAAATGTTTTCCTTAGGCTGACTGTAGTTATCAAAAGAATGTTCCACTGTGTTAGGTTCAGCAATATTTTTTTGCTTATTTGTGTGATCATCCTTGCTTTTGAATGTTGCGTTTGTATTAGTAGACTGCCCATTCTTCTGAAGTTCTTTATGTACAGGACAACCTTTATAGTTTGCTGTATGCTGTCCGTTACAGTTAACACAGATTGGAGGACATTTTGGGTTTTTTGTGCATTTGTCAGTGGGGTGTGACCCTTCACATTTCACGCAACGTGGGTTTCGATGACAATAATTCTTACTGTGACCATATGCTTGGCATCTTGTACACTGAATAACTGTTCGTTTAGGCCTGTGAGGTTCCACTTTAATGACAGCATTATAGAGCCTGTTTAGTTCATAAATCTGGTCATTAATTTCATTTGGTTTGAGATCTAGGAAGAACAGAGGCAGTGCAATTTTAGAAACGGGATGAAAATCTGGCAACATCTGAACTGGTTGATATCCCAGATCAGATAGTTCTTCCATCATTAAGTTTATGTCGCATGAGGGATGAAGTCCCCTGAAATTCCTTTCACTTTTAATCTGATAAGTGTAAAATTCTGCATTTTGTGATTGTAAATATAAAGTGGCATTCCTGTAGCCTTCGATTGTTTCACAGTTCAGTTTAACTTTATTGTTAGCGATAGTCATATGTTTAAATGTGCCTATATGTTCAATTTCTTTAAGATCCATTAAAAATTTATTCATGTTGACAACATTACATATATAAATAGGTGGAGTTTTATCAACCTTGTTAGACTGGTTGGTGCTAGTATTATTCTGATTTGCAACATTTACCTCTGTAATGTCTTCGTGCACCTCCTCTAAAACTGCGAATTTATTGGGACTAGCAAAAGCCATACCAAGATCCAACTTCTGTCTTTTTGCATTGGCCATGGCCTTGTCTTCATTCTGGCTATCATTCATTTTGCTAACGCTGCGATTGTGAACTGAGTCTTTGACAAATAATACAACACAAGATTCAACAAACCACCAACACCAAGAACAAATAACAATCCAGCAATTATACACTCAATTACCTTCAAAATAACACATTATTTAAGAGCTGCAAAATTCACAGACCAGCATGGCCCACTCTCACAACAATGACCACGATGTTTTCTAATTCTGATCTTATCTAATCTATTGTGAACAGATTCTTTGAAGCGATGCGACATGATACTGCCCCCCCCCCCAAAAAAAAAAACAAGAAAAGTATTTTTAGGTACCATTACTGTTGTTTTGTAAATTGTAATTGTAATTTTACTGATTACGTTTCGAAAAAGTAATTTGAATTAAGTAAAATGTCTCTCAGGTAGTTGTAATTCAGCCCAATTACTTTTTTATGTTGTTGAATTTTTCCCATCACTGGTTATAAGCCACTCACTATTTGTAGAAACTCAGTTTTGCTTGGTGGACAATAAAGCTTTGCCTCAGATTTAAGCAAGTGAATACACGCTCTTTGCAATACATCCTCTTATTCTGTATCAGAATGTGAAGTGAGAAAAGTGTATTGCCCATGCTTAGAGTAAAGAAAATTACGTGATTGCATTAATCAGATTTAGGTTGTGTATCCTTCAGGGAAGCAATGTGATGTAACAACATTATCTTTGTTTTTATGAGCAATTTAAATTAAAATGTGTAATATACAGGTATTATACTAAGTGGCAAAACTTTTATTTGGGCAGAGAAAGTTATGTGTTCACATCAGATTTTTCTCGGATGCTTTATTTTATTGATTAAAGTTCAAAATACAAGTGTTTTATGCCTTTACGCAGATGTGGATGAGAATAATGAATTTTGTGCATGCAATTCTGCTGTCACAAGTGCAGATGCACTGACACTATTGTACATGTAAGATCATTGTCCTTGAAATTTCAGAAATAAGCCATAGGGAATATACAAATACTAGCTTTAAAGGCCTGACTTCGCCCTGGTTTTGTACAGTGTGCGGCAGAAACAATGACCCATTTTAAATTGCGTGCCATTTTTGAACACAACTTCCTAGAGAGTTGATGTTGGTACCAGTGTGCAGTGCAGTGCATTGGCAGTCAGTATGGAGCGTTGGTCAAATGAACATCGTGCATTTTTAATTGAAACGTTTTTCAAAAGTGGTGATAGTGTCATATGTTTGTTTAAGCAACATTTTGACATTGGTCGGAATGATCAAGTTCCAACCCGGAATTCGATTACGAGATGCAAAGCAACAGCATCTGCAGCAAACAAGAAGCCCCCTGTTAGGCCATGTACGGTTCGCACCCCGGACAGCATTGCAAAAGTAACAGCTTAGAACAGAGTCCAACGCGATCAGTTCGTTGGCATTCTCAAGTTCTTAACATCTCTGAAAGAAGTGTGTGACGGATGTTGCATCTGGATATGAAGTTCCATCCTTACGAACTCCAAGCACCACTTGGACCAATGTCAAAATGTTGCCTAAACAAATGTATGACACTATCACCACTTTTGAAAAACGTTTCAATTACAAATGCACGATGTTCATTTGACCAACGCTCCATACTGTCTGGCAATGCTTTGAACTGCACTGCACACTGGTACCAACATCAACTCTCTAGGAAGTCGTGTTCAAAAATGGCATGCAATTTAAAATGGGTCATTGTTTCTGCCGCACCCTGTATTTTGTAATTCCTGGGTGCGCGGGCAAAGAGAGTTAAGTCCACCATCCTAAAACATTGAGGCATGTCCATAGAGTTATAGATAATAATGTTCTCTACATTTGTGTTAAGTCCAGTAAGTCATATTCAAAATTGTACGATGGTTATGGATGTGTGTCTCATGGGTTTATCCATCTCTAAAGCTTTGTTGGGCTGGTATAGTGTGTTAAGTCACTCTAATTCTTAGTAACTAGAAAGTGGACTTAACTCTCTTTGCCCGCGCACCCCGGAATTGGAAATTAACTTATGAAGGACTTTCGATTTTCAAATTATAGGTCCTTATATAGGTATTTAGAACTTATCACATTCAAACTAATCACTCAGAAAACGATTGATTTAGCTTTTTATGGCTCTAGAGGATGTAGAATTTTGCATCCCGTCGCTTCTGTCCATCAAGCCTGGTAGGAGTTGAAACAAGAAGGAACAGAAATTCCTTAACAGAAAATTGTATTGTCTTTGCGGAATATTTTATTTCTTACTTTCATGTTACCATGCAACCATTTTGGGGATGTAATTAAAAAGAAATTCGATATCACTTTCATACTTCGCTCCCCAAAAACCTGCGATATAATAATATACATATTACCATACCTCGTATGGTATTCTCTACCTCCAGGGCAGAGAAAGATATGTGACTGCAGCACATTGTGCATTAAATGAATTATATCGATAGCTTCTCTAATTTGTCAAGTCCCGTGTAATTTATTTCCAAAGCTACCTGTGATCACTGCCAACAATACACTATTGTCATGTGAACTGTGATTTGGATTTGATAATTCTGCCTAAAAAGGGATTAAGTATTCTCAAATACATTTGATTTTTGGCATTTAAAATCAAAATTTTTTAAAATCCTTTCGTAGTGAAATGAAGGTACTGTCAAAATTCCATGTCTCTACCTATTATAGTTTAGGCTCTACATTGATTCTCTGTCAGTCATTAGTTCTGTCAGTCAGGACAAAACCTTTTATATATATGGAGATGTATTGTTCATGTAATAAATGAATTTGTGGGTCTTATGAGTTACAAAGGTTTCTGCTAAAAGCATTGTGACTACCATACAATTTCTGAACTTGTTTCTGTAGAATTACATTGTGATTCTGGATTGCTCTAGTATACCAATCTGATCCACGTATTATCTGTAAGGCTTTGTTTTGCAACACAATGATATGAAGGCAGGAGAATAGGTAACACAATTAATTTGGAAAGAGTAATCTTCCTTTTTAAACCTAAAACAGGAGATTCAAAAAGGAAATAGATGGGATAGTCTTGCTTAACTTTTTAACTTCATGTTTTCAGCATGTCTATGTAAGAGTAATTTACTGTGCTAGGTATTTGACACAGTTCTTAAGTAGTATTTCTTGATTATAGATTTGTAGATTTTACATCCTGTTTGGAAACATTAAGGCTTGACACTTTTCTGGAGTTATGTGATTCTCCACTTGAAGCATTCTTTGAGGTGTTCAGTGTGCCTTTGCAGATTAGAAACAGAAGAAGTAGGAGGAAAGTTTCTGAACTTTCTCCGAAAGATAATGTCACTATGTTTGTCTTTCCAAGTACTTAAGAAGACGGAATGCAAAATGTCTCTATCCAGCAAACTGTGTGAAATATAGAACTTGCCCATGCATAATTGAATCATTGCTGTGTTATGGAAACATATAAAAACATTAACAGCTAAATTATTTTTTTAAACAGTAATCACAGATCTTACACCAGTATTTCCTACTGTGCCATATATGGGTGCAATACTTTGTTCTCTTATTTTAAGAAATAAAATAACTTCATCATAACAGTCTGCCCTCTTGAGTTCCTTTCATATGATTTTACCGGGTTCAAATCTTGGTCAGAACAGAATGGTATTAGTGCCAGTAGTAATCGTCGTAATTTCTCGAGTTTTCTCATGGTTTTAAAATAGTTAATAGAATTAAATAGTATTACTAATAAATAATAATAGTAATAATAATAACATAATCTGAGAGTATTCGAAAACAAGGTGCTTAGGAAAATATTTGGGCCTAAGGGAGATGAAAATGGGAACTGTAGAAAACTGCATAACAACGAGCTTCATAATTAAATTGCGGAGGATAAAATGGGCATGGCACGTTGCATGCATGAGGGAGAAAAGACATGACTCATAAATATTGACTGGGAGACCCGAAGGGGAAAAGACCATTTGGAAGACCTAGATGTAGGTGGGAGGACAATATTAGGATGGATTTAAGGGAAGTAGGATTTGAGGGGGATGGTTGGATGGAGTTAGCACAGAATAGGATTGAATGGGAGGCTCAGGTAAACACGGCAATGAACCTTCTGGTTCCATAAAATAGATAATATTCCTTTAGCTTACTTACGAATTGTCTATTGCCATTGAGTAAGTAAGTGATAATGATAATAATAATTATTATTATAACAATAATAATAATTACAACTAAAAAGTGGCTGTAAGGTACGCTACAGTTTAAGTATCTAGCTGGCGACCAATATTTTGGACTCAATGTGCAACTATCGGTTATTGCACCTTATTAAAAAATGGTACGTGGTAGAATGATTTTGTTGACTTATTAGGATTCAGCAGCTTCAAATCCATAAGGCGCTGTTCATACTAAGGTGATATATGATAAGCAATATATTTTGAACGATTTACGATATGCGACAAGCACAGACAGATACTTGAAATCTAAAGGGAGGCGATAAAAATGATTCACAGTCGTGCGATTGCACAACATATCGCAAGTGACATATCTCGCGAAGTGAACATGACAGGAAAAAGAGAAGACAATTCTGTATTTCCTAAAGTGACTATCTTTTTTTCAAGGGTTCGTGACACTAGGCTTTTCAGAAAAAAGAAAGTTTTCAGGATTCGTTCGATAAAACTCCCTGAATTTTGATTCATGTTGAGACAGCTCTCAAGAAACAACAGCCGAGCTATGGTGCATGATGGTAAGATTGTAGGGGTGTACCCAGCATTTTCTTATTCTTCTCATTCTACGCCTGAACCAATAAGCCACTACAACATCTTCCTCACTTGAGCTCATTTTGTAACTGAAGTAATGACAAATTGTGTTCCCACCACATTTTTACTGCCCAGATCACGCCAATTTGTCACCCTCTCTCATGAACCTTTTTAGCAATATATCATCGCAATATATTCCTTACTATATGTCGCTTATCTTATATCGCCTTAGTATGAACGGCACCAGAATCATCTATTTTTATTAGAGGGAGGAAATTGATGCTGACCAGTGTTATCAAGGCTATCTACATTTCCTCATTGGAACTTTTTGTAACAAAAAAGAAATGCATAATAAAACATCCATTTCCGTTGTAACCACATGTTAATGTATGCAAACTATTCCTTCTGCTTTCACTAGATTTCATGAAAATGCCAAGTCTACTTGATGAAAAAGATAAGTCAGAATATTGAGATTCTTTAGAAGATGAATTCTTCTCAGAATTATTGTATTGTATTTCATGCAGTTCTTTTTATTATTCCTAATTTTCATCACCACTTAGTTTACTTCCAATCGGTTTATTTACTTTACTTACTTACTCAATGGCAATAGACAATTCCTCAGCAAGCTAAAGGGATAATATCTGTTTTATGGAACCTGAAGGTTCATTGCCACACTTACCTGAGTTCACCATTCAACCCTATTCTGTGCTAATTCCATCCAATCATCCCTAGCAAATCCTACTTCCCTTAAATCCATTCTAAGATTGTCCTCCCACCTATGTCTAGGTCTTCCTCATGGTTTTTTCCCTTCGGGTCTCCCAGTCAATACTTTTGAGATATGTCTTTCTCCCATGCGTTAGCACATTTCATCCTTCGCGATATAATTACCCTTACTATATCCTGTGAAGAGTACAGGTCATGAAGGTTTATTTACTTTATAATATGAAAATGAGAGGGCAAAGCATTTGATGATTTTTCATCTATTTTATATGAAGGTTAAAAGATAGCTCAAATATATATATAAATGTGTATCATGAAATAGTTAATTAAATAAGGGCAAATTGTTTTTGCATTCTTTTGCTATATTTTGCATTTTTTGTCATTTCCAAGAGATAGGTCATTTTTTGGTAATTTTTAGGTTAGTTTTAGGTCATGTTGTAGTGGAGGTAGAGAGGATCTTTTCCATGTACAAATCGTTACTTTCAGATAACAGGCATTCATTTTATTTGAGAATATCCGCCAAGTGTTCATAGTTCATTTTATTGTAAACACCATAGCAATTACATAGGAAAATTACATAGAAAAGCTTTACGACAAGCAAAATCGACCACAAGACATCGAGATGGAAACAGAAGAACTAGTGGATAAAGATAATATAGGACCTAGCATATTGAAGAATGAAGTAGAAAAGGCCATAAAAGAAATGAAGAATAGAAAGGCCACAGGAGACGATGACATACCAGTGGACCTACTGAAGGAATTAGGAGAAAATGGGATGAGGAAACTTACCAAACTTATCAACCAAATTTATGACACTGGAGAATGGCCTCAAGATTTCCTAGAGGTAACTATGATTGCACTAAAGAAGAAGAAATGTGCCAAGATGTGTAGTGATCACAGAACTATCAGCTTGCTATCTCACGTAGGAAAAATTGTGGCACGGATACTAACTAGAAGACTGGAAAGAAGAATAGAAGACGTAATAGGAGAAGACCAATTTGGTTTCCGGAAAGGAAAAGGAACTAGAGATGCAATTGGAATGCTAAGGATTATATCAGAGAGAGTTTTAGCGGTCAACGAAGAAGTGTGTGTCTGCTTTATTGATTGGCAAAAAGCTTTTGACCGAGTGAACTGGGAAAAGTTAATGGACATACTCAAAAAAATAGGCATTGACTGGAAGGACAGGAGACTAATCCGCAATTTGTACATGGGACAAAAAGTGAAAGTGAGTCTAGAACATGGAGTGACCAACAGTGTAGAAATAGGAAGAGGTGTGCGTCAAGGATGTTGTATGTCACCCATCTTGTTCAACCTTTATGGAGACTGGCTACAAAAGAAGCCTTAGAAGGAGTTAGGGATTTTGTGATAGGAGGATACGCTATTAACACCATCAAATATGCGGACGACCTGGTGATTCTGGCAAAGAAACAAGAAATATTGCAAGGAATGATTGACAGGCTGGTGGAAACAGGAAGAAAGTATGGAATGGAAATCAACATAGGTAAATCGAAGGTGATGAGGATATCGAAGAGAGAAGAGCCGCTTCAAATTATCATGGGAAATCAAGAATTAGAGAATGTGAACCAGTTCAAATACTTAGGAAGTGTACTGACGAAAGATGCCTATTGCACCAAGTTGATAAGATCAAGAATTGCCATGGCCAGGAAAGCATTTATGAAGAAGAGAACTCTGCTAACTAGTAGTCTGAACCTAGAGCTACGTAAAAACCTGGTGAAGTGTTATATTTGGAGTATTGCTTTGTATGGATCAGAGACATGGACTTTGAGGAAATTAGAGAAGAAATATTTAGAAAGTTTTGAAATGTGGTGCTGGAGACAGATAGAAAATATAAAGTGGATGGACATGGTGACAAACGAAGAGGTTCTGAGTAGAGTGGGTGAGAAGAAGTCAATCATACACACAATTCGTCAGAGGAAAGCAAACTGGGTTGGGCACATTCTCAGAAGGAACTGCTTATTACATGATGTCGTAGAAGGAAGATTGGAGGGTACAACTAGACTTGGAAGAAGAAGAATTCAGCTGTTGGACGATTTAAGGGAAAAGCGGAAATATTGGATGCTGAAGGAGGAAGCAGAGGATAGACAGTTTTGGAAAACAAAATTCGCGTACCAAGTTTGAAAACCTGCCGGAAGGCAGAATACTTACTACTACTACTACCATAGCAGTTTGTCTTGTAGGAATAAGGATTTTTTTCTTTCTTTTTAAATGGCACATATTTGGTAGGGACAATTTGATGGGCAGTTCAGAAAGAATTTCTTTTTCACTAAGGGCGTCCAAGTAGTATAAATTTACATACTTCTTTAGTTTTGAAATAAGTGTGTTTTATATTGTAAATCTATGTATAACGCACTGTCATCTATTAAATTGCTTTTAGCAATTCATTAATTTAAAAAACTAATTATAAGTAATAATGGTAAATGTATTGGTCATTTTAAAAAAATGTGCCATTTTTCCACTATTTTTAGGTCATAAATGCATTTTTTTTTATTTTGCAATTTTTCACTATTTTATGGTCATTAAATGCCTTATCCTAATTAAATGACAAAGTATCGTCTGCCATTAACTGGTTTTTGTTAACTAACCAAGTACATCTCTAACAATGGAATTTTGAGAAAATCCAAAATCAGCTGTGTTTCTGGGACTCCCAAGATAGTTAAATAGCTGGGATTCAAGTTAATAAATTTGTGGGAACCACAGTGAAGTAACACTGAATACGGATACCACTCATCTTCACTTACTCAGTATGCGTTTCACAAAAATTCATCTGCATCATCAATTGCTGTCAACTTTTGGGTTTGTCAAAAACTGGTCGATATCTCTGCTGGCCGTACCAACTTAGCAATGACATCATGGTGCTTTGGAAGTTGACATTTGATTGGCCCCTATTAATAAATGCAGTGTAAGAAACTTAAGGCTAGTTTACATGATGACACTAGATCTCATAACTACTTTATGAAAGTGATTTTGTGAAACTAATTACACACATTTTCCTCAAAAATTATTCCAGTGCAACTATAAGTTTGCCTTATTTCTGAAATTCAAATGGTTGAAATCCCATACACACATTTGAAATATGTATAATTCCAAGCATTTCACTATTTCTCCACCACCCCATTTGATTTTACAAAACGCAAAAAGCTGAATACGTGTATAACCTCAAAAGTACTATATAGTTTCGCGAGAAGTTGGAATCAGCCATAACTCATTGTCACCAGTACATTTCGCACTTGTGCATTCAAGGAAAAAACATTTGCGAAACTTTGTTACGAAACCTAATTTTGTCATGTAAACTAGCCATTACTGAAATCAGAGAAGATGAATAAACTCCCCCTCCCCAACAAAAACTCAGGCATTTATTAATTGAAACGGAAAGACTTTATATTGGGAAAACAAAAAGAAATTTAAATATAAGACACAAGGACACAAGGAACACCAAATATAAAAAAAACAAAAATCTGCAGTTGTTCATCATTTTTGGACCACAAATCATGAATTTGAAGATAACATAAAAGCAAAAACCAATAGAACTGACTGTTTGGATAAAAGTGTTAAAAAAACTATAAATTTTGAAATTCCAAAGGGCAGTGACTTCATCACTAAGATGGTACAGCCAGCAGAGACATCCACCAGTCTTCAACAGACTCAACAGTTGACAACAGCTGATGTTGCAAACGCAGTTGAGTATTTGCCTATCCAGTGTTTAGTATGGAATTCAATTGCTTTGTTGTCCATAATCTTATTATTCCTCTGTCTGTCTAGGAGGACCTCCTTTTGTTCAGAACTTGGATCACTTGCGGAGATGGCTGAACAGAGTGTGGGGTGTGGTGATACGTTGGGAGCACTCCGTGGCAACACATCAGCAACTACTTGTGGTGCTTCTGGAGAGAATATTGCCACATCTAGACAAGCCTCTCCTGCTCACGGACTATCTTATGGACTCTATGGACATGGGTAAGCCCTGATGCTCCAGTCTATGGGGGTATCAGTTAATTGATTGATTGAATCTTTAATTCCATATCGATTTATTTGTGTTATTTTAACAGGTGGAGCTGTCAGTTTGCTTGCCCTGCAGGGAATTTTTATCCTCATCAAAAACCATAATCTGTAAGTATTAACTCAAACTACGAGGCGCATCCATAAAGTAAGTTTCTCTGGAGCTGTTTCAACTATTTTTCAACATATTCGCCATCAGAATTGAAACATTTGTCTTACCATGGCACCAACTTTTTAATACCTGTGTCGTAGAAGTGTGCCGCCTGAGATTTGAACCAGCGTGTAACAGTCACCTTCGCCTCTCTGTCATTCTTTGTCATTTCGTGAGGTGTAGGAAAATATGGAAATCAGTGGGAACGAGGTCCGGGCTATAGAGTGAATGTTTAAACACCTCCCAGCCAAACTTCTGCAGGAGACTTGCTAGGAGGTGTATAAACATCCACACTACAGCCCGAACTTCACTCCCAGTGATTTTAATTTTTTCCTACACCTAAAGAAATGACAGAGAATGACAGAGAGGCGGAGATGTTTGTCACACAGTGTTCAAATCCCTGGTGGCAGACACAGTTGGTTCCATTGTATGACAAATGTTTCTGTTCTGGTGGCAGTGTGTTAAAAAATAGCTGAACACTTGCTGTATCTGTTGGAATATATATTATATCCTTGAAATTGTGTTTTGTTTCTGTAAACAGCCCCAGGGAAACTTACTTTATGGTCGTGCTTCATATATTCCATAATCATGTTCTAATTTAGAATTGTACGCAGAAAAGGTATATGCTTGTTACTTTTTTTTTACAGAGAATATCCAAACATTTATGGGAAGTTATATTCCATGTTTGAACCTGAAATATTCCATACAAAATACAAGGCGCGGCTGTTCTACTTATCGGACATGTTCCTCAGCTCTTCGTAAGTATTAGGACCTGATGTACTAGCTCTAGTTAGGAATTAATGACTTTAAACTTTCAATTCAATGTCATTTTATCTCCTTCACTGCTGGCTTACTAAGATGGCATGCAACTTGGTTGATCTGAAGAAAATTAAATTTAGATTTTTCAGAACTTTTATTCTTTGCTTTAAAAATGTTATGGCAGCTCGGCTCATCTATTGATCATGATAGTTTATGCTAAGATTCCTGCACCCATCACTACTTACCTTCTCAATGTCAATAGACAATTCCTAAGCATCCTAAAGGAATGTTATCTATTTTATGGAAATATTTTATGAAATTTAATTTCATAAAATATTTATTTTTAACTCCAAACACCCATCCCTCGCAAATCCTGCTTTGCTTAAATCTATTCTACTACTGTCAAGGGACCATGTCTCGCATTCATATAATACAACTGGTGAGATAATAGTCTTCAACTTTTTTAGATTTGTAGACAGAAAACAGAAAAAACTAAGTATATGGCCATGAAACGTCAAAATAATGCTTGCTCTCCTTGACCATAGAGCTCCTGTCTGACAATCTGATTCTTTGCCTTCCAACATTCCTTCTTCCTACCCTGGGATCCCATATTGTTAGTTGGTAGGTCCATCTTTTGTCGTTCATTCTTGCCACATGGCCTCCCCATCTCCATTTGAGTTGTTCTGCCTTGCTAACAATGTCACTCATTCCTGTTCTCCTTCTAATCTCTTCGTTTCTTATCCTATCTTTTATTGAAATTGTTTACTCGTAGGCATTTATCAGAGCATTTGGTGGCAGCCTTCGCAAAGCGCCTGGCAAGACTGACATTAGTGGCTCCACCTCAAGATATCCATATCATCCTTATGTTCGTCGGGAACCTCATCCTACGCCATCCTGGACTCAAGAGACTCATCAATCACCCATCAGGAGGAGAAGGTGAGTAGAGATACAGTGCAGCATTTCTCACACGTTACATGACTTGACTCCTTTGTTTAAATTTGATGTAAATAATGATGTTGGCCAACTGCTATAACAGCCAGTAGGCTGACAGGTAGCTGCAATTGAATTTTCAGGTATGCATCCATTTTTAGGGCAGTTTGCTAGGAAACATCGCTACTTTTACAGTATGTTAACATTGTTTCATATTTGTGGATCATCTTTTCTTAATATTACCCATGATTATACATCTTTCGGAAGTCAATTTAATAAAATAATGAAACTAGATATTTTCATGATGTACTGCTGACTTAGCTGTTTGATCATAGATGGCAGTGTGGTAAATGTAGAAGTCTGGAAAATATTTTCTCATTATCCTTAAAATCATGATATTTTAGAAGTTTTGGCAGGCGAAAGAGTGTACTAAACAACATGATGAGCACATTAAAAGGTGGATTTTATATAGGTTTATATAGTGATGTCATGGGACCAGATGAAAAGAGCTTATAACGCGGGATAGCATAACAAACAGGTGTGTATTATCGGGCTTTTACTGTATATGGCTTAACTAATCATCAGTGGTTGTTAATCAAATTCCTATTAAGAGTCATCATTTTCCAGTAAGGCAGTTCTGTTAAGGAAAGCCCAAACAATAATATTAATTACACTGAGTAATTTTATCATGCAAACGTAATGCCAGAACTTAATTAATCTCATTGTTATTAACCTAACTGCCCACCAACCTAAGATTGTTCAAATTTTTCCCAAATAAGTGTCATTTTTTTATTTTTTTGAGCAATTTTTTATAAATCAATAATAAAATACCCAATTCAACTTATAAACCAGTCCCTTTTATCGGCACATAAAACAACGAGTGATGTGCCTGAGTGAGCATTGGAACACCATGATAAAATACATGCAAATTAATTCTGCAGTTTAACAGGAATATTCTATGTGTCTAACATATTTTCCATAGAATTCAAGAATGGGAGAATTCTCTTGATTCAAGATGCATTTCTTCTTCCTTCTTCATCATGGCTTAGACTTGCCATTAAACTTGCATCTGTAGGCCTATTCACTTGTCCCGTAGTGACAGCTAATTAACTCTGGACTCATGAAATACACAACTGCCATCAGCAATATAGGTTATGTGTATTGTGCTCTCAGGTCTTGGGAAACTTTTACAGAAGCCTGCACATTTTATTGGCAACACTTAATAATGAGAATATTATAGGAGAAAAATTCCTTCGGCACTGGGACTTGAACCCAGGACCTTTGGCTATTTGCACCAATGCTCTACCAACTGAGCTAAGCAGGAGCTCAATTCACAGCACCAGATGGAACCTCTCTCCTATGACTAATTGCCCTATTGGTCTACCTCACAGACAGACAAGTTATGTCATATTCAGTACTATGAGGCACACTAAGTAGGTCCTGGGTTCAAGTCCCAGTGCCGGAGGAATTTTTCTCCTATAATATTCTCATGTAATGTCCAACAGAGACAATAGTCTGTGGTTCATGAATGCTTATATATCTATCTTGAATGTTAACTTCATTAATGTAGATGAGACCTTTCACCACATTAAACTAAAAAAATAAGAGTTATGGAAGTAAAATGATAAATTGACTAATATTAATTTTCCAGCACTGTCAACGTACGTGTAAATTCCACACAGAATTACAAGAATTACCCGGCTGATAGTTATGTCTTCAGAAAATTCACTGAAATATTCTTAATCATAGCCTAGTTTTAAATTAAAAGTTCTTTCCTTTACAAATAAAACAAATTAATTATAAATAAAAATTCTTTTCCACCCTTGTTGTGATACTGAAATGAAAACTGTAAACATGCATTACCAGTAAATCATTAATATTTAATTCATCATTAATCTTTATCACGTGACTATCACTTCTCATAAAACAGTAGTATCATAATATTTACCTATCAGATAGAAACTCAAGCTTATGTTCTATTCTGTTTGGCACTGATCAAGTTAGTGCTTTAGAGAACCTGAATCTTGTATAGAAATCAATGTCATCATAGATGTCAAAATACAACATTTGTTTCTTTATCCATCTATAGGCTGTCTTATTGTATATTCTGCTTCATATTCCTCGTCACTGTCAACATCTTTCTTGTTGGTCAGACATTCCAATTGCCTATGTGCCTATGGCCAATCTTTCATTGTTAAAGCAATAGCTTGGATTGTATCGAAAAACGAAGTTACAGTAGCTGGTGAAACATAAAATGAACAATATTTCAGTTTTTCAGTCTCAAAACCAGAATCAAATAGATTATCAGCGTTGGTGAAAACAGGTCTTAGTTATCAAAAATCTATTGCTTATCTTTGACCTGGATAGCGTTAGAAATGAGCTTGAAATACTTTACATGTTGCTTGTATTTCAGTTTCTTCAGACCCATACATTATGGAGGAGCGAGATCCCCTCAAGAGCCAAGCCATAGAGAGTTCGTTATGGGAATTACAAGCCCTTCAGAGTCATATATTGCCAAGCATTGCAACTGCTGCCAAGTTCATCAACACACCGCTGCCATCTGTTGAATGGGACATGAGTAAGATCCTCGAGAACTCAGCAGATGATGTAAGTGCCACTTATATTCACTTATATTCAACATCTCTCAGTAGTAAATCTGAATACAAGCCTAATTTTTTTCATAGATTTAGACTGACGATATACATCTGTGGCTTAAAAGAGTGCTTGGCCAAATCCAAAAACAGGTCGCTCCTTAAGCTCCGCCCACTCAATATTTACACTTGCACGGACTGTGTGATATTTTTCTGAGCGAAGCAGGGTGACCAACTATCCTTGTATATTCTCGCAAGTCCCTTGTACCCACCTATTAAGGTAAGCTGTCTAAAGATAGTCTAAATAATACATAAAACTAACCACACAGTTAAGTGCACGAAGTGGAGGCAGTAGCCGTAGCGAAGCGCCCTTGCATTTTCGAATAATGTACGATACATAGGGCCCTGATTTATTGGTGAAATAAAATGACTGATTTCAGTGTTAACTTCCTTCTATTTCGGTGGGTATTTCGTGAAATAAATTGCTTTATACTAAATTGGGAACATTGCACAGTGATAAACTTTGCTTCTTTATTTACATGAACTAACACCCTCCCCTCATTTCTGTATTCTTCTGCCCTTGTATGACATGATTAGAGTTAATGTTCAAGTCTAATTACGAGAAATATTATCGTAATTTCTACTAAACACCATCAGATAGCCATTTGAAAACAGAAGTGCCAACCATACCACTGTGGATAAAAGACGAAATCTGTTGAATACAAGTAACAAACATTTTACACTCTTCTGCTGTAATCGATCATAGGCATCGCTAACTTGGCAAAGAGATAGTAGGAAAGGAGAGTACTCAACAGTACAAACCAGGTCACAGACAATCTTTGCGTAAATTCTGCAATCTTTGTAATCGATGACAAATATTGATATTTCAGTAAATCTTCGACAGCCACAGAAACAGCAGGAAAAAAGCATGCTGCTAAGAAATAAAAAATACAGTACACCAAAACACAATATTGTGATTTTAAGGCACATTTTCGTGCTCATTTCTCACTTTACGGACAGAAGGGGCATATTTCGTGCTTATAGACACATTTCGCAGAATCGAGTAAATTTCGCGATATTTCGTGGATTCAATTTGGTTCATATTGGTATTTTAAGCATATAAAAGCTAAATATAGCTAAGGGAGGTTCTTTTATAAAATTTTGCGCTTATCGTTGTTACCAAAAAATACGGCCCCTAACGATACACTGCGAAGTTTGTCAGCCTGTTCACCCACAATTATACCTAGGTATCTTGTCTAGCGGTATGATGTCACACCTCTAAAGTCCAATCACGAGTTTCTTCATAATACGAGGACAGAAAAACGGCAGAGAATTTGCTAGATCGTTGTGTAAAAGAAAATTCATCATTTAGGAGTGGGCGGGTGGGACTGAATCATCCGAAGGAGTGACCTGTTTTTGGATTTTCCCAAGTGCTTTTGGGATGCAATAGTAAAATTGCACACAAATAGCAGGTTGATCTATCTGGGCCGGTTTCCTTATTCCCATGCATTGATTTCCCATCTGTCAATTACCTCAAGTCTGCACAAAGTTTTGATGTATTAGTAATTGATTCAATCTCAATTTATACGAGGGCTATTTTTTTTCAACTTCCGATGGTGCATAAAATGAAGACCACAGTGAAAATCAAAACTGTTTTATTTGGAACATTTAGGTACACCTTCTAGCTACTTCTCTACATAGTCGCACTCTGATTGAGACATTTATCGAAGCGTGGTGCAACTTTCAAATACCCTCTTCATAGAAGCTTGCTGCCAACGTATTGAGAAGGGTCTTCAAGGCATTTTGAAGTATTTTGAAATTCTTCGTTGATGTAGAAGCCAGATCTTGGGTTTGTTCGGGAAATTTGTGTGCATCCGTTGTTTGGATTGTTCTTTTGATTCTGAATTGTAATAACAAATCCACGTTTCATCCCCTATCATGGTGGGTTTCCAAAAATTCTTCCCGTGCCGAGTGACTTTCTTCTCTTTCGGCAGCTGAAGAAAGATCTGGGAGGACAGAGCTTCCACACCAACGAAGAATTTCAAAACACTTCAAGATGGCCGTGAAGACCCTTGTCAACTTGCTGGCGGCAGGCTTCTATGAAGAGGTTATTTGAAAGTTGCATCACGCTTCGATAAATGTCTCAATCGGAGCGCAACTATGTAGAGAAGTAGCTAAAAGGTGTACCCAAATGTTCCAAATAAAACAGTTTTGATTTTCACTGTGGTTTTCATTTTATGCCCCATCAGAAGTTGAAAAAAAAAATAGCCCTCCTAACTGTAACAATAATAAACAGTTTTATTTTATCTTGAAGCCTTCTCTTTCACTCAGCCAGATTCACAAATCGCTGAATTAGTTAACATTGAAGCAGTTTTGTTGAAACTTGGTATAAGTTTTTGTCAAATAATGTGTAGCCTTGGATTCTATTGTTACAATTTGTGCTGTTTTCATAAAATTAGCCTAGGCCTATATCGCGAAAGAATGTTCACACAAGTTCAACAGAAGTAATTTCATTTTTGCAATAGACATGTGATCTCCACATGATTTATCCTGGGCAGTTCACTTGAAAAGTATTCCAGCGAACGTCTCTGCACCTATCTAATTTTTTTATAATGTCTTATGCATTTTTAGGTTATTGCTGCTTCTGCTGTCCATTTTAATTCTTGATAGCCAACTTTACTACTGCGGCAGTTTAACTGCCAGACTTCTTCTAGTATCTCAGTAACTCTTAAGAGATCAGTAATATAATCATAACACACTGCGAGTTTCACTGTCTAACCTGGGCCTCCTGACCCCGCCCTCTGGGTCTCCTGACCCAGAGGGCGGGGAGGCCCAGGTGTAGCTAGGTACACCGAATGGAAAGCACGGTATAGAAAATAAGCGCAGATTGGAAACCACCTAGATGAAAGGTGTGCTCAGAAAGAGTTATAAGCCAACCGGTACGTGACGACACTTAAGGGGACGTGATGGCCCACGTTCTAGTGGACCGACTTCGAGGGCAACCGCACGGCCATGTGTATGGGGCCTTCTCTAAAGGGAAGGCCGACCGACAGGATCGGATGTTTCGGAGGGACAAAGACGGCAGTGCCTGCGACTAGGAGTGGTGACCCTGGCGTAAGGTTCCTGTCGTCGGGAATGGATTGGAGGAAGTTATGTCTGAGCTGCTTGGCGTTGGGGCAGTCTAAACTCAGGCGGGGAAGTCAAAAGCGAAAGGTCTCTTCGAACAGATGGTTCAGACGAGACGAGTACCGGTGATGGCATATAGCTAAAGCATACGATAGAGCGAGATGTTGAATAAGAATGAAATAATGAGCAAAAATGAAATTTTGAGGAACAGAGGGAAGGGAACATGGAAAAATTGCATGACAACTTGAGAGTCATAGTTTTGTTTTAATTCATCGAAGCATAAACCAAGATAGCAGAACAAGGACATGCCCAGCAATAGAGACTGAAAAACATAAAGCCCGAAAGAAATACAGATCGAACACAGACCAAGTAGTTTCAGAATGAAACAACAAGAACAATGTAAATTGCAGAAACGAAACAACAAGTAAAAAGCTCAGAAGAACGCAAATAGCACAAAAGTACAGAGGGAATGGAACAAGGAAAAATTGCATGACAACTTGAGAGTCATAGTTTTGTTTTAATTCATCGAAGCATAAACCAAGATAGCAGAACAAGGACATGCCCAGCAATAGAGACTGAAAAACATAAAGCCCGAAAGAAATACAGATCGAACACAGACCAAGTACTTTCAGAATGAAACAACAAGAACAATGTAACTTGCAGAAACGAAACAACAAGTAAAAAGCTCAGAAGAACGCAAATAGCACAAAAGTCTCTAAAGACTAAAAGCAAATCACTTGCCAGAACGAAGTGAAAATAGATCCAAAGCAAAACTAGCACGACATACAAATCAGAACGAACCCAGAGTAGGGCCTAGGGTCGAGGGCTCTGGAAAAATAGACTATGGCCTCAATGTATGTCTAATGTTACAAACATTGAAGAAATAGGCTATGACTATTGTTCCTCTTTTGTTTTTCATAACTCGGAACAGCAAGGACATTATTGCATACCTTAATAACATAAATAACAGAAATACAGAGCCTTGTGTTACGGGCAGCGGCCAATAAACAGACCCATCCTGCACTCCTGAATGAGAATCTTAGAATTTGTACTCACTGTGCTCACAGAAGATGCTGAAAATATTTCCCATTTGTTCCCGGACATACTTTATATCTTCTGACAAAACTGTTATTAACTTGCCCAAATTTTTTCATTCTGACTCCATTTCATGTCTGATGCTGTGTTTCAGTTTATCTAATATTTGTGGATTACCGTATTGGCCCGAAATAAGATATTTTTTCCTCAAAATGTGTGTATAAAAAAACTATCAGGGTTGGAAAAAAACATGTTTTTTTAAAGAACAAAAAAACGGTTTTTTTGGTTTAAAACAGGTTTTTTTGTTTAAAACGTTTTTTATGTGGACAACAATGTTGGTTTTTTAAAACGCTTTTTATGTTTACAACAATGTTGTTTGTTTTAAAAAAGTTTAAATTGTTCATTTTGTTTAAAACAACCATTTTAATGTATAGGGCCTATTATATATATATAACGTTTTAAACAAACTTAAAAAAAAACACAAGCACTTGTTTTAAACATGTTTTAAACACTTGTTTTAAACGTTTTGTTTTAAACATTCCAACCCTGAAAACTATACTCGTCTTATACGCGCAGCCTAACACTTTCAACAACTCTCCATTCATGCATGCAGCTGTGCAGCGGGAATCCCCAAGTGATGATGTGCATCCGACTCAAGGTCAAAGTCATGCAGAAATTCACCGAACTTTACCAAATTTTATTTTTCCCAAATTCTTGCTTCTGCTCATATGGCACCATTACTTCCCTATTCTCTAAGTGTAAAGCTTTGTTTGACCACCAGTCTTGGCGGACCATGTGGTAAAGAAATCATCTTCATTGTCTCAACGCGTAAATAAAAGCGAGAGAAGAAATTACAACATGAACTTCAAAATTCCATTTTATGTGAACCAAAATGTATTAATAAACTATTTTACTAATTTTTTGTTGTTGTAACTATCCTTCAAAAATTCATGGTTGTCTTATATTCGGGTCAATACGATATTTCATACACAATTGTTAGGGTACCCCACAAATATAAATCACACCCTGTTAGGTGTGGGCTACATGGAGACCACAAATTCTTACTGATAATTCTCCTACCAAATAGATTATGCAATTCTGTCAATACGTTATCTTACTCTGTGCATTACATGCACAATAAAACACAGTACACAATTAAAATATAACTCACTGAAATATCACAGACTTATGGACTGAACTTCACAGTGCAGTACACTGTACTGAGAGTCATAGCATAATAATAATAATAATAATACACTCAGCTCTGCCAGCACTGAATAAATGCCTCATGTATCGGGTTGTGTGACATTAGATGCGGAATTTGTGATGTCTGTATTGCAAGGCGCTATAGATAAATGTACTTATAGTTCAAGTAAGTTATGTAAGTTTGAAACATTAAAGTAGTGCAGTGATGTTGTCACACTGGTATAGTCCTCGGTTATGGGTGACTGGGTTCCAGCAAATCTGTAGATGTCGGACACCAAAGCGTGAGTTCTCTTATTCTAATACCTTGACCCGTACCACTCACGTTGGATTTACTATACCACCAGTTCTCAGTTGGTACATGTAGACTCTGGAGTCCCAGGTTCAGACTAGGAGAGATTCAACCACAGTCGTAATAACAAGACTGGATGCCGTTAATATTGTCACTTGCATTTTATTGAAAACCAACACAGACATACATCTCATACAATATCCACAGTAGTAATATTTTAATAGTTGGACAGGCTGTAGTAAGTATAATGGCGTCACTTCCCCCAATCCAAAATTCATTCGATACACAAGTGTGACTGACTTACTTTTACTTCAATTTTTCACTGGCTGACGAGCACTGCGGCTCCACTATATATATGGTCCAAGGTGGATTCTGGAAGATTCGATATGATAATGACAATGTGCTAATAACTGATCAATCGAAACTTGGGGATATAAAAACAGTTGACAATATTCTGGAATATTCATTAAAGAACTCCCGCATTAGCAAAGGCGACGCCTATTTGGGATATACTCCTATTGGTTGGTGTCCCCTCCCCACAAAATACAGAATGGTTCCTATTTGTTAAAAAGGGTTTATTTTGTGGTATTTGTGAATGACACCATCATTTCTAAAAACTTACACTTCCAGTTAAGTCTACAGTCCCAATACAATCCTATTTACCAGATCTTTTTTATTTATTTTTTATCTTTTTTAATTTTTTATTATTGACATTTGACATTTAGGTTGACGTAGATTTACAAGTGCAATTTACTGCTTGTGAATGCTTGATACAATAAGATAAACTTTTAAAGTACTGAAAAATAGAATATGATTGACAGCTGGTCTGGTCGCTATTGTGTGGAGTAACAAAGGCCATGAAAGGTCTCCTCTTTATAACTTGTTTTCTTTCCTTTTGAATTGAGTTGAGTTGAGTTATGTAAACTCACTAGGGCATTGTCAGCATTCATAATTAAAGTATTAATGCTAGTTTAAATATATTATATCTTAATTATAATAATGACGTACTTCATTGGTGTTCATACTTCATACTTCAATGTACACAAGAAGAACTGTCTCAACTCTGCGATCTTGCTAGACAGACAGCCATGCTACACTATAGAAGGAGTCTGAAGTGTGAGAAATACCTTTCTTCAGCTTCCTCATAACTGGGTAATGGCCCAAGATTTTGTGGACTATCTTTCTCTGTCTGTTATGCCTGGGATGTATTCTGCTGTTGCACATGTTACTTCTTTCTTTTCATGGGCATTATGATCATGAGGTGGTATATCTGACATAAATTTCCATTAAACTTAGGAACATATTTCAGTCCTTCCATTATGAAGACATTCCAGATTGCCAATGTGTAGATAATGATTTGTATGAGTCAGGTCTTTCTGAAATATTTTATTATATTATAATTAAATTTATTTTATATTTTAATATCATATTATATTATATTGAAATATTTTACTATTGTAGAGCAGATAATTCTTTTGAATTTTTCTTAATCCAGTTATATGGTCTTCAGTCTGATTGTCTTGCTCACAAGATGTGAATTTCTTTCCATTTTCACATCAGTGGATACAGTCAAACCTCCATATAATGCAGACCGATATAACGATAAATCCACATTAAGCGATATTTCTTTATGGTCCCGGCAAATTTTGTATCTTAATAATGTTACTTGTCCCTCGTAATAACGATTAAGATATTTTGTGAACACCCTTTTATAACGATACATGTTTTGAAGTGAAATTGCCATTCTAGACCAGGAACTTAGCACTGCAGGCGGAAGCAGGTAGCAGGTTAGTGTCTTTCCCAGCTGGTGCAAACTTTTCAGCCACATTTAGAAATTCCAGAAGAGAAATTTTATTCACTGTAGAGAGTGGAGTACAAGATCACTGACCAATGTGATTGTTCCATCTCTTTTTCTCTTCCTTCTCTTTTGCTCTCTTTCTTCCTTCTTTCCACCCCCCGTGTGACTGAACTTCCTGCGACGTGTGCTAGGCAATGTTAAACACCTAACCAGTTTTCAAGTTATTTTTCAGTGGGTGGGCGAAAAGTAGCTATAGCTATGGGCTCCTCTCAGCAACAATTGATGTCTCGAAACAAAATTAGCGGCATTTAAAGATTTGAATGATGGTTTGAAGCAGACAGAAGTTGCAAAAAAGTATGGATTTTCACAATCTACGTTGGCTGAATTTTTTAAAAAGAGAAAAGAAATTGAGGAAAGTGTTGTTGTGTTTGTTACAGTATATGTTAAATAAATTCTTCCATTAAGGCTGTATAAATACATAATTAGGTTTTTTGTTTCACATGCAGTTTTATTAAGATGTCCCTTGATATAACAATAACCCTTATATAACAATATAAGGACCCGCAAGTATCGTTATAAGGAGGTTTGACTGTATTACATGCATGGTTTAGAATGGAAGTACATTTTAAAGAAGTAGTTCAGGATCGTTTTCACATGAACCATGGCCTTTTTCCAGTCATACATCATTGAATCTTTGCTGTACTTGTTAAATGTTTTCATCAACAATTTTCGGAGAAGCCATACATCCCAAGTCCCAGTTCACATTGAACACTTCCTTAGCTGCTCATTTCCACATCTTCTACTACTACCTCGTGATTTGGTGATAGTGCTCTTCAATAGTTGTCTTCTTCTTCTTCTTCTTCTAATGTACTTGGCCTCGGCTTCCATATCGCCAGGTAGCCAGTGTTATGTTCTAGAAACAATGTCGACTCCTCATCAGGGAGAAAGGGATAACAGACCAGGATCAGTTATTGTTGTAGTATTTGCTTACTAATAAGTGACGAACCACCTAGAGTGTATGGATCGTACGAGTAATAGGACCTCCAAGAAAGCTACGATACCAAAATGAGATATGAAGAATAAATCGTGTGTATGTCTAACCTTAGGGTGAAATGTAATACGGGAGACTTTGGACCATGGAATTCGGGTTGTCACCGAGGCGCACCGGGACATATGGGATAACCGAAGTAGCACCTTGGAAATAGACCCTCAGCCAACAGAATAAAGAAGTGTGTTATATTTTAATTTTGCATCGTTTCATATGCTGGTAAAGCAAATGAAGAATGTGGAGTGGGGGGTAATATAGAAGAACATATAGAGACGTTGGAAATGGGACATGGTAACGTTGAAGTTGTAAATAAAAATGATCATTAGCCGTGCGATTTCTCGAGCATGCCATCACCAGATGATGAACCGAGCCCTCTTGGTTACAAGTGCAAAGAGGTGTGTCGGCAACATGAATTTTATTTAGAAAGTATGGAGAGCTAGTGTGGCCTAATTTTATTCGTATGATAGAAGTAAGAAACCAACGAGGGAATCTACGATTATAAAACCACGGTCTAATCGGAATTGTGTTTTGGAAATTATAATAGTGGATATGCGACGTTAAACCATATGTATCCCATTCACGCTGCCATTCTTGTCGTAGTATAGATATGATAGGATGTTTAAAATGGGATGCAGGCAGTAAAATCTCAGTAAGCTGCCCCCGCCCGCAGGCTTGCTTCGCCAAGGTATCCACTGCTTCATTTCCCGCTATGCCCGCGTGACCAGGAATCCAGCACATTGAAATTCGTGCGTTCAATTCTAACAATTGATACCACAGATGTTTAACATGTATAACCCACCATGAAGCGGGATTCGTCATGTGTGGTTCTCGGAGGGCCATTAGTACGCTCTGTGAATCCGAATAAATAACAGTAGGTTGGAGAATAGCCCGACGTTTTAACCACAATAATGCTTGGCGAATAGCAAAGAGTTCCGCTAGAAACACCCTAGTATCCGATGGAAGCTTGTATTGTGCCCAGGTATTAAAGGCAGGAACCATGTAAGCTGCTCCAACCGTGGATTCATTTAACTGTTTTGAGCCATCCGTAAAAATGGCTATACTGGAGGCTTGAGTAATGTTTTCCGTTAAAGGCGTCCGAAGTAACACTCGGTCATCTTCCGTCATTTGTAATCTGACCGGAAAAGAAAAAGAAACTACTGCAAAAGGACAATTATAACACGGTAAACCCCTAGAGCGAACTATATCTCTAGTATAAGGGCGTAAACAGGCAAACACCCATAGTAAAGCAGGAGGATCCAGACTCCTATTGATATTATAAGGTGTGTACAAACGAGAAAGTAGAGTCAATTTTGGTATGACTGGCGAAGAAGTGTCTGACAACTGTCTTATCAGGTAATTCAGCGCCAAAAGACGACGACGGTAACTGTACGGGTATTCTGCCATTTCAACCGGGAGAGCCTGGTTGGGAGAAGAACGCATTGCTCCCGAAACTATTTTAAGAAGGTCAAATTGAATAGAATGTAACTTTGTAATGTCTTTTTTATATGCTGTATCAAACAAAAAACCTGCATATTCAATTTTGCTGCGTATAATGGCCTGATAGGCCAAATGTAGAGTTTGGACGTTGGCTCCCCACCACGTGGTAGTTAATGATCGAATTTTGTGCCTGCCCTTTTCACACCGGAGAACTACGTCCCGAATATGAGCCCTCCAATTAAGCTTTGAATCGAATATCACCCCGAGAAACTTATGTTGATGTACTACTTTAATAGGAGACTCGGAATACTGAATCTGGGGGACGTTGTAGTGCGATTTCTGTATAACGTGCGTAGACAGTGGACTGTAAAAACAATTAAATTAATTAAGGGTGATAAAGATTGTACACACGCTATACATTTCGCTTAGAATGAACGATAACAAGGTTATAAGCTAAATAAACCATAGGTGAGATAACACTGACACTTTGATCTTCTTGAATCACAAACACTCGTTGGAAATTTCATCGACGTCTTGAAGTCTTCTTATAAGCAGGGATGATTGATTCCGCCAGTAAATGAAAGAGCTTGCTGATTTAAAAATATATTTAATAACAATTCCGGAGGACCTTTGGAGTCAATATTCCAAATAAAATTATGTGAATAACAATGAAATACACACATGTACCAATTATATGCCGTATTAAGGTTCACAGTCAATCTTGTGATATTTTAATTCACCAAATAATACGCAATAATAATGTTACTGAATTTATATTGCGTGTTAAAGTAGATACAGCTACGTTGCAATAAAATCAATTTAATATTATTAGCTGTATGAAATAATTTTAGAGCTTTAATGCACTCACTAGGTAATAAGATTCCTTTCGTAGCTAATATTACCTCAAAAATAGTCTTGAAGTCCAAATCAGGTCATAATCAAGATAGTCAATTCATGTAGAAATGCCTGGTGGAAGCACTAAACGAATCCAGCCTTTTCTGAGACGAATAAATGTGAAAAATTGCTTCTGTGCAATTAATATCAATTATAAAGAAGCCTTAACTTGCAGGAAGCGAAGAATAAGGAATTATGACGTTAAAAAACCACTGCTAGTTAAGTCCAGATATGGACAATGATCCTTTAAGAGGATTTAAAAATGGCGAAGACGAAGAAGGAATGTTTGAAACAAGAAGAAAAGAAGAAAGCTAACAATATAAAAAACATATTGTAGAGAAATTCAACTGTCCTTAAAAATAATGAGGAGAACGCAAGGCCCCCTGAAAACGGGCGAAAAGCAGAAAGAAATCAAACCAACCATCCAACATAAAATTAAACATTTAGCAATAAAAATATTAACAGCTAAAAAGATCACCACATAACTGAACATATTGCCCGCGATTATTCACTAGGGAATAATCAAACAGAAATGCGAAGTTATGTAGGATCTTCAAAAACACCAATAAATCCTAAAAGTTGAGAAATAAAAGTAACTAAACAAAGAAAAAATGAACGACTGCTTTAGTCGTGAGAGTCATATATGGGAATTGGGGCTAGTTTAATGATGGGTCGTTTCAGATAACTTGTAGAAGTCCTGACCGTGACAACCCTCACAAGACCGTCTGGGCCTGGGTGAGTTTGAGTTATGATGCCAACAACCCATTTTAAGGGAGGCATATTGTCATCCATGATTAAAACTGGCGTACCTATGGTAACATTAGGCATAGCCTTCAACCATTTAGAATGTCTCTGCAAGGAAGAAAGATTTGAAGAAGAAGATCCTCTTGAAATAAGATCTGCATGATTTTCCTTAGAGGCGACATGAGAACAAGAATCAATAGATGTAGTCTCCTGAATATCAGCGGCTCTATTGACCACAAGAGTTTTCAAAGTCGTGGGTGAATGAGTAAACTGATTACTGATACCCTCATCAGACGTAATGAAGGCTGAGCAATTCACAGAAGACTCAGCGTAATTAAAGGGTCTATTTGATGAAGACCTATTCAACTCACAACGTTTCCTTCGCTGCATTGAAGGCATGTTATGATGCTTAAGAGGGAACGAAGGCAACTTGCCGGAGAAGTACCAGCCTAGCTGGGAGTTCTGAATAGTAGGCAAATTGGTAGCAGATATCTGTCCAGATACCAAGATTTGAGAACATATCTCAACTCCCAATAGCAAATCAATAGGCTTAGGAGAATTAAAGCTGGGGTCTGCTAAGGGTAAGTTAGGAGGAATATTCCAACCTCTAGTATTAACAAAGTTTTTAGGGAAATTAGAAGCAGAGATCTCAGGAACTATAATGGCCTTTGTATTATAGCGCCAATTCGTAACCTGAGATCTGATAGAGACTTCTGTAAGCCTTGAGACGCTTGCATTGGTAGAAAGGATACCAGCGAGAGAAGTACGCTGAGACAATGGCGACAAACCAAGCTGCTTGAATAATCTGTCAGTAATTAAATTACAGTCTGATCCAGTATCAAGAAGAGCTGTGGCCTGTACTGCACTGCCATCGTTACTTAAAATTATCACGCTAGCAGTAGGTAAAAGACATTTCTGCCGTGACTGGCTGGCAGACATGATATTGGCCGTATTTATGGCTTGAGAATTGCTTGGCCGTGAAGGGTCATGCAATAAGTTGCTGTGCCTGCCTTGACATTGTCTACATCTAAAAGTGTTACAGCTCGAAGTGTGACCATTTGAGCTAAGGCAAACACGACAAAGTTTGTGATTTTTCACGAATTGATCGCGGGATGAATAATTCAGCGATCTAAAGGCATCACAATAAATTATAGTGTGATTCGATTTACTACAATAATTGCATTTCGCTCTAGGAGAGGAGAGGTTAGCCTTGACAGAAGGAGCAGATGAGGGCTTGACGGACTGACTTTTCAGAACCGATTCTGTCATCTGCAGCACCCTAACCCTAGACTCCAAAAAGCTGAATAATTCCTGCAACTTGGGAAGTTTTCCTAACTTAATTGAAGATTCCCATTCTTTAATTAATTCTACTGGGAGCTTATCCACAATGATACGTGAAATAATTAAGTCAGACAGAGGAACATCAGTATTAAGTACGTTCAATGCATGAACCGTACTTGAAAAATGATCTAAGTATTGTTGCAATGAGCTTGCAGAATCTCCTTTAAGGGGCGGTGGAGAAAAAAGGTTATCCAAATGCGTGTTGGCAATTAACCTGTCATTATCGAATCTTTCAGCTAAAGTCTTCCAAGCTACATCAAAGGTGGCATTGGAGACCGGGATATTTTGAATTACAGTCATTACCTCCGGGGATAAACAAGATTTTAGATATTGAAATTTATCCATGTTGGATATATGACTGTGCTGAACAATTAATGAGTTAAATGTATCCCTGAATTCAAGCCAAGCTCTAGGATCGCCTAAAAAACTTGGTAGCTTAATTTCAGGCAATTTAGGTAAGTTCGGTAAAGGTGCAGACAAAGAAGAGTTGTGATTAGAGCTCTGCTCTTGATTCGGCTCATATAACAGTTTTGCATCTGCAATTGAAGAATTGATATAAGCTAAAGCCCTTGAACATTCTGACTGAAGCTGGCGCTCTTGAAACTCAGCCTCTTCATCGTAAATGTTACGATGCTGAAGACTTTCAACCTTATACCTATTAAACAATTCTTCTAGCACCGACTTAAGAACAATGGCCTCTTGATAGGATATTTTGTCCAGAATTTCAAATTCAGATACTGTTTGAATTTGAATCATGAATTGATTTTTTAGAAGATTAAAAATAGCTTCGGCTTTGGCCTTGGCTCTAGCTTCGGCTTCTTCAGCTTTAGCTTTAGCTTCAGCCGCTTCAGCTCTAGCTCTAGCTTCAGCTTCTTCAGCTTTAGCTATAGCTCTAGCTTCAGCTTCTTCAGCTTTAGCTTTAGCTTCAGCCGCTTCAGACTTATTGAAAGCATTAATCTGCTTGCTAATATGAGAGATGGCCTTTTGTATGGTTTTCTCAATTTCTGCCATATAGGCATCTTCGGATTCAGAAAAGGCTAGTTCATTGATCTCGGACTGGACTCTGTTATATTCAGATTCAAGCTTGCTTAAATCAATCTTAAGCTCAAGAAGGTCTTGAGGAGAGGTTTCCTCATTGATAACGCAGTCTAGAATGTAATTAACTTTGCGAGTGATTCTCGACTTAATAGGCGTCCTTTTTGCCTTTAAAGTCTTAAGGGTGCCTTCTACGTCAGTCATGATTTGACAATTGATTGTTCAAATAGTATTCGACTTAACGTGATTCACTGTTTATGACTTAAATTGACCGCACTGAGAGCTTATTGAACACTAAAGTTAGTTGCCCGCGGTTAGACAAAATGTGACAATAATGTGTGTGTACATGGATTCACAAAGGTGAGTGCAATTATGTAAATAATATCAAACCCTTTTAATAAATTAGTTTGAAGAGCTGTTGTCTGAATATTAGGCCTCACACGTGCAGATTAAAACACGGAGGCAGAAGCACTAATATGAGATTAAAATTACCTTTTCAATAAGAAACTTCAAACTGACTTAAGTCAGGAATGTCAATTGTGCTTCAAATAAGTCAATTATTTGCTTGAATGATATTTGTGTTCAAACAGCATGAATTGCGGAACACCAACAGCTTGAATTATCTCAATAAAGTTTACTACGGGCGGAATAGAACGAGTGTAGGTTTACAATGCGTGTTACAATATTGTGGTTCTATCCGGCCTCGGAGGTACCAAAAAATGTATAACGTGCGTAGACAGTGGACTGTAAAAACAATTAAATTAATTAAGGGTGATAAAGATTGTACACACGCTATACATTTCGCTTAGAATGAACGATAACAAGGTTATAAGCTAAATAAACCATAGGTGAGATAACACTGACACTTTGATCTTCTTGAATCACAAACACTCGTTGGAAATTTCATCGACGTCTTGAAGTCTTCTTATAAGCAGGGATGATTGATTCCGCCAGTAAATGAAAGAGCTTGCTGATTTAAAAATATATTTAATAACAATTCCGGAGGACCTTTGGAGTCAATATTCCAAATAAAATTATGTGAATAACAATGAAATACACACATGTACCAATTATATGCCGTATTAAGGTTCACAGTCAATCTTGTGATATTTTAATTCACCAAATAATACGCAATAATAATGTTACTGAATTTATATTGCGTGTTAAAGTAGATACAGCTACGTTGCAATAAAATCAATTTAATATTATTAGCTGTATGAAATAATTTTAGAGCTTTAATGCACTCACTAGGTAATAAGATTCCTTTCGTAGCTAATATTACCTCAAAAATAGTCTTGAAGTCCAAATCAGGTCATAATCAAGATAGTCAATTCATGTAGAAATGCCTGGTGGAAGCACTAAACGAATCCAGCCTTTTCTGAGACGAATAAATGTGAAAAATTGCTTCTGTGCAATTAATATCAATTATAAAGAAGCCTTAACTTGCAGGAAGCGAAGAATAAGGAATTATGACGTTAAAAAACCACTGCTAGTTAAGTCCAGATATGGACAATGATCCTTTAAGAGGATTTAAAAATGGCGAAGACGAAGAAGGAATGTTTGAAACAAGAAGAAAAGAAGAAAGCTAACAGTATAAAAAACATATTGTAGAGAAATTCAACTGTCCTTAAAAATAATGAGGAGAACGCAAGGCCCCCTGAAAACGGGCGAAAAGCAGAAAGAAATCAAACCAACCATCCAACATAAAATTAAACATTTAGCAATAAAAATATTAACAGCTAAAAAGATCACCACATAACTGAACAATTTCCTAGTGAAAATCATACGAACTGTCTTTCTACTATGTATTTGTAAACCCTTGGCCTCACACCAAATATGAAGTGTATCCAGGGCCTGCTGTAGGTCCCGTGTGGAGTCCTGCATATCGGAACGTCGAGTATATATCAATATATCGTCTGCATATTGGAGTATGCGGCAAAAAGGAGTTATTTTGGACTCTAAGGCGTGCGTGTAAATAAGATATAGTAAGGGACTGAGGCTGGAGCCTTGAGGAAGACCAATGGAGGTTCGTCGGGAGCAGCAATAGCCAATGGAATTTTCAATATAAATAACCCTATCCGTAAATAATACACTAATGAGCCGAATCAAATTTTGAGGGAACTGTAAATATAGTAAGATGTCCAAAAGGATGGGAATTTGCACTGAATCGTACGCTTTAGAAATATCAATAAATACTGCGTCCACTATAGACCGAGTGGAGAAAGCGAGTAATATGTCAATGACCAGTATCGCGAGGTTATCCGAAGTGGACCTCCCTTTCCTGAAACCTGCTTGGGATCGTCCCACTATTTTCCGATGTTCGAGAAACCATAAAATCCTGTGTTGTAGCAGGGACTCAAATACCTTTCGGAAGCAAGAAAGCAGTGTAATTGGTCTAAGGTGAGAATGGTCATCAACCTGATTTGTTTTAGGAACCGGGATCACAAGACATTCTTTCCAAGAAGGCGGAATGTAAGGATGTTTATAAATTAAGTTATACCATTTCAGAAGGAACTCGTGGATAGTCCGCGGTAAAGATTTAATCATGTGGTAAGAGAATCCATCTAAGCCAGGAGCAGTATTCTTTTTCTTCTTGATTATCGCGTAATACTCCCCAATCTGAAAATCGGAATTAAATGGTGCAGGTGGGGAAGCTTCCACCTGAATGGGCTTGAATTCTAATGGATCCACAGAAGGTGGAGCTAATACTTCATGAAATGTTTTCAAAATTTCAAGGGGGATTTGAACCACTCGTGATTGTGCATGTCCATGTAATGCTCGGACTGTAGCCCAAATGGAAGAATATGAGGTATGGGTATGCAATTTCGAACAAAAGTTTTTCCAGGCAGAACGTTTAGTGAATTTAAGAAATTTCGATGTGAGCGCACTTTGGCGTTTCACTCGAAGGTAATTATCATTGGTTGGCAAGCGTTTGTAATGGGCCATTGCCTGTCGTCGTAGCGCAACTGCACGCGAGCATTCTGGGGTCCACCAAAACTTACTATATAATGTTCTCTTGATGGTATAGTGCGTAAGGAGAGGGTGAAACTGGTTCAGATATTCTGTAATCGGTTGAGTGATTTTGTGATAGATCTGTATCGGAGAATCCAGTGACCAAGAAATATGGAAACTGCGATGGAGATATGTTTGAAAATCCCTGGGTTGGAAGTGGGATAGTCTTCTCCTCCTCGGCCTAAGCCCCATTCTACCCAGCAACCCTTCTCCATCCCGAACGGTTCCCGGAAGAGAATATTGTATTAGAATCGGGAAATGGTCGCTTCCCAAGGCATCATAGTGAACTGACCACTCTACGTGTGGGGCTATACTAGGGGTTACAAAAGTAAGGTCCAGAATCGACCTTGTATAAGTGGAAGGATGGATAGTTGTCGGAGTTTTCGAATTTAAACAGAGAAAATGACTATTACTAATGGCCCTATGTAAATTTAACCCTTGTTGCGAAATCCTCGAACTATGCCAGGCGGTATGATGAGCATTGAAATCTCCCCCTGAAATAGTTGGATCCGGAAAGTAGGAAAATAATGTGGTCCAAGCTTCCGATCTTATGTTAATATGAGGGGGTCTGTAAATAAGATAAGATAAGATAAGATTTATTGCTGTTCTGCATAATGTCAAGACATTTCAGAACATTGTCAAATTGTGTTTTTACAAACATACATATGTACTTTCAAAGCTGAAAACACAATAACAAAAGTTTAACATACCATGCAACATTCACACACTCATCCTATATACAACAAAAATCTGCCATCTTCATAACGACATACACTCAGCACATTTACAGACATATATGCTTAGTCTAAGTTTGGCAGTTTAATCTAGCTTAAATTGGGCATTAAGGAAAGACAGTAAAACAATGAAACACTAAAACATACGTTATTTATGGTTGTTTGCTTCTACAAATTCGTCAATGCTGTAGTACGCTCCATTCAGGAGATATTGAAACAGCTTTTTTTTAAATTGTTTATTGTTTTGACATTCTTTAAGAGATCTGGGTAACAAGTTAAAGAATTTGGTCCCTGTGTAGATGGGAAGCTTTTCGTATAACTTCAGTTTATGACCGATAGTTGCAAAATTGTCTTTGTTTCTTGTATTGTATGCGTGGATCATGTTGTTTTTAATGGGTGAATTGAAGTTAATTGCAAATATTATTGCCTTATAAATATAGAGACTAGCTAATGTCATAATTTTTAGATTATTAAAAGCCTGTCTACATGTTTCCCTATCTTGTAAGTTTGCCAAATAACGTATTGCTCTTTTTTGCAGTACAAAGATTTTGTGGAAGTTAGTTTTTGAGGTGGCACCCCATAGTTCGATTCCATAAGTAATGTGAGATTGGATCAATGCGAAATAGATTAATTTTGCTGTTGACGTGGGGACCAGTTTACTTAGATATCTTAAGATGTATAAGCCTTTAGAGACTGAGTTTCCTATTTTATCTATGTGTTGATTCCATGTGAAAGTTTGGTCCAGAGTCATTCCAAGTAAGTTTATATGATTTGAATTGCTAATTTCAGAGTTGTTTATGACAAGTTGCAGTTTCGGATTTTTGTTGAAGCCGAAAGAGATCAACTCCGTTTTATTTGAATTTACCTGTAGATTTAGTTTATTGAAATAAGTGACTATTTTATTTGTGGCTTCATTCATGTGAGATTCAAGAGCATTTAAGTTCTTGTTTGCAAACACTAAGGTAGTATCGTCTGCATACGATATAATGTCATCATGGGGTAGTATTGTTTCAATGTTGTGTATATATAGAATGAATAGAAGCGGTCCCAGAATAGAACCCTGTGGTACCCCCATGGTAATGTCTTTCGTACTGGAGACTGTCGTACCTTCCTTAGTAGCTAGTGTTACTGATTGTTTCCTATTTGACATGTATGATTTAATCAATTCATACCCCCTTCCTCTTACTCCAATGTGTGATAATTGTTCCAATAAAATGTTTGCATCTACACAATCGAAGGCTTTTGTCAGGTCTAAAAGAACACTGGCAGTATATTTGCCTGTGTCAATATGATTGATTGTAGTCTCAATAAATTCTGACAAGGCTGTGACAGTAGATTTATTCTTTATAAAACCATGTTGTTTAGTGGGAAATAATTTATATTTATCCAAATAGCCTATGATCCTGTTGTAAATTACAAGTTCAACAATTTTGGAGATTGCTGGTAGAATGGATATGGGTCTATAGTTGTTCATATCAAGTTTATTTCCTTTTTTGAAGACAGGTATTACCTTTGCAATCTTTAATTTATCGGGAAAAGTAGCATGCTCAAAGCAGGAGTTGATAATTGAGACGAGGGGAGCAACTAGTTCAGAATTACAAAATTTAATTATAGAGATGGGTAAGTTGTCAATGCCCATAGAGTTTTTTGGTTTGAGGGACTTTATGACGTTTGTAATTTCATTTTCATCTGTAGGGAAGAAATACATACTATTTATTACAGTGGTTGTCTTCGTATAGTTTTTTAGTGAATTTAGAGAAGTAACTGTACGTGGGTCAGCTGAGGGATTTTGAGCCCTACTGGTTTTGCTTCCAATAGTAACAAAGTGTTCATTTAGGGCAGATGCTATTTCTGGTGGGCTTGTTAACAATTCCTTTCTTGAGTCCACCTGGATTGCCTGCGGGGTTTCATCGTCTCTGTTTGTTTTTTGCCTTAGGCTGTTTATGATTTTCCAGCTGACTTTGTTTATATTATCGTGGTTTATAATTAAATTGCTAATATGTTCTTTTTTGGTGGTAGTAACTTTATTTTGATAGAAATTTTTAAGCTTCTTAACCTTTTCATAGTAGGCTGCGTCTTTATTCTCGTTTGCTTTATAGGTAGCTATAGTTAGCGCAGTTCTAAGTTTTCTGATTTCCGGTGTTATCCAGTTTCCCAAAATGTTAGTGTTGTGATATTTTTTGCATTTAACTGGAGGACAATGAAGATTAACATAATAATGCATAGTATCATAAAAGATGTTTAGTTTATTTTCTGGTGTCTCAGCATTTGCTATTTCATTCCATTTTTCTAGCAATAGGGCATTTTTTAATTGAACTAAATTGAAGTCGCAAAAATCATTTCTCATTTCGATGGGTTGTGTTTCTTGAGTGTTTTTTGCTGCCTTAGATATACTATTTAACAGGATACACTGTGCTGTATGGTCGGATAAACAGGAGGTTATGACTTTTACATCAAAGTAGACCTTATCAATGTTTGTGATTATATTGTCAATACATGTGCTTGACCGACTAGTTATTCTCCTTGGTTCTTTTATAGTATAATTTAGATTGAATTCTTGTAGTAAGTACAGAAGTCTGTCCCTTTCCCCGCCTTTTATTAGAAGATTAATATTTAGGTCTCCAAGCATGATTACTTGAGTATTGACGTTTAAAAGTAGTTTTGCCAACAGTGATCTGATGTTATCAAAGAAGATGTCAATATTGCCTTTTGGGGGTCGATATATTCCAATCAGAATGAATTTAGTGCACTTTATATTGACCTTTATGGCAGCTATTTCAAGATTCCCCTCAACTAAGTGTTCCTCAACATTGACTTCAGTGCAATATTTAGTTAATTTGTGTCTGGCTAGGATAGCAACCCCTCCCCATGTTTTACTAATTCTACTGTAGCTAGTCATGACCCTCATGTTTGTGATGAAGTTTAGATTTAGTTCATTTTGTGTCATGCCATGTTCAGTCATTATCATTAAGTCGAGGTTTTCATCCTCTACAAATACATTTACCCGATCTACCTTATTTCGGAGGGTCTGAACATTTTGATGTAAAATTTTTAACTGACCCATAGGTCTAGGCCTATCTAGTTTTTTGAACTGTGTTTAGCCCTCATCTCATCTTGGAGGGCATCAGTGTTTATACTTAAATCTTTTGTGGTTTTGTTTATGTCGATTAGAACTTTACATATTGTGTTGGCAAGAACCTGTTTACCTAATCTATTGAAGTGCATGCCATGTCTTGTATGCCAGTTTCTGTCGGCATCAGATGTGTTTATTAACTTAACATTTCCAAGACCTTCACATACTGAATTTATAGAGTAGTTTACCTGCCGTATTTGATTGTTTACCCATGAAGTGGGCCTAAGATCATGCCTGTGAGGAGGTTTTACCACTATCACTTTTGTCTGCACTAGTTTGCTAAGGGTACTTTCTAATTTATAACTAAGGTTTGATGGTTCACCATTAGCAATATCATTTGATCCTCCTATTAGTACAACAGTGTCCTTTCTTGTAAGATTTTCACATTTTTTTTCAATGTCTTTGGTTACTATATCAAATGTTGCACCAGGCTTCACAATTCCATTTGCAGTGTGGCCACCACGAAAGTTCCGATTAATCATTTCAGCAAGTCCCCTACCATGACTATCCCCTAGAATTAACACTTTACCTGGAAGAGGTTTTAGGTCTACAGGTCTACTAGTTTTCTTGTTTGTGGGCCTGCTCAACTGGCCTACTGGGTCTGTTCTAGATTGTTCATTATTTTCACCATGTATGTTTTCTAGCAGAGCAAAACGATTTTTCACTGGTAGACTTGGATATTCTTCATGAAGGTCGCTTCTATTTCTCCATTGTTTTGGCTCCCGTGGTGTCCATCCTCTTCGGGGATATTGCCAATTTCCCTCTTGTGCTGTAGAGGTTATGTGATTTGATTCAGGTGTATTACAGGTATTGTGTCGTTTTATCTTTGTATTTTCGTCCTCCAGTTCTTTGTTCTTAGAGTTTAGCCTTCCAATCTCCTTTTGTGCTTCTTGTAGATCTTTGGTCAGAATTCTAATTACCATTTGTAGAGACGCGATCGTATCTGATGGCATGTCCGCCATATTAGAATTACCGGTACCACCAACAAAATACCCTGAATGCGAACTGCAGTTAAACTAATTGCTTCATGCGGAGAAGGTATATATTCGACGGAGTAATTGTAGCTAGAATGAACCAGAACAGCCGTTCCCCCGCGACCGTCCGGGCGATCTGATCGAACTATATTATACTTGTTAAGATAGAACGGCGTCTCTGGGTGTAACCATGTTTCAGTTATTAATAAGATGTCAATAGCTAAGATGTCCAATACCCGTTGTAGCTCAGGCAGCTTACTGCGTATACTACGTGCATTCCACTGAAATATCCGCATTCTGTTTACGTAAAATGAGTCTGAACTAATTGGGAAACATGTCTCATCATGTGATATTTAAGATCTATATACCCTGGCTTACGTAAATTTCTTCCCATATTATAAAAGAGACTATTCAGTCTTGTTTTGAACTGATCCGCCTCTTTTTGAAATTCTTCCGGTATCGGAGGTGCTTCTTTCGGAATGTATACAGTGGGAGACTTCGCCTTCTCCTGGGTAGGTTGCGTTCTCGGGACGGCCCCCGAATGCTGTGGCCTGCCATTAGGATAGACCAAGCTACTGGCAGTGTCCGGGTAAGCCGGCGTCGCCTGTTTTTTCATTTTTTTAGTAGTGTCCTCTTGGGAGGAAGTTAACCTCTTTCCCCTCTCCTGTGAGGGATCTACCCGTTGGACTGAAGCAGGTGACTGTTTGTCAACACTATTGGGTGTTGTCATATCGGCGGATCGACTAATCGTCTGTCTAGTAGTCTGACTATATTGCAGAACCGGAAAAGCTCCTGCCTCAGGGACGTATGTCCTGTTCTCATGATATAAATTTAAAGCATCAAAATAGTCCAAATTATTATTCGTCATGATGTCATTTATCTTGTGCTGCTTAAGACGTGCGGGACATTCCTGTTCATAGGCTTTGTGTCTTCCCCTGCAATTGCAGCAACGCAAAACAGGAGAAAGACAAACGTCCTCTTTATGTTCCTCCGTACAGACGGGGCATCGGATCTTACCTCTACACTGCTGCGTTCGGTGCCCGAACCGCCAGCAGTGTCCACATTGTGTGACCCTGTACTGAAACTTTTCTACCCGTAATTGCATCTTGTATAATTGTACATACGCCGGAACTGTTTTGCCTCTAAAGGAGGCAATCACAGATTGCGTAGGCTTCACCTCAGTGGATTCACCAGTACTTACCTTTCTCGTGATACGATGAAGCTCCACCACCTGCCCATATGGGGAGGAAATATGTGGTGCAATTTCCAGCAAATTTAACGTAGTATCAATTCCTCTAATAATTCCTTTAACAAATAATGCTTTGTATGGTATGTATGCTTTCAATTGATGTTTTTTCAATAATGAATGTGATAACAACTTATTGGCGGACTGCGCATCCTGAAAAACTACTTTTAGTCTATTTCTGCCCATCCTAGAGATTGAAGTAATTTTCTCTATGGACTCCTCAAACAGCATTTTACCTAATGCAAGCGGGTGGTAATTGCCCACCTTTTGATTGTTAGATTCTAAGTAGATTTGGTAAGGACCTAGATCATTTGAAGAGTATGTATGAGAAATCTGTGTGTCTGTTTCTGTGTCTGTTTCTGTGTCCATGGTCTGTTTATCCTGTCCTGGGGCCGTATGGGTTTCTTCTTTTTCTTTTTTCTCCCCATCTTGCAGGACACTGGGGGCCGAGATGGTTTCTTCCGGTTACAAACCGAACACGGCGAATCAAAGCAAGAAGGTGATATCTACTACTAACCCAACCAAAGTGTGTCCTCACTAACTCCAAAGGAATTGTACTGTCACACCAAACCACAAAAAACCCTAATAGTTTGTACAATATCGTCCAAACACCTAATAACTCCGAAAAACACGAGATAGATACGATCACTCAATGAACTTAGCTCCACTGAAAATTCGCAACCGTACACTATGACTCGCAACGACGCTTCAATAGTTGTGATACAGTTGTCTTCAGTATGAAAGAAGAATCTTTTCTCTCTTTTTTTTTTCCTGAGTATTTGTTTGGCTGAGGACCTTGAAACTTTGATGGGACAGCATCTTCATCCACTCATGGATATTTATATTTAAAATCAGACAGAAGCCTTTTTTTCATCACATCTGCCTGATTAAAATCCTGATTTCAGAAATATATGCCACAGATTACTGAACGTGATGTTGAAAACAAATATTTTTGTCCTGTGTACACTTGGGAATTTATACTTGTTCTGAAAAGAATATTAACCTACTTGTTTGTTTTTCCCACTAGTATTAGTACACATCGGAAGAAGGCACTGCTGCCGCAAATATTGTGTTTATCCGAATATAAGCCTTACATTTTTGTCTAGATTAAACCCAGCGAAATATGCCTGTGCCTTCAAATCGCATACAAGTGTGTTTAGGCAATAATGGTAAAAATTCACAATATATAGCCATGGCCTGATCCCCCCAAGTATCACCACTTATCGGTTATCTCGAAGCTCCAGGAGTATCGATATATTAATCAATTCAACATCGAATATATATCGATTTTGATTGAAGCATTGTAGAAAATGCGTGAAACTGCATAAACAACTGATGTTCATTTTATGATATATGTTTTACCTGTATTATGAGTTGCGCAGAAGTAAAGAAGTGCAAATAATGGTGGTTTTAAACTGATCGTAACTGAAAATGCAGTTACGAAAAATTATGCGAAATTCAACACAGAGAGTCATATGAAGTGTAAAGTACTGATTTCTGTTTTCTTTTCCATCCATTTTATTTAATGTTTTATTAAATAAAATTAGTATTTCATAATTTAAGTCAGCCGATACTTTCTTTTTCTTATTTGAGGCCTATTTCATCTAAGATATGTTATATTTTAATATTATGAAAATGAGTCAGTTTATATTTTAACTTTGGGGTTAATTTAATTTTTTCATTTACTTTAGTGTTAAAAGGCAGATGCAACTTAAATTCAGGGCCGGCTTATATTTGAGTAAATATGGTAAGCACCAGTCACAAATAATAACTAGATTCCCTCCTGCATCTCGCACTGCAAAAACAATACAAATGTTTTAGCTCTCTTATCGCTCTGTGATGTCGTCACAGCTTTAGAGACTGAAGATTGAGAGTTACAGTTTACAATACTGATATGAATTACACATTATTAGAAAACAATACTTATTTTCTTCCGTGCTCCTTTAATAAGCATGGACATACTTAAATTACACTAAAACCAATTATATTTACATACATGCTTCACTAAAGGTTTACCTTTTTAACAAGACAAATTTGTTTCTGCCACCATTGTGGCCATCGTAAGCTGATCTCGACTCATTTAGTGTAATTTAATACCACTTCACTGTGTAATTCCCAGCAATAGTTTATTAATGGACATACTTACTTACTTACTTACTTACTTACTTACTTACTTACTTACTTACTTACTTACTTACTTACTTACTTACTTATTGACTGACTGACTGACTGACTGACTGACTGACTCACTCACTCACTCACTTTCACTCACTTTCACTCACTCAATGGCAACAGACAATCCTCAGCAAGCTAAAGGAATATTAACTATTTTATGGAACCCGAAGGTTCATTGCCACGCTTACCTGAGCCTGCCATTCAACCCTATTCCGTACTAGCTCCATCCAATCATCCCTTGCAAATCCTACTTCCCTTAAATCTATCCTAATATTGTCCTCTCACCTGTGTCTTGATCTTCCAAGTGGTCTTTTGCCTCCGGGTCTCCCCGTCAGTATTTTTGAGATGTGTCTTTCCACCCCCATGCATGCAACATGTCCTTCATGATTTAATTACCCTTACTATATCCAGTGATGAGTTCAGGTTATGAAGCTCATCGTTATGCAGTTTTCTCCAGTCCCCATTTTCATCCCTCTTAGGCCCAAATATTTTCCTGTTTCTGATGAAAACAATAACCTATTCTGGCTTTTGACATGTACATTCTCACTAAATTTATTGTTTTTATTTTTCCAGATCTTTGAGAAGGAGATGAAAAAGAAAGTGAAAGAGATCACGCTTACATTTGACAGACCTCTGTCGATCTCATTGCCAAAAGGGGAAAAGCTGACACAGTACTGGAGCTTTACATAAGTGCGTTAACTTTTGTATTTCAATACCCATCATTTACACATGTGTCTTGTGTTCTTTCTGTTGTACAAACTCAATTTATAAACATTAATAAGCACTTCTGTAACTACAATACCTGCAGTGTCTTATTCTTTTTTTTTATTAAGGGGGATAGTCTGATGAAAATGGAGTACCATTTTTATTCAGCTATAGGACCCCCTCACCTATAAACACCCCCAAATTTTTTAATCCATAATTTTTAGAATATTAAAAATCGTGAAAATCAAAGTTTCAAATTTGGATAAAAGTGACAATGTTGGACATTCTTTTGACGGAACATAGCAGTAAATTCTTTAGCTTCCTCCTTGAACTTGAGCTTCTGCTGCATGACTCTTCCCCTCCCAGTTCCATCCTTAACATTTTGCAGCAGCATGTTTTTTGAGGACTTGTTCAATAACGTGGGGTGGTTTGTGTATAATTTGAAAGCAGACAGACAAGTGGTGTGTTAAAACGACTGGTCAAGAATGAATTATTCTGCCTCTTGGAAATTAAGCGTAGTGGCGTTTGTGGAGCAAAATAGTGTGAGAGCTGCAGATAGAAAGTTCGATATACAACCAAAAATGGTTCTTTACTGGCGTAGTTAACAGATGTGCGGAATTAGAATTCTTTTCTTCTTTTCAGGTAGATGTGGCAAAAGTGTGTATTTCACTTCATTTAGCAGCGCATTCATGCATGCCAAACATGTAATGGCAGCCATTTTATATATACCGTCATTATTGTTTTGCTATTAATCGGAATTGAATGTTCACTCCATTTTGAATAAAGTAATTTAGTTCATTTCAGTTTATAACATACTGGTACTCGTATCTAATATTAACCACCCCCAATATGTTGGCTTCTTCATGACATTCTCACCTATAAGACCCCCTCCCATTTTGAAACACTAATGGCCAGTTGCAGAAAATCACTTCTTGATCACCAATCAGTTGGTGTATGATTAGTTTGTTTGTCAATCATATCAATGTTGAGTTGCAGAATGGCTAATCTTTGGTCAAATCACTACGATCAACTGATTTTCGATTTGACGAAGAAACATAAAATATAATGAATTATTGTTCAGTATAATTATGACCTTGAGTAAATCACGTTTACATGTTTGATCTTTTGCTTTCTTGTAGGCTACGTACCTTAAGCATATTTTCATGAATGTATATTCTAACAATTTGGTGTTACCATACAAAATAATTATGTCCTTAATAGTGGAATCCTGAACCGAATTATATTTGCTCACACCGGTAGATGTATTCATCCAAAAAATAGATATTTGTTATAATTTAGGAGCTTGTTATAATTTAGGACCTAAATTTTGTAAAGAAAACAAAAGGTGAATAGACATGGGTTCATTACCGAGGGTCATTCTTTGTCTTCATGATGCAGGGTGTCATTCACGTTGTAGACTGTCAACCATAATTTGACATTCACCAGCGATTCAGTACTAGGTAATCCTGCAAACAAGTAAACACATTATATCATTGTTTAATGAGTATTCCCATCCTCTACGAGTGGTGACCATATTTAGGAATAAATTTTGTCGGTGCATATCATTAGAGGGAATAACACCTTTTATCCTTGACCATGCTTAGGGCTAAACTTTGCCAGTAAGTTATCACATAATGATAAACATTCAACTTGGAGCTGTCCGGTAAAGGATCTTTGCAGAATTCTGCAGTTTCCTCCACAGATGGCACACATGTACCATCAGATAAGGAAAAGTCAGAGTTCCAAAAGTCATTATAACTCCTCAGTAAGCTTATAAATAATCTCTCATATTATGTTAGTACTAATCTTTTTGTGACATACTGTTGCTTAGTTAAGCGTTAACAACCTCCTAAATAAGTGAGAAAATATACTGCGATACGGTGTCATGGTGTCTTAAGATCCGTTTGACAATAAAGAAAGATTGATATCTCCAAAGAAAACCGATCAAATTTTCTCTTCCTCGAGCAATGTCATTATTATACAAGATGAATTACCATGTTTAATTTTGCAGAAAATAAATGCAGGGCTGTTGCTAGGCAACTGCAATATTCCCAATTGTAGAAAATTCTAATTTTATAAAAATATGATATCAACCAATTTGAGGTGAAAATTAAGAATGAATGAATGAAAATGAATGGGTCAGGCCCTTTCAGTCCCATGCACATAGTTCACATGATTGGGTCCATTGTGCCCCTCTTACTGGAGAACTCATTCAAGTCCCGTTGCCTTCAAGAAGGCCAGGATTGATCTTGGATTCATTCTCCTTATGTCATCTGGTCTCAGTTTATCCGAGCCCAAGAGAAAGTGTCTGGTTGTAGCAAGTGCTTCACACTCGCACAATATGTGTAGAGAAGACTCATTATTCTCTACCACACTTCTTACATGTTGGATCTGCACTAAGCTTCATCACATATAGATGTTTCTTTAGGGTGTTGTGTTCAGTTACACCTCTAAGTTGTACCCAGTGAAGGGTTAGCAGAATCCTGCTGTTCTTCTTGCTAGATCCCTGGATGGACCGAGCCTGCCTAGCAGTAGTAAGATTTCTCCAAAAAGTGCCATGCTGATGTTACATCCAGTCTAAGACCTCGCGTCTGGCCCTTCTTGGAGTGATACCAAGGAACAGGTTCCGGTCCAATAAAGACATTGGCCAAGCCAGAGCTAGTTCATTACCTCTGATTTTCGTATGCCCAAGAACCCAAATTAGCTGTACTGAACAGCGGGAACAGAGAATATCCAAGGTTCTTTGGTACTCCAGTACCAACCTTGACCTTGTTTTACTGGCACACTGTGCATTCAAAGCAGCCTGGCTGTTGAACAAATGCTAATCCGACCGTGTAGCCAAGGCATCCCTAAAATATCATAAGCACAGGCCAAAATAGCAAATATTTCAGCCTGGAATACTGTAGTACAACCTTCCAAAGAGTACAGTAGCCTTGCCTTAAGCACATAGATGCCAGCCCTGGTTCCTTCGCTCATCTTGGAGCCGTCTGTATACCAAACGAACTCCTTGACACACTCATAAGCCCGTGGCCCACAAGTCCATTCCTCTCTGGGTGGAAAACTGACCCTATATACAGAGTCAAAGTTATAACTTGGCTTCATATTGTCACAACTCATCGCAAGGATAGGCTGCGACTTCTGAAGTCTATTAAGTATCTCTCTGTGTCCTTTATTTGGATTTACCTAACTCCAGAGATGATGACCAGTCACTCCTGATTCCCCTTGAATGACCAAATCCAAAGGAGGTAAGCCAAGCAGCGCCTCCAGGGCACTGAGTGGAGTAGTGCGCAAAGCTCTGGTAATTCCCATACACGCTAAGCGTTGGATTTAATTTAATTTATTCTTGGTGGTCTGTGTCTTTACATATGGCCACCACACAACCGAACCATAGGTGATGGAAGGCCTAATGATGGAGACATAGAGCTAATAATCCACACGTGGTTTAAGTCCCCACCTTACACCAAAGGCCCTCCGACAGGCCCACAAAATATTGCAGGCCTTAATCACCTTGTTTTCAATATGCTCTTTTCAAGTCAACCTAGAATCCAGGATAACTCCCAGATACTTGACCGTTGTGGATCAAAGCAGCTTCTTCCCAAAGAAGATTGGTTCATGTAAACCATCAAGCCTTCTCTTCCTTGTAAAAACAATGAGGTTAGTTTTATTAGGATTGACTGACAATTCTACCTCACAACACCAGCTTTCAACAGCTTCAAGGGGACCTTGTATAAGGCCCGAAACTGTATCAGCAAATTTACCCCTGACCCCAATACAGATAACGTCTGCATAGCCTTGGGCATATACTCCACTTTCATTGAGCCTGACAAGTAATTCGTCCACCACCAGGCACCAAATAAGTGAAGATAAAACCCCTCCCTGGGGGCAGTCTCTGGGCATAGTGCACATCAGCTTGCATTGATTAAGAGAAACTATTGCTTAGTGGCCCTCCATTGAGTTAAGCACAAATTAACTCCATGTCTAATCAGCTCTCTGTAGATAGAGCCATATGAAACAAAAACACTATGTCCAAAAACACTGCCATGGCCAGTTCTCCATGGTCAACCCTTGAAATCAGCTGATGAAGCACCATCTCCACAGATTTGCCAGCCTGTTCAGCACTAAGAGGCCTTTTCAATTAAGATAAGTAATCTGACTTATCTATCTATTAGCCTTTCCAAAGTCTATAAAAGGAAGTCAGACTAATAGGTCTAAAGTCCTTAGGCCCAAGGTAGGAACTCCTACCAGGCTTAGGAATGAAGCCTAGTCTTGCCTGCCTTCACATCGAGTGTACATAACCCATCACCAGGCAACATCTGAAAATTCTTACCAGGTTTGGAATGAGTAAATCCTGTCCCTGCTGAAGCAGAGCCGGGTAAATCCCATCCATCCCTGGACTTTTAAAAGGGACAAATGAATTGCCCACTTTATATGCTTGTGGGTGACTATCTTTGGCAGTCCACCAGTTCTGCATAGTAGGCCGGCAAGCCTGACTAGATACCGCATCCTCATCAACTACCTGTGATTCAGGAAATTGCGTCCCAAGCAAGTCATAAAGTATCCTCCTCCAAGCCAGTATATGTCCCGGAGGTGGTCCTTAGTGAGCCCAATTTGGGTCTAAAGTCTCGCATTAGGACTTTATGCAATCTTGGTAGATTGTTAATACTCTTGACAGAAATCTCTCCAGACTTCCCTGGAGGACTCCTTCTGTTCTTGCTTATACTTATGCTGTGAATCCCTATGCAGATTCCAGCTCTCGGTATCTTTTTTATCTTTAGCTCTATTGTAAAGCTATCTAGTGGAGTTCCGAAGGTTTCTCAGAATCGAGCCCCAGCAGAACTTCCCATTTACTGTCCTAACTACTCTGGGTGGACAGTTATCCTCAAAGCAAGATCTGAGGGCCGCACTAATCCAATTAATGCAGTCCCCCAAATTTTCCTTGTTATAAGAATTTCTAGGCATTTCCCCTGCGATTCTGCCCTTCAGGTCCTCCCTATAAGAGTTGGGGTCCCTGAAGGTTCTCGGATCAAGGGAGCCTGCCAACTGAAATTCTATATGTCTGTGGTCAGAAAGGATGGTTCACTTCTGACCTTCTCTAGAATTCCTATGGATCCTAGAGTTATATCTATAGCTTCCTCCCTTCTGTTGTTACAGAATGTAGGTTTGCTGTTATTCAGGATTTTCAAGTCTGTTATACTTATATAGTTCGCAAGAGCCTGGCCTATGGTGTTGACGTTGGTGCTACCCCAAATCCCATGATGGGCATTTGAGTTGCATTCAACCACCAGGTGGAGTCCCTCCCGTCTACAGAATGTAACTAGGTCCTCAAACTTCCTTGAGGGAGGAGGATCCTCAGAATCATATGGAAAATATGCAGAACAGCCCACTAATTGTCTTTCTGCATTTCCCTCTTTATACCGCACAAGAACAGCCACCACGTCCTGATAACAGAACTCTGGTATTGCCCAGGCGTTCATACCCTTCATTAGAAAACATACTGTAGGCCTATCTGTAGTGCAAGCACTGAAAATAAAGAAGCCTGCTACTGTCAAGCCCATGATAGGCTCTCATGAATCCATGGTTCCTGTATCAGGGCGATATGTATCCCTCCAGTCAGTAGCCTTCGGTAAGGACCCTAGAGACAACAAAACTGTGTTGAAGGTTAGCCTGCAAACAGTAAATAACCCCAGCGATGCTCACCATATGCCTGAACTTAAAGCTTCTTTCTAGCCTCAAGTTCCTCATGGTGTGAGGCTCTGGGTTCGATCCCCTTATCTTATGGTCTCATAAGATCCCTGAAACAGTACCTCATAGAAACTGAGTCTCCTATGGAGGAGCGCTCTAGTTCCCCGGGTTCCACTGCCAGAGTTCTCTCAAAGTATTTCCTTTCCAAGTCTCCATTTAAGGAGAGCTCTAGATCATCATTGGAGTCCCCCTTTAAGGAGCCCTCCAATCTTGTAAGTTCCCTGGGAATTTTCCCCATAGGAACTGAATCCCCTGTGGAGTGCTCTAGTCCCTCTGGTTCCATTACCAGGATTCTATCAAGATTTATACTATCTGAGTCCCCATCTAAGGAGCACTCTGGATAATAAGGCTTGCTAGACTCAATATTGGTCCCATGAGCTAGGGGAAATACACACTACTCTCAGAGCCCTCACAGAAGTAGAAGTTATAGGATACAATGGGATTTGACCTGGTTCCCCAAGGGGATCGTTTGCAACACAATCCAACCCTGGTGCCTTTCAGCCTTCAGAACGATACCTAACACCTTGCCTTGGGTAGGGAAAAGGAAAGGAAAAAGGATAGGATATGAAAGATGGGTCGTTTCAGGAAGCCATTGTCTGGCTTCTCAGTATGAGAACTTCCTGACATGGGTGATCCTTCTGGTAGCTAGGTACCGTCAGTAGATCTGTGCATCACTGAAGCATACAAAACTCCTTGCCCACAAGGTCAGTGTTATGAGGCGAAATCCCGTGGGCAGGAATTTGGTGTTACCTTTCAAAATAATTATATCCGTGACTAATGAAACCTCAACCAAACTGTATTTGCTCCCTCCTGTAGGCCTACATCCAAAGTATGAATAATCATAGGAGCTTGGAAAATATTAAATGTAAAACACCTAAATTTGAGTAAAGAAATCAGCAATTAAACAATATTATCAAGCAATAATAACTGAAAACAGAAAACGGATAGACATGGGTTCATTACCGAGAGTCATTCTTTGTCTTCATGATGCAGGGTGCCATTCACGTTGTAGACTGTCAACCATAATTTGACGTTCACCAGCGATTCAGTTCTAGGTAATCCTGCAAACAGGTAAACACATTATATCATTGTTTAATGAGTATTCCCATCCTCTACGAGTGGTGACCATATTTAGGAATAAATTTTGTCGGTGCATATCATTAGAGGGAATAACACCCTTTATCCTTGACCATGCTTAGGGCTAAACTTGGCCAGTAAGTTATCACATAATGATAAACATTCAACTTGGAGCTGTCCGGTAAAGGATCTTTGCAGAATTCTGCAGTTTCCTCCGCAGATGGCACACATGTACCATCAGATAAGGAAAAGTCAGAGTTCCAAAAGTCATTATAACTCCTCAGTAAGCTTATAAATAATCTCTCATATTATGTTAGTACTAATCTTTTTGTGACATACTGTTGCTTAGTTAAGCGTTAACAACCTCCTAAATAAGTGAGAAAATATACTGCGATACGCAGCTTATATACTCAAGAGTGGTGTATGTCCTAGGTCTCCAGCATCTGTTTGTTATTAACATTCACACTTTCCAAGGACCTGGAAATAAATAACATTCATGTTGTTAAGATGCCGTTTTTTCCATAATGAATTCAGTATAATTATGACCTTGAGTATATCACATATGTAATGTAATGTAATGTAATGTAATTTATTCTTGTATCAACCAATTTACCTCCTTGGTATTACACTGTAGGTTTATTGCCATGCGAAGTACTCTGTACAGACAGTTTTTCTTATAATACATTGCAAACTTGGTGGATTAAAATAATATGTTTATTGTTTCTCAAGTTCAATAACATGACACTGATCCATTCACGCGTGCTGACTTTGCAGCTAACCGATCCTATTCAGCTGACTGGTCTCTCGTAATATTGCAACTGGAATTGATGTTTATACTGTGGTAACATATTATTACCCTCACATGTGCTACATATTAGTGGAGTAAAAAGTTACTACTAAATTACTATTAAGTTACTAATAAGGAGATTAAATTCGTTCTTTTTATATCACTCTTAATTAGGTCCTATTTGGGAACTTGTTTAGGATAACAGTGGCACGCACCTCTTGTCGACACGTGACTTATTTAACTTTGTGTACACTTACTTACCTTGCATACTCTATCCTAACATGAGCTTTGTGCCGTAAATTATATGACCTAAAAGAATTAAATTCTACCATTGTGGCATCTTTACTCTTTCATGACTGGGGGATTAGTCTATCATTGCCTATAGCTTCCTTCTCTGTATTTCATATTATACTTTTATTTTATTTTAGACCCTTGGACTTGGGAAAATCAGCCCTAGACCTATTCTCGAAGCACTGAACCTATTTCTTCGTTTTATTTGATAGAGAATCCGAAACAGTGAACCAGTTTCTTAAATTATGTGACTGATTAACACTCTTTGACCGTCCTCTACGCAGAGGGGCCGAACTGTCTCGAGGTGATGGGATGTCCTCAGCTTCCCTCTCTATATATATCACATATACATCTCTGATCTTTTGCCAGAACAATTTGTATGTCTGATGCTTTCTTGTAGGCTACGTACCTTGAGCATATTTGCTGTTGAAAATTTACACTTGCTGCACAAGTTATCACTAATATGAGTGTCAACATAATAGTCTTATTATGATCGCAAAGTGTTTGAAATTTCAATAAAATCATATACTGTATAAGTAAAATACGCATTAAAAACAATAATTTATATTGTTAACATGAAATAAGTGAATTACCTTATCTTACACATTTAAGCTGTCAGGAAATTGCTTTTATGCAAAATGAAATTCTTGGTTGCGGTAGCATATCTAAGACATTTGTTTAAATATAATTTCACTGATAAAATAGATTGACTACTCTACAAACATTTAATATCTTGAAATCAATGTTATTAAATCCATAATTATCATATCCCCAAAGAAAACCGATCAAATTTTCTCTTCTTCGAGCAATGTCATTTATACAAGATGAATCACCATGTTTTGTTTTGCAGAAAATAAATGCAGTGCTGTTACTAGGCAACTGCATGGTCAAACTCAAGCTATGAAAATGTATAATAATGCCCATTTCAGAAAATTCTGAATTTATGTAACTTAATATAATATCAACCACTTAGAGTTGAAAATTAAGAAACAAGGATAAAAATTCCTCTGACACTCTGATTTGTTTGAAGTGAACTCTGGCTTAGCTCAGTTGATTGAGCATTGGCATGGATAACCGTAGTTCCTGGGTTCAAATCCCAGTGTCTGAGGAATTTTTCTCCCATAATATTACCATGTAATGTCCAACAGAGACAGTAGTCTGTGGATCATGAATGCATATGCATATATCTATTAAGAAACTAGTTAAAAGGAACTACTTGACGCTTATGTGCTCATTTTCTGACTTTTATTTGTGTCATCTTGAATTCTTCCAGATATTTCTATTTCTAAATTTGTCTAACATAAATAACAATCAGTGTTGTAAATCGTCATCTTTTAACATTATTTAATACTAAATATAGCTTGTCAATATTGTTTACCCATTTTTATCACATTTTGCTTTTTCTGTCTTGCTTATGAATCAATGTAATTGCTGCCCCAAGACACACAGAACATGGAAACATATCTATATATCAATTATCATTAGCCATGTAAAATTTCCAAAACTATCTTGAGACCAAGAACAAAAAAAAACATGTAAATCGTGGTGCTTGGCAAGAGATGATTTGAGTATAGGTGGCCGAAATTTTATGGTTTGTTCCAGAATCATATTTGATGGATTTTTTTGAGCATAAAGTTCATTTCGTAAAGTAATGTGGTTATTATTGATAATAATGAGACAATGCAACTTGTACCTTTTGACACATTTTTTATTGTTGACCTTGGCTCCCAAATTAATATCAAAATACCAATATATCCTACGGCAACTTGAAGTGCAAATTTATTATTTTTAAAAGGATATACCTGTAGTTATATCATGTATGGACGATAGACTAAAGTAATAGTAATTCAATGAGTATGCCAACATCAATTCAATGCAATCATGTGACCAAGAAAAAAATAGTTCAAACAAACTGATTTTGAAATTATTTCATAAAATCACCTTGTCAGACACTGACAATAGGAACATCGTTGTCTTAATGTAAATTTCTGTCAGGAAAAGGATTAGGACCTATAATGAAAAAAAATCCCTTTAGGCAGGCCTACAGGCTGAGGTAGATTTCAAAGTGCTTTTGGTTTAATTTATTATCGCTGCGCAGCACTCTTCTTTTTTAGCCTTGGCATGGCAAACCTGCAGTAAAGAGGAAGAGCCTACAATCATTTGTTTTGACAACAAGAATAGGATATAATATTCTGGGAGGCCGTGCGCAAGATCAACAATGAATAAAATTAGCAAAGCCGCTAAAGAAGACAAAATTATGATATTATAATAATTCTTTTAAGTGTTATTATTTTCAAACATTAAAATCTCGCGTCATATGAGAGCTATAAAGAAACTATTTATTTATTTGTAGAGTACTCATCAAGAGCTTTTCAACGATACCCCACAAGACGTGGTTTCAAAAGTTTCGAATTTTCATCCCCCACCCCACCCCCACCCCCACCCTCACTCGAACCCCCGAATCGTTGGTGTCACTGTGAACTCCGTAGCGAGTACTCTAATTTATTCAAACAAAGTTTTCCTCTATACTTCATAGGAGCCGAGATATACATTTTTAAAAATTTCAACCCCCTCCCCCGACCACCCCCTTGGGCCAATTTTGCTCATTAACGAACTTGTCCGAACTATTGGGCCTAGAAATAACATATTAAAATTTGGTTCAAATATCTTCAAAATTACGGCCGCTATCGTGTAAAGATATAAATATATATATATATATATATAAATATATATATATAAATATCACAGAATTTTTTTTTGAACGGGCGGTGGTTTCGTACTTAGGGGAGCATGAAACGTAAAGATATGAAAGAATTTTTCGAAAATCATGAAGTGGTATCCATTGCAATAGGTAGATTTTTCTTCGAAATCTACCTAATATGTTAACAAGAGAGATCAAGCTGGTTCCAGTGTGAGGAGTAGTTCTAACTATTATTTCTGCTAAATCCCCCTCTGGAAAGTTATGGAAAGTGTTTTAATTCAACTATTTTAATACACAAGAGTGAATAGAACTTTGTACTTCCAACTATTTCTGAATAATAGCACTCTAAGTATCATAATTTAAAAACCTAGACGAAGAAAGGAATGTTCGGGACTGTTAACCGAATCTTATACTGATAATCCAAGATTCTATTCAAGAATAAAATGTGTCAATAATGATAACTTATCTGTCGCATGGTTCAAAATGCAGAAAATTTAGTTAATAGCAAGAGTGTGCCAATTGCAGAATCCTGAAAAGGAAAATTTAAATAAAGAAGGTCTTGCAGCCTTTACGTGTTTGACACTGTTCTAAATACATTATATTGGTGTTATAATTTTTTAACCTTAATAACTTTTTAGATATGAAATCTTGATAAACTGGGATTTTTTTTTTTTTTAATATTGTGACTTAATGTGTATATTTATGAAATCAGAAGGATTTGATCTGACCGCACTTAATAGAACCTGTAACTACAACTCGAATTTAATATTCTAACAATTTGGTGTTATCATTCAAAATAATTATGTCCTTAATAGTTGAATACTGGACCGAATTATATTTGCTCCCATTGGTAGATATATTCATCCAAAAAATAGATATTTGTTACAATTTAGGAGCTTGTTATAAATTAGGATCTAAATTTTGTAAAGAAAACAAAATATAAATAAACATGAGTTCATTACCGAGGGTCGTTTTGATAATCCTGTGTCTTCTTCATGGTCTTCATAATTTGATTTCGCCAGCCATTCAGTTCTAGGTAGTCCTGCAAACAAGTAAACACATTATATCATTGTTTAATGAGTATTCATGTCCCCTATATGTGACCATATTTAGGAATAAATTTTGTCAGTGCACATTAGAAGGAGTAATACCCTTATACCTTGACCCTGCTTAGGGCTAAACTTTGCCAGTAAGTTATCACATAATGATAAGCATTCAACTTGGAGCTGTCCGGTAAAGGATCTTTGCAGAATTCTGCAGTTTCCTCGGCAGTTGGCACACATATACCATCAGATAAGGAAAAGTCAGAACTCCAGAAGCAATTATAACTCCTCAGTAAGCTTATAAATAATCTCTCATATTACATTAGTACTAATCCTTTTGTGACATACTGTTGCTTAGTTAAGCGTTCTCAACCTCTTAAATAAGTAAGAAAATACACTGCGATACGCAGCTTATATACTCAAGAGTCATATGTGTCCCAGGTCTCGAGCATCTGTTTGTTATTAACATTCACACTTTTCAAGGACCTGGAAATAAATAACATTCATGTTGTTAACATGCCGTTTTTTCCATAATGAATTATTGTTCAGTATAATTATGACCTTGATTATATCACGTTTACATGTCTGATCTTTTGCCAGAACAAATTGTACGTCTGATGCTTTCTTTTAGGCTACATACCTTGAGCATATTTGCTGTTGAAAATTCTCACTTGCTGCACAAGTTATCACTAATATGAGTGACAACATAATAGTCTTATTATGATCGCAAATTGTTTGAAATTTCAATTTAAAATCATATTTAAGAAAAATACGTATTTAAAATAATAATTTAGCTTGTTATCATGACATATATTTTATGACAAGACTCATCTCAATGGAATCCCTTATGTTACAGATTTAAGCTGTAAGGAAATTGCTTTTATGCAGAATGGAATTCATGGGTGTGGTAGCGTATCTAAGATCATTTTTTAAAAGGTAATTTCTCGAATAAAGTAGATTGACTATCTTACAAACATTTAATATCTTGAAATCAAGGTTATTAAATCCATAATTATCATATCCCCGAAGAAAACCGATCAAATTTTCTCTTCTTCGAGCAATGTGATTATCATACAAGAAAATCACCATGTTTTGTTTTGCAGAAAATAAATGCAGGGCTGTTACTAGGCAACTGCATGGTCAAATTCATGCTCTGAAAGCCTATAATATTCCCCTAATTTTATAAAAGTATATCAACCAATTTGAGGTAAATCTTAAACTAGTTAATACGAACTGTGCTCATTCCGTGTTTTTTTTTGTTTTGTTTTATCTTGATTTCTTCCAGCTGCCATAAGGCAGCTAAAAGTTCAAATTTGTTATTTAAAAAAAATAGTTATATCGTGTATGCACGATCAATTGAAGTCATAGCACGAGGGTCGTTCCGAAAGTAATGCCTCCTATTTTTTTACATGGAAACTACAGGAGATACATAAATCACAACAGCACAGCTAAATAGAGCAATATTTCAGCTACAGACTGTCAATTTTCCAATTAGTCACCACCATTCGTTATGCACTTTTGCCAACGATGAACCGGAGCCTGCATGCCACGCTTGTAAAAATCAGAACCAGCTGAATCTAACCACTTTCTTACAGCTTTGACAACAGCATCCGAGTCTTGAAAATATTCGACACTGACTAAGCCCGAATATCCAGGGTAAGGACAGAAAAGAAGACCAACTTACACCTCCAACATGATAACGCCAGGCCCCACACTAGTCATTGCAAAATTCAGCTGGACTGTCTTACCATATCGACTGCCGACGTGGTCTTGTGGTTAGCATCGCTGACTACAGATCCGTCGGCCCGTGTTTGATCCCCGGTACCTCCTCGGATTTTTCTGAGGTAGGGAGGTCTGGTAGGGGTGCACTCCGCCTCGTGATTCAAATTGAGGAGCTACTTGATAGAAAAGTAGTGGCTCCGATCATGGAAACCACCATTAACGACCGTTGGTGTCGGCATGCTGACCACATGCCCCCCAATCCTGCCAACTGCCTATAGGTAGATGATGCAGCGGTCGGGTGGTAGGCCTTGTCCCTTCGGGAATATCGCGCCACGGAGTTTAGTTTAGTTTAGTCTTACCACATCCAACGTACAGTCCTGATTTAGCACCTTTGGGCCTCTGAAAGATGGACTACATGGTGAACATTTTCAAGACACGGATACTGTTGTCAAAGCTGGTTTCGATTTTTACAAGCGCGGCATGCAGGCTCTGGTTCATCGTTGTCAAAAGTGCATAACGAATGGTGGTGACTATGTGGAAAAATGACAGTCTGTAGCTGAAATATTGCTCTATTTAGCTGTACTGTTGTGATTTATGTATCTCCTGTAGTTTCCATGTAAAAAAAAAAGGAGGCATTACTTTCGGAACGACCCTTGTAATTCAAGGAGTAAGAATACACTAATTCCAAGGAATCATGTGACCAGGAAAAAAATATTTAAAACATAAACTGACTTTGAAATTTTATTGAGGACTCAGGAGCAATAGGTATAGCATACTTATTAGAATGGGTCTGTAAATTTTTGCTATTGTAATTGACAAGTCTGCCGTCTTTTGCATTATGGATTCATATTAAAATATTTAGGAATCGCGCACAATGTGCATTATCTTAACCTAAGACTTAACCTAACACCCAGTCCTGAACCCGGGGAGGGGATCTTTCACTACTGAAAAATCCCCGACCCGGCCGGGAATCGAACCCGGGCCGCCGGAGTTGAAGGCAGGCGTGCTACCGACTCACCCACGGCGGTATGGATTCATATTACTGGTCTCTTTTCTAGCACGAGCTAGTTCCATGTCCTATTCTATTCAATTGGTATTTAATAAAATCACGTTCTCAGACACAGATAATAGAAACACTATTGTCCTATCGTAAATATCTGATGTCAGGAATAGGATTGGGACCTATAGTGAAAATCTATTATCAAGAGAGATTGAGTTGGTTCCAGAGTGAGGAGTGGTTCTAACTATTATTACTGCTTAATCCCCCTAGATCAAAGAACAATATAATTTCTTAATCATCATAACTGACGGGAGAATAATTCGCACACGTCCAAAGGCTCCGGGAAGCACAATTTGGGAAAGGCAGGTATTGAACTTTCTACACAGAAACTTTCAACTGTTTCTGAATGAAAGCACTTTTCAGTATCAATTTTTACCTAGGTGAAGATAGGAATATCCATGTCAGTTAGCTGACTCTTATATCGATAATTAAAGTTTTTATTCAAGAATAAAATGTGTCAGTAATGATAACATATCTGCCGCGTGGTTAAAAATGCAAGAAAATGAATTCATAAGATTTGTTTAACAGTGAGAGAGTGTCGATTGCAGAATCCTGATAAGGAAAATTTTCAGAAAACAAGTTCTTCCTGCAGCCTTTACATATTTGACACTGTCTAAATACATTATATTGGTATTATAATATTTTAACCTTAATAACTTGTCAAATATGAAATACTGATAAACTGTGATTTTTCATTTACTTATATTGTGAAAAGTGTGTATATTTATGAAATCAGATGGACTTGATCTGACCAGATTGAACAGAACCTGTAACTAGAACTTGTTCTAATTCTAGTGTGACAAATTTATTTTGATGAATGTGGACAATTTTCTATTAATTTGGTGTTATCAATCAAAACAATTATGTCCCTAATAGCTGCATCCTGGACCGAAATAGATTTGCTCCTACCGGTAGGTCTATTCATCCAAAAAATGGATAATTGTTATAATTTAGGAACTTGGAAAATAGTAACACCTACATTTTGGTAAAGAAAACAGCAATTAAACAATATTATCAAGCAATAATATCGGAAAACACAAGACGAATAGACAAGGCTCATTACCAAGGGTCGTGTTGATCATTTTTGACTGTCTTCAGGGTGCCATTCAAGTTGTTGATTGTCAACCATAATTTGATGTTTACCAACGATTCAATCCTATGTAATCCTGGAAACAAGTAAACACATTATATCATTGTTTAATGAATATTCATGTCCTCTATGAGAGACCATATTTAGGAATAAATTTTGTCAGTGCACATCATAAGAAGGAATAATACCCTTATTCCTTGATCTATGCTTAGGGCTAAACTTTGCCAGTATCACAACAGCATTCAACTTGGAGCTGTCCGGTAAAGGATCTTTGCAGAATTCTGCAGTTTCCTCAGCAGATGGCACACGTATACCATCAGATAAGGAAAAGTCAGAATTCCAAAAGCCATTATAACTCCTCAGTAAGCTTATAAATAATCTCTCATATTACGTTAGTACTAATCTTTTTGTGACATACTGTTGCTTAGTTAAACGTTCTCAACCTCCTAAATAAGTGTGAAAATATACTGCGATACACAGCTTATATACTCAAGAGTCATGTGTGTCCCAGGTCTACAGCATCTGTTTGTTATTAACATTCACGCTTCCCAAGGACCTGGAAATAAATAACATTCATGTCGTTAGCATTCCTTGTTTTTTGAGTAATGCAATACTGTTGAGTATAATTATGACCTTGAGAAAATCGCAATTACTTGTCTGATCTCTTGCCAGAACGAATTGTACGTCTCATGCTTTCTTGTAGGCTACATACCTTGAGCATATTAACGATTGAAAATTTTCTCTTGTTGCCACAAGTTATCACTAGAGTAGGATTACTCCCACAATGTCTCTGGCCTTGAAGACTGACCCAGCCAGCGAGCTTCTTGTTACGTCTCATTACCAAGATGTGCGGATTCGCTGCGCGTAAGATCAGTGACCTACTGACGGACAGAGAGTAAAGATCATGCTGCATGTTGATAGTTGAGTGGAGGGATAATGCTGCAGAGACAGATACAGACAACACGTGGAGTGGGATAGCCAATCAGGGTGCAGCTACCTCCCCTAGCCAGGAACTCTACGAGCGGTGAGACTCGCTCCTAAGGTATATACGTAAAAACCCAGAGACTTTGTGGAGATAATCCTACTCTAATATGGGCTAGTATTTACTAAACATGTCAACGTAATGGTCTTATTATAATAGCAAAGTGTTTGAAATTTAAATTTAAAATTATATTTAATAGAAATACGTATTTAAAATAATCAGTCATTTATCTTGTTAACATGAAATACTTTTACGCAAAGTCTCATGTCAGTGGATTACCTTATCTTACAAATTTAAGCTGCCAAGAAATTGCTTTTATGCAAACTGGAATTCTTGGTTGGGGTAGCGTATGTAAGACCATTTTTTTAAAGATAATTTCACTAATAAAGTAGATTGACCATCCTACAAACATTTAATATCTTGAAATCCAGGTTATTAAATTCATAATATTATCATATCCTGGAAGAAAACCGATCAAATATTTTCTTCTTCAAGCAATGTCATTATTATACAAGAAGAATTAAGTTTTATTTTGCTGAAAATAGGCTGTTGCTAGGCAACTGCAAGGTCGAATTCTTGCTTTGTATGTCTATATTATTCCGAATCGCAGAAAATCCTAATTTTGTAAACATATATTATCAACCAATTTGAGGTGAAAATGAAGATTCCAGTTAATAGGAACAATCGATGCTTATGTTATCATTTCCTGGTTTTTATTTCTTCCAGCTATTTCTATTTCTAAATGATTGGTGAGAGTTAATCAGATAATGGGTTGCAGGAAATTTATGGCATCAAATTTTGGCACAATGAAAAAAAGGAATAATACAGTCAACCCTCGGTATACTGCCACCATCCATTCCCTAACGTTTAGTGGCACAAAACGAGGGTTCACTAAAACAAAATTTAATGTTTAAAATAAAAATGGCACAATTCAGTGCTGTATTAATTTACTGTACTGTATTATGAAAGAAAAATCAAATGAAAGACAAATAGAGAACTTTAGCACAAAATAAAATACTGTACAGCAACTTAATTCATTATGGTATATGTCTAGTGCTACAGTACGGTATACAAAAGGGTTGAAAATCATGTGGGTCCATGTAAGTGATTAACTGTAACTGAGTAACTGTAGTTTAGTGTTTAACAGCTGAATGGACACTGGACTAAATGAAATGAAAGTCTGGAATGTCTCATTGTATAAAGGGCTGTTTCTACCTGCTCCACCCTCACGCAGGCTTTCTGTCCGACTTCTTAACATAGCTTCCTCATTCCAACGCACTACCGGTACATTTATAGTTAGTGGCAGGGGACCATTCACTTCTTGAAAATACAGTATCATACAGTACGGTATGTTTCTTAAATAATCTTCCTAACATTCATGCCAGTTTTAAAAGAATTCTGCAACTCAGAAAAAATCACTGCATGCTATATTTTATAACAATCTTGTCCTACATTCAGTGGCTCTAAATGAATTGGCACAGTAACGAGGTTTCTTATGTATTTTAAATGGGAGAAGATCCGTTCCCTTCAGTTATTGGCGCAGTGCGAGGGTGGCACTGTAAAGAGGGGCATTCTATCGAGGGTTGACTGTATAATACAGGAGCTCAGTCAAACCTAGAACTGATGTCATCCAAAGCCTCCTGTAACTAATAAGGCATTTGCTAAGCTTAATTAGACATTAAAAATCTGATGTGAAACTCATATAATTTCCTCTGCCCAAATAAAAGTTATCAGTATTAAAATACCCTGTACAGAATTGCAAGACACAATTTTACGCTAATTATGCTATAAATACCTTATAGCCTCTTCTTTGAATGTTGTGGCTAAAAACGCATGCATGGACAAACTTAAAAAAAGAAGAAAAATAAGTGCCTGTAAACGTTCATTAGTAAAATAATTGAACAAAAAATAAAATAAATAATCCAACAAATGTCTAAATAAAAGTAGTGCAGATTTACTTAGCTAGGGAAAAGCTTGAAAAAAGCTTGATTCATTCCTTTTTCCCAGCGGGTCAATCTTTCAATATGGGTCAAGTTAGCGTTGCCACCTGTCCAGAATTTGGCGGGACATCCCGCATTTTAAGAACATTTTCAGCGTCCCAAATTATGCTTAAGAGGGATGCATTATATATTTTCTTTTCTAATGTTAATTTTACTGCTACATAGCCTAATCAGTTTTGGCTTTGTAACGAATAAATTATTAATACGAATTATTAATAAATTGTTCTATGTACAAATTTTGGTATGAAGATCGGCGATATGCATATATTCGATAAGTGTCCCTCCTTAGCCCTACCAAAAGGTGGCAACCCTAGGTCAAGTAGTCAGTTAATATAGTTTTATTATTGAGTCCATGAATAAAATATTTAAGGATTTTTACATTAATGCTGGTATATTATGGAAAAGAGGCTTGCTATTACCTCATTACCATTCCGATAGCTTTAGCGCCTGGAGTTATTACCACTCTATTACTCGTAAACACTTCAAGATATAAAGGTGGTGAGTAAAGTAAAGTGTTCCCTATTACAGTCCATGGAGGCCCAGAGGGTTCCAGGAAGTTGAGGCTCTAAGATTTTAAGATAGTCACAACCTGAAGATGGTAAGGTTGTCAGCTTTATGCACCGGCTGCTTTTTCCCCCAGGATAGCACCTGGTACTCATTTCTTTTAAAGGCTGAATCGACCCCAGGGCCATAGTGCCACTAGAAGGATTAGGCCAATTGAAAACTCCGACTACATCTGGGATCGAACCCGCGAATTTCCGGTTTGTAGTGCAGCGCCTCAACACTACGTTACAGCGTACCCCATATAAAGGTGGTACTTGATTTTTAATAAAATTCCAAAATTTCCCTAAAACTTCCCCGCTTTTAATTCCTTCTGGGCACAAAGAGACAAAAAAATTGTCGCATACTAAAATTTACTTCACCTTGTACATTTTCACGGTCATTCCAAATCATTCCTGCAGCTGTAGTGCCTTGAATAATTACCACTCAATTACTCGTAAACCATTCAAGATGGTACTTAATTTATTATAAAATTAAAACATTTTACTTAAACTTTCCCACTTGAAGTTTCAAAAAACCGTGCTTTGCAGAAAGCATATGCAGGGCTGTTAATAGGCAACTGTAAATATTGCTTGTAAATATTGTTCAGTTATTTTTAATAATACATTTTCCTTTTTCTGTCTTTCTTATGAATCTGTCTTCCCACTTGAAGACATAAAAGAAGTCGTCACATAATCAAATTTTATTCACCCTGCATGCATTTTGTGTAATGGGTGATATTTATAAAATTACATAAAAACATTTGTGTCCTTTTTTTAAGATGTTTCAACCATCGGTAGGGCTGTTGTGTGTAGATTATTTCTGCACAAATTTTACAATAATCCGACCAAGGGTTAATTAAAATTTCTAGTTTAATCATAAGGTGTGAGGATTTCTAGACTGAGTAAAAACCGGAAATATCCTGAGTTGGAAACGAATGACGTCCCTCAATAAAGTTCTGTGACTGGTTTATCTCGGATGGGGCAACCTCTACTGTTGACTAGCTTTGATGAGTAGAAAAAGACAGTTCGAGTAAAATCGGGTGGCAACCGTCTGCCTAAGAAATCCTCATTGGATCACTAGGGATCGCATGCGATCTGATGGACCTACCTAATTAGCGTCAAAATGTCCAACTTGCGACCTATACCCTTAGCAAATAGGGATGGCGCGTGAGTCCAGGTAGGTTCCTTCACCAGCAAGCACCCTCACATTTACAAGCACAGGGAATTAGTACTGACCGTAATTTCTGCCCCATGAGTCACCTAGTCTACTGCAATCAATCAATCTTAGATTTTTTAATAAGTCATTTTATCTTAAAATGTTTTTTATATATCAATTCCACATATAATTACAAGAAAAATGACACCAGACAATGTATAATTCAATTCAATTCAATTCATTTATTTGCCATAAACAGTACAATGTTTGTACAAAGTCTGCAAAGGCATCGTAAATCATAATGTAGGATTACAATTTGTGTTATAAATTAGTTAAAAATACAAAACACTTCACAATATATAAAAACTAACTTACAGATAGTTCCTGCATGTTACAGGCTATAAATTCCTCTATGGAATAGAAACATTTTTGAATTAAGAACTTTTTAATAAGACCTCTGAACCTATTTAAGTCTAGATTCCTAACTGACATGGGCAACTTATTGAACAATTTAACAGAGGTAGACTTAAAACTATTTATTGCAGTGGAATATGTACAATAGTCTATTTTAATATTACTACAATGTCTAGTTTGGTAATTATGTACATAAAAATTGAGGCAGAAATTGTAAAAATTCTATTTTACACTTGTGAGACACTGAAAGATATATATGCATGGTAAGGTCATTATGCCTAATTTAATGAATAATTTCCTACATGGGTGCCTATATGGGACTTTGCCTGCTTTTGAACAATGAGTAGAATATTTGAATAACTATTATTACCCCATATAATTGTTCCATATGATATATGAGAATGTATGTATCCATAGTATACCGATATCAGGACCTCAGTAGATACAGTGGATTGCAACTTCCTAATCATAAATACACCTTTAGAGACTTTAGGGAGAATATAGTTTATATGGTCCTGCCGTCGTAAGTTACTTTGTATGACAATTCCTAGGAACCTAACAGATTCACTAATATCTTTTTTATTACAGTACTGTATCTGTAATTCTTGGGTTTTATTCATGTTTAATGAGAGTGAATTACACGAGCACCAGTCTACCAACAAATCATCTTTAAAGAGAGTAGAAAAATCTAAATTTTTGTCAGCTTTTGTTTTAACAGTCAAACAAATATCATCCGCATATAAGTTACAGTTGATATTTTCAGTTTTGATATTTTGAGGTAGATCATTAATATATATTATAAATAAGAGAGGGCCTAGGATAGAACCTTGAGGTACCCCATTATGTGCAAACTTAAGAATAGAGTAATCATTATTATAGTACACTGTTTGTAATCTGTTGTCTAGATAAGACCTAACCATTTCAACAGCAATAGGAGAGAACCTGATTGATTTTAGTTTGAGCAATAAAGTCATATGATTGACAGTGTCAAAAGCTTTTGACAAATAATAGAATCTAACTCCCACAAACATTTTATTTTCTTTACCTTCTAAACAGTCCTGAATGAAGTTCATAACAGCATGACTTGTAGAACGGTTTTTCCTAAATCCAACAAGTCATTTGTTTCAAGGAATTTAACAATTTGGTTACACATAAGGCGTTCAAAAACTTTGGAAAGAGTTGGGACTAATGAAATGGGCCTATAGTTACTATAGGTATCTATATCATCTTTTTTTAAAACAGGAATTACTTTAGATATCTTTAACTTATCAGGAATACATGCATCAAAACATTTATTAATAACATGTGACAGAACTTCTGAGATATGATAACTACTAAGTTTAAGTATCGTACTATTTACATTATATATATCTAAACTATTACTGTTGCTAAGGGACATAATTGCAGAGTAAACTTCCTCAACTGTAACATGGCGAAAGAAAAAATTGTCAACCTCGTTTGAAAAGCCAATAGAATGTTTGAGGTAGTGATTGCGACTAGAATTACTCTTAGGGATATTTGCAATTACCTCATTTACATGGTTAATAAAGAAATCATTAAAACCATTTGCATCTAAAGAAGATGTTGCTTTTGAGTGCATGCTGCTAGTGGATTTATTTTCATTTATAATTTTCCAAATTTGCTTAGGTTTGTTTACAGCATTTTTAACCAAGTTGTTGTTATATTCTAGTTTTGCCTGGTTTATCGCACTTCTATATTGGTCTGTTTGTAGATATTAGTAATCTGAGGGTTTGATGTGCTTTTTGAAAGAATATAAAATTTATCTCGAACATTCTTAAGCTTCTGCAAATCAAATGAATACCATTTATTAGTGGAAGATGTTTGTTGGCTATTTGTTACCAAAATAGTTTTCAATGGAAACTCAAAATTGACTGTTTCCTATTAAACTGTGCATTTGCATTTGTCTCACAGTTAACCAGTTTATTTTACTTAGACTAAGTGTGAAATTTGCAATACTATCCCTACAATTCTTATGAAAAGATCTACATGTCACACTAGAGCTGATATTATTGCTATTATTTGAGCTCATATTTAGGCCTAAATCAATCTGATCTGCATTGTGATCTGAGTAATTTACTTTAATAGGAACATAGGACTTGAAAGTAGTTTTCTCGTAACTTTTATTTATGTATTTGTTAGAAATGTTCCTATTAAAGTAAATTATACATTGTTTGGTGTAATTTTTCTTGTAATTATGTGTAGAATGGATATATAACAAACATTTTAAGATAAAATGACATATTAAAAAATCTAAGATTCAGTGGCGGCTATTCAGGGGAAGTAGGTGAAGTAGCACTTCAACAGTATTTTTCCTTTACAATACGTATTTTTAAAGTTTATTTTCAATATCACGAATGTTGGTTTTTACTATAAATGTATCTGTAGTTTTGAATTGCCCGCCATGCCACCACGCCAAGCTAGGAGACACTGAGATCCTGCAAGCGGCAGCGTGTTTCAAGTCGGCCGTGGTGAAGGTGAACTGGAAACCACTCCCTCCGTTGCATGGGTAGTCTGTTGCACTAAAAATGAGGATTGGAAAGCAGCAGTTTTCTCGCTTAAACCACAGCCTCCTTATTTCTTCAGTTACCTCAGTGCATTCATAGAGAGTGGTTGTTTTTTCTACCGGTGTCTTTTCGTGTGTGCTGTGGGATAGGCTTATAATCGCCTCTCGAGTTTATCTTGTGTTTTTCTTTTCACAAACTGTACGTACATTTGATTTAATTTATTAGTGTCGTGGTTTAAGTGATTTTTAACCCCCCGGGAGGGGGGTCTTATACTCATCATCAATCGACTTCAGTTTTTTCTCTCATTATGGATCCGCCCACCGAGTTAACAGGGGATACTTCAGAAAAACCCCAGATAGTCATTCCCATGGATCAGGAATCTGATGTCGCTACCCTATCGTGTGCTAAGGTTTCAGTAGTAACTGAAGACATTTCTATTTTACCTCAAGACTCAGAATCTAACTGCCATCCGGACTCTATGCCTGTTCAGGAACGAGTTGTTCATAAATACTCCGTTAATGATGAGGGTCCCTATTTTGTTTCTGTTAAACAAAAAGACAAAGATATTCGCCTTATGCACCCAATGAAGTTGGGCAAATGGCTGTTTAAAGCGAACTATGACATTCATTATATTAATAAGGCTTCTACGGCGCAACTTGATGTGCATTTTCGTACCCCACAAGCAGCCAATAATTTTTTGGACTCCGAGTTCGACTCTTTACACCAAACGGAATCTTTTATTCCAAGATATAATTTATTTACCGCAGGAGTAATAAGGGGCGTTGACGTAAGTGTCACGTCTGAGGAAATCATCAAAGATACAATTGTGCCGCAGGGCTGTAAACTAGTTAATGTTTATAGATTCAACAGACGTGTGATCGATCTTCAGGGCAAGGTTGCTTATGTACCGACGCAAACGGTAAAACTTACTTTTCGCTCACAAAGACTTCCGAGGGTAGTTACCCTTTATCATCAACGGTGTCCCTTAGACCCCTACCAGGAACGCACTAATATATGTCGGCAGTGTGGTAAATTGAATCACCGTGCAAAGTTTTGTCGTTCGGCTCCAAAATGTTTGAAGTGTGGTTCAGACCCACATTCGGGGGACTGTCCCAATGGCACCCTAAAGTGTATCAATTGTACTGGCCCTCATCATACTACAGATACTACGCTTTGTCCTCTATACAAATTGGAAAAGCAAATTCAAGATAAATTGACCTCGCTCCCGGTTTCTCGATACGAGGCTAAGCAACTGGCTCTGGGCCGCACCTCCTATACCAATATGTTACAGACAAAGACAGCTTCAGCTTTCTCCGCCGTTGCTCAGTTTCCGCCCCTAGAGCATAGTGTCCAGGGTGCCATAGCATCTCGATCTAATCCGACAACTACGCATCATCAGTCCTCTTCTGCCATACCAGATCAGTCGCACCCTCCGAAACGTAAGGTTTCTATGGGCCAGTCTCTGGTTGACTCACAACAGTACAAAAAATTACTGATTAATCCATCAGGCCGTCTGCCAGCAGCCGTTCCTTCCTCCACGGCGAGGGAGTATACATCTCAGGTTGGTGACTCCACCTTGAAGCCATCGGTCGGTCGATCGATTCCATCACAGACACGTCCAGTATCGGCTGGGAAACCTCCGATATCGGCTGGGAAACCTCAGACTCCCAAGTTTACCTTATTGACGGCAGTCAATAAATTGTTGAGTGAAGCTCCGGATCATCTGCGAGGTGATGTGGAAAGGATTAAACATCAAATCAAAACTTTAATTACTTAAACTTCAGATATATGCCCCGGGACCTCCATGTTTTGTATTGGAATGCGCGTAGTATTGTTAACAAAAAAATTGAACTGCTCCAATTGCTGAGGATCACCAGATATCACCTCATCATTATTACAGAAACTCACCTGGACGAGACCAATACTTTCACTTTACATGGTTACAGGCAGATAAGACGAGACCGAAATAGACATGGGGGAGGAGTAGCCATTTTTCTTCTTCCAAACATCCTTCTAACACATTATGATACTGACATGCAATACCTTCCTCACTTTGAAATCATCCACCTCCTATTTCATAATATTTCCTTATATGCCATCTACAACTCTGATCATACTCCTCTTGACTTCCAACAATGGGATTCCATCTTCCCTGACATTCCTGGTTACCACACTCTGATCTGTGGGGACTTTAATATTCCCAATTTTCATACTTTTGTGCCGTGGTCTAGTAACCCCCACCCTTTAATCTCGTTATGCATGCAGAGGCAGTGGCAGATTATAAATGCTGATATCCCTACCAGATTAGGTGCGCCTCATCAACAAAACACCACGCCGGACCTAATTATAGCGTCAGGGCAGTTACAGACATTTCTTCAATGCCAACGAATTGAAGACACATGTCATAGCGATCATTTTCCCCTACATATTACATACACTCACCCCTTACACATCTGGAATACTTTATTTACCAAACACCGCATAGGTAAACTGGATCCCCATGCGTTGGGTACATATATAACCAAGGAGTTACAATCTTTGGCGCATGATGACATTTCATACGACAAGCTGGAAAATATTCTTATCTCCTATCTAGATCACTCCCATTCATACTCAATCACATCTTCTTGTACTCCTAAGCATCCCCCCTGGTGGGACCGTCAGTGTGCGGCAGCAGTCACTCTCCGCCGAAATACTCTTAAACAATATCGATTAGCTTCAACTTTGTCTAATTTTCAGCTCCATAAGGAACAAGAAGCCAGGACCAAACGAATCCTTAATAAACGAAAATGAACGGCGTGGAAAAAATATTGTACACAACTAACCCAACAACACCCCCCTGCTCAAATTTGGAAGAAGATTGCTTGGTTTAAAAGATACAATACCCCCTCGACACTGACGCCTCTGGCCGGGAATATCAATCTGCAACACGAATTTCTTATGATGGTCACTCCGCCGATGGTTCCACAGGCCCCACTCCATTTTCCAGTGCCATCGCCTCAGGGCACACATCCTCTACTTCACACCATCACCCCACTGGAAATAACGTCTTTTTGGTCCACAAAGAACAAACATTCCAGTCCAGGCCCTGATGATATTACTTTTTCATTACTTCGAATGCTTCCAGATGAATTTACACGTCTTCTTGCGCGGACTTTTACTCAGATTCTTCTTACTGGTCAAATTCCACGTTCTTGGCTTTCAGCTTCAGTCTCCCCTATTCAGAAACCCAACACCACGGGAAAGTCTGCGCACCATTATCGCCCCATCATGTTATTCTCCACTCTTAGAAAAACCTTTGAGAAACTCGTTGCGAATAGACTCTCTTTCTACATGGAACGGAACTCGCTTTGGCCCAGGTCACAATATGGTTTTCGTAGACACTATAATTCGGAATTTAATATATACTTACTCTCCACAGATATTTCCCTTGCCTTTAGTAGACAGCAATATTTAGCAGCTTTATATTTGGATGCTTCACATGCATACGATTCTGTTCAGATTCCTCTTCTATTGGACAGACTTACTACATATGAATTACCATTAGCCCTGTTAGCCACCATATACAACTTATTCCATACCAGGCATCTTTCTCTTCACCGAAAATATAATAATCCGGAGAGTCGCACGACAACGCAGGGCCTCCCTCAGGGTTCTTCTCTGAGTCCTTTATTATATGCTTTATACATTCAAGATATTTCTCTACCACGGACTACTTGCTCTCGTATTATACAATATGCAGATGATATTTGCCTCTACCGACCGATTACTCCAAAACACTTAGCTCAGGATCTTCGAGATTTCCAGCAAACTGCCCAGACTTGTATCTCAGCACTCTCACACCTGGGATTGTCGATAAATATGAACAAAACTAAATTTCAACTATTTCGTCCTGGTGTTTCCAGGACTATTCAGACCTTAAATATGGGCGCATGGGAGTTGCGGGAAGAGAGGGAGGTTAGATTCCTCGGATGCTTATTTGATCATAGGCTCACTTTTACTCCACACTTATTACACAAACTAAGGCAGGTAAAACATTTCCTACGCCTCTTTCAAGCCCTTACAGGGAAATATTGGGGGGCAGATTCCCTCACTTTATTTCGTCTCATTACGCCGCTCATTCTCTCACGTTTAGACTACGGTTCCATTGCTTTCACCTCACCGTCCCATAAGGTAGTGACTCAATATCATTCCCTTCTTTACAATCTTTATAAGATCATTTTTCGTATAAATGGTAAACCGGCATTACATGATTTAATGACTGATTTCCCGTTTTTTGATATTACAAATCGGCGACGGGTCAAGACGGTCCGCTTTCTTGGAAAATTATACATGCACACTCGTAATCCGTTGCTCCCGAAACTCCAACTTTTATATCAGCGCCATGTTTCTCAAATCGGTCGTCCTCCTCTGCCTATGGTGGAATTGGCACAGTTTGCACATAATTTTCGCCAGTATCCGAATTTATATCAGACCCCTGTACATCCTGAGTATCTCATTGATAGAAGGCCTACACCTTGTCGTCTGACCATTGACCTGAACACTTTCCAGCAGTCTTCATTGACACCTGCTATCCAATGGCAGGAATATGTTGCCTCCCTCCCGGTGGGGAAAAATTATTACACCTATTTTACGGATGGTTCTAAGTCACAAAATAATGCTGGAGCTGCCTTTTTCAATCTGTCAGCGACATACGGGCGTATGTGGAAACTCTACCCTCAAACTTCGAGCTACACCGCCGAAAACATTGCGCTCTATACGGCGTTAAAAGATGCGTACGCCCAACGGTATGAAAATGTCATTATTGCTACAGATAATCAAGCCATTCTTTACAATCAAATAAACCCTTATTCATCCAGTGATAACATATATGACATTTTTATTCGATCGCAATTAAATACCATCACTACACAGGGCGCACAGATCACACTTCTATGGGTGCCGGCACATGTCGGGGTCCCAGGCAACGAAATCGCCGATAGCCTTGCCAAAGCTTCTTCGGATAAATTACACATAGATACTCATTTTCTCACCCCGCCACGGGATATAGTTCATTACTTTCTTTCGCACCAGTCACATGAGTCCATCGAAGCTTTCGGTCTCTCTCCAGAGGACCATAGCAAACAAAAAACTCTCATTAATTTCCTTGTCCGTTCCAACACATCCCCTCCTCGCACCATTGTCTATTACTACCGGCTCAAATTTCGCACTGCACAGGTGCCAACGTACCTTCACCGATTGGACAGAAATACATCTCCTTTTTGTGACTGTGGACAGCTGGGAACAATCGATCATATGTTTTTTGGATGTCCTCTTCATCATAGAAGTGTCTCCAAACTCTTTCGTGTCATTTATCTACATCATCCACCAGGTCCAATTCAGATGGATTCTCTTTTACTACGAACTTCCATTCCCATTAATAAAGCATTGTTTCGATACATTACGAAAACAAAAATGAAAATATAACTTAAGGTCCCGGTCATATTTCTGTTTTCGTCACACCACTCCACCCGGCTGGGGCTGCCAGAGCTTTGGCCACCCCGCATCACTGGACATCAACGAGACGCGGGAGCCGATCTTTCTTAGTGGAAAGGGGCAGGAGCGTCTATAAAGAAACACGAACAACAACAACAACAACAAACCACAGCCTCGTGGTGACGGGAACAGACTACCCATGAAGCAGTCCCTCTTGTTCAGGCATTTTCTTCGCCAGTACAAGAATCTCCAGACACTTCTACTGCGCAACTGTCTGAGATTTGCTCATACGAATGTTTCCGATCAGGGGACTCCTTGTTTCCGATGGCCTCCCGAATCTTTCCTCTCTTTTAGCTAACTTGATACAGTTTTGGCGCTAAAGTGCAGGTGCAGTTGTCATCTTTGTCTTATTTCTTGATTTGTGTGATTTTAATTTCGCTTATTGTTAGTAGATCGGGAGCTAAATGTAGTTACAAGTGTTTGTCATCATTATTGATATTTCTGACTTCCATCTGTGAGTAATTTTCCGTAATATTAAGTAAGCTATGTATAAATTTAAAATTATACTTATTTAGGTTATACGCCCTCATTCATTAGTAATTTCTAAGTATAGATTTTATGCCACAATGTCACCTTCGTTTATTTGTGACTTGTGTGATTTATAAGACATTTAAAGGAAGATTCAAATTTAAATATACATATTTCTAGTGTCCATCCAGGAAGAAACATTAGTGTGTCATCTACAAAAAACAATTGCGTCTTTCCGACCCTCGCAAGCATAATCTATATTAATAAAAGGAAGTGTCTGTCCTCCGTCTGTCTGTCTTCCGTCTGTCTGTCCGCGATGCCCAGCGAAATCTACTCAACGCAGAGATCTGAAATTTTATACATAGGCGGACTAAAGGGTCGAAGCCGGAATTTTAATTTTCGCTTTAGTTCGTGAGTTATGAGTGGAAAACGGGCAGAAAACGTGTATTTTTTGCGATTTCGAAGCAACAGTTTCAGTAATATATTTCAATGTTAAATCAATTACAGCTGGCTTTGGCTATTTTTGTCATCATACCTCATAGCCTACCTTGGAAATAAAAGCATCGCGATCGCTTCATTTGGTAAGTCCATCGTGGACGATTCATTTGTTTAGAGTGTCAAGGCCCGCAGATATATGAAATTTTCAACCTACACGTAAAAAGGATATCAACATAGGCTTAATTATGGTCAAACATTGTTCGATTTGAACGAAACTCACTATACAGGGGTTTCCTGAGCCAAGGAACTGGAACCTGAGGTAGCTTTTTCTACCAGGGGACGCTACCTAATCGTGGAATACACTCCACGTGATTTAGGTGTTAATAAATACAGTATAATGATTTAACTATTATGCACTTAAGTTTTGAAATAATTATCGCGGGGAAGCCGCGGGCACATGTTATCTTCTATATTAATAAAAGGAAGTGTCTGTCCTCCGTCTGTCTGTCCTCCGTCTGTCTGTCCGCGATGCCCAGCGAAATCTACTCAACACAGAGATCTGAAATTTTATAAGTAGGCGGACTAAAGGGTCGGAATGTGCACCTCGAAGCCGGAATTTTAATTTTCGCCTCCGTTCGTGAGTTATGAGTGAAAAACTGGCAGAAAACGTGCATTTTTTTGCGTTTTAGAAGCATCAGTTTCAGTAATAAATTTCAATATCAAATCACTTACAGATGGCTTTGGCTATTTTTGTCATCATACCTCATAGCCTACCTTGGAAATAAAAGCATCGCGATCGCTTTATTTTGTAAGTCCATCGTGGACGATTCATTTGTTTAGAGTGTCAAGGCCCATAGACATATGACATTTTCAACCTACACGGAAGAAGGATAATCAACCCTAAATATGGTCAAACATTGTTCGATTTGAACGAAACTCACTATACAGGGGTTTTCTGGGCCAAGGAACTCGAATCTGAGGTCGCTTTTACCAGGGGACGCTACCTAATCGTGGAATGCACTCCACGTGATTTAGGTGTTAATAATTATAATTTGAAATAATTATCGCGGGGGAAGCCGCGGGCACATGCGGACACATGCTGTTTGTCTGTCTGTCCACGATGCCCATCGAAATCTACTGAACGTAAAGATCTGAAAATTTAAAGATAGATGGACTGAAAGGTGGGCGAATGCACCTCGAAGCCGAATTTTTAATTTTAGCTTTCGTTCGCGAGTTATGAGTGAAAAACTGGCAGAAAACGTGATTTTAGCGCTGTCGAAGCATCAGATTTCAGTAATACATTTCAATGTCAAATCAATTGCAGTTGGCTTTGGCTATTTTTGTCATACCGTGGAAATAAAAGCATCGCGATCGCTAGATTGTTGTAAGCCCACGCTGGTCGATTCATTTATTTAGAATGTCAGGGCCCGTAGACATATGAAATTTTCAACCTACACGGAAGAGGGATAGGCCTAAATATGGTCAAACATTGTTAGATTTGGACGAAACTCACTGTACAGGGGTATTCTGGGCCAAGGAAATCGAATCTGAGGTCGCTTTTACCAGGCGACGCTATCTAATCGTGGTATGCAGTCCACGTGATTTAGGTGTTAATAAATATAATGATTTAACTATTATGCTCTTAATTTTTAATTTTTGAAGTAATTATCGTGGGCGAAGCCGCGGGCACATGCTAGTGACTTATAAGATAAACAATAGTAATTGGGCGATTGCTAAAGATTATTAGTCAATACCAAGTCCGCATCGCATGAATGGAATATTCTGAATAATCTGATTAGTAGGGACCGGATTTTTAGGTTTTTAAAAACCCTGTTTTAGGTTTTCCAATTGGTGAAATAGTTTTTTTCAGGTTTTTGTCCAAAATATCGTTTTCGGGTAGAATAATTCGTTTAATGAATTGAAGAAAGAAAGCATAAACAATCAAAGAAGCAGTGAAAATAAGATTGTCTCACATTTCCTGGTTACAATATATCACTAAATATCTTTCAAGAATCTCTCGACTGTGAAGTTCTTCCTGTTATCTCCTAGAATACATTTGAAGGCAGAAAATGTCCTTTCAACCTCACATGACGTCAACAATGGTAGTTCGTACGAATATTTTAAAAGGAATACGCCGGTACTCTTACACTTCCTCTCTTGATACTGTCATCCTAGACCAAGGCTTGTAAACTACAGAGGTAGCGTATTCCGGCGAGTTTATAGGACAGGGGGTTGCGGCGAGCAGGCGAGTGTGTGACGTCACAAGATTCCAGATCTCGCAATTTTCAGTTTTTACTCAGTCTAGAAAATCTTACACCGCGTGATTAAACTCGTAACCTTTAATTAACCCGTGGTCGGATTCCTGTGAAATTTATACAGAAATAATCTACACACATCAGCCCTACTGATGGTTAAAACAGAGCCTTAAAAAAGCGGACACAAATGTTTTTATTTCATTTTATAAACATCACCCGTTACACAAAATTCATGGAGGGAGAAGCAAATTTCACTATGCGACAATTTTTTGTATTTTTGTGTCCCGAAAAAACTTCAAGCGAGAAAGTTTTAGTGAAATAATTGAATTTTAATACAAATGAAGTTCCAGCCCCATATCTCGAATGGTTTACGAGTAATTGAGTGGTAATTATTCCGGGCGCTTCAAGGTGTCAGAATGATTTGGCGCTTCAAGCACGACAGGTGCCGAGAGCATGGTGCCGCTGACAAAGCTTCTACCTACTGATCTCGGCCGCTTGACCGCAGTCTTTTAGGATAGATATTACCAGTACATACTGTTTTTAATAATACAAATGGAAGGTGCTTTAGAAAGTGCAATTAACTGAACCATTATGCCGGGCCAGATATGTGCTGTGGCAGTGTGTAACAGTAATTTTGTAGATTGTAGAAAACAGCTAAGATGTGAACTGTTCTGTTATTCAAGTTACTTAAAATGTTCTTCTGATTCTACAGCATTTGTCTTTAAAATCTTGTAAAAATCTCCCAAAGGATCTAGATTTGAATAGAAATTATATAATACAGGTAGGCCTATATAACAGCTAAAGGGTGATTTGTTCTAATATTTTGTTGCCTAGAAAATATTCCTCATTCTAGAGGTTATGTTAGTATAATTTGATGAAAATTTGTTAAAGAATGTATCCTATATTTGTATAGAAATTGTACCTTATAATAAGGGTAGAAAACAACTACGGGAATTTTTATGTATCATTATTAACATGTACAGTACTAATGTTATTATTACATTGCGTAGACTATTGTAGAGTATTAATTTGTGTTAATATTGTAATCAAAGCAATACATTTATATTAATAATAATTTTCTCCGGGTTATATGGGGTAAGTTATGTAGGTAATGATTGGTGAAACACGGCCAAAAGTGTACATCTGTATGCAAATTATGTGACGACAGAGATAATATAGACCTAATAAACTAAGGGATGGTTTGTGAATTGCAGGGCAGGGAAACTTTCATGAGCAGCACAACGAAAAGAGGCGCAGGATCTTTAAAATCGACGTCTCAACATAAGAAAAAGGACACAAATTGCTTCGCAATGCATTCTACATAAATCACACAATATTTCAAAGGATTTTTCCATGAATTTTTCATTAAAAGGTATCATCGTCTTGCCCTAACTATAACCCGATAGCATGCTCTTAAAGCCTCGGCAATTCAATTTTAACTGTAATACGTTTTCATGTTGATAAATTATATTAAAATATGAAAAGGGCGTAACAAGATATTAAACTAATAAGGCATTTGATAAGGTAATTAGAAATAAAAGTTACTTGCACAAAGGATCAAAAAATAAAATAAATAATTCAACAAATATCTAAATAACAGTAGTGCAGATTTACAAGATTAGGAAAAAGTTTAATTCATTCTTTTTCCCCAGCGGGTCAATCTTTCAGTATGGGTACAAGTAGCCAGTTAATATCCTTTATTATTGAGTCCACGATTAAAATATTTAAGGATTTTTACGTAATTGCTAGTAGGCCTATTTTATAGAATAAAAAATACCTCTGTACCGTTCCGATAGCTTTATCGCCTTGAGTAATTACCACTCTATTGGCCAAGTGCACCGACCCCGATTAGTGTAATCAGCGTTTATAATTTCTTCCTAACCTATGATTAGGGAAAGTTATGGAGCATCAACCTCGATTAGTGTCGAAATCACCGATTACCGTTGATTAAACTTAAACAGTCAAAATCGGGCGGTTACTGAAGCTAAACAATGATTAGCAGTTTGCTGAAATGGCGGGGGTCGACTGCAAACAATAGATGAGACTTTCTTCTTCTCATATTTCTCTTTTTAGACGAATTAGGTCTCGATATTAATGTCATCAGTATCATAATACCATTTTTCCGAACTGTAAGGTACAATAAATATTATATAAACACATCTCATAGACCTACAAAGACGGTTTTAAGTCTCGAAGCACGACACAAGAGAAGCCTTACCGGTTCACATTGCCCATATTCAAGCAATGTTCGTAACGTCGTTCTTGGCTGAGTGGTTATAGTACTGAGGTGTGGTGCAGGAGGTCGCAGGTTCAAATCCCGGTCGCGGCTAATTTTTTTTTTATCATAATATTTTTAAGTTTAATTAGTGTACCGGTACTGTATGAAATTTTAAGAATTCACTGTCAGTAATAAGTAATAATAATAATAATAATAATAGTAATAATAATAATAATTTTATTTCGTCCCTGTATCAAATACAGACATGATGTTGGACATGTCCGAAACTTACAATCTGAATTATATATAGTTATACAATAGATATACAATAGAGATACATGCTAAGGCTCTCCATTTCATAGTTCTTCTATCCTGTAGAGTGCTTTTGCATAGGTATTATTTAAATTTATTGGCGAATTTTGTCCCGATACACTGTTTTATACTGTCTGGTAGTTTGTTATAAAATTTTACCCTGATTACATATGGATCCCTTTCCGATGCTTTTTTATTGTGCCCTATTGTGTATAAGTTCTTTCTTGATCATGTGTCTGTTGAATGAGGAAATGAATTTGTATAATATTTGAACATTTATTTCTCACTCACATTACAATAAAAATGAAAATTTCTGTACATGAATAAATAAAATAATCTTTACACTTGATTTCTTAAATGATCTGTGAACAATATTCAAATAGCTCAAATTAAATATAAATACATGAGCTTAGTTATGATTTCTTGAACTTGAATCTTTCAACATAAGGATTACTCTTTGACTAAATGAAATCTTCAATTAAATGAGTTTTACAGCTTACCAAAACCAACGGCCTGAGTCTGCAGGCTCTGCAAGAATGTAAAATTATACCTTTTCTTCCTTTGACATAAATGGTGAGTTAATTATATACAGAACAAAGATATTACACTGTCTTCCTTTGAAATAAATGGTGAGTTAATTATATACAGAACAAGATATTACACTGTCTTCCTTTGAAATAAATGGTGAGTTAATTATATACAGAACAAAGATATTACACTGATTATATTTACAAAAGTATTTACAAGACTATTTACAGGAGTAAACGTGATAGACTTTCAATATTGCTATTTGCAAGATTTCAATATGAGTTTAAGCTTCTTTCATTTGTCAATAACAAAAAAAAAGCATGTTCAATGTAAGAAACTAAGTTTCTTTACCTTTAGTGTTTCATAATTACGTAGAAAACGCCTACCATAATGGCGTCGAATGGAGTAGAAGAGTTGATTATGCAATCGGCCTGGAAGTCTTGAACAATGACTGCATCTCAGCATGACGTCCTGTAGTGATATTTTAAGGTTGTAGTATATAGACAGAAACGTAACTAGCAGTTTCCGTCAGCTTCAAGTGATGACTTCATCCGACTTGGATGGCGATGCAGAGTAGAATGATTTTACAGAAAGTGAACATGTGCCACTTGAGGCAAAGTAGCAATGGCTGACGTGTCCATCCCCTCCCAGCATGCAACACGGAAACTGCGCATGCTCGGCAGCAGAGAACGAAAAAGATCACAGAACTTGAAACAAAAGCAAAGAATATAAGAAACACTAAACAAAAAACAAAACCTTAAATACTGTTGAGACGGTATTTAACAGTGTCGTACTGATGTATCTCTTTTATTGTGACATTCATTTTTTTTTATTTTACAAGAAAAACTACCCTGAATATATATAAGGATATTACAGTTATTACTGCCCTGTATAATTCTTGGTGAATAATTATATGAGGTATTGACAGATAATTCATGAAGTTTTATTCAGTAGACTGCAGTCTGAATCATTATGACAGTTTATTATATTATATAAAGACAGTGGGCGTGAATTTTTAAAATATTATACGGTAAACTGTATTTTCGTTTTTAAAATATTACAAAAGAAAAAAAATACAGACACAAAGCAGTAGCAGCGCATTCTATAAAGTCTTATATAGAACACTGTATTTCAGTTTTTAAAATATTCTGAAAGCAAAATATATATATTAGGCAGTGAAGTCTTAACATGTTAAACGGTACAGGGTATTTATGTTTCTTAAATATATGAAAGCAAAACAAAAGAAAAAACAAGGCTATGACAGTGTATTTTTGAAATGCAAGTATTCATGATATAAAAGCCAAAGAAAACACAATGTACAGACGGTGACTTTGAAGAGAGTTATTATATCTGGAATATCTTGAACGGAATGAAAACGAGCGAAGAAATTTTATAGTGCAGCGAGGAAATCCTTTCGAAGAACTTTCCTAACTGTATTGAGGTATTATGCTACCTGATCATTCAATATTGTTGTAGGGGACATTGGAAATATGCTCAGAACTGCAGCTCGAATTATACATGATGAAAGCAATGCAATGACCTCACTGACTCGCCGATACATAATAATATGCTTCCCTATATCACAGGCAGAGCAGAGAATATCCTCGCTCCTCCATGGTGTCTTCTTGTTAACTTCTTCTTCTTCTTCCTCTAGGTAATGGCCTCGTGAACAGAAGAATGCGTTCATTATACTCCGCTCGCTTTCCGATTTTATGCTCTGTGTTTAAACAAGCCGCCAGCTAAACACAGTTCCGTAAACAGAGATTAGGAATGGTGCTCCACATTTCTTTTTAATCATGTTTAAAATCTTAAACGTGTGTAGGTAAACACTGTTTAACCAAATCTTAATCACTGTTGATGCACTTGGCCAATACTCGTAAACCATTCAAAATATAAACGTGCTACTTGATGTATAATAAAATTCAAATATTTCCCTAAAACTCACATGCTTGAATCATTTTCTGGTCACAGAAATAAAATAAGCTCACATGCTTGAATCATTTTCTGGTCACAGAAATAAAAAAATTGTCGCATTAGTCAAATATGCTTCTTCCTGAACATTTCACGGTCGTCACAAATCACTCCGACACTGAAGCGCATGGAATAATTGCCACTCAATTACTCGTAAACCATTCGAGATATGGGGCTGGAACTTCATTTGTATTAAAATTCAATTATTTCACTAAAACTTTCTCGCTTGAAGTTTTTTCGGGACACAGAAATACAAAAAAGTGTCGCATAGTGAAATTTGCTTCTCCCTCCATGAATTTTGTGTAACGGGTGATGTTTATAAAATGAAATAAAAACATTTGTATCCGCTTTTTTAAGGCTCTGTTTTAACCATCATTAGGGCTGATGTGTGTAGATTATTTCTGTATAAATTTCACAGGAATCCGACCACGGGTTAATTAAAGGTTACGAGTTTAATCACGCGGTGTAAGATTTTCTAGACTGAGTAAAATCTGAAAATTGCGAGATCTGGAATCTTGTGACGTCACACACTCAAGTGCTGCGATTGGTCTATCCCGGAATACGCAACCTGTATAGTTTACTGATCTTGATCCTAGACGACATTGGGTTGAACGAAACGCTGGTAGTATTAATTTCAACCCGACAAAAACTGTCTCTCCGCAATACATCGATTTCTCAACTGACAAACAAAAAAGACAAAAAAGTAGCCTAAATTAAATATTTTAGGTTTTATATCCCGTTTAGGTACATTTAGGTTTTTATACCCCATTTAGGTATTTTTAGGTGCCACAGAATTAATGTGGGTGAATCCTATGGACATGATTCGAAAAAGTATATGATCGCTTTTTGTTTTGGAAGTAAGGAAAAAAATAGGTAAAAACCTAAGAATCCGGTCCCTACTGATTAGAATAATAATAATTACTACTGATTAGAATAATAATAATTACTAGGGACCGGATTCTTAGGTTTTTACCTATTTTTTTCCTTACTTCCAAAACAAAAAGCGATCATACACTTTTTCGAATCATGTCCATAGGATTCACCCACATTAATTCTGTGGCACCTAACAATACCTAAATGGGGTATAAAAACCTAAATGTGCCTAAACGGGATATAAAACCTAAAATATTTAATTTAGGCTACTTTTTTGCCTTTTTTGTTTGTCAGTTGAGAAATCGATGTATTGCGGAGAGACAATTTTTGTCGGGTTGAAATTAATACTACCAGCGTTTCGTTCAACCCAATGTCGTCTAAGATGACAGTATCAAGAGAGGAAGTGTAAGAGTACCGGCGTATTCCTTTTAAAATATTCGTACGAACTACCATTGTTGACGTCATGTGAGGTTGAAAGGACATTTTCTGCCTTCAAATGTATTCTAGGAGATAACAGGAAGAACTTCACAGTCGAGATTCTTGAAAGATATTTAGTGATATATTGTAACCAGGAAATGTGAGACAATCTTATTTTCACTGCTTCTTTGATTGTTTATGCTTTCTTTCTTCAATTGTATAATATTGTCCCAAAGCAAGTTTACTCAAATTTAAGTAAATTTTGTTAAGTTAAGCTTTACAAGTATTATGTATTGAATCCTATGTAGCACATTCAAATTCATTAAACGAATTATTCTACCCGAAAACGATATTTTGGACAAAAACCTGAAAAAAACTATTTCACCTATTGGAAAACCTAAAACAGGGTTTTTAAAAACCTAAAAATCCGGTCCCTACTAATCAGATTATTCAGAATATTCCATTCATGCGATGCGGACTTGGTATTGACTAATAATCTTTAGCAATCGCCCAATTACTATTGTTTATCTTATAAGTCATTATGCTTGCGAGGGTCGGAAAGACGCAATTTTTTTTTGTAGATGACACACTAATGTTTCTTCCTGGATGGACACTAGAAATATGTATATTTAAATTTGAATCTTCCTTTAAATGTCTTATAAATCACACAAGTCACAAATAAACGAAGGTGACATTGTGGCATAAAATCTATACTTAGAAATTACTAATGAATGAGGGCGTATAACCTAAATAAGTATAATTTTAAATTTATACATAGCTTACTTAATATTACGGAAAATTACTCACAGATGGAAGTCAGAAATATCAATAATGATGACAAACACTTGTAACTACATTTAGCTCCCGAACTACTAACAATAAGCGAAATTAAAATCACACAAATCAAGAAATAAGACAAAGATGGCAACTGCACCTGCACTTTAGCGCCAAAACTGTATCAAATTAGCTAAAAGAGAGGAAAGATTCGGGAGGCCATCGGAAACAAGGAGTCCCCTGATCGGAAACATTCGTATGAGCAAATCTCAGACAGTTGCGCAGTAGAAGTGTCTGGAGATTCTTGTACTGGCGAAGAAAATGCCTGAACAAGAGGGAGTGCTTCATGGGTAGTCTGTTCCCGTCACCACGGGGCTGTGGTTTAAGCGAGAAAACTGCTGCTTTCCAATCCTCATTTTTAGTGCAACAGACTACCCATGCAACGGAGGGAGTGGTTTCCAGTTCACCTTCACCACGGCCGACTTGAAACACGCTGCCGCTTGCAGGATCTCAGTGTCTCCTAGCTTGGCGTGGTGGCATGGCGGGCAATTCAAAACTACAGATACATTTATAGTAAAAACCAACATTCGTGATATTGAAAATAAACTTTAAAAATACGTATTTTAAAGGAAAAATACTGGTGAAGTGCTACTTCACCTACTTCCCCTGAATAGCCGCCACTGCATGGCAGATCAAGGAGGAAATTATTTATCTTTTTGTGGAAATTTAAATAAGAAGAAGGGATTTCATTTTTAAACGAACAGATCAAGCTTGAACTGTAACAATTTATATTAAAGTAAGTAAAAAAAAATCATTTTATTCTTTTAGGGTTTTATCAAATTTCTGAATAAATTTTCTTTTGTATATCTATGTTTAATTTTACACAATTTTAAAACAAAGGTAAACAAATTCTGGAGCAGCACCCCAAATGATTTTAGCTACGAGCCGCCACTGCTTAAAATCTCACTCAAATCATAAGAACTCGCAGTATTTTTCTCAAGCAGGTGCCATAATAACATTCTTAAAACACATAAAGAAATCGTTCGACATGCATGATATTAGTATCACCAATGTAGCATCCTTACAACCATAAAGAATGCACTTTCTTAGTCTGGATACGAAAGGCTTGAATTGCTAGAAATGGATTTTCTTAATTACCTCAAGCAAGTGAAACTGGCTAGTGAGAACGAAGGAAAATCGTTTCTAAGCAAAGAAACTTACGAAGTCATTCTTGTGGTGACAATATCAACAGTGGTGTGTATAAGACATCTTCTTCAATCAACTTTTCAATTCGTCGTAACTCAGGCATTTAATAGTGATCCTAAAGGATGAATTTTTAGTCGACTCCGGCAAATGTCTTAAATGCCCGAGCTGTCATCTTCAGCCTTAATAGAATATTGAAGACAGGAATGTTAGCGATTCCTCCAACCAGCAATGTAGAGGGAGAACGTAGAACTGCTCACACTGTGAGCTTTGAGGGACCGGTGTCGCGGTCATGAATCCTCAATACGATATTGTGTGCGTGTTATTGGAGACACCATTTTGTCGCTTTAAGGAATCCGACAAAAAGGGACTTTTAAATTGTGGACGTCCTACCGAAATTCTGGGGTCATGTGGTACAAAAAAAGTGAAAAATATAGGTAAATGCTACAATATTAGTTTCAAAGCATCGTGGTTTAAAGAATTCCCATGGCTGTGCTCTTCTCCAGCTCTCTAGAAATTGTTTTGTTGTCCATGCTTGCTTCTTAACAATAAAAGCAACGTTTGGAATAGAGAAGGATATGCTGGCATATTGAATACTAGCATGTGCCCGCGGCTTCGCCCGCAATAATTATTTCAAAAATTAAAAATTAAGAGCATAATAGTTAAATCATTATATTTATTAACACCTAAATCACGTGGACTACATACCACGATTAGATAGCGTCGCCTGGTAAAAGCGACCTCAGATTCGATTTCCTTGGCCCAGAATACCCCTGTACAGGAGTTTCGTCCAAATCGAACAATGTTTGACCATATTTAGGCCTATCCCTCTTCCGTGTAAGTTGAAAATTTCATATGTCTACGGGCCTTGACATTCTAAACAAATGAATCGACCAGCGTGGGCTTACAACAATCTAGCGATCGCGATGCTTTTATTACCACGGTATGACAAAAATAGCCAAAGCCAACTGCAATTGATTTGACATTGAAATGTATTACTGAAATCTGATGCTTCGACAGCGCTAAAATCACGTTTTCTGCCAGTTTTTCACTCACAACTCGCGAACGAAAGCTAAAATTAAAAATCCGGCTTCGAAGCGCATTCGCCCACCTTTCAGCCCATCTATGTTTAAAATTTCAGATCTCTGCGTTCAGTAGATTTCGCTGGGCATCGCGGACAGACAGACAGACAGACGGAGGAAGACAGACACTTCCTTTTATTAATATAGATGACACGATCGTTACGCAAACACTCAGATTCGGCAGAGCACATCAAGTGTCAGGTAAACTTTAGAAAATCTAAATCTAAATACAATTTCAGATTCTCTACAGAAAAATGCCAGACTGTACACCGGATAGTACAAATGAAAACGTGCGTTTGAACAGACTTTTTCTAAAGTTGTGAATGATACAGTTAAGTAAGCAAGATTTGTCATTTCGCGGTCACGATGAAACAATAGACTCAATAAATCGTGGGAATTTTAAAGAAATGTTAAAGGTGCTGGTATCAACAAGTCCTGTAGAAATACAGAACCAGTATTCAGTGTATTCAGTGGCGAACAAAAACCATTCGGAATGAACTAATTGAGTGTATTTCAGACTACATCAATGACTTTGTAAAAACTGATTTGGAAACTGCTGTTTTTTTCTGTCCAGGTGGATGACACGACATATATTGCACAGGTGTCTCAGTGTTCTGTAATAGTGAGATTAGTTAATGATGAAGGTGGAGCGTTTCTTAGGTTTCTATGATGGAAATGCCGATAGAACATCCCAATCTTTGTTTGGTTTATTGGACAACATCTTGAGACCATTTGGCTATGAATAAAAATTAGTAGGGGAGTGTTATGATGGTGCAAGTGAGATGTCTGGCCATTTAAACGGACTTCGGAAAAAAGGTTAAGGAGAAAGCTCCTTTTGCAGTATTTGTACACTGTTTGGAACTCCGCCTAAATCTAGTCTTAGAGCAGAGTTGTAAAAATATACGAAAGTGCCGCATATTTTTCTTCTATTACTGGAATTCCTGTTTTTTTTCCACCACTCAGCAAAGAGAACCTACGCAATTAATTCTGCATCGGGACCACCCATTCCAACTCTAACATCTCTTCGCTGGAGCTCCAACTCGAAATTATTGCGTAATTGTGGATGACTGGGAAAAGTTGAAAGAGATTTCGTACCCATAGGCGGTAAATTCCTGTGAAAAGTCTGATGATACTTCCTCTCGACTTGCTAGAGGTTTTCTTTACGACACGACTTCACATTTCTGGTAGTAGTGTTTCATGACATATTTTGTTTGACAGATATATTGTTCGATGTTTTGCAGAAGAGGTCGTTAGATGTTCACTATTGCATATAAAAAATAAGGACTACTTGTGATATGCTAAGAAGCAAGAGGAACGAACTGTATTTTTCAATTATCTTTGAAAAGGCCAGCAAAATGACGGATCTGCGCCTAACACGAGAGTACAGTTCCCGTTCTCGGGATGAATGTGTCCAGATGTTTCGAGCATTGTATTACGAAATTTTGGATAACATTTTGATGGAAATGGATGAGAGATTTCGCGACTGTGAAAAAATTCAATTTGTTTGCCTTGCTGATACCACACAATTTGAAAAGTACCACAAATATTTTCCATCTAGTGCCCTTGAAAACTTGCAAGATTTCTTTGGACCTGTGTTTCCTAATTCACATCGCTTAAAAAACGAACGAATGAGAAGTACAGAAATATTTCCACCGGAAAGATGTTAGAATTAAAAGTAAAGTAAGAAAGCGTTCCATAGATTCCATAAAAGTCTGATGATTATAGGATGTGGAACTTGTCAAAGCATTAAACAGAATTACATTTATAAACTATTAACCTATTAACATATTATTTCTCGTAAAGTCATCAACAGAGTAGAAGCTGTGTGCATTTAATTATTTCTTAATCAATAATTTCATTTCTTTTGGTTTGTTAGTAAATTTTTTAATCCCTTTTGGAAGTTTGTTAATGAATTTAATTCCAGAATAGTAAACACCTTTTTGATAACAGCTGAGATTTGGCCTGGGAATATGTAAATCTGATTTCCTTCTAGTGTTGATTTTATGTAGGTCAGAGTTAGTTTCGAAATTATCTATGTTGTCTATTACAAAGTGTAATATTTGCCAAAGATATTCACTAGCCAAAGGTTTTAGCTGCCTGAAATGGCTCTGCATGACTGCCTTCTTTGTGTCCCAGTGATAATACGTAAAGCCTTCTTTTGCAAAATAAAAAACTGTTTTACAGTATGTAGAACATCCCCAGAAAATAATCCCATAGCTCATGATAGAATGAAAATAGGCATAATAAACAGTTATCAACATGTTTATATTTCCTAGATTTTTTAGGGATCTCATTACATAGCATGCACTACTCACCTGTGGTACTATAATATAATATTGTAACAAGGGCTCGTCGGGGTTCGAAATCAGAACACCTAGTTTCTAATTGAAGGATGGAGGTTTCTTTATTCCCTATAAAACAGTGGTCAGTACAGCCAGAAAAATTCTGAATGTTCTCCAAATCACTCTTCTGTCCGGTGCTCACTTCCACGTCACAGCACTGTCCCAGTCCCGTCCAGATCAGCTCACCAGCTCCTCCGTTCACCCTTCTCTCCGGTCACTAGTTCCCCGTTGACTAGGTCTTCCGTTCGCGGGTCCCTTCGTTGACTAGTCCCTCCGGTCACTGGCTCCTCAGCTTCCCAAGCCCTCAGCTGCGCTGATCGGTTCACTCCGTCCAGGTCCTCAGCTCCTCAAGTCACACTTACTTGAGGTCGCGCTGATCAGTGCTCTCCGTCCAGTTCACACTCTGACGCTGACTCTCTCCCGCTGTTACTGACTGTTACGGACTGACTGTTCTCCTCACTCATTGACTGGCTCATCACTCCTCGCGGACTGACTCCCTCTGACTGGCCGTTGCTGTTACTCTCCTCGACTGACTGTCTCTCTGACTGACTGTCTCTCTGACTGACTGCTACTGTTACTCTGACTCTCTGCTACTCACGAACTGAACTGTCTCAACTCTGACTTTCTGACTGACTCTGCTCGCTCGCGGTCCTATATATAGGCCCGACGAATATTCCAGAGCCGGTGTCTCGAAAGTTCCGCCCGCGTGGAATCTGGAATGCGCGCTGCGCTGCGCGGGCACACCTCTTAGCGCGAGCTCCTCCCTACAGGCCTTCCCCCGAAGCGTGACCCAATAGCCGTGCCGATGTCACGCCAACTGGCGCTCGTCTACCACCCGTCTACTAGAATGCCGCGATGTTTCTAGACTCCGTCGTTCTGGCAATTTCTGGGTGAGTCCTTTTTCTGTCAGTTTCTAGGCGAGTCTTTTCGGGGCTTTGTGACAATATATTATATTCGATATGGTTTTTCCAGTTTAAATTTTCATCAATCTTCAAACCCAGAAACTTAGTTGAGCTCTCCTTTGCTGTTGGAATATTATAGCATACATAATCTAAATTTATATCCCTGGAATTTTTTGTTTTGAAATTTATTAGGTATTGTTTTGTTCAAATTTTGACGGATTTTGTGCAACAAACCAAACATCCATATGACTAAGGCCCCGTATTACCACCTGCCGACAATTCCTCCTGATACGTGACTTCCAGATAGCTTAACTAGAAGATGTCGTGTAATACCACCGCTGAACTGCTACCGGGAAGATCGCAGTAAATATTTGTAAAATGGTCCTTAGCTCTTTGAGCAAAGAGGTGCGTTTGTTGTAGTTCGGTAGGCGTCCGCTAGGTGTGGCAGCTCGGATTTGTATTTCTACAATTGAATTACACAAGAACATATCGTTTTAAGTGCATTAATCGATTTGTGCAATTCTATTTCATTCATAAGTGAGCATAAAATGACTTTTTTGTGTAAATTAAATCTTCTGGCATCAGTTCTAAAATTCAGATGGCCAAGGACGCTTCGCGGTGCTGCCATCTTGCTTCAACCAAGCTTTCCTAACTAGCAGTTGGAAATTTGTCAGCCACTCCATCCTCCTGCTAGCTTATCTGGAAGTTGACTTCCCACACAGATTTCGTCAGGAGATCACAATACGCAATTCTCGGCCAACTTCCAGATAGGTTTTCTATCTGGCAGATAAATATGATATCAGGGGTTCGTCGTACAAGCCCTAAGTGTATCATTTATTTAAATTTTCAGATTTTCTGGATTTTCAGAAGTAACGATTATGCTTGTATCATCCTCGAAAAGTGTTGGTCTCGATATTGTTTTTTCATAAGATGCTAAATCGTTTACATAATGCTATGAATAGTAAAGGTCCTAGAATTGAACCTTGCGGGACTCCATGATTAATTGTCTCCCAATTAGAAAAATAATCTTGGTTCAAAACAGCTGATTTTACACATACTTTTTGTTTCCTATGAGTCAAATAAGACTTGATTCAATTGAAAGTAATGTCATTTATTCCATAATACTCTAGTTTTCTCAGCAATATTTTATGATTCACACAATCAAAAACCTTTGTCAAATCACAAAAGAGGCCTGCTACGTATATTTTCTTATTCATTGCTTCCAGGATTTCCTTTGTAAAATTATGCAGTGCATTTACTGTTGATATTCCTTTCCTAAATCCAGACAGTTCAGGGCTTAGAATATTATTTTGTTCTAAATATTTGCCTAAGTGCACGAGCATGATCTTTTCAAAAATTTTAGAAAAAGCTGTTGGTAAAGATATTGGACCGTAGTTAGAAAAATCTTTTGTATCTCCTTTTTTAAAAAGAGGTTTAATCATGGAAGACGACTGGGAAAAATGCCTGTGATCAGGGATACATTGCAGAGATGGCTTAACGGTTTGCTAATTGAGTCTGTACAGGATTTAAATATTATCGTTGGAATTTCATCATATCCAAAATATCTTTTACTTTCAAGCGATTTTATAACAATCTTAATTTCTTTCTCAGTTGTGGGTAATGTTAGAATTTGAGTATCAGTCGTGAATGGTCTATCCATGAAATTCAGTGGATTAAAGTTGGAGAGAGGTAATTTTAGATTTTCAACTACATTTAAAAAATAAGCATTAAAAGTGTTGGCTATTGTTTGCGGATCTTCTATTATCTTGTTTCCTATTTGAAAATTTGAAAGTTTATCAGACTTCATTGATTTACCTGTATGTTCTTTTACGATATTCCAGGATGTTTTTATTTTCTTATCAGATTAATCTATCAGTTTATTATAGTATAGTTGTTTTGCTGCTTTTATTACAGAGTTTAATACTTTACAGTATTCTTGAGTTTTGTCCATTCTGTAGCGATAATCTTAATGATTTATGTATAGCGTAGAGCTTTATCACTGGTACTCACTACTAAATTGCGGTATTTTGTTACCTGTTGGAGCGCTTTCAACCGCATGGAGCGGCCATCTTCAGCAACTGACTTCCGTGGTGTTGTTGTTGTTGTTGTTGGGAAGACATTTCTGGATAACTGTATCGTACAGCGCGTGCGATTTGAATTGTAACTGTTCGTTTAGGATGTTGGTGTTGTCTTGTGTGGTGTGTCTGTATATTTCATATTGTTCGAGTGTGTTGAGTGTGTGACCTTTGTGGTTAATGTGTAGGATTTCCATGTCTGTATTGATGTCTGCGTATTCGTGTCCTGTGGATATTATATGGTTTGCATATTTTACAGTATTTTAAATATTTTTTTATTTTAGAACAGGATTGTTTAATTTCCTACTGAGTGTATATAATTATCTTTTAGTGGTACATGATATTTTAATACCTTTAGTAATCCACTTGTTTTCTTCATGTAGTAGCGTTTTACAAATATTTGGAAAGCTATGTTCAAAGTACTTTATAAAGAGATTACCGCAGCGACTTTGTATCTGGGTAATTGTTTTTAGGTGGTTGGGGAACAAAATGTACAATTCTGTCATACGCCGATGTAAACATGATAAAATCGCTTCTCTTAAGTAGAGAGTGGGAAGGTTTTTGATAGTACGACTCTAGCATTCCAGTTTATAAAGTATTCAATACGCTCCAGTCTTACTGTTTACGATCGAGTCAATGTTTGAAACTCTTACGTAATCGCCTTCATTCTATGATTTTTCTCTCCTTCAATTCAGATATGATTTCTTGTATCTCGCTGTGATGAGAATAAATCCCTGCCGCAGATGAGGACAAAAGTAAACGTAATCTGTCAATGAGCTCATTCGGATCAGGCCAGTATTTATAATCACATTTACGACTCGTATGTACTTCTGTATGGTGCGACGAAGCCTCGTTGGAAGAGTCGAAATCTTGTTCTTCTTTTTCAACATCATCTTGTTCTTCCTCTTCTTCTTCTTCTTCTTCTTCTTCTTCTTCTTCTTCCTTATCCTCTTCAGGAAATAATTTCGTAATAACTTGTAGATATTTGTGAGTATTATCTCTTCGAATGTTTTCGCTTTCGTCATAATTTACTTTGTGCGCGCTAGTTTTTTTCAAAATCTCCTTATACATGGCTAAGTCATAACAGACATATAAATGTTTATTAGGATTACTTTTCGTCAATAGTTCAAGTAACCCAGAACAAACGATATATCTCTTGTCACAAACATAGAGGTTATCATTTTTAATGGTAACGGGGAATTTACCAATGTTGAATACCTGCCTATCAGGATCTCATCTCATACCGTAAATATCATCATCATTATTTCTCGGTCTATGTTGAACGAGTTTCTGGACATAAGGCGCTGACACTTGACCGTAGACATTTTCTAACAGGTATTTATATTGCTTCTGCAGAGTTTGATCAGAGGAGTGAACAGATTCGTATTCCATCTCCGACTCTTCAGATTCTTCTTTACCGATGTTCAGGGGGGGAGTTATCGGGTTTATAATTTCACCAATTTCTTGTTTGGATTGAAGATTGGATTTTTTTAGCGCTAAATATTTATTCCGCATAGATTTAACATGCTCCACATCATCTGATGATATACGTTTATTTTGTACTCGTGCGATGAGTTTATGTACCATTATCAGATGCCTCCTAAGACCCGAAGTATTATGATCTTTCATTTTTATTTCAGCTTTCTTATGCTTTAACCTATCACAAAGTTTACACAAACCATATGGTTGCTCACTTCCATCGAGTAACTCGAAAAAATCATCATATTTACTGCTTGACAGTCTCGATCGGTAGCCTCCACCATCAGTACTTTGATCAGAAATGATCCCATCACTCATTTCGTAACCTCACCCTCACAGCTTCAAGGATGAAATACAACTAACTCTATTTGACATGCAGCAACTGTTTATTAAGTCTCGTTTCGTTTTCGTCTAGTTCTCGTCTCGTCTCGTTCTCGTATCGTTTCGTTCTCGTTTAGTTATCGTCTCGTCTCGTTCTAGGTCTATTTCTCTGTATATTTCGTTCTCGTCTAGTTCTCGTCTCGTCTCGATTCGTTCTCGTCTCGCTTCGTTCTCGTCTCGTTTCATTCTCGTCTCGTTCTCGGTTTATTTCTCTGTATAATTCTCGTTTTTGGTCCACTTCTCGGTATAAATCTTAAAGAACTGATCTTATGTATTTACCACAAGAACCAGAACAAGAACAACATCACAATTATAGTCATGTCTGCTTAAGGATTTGGAATGATGTGATACATATTATAACGAGAAACTATATAAAACAGATGGCTAAGGTTTGCATACTCTAAAATTTCATAAGTCATCACTAAGAATATTCTATCTGATTAAGACATGTACGTATGGAAAATAAGAAAAACATGTAGATTTGTTTGTATCTTTTCTTTTTATTGTATCCATCACCCATTATTCATAACTCAACTTATAGTGTGAGACATATTATATCACAGCTTTGGTTAGGTTAGGTTAGCTTAGGTTAGGTTAGCAGGATATTTTAAAATTATTTCTACATTAATGAAAATTCTAAGTTAGGTTAGGTAGGTTATGTTGGGTTAGGTTAGGTAATGTTAGGTTAGGTTAGGTTATGTTAGGTTAGGTTAGCAGGATGATATTTTAAAATTATTTCTACATTAATGAAAATTCTAAGTTAGGTTAGGTAGGTTATGTTGGGTTAGGTTATGTTAGGTTAGGTTAGGTTATGTTAGGTTAGGTTAGCAGGATGATATTTTAAAATTGTTTCTAGAAACATTGATAAAATGTGCCAAGGAACTTAGCCTTTCCATCAATGTAGAAATAATTTTAAAATTCGGCTACCCCACAATATAAACTAGCCTGCTTGTCTTATGTTGGTGGCTATGTGGTACAGAAAATTATGGTAAAAAAAACCCTTGTGGTGACTGTGCTTTTCTGGTGTCAAGACCAAAATGTTTCTCCGTCTTGATGGATTTAATTTAGAAGAGGGATGAGAACTGCAGTTTGAAATTTTTTCTCATTTACTCTTGTGGATTTTGAACATCACACAAGAATTTGTACTGAAAGCACACCCGTGTATACTACCCGCGCGCCACTTCTTGGGCGCTGGATTTACGGTGAAGTGAGGGTCGGGGGAACAAAACATAGCTAGTCCGCCAGTCTTTCTGCAATGTTGTCAACCAAAGAAATGACGTTTCAGCAGAATCGCGCATATGGTATTTTATGTAGTGACTTTAATATACAACTATTTTAATGCAGTCCAATAATATAACGTGCAGACGGTATTGCGTAACAATTAATTACACGTCATAAGCGTTTAGTTATCAAATAAGTCATCAAATAAGAATATTGTACATAATATAGGCTCAATATTTTTACACTGGATGACTAATTTTAAGGATAAAGAAGAGTCTTAGCAGAACATGCTTCACCATTTCGTGTTGTAAAACGTAAGAGAGGTAAGTCTTCTAAAAGTGGAGAAAGCTATAGGTTTGATTTTAAAAGTATTTAATACAAATTGTGAAAAGTTCGCTCAACTTTCAGTCCATGAAATTGACATTAGAGTTCACGGGATCGTCAGAAATTAGCACATACTGAATTCTTAAAGAGGTGAGGAAAGTGTTGCATGTACAATGAAGTGTTTGTGAAATCAGCAGTTCGAAAGATTGTATTTTTCCCCATAACTCCATGCGTCAGAAAAGATAATGTCAATAAATAAATAAATAAGAATTCTGAGACAGAATGAAAGCTTAGTATTGAAGCCACTAGATGTAAGGGTGTATACCGTACTTCGTATTTCAATGTTGTCAGTTCTACCTACGAAGTTGAACGAAGCCTACCGAATGAGGACTAGGGAGCCGAGCGCCCAAGAAATCGCGCGCGGGTAGTACATAGTCCGTACCTCAGAATGCGTGGATGTATAATAGTATATTGCGATACAAGGGCCGTAAGGCATGATTTCGGATCGAGGAAATAGTTTAATAATAATAATAACATTTATTAGTCATTAAGCATGCTATACATTGCAATAGACGTCGTTATATTAAACAACCTAGAATACTATATTCAGGCTAGTTAAATAAAAAAATTCATTAATATTATAAAATGGTGACTTTACCAGATAATCATATAAAACTGTTTTAAATCCATTAAGATTTACTGTATGTGCTTCACATGGTAGTTTATTAAACAAGGTCACAGACATAGATTTGCACCAGTGTTTAGATTTACTTAATCTGACATGTGCTTCATGTACTAAGTACCTATTTCTAGTATAATGTTCATGTATTTCACTTCTAACTGTATGATCCTTTAAATTCATTTTAATTTTAAGAATACAGTAATATATATATATATATATATATATTGACCACTGTTAAGATAGATTCTTTAATAAAAAGAGGTCTACAGTGCTCATTGTAATTTGCACCAGTCAGTATACGTACAGCTTTCTTCTGTAGACATAAAATTTTATGTATACCATTACCATTGCCCCACAGTCGATTACCATATAGGAGAACACTATTAAAAAAGCATAATAAGCATTTTTGACATAGTTTCTTGGAATGAGTTTTTTTAAATGCCGTAAGACATGTATCACTCTTGACAACCTCACACACAATGCATCTGTGTGAGGTGCCCATGTTAGTTTATTATCTAGCGTATTCCCCAGTAATTTTATAGTGTTCAAATCACTAACATTTTTCAGTGTAAACAAAAGTTTTTGTGTTTTATCTACATTCAAGGTTAGCCCATTTACTGTGAACCACTCAGAACCTTCCATTACGACATTACTATACAAGGCATCAAGTAAATTATCCTGCTCAGTAAAGTAGAAAGTTGAATCATCTACAAAGAGTACTGTCTTACTATTGACATTTGATGCTAAGTCATTAACAAAAATTAGAAAAATAAGTGGGCCCAATACAGATCCCTGCGGGACACCACTTTGTATCGGAAGTACATTGGAATATTCACTATTATAACATACAGTCTGAACACGGTCACTCAGATATGATTTAATCAATCTTAATTCACCCCCTTTTACCCCATAATATTCCAATTTGGCGCCTATGATTTCATGTGACACCACATCAAACGCCTTTTTTAAATCATGCATTACTGCTACTGTACCTTAATGTTTTTCAAATCCTGAAATAACCGCAGTGACTAAAGTCTCTACTGCATCCACCGTCGATACTCCCTTTTTAAAGCCATATTGGGCTTCAGTAATCATATTATTACTTTCAAAAAAGTCTGTTAATTGATTTTTCATCACTGTCTCAACAACTTTCGAAAAAATTGGAACAATTGATGTCGGTCTATAATTTCCCGGCTTCAATGGATCACCTTTCTTAAAAAGCCGGTATAATCTTTGAAAACACGAGGTGCTCGCGCCGAGTGTTTTCAATTTTCCGAGATCCGTAATGCGCTTACGGCACGTGTATTGCATGCTATTTTTTGCACGATGATTATTTATATCAATTTAATTATATTAATTGTGATATTACCTGAAAATATTATGTATATACATTCTTGAAGATTGATGTTTATTTCAGAAAGTGATTCGCATTTGTTGTTGTTTATGGGAACCGAATATTTGTGCTGAGGGGGGCCTTGTCCATAAAGGCTTGTATAATGAGGTGTGTCGTTATATTAATAACAGCACTGAAACGCTTACCGCACATAGCAACAAGATTGCGTGTGGGAATGTCAACTTACGATCCACGGCAACAACGTTCGTAAGTACCACTAATTGGTTAAGGAGTGCAAAAAACCTATTTTATGTGCATCGCCAAATTTCAATGCACAGTGGACAGCCATGCCCAGATTCTAAGTGACATTATGTGCCATTGTGTAATTCCTCTGTTTTTGAAAAAAAATTGCTTCTTCAATTACAGAACTTTACGAAAGAATTAAATATTTGAACGCCAAACCCCAAAGTAGGAAAATGCTACGTGTTTAATTAATTATTACGGTATTGCATCAGAAATGGTAAGTTTCATATTTGTGTAGTTTTAGATTTAAGAAAATACTTATATAATTAGGAACTATGTTTCAAAATTGGTGACTGCAGTTGGAATATCTATAATATCTGTATTTTTACCTGGCTTAATTTACATTGTCTTCTTATGAGAATAAATTGACTTTATTTCATGAAATCAGCGCCAAGTGGCCAACTTGCGAACTACATCGGTTTCACTGTTTTCACCAACGAGCTAGAATAGAGATTATAGAGTGGCTGTTGTATCCGTTACAGCGCTCTGGGTGGTGCCTTCGTGAAACATAGCCGCCATGTTTACAGCTACCTGTTACTCGTATCGTCTGCTATCTTTACGTGTAATTTGATTGCATTTGTGTGGATACTTCTGGTAAAAAATATGCCTGCTTGTTTACCGCTTCGGAACCAGATGATGCATCTCATTATGCCTCACTTCTTAAACTAATTTTGAAACTGTTTTTCACCTGTAGATTACATGACTTCTGCAGGAACAGGTCTGAGCAGGAAAGAGAAAAACAAGTGAGGCATATGTTTACAAAATTCATATTGTTCAAAGGACAGTAAGTTTGAAATAATTTCTAGGCATCTATAAGATATAAATGTTACCACCAAGAATCCCCGTCACTGTTTAAATATTTTAATAGTGTGTAAAATTGAAAATTTTTGAAGTGAAACTTCTTTAGCCGCGGTAGGGGTAAATCGAGAGCTTGTGTGACGCTCAAAATCGTCACGAAATTAGTGTTACGCTCAAAATCGTCACGATATTAGTGAGGTGTGACGGAACGGACTGCACAGAAAACAATCAACTCAATGATTAAACTTATCCAAAATTTTAAAAATTAAAAAATTAAAAATTTAAAAATCGAAAAATTAAAAATTAAAAAATCGAAAATCCAAAAAATAAAAAAACAAAAATCCAAAATTTAAAAAATCCAAAATTAAAAAACAAAATCCAAAAATCCAAAATTTAAAAAATAAAAAATCCAAATATCCAAAATTTAAAAAATAAAAACTTCAAAAATTCAAAATATAAAAAATCCAAAATTTAAAAATAAAAAATCCAAAATTAAAAATCCAAAAAATAAAAAATTCAAAGATCTAAAATTTAAAAAATGCACAATTTCAAAATTTAAAAAATTTAAAAATCCAAAATCCAAAATCCAAAAGTAAAAAAGTTTAGCAATCCAAAATTGAAAAAATCCAATAGTCCAAAATTGAAAAAATTTAAAAAAGTTTCGCTTTTGTCGCGTGGCGTTCCACGCACACTATTTTTTGAATCTTGTCAACAAACAGGTATATTTTTCTCGTGTCATTTTATTTCTTTTTTCTACCAACACTTTTTCTTCTTCTCTATATTCTACATACTTTTCTTGTAAACTCACATTACCTTTATTCTATTCTATTCTATTCTCGTTATTCTTACTTTTACGCTGATAATTATTGTAATTTTTCCTTTCTTTTCATTTGCCTATTTCCTATTTATGTAATTGTAACCATATGATGCTGTCTAATGCCTATTGCTATAAGTTGTAATGAAAATAAAATATTAATAAACATAAGAGATTGTTGCATCCTTGTTACCGGTACATGCTAGAAGTGCATACAATCCACAGAGAGGGCATTCAGCACAGATTTGTATTTTGTATTATGTAACAAGTTTGTTTTTTTCTTCTGCACCACCGAGTGACACAATATTCAGTTCTTGTTTGAGTGTGATTGGTACACTTAAATTTAGCAATTTCCGCTAGGCCTAATACGGCGTCTACTATATTGTAAATTATTCTGAGTAGGCCTATTGCATTACTACATTATTTCCTGAACTGGAGTTTCTGCAGTTTTTTTTAAGTAAAACTTCTTTTCTCGCGGTAGGGGTAAATCGGGAACTTGTGTAACGCTAAAACCGTCACGAAATTAGTGTAACGCCCAAATACCGTCACGAAATCACTATAGTGTTTCGGGGCGGACTGCACAGAAAACATTCAACTCAATGATTAGGAGTAATCAAAGGAAATTTTTCAGACCTAGTATGAGGACCTGGGACCGTCGGCTGGTCTTGTGGTTGGCGTCGCTGACTACGGATCCGTCGGCCCGGGTTCGATCCCCGGTACCTCCTCGGATTTTACTGAGGTTGGGAGGTCTGGTAGGGATGCACTCAGCCTCGTGATTCAAATTGAGGAGCTACTTGATAGAGAAGTAGCGGCTCCGGTCATGAAAACCACCATTAACGGCCGTGGGTGTTGGCATGCTGACCACATGCCCCCCAAACCTGCCGTCTGCCTATAGGTAGATGACGCAGCGGTCGGGTGGTAGGCCTTGTCCCTTCGGGGATGTCACGCAACGGAGTTTAATTTAGTTTTTAGTAGTAGTAATAATAATAGTAATAATAAAAGAATAATAATAATAATTTAATAATAATAATAATAATAATAATACTTACTTGCTCAATGGCCATAGACAATTCCTAAGCAATCTAAAGGTATATTATCTATTTTATGGAACCCGGAGGTTCATTACCGCGCTAAAAAAATGAAAGATCCAAAATTTAAAAAAATCCAAAATTCCAAAATTAAGAAATCAAAGATCTAAAATTAAAATGTAAAAAAATCCAAAATTTTAAAAATAAGAAATCTAAAAATAAAAAATAAACAATCCAAAATTTAAAAATTAAAAAATTAAAAATAAAAAAATACCAAAATTGAAAAATCTAAAAATCCAAAATCCAAAAACTAAAATACGAAATTTAAAAACTCAAAAAATAAAAAATTCAAACAATCAAAATTTTAAAAATCCAAAATTAAAAGTTCAATGATCCAAAATTAAAAACATAAAAATTTTAAAAATTAAAAAATCCAAAATTTAAAAAACCTAAAAATTTAAAATTAAGATATCCAAAAAATAAAAATTTCAAAGATCCAAAATATAAAAAATCCAAATTAAAATAATAAATTCCAAAATTAAAAAATTCAATTTCCAAAATTTAAAAAATCAAAAAATCGAACATTCAAAACTAAAAAATAAAAAATTCAAAAATTCAAATTTTTCAATATTTAAAAGAACAAAATTAAAAATTAAAGTAAAAAATCCAAAATTTAATAAACAATAAAATCCAAAATAAAAAAATCCAAAAATAAAAAATTTAAAGATCGAAAATTTAAAAAATTCAAAATTCAAAGATCCAAAATTAAAAAATCCAAAATTTAAAAAGTCCAAAAGCCCAATATTAAAATGTCCAATAAAGCAAAATTGAAAAATCCAATAATAAAAAATTGAAAAAATAAAAATTAAAATAAGTTTTACTTCTGTCGCGTGGCGTTCCACGCACGCTTTTTTTTTAAATTCACTGTGTTTCGACTTGTTTCTCTAGTACAATAGCCTACCAGATGGGTTTTTCAACTCTTACGCCTAGGACTTCGAGCCAACATGATTTATATTATTTTACGTATTATTCCTAAAGAAAATTTAATAGCTAATTTGACATAAAATGTGATGTGATTAATAGATTGAAGTATACAGTTTGATTTTTCAGTGCACAGTATGTATAGTCCCAGGTTCTAGTATACAACAATACTTTAATGTGTCAGCCTGGCAGCTCAAAACATGGCGGATGCACATTCAATTTGCTTCAAATATGGCGGCGCAACAGCCACTCTATAATCTTTATTCTACTATACAAGCCATCGAGAGAGTACTCTCAATCATCTGGGAAGCTACAAGTACGATAGGAGGCCACGTATACGCTGCATTCATCGATTTCACCAAAGCGTTCGACAGTGTAAATAGAAGCATCCTAATGGAAAAGATCTCCAAACTCCTAGGGCAGAGAAATCCCCTATTGCATCTGATCGAAAGCATTCTGACTTTTAACTTAATGACCATCAACGACAAAGAAAGTCAATCGGGGCCCATTATCCAAACAAATGGCGTCCTTCAAGGTGATCCCCTTAGCCCGCTCTTGTTTAACTTACTAACTCACGACGTAGTTCAAGAAGTATCATCACCGGAAGTCACGATCACTCTCTACGCAGACGACATGGTTCTTTTATCGAGAAGTAAACCAGCCCTTCAGACAAGTCTGGACAAAATGCACGAATGGTCGCTTAGAAATGAGCTAGAGATTAATACAAGCAAAACAAAGATAATGAAATTCAGACGTGGAGGAAATGTGAGCAAGACGGATATCTTTGAGTGTGGGAATGCCCGATTAGAATTAGTCTACTCTTATAAGTATTTAGGTCTAACCCTACAAGTAACAGGAAAGACTTTCACCAAACATATCCAAGAAAGATGCAACGCAGCAATAAAGGCTACTTTCGATATTAAAAATGTCGAGAAGCTGTCAGTTAAAACAGCAATAAAGTTAAATGTTAAATGTTGGATGCCTGTCGGAGAACACAGAGTGTATAGACATGGTCAAAGAAATAAAATTACACCAAGTCAGTCACATCACAATTAAAAAATTCACTCATATCGTAAAATGACCTTGTAGTCAACCAACCAGAGATCACAGATTTGAAATGATTACGCTTTAGCCTAAATAATCCAGCCGGCACTTTGTTTGCAATTTTTATGGACATGGCTTCACAATTTTTCATAGTTAGAGAAAGCCTGCAGGCAGGATAGTTCAATGAGTTTTGTTGCCTTGTTTCATAATTGTGTAGATCCCTTCTAGTACTAAAAGCATTAATATTATCTCTAACATATAAAAAAGACTCAAGTATATACTGAGAAGTAATAGTCAATATTTTAAGATCAGTAAACAGTGGTCTACAATGTTCATTCAATGGTGAATTTGTGATAATTCTAATGGCCTTCTTCTGTAGAACAAAAATCTTATTTATGTGAGAACTATTGCCCCAGAGGGTGAGTCCATAAGTTAGAATACTATGAAAATAAGCGAAATAAGCAACCCTCATGTAGGCATTAGGCACAATGGATCTTAGTCTTAAGAGAAGAAAAAGAACTCTGGATAATTTAAGGCAAATATGGTTAATATGATCTTCCCAAGTCAGTCTGTGATCTATGACAATACCCAGCATATTAAAACTTTTGGGCTCCTGAGCTTTCTTAAGAGTGAATAATACAAATTCAGACTTAGTCTCATTGAGAAGAAAGCCATTAGCATTAAACCAATTTTTAGCAACCGCTAAATTAGACACTGCCTCCTCTTTTGCCGTTTGAACATCGTTACCTACATTTAGTAACGTTGTATCATCAGCATACATGATAGTATCTGGATTTAAATTATATGCTAAATCATTCGTGGCCACTAAGAACAAAATAGGCCCCAAAACCGAGCCCTGGGGTACTCCATAATTTACATTGCACAGATTAGACGTTTGGCCATTAAACTTGACACACTGCTTGCGCTCAGATAGGTAGGAAGACAAAGTGGTCAATTCATTCTCCGCGAAACCCAAGTAGTGCAGTTTCTGTATTAATACATCATGTTCGACACAGTCGAAGGCCTTACTTAGGTCGCAAAAAGATGCATGAAGAGAATTGCTTTCCTCAAAGGCGTCTAATACTTTTTTTACTACATATCTGACCGCACCAGTGGAGCTGTGGCCAAATCTAAAACCGTATTGGTTATTGTAGTACAAATTCTCGGATTCAAAATAGCCACATATCTGTTTTTTCATTATTAATTCGAATACTTTAGAAAATACTGGTACAATTGAGATCGGCCTGTAATTAGCAGGATCGTGCTTATTTCCTTTTTTGAAGATAGGAATAACTTTAGAGATCTTCAGTGAGTCAGGGAATATACCCTTAGTCAAACTGGAGTTAATGCAATTAGTAATAGGCTCAATAATAAAATGAATAATTTCTTTGAGAAAGTTATTAGACATATCATAATAGTCTTTTGTGTCTGAATTCTTCATACTGTTTACAACTTTCATTACATCATGAGTGGTGACCACAGTCCATCTAAAAATAGAATTGGCAGTAGGGCTGTTCATAAGATATTCCTTAAAAGAAAGATTAGGCCGACTTATATTCTGTTTTATATTGCAGGGCTGTTCTACAAAAAAGTTATTAAATTCATTGGCAGGTATATTGATATCGTTTACTATTGTAGAACTATTAGCTTTAATTAAGGACCATACAGCTTTACTCTTATTAACGGAAGATTCAATATATGAAACATTAGCCTCTAACTTCGCTTGCTTAATGGCAGTTTTATATTTGAAGTTAAGATTACGCAAGCAGTGCACTAAGTTTAGATTTTTATTAACTTTAGCAATTGTACGAAGAGCCATTATTTTGTTTTTCAGGGCGGCTACATCATTATTATACCAATTCGTTTGAAAACTATGAACCATGTGTTTATTTGGCAATAACTTTCTTTTCTCTAAAGGGAAATACACACAGAAAAGTTCGTAAAACCAGTGAAAAAATTGATCAAATAGAGAAACATGGTTATTATTCTTATTCACAAGAACTGCTTCCCAGTTACACTTGTCTAAGGCACGCTTAAAAATAACCATATTGGACATATTCCGAATATATGTGTTAATGTGACCTTTAGTAGGTTCACTGTTTGAATTAATGCTAATTTTGCTTATAATGGCATCATGATCAGAGAATCCTAAGTCGCGGACATTACAGTTATATGACTCCGCTTTCATAGTTGTAAACATGTTGTCCAAACAGGCCGAGTCTCTGGTTGGTTGATTTACAGTACGAAAACAACCATACGATAAAAATAGATTACATAAATTATTGCTATTAATAGAATTTAGCAACAAATCAGTATTAAAACCCCCAAATACGAGCAGCTCATAGTTATATTCCATCATTTTGTGCAGAACTTTCTCAAGCTTGTTCATAAATATGGTAAAATCACCATTCGGTGATCTGTAAATGGTTAAAATGACTACTTTGATGGCATGTAAAAGAATCCCCGTAACCTCAAAGATGAGTTCTTGACAGTACACTGACAGATCAATTGGTTCAAATAAAAGGTTGTTTTTCACATAAATAATAGTTCCTCCATGAATATGAGTAACTCTAGAAAAATGATTCCCCAGTGTATATCCTATCGGGTTGTATAGAGAAGCCTCGTATGTATTCAGCCAATGTTCTGAAAAACATAAAACATTAAACTCCTGGGCTAAAAGTGTTGCATTAAGTAGATCAATTTTGTTCTTAATGCATTGTATGTTCATATAGAGTATCACCAATAAAAAACATTTCAGTCCAGTACTGGTAAGAGAAGATCTGGTGTCGACCGAGATGGTAGAGTCATGTTTTAACCTTCGTTTATCGGTTTTCGTCTTGGGTATAAAAAACGACGGATGCACGCATCTTCCGGCCATAGTACCGGGTCCATTGCTAATTCCATGTTTTTAGCAAATACATCCACCTTAAAAGAAGAATAAAGATCAGGCTGTCGAGAGTTCATTTGTTCACATTTCGTTTCGGGGAATCTAGATCGCAGCCAATTAGTAACTTGTTCGCTAGTTGTCTTGGGATCTAACCTATAAACATGCAGTGACACTGTTTTTGGTACACCCTGTAATTTCGGTGCATTCACTTCTTGATCAATATTAGTACCGGTACCCGTGACTATTGTACGTTTCAATTTTCGAGCAACAACTTTAGACCAAGTCTCCTTTTCAGCTGATATAGCTTCAGATGACTGACCTTCACTAGATCCACCTTCTGTAGCCACCATGAGAGATGAATTCTCTGAAGCTTGCATAAGGACCGCTTGATTTTCAGTCTTCTCACATTGAGCTCTATCAGAATTCTTGCCATGAGTTAGAGTCTTTGCTTTTATCTTGTTAGAATCATTAATCTGTTTTTGGATTCCAGATGCTAAACTCACATTATTCGTAGTTGAAGCCTTTATATTAGTCCGCGATTGTCTAGTATCACAGTGCATAAACGAGATACAACTAGACTGTTCCACGATCTGATTCATTACAGTCAGTTGGGTTAGTAAGATATTTGCTTTATCTTTTAGTTCTTCAATAATATGATCCCTTAGTTTCAAAATAAATTTTACTACTCCAACATCAATTTTACCGTTACTGTCCGCTATATCGTATAACACTTGGTAATCTAGCAAGTCTTCTTCCGAATCCTTATCACTTTCACTTTCACAACATTTCACAGTACTATCATCAATAATTTTTACTTTATTCATTAGTTTCGCACAGCTTGGGTGAAAATAATTGTCACAGTCGGTACATTTTAAACCATTAACAAGTTTTGATTTGCACCGTTTGCAGGAGTGTTCTAATTCCACCATTATGTAAGAAGTAAGGTTAGCTACAGAGAGTACACGGAACACGTCCTCACTCGACCACTGCCAACTGCCAACTGCCAACTAAAGCTATTTCACATCAAGATAGCCCCAATAGCATGCTATGCAATTGCAACAATCTGGACTTGGCTGAATGCAGCAAACCTAAAAACATTAGAATCAGTCAAAACCGCTTATCTACGAAGAGTGTTTCGCCTGCCGAGGTCAGCAAAATCCAGACTGATATATCTGCTAACCGATGAGGACTTCTTCGTAAGGGAAATAGCAACAAGGAACAACCTGCCGCATACCGTAGCCTACGATGCGCACATTCAAGACAGATTGGGAAAAGCAGAGGATGTTGACCAATGAACACTGTGGAATGGAAGGAACCGAACTTTAACTTGCGACACGTTTTCACGAGGACTGCCGCTCATGGTTTCCATTATAGAATATGTATTCAAAGAGGGTTTCACCAGGCATCAGATCAGTGCGTGTGTACGCTGTGTAACCAGAAATGTGAACAGTATCACATACTTGACTGTATAGCTAGAACAAGATCCCTTAAATTCTATGCAGATGACAATAACTTTTCTTGTTAATGCACATTGTGCGAATTTCCATTAAATAATATAATCTTTATTCTAGCTCGTTGGTTTTCACTGAAGGTGGAGAGCAGGGTTGCCAATTGCCATACGTACGACTATTTCATATATTTGTACTATATTTGTACTATTTCATATATTTGATAGATCTCGCGTGAAAGACGTGAAAGACGAGAACAGAGTCTGAGTCCACATCTATGAACAGATATAGGCGTTATACAGCAACAAAGAAGCACTAATATAGCGCAGAGGTCTTAATACAGTGTATAGAATCAGTGTAAATATTGGTGAGAAAATCAAACTGTCAACGTATGTAAAAAGTGTAACTGAGAATTTGCAAAATAAAACGGTAAAGCTCGCCATATTGGAAACCGTTACACAGAAGACTTGCGACTCTAAACACAAAATAAGCCGATCATGCCAGACCTAGAATCCGTCAACGGCGATAATGCCATAAACAAAGAGGAAATATATACCTGCCCACCATGCTCCAAGAACATTGGGTCGAGCGAAGCAGTTGGATGTGACGGGCCATGTGGACGTCGGTACCACAGAGAATGTACCGGGATGAGAGTTGGATCCTTCAACAGCCTGAAATCCACGAAGTGCATGCTGCTATGGCTCTGCAAGGAGTGTATGGTAGTGTTTATCACGTATATATGTGCCATGGCGCCGAATGAACTAAACGGTGTGAATAGAGGTCCAGGATTTCGCCACTGTTTCGATATTCAGAGCAGACATTTTTGTAGATCTTGTGAATCACTAATTTTCGCATTAAACAAGAAAACCGAAGAGTTAAACACCGCGTGGGAAATAATCCGAATTCTCCAAGATGGACGCAGATATCCAGTCGAAGCAGCCTCAGTAACAGCGCCGAACAGGGACGCCACCAACGCTACTCCATGGATTAGAACAAAGCGATCTCAGGCGTAAGGGTAAGCCAACCTCTCAAGCGATCCCTCAAATTGAGGTTAAGAACAGATTCCTTCCTCTGTTAAATGAGAGTGGTAAGGAAGAAACAAACATCCACCCAATTAGAATCAGGCCTACTACAGCTCTGACAAAAACAAAAGTACTTGTAGTCGGCGACAGTCACGCCAGAAAGTGTGCCGCAGAATTGAAGTCACGGTTACGTGAGGCAGATGTATGTGGCCTGGTATTTCCTGGCGCCCCTCTGGAAGTCATTACTCAGGCAGGTAGTAGTGAACTGTCTAAAATGTCAAAAAATGATGCAGTGATCATATGGGGTGGCACAAACAACATAACCGCAAACACTTGTGACATAGGCCTAAACAGTGTAAAGACTTTCGTAAAAAAAACAGGCATACCAACATCGTAGTAATGACTGTCCCTGAAAGGCATGAATTAGGTACCAAATCTCGAACAAGACTAGAGGTACTTGATGTGGACCTCGACAGATCATGCTTCACTAACCATGGGCTACACCTCAATAACAAAGGGAAGCCATAGCAACACCAATTAGCGAAAAAATTAAGGATCTAGTTGGCCTTAACAAGAATGTAAATTTAAAGGGGAAGGAAACCCCCATAATGCTATACTGGAAGGAAGACTACAGTGAACCCAAAGTCCACAACGAGCCTACAGTCAACAGTGAATCTAATGCTGATTGTGATTCTAACCTAAATGTTGGGAATGTGGAGGCTTCACCAATAGATGGTTCATCAGCCAGCATTACTTCAGTAGCTCTAGAAACAACAGAAGAAGACAACATCAACCGGGTCCCTAGGTCATCTAGACACCAGAGCATAGGTGATCCCTCAGCCAGCACTACTTCAGTAGACCAAAAAACCTCAGAAGAAGTCATAGTCAACCAGGTCCCTAGGTCGACTAGTTGCCAGAGCATAGGTGATCCCTCAGCCAGCACTACTTCAGCAGCCCTAGTAACCTCAGAAGAAGTCCTAACGAACCGAGTCCCTAGGTCATCTAGTCGCCAGAGGAGATTGCCAGCGTGTCTCAGCAATGATTTTTTAGTTTAAAGGATAAATCTGGCCGCCCTGTAAACTTTAAAATAGTCTATACAAATATGCAGGGTTTAAACAATAAAATTGAAGATTTAGAGGTAATTGTGAGTAATTACAAAGTGGTTTGTTTAAGTGAACACTGGTGTAAGGAGGAAGAAATTGATTATGCCATACTAAATGGGTATGAAATAGGAAATAGTTACTGTAGGAAAACTCATATCAGGGGGGTGTTTCTATTCTAGTAGCTAAGAACATCAGCTTTAAACAGATAGATCTAAGCAAATTTTGTGATGAATGTCACTTTGAAGTTACAGCGATACAATTGTGCATGGAAAATATCATTATAATAACAATTTACAGATCTCCCAAAGGCAAAGTAGATATATTTCTACAATCTTTAGAGGCAGTTTTGAAAACTCTAATTAACGCTAAGTGCAAATTAGTGATATGTGGAGATTTAAACGCAGAATTTGATTTTACGAAAAACACGCCTAGTGTTACAGACTTGCTAAACCTATTGCGTCAATATAATATGTATTGTGCAAATAATGCACCAACTAGAGGTAATGCCTGCTTAGATAATATCATGACAAACTACATGCCACAGGATTACAAAATAGCAGTAGTTAACCTAGGTTTGGCTGATCACGATGCAATCCAATTTGAAATAATAAATAATGACCAATTGCATAAATCAATTAACAAGCAACCTGTAGAAAAACACTAATAAGAAAAATAACACCCTGGAAAATAGAACATTTTAAACATAGGTTACAAGAAACAAACTGGAATTTATGTATGGTGAATCAGCTATCTGCAGAGCTAAATTTTATAAATTTTTTTGAAACATTTTTGAAGATATTTAATACAATTTTTACACTTTAATACAAAAGAAGTAATATCAGTACTAGTAAAACTAAGTCTAAATGCAAAAAGTGGTATACTCCTGAACTGCATAATATGAAACAAGATATTTTAACATACAATGATATTCACAAAGCAACTAAGAATGATGTAGCGTTGAATGCATTAAAGGAAAAGAGGCGTGCATATAGAATAGCTATACAATATGCAAAGAAAAAAGTAATGAAGAACATATTGAAAAATCAGCAAACAAATGTAAAACAGCATGGTCCTTGATTAACGAAGCAGCTGGAAAAACTAAGCCAATACACACAAATGAGATATTACCTGATGTATACAATAATTATTTTATATCGACGGTAGAGGAAATAAGCACTAAGGTAAACGTGTCGCTTGAAAATACTAATAGATATCTGCAGAAAACTATCAAACCGCTAGATGTATTTTGTGAGTTCACGTTTGTAACTAAGGAAGAAGTCTGTAAGGTAGTAAATTCTCTGAAAAATTCAAATTCTAGAGATGTCTATGGCCTAACTAGCGGGGTAATTAAAGAAATTATATATATATATATATATATATATATGATTCTTGAACCATTGACTTTCTGCATAAACCAATGCATAGCACAGGGAGTTTTTCCTCAACCCTTAAAATTCTCTCGAGTAGTACCGGTGTATAAGAAAGGAGATCCTAAAATACCAGGGAGTTATCGACCAATCTCTTGCATACCAATAATAGCGAAAATTTTTGAAAAAATTATCAAAAAGCAAATTTATAATTATTTTGAAAAGTATAAACTTTTCAATGATAGTCAATATGGGTATCGAACTGGACACTCAACGACAAGTCTTGTAGATAGTCTAGTAACACAACTGCTTGTAGCCTTAGAAGATAACTGTTCAGCGGAGATCACCTTGTGTGATCTAAGCAAAGCTTTTGACTGTGTCAGACATGATATTCTTCTAAGTAAGCTAAATCATTATGGTGTACAAGGAAATGAGTTATTAATGATAAAATATTATCTTGAAAACAGAAAACAGTTGGTAGATATAAATGGTAAACATTCTGAAATATTGAATATTAGATATGGTGTTCCGCAAGGTTCAGTGTTGGGGCCAATTTTATTCTTAATAATGATTAACGATATCAGCATAAACCTATCTACATTTTCATTAATATATGCAGATGACACAACTTTACAAAGTACCCATAAAGATCTTAACCTATTAAAAAATTTAGCAAAAAATTCGTTGGAAGAAGCAGCAGCCTGATTAAAAAATAATGGCCTATATTTGAATGAGGAAAAAACTAAATCATTACTTGTCACAGTAACTCCAGAAAATGACCATGAAATTGAAAAAAATGCAACATTATTAGGAATAACCACTGACAGAAATCTGTCATGGAAAGAACACACAGAAGTGGTTTGTAAAAGGCTCTCACGTGTAATATATTTAATAAGTAGATTAAAAAAATGTGTATCTTTAAATTATGTAAAGACTGCCTATTATGCATCTTTTCAGAGCATAATAAGGTATGGTCTAGTAGTATGGGGTAATGGGGTAGGAATTAATCAAGTATTAGTTATCTAGAAAAAGGCAATTAGAATAATAACTAATGCTAAAAAATTAGAGCACTGCAAGCCTCTATTTATAGAGACAGGTATACTAACAATAATAAATTGATATATTTTTGATGTCTTGTCATTAGTAAAAAAAACATAGAAAACTATCAAACACGAAGTCAAGTACATAGGCTACATATCAGACTAGAAATCATAATAAACTTGATCTAATTAGGTGTAGGCTAAACAAAACAAAAGGATACCATAACAATATTGGGATAACATTATATAACAAATTACCAGATAAACTTCAAGAAATGTCCCCAAATTTATTTACAGAAAAACTATATTCCTGGCTTCAAAAAAATCCTTTTTATAATATTCAAGAATACCTAGAATCAGACATACAAATAGAATAGAACAACTCAGTGCAAATAATTACATGATGTAAAAAGGTAAGAAATTAGTGAAAACTATAAGTATACTTTGTTCATTTAGTGTCACTTAGGTTATAGTATTAGCATAATGAATAGAATGAGAAAGTGTGATGACTCTTCCGCTATTTCAATGGTGGGTATAGGGAGAGCGGCGGTCCACCGAAACACTGACAGCACCTTCGTTTGCGTTTCAACTTCTCAATGCTGCATCATGATAGTTTGGCATCTTTAATTAACCCTTGGTCCTATTCCTGTGAAATTTGTGCAGAAATAATCTGCACAACCCAGTATTTCTGATGGTTAAAACAGAGACTTAAAAAATGCGGACATATATGTGTTTATTTCATTATATAAACATCACTAATTACACAAAATTCATGGAGGGTGAAACGGAATTTGACTATGCGACAATTTTTTTCATTTTTGTGTCCCGTAAAAACTTCAAGCGAGAAAGTTTTAGTGAAATATTTCAACTTTATTTTAAATTCAGTACCACCTTTATATCTTGAATGGTTTACGAGTAATTGAGTGGTAATTATTCCAGGCGCTACAGCCGTCTGAATGATGTGGGACGATCGTGAAATGTTGAGGATGAAGCAAATTTGACTATGCGACATTTATTATTATATTTTTGTGCCCAGAAAGAGATCAAGCGTGTAAGGTTTAGTGAAATATTTGGATATTATTATAAATTGAGTACCACCTATATATCTATAATGGTTAACGAGTAATAGTAATTACTCTAAAGCTAAAGCTATCAGAATGGTATCGAGGTATTAGCAGGCATCATTTCCATAAAATACCAGCAATAACGTAAAAATTTTTACATAATTTATTCGTGGACTCTATAATAATACTATATTAACTAACTACTTGTACCCATATTGCAAGATTGACCCGCTGTGGAAAAGGAGTGAATGAAGCTTTTTTCTAACTTAGTAAATCTGCACTACTTTTATTTATGCTATTATTGGATTATTTATCATATTTTCTGTTGACTTATGTTAGTAATTTGTATGTATAATTATCATAGCAAATGTCTTATTAGTTTAATATCTTGTTCCTTTTTTTAATAATATAATTTAACAACATAAGACGTACATCAGTTACAGCGAACGGCGAATGGTTGAGGGTTTGAGCAAATAGCGGGCTGTAGTTAAGGCAAGAGGATTTATTTTTTTTATTAAAAATCAGGGAAAATGCTTTGAAATATTGTGTGATATTATGTAGAATGCATTGCAAAACAATTTTTGGGGATGTGCGTCTTTATCGGATGTTGAGACGCCAATTTTAAAGATCACGCGACCTATTTTTGTAGTGCTGCTTATGAAATTTTCCGTGCCCTGCAATTCACAAACCATCCCTTAGTTTATATTATCTCTGTTCACATAATTTGTACACAGATCTAAACTTTTGACCGTGTTTCACCTATATAACTTACCCCATGCAGCCAGGAGAAAATTAATATTAATATAAATAATATTACTATTAATACAATATTAATACAAATTAATAGCCTACTCAGTAATATTCTATACAATGTAATATTAATATTAATTTATAAAATATCCCTTAGCTGTTTTCTACCCTAATTATACGTTGTTATTTCTATACAAATGTACATTCTTTAACAAATTCTCATCAAATTATACTAACATACCCTCTACCCTATTTTCTAGGCAACAAAATATTATATCAAATCATCCCTTAGCTGTTTCATACCTATATTATATAATTGTTCATTGCTTGTGAACATCTTCGATTTTTTGAAAGATGTGGAACGAAATGTTACGGTCAAGCTTCTTGCAATCTGAGAAATTACTGTTACATACGACCATGTTTATTTATGGAGATGAGATCTTCCAAGACGTGTAAAGCAGCCCGAAAATTGTCAAAAGTATCTAACAATTCAATTTAGATAAGGTGAGTCATTTTGAAATAGATTAATGTATTATTTTGTTTAAGAATGTTTGCAATTTTTCCTATACCGCCCGTAGTAATCTTGCTCCCGCGAATCTCAAGCAGAGTAACTGCTACCTAGCGGCGGAACCAGTGAACTACCTCAGTCATCACACTTTCTCCTCTATTCATTATGGTATTAGTATAGCAATTGACTCGTATAATTATATGTTTATAAGATTGTAAATAATTATAGATTGAATTAGCATAGCTTAGGTTGTTGTTGATAAGTATTGATGTAAGTATTAATGTTGTTGATAAGTATTAATGTAAATAGCTTATATGACCGATTGCAGTCTGTACTGCCTAAAGGTCTAACAAATAAATATTAAATATGAAATATGTTCGAAGAATGGCGCTCAGGGAGAGATGCCAAAAAGCAAGGTGAATTAGAAAAGCTCAAAGACGAAATGAGAGCAGCCAATCAAACTGTTGCAGAAGAGTGCAGAACCTCGTGCCAGGAAGTGAGGAACAAAATGGAAGGAATGGAAACTGCTTTGATGCAGAAAATGTCTCTCATTTTAGAAACCCATCTTCAACGAGCGAACACCATAATGGAAAACAAAAGAAGAGAAAGAAATAGAGAAATGAGACACCCTAAGCCACAGGATGGTTTGAGGGACTCAGTCATGGTTGAGGAAATCTCCGCTGATGCAGAAGGACACAGAGAAGAGGGGATAGAAATGCGGCACAACAAAATACAAGAAGGAAAAGAAAGACGCAGAAACTCAACTGGAGAAATAGTAGAAGGACGCTCACAGGACTCAGATAAGCGTCAGACTGATAGAAGCCTAGAACGAGATGACGAAAGAATGAAAACCAGTGGTGAAAAATACGAAGCTCAGAGAGAAACACTTCAAACAGAGAACAGAATGACACCCTCAGGGGACCAATCGCAAAGGGCACTAGACCAACAAGAATGGAGGACCGTTAGCACAAAGCAGACGACGGGACAAAGTAGAGCAGCACAACCAAGGATGGAACGACAAGATACTTCTCAGACAGGAGCGGCAACTGCAACCAAGGGTAGACTCCGAGCTGCGGAGATTTTGTCATGGCTGTACGTAGGCAGACTGGACGAAGATATAACAGCAGAAGACGTCCTCGAGTATGTAAGAGATAATAGTGGCGACGATGCGAAAGTGTGTATTGAACTCCAAACCAGAAACCGCAACAAAGCGTTCCGTATAGGTGTAACCGCAGATGTGTATGAGAGGCTGAACAATGCAGATTTCTGGCCAAAGGGTGTGATCTTTCGGGAGTTTCGATTTCGAAAGACATATTAAGAAGCCAGAGACAAGAACAGTGAAGGAAGAGACTGAGCTTTGTGAAGTGAACATCTTGCTATGGAATGTTGAAGGATTAAGGAGTGTTATTAATTCGGCACCTGAGGAGATCTTTGATAATTATGATAGTGTCCTATTGGTGGAAACTTTTTTGACTGTAGAGTGGAATGCAACAAAACATTACACAATTCACAGAATGGCAGAGCAAGGACCTTTAGGTAGACCAAAAGGAGGCTTAACATGTTTGTTAAAACAAAAATTTGCACCTTTTAGAGTAAGTCATGAAACTAACAATGTACTTGTGGTGAAAACCAAGTTGTGCGTCTTAATATGTGTATACTTTCAACCGGACTTTGACTCCCACCAAATCATCGACGAGATAAGTACCGCACTAAGCAATACAGAACGAAATGACAGTATTATACTAGCAGGAGACCTAAATTGTCGGATCGACACATCGTCACAGAAAACAAGAGATGTTATAACTTTCTTGGAAGAGGAGGGGTTTTCAATGGTGAACAAGAAAGAGAGCAGAACATACATATGCGAAAACGGGGCTAGCACTATAGATCTAGTATTCACGAACGAAGGCAAAGTGAGAACAAAAGAACAGGAAGTGATACCAACGGTGCAGAGAAAACATCAATTGGTGAAAACTACTTTTGAAATAGGAAAGTACGAAAATCAAGGAGAACAGAAACTCCCAAGGACATCAAGGAAGACCCTACAAGAAGAAATCTGCGAAAATGATAACCTCGTGGTCTCAAAAATGGCAACCTGGATGGAGCTGCCTCCACATTGGAAGAGCTACTGAAAGGGACTGACGTTCTGGAAAACCGAACAAGAAAGACAAAACCATAGGCGTAACCAGGCCGACCATATGGGGGGGTTATAACATCCGAGGGAGAGGGGGGTCCGGGGGCCCTCCCGCGGAAAATTAAAAAAATTAAGATGCAAAATAACGAGTTTTAAGCTTTCGGGGGTCCTCCCCCGGAAAATTAAAAAAATTAAGATGCAAAATAACGAGTTTTAGGCTTTCGGGGGTCTTCCTCCGGAAAATTTTAAAAATTAAGATGCAAAATAACGAGTTTTAAGCTTCCGGGGGTCTCCCTCGGAAATTTTTAAAAATTAAGACGCAAAATAACGAGTTTTAAGCTTCCCACGCTTTATACTTGTTTTAAGTAATTTATGGGCAGACTTAAAAAAATTATACAATTATCCTTTTTTTAATCAATGGAGGGGGTTCAAACCCCCAAACCCCCCCCTCGGTACGCCTATGGACAAAACCATGGTTTAATAAAACGTGTTATCTAGCTAGGAAAACCACCCTGGAAGCCCTTCACAGAGCGCTAGCATCTCAAAACAAACAGCATTTTCAGGAGTATGCTAGGAAAAGGAGAGAATACAAAAATCTTGTTAGAGAAATGAAAACGCTACATCAGAAAGAAGAAGAACGAAAACTAATAGAGACAGCCCAACAAAATCCATATAAAGCTCTCTGCCCAAGACAGCCTAGGTTTGGCGGGAGTATAACAATAGACTCGTGGGAAATACACCTGAGTGGACTGCTACAAAATAGAGACACCCGGCCAAACAGCAGCCAGAATGAGTATTTTGAGGATCAGCTGGAAATGGAAACAGAAATGTTTGAAATAAAAGAAATAGAAGAGGTCATAACAAAGGCTAAGAATAACAAGGCTTGTGGACCACATAAGATTTTCTATGAAAACATTAAAATTGCGTTACCAGTACTGGGAAGAGCAATTACTTCTGTCATGAATGAGTGTATGAGACAGGGCACTATTCCGCTCCAATGGAGGAAGTCAGTAATCAGAATGTTGTATAAAGGGAAAGGAAGTGTCAAAGACCCAAACGCATATAGGGGTATTGCGCTTGAGTGCACACTGTTTAAAATACTAACGTCACTCTTATGCAAGCGTATAAACAGTGAAGTTGATGATAAACTACCGGAAGCCCAGTTTGGCTTTAGAAGGGGAAGAAGCACTATACAGGCAATTCAGTGCTTACAGTCAGAAATAGAGACAGCATTGACAGTCGCAAAGGGCAAGCTACATGCAATATTTATTGACCTCTCGAAAGCCTTTGACTCTATCAGCAGGAAAGTCCTAGTCGAGAAACTGGATAGTCTAGTAAGTGGAAATGTTCTCACAAAGCGTCTCATCAGAAATATTTTAGCTTCAAATTACATAGAAATCAGTGATGGACTTGTGTCGTTAAGACTAATTGAGCAGACAACCGGTGTACTACAAGGCGACCCTCTAAGCCCTGCACTTTTTATCATAGCTACGGCAGATATTGCAAAGATTATTCCAGAAAGAGTCACTCTGTATATGTATGCGGATGACATGGTGTTAACCTCAGACTCTCAGGAGGAGCTTCAGAAGGCACTTGATCTGGTGATGAAATGGATAGAAGAAAACGAGCTAGCTCTAAACGAAGAAAAGACTGTAACTATGACGTTTAGAAAGGGAGGAAAAGCTGCAACGTTTTATATAGAGGAAAGACCCTTAAAAAGCGTACCAGACTTTAAATATCTAGGTGTTACTTTTCAAACCACCGGGAATGTATTTACCCGTCACATTAACGACCGAGTAATTGAAGGAATTAGAGCTACAAATGACATAAAGCATCTAAACAGGCTATCCATCGAAACTGCACTGAAGCTTTTTCAACTAAAGATTGTACCTATAGTAACATATGGACTAGAAATTATTTGGCCACATCTGAAATTGAGTAATTTAGAACAACTGGAAAGATTGAAGGCATTATTTTTAAAGAAGATTTTGTGTGTTTCAAAATTTACCCCATCAAGACTGGCGTATGAACTGACCGGGGAGTCATTCTTCATCGAAGAGCTCCGTTTCAGGCTACTGCTGCCCTCCACTCCAGGATATGAGCAATTACTACAGAGGTTAAAGCTGAAGAAAGAGATATGGAGTGATTTCTACAGTACAGACGCTATGACCAATGACGCATGGAAAAAGGGGAACTATGAACTTAGACATATCGTCACGCTCTTTGCCGTGCATGGCTTTCATTATAGGATTTGCAGAGTCAAGCAGTTTCATCAGCCAGACACAAAGTGTATATGCGAACGATGTGAGGGGCAGTGTGAAAGATACCATGTGATGTACTGTGCGCTTAGAAATGAATCTCTGACATCCTTCTGTAGCGAGGACTAACAGTGTACACTGCCCATTGGGCGCAATTTCCCTTCAATTCAATATATTTGTACGACTGCGACCAACGCCACCTTGTGGACCAACGTTTGACGACCAACGTCACTTAACCTTGTTCCAAGGTGGCGTTGCTGCGAGGCAACCACGAGTCGTACGCCTATTTGTACGACTATTTTGAACATAGTTTTATATATCTTTAATCAATCTACTGCCGAATTTTAAATTTTGTTTTCTCAGGGTTTTTGTTGTAAGCATGTTCCTAAAATCAATTTTATTGGAAAGCAGCACTGTTCCTTTTGCAATAATTACACCGTGGCAACTACCATTTATTTAATGTTATTGTATTTTATCAAAGAAAGCACATCGGAAGGAAATGAAGCACGCCCAATAATTTACAAATAAGATGATTTATTAGCAATTACATGACATATGTAAGGTGTATAATACCGATTATTTATTGTTATTATTATTATTATTATTATTTTTAACGCAATACGTTCATTACACTTAAAAATCACAAGTGTACGACAGTTTTAACTAGCTTACGACTATTTTCGAATATTGCTACGACTGTTCTACGTTTCTGATCTGGCAACCCTGGCGGAGAGAACATAGCAGGCACGGAGGAAAGAATACACGGAGACGCCGTGCTTGCGGTGTTGTATGCAGGGTTGCCAGACGTCCCGGATTTTACGGGACAGTACCGTATTTTTGTTAATTGTCCCGCGTCCCGGGGAGTTCCTAGCCGGGACGGCAATCATCCCGTAATTCGGAGAATTTTGAAACCTCCCCAAAAAATACGCCGGGATTGAAACTTTTTGGAACTTATAATCGATGGTACTCTACTCTGAGCTAGTATGCAAGTGATGCGAATGTTTAACATGTGCTCAAAAAGTTAAAATATTTATGCTCATTGTGCGCTGTTCCCCATATAGCCTATAACCATTGGTGCCGACCAATCTATAGACAGTGCTGTTTGATTCGTTGATCGTTGCAGCTTACAACTTTGGCGATTTCGCGTTGGCCAGCCTGTTGGGAAGTTGGTCTTGGATGAAGAAGAGTGTACAACTAAATAATGGATGCCTGATGCCATGTTGCATTATAGTTATTAGAGATGAACTGAAAAGTATGACTACATTCGTTGAACAAGAATGGCATGATCTTCTGAGGCATGTAACAACTCGTTGGTTGACATTGGGCCTTGCTGTTGATAGATTAATAGTCTGTTGGGAGGCTGTAGTATCATAATTTTTATCTTTAGGTTCAGATATACCCAAAACAGTGAGAAAACTAGTGAATATTAATGATTCTAATTCTAATGATGTAAGTGATCATAACTTCAGCGATGTAAAAATTACTTTACACTTTGTGAGTCACATCTGGAAATGTTTTCAGTCAGTAAGTAAACAATTACAACTTGATCACTCAACAGGTATTGATGCCTATAAAATAATGCATACTTTGTATGAACAGTTACAGAATAGAGTACAAGAAAGATGTTTTGGTTCTTTTGTATCTATTGCATTTACTGATGTTCTTGCTGATTCAGATAGAAAGAGAAAGCTTTCTGAAAATTTTGTACAGTTTTTTGAAACTGCATTAGATTACCTAAAAGCAGTGCTTTAGTTGGGCCGGTACGCACCGGTACTGCGTACCGGTATAAAATTATTTTCCTTCTACCATACCGGGAAAAATATGTGCTCCGGTACGTCGTACTGGCAGTACAGGAACGATATTGTCCTAAAATACTTATTAAATGTCCGATTCACCAGAGTGTATTTGTTAATAATGACAAACACTATTAAATTCGCAATAGATATGCGTTCTAATCTTCACCTTCGTGTGCATTTCTACAATAATTACTTTCTCCTTAGATTACATGTTGGCTATCCTGATAAGATGCTCGGTTTTTTAAAACTCTTTTTATGAGGCGATATGGAAAATTTTGAAGTAAGGTGAGTACCCCCATAAAATATTTTCCAACTAAAGCACTGCCTAAAAGAAGTGGTTTGACTTGTCAGAAGAAAATCCTCTAAGGGCAATGGGATTTTTGGCTCTTGTACAAGAGATATCATTCAATGATATTAGTGTCCTTGTTTGTAAATTAAACCTACAGAGTGATATTGATCTAGACAAGCTTTATGATGAATATTCCATTATAAAGCCATGTACAAAATATGTACAAACAGATACCGGTGCTAAGTTGAATGTAAGTGAAAAATGGTTAAAAGTATTCCAAAATGTGGGGGTACATGAAGTGCCAAACTTGGTGAAAACAGTTTCATTTTGTTTAAGCATTCCTGCCTCAAATGTTTTTGTAGAGAGGGTATTTTCGCACATGAATGTGAAATGGTCAGATGCGAGAAACAGATGTTGTGTAGATTTGATTAAGTTTGAGCTGTTTGTTGCTGTAAATTTATCATCAATCTCGTGCAGATACTTTTATGAAATTGCTAAGAACAACAAGAAACTGTTAAAATCTGTTCAGAGCAATCAAAAATATGTTAAATAATGTAACTAGTTATCCACCTTATACGATACCACAAATACAAGTATTAACAGAAAGTCGTTTACTGTTTATTAATAGCTGCACTGTGATGCCAATATCACAACGAAACTATCTTTATTAAATAAAGTTTACAACGTCTGAGATACGAGCCGTCGATTTCGTCGACCACGCATCTGTCCCTTATTGTGATTTCAGATAACTGGCAACCCTGGTTGTATGGGAAACAGATGAAGCCAATGACCACGCCCCCTTAGAGTACCAGAAAGGAGGCTTGCTATATACAATAGCACACAAATAGTCCGACGTTTCACGGGTTATAACAACGTAACGGTAGGGAAAATATGTAATATCCCAATTTCATATATTAACTACATACTCTGACATCATAATAATCCCGGTAGTAAGCATTAACCTATCTCAGAAGAGCCAAAAATCTAACTTTCAAATGAGCAACTTTACATGTGCGAGTATAAATACTGAGTCAGAAAATGATTAAGTGACCGTGCGATTATGATAATTCAGAACGAGAAAAATATTCTGGACAGTTATATAGCTACACCATGTGGTTATTGACTCTATTAAACGCAATAAATGACAACTAATATAAATATTGGAAATCTAAAGCAATAAATTACTTAGTATTTTTGACCTACTAATAATTCGGGTAAATGCACTTTATTTGATTAATTACAAGTTCTGGTTCTGGTTCTGGTACCCTATGATCCCCAGGTGGGGCGAAGGGGCCTCCAATGGAGGTTTCATTACCTATACTAATTTTGATATGCTTATTTTCCGAGAGAGGGTAGAGGGACAGGTGGTAAGCCCATCGCCTCGCAACCCCCCTCTGGAAACTAAGTATTTCTTGGACGTGAAAGGGCCGAGAAAATTACAAGTAGCCTAATGCTATATAAATAAAATACATCAATAATTAGCAGCCTAGTGTAAAATACAAGTAAATTATGCTTAGCAATTATGCCCATATTCATTCATCCCAAAAATTGATTATTTTCAGTACCTAAATTTTACAAAATTATTAATTTTTAAGGTAATTTCATAGCATAGAATTTAAGTATTTTTGTTCACCTTAAATTTAATTTCTTCAATATTGTTCAATATGTACTTGTCAAAATTCATTACCTAGAAATTAAGTATAATGTACCTAACATTTATTTTGTACAAATTGTTCAACTCATGTACTTGACAAAGCCATGTAAACCTCTTACATTCGGCTAATAAACCTAAATCTAAATTCTCTACATGAAACTTATCTACTTGTCTAGTTTTGTCTTTATGTACATCACTTAACCACTATAAACATATAAACACGTGAAACAGTGACACGCCCCCTTAAGTACCAAACGCTCGGACAGTTGGCTTCACGCTTGCGGTCTCAGGGCATCCCCGTGTATTCTTTCCTCCGTGATAGCAGGTGACAAGATTTTCAGTGCATGGGTTCCATTCATTGAAATGAATACTAACTGGAATGCCTTCTGAATGAGAGGAAAGTGAGGCTTCTTTGCGACTAGTCATGTCTGGTCTTGCATGGAAGAAACCAAGTACCTGCACGCGAGAAACCATTATGTTAGTAGGATCTTCTCGATTTCTTTGACTTTTTTAAAAGTGAAACTTCTTTAGCCGCGGTAGGAGTAAATCGAGAGCTTGCGTTACGCTCAAAATTGTCAAGCAATTAGTGTTAAGCTCAAAATCGTCACGAAATTAGTAGGGTGTAACGGAACGGACTGCATAGAAAACAATCAACTCAATGATTAGGATTATCCAAAATTTAAAGAATAAAAAATTAAAACATTAAAAATCCAAGATTTAAAAAAAATCTAAAAATCCAAAATTTAAAAATTCAAAGATCCAAAATTTAAAAAATCCAAAATTAAAGTCCAAAATTCCAAAATAAAAAATTCAAAGATCCAAAATTCAAAAAATTATAAATCCAAAATTTAAAAATCCCAACATCCAAGATTAAAAAAAACCAAAGATAAAACATTTAAAATTCCAAAATTTAAAAAATAAAAAATCCAAAATTTAAAAAAATAATAAATACAAAATTTAAAAATCCAAACATCTAAAATTTATAAAATCAAAGATCAAAATTTAAAAAACCAAAATTTAAAAAATAAAAAATCCAAAATTTAAAAAATAATAAATCCAAAATTTAAAAATCCAAACATCAAAAATTTAAAAAAATCGAAGATAAAAAATTTTAAAAATTCAAAATTTAAACGTTTTAATACCCAAAATTTAAAAAATCAAAAAATCTAAGTTTTAAAATATCCAAAAATCCAAGATTTAAAAAATCTATAATTTAAAAATTCAAATCTAAAAATCCAAAATTAAAAATCGAAAATTCAAAATTTAAAAAACCGAAATTAAAAATTTAAAAAATCCAAAAAATAAAAAATTTAATGATCTAAAATTTGAAAATTCAATATTAAAGAATCCAAAGTTCCAAAATTTAAAAAAATTAAAAGATAAAAAATGTAAATAATCCAAATACCAAAATTTAGAAAGTCCAAAAACCCAATATAAAAAAGTCCAACAATCCAAAATTGAAAAAATCCAATAATTCAAAATTGAATATAATCCAAAAACTAAAATAACTTTCACTTCTGTCGCGTGGCACGCACAGTTTTTTTAAATGTTAGAACTGTTCATCCTTTTCATTGCAAAAAATAAATCAATAAATAACCGAGCAAATTATTTAAATGTTTAATTTTCCCCCTATACATATTCCCTGTTGCAACATAGCAGCTTACTGCTTTCAAAATTAGGCCTATTATATTCTTTGTAGGCTGATAGAAGTTTATGCAATTAATTACGTGTTTCTCATATCAATATACATGAAAAATAAATTAACGTATTTATTTGTGTATTTTTATAAGTGGTAGATGTTTGGATATTTGCGGGGATACTGTGGTAATTCTTTTAACCAGTAGATAAATATAAAATGAAAAGGGGGAAATTAAACATTTAAATAATTTTCTCGGCTATTTATTGATTTATTTTTTGCAATAAAAAGGATGAAAAGGTCTAACATTGTCTTAAAATGTCAATGAAATCGAGAAGGTCCTACTAACTTAATGGTCTTTAGCGTGCAGGTGCTTGGTTTCTTCCATGCAAGACCAGACGCAACTAGTCGCACAGACAGGACACACATTTGGCAGAAACTTTACAATGGCAGCAGTCATTCCAGTTAGTATACAGTTCAATGGTTCCATTACAGCAGGGGCGTATTCAGAGGGGGGCTGAGGGGGCTACAGCCCCCCCCCCCGAAACGTTAAATCATTCTAATATGTTGCACTTTGCCACTGATAGATAGAAGACAGTTTAATTGCACATCTTGTCTTATAAAAGATGAAAGGCATTATTCTAACGTGTTCAGTATAATTGTGTGTTTGATAATTAGGGCTCGGAAGTTGATGAAATATCATCTTTTTCTAAGACATCACAGACAATGCAGGATGTAGTATAAATTTGCTATTTTGTCTTCAGAATGAACTTTTAAAAAATTGTAGACAAAGCAATCTCGTAATTCGTTAGCTGTGAGGCATTCATTAATATAGTAAACATAACAATGCTAAGAGAAAACATAATAATTGAGTAGTTTTATAAGACACTTAAATATCGTCCCTTGTTTATTATTATTTATTAATAAACCTCTGTATATTCCCTTTTTTAGATATGTATTTAGAAAATAGAAATATTATCATATTTTCAATCTTTCATGTCATATTTTCATATATTTAAGGTCATTTTTAGGCTTTTTAGATCATCAACTTCTGAGCCCTAGTGATAACAATGTAAGGCTTATCACAGCCCCTCCCGAAAATAAATCTTGGATACGTCCCTGCATTACAGGATGTGTAAGAACAAGAATTACCACCAGCCAGAACCCGGATGTGAATGCTCGTTGTGCGGCAGACGATGTGATAGGTATCACGTAATGTGGTGCGAACAAAGAAAGCAATCTCTGGCCCAGTTCTGCAGTGACAAAAACGAATAACATTTATTTAAACTTTGCACATTGTGCGCATTTCCTCATATATATATAGCAGACGGCGATAGGTCAACAAGAAATAACACGCATTCATTTGTCACTTTATGAACAAACAGCGGGATACAGAATCATGGAGAAATTGCCAAAATGACCAACTTTGTAAATTCATTTTTAATTATCTTAGCTATTGGTAAGTACTGGCTATTTAAAGAAATCTAGTATTCTTGTAATTTTTAAAATTACTATTGCAGTATAATAATTATGTCATGTTCTGTTCTTAGTGTTCACATGTGAGCTACAAATATCCACTTCCCTTCCGACAGCAAAATCTCTTGCTGTAAGTACCTCTGTTGTCCGCGATTATATCTAATGAAGCCCTCGATTATCACTAAAATGAAATTGTTGGAAGATAATATTACATTCTTTCAGGAGGAGACACGAAGCCAAGGTTCATGTACAAATAACAAGTTTGGTGCTGCTGGAACCCGTACCGGTGGTTTACACCCTGACAAAGCCAAGGCAACAAATATTGCTCAGAAAGCGGCACAGGATGCAAAAGCAGCTTCTGATTCACAACAAGCGGCTGGGGAACAAGCTGCACATCAGGTATTCTGACAACGTAATAATATCCTATCATTTTATAGGCCTACATTATATATTTGTGGTTTAGTATAGATCATTGCAATATTTAAACATGAGGTTATGTTGCCCATAGGTTGGAGGATGGGAGTTTTCCACAAAGGGTTATCCAGTGTTGCCAATAGTTTTTATACAGACATGCTCTCCACCACGTTAAATGGTTAGGTTCCCCCTGTAATAATTCCGGTAAAATCCAATTACAGAGGACCCGTATTTTCAAACCGAGATTCTGTTCATAAAACACCTATTATTACACGTATTTTGTTACAGATAAGGTATGATAGTTCTGTGGAGAAAAGACGTCTTGGTGAATGATTTGGTTCAACACACCCATCCTAAATAATACACTTTCTTTTATAGCCTACCACAATCTAGCGAGAAGTAGCTTGATTTCCACTATATTTCTGTCCTCAAATCATGAAGAAACTCGTGATTGGACGTTAGATGTATCATGTCATTCTGCCCAAGCAGCTTGAATTGTGGGTAAACAGGTTGACAAATCTTGCGGGAGATATAACATGGCACATTTTCAAAACGGGAGGATTCAGTAGGCCTATGACTTACGGTACCAAAGTAGCTCAGTTTATGCTACATAATTCTATAAAATTCTAGAAATGTGTTTGTGTGGCTGCCTCCACTTCTCTTGCTTAACTATGTGAATAGTAATATAAGATCATTGGCTTCCGCGGCCCGAGTTGACAATAAAATCTTCTTGGCTTCCGGGTATCTGCCGCGTCATATTTAAGAAGTCTGCCGACGTTTCGACCATCTTGCCGTGGTCTTGATCAAGGCTACTGCAGCTCGCTCCAAAACATTTTCTGTACATATAGAGGCAGTGTATATGACGTGGCAGATACCGGGAAGCCAAGAAGATTTTATGTGAATAGTATTATGCATTATTTAGACTATCTGTATGATTAAGTTTATGCTCAATTATTCAATAAGTGCGTTTGCCCTCCACTAAGGCTACCGCATCCGCTTCACTTGTTTAACTATGTGGATATTTATTTAGACTATTTGTACAAAAGGTAAAATCCAATTACAGAGGACCCATATTTTCAAACACGGTACTGATAAGCAAAGTACAAGAAGTTTCCAGTGAAGGGGCAAAGCTCCCAACAAAGAAAGTTAGTAAGGAATTAAGGGATCGATACCAAGTTACCATATTCAAAGCTCCTGGTCCCCATTACATTTTATAATAATTACATTGCCATACCACAGTAGTGAATGTCAGTGAAAAAAGCTATATGCTCTAAATGAACCATTAAATAATTACCAGCAATGCAGCTCACTGTTATACAACACTATTCACTTAAGCCCATGACCCTTGTACCAAGTTATATACGCTAATTACTAGGCCTACAATACAAGCTTCATTAGCACTGATAATAATCTTGCTAGACTAATAGAAAAATTTTAACACATTAATGACACTGCTTCTTCATAGTTCAGCTCTAATGGGCTTATGTTAAATGAAAAAAAAACTGTTTCTGTTTTATTTACATTGAAGCCAATCCTTGAATGTTTATCTCACACTGACACACAAATTAAATTTTTAGGTATCAATGTTGACAGTCAACTAAAATGGGATACATATGGAAAAGTTGTCATCAAGATTATCAAGTATTGTTTACCTAATTAAGAACTTAAGATACTGTTTGCCAGCAACATATATGAGAAGGATTTACTATGCATTATTTCAATTGGCTGCCAAATATGATATTTTATTATGGGGAGGCTCAACCAAAATACACGACATTTTATTAATACAAAAGAGAGTCCTTGGAATTTTAAAGAATAATGACTACAGATCTCATTGCAAACCGATTTTTATTGAAATGAAAATGTTAACCAATTGTGAATTTGTACTTATTAGAGTTACGGGAGATGACGCAGCGGTCGGGTGGTAGGCCAAGTCCCTCCAGGGATGTAGCGCCACGGAGTTTAGTTTAGTTTAGTTAGAGTTACTTATGCATGTACACTGTAATATTTCTGACTATACGTGCAGAAATGAAGTACACGATTATAACTCCAGGAATAATGCTGTTTTGAATTTGCCACAAATTGGACTCAGTAAATCAATTAATTCTCATTTATATTTAGGTCCTAAGTGTTACAACAAGCTGCCTTCTTTTGTAAAAATTTAGGATCCTTGCACCAAATCAGAAATTCAATCACCAGAGCCTTTTACCGTTACTCAGACCCACCATGTGTAGGTATTGAAGCTCTCTAAACCTAAATAGGGTGACTGTACCAGTGGTTGAACAGTCACCAGTGGTTGAACAGTGTGAGTTTAGGTACATTTGATAAGGTCTGAAGGAAATTTTTTGTTTCTCCAAAGAGTGCTATTTATGGTTTGAGGTTTAGTCAACCTGCTCCACAATTTTCAGAAGCTTTGTCATCCATGTTGTAGTGTGGTAGATGTTTAAAGGAAACCATGCATCATCTTTTGTTCTGAGCAAGGATTGAGATTAAGAAATGGTAAGTGACATGCTTGTTGTTATAAGTGTTTTATATTCAGAAGAGTAACATTTTTGCCAACAATCTGATTTCTTTGGATACTGTAGAGATTGAAAAGTATGTATACCACCATAATTAACAGAATTCTTGTTGCATTATGGTTTAATGAGCATGTTCATTTACTGGAACACAAAAAAACAACCAAATCTAGTAGATGAACAGCTGTTCATCTACTGGTGCTTTTGATATTATGCTTATATTTGAATGAAATTGAGTATTTGTTTAGGAAAAATTATGGGAAATCATAATATGAATTTAAGATAAACATTAATTACTTGGAACCAGTAGTTGAACACTTCTTTTGGTGTTCAACTACTGGTTTGTTCATGCACTGGTGTCCCTGAAAATCAACAATAGAAGCGAGTTTATTGTTTCGTTTTTCTCCTGCAGATGAATGAAATGGAAGAATTAAATGAAAATATTGCCCGTAACACAGAACAGGAGGTACCGTAAAGCAGAAGAGACAATGATGAAGGCGGTAAAGACTGTAAACAAAGGTTTTGGTCTTAGAAAAGCTTCTAGAGATTTTAATGTTCCTTTGAGCATACTCTCAAATAAAGTTACCGGTAAGGTGCCTATGGCATGCAAAATGGGGCCTAAAAAAATCCTTTCAAAAGAGGAAAAAAATTTATTGGTGAGTTGGATCCATGCCAACGCAAAGAAAGGTTTTCCTGTGAAGTTCAAAACACTGATGGAGACTGTTGCTGACGTTGTGAATGAAAATGAAAAGAAAAGAAGACTGGAAGCCAAAGAAGCAACTAAAAACAAATTTGAAAATCCTATCCATGGCGCAACATCCCTGAAGGGACAAGACCAACCACCCGACCACTGCGTCATCTACCATAGGCAGATGGCACGATTGGGGGCATGTGGTCAGCATTCCGACACCCAAGGCCGTTAATGGACCGGAACCGCTACTTCTCTATCAAGTAGCTCCTCAATTTGAATCGCGAGGCTGAGTGCACCCCTACCAGACCTCCCTACCTCAGAAAAATCCGAGGAGGTACCGGGGATCGAACCCGGGCCAATGGATCTGTAGTCAGCGATGCTAACCACAAGACCACGCCGGCGGACATTTGAAAAACCTGCAAGGAAACAAAAAACAAGTCGGCCTATTGAGGAAGAATACTCTAAACCCAGCGAGAAATGGGTAGAAAGTGGGGACAGCTTAAAGATGTGGCTTTGCTCCCATCATCTGAAAATGAAGATGACGAAACAGAAAAACGCCTTCACGAAGAAAAAAGGAAGCCTACCTGGAAAGGAAGGGGAATTTGTTCTTGTAAATTTTCCAGGAAAAAAGCTGATGATAGTGATATCAGTCTTGTGCTTACTTCTCAGATCTTACAGAAACTAGATGAACCTAACATCACAGGGTCAGAAGGGCGGATTAGGTACCAGCTTCACACCAGAATGTATGTAAGAAGAAAAAACTGAAGACATGTTTCAGAAATAATGACCGTAAGAGTGACAACTTATGAAAATAAGTACCTTGTACAATGAAAAACATTTAAAATTTGGGCCAATGAAAATAATTTGGCTTTCCATATTTCCTTTGTTACTGACTAGATAGCTAGACTAGAATTTTGATTACATTTCATACTGTTAAAGGCTAGTGTTCAACTTATGGTGCATTTAGTGTTCAGTTACTGGAACAGGTTGTTCAAGTACTGGTGAAATGGGCCATTTTTTGTATAACTGGACACAATTTGTAAATGCATGTTTGTAGACTTACAACCTGTACCATGTTTTTGTAGAGTAAAAGTTGCTCTTTCAGACCCTTTTTTCCAATTTTACTTTGGGTCACCCATTTAATTTTTATTGGAATGTAAGTGTGAAGAATATCTTAAGTGTTCAACCACTGGTACAGTCACCCAACACAGTGAAGTGAATCAATATTTTATTAATATGAGTTGATTAACACACTTGAACTTCAAGTGTGTTAATCAACTCATATTAATAAAATATCCAAATAGGTAGGTAGGTAGGGTGAAGAGGAAGTGAGAGAAAGGGACAAAAGGTGAGAAAAAGGGAAGACAAGAAGAGAAGAAAGGAGAAATAATTCCCTATTTCACCTTCTTCCTACTAGATGGCATTGCTAGTAGTTCTTCAAATGGCGGCTGCTATATATCTCACTGTTTATAGTTACTCCCCACTAAACCCCTCCTTCCCAGGTAGGTCCCATTAGTGAATTGAAGGGGGCTAGGGTGCCACAAGTCTCTCAAATTACCTTACTTGAAGCTCTAGTGAAGGGGGTGTAGTGGAAGTCTGTAGCGAGGGTTTAAGCCTTTGGTGGAATTAGGGGCAAAGCCTGCATTGTAGGAAAACAAGAAGGGGATCTGGGGCTGATACCAGTATCAAGTTTATGTATGCAGTAGAAAGCCTTTGTTAACGACTGAACCACCAAGACCACTGTTTTCACCGTTAGGTTTCCAGCATTGAATTTTGTCCTCATGACCTACGGGTATCGTGATTTAACAACTGTTCACAGCAGTTAATTTTGTGTCCACAAGCAAACTTCTCCTATTATTCAATCACACTCTATATTGTTGGAAGGATGACAGTTCATGATGAAAGTAATCACATAGGCCTATTATTACCTCGTGCATAACAGTGTAAATTTTCCTGAACAATAACTTAGTAGGCCTATTCCAAAGTGGAAACACTGCTATCTAGAAACTTCCATTGAATAACCAATACACATAAGGGTTATTCTCCAGAAAAGGGCAGATTCATGTCGCAATTGATTTTCTGGTGTAAAATAAGTTTTTATGGATTATGAATTATTATGATAAGTTAGATTTAAATAAGGTCTATTTGATCCCATAGTTCACTTTTTAAACAAAAGTTACAATTTTCTGCATTTTAGGGCAGACACCTCCGTGTCGTGTCCCCATGCCTGACTTGTCATTTTCAAACTTCTCTAAGTCAATAAGGAAATCGGGTAGAATAGCAAAACCACCTGTAAAACTAGATGATTTTTTATTAACAAAAAAGTAAATAAAAATGACAGTACTCTTTCTATCTTATCCCTAAATGTTCAGTCGCTTAGTAATAAAATTGGTGAACTAGAAATGATTTTAAATGATAACAACTTTCACGCTTTCTGTATCTCTGAACATTGGTGTAATTCTTATTCTATTAGTCTAGCAAAGATTACAGGTTTTACTTGTGCATCAAGTTACTGTAGGAATGTGAAAAGACATGGTGGTGTTGCTATCTATCTATTAGATAAAATAAACTTTGAAGTTGTTAATGTAGAAAATTTCTGTTTAGAGCAACATTTTGAGGTTACAACTGCTCTGCTGACTGGTTTTAATATCTTACTAGTCTCAATATATCGTGCACCTTGTGGTGACAAAAAAACTTTCTTAAACTCCTTAGAGAAATTATTAATTTATCTTAATCATTTTAATTTATCAATTGTTCTATGTGGGGATTTTAACATTGATATTAACATGAAGTCAGAATTTACGTCACAATTTTTGAATGTTCTAAGAGTGTCAAATCTATACTGTACCAATACCAACCCAACCAGGGGGAACTCATGTATTGATAATGCTATCACCAATATTTCAAGAAATCAGATATTTACTTCAATTTTTAATTGCATAGTTTCGGATCACAATGGCTTAAAAATATCAATTTGTTTTCCTAACAGCTCAATGGGTAATAATTGCAAATCAATCAGAATTCGCAGTTTTCAAGATTCCAGCAAATATCAGTTTTTGTCCCATCTATGTGCCATTGATTGGAACCACCTAAAATTAACTGTAAATGTTAATGATAAGACTAATAATAGCTGCACTTTTGACAAGTTTTTTAATATCTTTTTAGATTACTTTAATGAGTGTTTTCCTTTCAAGTATATCAAACAAAGTATGCATAAATTACCTAAATTTAATCGGATTACGAACTGGTATACTAAAGATCTAAGAGTAATGAAAAATAACTTAACTAAACTTTACAAATACAAAAAGTGGTCTACTTTGCTGTATCCTAATCTTAATGGAGATATTAAAGTTCATTACAACAATGCTAAGAGGGCATATTCTAGAGAAATTAAAGCTGCTAAACAGAAAGCAAATGAAGATTACATCAACAAGTCGACAAATAAATGTAAAGCTGCATGGGAAGTAATTAATAGTGTGCGTAATAAATCAGGTACCTGCAGCAGTTGCAACCTCAACCCAGATGATGTAAATAACTACTTTGTGAATTCTGTCAAACTTATTTCTGAAAATGTCAAATCTTCTAAAGATGATGCAATTAATTTTCTTTGTAACACTAACTTAAACAATAATTCTGTCTTTACATGGCAACTGGTCTCTCAGAATGACGTTCTTAAAGCTGTCTTTGATTTAAAAAATTCTCGTTGTAAAGATATTTATGACATGGATAGTGATCTGCTTAAGTTTGTTATTCCTCATATTATTGAACCATTAACCTACACCATAAATGAATGTTTTTCATCTGGATGTTTCCCAAACTCTTTGAAGAAAACCAAAGTCATACCGGTTCATAAAAAGAGTGATCCAAGTAATGTAGCTAATTATCGACCAATTTCTATTGTGCCAGTTTTTTCTAAAGTATTTGAAAAATTAATTAATAAGCAATTAACAATGCATTTTGAGCTCAACTCTCTTTTTTCTAAATCTCAGTATGGTTTTAGATCGGCAAGATGCACTGCTGATGCTGTTGAACACCTCATTGAGTGTGTCATCAATGGATTTGAAAAACAAGATTCCACTCTGACGGTGCTGTGTGACTTGTCAAAAGCTTTTGATTGTGTATCACATGAAATCTTATGTAATAAATTAGAATATTATGGAATTCAGGGAAAAACGCTCAATCTAATCAGATCTTACTTATTAAATCGCACACAAGTAACTTGTATTAAAGGCCAGTTTTCTCCTTCTGCAACAATTAATACTGGAGTACCTCAGGGATCCATTTTGGGTCCTCTCCTGTTCTTAATAATGATTAATGATTTGCCATTTAACCTAAATTGTGACTCTGTCTTATATGCTGATGACACCTCTTTATTAACCAGTGGCTCTTCTTTGAATGATGTCAATATCTCAATGGAATTATCATTAAAAACAGCTACTAAATGGTTTGAGGTTAATGGGTTCAAACTTAATAATGATAAAACTCAACGCATTCTTTTTTCTCTTAAACAATTACATAATGAATTTGCTTCTGATGTTAAACTTTTGGGTATTGTATTGGATTCAAAACTTAATTGGTCTGATCATATTTCTTATGTTTGTAAAAGACTTTCTCGGGTAATTTTCCTACTGAGCCATCTAAAAAATAATGTATCTAAGCACCATCTAAAGATGTCCTATTATGCTTTTTTTCACAGTATACTTTCATATGGCCTCCATATCTGGGGTAGTGGTGCAGATATCTATAAAGTATTATTACTACAAAAAAAGGCTTTGAGAATAATCTCTGGTGCATCGTTTGATGCTCATTGTCGTCCATTGTTTCAAAACTCTAAAATTCTCACTGTAATCAATCAATATATCTTCAACTGTTTGATAAATATTAAGTCTAATCTCCATGAACAAAATTTTCAATATAATTTACACCATCATAACACTAGGAATAATTACCTCATAGTGACACAAAGTTCAAGATTAACTAAAACAAAGAAGTGGTGCAATAATTTGGGTATTAAGTTGTTTAATAGTTTACCCAAAACTGCACATTCAGTTAAATTAAACAGGTTTAGGACTGTTCTGAGAGATTGGCTTGCGAATAATCCATTTTATTCTATTAGTGAGTTTTTTGAAGTTAATATTGATGTTGTTTTCTAAATTTATACACTATACTGCTATTTTGACATAATTCTGTTATCCATTTTCATTCTCACTCTTATTTATGTATGTTGATAACCACATTTTGATGTGGTTCAAAAACAAAATCAAATCAAAAATCAAAATCATTCTTTCATAATTCAACAGACTTTAATTTGTATTCCATTTTAGTGTTATAACAAGAACAAACAGCTCAAAAAATGAGTCATTAATAACTGAAAAGCAAATATATAATTTTGTAAAGAAAATTTTTTGCACTAAACATGTCTGTCCCAAAGTGAGACCTCATCTCCGTGAAACAATATAAAAGTTCAACTATTTCCACAGAGATGGCACTGTAATCTTTCTATCTTCCTTGGCTCTAACTTTCGGCAGTTTCTTATCATTTATATAAAGCCAAGCTGTCAGTATGCTTTTCTGTGTTGTTTTGTTTGTGTAAAAGGGCTAAATGCAGAGTTGGTAATTGGACTTTCTCACCTCCGAAACCTACACCCAACTGTAAAGTTATAGGTTTTTATATTTACTTTTGCTATAAATTATAATAACAAGGAATGCAAAGTTAAATTCTAGAACTGAATGCTCTCAAGCTGTTTGGCAAATTAGAGAAAAATCTCACCTCTGTTACTGTTATTCTAGAGTCCTATCCATGGAGGTGTAATTAATGTTGTAACTGATGACATATTTAACTGTCTGCATTTATTATTTTTGTTTAAAGAAGATACTGGTACAGCCTAATAGTTTATGACAATATATCATGTTTTGATTTGAAGGTGATAATCTATTTTAACATAGCCTAGATAAAAATAAGTAAAAAGTTGTGTGTTAATCCATTTGTATGGTAATGAATATTGTTCTTTTTCATGATAACATTTAATAGGTCTAATTCTCACATAACTTCTGTATAATTACTATTTCTTACTATTTTCTCACCTCCGTGAATGCACCATTTTCTAACCTTGTTAATGTAATGCAAAATACCACTCGGTAAGTAGGACCAGTACATCAGTAGTACTCTGCAAAATGAAATATTATATAAAAAAAAGTACATGGCCCCAAAAAATAAAAATAAATCTAACATTGAAATCTGCCCTTTTTTGGAGAATGACCCATAAAGAAAAATCACAATTTATCCCCCAGTACTACATATTCTCTAAATGATAGCAAACAATATTTTTTGGGACACACTCTCTGACACAGCTCCTTGTCGGACTGGTAACACACCAAAAAATTGCATTTTATTGGTGTAGCACGAAAATGCTATAAACAAAATCCAGATGACATTGACCACACCAACTTTAACATGGATTTAAGCATATAGCCTATATGGTCATTAAGCAACAAATGTAAGCCAACATGTTTCTTTATAATAGGCTAATCATAAACTTCACCAGGGTTTTTTGCAAAACACTGTAGCGTACTTCATAAAATAAACAATATATAAGCTAACAACTTTTCAAATCTTCATTCACAAGAGAAACATCGTTTACTATGGATGCACTAGCATTTAATGGCAATATATTCCTTCTCATAGTCTACTGCTGCTGCTGAGATTTTGCTGGCTGCAGCTCCAATTCAATGTTTATGGCTTGTATTGAAATTTCCTTTGGATTATCACTAATATTTTCACAAGCTTTTCATAAATACTAGCGTTATTGTTTACAAACAAATGACTCATGCATCTCTACCGCATTTCTTATTGGTATGGCTTATTGTTGTTCTGTGATTCTGGCAACTGTGAGAATATGTCAACAAATGGCTGATTATATATTTTATTATAATTAATTTTATGGTATTTTTATTTCATATATAATTTAGAGAGCTTTTACTAAAAAATATTGTATGCACCACGTGCTCAAAAGCTTTAGCGGACTCATACAGTATTTCGGACTTGGCTTACGCCTCATCCGCAATACTAGATTTGTCCACTAAAGTGTTATTTTGTGTGCTTGATACATAAATAGCTATTTTATCAGTAATGTTCCCCACAATACATTAATTCCTTCATTTTTATTTTTTTCTCTAATTCTTTGGAAGAAAATGTATTGTAATCACTTGGCCTGCTTAGTTCGAGTATTGTCAATCTTACTTGAAGTACTATACATTCATTTGTCTGTTTGAGCCAGGTGATATTTTTGCAAACATTCTTCTTAAATTATTTTAGAAGTAGGCTTGGGCTATACGGGATCATCATAAAAACTTTTAAAAATGCATGCAATTGAGATCAAATTTACTAAAGTAATGCAATCTGAAACAGAGATTTCGGGGGTGTTCAAATGAAGAAATACTATTTATCAACATCATCATCATCATCAGTGGTACTACGGCCCTTTGAGTTTAGCCTTGACCTCCAGAACAGTTGCCCATATATTATTTATACATACATACAGCAATTACTGTTTCCAAAAAAATTGCTTCGCTCATTTCCTCGCTCACACCCAAGAGTGGCACATGTACAGGATGGTAGGGCAGTTAGCTTTCACCGAATAGGAGGGATGTAGGGGGGCAAAGCTGAACGAGCTGGCCAGTGATTACAAATGCCAAGCGGCTGCCCCTACACAGTCCCGATGTAGCCGTTTCTGTGACATGAACATGGTTTCAGAAAACAAAAGAGGTAACCTGCTCATAACCCTTGCTGGATACATGCCTTTGCAGTTCATCATGTTCTTTACTGGATGTAAAGATTGACTGAGGCCTGATGTCACAACACAGATAAAATCGGGTTTCCGTGTAACTATTGTACAGACCTGAGCTTCAAGCAATGCAGGGAACTGCAATAACTTACAAATCATCACAAATAAGATCTCATAATTTAGGGTGTCCATATAATGTTCATATATAAACAGGACATTTAAATTTCTTTTGTAGAAAACCTGGGACAGTTAAGGAAAAAAGGGGACAAAATTTCATTCAAAACATTTTGGGAATATTTACAATTTACCTTTGTCTCATGCACACAAATTATCCCAAATGACTTCTTAAATTTCTTATGTAGACTGGTGTAGATAATTTATTCCACAGAAATAGATGCCTCATTGTCACTGTACTTTTCACTTTTATGTATTCTATGAAGAAGTGCGTTTTTCCTTATAATTTATCATAAAAGTCAATATTACTCCATTATATTACTCCATTAAAGTATGTTTTGACAATGAGCAAGACCTTCACTGTTGTAACTTCAATTAATGTAGGCCAATCTGGCCAATCACAAACTCAAAGAAGCGGGACATTTGAGTGTCCCCTATAAAATTAATTGGGACAGCGGGACATTTTGTCAAAAAAACGGAACTGTCCTGGGAAAAACGGGACGAATGGACACCCTATCATAATTGCTCTCACAACCACTCCTGTGACATCACTATTAGGTTCATCCTTCACCGAAACTTGTATGAAGATGTTGTAGTATAAGATATAGAATGCATTACAGTTAATAACTTCGGCAGAAAATTCTGAGCTGGTTTCATATAGAAAGATAGAAGAATTATATACTATACGGAACAACATTTGACTTCAAATTACTTCTGCTTTACATTAGAGGAGTTCTATCTACCATATATTTTTTTACACTACTTTTAGAGTAGGAGGCTGCACGTGTATATAATTACCAGGGCCCAGATATTGATGACATGTCATCTTTTAACTGGTACATCGTGGACGTTGCCCACTAGTGCAGATCTTCTGATCATGACTCCTACATTATAAAAATGGCATTTTTTTTTGGTCATTTTCCCCTATTTTTTATTTTTAGATCATTTTTAAAATTTAATGTTATTATCTGGTTATTTTTCGATAATTTTATGGTCTTTTTTCCCTCCATTTCATGTTTTTAGGTCATTTTAAAATTGAAAGTCATTATATTCTCATTTTGTGTTGTTTCTTGCATTATATAGTGTTTGTGAATTTACTTACATTCAATAGCCTATTACCGGAAATCTAAATAAGCATAAATAAACAAATCTTGTTATAATTTTAATTTGTGTGTAGAAACACGGTGTTTGCTGTTTGCATTTAACCATATGTAATTAACTAATTACAAGCTCATAAGTGGGTCAAAAACATAAATCTGGAATTAGGCACAAATCTGATGAATAAACTAGTATTTACATTAAACTTAATAAACTTTAAAACAGTTAACTTCACACATTATTGTAAGTAAATACTCACTAAATCAGGATGCACATTTCAATGGCCTTGCCATCGTCCTCAGCTAGTTCCACTGATGTCCACGAGATGTCTTCCAGGTTGTATGAATTTGGAGTTAGTTCCACTGACATCCACTAAATGTCCTCCAGGTTTTATGAATTTGGATATGAGGTCATTGTCCTTAGGGATATCAAAATTTAGAAGCCTACGTTTGTTTTTCTGGATGTGTAATTTTTCCCAAACAGTTAAGTCAAGTGGTTTCTGAACACATTTTAGTAATTTTGCCTCACTATTGAAATCATGACCTGTTGACCAGAAACGATGAGCCACTGCAGATTTTTCTATCTGTTGATATTTAATATTCCCCATTTGTTCCTTTTACCTCAGATTTACATTTGGCTTTGTTTTGCCTATACAGTGAAACTTCCCTTAACGGACACTTGCCAATAGCAGACTTCTCTCAATAGGGGACATTTTAAAATTCCCCTTATGATAAATTCTTCCAAATAGAGGACATTCTCAAAAATGGACGCAGACACTGAAATGTATCCCCCAACAACAATTAAAACTTCCAAATAACGGACATGAAAGAAAAAGACTTGTAAATTAAACTGAATTCTTTGCAACACTCCATTATCGTGCATTTTTACTATTACATTCAGTTCAGTCACAATCTCTTAGCTGCACAGTTGTTAGCTGTGATACATGAGCAGTTCGTACATTCTTAGTTTGTGAAGTTGAGTATTCGGAAGTGCAATCATATTAAAAATATCACAAAAACATAAACGTTTGTCACTAAAAGAGAAAGTGGATATTGTAAAGCATAGTGAGAGGGAGAAACTACAACTTAACTTTAGTTGTGATACTACTGTATACATAGACCTTTTTGGATAAATTTTCTTGACTGCAAACAATCTCACAATCTCACTGTCTACTGTACTATACTGTAAACTATAGTGTTGAATAAGATTTTTTTTTTGTACCAACAATTTTCTACATAGCGGACACTTCTTAATAACGGACATTTATTTTTTTCCCGGTGGTGTCCGCTATTGGGAAGTTTCACTGTATATACTTTCTCACAGGCATTACAGTCAATTTCATAAATGTCTGAATTTTTACTATATGGAATTTTGCCTTTCATGTCTGATCTTAGTAGATTTTTTAAACTGCATTTGTTGATAGGTCCCAATGTGATGTTTAGTTCATTGAAATTTTTTCGAAATTTATGATGCATTAAAGTATGAAATGTGGATTTCTTGAACACAGTTTCATCTTTGGAATTTGTTAGAGTAGTAGTTTCTTTTGTAAACTTTTGGTCCTCAAATTTTTTTATTTTCTTGTTCACCATATTTTCGGTGAATCCATTAATTTTTGCTATCTCTAGGATATGTTGATGTTCCAATTTATATTCTTTGCTGTGCATCAGTAAGTTAACCAATCTATAAGTAAGACTGTTTGTTACTACTAACTTGTGAGGTGTTGGATTGTAACCATTCTGCTTGATATAATTGTTTGTGTGAGTATCTTTCCTGTAAATACCAAATTCTAATTTCCTGCCATCTAATATGTAAAATCGAAAGTGTGTATGTATGTATGTAAGTATGTTTGTTCCCTATACAAATCTACATTTCTTTACCAAATTACACGAAATTTTGCACACATACCCAGTTAAGCTCGGAAAGTAACGCGGTCAACATTAAAATTGAAGAAAATCACTCCTTCCCTTGAAAATTATATAATTTATGAGAATATTATACTAAAAAAATGAAATCCCATTCAGTTGTCAAGACAACAGTTTATTCTTTACACAGTTCATATGGGGCTTTGGATACTACGTAATATTGGACTTTAACGAATTTTGATGCTATTGATGTAATACATTTGTAAAAATAATTCTTGAAGTATAAAATCGACGAAAATAAAGCACATTGTGATACAGTCACATAACTTTCTCTACCCTTGACATAAGAAATATTTTCTCACTTCACATTTTGATGTAGAATAAGAGGTCGTATTGCAGGGACAACTTAAGTGTGTGAGTATGCTATATCAGAAGTCTGTAAATAATCCTTTCCGCTGATACGTTATCCATAGCTGTAGGCTTTGTATTAGTTGAGAAATAGGGATGTTTATCATAGGCCCAAAGCATGGGATGGAACATTTTCAGTCCTATGCTCGTAGTATATTATGTCCCAGGTTTTAGGGGAGGAAAGTATGAAAGTGATACTGCATTTCTCTTTTATTTCAGCCCCGAAACGGTTGTATGGTAACATGAGAATGAGAAATAAAATTTTCCGTCAAGTCAATACAATGTTATGTAATTTATGTTTCTTCTTATTTCAACCCCTCCCAAGCATGATGTGTAGAAGCAACGGAATGCAGCATTCGACATCCTCTATGAGCCATAAAAAGCTATTTCTAGCGTTTTCTGATGGAATAGTTTAAGTGTGATAAATCTTTTTCTTCGTTTCAAGTTTTACATAAATATTATATAGGGACATAGAGTTTCAAAATCGAAAGTCCTCCATAAGTTAATTTCAATTAAAAAAATACAAAGCTCGCGCGATGCCGGGCCTTTTCAGCTAGTTTCTAATAATCTTGATGTCTTCAACTTCTGTTGTATTGTATTTACATACAAAATTTGGGTCTTTTTTGTTTTTTTTTTGTGTGTGTTTTTTTTTGGGGGGGGGTCATTTTTTGTATTTTTACGGTCATTTTATACCTAATTTTTAAAGTATTTTTAGGTCATCGAAAACCAGATCCTCTTAATTATAATATATAACCTACATTTGAACTCACTATTGTGTAATCAATAATTTAAACATTCACACTGGAGATGTTTTAAGAGTTTCCATGTTTTGAATGTGATTTTACCTTTATATACATATTTTTAAAACAATTATCTGACAGCATTCTAGTAAGTAATATATTAATAATATATAATATATTTACATAAAGAATAAAAACTACTAGTTGTATTGAGACAATTCATGTCAATAGTGTGGTACATGTTGAAAAATAAAGTAAAACTAATATTAATTCTATAAAACTAAATTAAACTAAACTAAACTCCATGATGCTACATCCCTGAAGGGACTTGGCCTACCACCCAACCGCTGCATCATCTACCGTAGGCAGGTGGCAGGATTGGGGGGCATGTGGTCAGCATGCTAACACCCATGGCCGTTAATGGTGGTTTTTGTGATCGGAGCCGCACTTCTCTATCAAGTAGCTCCTCAATTTGAATCACATGGCTGAGTGCACCCCGTTCCAGACCTTCCTACCTCAGAAAAATCCGAGGAGGTACCGGGGATCAAACCCGGGCCGACGGATATGTAGTCAGTGACGCAAACTACAAGACCACGCCGGCGGTCAATATTAATTCTATACATGTAGAAACTGTTTATTGTATTCACACAAACTACAAACTGAATTTCCTTTTTTTAAAAAATAATATGAATTGACTAACACACTTAATTTCTTCACTTACCATATTTTTGGTAGAACATGTTTCGCATGCATCCTCAACTTCTTGTCACCTGCTGGTTCTTGTTTGCTAGAAGAATCTCTATGTATCCCTAGTGGCGGTTTTATGTACTTTGTGATCAGATTGTCTTCAGATGGAATATCAAAATTCATTAATTTACTTTCAAATTTTTTCATGTAGATTTTTTCCCAAATTAAAAGTTCTACAGGCGTGTGGACTGGTTTCAATAATTGTGCTTCCGTACAAATTTCATGACTCTCATCCCAATAATGACTGCAACAGCTGACTTTTCTGTCTGTTTAAATTTAATATTCCTAATGTATTCTTTTAGCCTGACATCATTGTTTACCCTGGTTTGTCCTGAATTTCCTTCTTCGGTCCTTCAAAAATGTCATCCAAGAAGAGTTAATGCTATTAATATTGTGGTATATTTGGTGGAAAATACAAATCTAACCTAAATAAGATCTTACCAGATGCCCCAAGTTCAAAATCTACATAGTGAAATACAGTATTGCATTTGAAAGTAAAATTACGTGAAGTACAGAAAACAAGCTGTGTACTGTAGCAAATTAAGAGAAACCACCCCTGTGTGAGATCTTGGTGAACAGACCACAAATATCAAAATTCCTACCACTCTGTAAAAAAATTATGTAAAATACCACATTGTAAAACAGATGCGCATAAAATATCCCTCTCTTGAATCCTATGCCCCCATGTTGGGGCGAAGGGCCTCCAAGTGAAGGTTTCTGTACCTATGTGAATTTTGTTAAACTTATTTTCCTAGAGAGGGCAGAGGGACAGGTGGTAAGCTCATCGCCTCTCAACCCCCCTCCGGAAACTAAGGCATTACTTGGACGTGAAAGGGCCAAGAAATTTTGTCGAGAGGCTCTAATTTAGGCTTGGAGTTCTTTTACATGCCGTAAATCTAAAACAGGGGCCCCCAGCTTAAAGTCCCTCCCGGAGGACTCCGTGCCCAGGATTTTTACGTCCTGAAAAACCCATCGACTGCGGCTGGGTTTGATCCCATGACCTGCGGATCTAGAGGCGGGCACGCTACCTCTAGACCACCGCAGCCGACGCATAAAATATGCTGATGTGCAAATTACACAATACAATATTGACTTATCCCTTATTATTGGTATTTCATGTACACTCTGTAATTAATAGGGCAAGGCATTTGATGATTTTGCATCTTTTTTATATGAAGGTTAAAAGATATCTTGAATATAGGCTAGTTAAATGTGTATCATGAAATAATTGATTAAATAAGGACAATTTGTTTTTGATTTTTTTTTGCTTTATTTTGCATATTCGTCATTTTCAAGAGGTAGGTCATTTTTTGGCTTTTTTTAGGTCCTTTTTGACATTTTTAGGTCATGTTTCAGTGAAGTATGTACAAATCGTTACTTTCAGACAACAGACAATCATTTTTATTTGAGAATCTCCACCAAGTGTTCATAGTTCATTTTAATTCAGGTTTATTGTAAACACCACAGCAATTTGTCTTGTAGCAATAAAAAATTATTTTTTTCCTTCTTATTAAATAGCACATATTTGCTAGGGGCAATTTGATGGCTATGCCAGTTCAGAAAGAATTTCTTTTTTGATAAGGGTGTCCAAGTAGTGTAAATTTACTTACTTCTTTAGTACCGGTAACAAAATAGCCCAAGTGTGTTTTATATTGTAAATTCATATATAACGCACTGTCATCCATTAAATCGCTTTCAGCAATTCATTACTTAAAATTAATTGTAATTTGTAAGTAATAAAGGTAGGCTATATTTATTGGTCATTTAAAAAAAAAATAGTGACTTTTTCACTATTTTTAGGTTATAAATGAATTCTTTATTTTTCATTTTTGAAGTAAAACTTCTTTAGTGGCGGTAGAGGGTAAATCGGGAAAATCAGTCACACTAAAACCGTCACGAAATCAGTCACAATCAGTCACACTCAAAACCGACTTGTTTCGGTGCGGACTGCACAGAAAACAATCAACTCAATGATTAGGAGTAATCAAAGGAAATTTTTCAGACCTTACTTCCTCAATGGCAATAGACAATTCCTAAGCAATCTAAAGGTATATTATCTATTTTATGGAACCCGGAGGTTCATTACCGCGCAAATCCAAAATTAAAAAATAAATATTTCCCAAAAAAAAAAAAAAAAAAAAAAAATTAAAACATCCAAAAATCCAAAATTTAATAAATAATAAAATAAAAAATTTAAAAAGTTAAAAAATAAACAATTCAATGATCGAAAATTAAAAAAATCCAAAATTCAAAATTCAAAGATCCAAAATTAAAAAGTCCAAAATCCAAAATTAAAAAAGTCCAAAAACCCAATATTAAAAAGTCAAATAATGCAAAATTGAAAAAATCCAATAATCAAAAATTGAAAAAATAAAAAAAAGTTTTACTTGTGTCGCGTGGCGTTCCACGCACTCTTTTTTTTCACTATTTTATGGTCATTAAATGCCTTTGCTCTAGTAATTAAGAGCTGACTCTATTTCACTCAACTGCACACATTTGTGTGACAAGACTTGAGAGTGCTTTAATTTTTGGTGTGTATTCTCATAAATCAATCATTTTTGTCAAGAACAGGTGAAGTTACAGTTGGCAGAGAAAGCATTTGAAGCAGCTGAAGCAGCACAGGCAGCTCTGGCCGGCAAGCAAGCCATTGTGGAACAGCTCAACGAGGAGATAGAAGCAGCTGAGAACGTTGTCGAGGAAGAGAGTGCCTCCTTTGAGAACCTACAGGAAGAAGTTCAGCAATGCGAGCAAGCAGCACAACTTGCCGAGCAAGAGGTATGAATCACTTTATCTCATCTCTGTGAAAGAGTCCTTGCTCTATCAAACACTCTTGTGACCAAAATTTTAGACAGAAAGGGAGGATCCAGTCATTAAATTGGTCGGGTGATATATTAGACTGTTTTTATTTTCTTATGTTAGTATTAGGTCACAAAGGAACCTCTATAATTCCAGAAAAGCTAAAGTATACACTTGCTATTGAATACAGTTGACAGATAATGAAATAGTAAGCATTGAATTTAAAAAAATCATATATAGCCTATATACATGGGCGTACGGTGGGGGAGGGTTGAGGGGGTTGAAACCCCTCCTGAAATATCTGCAATTTTTAGGATTATAACATCATGTTCAATAATTAAAAAAAAAAAAAAAAACATTGGTTTGGTTATTTTATTTTATTTTCTTGCATAACACAGCATTATTAAAAACTCTTGTAAATTTAAATTTCTCATTAATGAACCTACACTCTCGTAATTTATTTAATAAAAATGCACATACTTAATCTCAATGGGCAAATGATCTGAAATAATTTCTACTGTACAGGAAAGCATATGCCTATTGTTGTTAAATATTTTATTAATACTGGTGGGTTTTAATTATATACTTCTTATAACAGTGACTCATTACTGATAAACAAAATTTCCTTCGGAATTTCTCATAAATGATTCAACAACCTGGAAATTTATGTGGTATGATTGGTTGGATCTCAGGAGTCCAGTGAATATCAGCTTTCAAAACATAAAAACAAATTTTCTGGAATGGACTTAGCTCCAGAAACCAGCACGAGTAGCTGTTAAACAAAAGCTCCAGGAATCAGCACGAGTAGCTGTTAAACAAAATTACTATATCTGCAATCAACTTTCCGATTAAAAAACAACAGAATATAGATACAATGATCTATAGTGCTCAAAGAAATCATGTGGATTATAGCACATAATGTGTAAGCCTACTATGATAATTTCTCAAAAGAAAGGTTTTATTTATAAACTATTTAAAACAAGAAATGGACAGATACCTAAGGAAAGCAGTTTCAAATACTGTGCTGCATAACTAACATCATATTATTTATAATGTAATAATGATCACAATACAACTCTTTAGTCACTAAAAATAGTCTAGTAAGTTACAATGTGCGCAAGGACATGGAGCTGAGACAACATTCTTTCAACCCCCTCCGAACAGAATTTCACCGTACGCCCATGCCTATATATATAGGCTATATATTTTTTTTCTCTCATCATTATCCCTTAAGAGGAGGTAGAAGTTAAGTATCGATTTAAATCAGAAATGCCTATTTTTATGCAGTTCAGAAACTCTTATTTTCTTGTCTTCTGTCCAGAAATCTAAAAATAAAAATTAATAAGACTATTATGGTTTTGACATCGACTTCTCGACAGGATCTACAAGATACCCTGGGCAGACTTCACAATGGGCCCTCAAGAATGAGCTGCACATAAATGAACAGAAAACAATGGCAATGCTCTTCTGGAAAGGAGAAAAAATGGCAAGAGAGGACAATAAATTCCTGAATGGAGAACTATTACAAAGTAATAAGCTTACAAAGAATTTGAATTAATCTCCTTCAAAGTACTGTCCTTGGCTAGCGATGCATTTGTCCTAACGTTGAATCTGTGACTGGAAGCATTTTTTAAAGGCTTCTTTCGGAAGGGCTTTCAGCTGCTGTGTTGTGGCCATCTCAGTGTCAGGACTAGTGTCAAAACGATTTCCTTTACCATGCTTATATTTTGGGGAAGAGCAAGAAGTTGCAGGGTGCTAAATCTGGTGAGTAAGGTGGATGTGGACAGACAGGAATACTTTTTCTGGCCAAAAACTCACTAATCAGAAGCGATGTGTGGCACGGTGCGTTGTTGTGATGAAGAAGGAAGCCACTGGCCCATTTTCTGTCTTTTTCTTGGATGTTCAGTTCTTCGGTAAGCTCTCGAATAGTCATTTGCCTATTTGAACAAACAAGTGCTGCCACTTTTCGTACATTTTGATCTGTTTTTGAGGTCGATGGATATCTTCAACCAACCCATTTCCACTTTTAAATCGCTCATACCATTTGTAAACATTCTTCAGAGTTACCAAAAGCTTATAAAAGAAAGTGCTACCCTAACTGTGTTTAAGGAATTCACGTTTCATCCTTTAATGCATCATAAATTTCAAAAAATTTTCAATGCACTAAACATCACTTTGGCACCTATCAACAAATGCAGTTTAAAAAATGTACTAAGATCAGACATGAAAGACAAAATTCCACATAGTAAAAATTCAGACATTTATGAAATTGACTGTAATACCTGTGAGAAAGTATATACAGTGAAACTTCCCAATAGCGGACACCGCCGGGGAAAAAAATAAATGTCCTTTATTAAGAAGTGTCCGCTATGTAGAAAATCGCATATCATGGATTTCGAACACTGCGTCAGCATTAAGTTTTGTTCTAAATTACAGAAAAAGTGCCAAAGAAGCTCACGAAATGTTCGAATCAGTGTATGTGTCTATACAAAAGGGTAGGCCATGAAACTATTGATTGAGGTGAGAAACCATTTGCATGCTAAGTGTGGAAGCAATTGCAATTTATGTAACAAATCTTTTGCAAGGAAACCTCATTTGACGACATCACCACATTCATTCTAAATAGGAACTTGTTCGGAAGATATGAGATATGAGCAGCATGCAAGACAGAGATGCTGAGTAATACAGTCCCGCAAACAGAAAGAAGATACATCAAATAATAATATAACAAATGTTAATTATATGTATGAGGGCCGTCCACAAAGTAAGTTTCTCTAATGCTGTTTACACAAACAAAACAAAATTACATGGAAATATTTTTTGAAACAGATATAGCAAGTGTTCAGCTATTTTTCAACATATTTGCCACAGGAATTGAGACATTTGTCATACCGTAGGACCAACTTTTGAACACGTGTGTTGTAGAAGTCTGCCGCCTGGGACTTGAACCACTGTATGACAATCATCTCCACTTCTCTGTCATTTACTGAGGTGTAGGAAAAGATGGATATCACTGGGAGCGAGGTCCGGGCTGTAGGGTGGATGTTTCAGCATCTCCTAACCAAACTTTTGCAGGAGACTTGCATGGAGGTGTTGAGCTAGGACCGCACACCCAGAGATTTTCATCTTTTCCTAACCCTCAAGAAATGACAGAGAATGGTAGAGATTGATAGAGAAATGGAGAAGTTATCACACAATGGTTCAGATCCCAGGCGGCAGACTTCTATGGCACAAGTGTTCAAAACTTGGTCCCACGGTATGAGAAATATCTCAATTCCTGTGGCGAATATGTTAAAAAATAGCTGAACACTTGCTGTATCTGTTGCTAAAAATATTTCCATGAAATTTTGTTTTCTTTGCGTAAACAGTCCTAGGGAAACTTACTTAATAGATGCATCTCATACATTCACTCTTCAGAAAGCATGTGGTTACAAGAATTGATGTGATTCCAAGTTTTCATGCAATCAATTTTTTGATGTGATAAAAACAAACAGTTATTTCTACTGAGAACTAAGTCATAAACTTACATTCTTACGCCTTATTGTTGTAAGCAGTGTTTTTATCCCTTTTGAGAAAGTATCAGTGCAATAATTCTCGGGTGCACGGGCAAAGAGAGTTAAGTTCACCATCCTCAAAAATTGACATATGTCCATAGAGTTATAGATAAAAACTCGCTTCGCACATTGGGGGCTCTGCCCCCAAGCCCCCGCTGAGGTTCTCGGGAAAGGTTTTTTAAAAGACCTATGGGAGATAGAGTGTGTGTATTTAGTCTGCTGTATTGGCTATTACCTCTTTTGCCACAATAAACCTGAAAAAATAAATGTGGGAAGACTTTGGGTTTTTTTCGGAATTTTCCCATCGGTTGCAGGTCAATAGGTATGAGTTTGCCAAGTCTGAGTTTTCTAGATCAACTGGAAGTGTACGTACATTTATGGTGTATTTTATGGAGTAAATTTCAACTGATATTAAGTTAAATGAACATGATACAAGATGAAATAGCGACTAAGATTCATGGTATGTGAATATTCAATTTGGCATTTGCCTTTACGACCAAGGAAATCATAGAAAAAGACAAGTGAAATTGGTTATAATATGTTGTAAAGAATGCGGGACTTCATCTCCGAGTTATAATTAAAGAATATAAATTATGAAATTTCTTTAACAGATAGAAGAAAATTTTGTTAGTTCTGGACAAAAATATGTCAATTGGATTTAATTATTATGAATCTGAGACTTCAGAACGCAAGTCCAAAATGTTACTATCTCGACCACCCCGTTAGGTTTACGGAAATAATTATTTCTAAACTTTCAGAGCCATACGTGAACACAGTTTGATAATACCGTTGCCATGGAAACCGAGCCCTTTTTCGGGGGTTTTTAGGGCTAACAATTTAAAAAAATTTACTTTTTGAAATTTTCCTGTGGTTTACAGCCTAAAAGCTATACGTGTACCAAACTTCAAGTTTCTAGCTCATCTGGAATTAGGCAAACATTAATGTCTGTGAGCCGAGCCGAGCCCTTTTTCGCGAGGTTTTTTGGGCTAACAATTAAAAAATTAACTTTTTTGGAATTTTCCTGTGGTTTACAGCCTAAAAGCTATGTGTACCAAATTTCAAGTTTCTAGCTCATCTGGAAGTGGGCAAACATTAATGTTGGTGAGCCGAGCCGAGCCCTTTTTCGGGGGTTTTTAGGGCTACAAATTTAAAAAAATATATATTTTTTAATTTTCCTGTGGTTTACAGCCTAAAAGCTATACGTGTACCAAACTTCAAGTTTCTAGCTCATCTGGAATTAGGCAAACATTAATGTCTGTGAGCCGAGCCGAGCCCTTTTTCACGAGGTTTTTAGGGCTAACAATTAAAAAATTAACTTTTTGGAATTTTCCTGTGGTTTACAGCCTAAAAGCTATGTGTACCAAATTTCAAGTTTCTAGCTCATCTGGAAGTGGGCAAACATTAATATCGGTGTGCCGAGGCATGCCCTTTCTCAGGGGGTTTTTAGGGCTAAAAATTAACAAAATAAACTTTTTGGAATTTTCCTGTGGTTTACAGCCTAAAAGCTATACGTGTACCAAATTTCAAGTTTCTAGCTTATCTGGAAGTGGGCAAACATTAATATCAGTGAGTGAGTGAGTGAGTGAGTCAGTCAGTCAGTCAGCCATGTGGCTTTATATTATAGGGATGTTCTCTACATTTGTGTTAAGTCCAGTGAGTCATATTAAAAAACGTACGGTAGTTATGGATGTGTGCCTCATGGGTTTATCCATCTCTAAAGCTATGTTGGGCTGGTAAGACATGTTAAGTCACTCTAATTCTCAGTAACAAGAAAGTGGACTTAACTCTCTTTGCCCACGCATCCCCGAATTGTTGGCATATGCTATGAATAAAATTATAATAATCAGTGTATTATACCCAAATGAACCACCAGAACTTCCAGAAACAATATTAAGATACTAACAATTGAATACTATAAATTAGAAAGGGTCTAAGTGCCAAAATAAGCAAATTTAAGTTATATGGTTTAAAGAGGTCTATGTGCCATGCGGAATACTTTTATAAAGGGTTTATAGCAAGAATTCCTTGTAGTTTTAATGTCTCCAGAAGATGACAGGAGCTGTATCTCCTGCTGTGTTGAAATAAAACATATTTTTTATCAACTTTTCTCGGTTCTTCATTTTTGGCACATAGACCCTTTCTAATTTATAGTATTCAATTATCGAATAGATCATGAAAGTGTCCTAGGTTAGAAGCGAAGAAATATGGTAAGCATACATATATTACATTATTTATATCTAAGTCTGTAGGTTTTGATATATTTATTACTAGCTTAAAAGGCCAGGGTTTTGTATTTTGTAATTCAAAATTAACTTATGAAGGACTTTCGATTTCCAAATTCTAGGTCCTTATATAGGTATTAAAAATTTGAAACGAAGAAGCAACGACTTATCACACTCAAATTATTCCCTCAGGAAACGCTTGGCTCATAGAGGATGTCGAATTTTGCATCCAATTGCTTGTACACACCAAGCCTGGTAGGGGTTCAAATAAGAAGACACAGAAATTCCGGTATCATAAAATTGCGGAATATTTTATTTCTCGCTCTCATGTTACCATACAACCGTTTTGGGGATGAAATTAAAAAGATATTCAATATCACTTTCATACTTCCCTCTCCAAGAAACCTGCGATATAGTAATATATGTAATATACGTGTTACCAAACCTCGTATGGTATTCTCTATGTCCAGGGTAGAGAAAGTTATGTGACTGCATTACATTGTGCATTAAGATGAATGATATCGACAGCTTCTCTAATTTGTCAAAGTCCCATATCATTTATTTCCAAACCTATCTGAGGCCACTGCCAACAATACACTGTTGTCATGTGAACTGTGATTTGGATTTGATAATTCTGTCTAAAAAGGGATTAAGTATTCTCAGAAACATTTGATTTGTGGCATTTAAAATCAAAATTTTGCAAAATCCTTTCTTATGAAATTAAGGTACTGTCAAAATTCCAAGTCTCTACCTATTATAGTTTAGGCTCTACGTTGATTCTCTGTCAGTCAGGAAGGACAAAGCCTCTTATATATAGAGATTGCAGACATAGAATATAATCATATTTGCTAGTTGAAGTTTACAATTCCAAACTTACCTGTGCATTTACTTTATCTTTATTTCTTAATGTTGTCTTAAGAATTTAATGCCCAGCAGCTAAGTTATGATGCTACTTCTGCACTCAGGATTACTTAGGATTACAATTATAGGTTACTAGTTTTTACCATTGATACCTTGCTACTTCAGAACAATGGTTGTGAGTGATTATTATAACTTTTGTTATTTGATAAATCACTGTCGTAGAAAAAATAGCATGTAATTTTCACTTGCGTTAAGTGCATTGGAGAAGCTCAGAAATTTAAAAAGGCTCACCTTCACATTCTTTTTAAAAAGTTTAAAAAGAGTGTTCACTTTGTGCCTTTGTATTATAGCTAAATGCACTACATGCTGCTGTAGAGATAGCCAATCAAGATCTTCAGGAAGCGAAATCAGCTTCAGAAGGAGCTCAGCAACAGATGGAGGAGAAATCTCAATTGGTGGCAGCGTCAAAGGAGAGACTGCAGGATCTGCTCAATGATCGTCAAAATGCCCGTACTGATTTCTCAAAAACTAAGGAGGCTGCTCAGAAAGCAATTGAAGCAGCCAAGGCTGCAGAGGACAATGCTAATCATAATCGTAATCGACGGAAACTAATGGATGATAACACTTGAAAATAAATTGTTCCATATTAAATTCTGTTTTCAAAATAACATGCTTTGTTTTCGTCTAAACATAGATTTAACTCTTATACTCTTTTGACGTGTAAACTTCTCTAGAATTGCTAAATTGCTAAAATCCTCATATAACAGAAGTAGATATAATGGAATTACATCTAGTCTAGACAGGTGAGTGTAGAACCCATGGTTTTGTTAGGCTTATTCCGTTCTTGATTCTTATTCCATATTAATAGTTTAATTTTTTTGGTTTTATTATTTTTAATATCTATAATATTTTTAATTATTAGTCCTAGTGTCCCGTATTTTATGGACCATAAGACGCACCTTAATTTTAGGATGGATATTTAAAGGAAAATAAATTTAACATTATTCTAAAAAAATATTTAAAAGGGAATAATATACTTCATTGCATAAACAAATTATAACCTGGTACAATGGAATCGATATAAATTACTGCTAACTTAAAACCTGCATTGTACGAAAATCTCTTCTGTACAGGTGGCATGGCGTAAATTTTAATAGCTGAACTGATTTCTCATGAAAGAATAAAAATACTTTTAAACCCTCTAACCCTCAATTCAGCATACGGTAAGTGTAATAGGACAAAGCTGTTTAGAGGTCATTGTATTCATTTAAACCACCCGGCGAAGACAACTCCTGTTGTATAAAAGAACTCAACATTCCTTTCTTTTCGCATTGTATACCTGGCTTCCAGCTACAATCGCTTTACGATTGTGACAAGTGCAGTGATGCACAGTCTGTGCTAAAATTTGTAACTGTCTAATCGTTTACAGCACTTTGGTGTAACTAATGTATTCCAGCAATATTTACAATAATTTAAATCTTTTTAGTGTACTTCGAACCATTAGACGCACCCAACTTTTAAGGCTCTTTTTTCAAGGTAAAGTGCGTCTTATGGTCCGTAAAATACGGTAATTAGAATTCTGTTAGGTTGGGATGGGTTAGGATTGGTGTCTTATTGTTTAGTAATTTATTATCAGAACTTAAAATCATATAATGCTGGTATATTAACTGCATTATCTAATCGTGTAGGTGATGCTGCTTTATTAATGGTTATTGTGTGAATATTAAATTTTGGAAGATGAAATTATATATTTTACTAGCTTAAAAGGCCCGGCGTCGCTCGGGTTTTGTATTTTGTAAATGCGAAAATAACTTATGAAGGACTTTCGATTTTCAAACTCGAGGTCTTTAAGGTCTTTATATAGGTATTTAGAATTTGAAATGGGAAGAACGACTTATCACACACAAACTATTTCCTCAGAAAACGCTAGATAAGCTACAGCTTATTATAGCTTATAGCAGATCCCCACGGCTTCGCCCACAATAATTAATAGGAAGATTATAAATTAAGAGCAAAATAATTAAACTATTATATTTACTAACACTTTGCACACAAAACATTCATAGGTCTAAATTAAACGATTGATAGGCCTAATTAATGAAACAACTGTAAATCCGGCTTTGAAGTGAATTCCACGATTAGAAAGCGCAGCATGGGAAAAATAACCTCAGATTCGAGTTCCCTGGCCTAAAAAAACCCTGCATAATGTTTGTCCATTTAGGGCTATATTCACTATTCTTCTTCCGTCTAGGGTGAAAATTTCATCTGTCTGCGTGCCTTGACATTATAAATAAATGATTCGGCCATGGTGGGCTTACAAAATTCGAATGATCGCGATGCTTTTATTTCCAAGGTATGACGAAAGTAGGCAAAGTCATCTGCAATTGATTTGACATCTGAAAACTGATGTTTCGAAAGCGCAAGAAATGTACGTCTCAATCCAGTTTTCACTCATAACTCACGAACGAAACTAAAATTAAAAATGTAGCATGCCTTTGCGGGAATGTATTCAACAACTTCCCAAAGTTTCATGGTGATCGGATGAATGGCATAGTAATGCATAAAGGACAGACACACATACATTCATTTTTATGTAGGCTATATAGAAGATCTATATAGATTACCCGTCGAGCGTTGCTGCAATCTCAGAAGATTATGAGAATTGAAATCGATTAAACTCACGATGAAAAAAATGTGTGTAAATGTATTTGACAGACAGACATATATTCGTTTTTATTTATATAGATGAAGAATGGAATAAGCCTACTGAGGCCATAGTTTCTATATTCATTTGTCTAGACTTATAATTCCGTTACATTTCAGGCAGATTTAACAACCCTACATAAGAGATTTTACTTATGATTACATATAGAAATGTTGTAGCCTGGACCCCGAACTAAGCAACTTCCCCGGAATTTTCTGTAAACCATCTTACATAAGAAGCATATTCCACGTTGAGTTATCCATTGCCTTCCAAAGCGATCGCGATGATATTGTTTCCAAAGTATGACAAAAATAGACAAAGCCTTCTGCAATTGATTTGACAACTGAAATGAATAACTGATGCTTCGAAAGCGTAAAAAATGCACGTTTTCTTGCCGTTTTTCACTCATAACTCGCGAACGAAGGCTAAAATTAAAAATGTAGTGTGACAGAAACCTTCCCGGGAATGTACCCAACAACTTCCCAAAGTTTCATGGCGATCGGATGAATGGTGTAGTAATGCATAAAGGACACACACACACACACACACATACATTCATTTTTATATATATAGATTTGGAGTGTTTAAAGTATAGAGCAGAATAGAAGTTATTTTGATTATGGTTGTGGCTATAAGTTAACTAGGAGAGCTCAAATTCATTTTTCTTCATGGTTACCGGCTGTGATAGCAGCCCCTATGCCAGTATCTGCATTAGTACATTCTTCTGCTTTGGTTACAACATGGATATATTTATTAATTCGTTTTAATGTAGGATTTAATGATTGATTAAATAATATTTTGCTCAGTATTAATAGTAGATGGAAATCTACAGTGAAGTGTTGATATCTGTAGCAAGATTGAGATTGGAAATATACACAGTAAACCAGCAGCGTCGCCAGGAATTCTATTAAGGGGGGGCAAAATCAATTTTGGACCTCAATTTCAAATGATTAGGCTAAACACGTTAATATTCACTTAGCTAACCGGATCGTTATTTTGAAACCAAGCCGAATTCGATGAGGCTACAAAGTCTTTTTTAAGTAATGGCCTTTGTGAGATATTATTATAAATACATATTATAGTTATAATTAGTTAATACTTGCTAAACTCATTATAAAGTAATTCAATTTTTTTATTCTCCATGCTACAACTGTTGGTTGACAAAGAGTACCACAAATAAATGAATCCATAAGGCAATCCAGAGGGGGGCAGTTGCCCCCCCTTGCCCCCCCATGCCGACGCCCATGCAGTAAACTTCACTAAAAGGTATATTTACCCATTGAAATGATCATCCTGGGTATATATACCTTTTAGTGAAGTTTAGTGTGTATATTTCCGATCTCAATCTTGCTACAGATAATATTTTGTTGTTAATTGCAGGTTTAACAATATTTATCGCAGGGTTGGAAGCGAATTTTGAATATGATTTGAAAAAAATTATTGCATTATGGATTTTGAGTGAATTAGGTTCTTTAAATTGGCTTTTTTTTTTTTATTAACAAGTGCTTTGTAATATTAAAATGTGCAGGGGTTGTTATTCATTGGTTCAAGTTTTCAGATACCATTAACATCTTCTTGTTTAATGGTGTATCATTTTGCTTTGTGTGGGATACCTTTTTTAGCTGGGTTATTCAAAGGATATGATTTTGGAAATGGTTTCTCTGGAGTATATAAATGTTTTTGGTTTCTTTTTGTTTTATTTCTCTACTGGTTTAACTGTATGCTATAGATTTCACAGACAGCAGTCAGGTGCTGTTTTAAAATTTATTACATCACTCCTTGCTTTAGATGTACATTCGGTCAAATAAAAAATGTTGGGACTCATATGCAGTTAAAATTAAAGTTTTGATGCATTAGTTCACAAGTTTCCTATAAAAGACATAATATACAGGTCATTCTCAGAACATATAAGGCCATGCGACAGGAGGGAAAAAATGAACAATGCGGAAAGCGCAACACACGATATTCAACTTAATATATTGTCACAATTAATTTTGCTTTCATGGTGCCACATACAAATGCTAGCTTGGGAGAAAGTGTAGTTAGGGCTGTAATTGACCTGCATTTTTATTTAAGTTCGTTATTATGTTTCATTATATTATCTTATATTTTCAGTACGTTTCTTATCATTTTATGCCACAGATATGCATTCGTTGTAAAATCATACTTTCTTTCTTGCTTTCTTTTGTGTGTGTCCAAAATTTGACACAAAAAATAATTCATTAGAATTAATTATTATGTTATTTCAGTCATTGCCGTGCTTGAAAAAATAGACATAAATAAAAATAAAAAATACACAAGAATCCACTAAGGATCGAACCCACACGTTCAATTTCGATGTCTTGACCATTACGCTATTGTGAACAGATGGGAATAGCCTACATAATTCTGATGAGATTGTAATATCCAAGCTTGAAAATACGATTAAGCCAAAGTTATTGATTTTGCCCTACAAGTACCGGTATTATAAAATAAAATCTTTAAAAGAATGCTCCTTGAATAAACATATTCCTTGCGAATTTATTCATTACTAATATTATAAGAATTTGCAACCAAGAATATGGCGGATGTGAGGCATATAGCCACAGCCTTCTATATATGTTCGTTTTGGAACAAAACTGAATAAATAATCAAGAAAATACATGGATAGACAAGAGGCAGGTGTAAACCTAACCTTAAGTCTTCCTATACATGCGCATATGCTCGTTTGTCATACTTTATCAAATACCGCCCGACATTTTTTATTTGATCGACTGTACAAATGCAACAGGGAACATGTCAAAATAAAGCTATAATAAGTTTAACCTGCGAGCTATTAGATCGGATGTAACAATTGTTTATATATTTTAATAACCCACGTATATGTTGAAAGAGGAAGTTTTTCTAACAATGCCTTCCACGACATGTGTGCTTCATAATTTCCACAAGTCAGTTGTAACATGATATCACTCACTTGTTATCAGTGATATTATTAACATAATGGTGCATTCAAACTGTGTATAAGAGGTAAGTTGATGCTAAAGCTCTTGAATAATAATATTTTGATTCTCTGCTTCTTTTCACTTCTCAAAGTTATAATAACACTTATAATCAGGGCCCGGATTCTGATGACCTAAATATGTTTGAAAAATGACCTATAAAATGACCCTAAATTTTAAAGAAAATGACTTAATAATTATAAAAAATGACCTATAAACTGATATTTTATTTTAAAAAATTATTATTGTACACACAAAGTTACAGACTAGTTTTCAAAAACTGTAAATAACTGTAATGTTGTGAATGTTCTTTCTTTATACTGGCAGTTGTCAGTCAAAATTCGAAACTTCCTTTTGTGGTTCTGCCGGATTATATTGTTGTTTAATTCAGGGTAAACAGTAGTTTGCATTCTCAAATCCAAGCAGGTGGCATGTCAATCTAATAACAATAGTAATATAATACAAAATTTTGACGTTTCTTTGATTCTCACTTCCGACTGAGACATGACTACACTTAATTTTTCCTTCTTGCATTAAACAAACAATACTTCAAAGACAGCACCATTATCGACGAAAAAATTTTAATACACTGAATGTAAATACATGAAAATGACTAAATAAGGAAGCAAATGACACGAAAATGACAAAATAATGACCTAAATTTGAAAAAAATGCCCTAAAAATATAAAATGGCATAAAATGACAAAAAATGACCTAATAAAAATTTATTTCTATAATCTACAGGCCATGATTAGGATTTATCTACAAGTTGGCAATGTCCATGTAGCACCAATAAAAAGATGACATGTCATTAGAATCCGGGCCCTGCTTATAATAATAATAACACAGACCAACAGCCATTTTAGAAATTATACCTATTCTTGGGTATATTTAGTTCGCTGATGCCAAATGTGCCATTAGTTTTACCATATTAGCTTTAGTTTTGTGAGATATAGTATTACCATTATGCATATTATCCCATTTTACATTTGATATAAATAAAAAACTGCCTATTTTTAGCTTCTAAATCATGTGAAGAGAAAAGCAACACACTAACATTACAATAACTATATAACATGGGGTCTTCCAAAAAATTGATATTATCACATATTGTACGGTCGTTTATGACTTCTGAGGTGTCAATTTGAGGGCCAAAAATAATCCAGTTTTTAGTTTTTCTGTACTGTGTACAGTTTTCGTCCTACATGTCCAAAGTATGGTCAAGAACCTACACTAGCTAACTTATATTATCAAGCAAGATTTTGTACAAAGAATATGCGGAAGAGGTTATAAGTTAATGGCAATCCATATAAAAGTAGAAGTGGTAGAGAAAAAATATTTACATATTTGGAATCGGCGCACTAAGTATAGCCAAAAACTGGTAAAACATCTGAAACTCCAAACAGAAAGTTCTTTTTTGTTGGGCTGTGTAATAGATGTTGCCAATAATAAAAACAAAGTAATAATAATAATAATAATAATAACAACAACAACAATAATAACAGTAAATAATATCACCAATAATAACAAAATAATAATAAAATAAAAGTGATTAGTAATCATAATATACTAACAGAAATTAAATATTTACAATGCTAGAATTAGAGGTGTACAAATCTCGATTTTAGCTTGCCCATACCCGCTTGCACGCCAGGCAAGTAAGTTGTCAGCATCGCAGCTAGCAAGCAGGCAGGTTTGTTTAGACTTGAATGGGGCAGGCTGATCTTAACCCATGCAAGTCTGAATAAGCTTGCGACATTCCTATCAGCTAAACAACTGTAGTTGCTAAGTGTAGGTAATACTTTCTTGCTTTTCTACATGCTGGTAGAAGAAATTCATCATGAAGATAAATAAAAGGTGGATAAAGTATTAAAAATCGTTTTAGCGTCTTAACACATTTATTATTTTTATTATTGTTATTGTTATTATTGATTTTTTGAGGTTTTCTCGAAAATGTTTGAAAATTTTTCCCATGCCGGACTAGTACCTTTGTTCATTGATAATTCAAACTCTCCACATTTTAGTTTCTCCTCGACTTCCTTCAGGGTAAAATTCCCCATTTTCCTTTTACTTGCACTCTAAACACATCTGAAGTTCCTCAACTACGTAACTGCACGACTTACCAGTGCACTGATATACCCAGTTTCATATTCTTTCTGCCAGGCCTTGCAGCTTCTTTAGGCCCTGTGAAACCCACCAGGTTATGAAGAGCTTGTGACTCATAGTGACAGTATTTCTTTTCATCGTTGCAATCTAGCTTGCTCTCTTGTCAAGGAAGTTAAAAGCTGTGGCTGGTTGCAGAATTTCAAAGGGGCAAGCAAGCTAAAATCAGAATATGTACACCTCTGGCTAGAATCACGTAAAAATCATTTTTTGAAAGGCTATTTATTATTAGTATTCTATATGTTTTTGAAAAAGAAAATATATCATCATTTGCTTTTACAAATGCTAAAATGGTTAAAATAGAAATAGAATCTTATTGCAAGTTTAAGCTATAGGTTTGAGTTGTATTTAATAGCTATAAGAGAAAAAAAAAATGCATGTTAGATCAAATCTAATGCATGAGTGATGGTGTTACTGCCATGGGCGTACGGTGAAATTTTGTTCTGAAGGGGTTCAATGTAAAGTCGTCTCAGCTTCATGTCCTTGCACACATTGTGAATTAATACTTTTTTAAATTACTCAACAGTTGTGTTGTGATAATTAATACACTGCAATAAATTGTTATGCAGCTCAGTCTTTGAAACTGTTTTTCTTGAGATTTCTATCCATTTCTCGTTTATCCTTGAGTCTATAAATAAAAACTTTCTTTGAAAAATAATCATAATATTGTATGGTGTAGGCCTATAGGGCATGTTTTTAAAGTCATCTGTAAATCCACCGGTGGAAAAGTCCGATTAATGCCGATTACTTCATGTTAATTTTGTGATGAGCTTGTGAGTAACCTACTGTTGGCTTTACAAACAGGTTGATGGATTTCGGTGGGAGTATTCGAGTAGTCATGTAACAGATTCCGAAGGGATATTTGTTTACTACTAATACATCACTGTTATTAAGCTGAATGCAAATCAACACCAAGAGGTTTTGAAATTTGAATCTTAAATAAATTACGATAAATCTTGAATAATGCTTTGATATGTACGAAATTGGAAAATATGTAAGAACTGAATCAGAGTTTTTTTGTTTTTTTTTGTTTTTGGGTTCAATGATTTATAATCTTCAAAATATTGCAGATATTTCGGGAGGGGTTTCAACCCCCTGAACCCCCCTTACCGTATGCCCATGGTTACCGCCATATACGTTAATGATGCTGGATTAATATACCATACTAACTAAATAGGCTATCACTTTCAAGAAGTAAGTATGCATTCTATCTCTGCAAATTTAATAGAAAAACTACCATAAGTTAAATTATAGTTGATTAATTTCATTGTGACCAAAGAGGATCAACTTATTCCAAATGGTTTTCTCCTTATACCCTCTAATATTAATCAAAGACAACACACTTTATCCTTAAGGAGCTGGACATAATTTATTATGACAGCTGTTTTACATAAGATAAGGTTAAAATTAAGCACTAGGCCTACAAATTTGGAGAAAGTTGTGTGGCTCAATGGGAGGCCAAATCAATATATGTACATATTAAATATGTACGTAAACTACTATGTAGGCCTATATTGTCATCAGGTAAAAAGATAAAATTACAATAAAATAATTGGGGCTTATAGGCTTACCAAACCTAATGGAGTGTCTATACCAGCGGCCACCAACTCGTTGCACATTGAGCACAGCAGTCAGTGCAAGCTTACTCATTGCTCGCTAGAATCATTTACTGTGCACGCACCGCGTGGTATACTCCCTCTCTTGAGTTCAGTGGCGGCATGCTCGTAGGCTTTTGAAATGCGGATTTCAGAAATCATATTGGAATATCAAAAGATGATTGTTGTTAAGAATTTTTTTTTCATTATTATTTCATTGTCATTTACTTATGTTTTCTACACAGAACATTCGTGAAGTCTTGATGTTTGAAACAATGCAAATAATGTAAAATATATTCTTAGGAAAATAATACACACAAATTAATTCAGTAGTTAGCCTACGAACATAGTTGAAAAGTTCCTGACTTTATTCAATTCTATAATAATTAAATTGTAATGCCACAAGTTCTGTGAAATGAAAACAAAATCTAGACTCATTCCTTTAAATGACACTCTTCCACATCTACATTATTGAACATAAATATTAATACTAAAGTTTTATTTGAAACAAAATTCAGAGAAACTATAATCCCAACGTAATACAGCAGTATTTAAGAAAAACTCAAATACAGCATTTCACACTACAAAATCACTCAGTAGTGGAATCTAGTCTTCTTGATTTTTGTCGTCTCTTTTGACGCACTAGTTTTTCAACATCTGGAACCAATGTTTGTGCAGCGGCCAGTCTAAGTTCACATTTCAAGTTTTCATCTGACAATTGACTTCTGCTGCAGGTTTTGTTTACTTTCATCAGTGAAAAAAACTGTTCACATATGTATGTAGATCCGAACATAGACAAAATCCTAGCAGCATGTCGATGCAGGCGCGGGAATTTAGTTCGGGGAAAATCCGAATAAAAGTCATTCAAACTTCTTCTATATTGGTATTTATTTCTAAGCTCACGATTGCATTGCAGGTCGATAAGCTCAAGCTGCAGTTCAGATGGAACACTATCAACATATGTAGAATAAGGCTCGGCAAATATCTGGAAACTTGACTCTAACTGTGCCACATCTTGAAACCTTTTCTCGAATTCTTGATTCAATTCCCTTAGTATTGTAGCATACTCTCGTAAGTCCTCGACCTGAACATATTGCTGGATTGTTGAGAGCTTTGGGAAATGTGTCAGGTTTTTACAATTAAACTGCTTTTCCCATAATGACAGTTTCATTTTAAATGCTCGTACACTGTCATATAAATCTGTGACGATTTGATTTTTTTCCTTGTAGCGATGCATTCAGTACATTAAGGTGTCCTGTCAAATCTGCCAGGAATGCCAAATCAGAAATCCACTTCTCATCATTTAATTCCTGGACTGGTGATCCCTTTTTCTCCATAAATGATGATATTTCACTGCGAAGTTCGAAGAATCGATCGAGTAACTTCCCACGACTTAGCCATCGCACTTCACAATAATATGGCAAAGTACCATACTCGCTGTTGCACTCTTCGAGGAAGCTTTGAAACTGACGATGAATGAGTCCTTTCGATCTAATGGCATTTGTTGTTTTGATTACAACATCCATCACGTTTTTCATTTTAATGCTTTTGGCACACAGGCTCTGCTGATGAACAATACAATGAATAGGTGTAATTTCGTTATCTATGTTCAACTCCTTCAATTTTTCTTTCAAAAGTCCTACTACACCAGATTTAGTCCCTACCATATTTGGAGCACCGTCAGTACACAGCGATACCAATTTATCCCAAGGAAGAGCAAAATTTTCTACAGTCTCTTCAAGACACTCAAAAACATCTACTCCTCTTGTAGTATCCTTAATTGCAACAAGATCTAACAGTTCTTCCTTAATCTGAAGATCGGAATCTACACCCCGTATAAATACTGCTAATTGGTCTGTGTCCGAAATATCTGTACTTTCATCAATAGCCAAGGAATAATATATGAATGTTTTAGTTAAATTGAGAAGTTGCAGTTGAACATCGTCTGCTAGATCTTGCACACGTCGAACCACGGTGGAAGTTGACAAACTTAGACTTCAAATTCCTGCACTAATTGTGGACACAGTTCCTTAGCTGCTAGGGTCATACACTCTTTTATAAATTCACCATCCGTAAAAGATCTTAGTTTTCTTGCTATTTGGAAGCAGATTTTAAAACTGAGGCGAACAACCGACTCACTCATCCTGGTCTTCATTGTTTTCCATTAGCTTTTCCTTAAGTCTCTGTATTAACGACACACGTCCCTCTCCCTGGTAACTGTCATATTCACTCGCATGGTATGAATAATGTCGCTGCAAGTTAAACTTTCTTTTTGCATGCAGAACTTTGGCACAAACTAAACACTTCGCCATTCCCCCACTTTCTATAAATAAGAAACTCTCTACCCATGCAGACATAAATGTAGGGGACGATGGCCTACGTATTGGATTACGTTCTACACCCAACATAATGCTTGGAAGCTGCGAAAGAGACGATCCACCTCTGCCGACGGAACCCTGTCTCAGACTGAGGTAACGTGGTGCTCAGGAGTCGCACGGTGCAAGCCAGCTTGCTCGCGCTCAAAATACAGCGAGATGGAGACCACTGGTCTATACAGTGTATAGGCCCTAATCTCCTTAGTGTTTTACACTATAGATTATTTAGGCTTGAAAATATCTAAACTTAATGTACCAATTAGAACTCCTTGGAGTTTTATGTAGAACTAATTATTTCAAAAATTAAAAATTAAGAGCATAATAGTTAAATAATTATATTTATTAACACTTAAATCACGTGGACTACATACCACGATTAGATAGCGTCGCCTGGTAAAAGCGACCTCAGATTCGAGTTCCTTGGCCCAGAAAACCCCTGTATAGTGAGTTTCATCCAAATCAAACAATGTTTGACCTTATTTAGGCCTATATTGATTATCCCTCTTCTATGTAGGTTGAAAATTTCATAGCCTATGTCTGTGGGCCTTGACGTTCTAAACAAATGAATCGTCCAGGATGAACTTAATAAATTAAGCGATCGAGTTTCCTGGTCCAGAAAACCCTGCATAGTGAGTTCCATCTAAACCGATCAATGTCTGTCCATTTAGGCCAATAGGGTATTCTTTATCCCTCTTCTGTCTGTGATGAAAATTTCAGATATCTGCATGCCTTGACATTATAAACAAATGAATCGACCAGTGTGGGATTACAACATTCAAGCGATTGCGCTTTTATTTCCAAGGTATGACAAAAATAGCCAAAGCCAACTGTAATTGATTTGACATTGAAATGTAATACTGAAAACTGATGCTTCGAAAACGCGAAAAATGCACGTTTTCTGGTCATTTTTCACTCATAACTCACGAATGAAAGTGAAAATTAAAATTCCGGTTTCAAGATGCATTTTTCGACCCTTCAGTCCACCTATGTTTAAAATTTCAGATCTCTGCATTCAGTAGATTTCGCTGGGCATCGCGGACAGACAGAAGGACAAACACTTTCTTTTATTAATATATAGATACACTATAAATGATAATATCCAGAACATTAAATGCCTATGGTGTGTAGAAGTCTGATTCACCAGGGGTGCCCACAGTGGGGGGGGGGGGTTTAAGACGCAGATTGCGTCATTGAAATTTCTGGGGGGGGGGGGCAAAATATTATCGTTTTATGAATTTTCTGGGGGGGGGGGTTGAAAACTGTTGCAAAATTAGCGTTTTATGTGTTAAAAATAAAAACGGTCAAGTTCAATAACTTCAAAACATCTCTTCTAATTTTTTATAAAGATAAAGATGAAGAATTTCGACAGCCATGGGCGCCCATACCCGGGGGCAGGCGAAAGGAAAAAAATGTATATTAATAATTATTATAGTCAGGTGTTTTTCTTTTAAGACAATTATTTGAAAGTCAGTTAAGACATAAAAAGTTTGCAGAAGTTTTACCAAATTGACAACATGGAAGCAGAATCCACAGTGGATTAGAAAAGGGGGTCCAGGGGGGTTTTGACCCCCAAAAGTCAAAACCTAAAATTCTATATTTGTATTTAAAAAATAAAATATTTATTTAATTAAACAAGATTTGTTGGTGTGTCAAATATGATATAGCAGTTATCTTCTTTTCATAACATAATGAGTAGGCCTATTATGTCCACTGTTTCATGTGTTATTCAACTTTTCTTATAAATAGTAATAAGTATTATAACTTAGGTAACAGTTTCTTGTTTAAGTTGCCATGTCTTAGAGTATAGTAAACAAATTTGCTAACTAGTTTTTCAGTGCTAAAATAGCGTAAAATGTGATTTTCATTAGTTCAACATTTAAAAATTTCCCGGGGGTGGACACCCGACTTAGGTAACATTTTCTTGTTTACATTGACATGCCTTAGAGCATACATGGGCAACGCCCGGCCCGCGGGCCGGATGTGGCCCGCAACGATTTTAGATTCGGCCCGCGGAACATTTTTAAATCGCGCTCGAAAAAGTAAATATTTTCTTTTCTTGCTAACTAGAGAGTGAGAGGGGGAAACAAAAGCCTGAACTACGAGGGTGTTCCTTCCGGTCAGCGCCAGAAAATTGATGCAATAGGCCTAAATGAAAGTATCGAACCAGACTTACAGATGAAAATTTGGAAAACACTCTGCGCTTATTTGTTAGTAGGACTGATGCCAACATTGATTATCTTGTTTCTCAAGTTCAAGCTCAAGCTTCTCATTAATTTATGCTGATTGTAAGTAAATGTCTAATCAGTTCAATATTGTTCTCATTCATGTATCTTTAACATTATACTTTATAAATATAAAAAACCGTATCATGATTATTTTTTCACAACTACCTACCTAGGTATTATCTACGGCCCGCGACTTCATAAATATCGTAAAGTTGAGCCCGTACCTTTCCAAAGGTTGCCCATACCTGCCTTAGAGTAGGGTAAACAAATTTCCTAACTAGTTTTGAGTGCTAAAATAGCGTAAAATGTGATTTTCATTAGTTCAATATTTAAAAATTTTCCGGGGGTTGACCCCTCACTTCAGTAATGATTTCTTATTTACAGTTGGCAATGTCTTAGAGTATGGTAAACAAATTTTCTAACTAGTTTTTCAGTGCTAAAATAGCGTAAAATGTGATTTTCATTAGTTCAGTATTTAAAAATTTCCCGGGGGTGGACATCTGACTTAGGTAACATTTTCTTGTTTACATTGGCATGTCTTAGAGTATGGTAAACAAATTTCCTAACTAGTTTTTGAGTGCTAAAATAGCGTAAAATGTGATTTTCATTAGTTCAGTATTTAAAAATTTTCTGGGGGTGGACCCCCCACTTCGGTAATGATTTCTTATTTACATTGGATGTCTTCGAGTATGGTAAACAACTTTCCTAACTAGTTTTTCTGTGCTAAAATAGTGTAAAATGTGATTTTCATTAGTTAAATATTTAAAAATTTTCTGGGGATGGACCCCCGACCCCCTTTTTGGGGATATTCCAAACCCCCCGGCACTTTTGACCTTCCCCGAAATTATTTTCTGGCTACATCATTGTTGCACTTATTATATTATTAATATAATGTTACAAAGTGGCCCAAGAAGTTAAAGCGACAAAAAATAAATTAATTAAAAAAATTGCCCCTTCCTAGAAAATATCATATTGGCGCCCTTGTCGACAGCCAATTAGGTTGGGGGTGAGCAATGAAGTTTGAGGGGGGTGAGTCATGAAGTTTGGGGGTGGGCACCCCTGGATCCACATTTGTAAAACACAAAAGAAAAATACTTTTTAATATGTACATATATTGATTTTAATTAATTGCTTAATGGCAGAGAAAGTTAAGCTCACTTCTTCAGAATGGACGGCCCTCTTGAAGTTAAATATCAATTATGCCAACTTGAAAGGAGTTCCTGGAAATCATAGTGAATCGAATGGGACATCCCTTTGTCGCAGATGTGCAAAGGAGACTGAAAGACCAGGCCATGTGCTGTGATCTTGTCCCTTCAATTCTCTCCTAATTCCCAGAGGCACCACAAGTTGCAGCATGCAGTTACCACCTTGCTAACAAAAAAAGGATACGAATGCTTTGAGGAAGTCCATGCTATTGATGGGACAGGATCCAATCGCTTTGCCGACATCGTGGCTTTTAAGCAAGGATCACATGAAGCTTACATCCTTGACCCCACAATAAGGTATGAAAATAATGCTGCCAACCAAGCAAACAATGTAGACCGTGAAAGAAAGGATATATATGAAAGCTGTATTCCTTTCTGTAAAGAGAAATATAGAAAGAGTTTTGGTGATCAGCATTTTAATGTCCATAGACCTTTATTTGGACCAAGAGGTACTGTATACCGTTCGGTTGCTGACATACTTAGGAAGCTGGGACTGGACTTATCCTTAAATGAGACGGCAGAAAACATCATTGTTGACTCAGTGGGCATATTGCACCACCATATATATAAGAATATAATATAGTGAAAATTGTTTAGATGTTTTATTCAAACTATTGTTTATCTGTTACCCATAATTTTCACCATCATATGAACCATTGTCAAAAGTGATTGATTGGTATGCTGTGTCTATGGCAACTTGCTTGAAGCAAGCAGCTCATTTATTCAATAAAATTTTTCTTTTATGTAAAACAGCTGTCATAATAAATTATGTCCAGCTCCTTAAGGATACAGTGTGTTGTCTTTGATTACTAATAGAGGGTACAAGGAGAAAACCATTTGGAATAAATTATAGTTATATTAATATAAAAATATTAACTTAATACTAGACTTTAACATACGTATTTCTTTTCCTATTTGTGGCAAATATAAAAAATCTGGTGCGTGGAACGCCACGTGACAGAAGTGAAACTTCTTTGACAATGTTGAGAGTGAAATAGAGGAATACATATAATTATATTGAATGGAAAAGGAAATCATCTGAATAAAAAATTACTCCTAGCGCGCCTAAAGAAGTTTCCCTTCAATAAAATAAGAAATTCACTTTTTCGGGATTTTAAATCGAATACGTATAAAACAATAACACAGTTGTGATGAACTAATGCCCAAATTGTCACTGATTGTAGCCACTGTTTTTGCTTTGGTTAAGTTTCCGAGAACGTTAGTGACGTGTAAACGATGCTCACGCAATGAGTAGAGCCATCTATAATGGTGAAGGGCTCACCACGCCACTAGCTCGAAGCAGTAATAGCCTCCCAATCAATGCCTGATACCTTTCCCCCGCGCGTTCCCATGGCCCCACTCTTTCGATAACAATTCTATGCTTGCTACTTACCCCCACTATTTTCATAATGATTTTATTCGTAACGCTAGAGCATAGTGCAACTTTGGGTTAACTCTCGATTTACTCCTAGCACGCCTAAAGAAGTTTCACTTCAAAAATTGTAACATATGGATCATGGAATTTAACATTCCCAGGAAGCATCACAGTCCAGTGGCTGACTGTGGCTCTGGGAAATTCTTCACAGCACTCACTTTCTCTGGTAGGGTTTTCAGGCCTCGATGGCTGATTTTGTACCTTTTTACACCGAAAATGTATTTGGCAACATTGATATATAAGTTGTACTCGTTGAGTCTTTCACAGAGGATGCGGCTGTGCTGAAGGTGTATTTTCTCATCTGGAGAAGCAACTAGAATGTTGTCTAGGTAACAAAAGACAAAATCTAGCCCTTTGAGTACCGTACCCATAAACTTTTGAAAGGTCTGTGCAGTGCTTCTTAGTCCAAAAGGCATGAATGGAAATTAGTCCAAAGGGTGTTGTGATGGCTGTCTTCAGTATGTCTGCTTCGTACACAGGAATCTGCTGGTACGCACGTACAAGGTCAATATGAAAACATGGAAGCTCTATGCAGGATGTGGTTGCAGCTGGTTAAGAAAGGTATAGGATATCTGTCGGGCACTGTGACATGATTGAGTTTCCTAAGGCCTCCAATCACAACATTTCTTCAGGGTTAAATGTAAGGGACTATCCCAACAACTTTTTGAAGGTCTACTATAACCCTTGTTGGAGCATGAAGTCAAATATCTTACAAGCTGCCAATTGAATGTTGGACGTAAACCAAAGTCAAATGTCTTGAGTCTTCCACTCGTCCACACCCTGGTATAGTCCAGTTATTCATTACATAGCCAGGTAGCTTCAAAGGAATAAACTATTAAGTCGGTGTTTCTTTATGTTAGTTGACCTGATTAAATCGGTCTTGTTTGCAAACATTTTCTCATTGTTATCACTGACCTGGAGATATGAATGCAAGGGTCGGAAATAGAGCAGAAGAATGGGAGGGAGTAATTGGGAAAGAAGGAGAAGAGGCATTAAATGATAACGGAGTAAGACTACTGGAGTTTTGTGTAATGAACGGCCTAGTGATAATAAATACTATGTTTATCCATAAGGATATACATAAATTCACTAGAGAGGAACGAAGCCGAAATGAGAAGTCTATTATAGACTATATAATTGTTAAGAGAGAAATGAGGAAACACATAAGAGATGTAAGAGTGAGAAGAGGCCCAGAACTAAGCAGTGATCATAAGCTTGTAACCATGGAGAAAGCTAGAATGAAGAAACACAGACCTTACATACGAAAAAGAAGAGGGAAAAAATGAAAGGGGAGGAAAGGATCAAAGTTTACAAATTAAGAGAGAAGGATAATAAAAAAAACCTACAAGGAAAAGGTGGAAGAAAGTCTAAAAGAGCAGGAAGTAGACATAGCCCAGGAGCAAGATTTAGAAAAGATATGGATGAAATGGAAGAATACTTTATTGTCAGCAGCAGCAGAGGTCTGTGGCACGTTTAAATCAACAGGAACAAGAAAAGTAACACACTGGTGGACTCCTGAAATTGGAATGTTGATAAAAGAGAAGAAAAATAAATGGAAGAAATACCTTGATCTGGGCACTTTAGAAGCTTTTGAGGAATACAGAAAACAAAGAGATATAGTAAAGAAAGCAGTGCAAGCAGCAAAGAAAGAAATGTGGGAAAAGTTTGGTGAGAAAATGGAAGAAAATTATAGAGAAAACCAAAAGCTGTTCTACAAAGTTCTGAAGAGTATGAAGAAACAGAAACCATGCCCTTTGAAATTCATTTACAATAAAGGGAAAAATTTACTGACGAAACCAAAAGAAATAATGGAAAGATGGAAGGAATATTTTCAGGAGCTACTGGAAACTAAAGGAAATGAAGAAGAACAGGAACAACAGGAAGGGCCATGTGGAGAAGAAGGAAAAGAGATTACAATGGAGGAACTCCAGAAAGCCATAAAGAAAATGAAAATGGGGAAGGCAGCTGGGCAAGATAAAATTGCACCAGAAATGATTAAATACATGGGGAGGAGAGCTGAGGAAGTCCTACTGAAGATTCTTCAGATATCATGGAAGAAAAGAAGATTGTAAAGGACTGGGACGTCTCCATCCTTATACCGGTTTTTAAGAAAGGAGACAATAGGGAATGTAAAAACCATAGAGGAATTGAAGAGCGTTTTTTCAAAAGCCGATATCTACATGGATTTCTCAGTGCCAGAGGTGACTAAGTGCCATCAAGAAAAGTGCTAATATTTGTGTGTATTGACCAGCAAAGATCGTATTCTATATAAGCCAAACATGACAAACAGCCTTGCTGTATCAGTTACAGACACAGTAATGGCTGCTAGCCATGTTTGGCGTAGATAAAGTACGATCTTTGCTGGTCAATACACACAAATATTAGCACTTTTCTTGATGGCACTTAGTCACCTCATGCACTGAGCCATCCATGTAGATATCGGCTTTTGAAAAAACACTCCTCAATTGCATTGCTTAGCGTACCAGGGAAAGTATATTCCAGAATACTGGAAACAAGATTAAGAGAGGGAGTAGAAAATAAGCTGGAAGAAACACAAAGTGGGTTCCGCCCAGGCAGAAGTGTCCAAGACCATATATTCACTGTGAGGCAAGTAATTGAAAAAATAATAGAATATGATAGAGAGCTTTACTTATGTTTCGTGGACTTGGAAAAAGCTTTTGACAGGGTTCCATGGCGAGAAATATGGAGAGTGTTAAAGAAGAAGGAAATCAATCCGCATCTGATAAAAGCTATACAAAGCTTTTATAAAGTAAGTAGATGTTATGTCAGAACTGGAAATTATACTTCCGAGATGTTTGGAGTTACAGCTGGAGTAAGACAAGGAGATATACTCTCTCCTTACTTGTTCATAATATTAATGGATGATGTACTCAAAGAAATAAAAGGAAAGCTGAGGAAATTTCCAGTTGGAAACTGGAAGATGAAATGTATAAACATATGTGAGTTATTATATGCGGATGATATAGTACTGTTTGCTAGATCTGAGGCAAATTTACAAAGAAATATAGAACTAATGAGATCAGAACTAGAAAAGAGGAATATGGTGATAAACCAAAATAAAACTAAAACAATGATGATTGGAAAAGAAAGGAAAGAATGTAAAGTGAAAATCGGCGACAGGGAATTAGAACAAGTTGATAATTTCAAATACCTTGGGATAACTATTAACCAGGATGGAAAGATTGTCGAGGAGCTGAATACAAGACTACTTAACACGAGTAAACTCTACTATGCCATAAATAGAGGATTTCTAAGGAAGAAGGAAATTAGTAAAAAGACAAAAAAGGCAGTATATAATTCTACATACGAGGGGTATTCCGAAAGTAAGTTTCGTCAGTTTGTCACACGGACACTTTATTGACCCAAAAGCAATACAGCATGGCAGCATGACCTATACACCGTCCACTATTTTTCGACATAGTCGCCAGCGACATTGAGACATTTGTCGTAGCGTGCGATCAGTTTGAAGAACCCACTGTGGTAAAACTCGGTGCCCTGCGATGCAAGGAATTGGCGCACAGCCTGCTCCACCTCAGCTTCCTGACATTACTAAAGGTTCCATACAGACCATTTTGAGTGACAAATTGATGTTCCATAAGGTTTGTGCGAGATGGGTTCTTGGAGGCCGCAGTTTGCGGGGACGGAAATCGGGAGATCAATTTCAAACAGCTCTATCTCGGACAATAAAAGGTTCAGCGGCTGTAGCAATGGCTCGTTTGAAAGAGGGGAGATAGTGGTACATGGCAGTGGCGCCAAATCTCTCGTGCCATCGTGAGCGGTACACTAATACCCGCGAGCACGCCAGTCTGCTGCGACTCGCTCTTCTACGGCGCAGTGCACCTGCGTCATGCCTCCTCCGCTGATGCCACTTCCGTCGTGGAACCAGCCATGGGTGGGGATTCGTCTGGCGTTTGTTTGGTTCCCCTGGTGAACACGCCGCTCCTGCCATACATTGACGAAACTTACTTTCGGAATACCCCTCGTATATTCCAACATTGATATATGGAAGTGAATCGTGGACAATAACCAACAAACTGCAACAAAAGATACAAACAGCTGAAATTAAGTTTTTAAGAAATGTAGTGGGAAAGACCAGATGGGATAAAGTAAGGAACCACACCATTAGGAAGACATTAGATGTTCAACCTCTGCAGGATCAGATTGAACAAGGTCAATTAAGATGGTTTGGACATCTAAACCGAATGAACAATAATAGGATGCCAAAGCAGGTGTGGGAAGCACGATCAGGAGGTATTGGAAAGAGACCCAGAGGAAGATCTAGAAAGACATGGGATGACTCTAGGAGAGAGACGCTTCATAGAAGAAATATTACGTGGGAGAAAGCCAAACAGTCGGCACTGAATAGAAAAGAATGGAGCTCTCTCTGCAACTCCTCGACACCGAAAGGTACAAGAGGACAGGATTAAGTAAGTAAGTAAGTAAGTAAGTATCACTGACCTCAGTTCTTCCCTCACTTTAATTAATTCACACATGTTATCATTTACTGTAACTAGATCTTGCAACCTTGCATTTCAATCCACGTGGAGTTGACGAGTAGCTGTCACAGCCGTATCAGGACATTCTTAGATTTTGATTGACTGGGGTAACGAGCTGATTGGTGTGGTAAAAATAATGAACATGGGTTGAGCTGTTGGCAAATTTTTCTTCCTAATAAAAGGAAACCGCCTGGCCATGCAATGAATAACTGGACTATACCATTTGCAGCAACAAGTTCAAGTTTATTCGGTAATTTCTTTTCCCTGCTCCGGTGGGTTGCAGTCCCGGTGAGTTTAAAAACAGCCTGATGGAAGTATGATGGTATTGATGGAATTAATCAATGATTTTAAAAATGTTCCCTACACACTATAGGCTAGAACACACACAAACTTTCTATGCCGATCACTAGGACCTTACTGAAATCCGGTAATATTGAGATCCAAGGTGTGAACTATGAGAGGTGGGTGAACTAATAGATTTATAAGTTCTAACCAGATTTGTTGTGAGGTTAAACAAGTATCAAGTCTATGAATCAGTGTATCTGTATCGACAAGTTGATTGCAGAAGTAGTAATTTTATAAATCCATTTCAGAATAGGTTTATATATATATATATATATATATATTCAAAATTTTGAGGAATTAAGTTGAAATCCAATGAAATTCTGAGATCCAAATGATCACACGACATGGATAACCAGGCCACAGATTTGACTGAGGGATTCCGAAAGAAGTTTTATTTGTTAGAAGTACCCCAGTCAGCACACATATGTAAAATATATGTAAAACTTACGTTGTCCCTAGATCTAGGAAATATACATCTGACATATGGGTTAGATAAAATCTACGTATAATATATGCTCAAATGTCCCACTTTTTTATGTCAATTTCATGTCTGTGCAGACTTTTTAATTTTTTTATTTCTATTGGCAGGTTTATATGAATAGATATCATTAACCTCTGCAACCTAAGAAAAAATAAATAATTAACATAACATAACATAATGCTTACAAAATACAATAAACAACAGTATAATACAATATTAGAGTGTTCCGCTTTTGAGGGTTACACAGGATGTTATATAGTCAACATTTTTCTTCTTGCTTCCCAATACCGGTCCCGTTCTGTTGTGCTAGAAAGGGCAGGGCAATGTTGTAGGTGGCTTCTGTCCATGGTCTCTTGTAGATTACATAACATGCAGTTGGGGTCGTTCCGGATTCCAATGCGATGTAGGTGCTTCCCCAAACAGTCATGTTGGACACAGTCATGTCTGTGCAGACATTAATTATATATAAATCATACGTACAGTCACATACGTACTATTGATGAACAATATCTAAACGTAAAAAATATGTAAAGATGATATATCAAATGTATATTTTATATATAATTTATATATGTATATAGGGCCTTTGGTTCATAAATATACACTGCTCACATACATTTTACGTATACTATCCATACATGAGAGATCCACCGAATGTATATTTGATATACAGGGACATTCTTACTCAGCGCCTTGCGTAATGTGCAGCCGCATGCACAGCACCTCATGCTACAATGGCAGATACATGGATGCTTCATAGAACCTGTATCCTTAAATGTGTTTGCAAGACGTATTATGGTACTACGGTCGGAATAGGCCTATCTGGAAACTTCTGATGAAATTTTTTTGTTCTAGCACATGACTTATTTGTCCTCATGTACGTGATGTGTATATATGCCGTCTCCCCGCAAAGGATTATTGTACTCTGGACATTACACAACACAGTATACAATTAAATATTACACTGAAATATCACAGAGTTACGGACTGGACTTCACAGTACACAAAGAAACCCTGCACTGAGAATCTCATAGTCATAACATAACAGTAACAAACACACTCCGCTCTGCCAGCCACATAAACACTGCTATAGTACTGTATGTGGCAGCAAATTTGGAACAATTAGAGCATCTTCTGTATGAGCATAGCAAGTACAAATTCTGAGACTCTGGTTAATGCAGGGGGGCATGAAGGATCCATGCATTGGCCGTTGCAGCATGAGGTGCAGTGCGTGCGACAGCCAATTACGCAACGTGCTGAGAAAGAATGTCCCTGTATAATTTATGTAAACAATGTTTCTAAAATTGCATCTCCCATATTGTTTTTGCATTTTGAAGCAGTAGCTTTTTTAGAATAACTGTAAAAAGCTAGCTGTGAATAATTGACAAACAAGACCCCAACATTGCATTTAATACAGATTGTAGGTGAGAAATTAAATAAAAGCACCATAACAATATGTATTACAATATTTTATTCTTAACAGATTACAAAAAGCTTAAAGAAAATACAAATAAATATTCAAAACAGCAAAAGTTTGCCCTGTATTTAAAAAAAGGTGACTTTAGTAACACCGAAAATTGCTGACCTATCTCACTATTACCAGTTTTCTCAAAAACTTAGAAAAAGCAATGTATAAAAGGCTCTTATCATTCATAGTAAAAAACAATATCATTTCCAAAGAACAGTTCGGTTTCCAAAAGTGTAAAACTATAGCAGAAGCAGTATTTACTGAACTTATTGGCAAATGTTTTACATGGTGAATAAAGGAACTGAATTGAATTGAAAACAAACACATCAGCTGATGATGATGGGAAGACCCATTGAAATGATCATACATGATAATAGTGAAGTAAGTCCGAGCTCAATCTTGCTACAATGTTATTGATCTCGTTTCTCTTTTTTCCCATTTATTCTGGTCTTCGCCTGGCGAAACCATTCCCTTCAACAGAGTTCGAAGACCTTGTACGTGAAGGTGTCCGTATGAGGACCGTTACTCAGAACACCTGAAACATTACGAAAATATCAATAAATAACGGGAAATAATTTATCACCATTAGAGCATAAATTGATATTATGCAAGTGATGGTCTTTAATCTGCCACAACATATAAATTACACAAGACTAGGTTCTAAAAGTTAATGCATAAAATCCCTTTTGGGGTAGTCTTTGAATATAATACTGTGTCTCTCACATTGCTGCATCCCACTGCAGTCTAGAGATACTTGCTTTGTAACTTACAAAAACAACCTGTTACAAATAATAAAAAAACAAACTAAAGCGAAGCTCCTGCCTATCGTCTCGTTGACACTGCCGGTTTATGAGCATGGAGGGGGTAGCCAAAATAAGACACTAGAAAATTGTAATTTTAATGATCGAGGGAAATAAGTTATGTGAGTGTTTCAACAGCCGGAATCAGATATGCGAGAAAATAGTACCGGGAAATTTAATGATCAGATAGAGAAGCTTAACCCAAGTTTGGGGTTGCGAAAGCAGTGTTTTTGAATTTAATACGTTCGAATTTAACAGTGAATATTTTCATACATTAAAATCATTCCTGTTTTGACTGGTGGTGCACTCAAGCAATGGAAAACTGTAGTGGGATGCAGCAGTGTGAGACACAGTATTATAGCCTATTCAGAGACTACCGGGTTTTGTTAACTGTGTGTGTTTTTTTTACTATAGCCTACTGCAGAAAATCACAGCACTAACTTAACCTCGCTGTGAATATCAAAATAGCTCATTCTCGGTAGCCTATGAGGCTATGATTGGGATAATCAAATCTACAAAGTTTGATACTGTACAGTACAGTACCATAACGTATATTAATGGTTTTCCCTTTGTTTATCCCAATCATACTGAGATCTGCCATTTGGTTTATTAACTTATATAAATGAGCAATTGATATTTACAGGTTAAGGTAGGGCTAAGTTAGTTCAAGTGATGTTCTGCAGTAATAAAAAATTTAAAAAACACACAAATACAATTAACAAAACCCTATCTTTATGTAGCCTAAAAAAAAAAAAAGAAACTGGTCAACCGTCGGTTTTTGCGATGAAAACTATCGCTAAAACGGTTTTTGGGAAAAAGTAGTTTTATGCTGCACACTAGGCTCCTCTCTAATGGGGCCCGCCTGGGAAGGTGGGGTTTAGGGTTTCGTCACAAAAGAAATTCAATGTGAGACATAATAAACCTCGTGCTATTCAGTATATTGATCCTAAACTAACATAAACGTTCCTAACCTAACAAAACGGCGGAGCATGGCTGGTGCGCATCATAAATCTATCTTTTGCCGCACTATTCTTCCTCGTGTTATTATATCTATATTATATCTGTTATTATATTTATTCTTCTGCACTGGGTTTCAAATAACAAAAAAAAAGTATAATTCACAGAACACATACTTATTATTCTTCTGCACTGGGCGTCACTCGTGTCACCGCTGATGTTCTTCTGCCCGCAGCGCAAGCTTACCAATAAAGTAAAAAAAAATTAGTCCAACTGAATGTACGGATGTAATCATTTTAAACCATTTTTTTATTAATTTCTGATTAGCGTGAGTAAATTGTATTGCGTTCCCTTAATTTAACCAAATCGATTTACTAGAGTAAAACACAATAAACCGGTGTTTACAATGTCCAATTCTAGACGTAAAATTTACGTATACTTGCCAATTTTTTGTACGTTATTTTGGTATTAGCAAATGAACAATTAATTCGATTTTGTTTTATATTTAGTCCTACTTATGTAACAGTAACTTTATGAGTATAAAGCAGGATTAAATTACAACAGTTTTTATACATGTATATATTGGATATAAAATATACGTATAATTTACGTTTTGACTTTGACCAAACTTAAGATATATATGTAGCTCTAAAATATACGCATATTATACATATCGTGCTACGTGGGACATGACTGTTATTAACCTGAAGAACTGCTCTAACTCCATGCCGTTTTGAAATTTAAATCTTAAATAAAATTAATTTGGGAATAAGTACTAAACATTTTCTCATTCCAAGTTGATATTTTGGTAAAGTTATAAGAAAAAAATAAAAGGGTGAGAACACTATCTCCTCGACATTACAATTTTCCTTTTGTGGAACTGAACACTTGATTAAATATATCTACTTTTGTTAAAGGAATTGTTTAAGGAGTGAAATTAGAAATTTTTAGAACTTGATCTTGTATTTTGACCCTTTTCAATCAGCTCATTATAAAGCACGCCAGCCATATTATGGTTCTGAGCAAAGCAGGATGCCAACTGTCCTTCTTGCATTGAGGTAAGTAGTGGCAGGTAGATTCTATTGTAGATTCTATTTTAGTGGCAGTTAGGTTAGGTTGGTTATGTTATGAACAGTGATATACCGAATTAACGCGTTTCGAATAAGTGCCATATTATATCCTGCTAGGTTTGTCGTGTTGGTCAACCTGTTACCCAGAATTCTAAGTCAAGTCGATAACATGGCCGTCAGTTATATTTTATTATCATGAATTACGTATTTTAAGGTATGAGAATTACAGGATGTATTGTCTGATATTGTCTGATACAGACAATAATCCTATTCCTTGTCAACTTTATCTTACACGCATATACAAAACAAATAATGTTAAATGGCACCATTTTGAAAGAGCTGCCTTGTTGAGACTTGCACATTTTCCTGATCTTATAGCGAACTCAAGTACATCAGAGTCCTTAAACAAAACTTTGATGAACCCACAGATACAATACAAAACATATGTGATTTGCATTTGCCTAAACTGTCTGATAAGAAAGTTAAGAACTATTGGTGGTCTACTAAACTAGATATACTATGCAAACGCTGTCTTGCTTGTCAGAGAAGATTTAAAAGAACCAAATGTGAAGCTCTTCGTCATGAATTTGAAATACAATGCAAGAAGACAAAAAAATTATATAAAAATGAAATTTATGAGGCTAAAAAAAATAGTTGGAGACAGTTTTGTTCCACCCAAACTAATAGCAATCCTTGGAATGCTGTATATAAATATTGTCGTAAACCAAGAAATTTTAATGCTGTAATTCAAACGATTGAGACGGAACATGGCTTTACCCAGACAGCATTAGAAACTGCGCATGTCTTCTCTACTAGTTTCTTTCTGGCAGATACTGAGGACAGTGTAAAACAGCACGAAATAAGAGATAGTGTTCTTACACCCCCAAATTCTGAAAGCGACTTAGAGTTTCATAAGAAAGAAGTTGAAAGAATAATTTTAAGACAAATTGATAAAAAAGCACCAGGATTAGACAACATCTCTGCCAATATAGTAAAGCATGTTCATGCTAGAAACCCATCTCTTCTGGTGATACTTTATAATAAATGTTTAAGCATAGGAGTCTTCCCGGATCGTTGGAAAATAGCAGCGATTAAAATTATACCAAAGGGAATTTCACAAACCAGCTATCATGCAAATTCTTTCAGACCAATTAGTTTACTAAGTCTTCTTGGAAAAATTCTTGAAAAATTATTTATTGATAGAATTATGTATCACTTAAATTACAACAATTTACTTAGTAATAAACAATTCGGATTTACTCCACAGAAGTCTACAGAAGATGCTGTCTGTCATGTGGTAAGATGGATCAAAGAAACTTTTCAACGTAAAATGCTGGGAGTTCTGATTTCTTTAGACATATCTGGGGCATTTAATCACGCCTGGTGGCCCAAAATATTGCATCAGCTTAAGCTTAAAAATTGTCCTAGAAATCTATATAAACTTCTTCAAGATTACTTCCATAATCGCAAAATCAAGATTACTATATGTGATGAATCTCTTATTACTACTATATCTCGAGGATGCCCTCAAGGATCAAGTTGCAGCCCTGGACTATGGAATATTTTATATGATGATCTATTACAACTTGATTTACCAAATGATTGTGGTTTGATTGCCTATGAAGATGATGCTCTTTTGCTTATTCGAGCTTTTCAACTACAGGAAAGTTTTGAAATTTATTCTGCTGGGGCATAGAAAATAAATTACATTTCAATCCCGCAAAGTCTCAGGCCATGATCACTACTAGAAGAAGAAATATTGAGATCAATCAAAGCTTTCAAATGAATGGTCAAGACATATTATTTGTTAACAGTCTCAACTATCTTGGTGTAATTCTAGATAAAAAAACTTACATTTAAACCTCACTTTCAACGTCTTGCATCTAAAAGTAGCAAATTCCTTACAGGACTATCAATTGTAAGCAGACCTACTTGGGGTTTAAACTCCGAGATACTGAAAATTATTTATAACGGCGCGGTCAAACCATTGATATTGTATTGTGCTGCATCTTATCAAGATGTTTTAAGCAAAAAGTATGTTCAGAAGACATTATACCAAATTCAACGAGGATTTGCATTACGTATATGCAAAGCATATCATACCATTTCCACTGATGCAGCACTTGTTATTGCAGGTATTCCTCCCCTGCATTTATGCGGCCTTTATTCAGCGGGTATAAATGATATTAAAAAGAATCGTACAAGTAATTTTCTGCACTTCAATTTTGATTGTGAACATACTGTGCCGTTTTTGGCCGCTGGTCATCCTGCCATACAATATGACAGTATTTACAACCAAGACTGTAGAAAAGTGCATACTTATAGTATTTATACCGATGGATCACGATTTACCAAAGAAAATGAAGTAAAAGTTGGATGTGCTTATGTTGTATATTGTGACGACAGTGAAGTTTTCTTTAAACTTTTTAAACTATCTCCCGCCTGTTCTGTGTTCCAAGCTGAATTATTTGGTGTAAAAGAAGCAGTGCAGTGGTGTACTAAACATAAATGTTGTGCGCAAATATTCAGTGACTCTCAAGCTGCTCTTCAATCTATCTCTGATAAATTTAATTTGAATCCTAACTCCAGTCAAATTAGAAACAATATTATAAACCACACAAAACATCTGTGTTTGTGCTGGATATGTGGACACCAGGGACATGTTGGTAACGAACGTGCGGACACATTAGCTAATTCAGCAGCATCCTCCGGTCTATGTTATTCATATTCCAAGAGCCCCATATCTTACGTTAAAAACAAAATGTTACATTACATCTTTAATTGTTGGAATGACATTTGGATAAAAAGTACAAATGGCGCCTTGACTAAAGAACTTTTCTTCCCTACAGTGCACTTTCAGCTAAATGTTAAAATATTTACACCAAATTTTGTTTTAACACAATTTATGACAGGCCATGGAAAATTTGGGAGTTATTTTTTACGATTTCACATTATTCCAGATAATGGTTATAATTGTAAGTGTCAGGAATCTATACCAACTGTAAAACATGTTTTGTTCGATTGTCCTATGTTCGAAACAAAAAGACTCCAGCTAAATTTGCTTTTTGAAGATTGTGACGAAATTACCATGTGTCAAAAAATTTTCACGAAGCAATGTTATTATGATCGTTTTATGCAGTATCTAACATATATTCACAACCATATGTAATTCATATTCTGTATTTTTTCTGTATATATTGTTGTGTAAGCTATAACCCTAACATGCCTTTTCTGGCAAAATAGGGTTTATAAAGACTTGGAGATACAATAATAATAATAATAATAATAATAATAATAATAATAATAATAATAATAACAAATTTCGTACCTAATTATAATCCTTGCACCTAGGGACACATTTTTAATGTTTCGTTTCATAAAAATTAAAACTGTAATGTCGAGGAGATAGGGCTAGGCTAGTTAAAATTATAAGTTATTTGCTTTCTGTTGTTGTTTTAAGCTAGTGTTCAGTAAAAGATATTTTCGAATAAGGGAGTCTGCGCAAAACAGCATTGTAAGCTAGAGCTCCCTGTTTGTATTTATGGAAAGAAACACGTTGCCAGCGGCGCCAACTTTTGAAAAACGTTGGGTGGGCTCAAAAGATTTTAAAATTTCCATACTCCCACCTAAGCTTATTTTGTTCATGAAATGGGCTTAGCCTATCTAGTGTTGATATGACTAGGGATAAATATAGAACTGCACTAGAATAATAAGTGCATTAACTAATAAGTACCGTATTGTGTATCCTACTTAACGGAAATTCTTCAAAAGTTTATGTTATATAAACATTTAAATTCCTCTGCCCGTACCGTAGCTATTGTAGGTAGAGGAAGTAGGCTATTGTGTTTGACTCTGAAATTCGAGGCCGAGTTTTTAACACAATACACCTTTTGAGGTTCTCTGAATCCAAAAATGCTATTTTCAGAATATGTTAATCGTATAAAAATAAAAAAGTGTGCATGGAACTCCACGCGACAGAAGTGAAACTTGTTTGAATTTTTTTTATTTTTTCAATGTTTGATTATTGGATTTTTTCGATTTTGCATTATTGAACTTTTTAATATTGGGTTTTGGAACTTTTTAAATTTTAGATTATGGGTTTTTTAATTTTGGATATTTTAAATTTTTTATCTTTGAATTTTTTATTTATTTTATTTTTAAATTTTGGATTTGTTTATTTTTTAATTTGTTGTTTTTTTTAATTTTGGATATTTGGATTTTTTAATTGTTAATTTTTTAAATTTTGGATAAGCCTGATCATTGAGTTGATTGTTTTCTGTGCAGTCCGTTCCGTCACACCTCACTAATTTCGTGATGATTTTTAGTGTGACACTAATTTCGTGACGATTTTTAGTGTGACACTAATTTCGTGACGATTTTTTAGCATGACACAAGCTCCCGATTTACCCCTACCACGGCTAAAGAAGTTTCACTTCTAAAATCGCATAAAACCAATTTTTACAACGGCTTATCTTGAGGGGATGTGACATGAAGACTGGCGATGACTCTCTCTTACTTTTATGTTACTTTTCATGAAGAAAATTGACCTTTTTTGTCATTTTCTCGGATACGGTACTAACTATTTTGTTTTAATTTTGTACATGTCGTACTCATGCTAAGAGCGAAACTGCATTGAGAGACTTAAAACGTTTAATGTACTGAGGAACGATTTCAAACGATCGTTCTAGTATAGGGCAAAACCGGGTGACGCGCCGCACCGGGATAGATGCCGCACCCCCTCTAACTCGGACATTTGACACTAGGTACCGCTAGTTGTCGTGATACCATCTCCAGTTCCCTCTCTAGAGTAATTGGATCGCGTAAGTTTATTGTTTGTGGTGTTTATTTCATTGTTGTAGCGGTATTTACCAGGTAAGTGCACTAGTTTCACTGCGAAACTTTTTTGGACTGATTACTTTATTCTTTCCTGATCTGTATTTGTTCCATTTTTTCTGCGTGTACTTATTTTAATAGACTATTTAGAGGTTGTAAAGATATTGTGAGTGAAGTTCGCCATAACAACAATAACAGTAAGCTCTACAGATGAGTGCGGCGCGTGTCCCTGAGTTTTGGGTCACATGCCGCATAGCTTTCAAGGGTGACACGCCGCACTATGTCTTGCAGTATAATTACCCCCCAAAATTATTTTTTCTGCTCTTTTCAACAATAAACATGTCAACTAGGTATAGGGGAAGGGAAGGAGCTAAACATTGTGGCCTATGGAATGACAATGACCTACAAGAAGCTGTTCGGCGAATTAAGGCAGGAGAAATTTCCATTCGGGAAGCCGAACGTTGCTATCTTATGCCAGAGAGGACTATTCGTAGGCGCATGGACACAGGAAATTGGGAAAACCCTCATTTGGGCCTGAAGGATTATTTGATACAGAAAATGAAAAAAAGGCTAGTCACCCATGTCCAGAGATTGTGTAGATAGGTTCTCTTTTGTTTTACACGTGCCTTTGATGTAAATTTAGACTGTTATTATGAACGCGGCATGTCTCCCATACGTGCGGCATAGCACCCTGTAAAGCGGCATCTCTCCCGCTTTGCCTTTCAATTTAATAATTGTATTTACACATTTAATTATTATTTTATAAATATTTCCGTTGCTGAAATAAAGGGAGGGAAGATCATAGCTTGGAATCTCAAAAAGAGTTTTCAGAATATTCAATCCTGTTTTGAGGTAGACGAATTTACACAAAAGTGCGGCGCGTCACCCTATCTTGCCCTAGCCTGATTTTTTGCTTTACAGGGATTCAACAAGAAAGTGTGATTTTTAATAATTACGATAATAATACACGACAAATTATTGGGTGGATTTGATACCCAGGGGCCCATATAAGTTGGCGGCACTGGTTGTAATATACCCTCCTCCTACGTGGTGTTTCTCGCGTAATGCTAAGAATCGCACAAAATACTTTTTTTTTAACCTATACGGAAGACTGGTAACCAACTAGTTATATAATAAAATGTCTTGCTGTCCTCTCAAATTACCTCAAAATGGAGACAACTGAACTTCACTAGCGCCCATGGGATGATTTCACTCGTATGATTTCTGTTCACGCAAGCTAAGTGTTTTTTCCAGCATATTTATTATGTGCAGTAAATAGTTTTAATTCAAATCATCCGCCAGGTGTTCTTGCGCCAAGCATTAAGTTGAGTAGGCGTATATTTCATCATATCCTGATCACGAGTTCTTTGTGTCGGGTATTCCCTCTTTAAAGACGCCTTAAAGAGCGTCAGGAAGCCTCATCAGTATTAAGCCTGCAGTTACACGATCAAGTCACGGTCTGACACTGCTCCGGTTCTAGTAACAAAAGCCAGTTCGCGCTCTTTGTATTTTCACTAGAAATCATTGGAATAAAACTTCCTTATAAGTTTTATTAATTTCAAGTAAATTACTTATACATAATTTACTTATTCGCCGTATTATAAGTTCATTAGATTCACTTATTAGTTCCAAGTAATTAAATAGCGTGTGACGTCATCACTCACCAAGAAGCTATAAAACGTGAACAATCAAGTGTTAATAACTTAAAATACATACATTCTACTGCAAATTTTATTACCGTTAAATTGAGATATAATTCATTAGTAAATTACAAAATTTACTAAATTACCTCTAGTGGTGCAATCTGGTTCGCGCCAAATTCCAATTCATTGTTTCAACTTGTTTATTCAATTATCATTCAGTGTTCACCTATTATTTCTTCGAGTGTTACAAGTATTAATAAAGTGCAAGTATTTCATTACATTCTAGATTGTTTAACCAATATGTTTCCTTAGATCTCTGTACCCAGTGACCTCGTGATATAGTCCCTTCTTGCTCTAAATGGTCCTCCGAAATCTTATACTTCTAACATGTACATTGTTTCATACTTACATGAAGCTACCTTATTAAGCTATCCTACATTTATCCATCTCACGGATATTATCGTCCAATCCCTAGCATTGGTCCTCTCACGAGCCAGTCCCAAACATTGGTCCTTTACCGGGCAGGATCATATTGGTACAATCTTATTTATTGCATACTTGTATTCGCAAATACCGTTTCTCGAGTTCGTCTCATTCATATGTGCTTCCGCGTCGGTCAGTTCGTGAGTTCCAGCAACCCTGAACTTCGCATCGAAGACAGCATCATGCAGCAGTGATTCGACTCATCGTGGGATTCCGGTCCTCAGTGAACATCAAGAAGACAGTGAACAGTTAATACATGCATTATCGTGCAGCAGTGGTAGAATTTCAAATCTTCAAGAACAAGTAATTTCCACATTTCGCATTCAAGATGGAAAGTGAATTGAAGGAATTAACGAAAAAACGTGCTTTTCTTAAAAGAAAACTTACGTACATTCAGAAGTACAGTGACAATATTACTGAAGAAGTTGATATATTTCGATTAAAAGTTGAATATGACACTCTTAACGAAGTGTGGCAAAATTATGAAGTGGTACAAACTCAAATTGAAGCTATTATCGAAGCTGAAAGTGAACTTGACATGCACGCACAGTATGACGAAGAGATGAATAACAAGTACAAGGTGCTAAAGGCTAAGCTTAGTGAATTGTTATTTCTACACGACCAACCAGTGCGTAGTGTAGGCTCTCATCACAGTCATCAATCTAATCACAGTGGTAATTCGCATCACACGTGTCAATCTTCTACTTCACAATGCAACAATAGAAATATACAACTTCCAAGGATTCAAATTCCAGTGTTTAGTGGGGATGTGACTAACTTTAAACACTATCACGACACTTTCAGTAGCTTAGTGGTAAACAATGAATCGTTGGATTCCATCCAGAAATATCATTATTTGCTGAGTTCTCTGAAGGGGCAGGCTCACGCGCTCATTCAGAATCTTCCAGTCACGAATGAGAATTTTACTATAGCATGGAACTTGGTGTGCTCTAGATATGATAATACTCGAGTTATTGCCACAGCTCACATCAAAAATCTACTTTCATTACCAATAATGAAAGATGAAAATGTTACAGACTTGCGAAACTTATTAAATCAGTTTCAAAGCAATCTTAACGCCATCGAAGCTCTCAACATTGAAATCCCATTACACGAAGTCATGTTCATTCAATTAATATTGGATCATCTTGGTGAAACTACACGCAAGGAATGGGAGAGCAAAATTGACTCACAAAGGTTCACACCGCTTCAAGAGTTGATGAACTTCCTAGAAGCCAAGGCTCATTCTTTAGAAGTGCTATCCAATTCTAACAATGTGCCAAGCCCATCCAAGGAAAAAAGTGAAAGACATACACAAAAGAAATCTGTAAAAACGACTCGTCAATCTTATGTTGCCATCAAAGGTGATACATGTCCTTGTTGCAAGGAAAGTCACAATTTATATAAGTGCGACAAGTTTTCACAGTTGAGTGTAGATCAACGTTGGGATTTTGTGAAAAGCAAAGGTTTATGTGCAAACTGTTTCTCCAACGGTCACAAAAGAGACAATTGCAAAATCAAGTCATTCTGTAATTGTGGAAAGGCTTCACACAGCAAACTGTTACATAATAACACACGAGACAGTAAAAAGGCTCCTCGACAACCACATCAACCGTCTGAATCTACAGATAATGTACCTGCTAGTTATTGTTCGATAAAAGAAAATTCCAACCAAAGGGAGATTTTATTAGCAACAGCAGCAGTGCATCTTGAAGATAGACAAGGAAATTTAGTGTTATGCAGAGCGTTACTGGACTCAGGAAGCCAATTGAACTTCATAACTGAAGGTTTAGCCAAGAAGTTGCAGCTGCCAACCACAGATGTCGACACTCAGATACGAGGTATTAATGGCACCTCTTCTTGCAATCACAGTGTTAAGGTTAATCTGCGATCCAGAATCCAGAATTTCCAGGCTGAAATGAGTTGTCTAGTAATCCCTCACATTGCAAACAAACTTCCTTCAGTCCGTATAGATCCCAAACATTTCAATATTCCTAGTGAAATAACATTAGCGGATCCTAAATTCTACATCCCTGGTGATGTCCAAATCCTCATTGGTGCTAGCTTGTTTTACCAACTATTCACTAATGAAAGAATAGTCATTCCTAATAACCCTATTCTTAGTAACACGGAACTAGGTTGGATACTTAGTGGAACTATTCCCAAGAAAGCAATTAAATCCAAGAAGGTCACATTCGCTCAACACAATTTATTTGTGACTGTTGATAATGTTGATACACAGTTAAGACGATTCTGGGAACTAGAAGACTTTCCTAAACCAGTGTTTACTAAAGAAGAAAGGGAATGTGAAGAGCACTTCGTACAAAACACTATTCGTGCAGAGGACGGTGCTTTTGTAGTGAAATTACCCAAGAATCGATCTCAGGACTCCTTGGGCGAATCCAGACCACAAGCCGTAAAACGCTTAGAGCATCTGGAGCGAAAATTCCAAACCAATTCTGTCTTGCAGGAAGATTACAAAAAATTCATGCAAGAATATGAAGAATTGGGACACATGAAGAAGGTTTCACTTCCACAGCCAGGTGAAAAATGCTTCTATTTACCACATCATGCAGTAATCAAGCCCTCGTCTACTACAACCAAGACTAGAGTTGTGTTTGACGCTTCTGCAAAAACATCTTCAGGCAAGTCCCTAAATGACATTCTGAAATTAGGGCCTACAGTGCAAGATGACCTATCATCAATTATAATTCGTTTTCGAACATATAAGTATGCGTTCTCAGCTGACATCTCTAAAATGTACAGACGCATTAAAATGAACGAGATTGATCAAAATCTTCAAAGGATTGTGTGGCGTTCCAGCACAGATGAACCCATACAAGATTATGCCTTAACTACCGTGACTTATGGTACTAAATCAGCTTCATTTTTAGCCATAAGATCCCTGCACCAGCTGTCAATAGAAGAAGAAGCTAAATACCCTCTCGCTTCACAAGCAGTCAGGACTTCCTTCTATGTAGATGACTGCCTGGCAGGACATGATAATCTTCAAGAAGCGCTACGCCTTCAAGAAGAATTAATCCTCATGCTTGACAGTGGCGGATTTCCCTTGCGAAAGTGGTGTTCCAACCATGAAGCATTGCTGGAATCTGTACCATCATCTTATCGAGAGACCCAGTTGCCTCTGTCTCTTGACAACATTGAAAATGCACATGCCATTGGTTTACTATGGCATCCTGCAACTGATAACTTCCAGATTCAATCCCATCCTTCTCTCCAAACTCATACTCGAGTTAAACTTACCAAGCGTACTATCCTATCAGTCATATCATCCATTTTTGATCCTTTAGGCCTTGTCAGTCCTATGGTTATCAATGCCAAAATCTTCATGCAATCATTATGGATTGAAAAACTTGACTGGGACGAGGAGGTAGCTTCACACATAGCAGAGAAATGGATTGAGATCTGCGACATTTTAGGTACAATACACACGATGCGTATTCCACGATTTGTTCTCACACATGGTACCCTTCAAGATATACAGATCCATGGCTTCTGTGACTCTTCAGAAAAGGCCTACGGTGCATGCATATATCTCCGTTCTGTGAACATTGAAGGTGAAGTTACAATTAACTTGCTATGTTCCAAGTCTAAGGTTGCCCCTCTTAAAAGGCAAACCATTCCACGTCTTGAACTTTGTGGAGCATTGCTGTTATCTAAACTGTACAACAAGGTGTTGAATGACCTTAACATTCAAACCTCACAAAATTATCTATGGTCAGACTCAGTTATTGTTCTGTCGTGGATAAAATCAGATTCACGAACATGGAAAACATTTGTGTCCAACCGTGTGTCGCAAATACAAGAGCTTTCTGAAACAGCAGCCTGGCGACATGTTTCTACAGACAACAACCCAGCTGATCTCGTTTCAAGAGGTGTATATTCTGAACAATTGTCTGATATTGATTTGTGGTGGCACGGTCCTAAGTGGTTGGCTCATAACACAACATTATGGCCGGAACAGCCAAAACAATTAAGCCCTCCAGATTCCTCAGAGCAACTTACTTCCATCTGCATGGCAGCTACTGTAGTAGAAGATAGTTTTATTACAAGATTCTCTAATCTCAAGCGCTTGCAGAGAGTTACTTGTTATATGTATAGATTTATTTCTGCCTGCCGCCATGAAAACAAATATCATGGACCTCTCGCAGCAGAAGAATTACAAAATGCTCTACAAGTTTGTGTTAAAATTGCTCAGAAAGAAGCTTTCTCTCAAGAGCTGAAAGATCTTAGCAACAACAAACAAGTTTCAGTGAAAAGCTCTATCCATGCATTAGTTCCATTCCTAGATCAGAACAACGTTATAAGAGTGGGTGGACGGTTGGAGAAATCAGATCTTACACATGATGCAAGACATCAGGTTATATTGCCATCCCGACATCATTTAACAGTTCTGATTGTAGAATATGAGCATCGCAAGCTATTACATGCTTCGCATCAGCTGCTTATAGCTTCATTACGACAAGCCTACTGGATACCTAGTATTCGCAGAGTAGTAAAATCTATTTTGCATAGATGTCTCACGTGTTACAAGCTAAAAGCAGAAAGTTCTCAACAGTTAATGGGAAATCTTCCTAGCTATAGAATAACTCCTGCTAGACCTTTTCTCCGCACCGCAGTCGATTACGCTGGACCCTTCAACATAAGATATGGGGCTCCACGCAGTAAAACTACTGTAAAGGCTTACATCGCTATTTTTGTCTGCTTGGTAACAAAGGCCATTCACATTGAGTTAGTTTCTGATCTAACATCAGATGCCTTCATAGCAGCCCTACGAAGATTTACAGCACGTCGAGGACTCTGTAAAGAAATCTTCAGTGACAATGGCACTAACTTTGTTGGAGCAAACAACAAGTTAAGGGAGCTCAGATTGCTATTGCAGTCAAGAGATTTTCAAACTACAATTCAAAATTTCACTGCAAACCACGATTATTGCTGGTCGTTCATTCCTCCAAATTCTCCCCATTTCGGTGGTCTGCATGAAGCAGCAGTGAAATCTATGAAGTTTCATCTCAGGCGAGTTATGGGAGCTCAAATTCTCACATATGAACAGCTTTCTACGCTTCTATCTCAAATCGAAGCTTGCTTGAATTCTAGACCACTTGTTCGTCTAAATGATGATCCAGCTGACTTGTCATACCTTTCTCCTGGTCACTTCTTAATTGGAGAACCTCTCATATCTCTACCTTCACATCCTCCTACGGAAGATAAGAAGTACTTAGAAAAATGGCAGCTGTTACAAAATCATTTGCAACACATATGGAAACGCTGGTCATCCGAATATCTTCACTCACTACAACAAAGGCAGAAATGGACCTGTTCCAGTGACAACATTCAAGTTGGTACTGTCGTCATCTTGAAGGAAGACAACATTCCTCCTCTTCAATGGAAGTTAGGCGTGATCACCGCTACTCATCCGGGAGAAGACGGCTTGGTTCGAGTGATTACTGTGCGCACTTCCAGTGGCGAATATAAGCGGCCCATAGTCAAAGTGTGTCCTCTACCCCAAGACGAGTAGCATATGACACTTTCTATGATCTTATATTCAAGATTCTCCACTTGAAGTCCATTTCTCATCTATCTCTGTAACAAATCGTACTCTTGCGAGATGTGTTACATGCATTTTTCTTTCTATCAATCTTGCTATTTGAAAGACCTCTCTCTGGTTTTCAGTTCAAGAGTGTCGTGTGCTTCAATGTAAATAGTGAACTCAGTGCTTTTTATTCAATATCATATTCTTGCAATATATGTAAGAAGTAATTTTCCAATACATATCACATGTATACATCCAATTAGAGTCAGTGCTTGTTTGTGTACATACAAGTGTCTCTCTATTATAGCTTGCCTTCCTGTTATGTTTTTATTGACGTTAATAGTCAATGGCGCGGAGTATGTTCACGCAAGCTAAGTGTTTTTTCCAGCATATTTATTATGTGCAGTAAATAGTTTTAATTCAAATCATCCGCCAGGTGTTCTTGCGCCAAGCATTAAGTTGAGTAGGCGTATATTTCATCATATCCTGATCACGAGTTCTTTGTGTCGGGTATTCCCTCTTTAAAGACGCCTTAAAGAGCGTCAGGAAGCCTCATCAGTATTAAGCCTGCAGTTACACGATCAAGTCACGGTCTGACACTGCTCCGGTTCTAGTAACAAAAGCCAGTTCGCGCTCTTTGTATTTTCACTAGAAATCATTGGAATAAAACTTCCTTATAAGTTTTATTAATTTCAAGTAAATTACTTATACATAATTTACTTATTCGCCGTATTATAAGTTCATTAGATTCACTTATTAGTTCCAAGTAATTAAATAGCGTGTGACGTCATCACTCACCAAGAAGCTATAAAACGTGAACAATCAAGTGTTAATAACTTAAAATACATACATTCTACTGCAAATTTTATTACCGTTAAATTGAGATATAATTCATTAGTAAATTACAAAATTTACTAAATTACCTCTAGTGGTGCAATCTGGTTCGCGCCAAATTCCAATTCATTGTTTCAACTTGTTTATTCAATTATCATTCAGTGTTCACCTATTATTTCTTCGAGTGTTACAAGTATTAATAAAGTGCAAGTATTTCATTACATTCTAGATTGTTTAACCAATATGTTTCCTTAGATCTCTGTACCCAGTGACCTCGTGATATAGTCCCTTCTTGCTCTAAATGGTCCTCCGAAATCTTATACTTCTAACATGTACATTGTTTCATACTTACATGAAGCTACCTTATTAAGCTATCCTACATTTATCCATCTCACGGATATTATCGTCCAATCCCTAGCATTGGTCCTCTCACGAGCCAGTCCCAAACAATTTCTTTGATATCCTTCTAAAATACAAGATTGTAATATTCAGGGGCGGATCCACGGGGGGGGGGGGATGGGGGAAATTTTCCCCCCCCCCCAAAATTAGAACATAGCCCAAATACTTAAATGAAAGCAACGACATTCATTATTTTGAAATATCTTTGTAAGAAAATGCTGAAATGTTCATTTTGTTTTCAATTGTGTACTGGGAATAATTAATTTTTATGAGTAAAAACTTCCCTCTCTACTTTGGTCCCCCCCCCCAAAATGTCTCTCTGGATCCACCCCTGGTTTCTTGCCATCTCTGAGGAAAGTAGAAAATATGAAAAGTACAGAATTGCTGCCGTTAACCTAGGAGGAAAAGATAATGGGAGACCAGTTTCTTTAATTTTCAACCCAGGACTGGAAATGTGATACTCTACCCATATCCAATGCTCTTCTCATGGTTGTCAACTTCTTTTCACCAACCTCTAGAATAGATCATAATGGCATATCTTCAACCATAATGTTGCAATTTACCAACTGATTCATTGTTGAATAATCCTGGGTTACAGACAGTTTTCATATGGAGATTCTAAAAGAAAGTAAACATATTTGATTACACTTTAGCACTGAGTAAGCACACCAATCTCTCTTGTCAGCAACATTATTGACACTGGACCAATACACTATTGCCCTGGGAGCTTTCCAATTCAGGTTGTTGAGCTAAACTTTGCATAAATACATGTTAACTCTCAACACGTTTTCTCCAACTAAAGGGTCTTGTGCAATGGATCGAACCAACATATTTAGCTACCGGTAACACTAAATTTTCAACCAATTCGCCACTCTCTAGCAGGGTAGTCAGCCTGTACAATGTTTGTGAAGAATGGATAAGTAAAGATATCTGTATTACACTTTTAATGGGAGGATTTATGAAGTAGATAAAAAGAGATATGCTTTGGCACAGTGGGTTCTGGTACTGCAACATTAACCAGAACGTCACGGATTTAGTAACTAAAGAGCTTGGGATTTTTCAACTGGCCTAATCCTTCTAGTGGCACTATGGCTCTGGGTTGACCCAGCCCCTAAAGGAAATGAGTATCAAAAGCAATCCTGAGAGGAAAGGGGGCTAGTGCATAATGCTGGCAACTATACCATCTTTATGTGCCAAATGTCTAGAATCTGGGAAGCCCAATTTCCTGGGACCCTAAATCCATTCACAGCATGAATAGGGACCTATTTATTTTACTTTTATCTTCATTTACTGCAAGCTAGAATGATGGCTTAAACGGACAAGAAGAAAGTATAAGTAAGCAGATTTCTTTACTTTTGAACCCAAATTAACAAGAAAGATTCTATGCAAGATAGGAGATGTGATACTTAGCTTACATTTCCGTGCCACATACGTCCAATGCTCTTCTCACAATTATCAACTTCTTTCACAACCTCTTGAATTTCTCATCAGAATGTAACTTTCCGCTACAAGATTTATTCCTTAAAATTCCTGAGATGCACACAGTTTTCCATGGAAAACAAATTACGGATGACATGAAATGTGGTTTCTTACCAAATCTAAGGGAAGTAGGAAAATGAAATGAAAGTATGAAGAGTACAGAATTCCTGCTGTTAATGTAGGAGGAATAGACTATGGGAGATCATTTTCTTTACTTATGAACCCTAGACTGGAAATGTGATACCATACCCATATCCAATGCTCTTCTCATGGTTGCCAAGTTCTTTTCACCGACCTCTCGAATAGATATTTATTACACATCTCCAGCCATAATGTTGCAATTCACCAACTGATTGATTGTTGAATAATCCTGGGTTACAGACGGTATTCAAATGAAGATTCTAAAAGAAAGTAAACATAATTGATTACACTTTAGCACTGAGCAAGCACACCAATCTCTCTCGTCAGCAACATTATTGACACTAGACCAATGCGCTATTGCCCTTGGAAGCTTTCCAATTCAGGTTGTTGAGCTAAACTTTGCTTAAATACATGTTAACTCTCAACACGTTTTCTCCAACGAAAGGGTCTTGTGCAATGGATCGAACTAGCATATTTAGCTACCGGTAACACTAAATTTTCCACCAATTCGCCACTCTCTAGCAGGGTGGTCAGCGTGTACAATGTTTGTGTAGAATGGATAAGTGAAGATATCTGTATTACACTTTTAATGGGAGGGTTTCTGAAGTAGATAAAAACCGAAATGCTTTGGCACAGTGGGTTGTTGCACTGCACCTGCACACGGATTTAGTCCCTGACGAGCTTGGGATATTTCAAGTGGCCTAATCCTTCTAGTGGCACTATGGCTCTGGGATGACTCAGCCCCTAAAAGAAATGAGTATCCAAAGCAATCCTGAGAGGAAAAGCTGTTAGTGCATAAGGCAGACAACTATACCATCTTTATGTGCCAAATGTCTAAAAGTCTGGGAAGCCCAATTTCCTGTGACCCTAAAGCCTTTCACAACTTATATAGGGACCTTCATACTTTACATTTACTGCCAGCTAGAATGATGGCTGCAAACCAACAAGAAGAAAGTTTAAGAAGCAGATTTCTTTACTTTTGAACCCAAATTAACAAGAAAGATAGGAGATGTGATACTCAACTTCTATTTCCGTGCCACATATGTCAAATGCTCTTTTCACAATTATCAACTTCTTCACCAAACTCTTGAATTTATAATCAGCCTAAATGTCACCTTTCTCTACGTGATTTATTCCATAACATTCCTGATATACAGACAGCTTTCTATGGAAGACTCTGTAAGAAAGTATAAACACAATTTAGTATTGTCCTCCTAAATCCACATATTTCTGTCATCTTTTTTGGAAACTGAATTAATTTCCCACCCAATGTCTTCCTTTAGTTCTTGTGGCAAGTGGGAATTTGTTAAATAGGCTTCATTATTCAGGTTTCTCTTAAATAAAAGACACTGGCTTCATCAAGCAATCTCTTTGATTTCTGATTAATCTGCTAGAGTAAGACATCAACAAACTAACCGAAATAAAATGAAGTAATCCATTACACAAACAGAGCTAGGTATAATTTCTCTGCTAGGATTACCCTTGTAAACCTCACTCAAAACATTTACAATACTATACATAACTGTATTAAACATATATTTCTGCTTGTAGATTCATTCATGTGTAAACAGGTTCAAAATTGTCAATACGTGACTGGTATATTTTACTTGAAAGACTGGCTTCCTCGCCGTGTTCCTGGAACGTTTTACTGGTCCAGCAGTAGAACACATTGCTGAGAACTTAGCACATCAAACAAAGCTCGAAGGATAACAATTATGTATAATAATTATTGTATATTTGTAAATTTTCTAGTAGAAAAAAAAAAAGAAAGTAAATAAGCTAATTGATAGGCTTTAATATGAGCCCATGATAATTAATCTGAATAACATTTTGTAGTATTAAATTAAATAACTAGTTTTTACGAAACACTTAGGACTTCACTATTTCTACTTACAATTAGCAAAAAATGTTTCGTGGAATACTTTTCCATAACCTTATTTGCTAGGCAATGAACATTATTATTGTTTGGAGTTTTTGTGCCCTTTGTTGTAGGTAAGATGTATTTAGTGATTAAATTCATCCAAGCTCATTAATCTGTTTTAAAGCTTCTGTATGTAAAGCTTTTTGCCACAGTTTTCCACCGAGAGAGTTCTTTTTTTAATTTTATGAACTTTTGTTTTGAATTTTTCAATTTTCTTGTGTATCAATATGTTATTGAATCCATTAATTTCTGCAACTTTCTGAATTTGCAAATATTTTCTGTCTTTGTTAGTGGGAAGTTAACTAGTCTATGTTTTAAACTATAAATTATTGCATGTTTGTGTGGTCTTGGATTATAATCATCTGCTTTTATCTGCATCTGTCCTGTTTCAAAATCATTTCCTCATAAGGAAGCTAAGTGTGCCGTTAGTTCTGCTTCTACTGTGGTTTCCTGGATGTTCAATAATTTCAGTGCATCTTTCATTGATCACAAAAAATACATCATCCACACATACTTGTGCCAGTGTTTGAAGTTTAAAATGTATTATATGTGAAGCTTTAAGGGTTAAAGTTTGATAATTTTATGAAAACATGAATGGAAATTTTACACACAGAACTTCAGTGAAACTATAAACTGACCTAGCCAATTGTTTCTCATCCTCAATATACTCTAAGTGCCTGCTGTAATATGCTAGTACCATCTTGTGGACAACCAACCAACCTTGCAATTAGATCTTCCTGAATGGGGATGTCAGAATGAATGATATAGCTGCATTTATCTGGCTAAATATCTTCTCACAGAGTGTGTGTTACTTATGTCCCTGGATGCATTTAAATAGTTCAGGTTTATATTCAATTTCATAGTCCATATTCCACACATAGGAAACTACCGCCGATTTCCATATATGAGCATAGGGACATAAAGAGCTTATAATCTGGGAGAATGCAAGTCTTATGAACTTTGACACCAACATTAAAGATGATCTCATTAAGAAGTTTGTAGGATGTCCACAAGAGTGTATTTTGATTGCACAGAAAGCAGTTGAAACATTGCACATTATGGATAACTGGCGAGTTTGAAAAGAGAACAGCATCAGCAATTTCAAGCATGGTGCTACAGAAGATTGTTAAAAATAGGTTGGAGACGAATGATGAGAAACAAAGTACATCAGAAGAGGAAACGAGGGGAGAAGATTCTGAAGATCAATTATATAGAAGAGATCTATTAACAGGACAGTACTTTGCAACACGGAAAAGTAAAGAGAATAATCAGTGATTGGTTCTATGGTTATTCAACGATGGGGATGTACTGCTACAAATTAAGCCTGCCCATCAATTACCAGTGTGCCTGAACTTTGTGCCACAGTTATTTATATGCCTGTAACTCTACAGATATGGGCCTGTCATATCTATGCAAACAATAATCGCATCAACCCGCAACCTTAGGCACTAAGTGCCCCACTCAAGCCGATGGAAGGTATGTTAAAGTGAGGAACTGCTGGGGAAGATATGGTTTGGAGTATGTAACCAAATAATTAATTTATTAAATACTACCTGTCCACTCCATGAATGGAATATATTGGCCTCTGATTGAAGGTATCTTTACAGAAAATAATTACGGATGACATGAAATGTGGTTTCTTGCCAAATCTAAGGAAAGTAGGAAAATGAAATGAAATGAAATGAAAGTATGAAGAGTACAGAATTCCTGCTGTTAACGTAGGAGGAATAGACTATGGGAGATCATTTTCTTTACTTATGAACCCTAGACTGGAAATGTGATACCATACGCATATCCAATGCTCTTCTCATGGTTGCCAAGTTCTTTTCACCGACCTCTCGAATAGATATTTATTACACATCTCCAGCCATAATGTTGCAATTCACCAACTGATTGATTGTTGAATAATCCTGGGTTACAGACGGTATTCAAATGAAGATTCTAAAAGAGAGTAAACATAATTGATTACACTTTAGCACTGAGCAAGCACACCAATCTCTCTCGTCAGCAACATTATTGACACTAGACCAATGCGCTATTGCCCTTGGAAGCTTTCCAATTCAGGTTGTTGAGCTAAACTTTGCTTAAATACATGTTAACTCTCAACACGTTTTCTCCAACGAAAGGGTCTTGTGCAATGGATCGAACTAGCATATTTAGCTACCGGTAACACTAAATTTTCCACCAATTCGCCACTCTCTAGCAGGGTGGTCAGCGTGTACAATGTTTGTGTAGAATGGATAAGTGAAGATATCTGTATTACACTTTTAATGGGAGGGTTTCTGAAGTATATAAAAACCGATATGCTTTGGCACAGTGGGTTGTTGCACTGCACCTGCACACGGATTTAGTCCCTGACGAGCTTGGGATATTTCAAGTGGCCTAATCCTTCTAGTGGCACTATGGCTCTGGGATGACTCAGCCCCTAAAAGAAATGAGTATCCAAAGCAATCCTGAGAGGAAAAGCTGTTAGTGCATAAGGCAGACAACTATACCATATTTATGTGCCAAATGTAGTCTGGGAAGCCCAATTTCCTGTGACCCTAAAGCCTTTCACAACTTATATAGGGACTTCATACTTTACTTTTACTGCCAGCTAGAATGATGGCTGCAAACCAACAAGAAGAAAGTTTAAGGAGCAGATTTCTTTACTTTTGAACCCAAATTAACAAGAAAGATAGGAGATGTGATACTCAACTTCTATTTCCGTGCCACATATGTCAAATGCTCTTTTCACAATTATCAACTTCTTCACCAAACTCTTGAATTTATAATCAGCCTAAATGTCACATTTCTCTACGTGATTTATTCCTTAACATTCCTGATATACAGACAGCTTTCTATGGAAGACTCTGTAAGAAAGTATAAACACAATGTAGTATTGTCCTCCTAAATCCACATATTTCTGTCATATTTTTTGGAAACTGAATTAATTTCCCACCCAATGTCTTCCTTTAGTTCTTGTGGCAAGTGGGAATTTGTTAAGTAGGCTTCATTATTCAGGTTTCTCTTAAATAAAAGACACTGGCTTCATCAAGAAATATCTTTGATTTCTGATTAATCTGCTAGAGTAAGACATCAACAAACTAACCGAAATAAAATGAAGTAATCCATTACACAAACAGAGCTAGGTATAATTTCTCTGCTAGGATTACCCCTGTAAACCTCACTCAAAACATTTACAATACTATACATAACTGTATTAAAAATATTTCTGCTTGTAGAGTTTAGATCTAGATTCATTCATGTGTAAACAGGTTCAAAATTGTCAATACATGACTGGTATATTTTACTTGAAAGACTGGCTTCCTCGCCGTGTTCCTGGAACGTTTTACTGGTCCAGCAGTAGAACACATTGCTGAGAACTTAGCACATCAAACAAAGCTCGAAGGATAACAATTATCTTACATAAATACCTTATGTATAATAATTATTGTATATTTGTAAATTTAATTTTTTCTAGTAGAAAAAAAAAGAAATGAATAAGCTAATTGATAGGCTTTATTATGAGCCCATGATAATTAATCTGAATAACATTTTGTAGTATTAAATTAAATAACTAGTGTTTACGAAACACTTAGGACTTCACTATTTCTACTTACAATTAGCAAAAAATGTTTCGTGGAATACTTTTCCATAACCTTATTTGCTAGGCAACGAACATTATTGTTTGGAGTTTTTGTGCCCTTTGTTGTAGGTAAGATGTATTTAGTGATTAAATTCATCCAAGCTCATTAATCTGTTTTAAAGCTTCTGTATGTAAACCTTTTTGAAACAGTTTTCCACAGAGAGAGTTCTTTTTCTAATTTTATAAACTTTTGTTTTGAATTTTTCAATTTTCTTGTGTATCAGTATGTTATTGAATCCATTAATTTCTGCAACTTTCTGAATTTGCAAATATTTTCTGTCATGTTAGTGGGAAGTTAACTAGTCTATGTTTTAAACTATAAATTATTGCATATTTGTGTGGTCTTGGATTATAATCATCTGCTTTTATCTGCATGTGTTCTGTTTCAAAATCATTTCCTCATAAAGAAGCTAAGTGTGCCGTTAGTTCTGCTTCTACTGTGGTTTCCTGTATGTTCAATAATTTCAGTGCATCTTTCATTGATCACAAAAAATACATCATCCACACATACTTGTGCCAGTGTTTGAAGTTTAAAATGTATTATATGTGAAGCTTTAAGTGTAAAGTGTGATAATTTTATGAAAACATGAATGGAAATTTCACACACAGAACTTCAGTGAAACTATAAACTGGCCTGGACAGTTTCTCATCCTCAATAAACTCAAAGTGCCTGATGTAATATGCTAGCACCATCTTGTGGACAACCAACCAACTTCGCAATTTGATCTTCCTGAATTGGGATGTCAAAATGAATGGTATAGCTGCATTTATCTGGCTAAATATCTTCTCACAGAGTGTTTGTTTCTTATGTCCCTGGATGCATTTAAATAGTTCAGGTTTATATTCAATTTCATAGTCCATATCCCAAACATCGGATACCATCGCTGATTTCCATATATGAGCATAGTGACATAAAGAACTTACAATCTGGGAGAATGCAAATCTTATGAACTTTGAAACCCACATTAAAGATGATCTCATTAAGAAGTTTGTAGGATGTCCACAAGAGGGTATCCTGATCGGACAGATAGCAGTTGGAATATTGCAAATTATGGGATTGAATATCGGACAACTGGCGAGTTTGAAAAGAGAAGAGCATCAGCATTTCAAGCATGGTGCTACAGAAGATTGTTAAAAATAGGTTGGAGGCGAATGATGAGATACAAAGTACATCAGAAGAGGAAATGAGGAGAGAAGGTTCTAAAGATTAATTATATAGAAGATATCTATTAACAGTACAGTACTTTGCACCATGGAATAGTAAAGAGAGTAATCAGTGATTGGTTCTATGGTTATTTAACGATGGGGATGTACTGCTACAACTTAAGCCTGTACAACAGTTACCAGTGTGCCAGAACTTTGTGCTGCAGTTCTATTATATGCCCGTGAATCTACAGATATGGGCCTGACATATATATATATATATGCACCCATAAATCCCATCAACCTGGGCAGGGATTGAACCCACAACATTAGGCACAGAAAGCCAGCACGATACTGAGTGTGCCACCCAGGCCGACGGAAAGTATCTTTAAGTGAGGAACTGCTGGGGAAGATCTGGTTTGGAGGATGTAACCAAATAATTAATTTATTAAATACTACCTGTCCACTCCATGAATGGAATATATTGGCCTCTGAATGAAGGTGTCTTCACTGAAAACAAATTACGGATGACATGAAATGTGATTTCTTGCCAAATCTAAGGAAAGTAGGAAAATGAAATGAAATGAAATGAAAGTATGAAGAGTACAGAATTCCTGCTGTTAACGTAGGAGGAATAGACTATGGGAGATCATTTTCTTTACTTATGAACCCTAGACTGGAAATGTGATACCATACCCATATCCAATGCTCTTCTCATGGTTGCCAAGTTCTTTTCACCGACCTCTCGAATAGATATTTATTACACATCTCCAGCCATAATGTTGCAATTCACCAATTGATTGATTGTTGAATAATCCTGGGTTACAGACGGTATTCAAATGAAGATTCTAAAAGAAAGTAAACATAATTGATTACACTTTAGCACTGAGCAAGCACACCAATCTCTCTCGTCAGCAACATTATTGACACTAGACCAATGCGCTATTGCCGTTGGAAGCTTTCCAATTCAGGTTGTTGAGCTAAACTTTGCTTAAATACATGTTAACTCTCAACACGTTTTCTCCAACGAAAGGGTCTTGTGCAATGGATCGAACTAGCATATTTAGCTACCGGTAACACTAAATTTTCCACCAATTCGCCACTCTCTAGCAGGGTGGTCAGCGTGTACAATGTTTGTGTAGAATGGATAAGTGAAGATATCTGTATTACACTTTTAATGGGAGGGTTTATGAAGTAGATAAAAACCGAAATGCTTTGGCACAGTGGGTTGTTGCACTGCACCTGCACACGGATTTAGTCCCTGACGAGCTTGGGATATTTCAAGTGGCCTAATCCTTCTAGTGGCACTATGGCTCTGGGATGACTCAGCCCCTAAAAGAAATGAGTATCCAAAGCAATCCTGAGAGGAAAAGCTGTTAGTGCATAAGGCAGACAACTATACCATCTTTATGTGCCAAATGTCTAAAAGTCTGGGAAGCCCAATTTCCTGTGACCCTAAAGCCTTTCACAACTTATATAGGGACCTTCATACTTTACATTTACTGCCAGCTAGAATGATGGCTGCAAACCAACAAGAAGAAAGTTTAAGAAGCAGATTTCTTTACTTTTGAACCCAAATTAACAAGAAATATAGGTGATGTGATACTCAACTTCTATTTCCGTGCCACATATGTCAAATGCTCTTTTCACAATTATCAACTTCTTCACCAAACTCTTGAATTTATAATCAGCCTAAATGTCACCTTTCTCTACGTGATTTATTCCTTAACGTTCCTGATATACAGACAGCTTTCTATGGAAGACTCTGTAAGAAAGTATAAACACAATTTAGTATTGTCCTCCTAAATCCACATATTTCTGTCATCTTTTTTGGAAACTGAATTAATTTCCCACCCAATGTCTTCCTTTAGTTCTTGTGGCAAGTGGGAATTTGTTAAATAGGTTTCATTATTCAGGTTTCTCTTAAATAAAAGACACTGGCTTCATCAAGCAATCTCTTTGATTTCTGATTAATCTGCTAGGGTAAGACATCAACAAACAAACCGAAATGAAATGAAGTAATCCATTATAAAAGCAGAGCTAGGTATAATTTCTCTGCTAGGATTACCCTTGTAAACCTCACTCAAAACATTTACAATACTATACATAACTGTATTAAAAATATTTCTGCTTGTAGAGTTTAGATCTAGATTCATTCATGTGTAAACAGGTTCAAAATTGTCAATACGTGACTGGTATATTTTACTTGAAAGACTGGCTTCCTCACCGTGTTCCTGGAACGTTTTACTGGTCCAGCAGTAGAACACATTGCTGAGAACTTAGCACATCAAACAAAGCTCGAAGGATAACAATTATCTTACATAAATACCTTATGTATAATAATTATTGTATATTTGTAAATTTATTTTTTTCTAGTAGAAAAAAAAAGAAAGTGAATAAGCTAATTGATAGGCTTTAATATGAGCCCATGATGATTAATCTGAATAACATTTTGTAGTATTAATTTAAATAACTACTGTTTATGAAACACTTAGGACTTCACTATTTCTACTTACAATTAGCAAAAAATGTTTCGTGGAATACTTTTCCATAACCTTATTTGCTAGGCAACGGACATTATTATTGTTTGGAGTTTTTGTGCCCTTTGTTGTAGGTAAGATGTATTTAGTGATTAAATTCATCCAAGCTCATTAATCTGTTTGAAAGCTTCTGTATGTAAACCTTTTTGCCACAGTTTTCCACAGAGTTCTTTTTCTAATTTTATAAACTATTGTTTTGAATTTTTCAATTTTCTTGTGTATCAATATGTTATTGAATCCATTAGTTTCTGCAACTTTCTGAATTTGCAAATATTTTCTGTCTTTGTTAGTGGGAAGTTAACTAGTCTATGTTTTAAACTATAAATTATTGCATGTTTGTTTGGTCTTGGATTATAATCATCTGCTATCATCTGCATCTGTCCTGTTTCGAAATCATTTCCTCGTAAAGAAGCTAAGTGTGCCATTAGTTCTGCTTCTACTGTGGTTTCCTGGATGTTCAATAATTTCAGTGCATCTTTCATTGATCACAAACAATACATCATCCACACATACTTGTGCCAGTGTTTGAAGTTTAAAATGTATTATATGTGAAGCTTTAAGGGTAAAGTGTGATAATTTTATGAAAACACGAATGGAAATTTTACACTCAGAACTTCAGTGAAACTATAAACTGGCCTGGACAATTGTTTCTCATTCTCAATATACTCTAAGTGCCTGATGTAATATGCTAGTACCCTCTTGTGGACAACCAACAAACTTCACGATTAGATCTTCTTGAATGGGGATGTCAAAATGAATAATATAGCTGCATTTATCTGGCTAAAGATCTTTTCACAGAATGTGTGTTACTTATATCCCTGCATGCACGTAAATAGTTCAGGTTTCTATTATATTTCATAGTCCATATTCCACACATAGGAAACTACCGCCGATTTCCATATATGAGCATAGGGACATAAAGAGCTTATAATCTGGGAGAATACAAGTCTTATGAACTTTGACACCAACATTAAGGATGATCTCATTAAGAAGTTTGTAGGATGTCCACAAGAGTGTATTCTGATTGCACAGAAAGCAGTTGAAACATTGCACATTATGGGATTGAATCTTGGATAACTGGCGAGTTTGAAATGAGAACAGCATCAGCAATTTCAAGCATGGTGCTACAGAAGATTGTTAAAAATAGGTTGGAGACGAATGATGAGAAACAAAGTACATCAGAAGAGGAAACGAGGGGAGAAGATTCTGAAGATCAATTGTATAGAAGAGATCTATTAACAATACAGTACTTTGCAACACGGATAAGAGAATAATCAGTGATTGGTTCTATGGTTATTCAACGATGGGGATGTACTGCTACAAATTAAGCCTGCCCATCAGTTACCAGTGTTCCTGAACTTTGTGCCACAGTTATTTATATGCCTGTAAATCTACAGATATGGGCCTGTCATATCTATGCAAACATAAATCGCATCAACCCGCAACCTTAGGCACTGAGTGCCCCACTCAAGCCGATGGAAGGTATGTTAAAGTGAGGAACTGCTGGGGAAGATATGGTTTGGAGTATGTAACCAAATAATTAATTTATTAAAGACTACCTGTCCACTCCATGCATATAATATATTGGCCTCTGAGTGAAGGTATCTTTACTGAAAACAAATAACGGATGACATTGAATGTGGTTTCTTGCCAACCTGTGCCACATACGTCCAATGCTCTTCTCACAATTATCAACTTCTTTCTCAACCTCTTGAATTTCTCATCAGCCTAACGTCACTTTTCGCTTCAAGATTTATTGCTTAATATTCCTGAGATGTAGACAGTTTTCTATGGAAAACTCTGTAAGAAAGTATATACGCAATTTATTATTGTCCTCCACCATCCACATGTTTTTGTCATCTTTTTAGGAAACTGAATTAATTTTCCACCCAATGTTTTCCTTCAGTTCTTGTGGCGAGTGGGAATTTGTTGAATAAGATTTATTTTTCAGGTTTCTCTTAAATAAAAGACAGTGGCTTCATCAAGCAATCTCTTTGGTTTCTCATTAATCTGCTGGGGTAAGACATCAACAAACAAACTGAAATATAATGAAGTAATCAATCACACAGAGCCAGGTATAATTTCTCTGCTGGGATTACACTTGTAAACCTCACTCAAAGACATATTATACAGTAGCCTACTAAACATAACTGTATTAAAAATATTTCTGCTTGTAGAGTGAAGATCTAGATTCATTCATGTGTAAACAGGTTCAAAATTGTCAATACATGACTGGGATATTTTAATTCAGTGACTGGCTTGCTCAACTTGTTCTTTTAATGTTTTACTACTCCAACAGTGGAACACATTGCTGAGAACTTAGCTCATCAAAGCAGCTCAAAGGATAAAAATGTATCTTACATTATATACTATATATATAATAATTATTGTTTATTTTTAAATTTTATTTTTATTTTTATTTTAGTAGAAAAAGATGAATGTGAATAAGCTGCTAATTGAGAGGCTTTAATATGAGCCTATGAAAATTAATTTGAACAACATTTTGTAGTATTAATTAAAACAAATTAATGTTTATGAAATGCTCAAGATTTTATTATTTTTACTTACAATTAGGAAAACATGTTTTGTGAAATATCTTTCCATATCCTTATTTGCTAGGCAACGAAGATCATTGTTTAGAGTTTTTGTGCCCTTTGTTGTAGGTATGATGTATTTAGCACAGAACACCAATATTATTATTAGAAGTGAACAGCGCATGTCAAAACTCGGAAACAAAAAGCGATTACAGCGCTCCAACGGGTCGGGCAGTTGAGCTGTAAGAATTAAAAATTTGCGTGCCAGAACACATGTATGAAAATGCATTCCAAATTCTGTAAAACCATAGCCCACTAGTATTAGCGGGCTACGGTAATGACCATAGCCCACTAATACCATCAGGCTATAGTGATACAAACAATTATCTTTTAAAAGCATTGAACCCAAAATGCACTAAATGATGAACAACTTAAATAAGAAAAAATAATAATTTGCAAACAATATGCGTCAGATCTTATAAAAACCGTAGTGTAGAATACCTTCTAGAATTTCTGCTACTCACAACATACATGTCTCGGTGATTGCTGAATTATGTATTTCTTTAGATGACTTTATAATTAAAAAACAAACACCCTTGATTAATGAATTATATTTATAAAAACTGATTTTAAAAATATTATATTACCATAAATATTAGTAGCTTCCTGTCACTTGAATTTCTTTTACCTCAGTCATACACAGAAGTATGAATTTACTTTCTATTTTCACAAAAACTAGGCGAGGCTTGAGATCACTTCCCACATTTGATTGGGAATTCACATTGATTGGGTCTCTGTAAATCACGAGTCGCAAGCTGCTTTGGGATAATTTGTCTAGTATGGTTAACGAAATATTTCTCCAGGAAGTGGTCTTCACACATGAAATAATTAGCACAATTCACATTATCATCTAAATTGCACTGATGTTTCAGTTGGTTCACGTTTGATTTTTTCGGAAACCTGTAGAAATGTTTGTTTTTGTAGTTCACGTTGGATTTCATACTGAAGTATTTACTTCCGCAGCCAGGGAACTTACAGGAATATTTCACTCGTTTCTGAAACAAAGAATACGAAACATTAATCTTAATAATTCGTATGACATGGAATAAATATTAATTCAGGATTGTTTTAAGTAGTTAATGTATTTTAACTTACCTTCGCTACTTGACATCTTTATAATATGTTAATTATATCTCCTCCTTTTCCAAACACTAATGCATACAGAAAAAAACCAGATATTACGCCTTTTCGTATATTGCTGTCATATGTTTCGAAACAAACCTGCCGCCATGGCAACAGCGATCACAGTGCACCAAACCGGTCGGGCAGTGAACTAATGAGCTGTTGCTATTCTTTCAATGTTACTTTCACCCCCGTGGTATTTAGTGATTCAATTCATCTCTTTAGGAAGTTCCAAGCTCATTAATCTGTTTTCAAACTCGTGTATATAAACCTTTTTGCCATTGTTTTCCACCGAGAGAGTTCTTTTTGTCTATGCTGCCAGTGAACATTAAATGTTGCTAAAGGAGGCTACGAATTTACAATTATATTATCTATAACCAATATGACAACTGGCATAAATGTAAAGATGCTCTAGAAATAATGAACAGATTTTGCAGATAATATGGTTAATTCTATTATGGTAGTGATAATTTTTTGTTATGGTTGAACAGCTGATAACAGTGTACATTTGAGTAAAACATATTGCTGCGTGCACAGCCAGGAATAATTGTTTAGAAATCCTCTTTGTTACTATGTTTGAACCAAATAGAAATATCTGCCTAACAATACATTTTCCCATTCAATTCACCCACTCATTCAGGCTGTTTGTTACTTTGAAGATTTGAATTTCCTTGGATTCAGTATTAAGGAAAACTACTATACTTTTGTATGGGAGGACTTAGGAAGTAAAAGATTTCAAAAATTTAGGCAGTAAAATAATTACAAATTATGGTCAGAACAAACAGAAAAGAAATACTGAATAGAATAAGTGAGGCCAAGGAACCACGTAACAGGAATAAACAACTGTTCACATCATAATATGGGCTTATATTGAAAAAAGTCCATGAAATACCTGCAATAGGAGGGATTGAATCGCGGACAATTGGAGACTTTAAAAAGGGAACAGCATCAGCATTTGAAGATTGGTGTTATAAAAGATAGTTAAAAAATATGTTGGCAGGAAATGGTAAGAAATGAAGTACACTAGAGTACCTCAGAAGTGGAAATGAGAGGAGATTCTAAAGATCAATGTACAGTATAATACTTTGCATCAGGGAATAGTAAAGAGAGTAATCAGTGATTGGTTATAAGGATATTTAACGATGGGGATGTACTGCTGCAACTTAGGCTTTCCATCAGTTACTGGTGTGCCTTAACTTTGTGCCGCAGTTCTTTTACATACCTTTAAATCTACAGATATAGGCCTGTCATATTAAGCACACATAAATGCCATCAACCTGGGCCGTGATCGAACCAGCAACCTGAGACACAGAAAGCCAGTATGATACTGAGTGCATCTCCTAGGCCGATGAATGGTATGTTACAACGAAATGTAGCCTATAACTTAACAAGTGTGAGACAAAATGATTGAAATTACAAACCACGAGAGATCAGCGCCAGTCTTGTATAGTGTTCGATTCATTAACTAGTAAACGCACTAGCACCGCCGTCTCGAGAATTACACTGCCTGTCCATGCTTAATTTTAACATAGAGTTCAGAGTATTTTTAAATTGCCTAATTTCTCCAGTAGAGACGACACAGTTCACACCCAGATAGCATGGAATTCCAGCATATTTCAGTTTCTGAGTTTATGCTTCAGAGGGCAACACAGCATACGGTAATGTAAAGGGTATTGCAGCTGGGTGTGAAAGGTGCTGCCATCTGTAATGTCGCCGCGTACACAAAATTAGCCGTAAAGGACAGGCAGTGTATACACGAGTAATGCAATCTAGAAGGCAGTGCGCACAAGCTATTGTCTAACGAGTCTTTATTGAGCGATTTAAATAACCTTGTTTCGATTAACCCATGGAAATGGCGGACTGTTTGTGTTCTAGAGTGAAAAGCTGTGCTCTATTTATATTTTATGAGAAATATTCAGTAGTGACAGTGGTAAAACTATACCGTTTTGTTATTATTGTGTCTTCATATTTCACTGGACGTGATTGGATTAACCGGAGTAGCTTCTCTTGTGGTGATTACGTCTTGAGAACACCGGCATAGTTCATTCTCGTGAGTAATAAACACATTCTCATCTAGTTCTGTGTTCTATAGCTTATTGTATTGATTTCTGTTACCCATAACTCCACTCTGTAATGAAATTAGGAATGACATTTCGAGTGAAAGAAAAACGCCATATTATAGTGAAGTTATGTTTATAATTTGGTTACGTAGGCCGGCTGTCTATGTTGTCAAGTTCGCATGCAAAGAATACGAAAGTCTTGTCCACAAACATGACTGCAGTAAACTATAGCCTAGACCCTCTTTATCTAGTAACATCTGTATTATAATTATTTTCTGATGTTCGGTACCACGAAGTATTTTGATTGGCTCTCGAGGACATTACAGAAGGCTATGGTTACAGTTACGACTCGAAATGATCTCCATTTTGCAGTATGCCAATGCTTGAGCAAAGTCTATACATTTTCAAATTCAAGTTAATGTCATCATTAGTGAAATTAAAAGTATTCTGTTATTAAAGAAAAATCAGATCATAAAGAGGGTTAGGGTATCAATGCTAATATGACGGTACTTGTTAGGTAGATTTCGAAGAAAAATCTACCTATTGCAATCGATACCATGTCATGACTTTCGAAAAATTCTTTCATATTTTTACGTTTCATGCCTCCCTAAGTACGAAACCACCGCCCGTTAAAAAAAAAAATTGTAATATATATATCTTTACACGCTAGTGACCGTAATTTAGAAGATATTTGAACCAAATTTTATTATGTTATTTCTAGGCTCAATAGTTCGGACAAGTTCGTTAATGAGAAAAATTGGCCCAAGGGGAGGGCCGGGGAGGGGGTTGAAATTTTGAAAAATTTATATCTCGGCCCCTATGAAGTATAGAGGGAAACTTTGTTTGAATAAATTGAGTACTCCCTATGGCGTTCACAGTGACACCAACGATTCGGGGCTTTTGGGGGTACGAGTGGAAATTTGAAATTTTTGAAACCACGTCTTATGGGGTATCGTTGAAAAGCTCTTGATGAGTACTCTATAAATAAATAACTGGTTTTTCGATACCTCTCATATAAGGCGAGATTTAGCACTTCGAAATCTACCTCAGCCTGTAGGCCTGCCTAAAGGGAATTTTAAGTTTTAATTGCAAGTACTGTGCTAAAATATTTTTAATTCGTGGGGAAGGCTATTGTACAATTTGATGCTATCCTTACAGAATTATTTTGTGTTAGGTTTTGCCAAGCCACCTCAAAATCGAGACTCTAGGGAACTAGGCAGAGAAATATTTTTTATAATTCCGATAATTGCTTACACCAGTGTTTTTATAAGCGTCTGTCAAAACCTGCACTTACTTAATTGCATGCTTAGACAATTTTTCTGTACTGATATTTGATTCAAATAAGATTTATGTAATGTTTTCCCATTTCGATATACCAATACTCCGTACAAGATACATTTCCTTCTGGTTTATTATCCCTTGCGGATCCTTCTACATGTTCGTTCCACTCTGACTTTTTTTCTGTTCAGCCAGTCAGCAATGTCTTGTACAAACTCTTCACTTATAAAACTATTTCTTGCCTTGTCCATTAATATCTTTCCCGTGATATCACAAATATCATCTAATTTCTATTATATAATTTTTCCGTGCTCTCCTTATGTATTGACACACTTAGAAAAACAATGTGATTATTTTTTTATTTTTTTTTTCTGGACGGAAAAATGACTTTACTCTTTTCAAAGCGTATAAAAATATTTCGGTGGTGGCTGTGAAAATTGCATCGAGAGTCGTAAACATTTAGTGAACTAAGAAACGATTTCAAACGATAGTGTTAAAAACTTGAATTAAAACTTGACATCAGCGACCATCAGACAGCGACTGCTGCAATAGGTTTTGTCAAAAATTACAATTATGTTAGTCTCTAACATATTCATCACCTTCATTCAAAAACATTTCGTTTGTACTCTACAGTGCTTTATCTAAAAGCCAATTAGTTAACCATCTCTTGAACTCATTTACTGGAAGATTAAGTATGTCTGTAGGTACCCAATTCAGTAGTTTTTCACCAAGACCTATGTAAGAATTCTTACATTTTGATAGTCTGAAAGAACATCTATCAATTTTATCTGCTCCTCTGGTTTGATATTGGTGTACATCACTGCGCTTCTTGAAGATTGATATATTTTCTCTACACCACACTGCTACACTTAAAATGTAGAGACTCGGCACTGTCAATATTCTACCCTGTACGAAGTACCCTTTGGCAACTTTCTCTTGGACCAAGACTATAAAGAATCCTTATTGCTCTCTTTTGCTTAATAAACACTTCCTTGGTAGAGGATGCATGTCCCCAGATTCTTATGCCATAAAATAAGGCGACAATGAAAAAAAGCAAAATACGTTGGAGTGAAATGGAACAATAGTATAGCCTACAGCGATGAAAAAAGAGGACTTTTGGTAATAGCAATAAATAATTATAATAGTACATGGAAAATTGCCACTGGTGCCACTGCCACTGCACGCTGCAATACGGTAACGAAAATAAGAGAGCCTCTCGCTGCTTTGCTGGGCAGGGGTGACGTCATCGCAGTATGGCGGGGAACTCCAACAGAGGATTGCTACGATATTCGGATTTTCTGTGTAAAGTAAAGTGCATTTACAACAGGACGACACGCGGCGTGAATTGCAGTATCGCGTCGCGTCGCGGACTGTGTTCAGAATACGTCGCGACGTGAACTAATCAAACATATTAAATAATACTGACTTGATATTCATGCAATTCAAAGAAGGAAAATGAGAAATCATGACAGGGAGCGTCAATTATACTTTATTACTTGGGAATTATGGTTCCCTGATTCCGAAATGTTTACGTGTACCTATTAACGAAATATGTGAATGACACCTTGTTGCAAATCACAGGTCCTCATATAATATATAAATACATTATTTTCAACGCGAGAAGCAGTATTTCCAGTAGAGCCTATATTGCAGTAACTCTGAATTTGAGGTTAGTTTGAGCTTAGTTTTATACCGTGGAACACAAAACATACTTTTCAAAGAAAGGGCTGTAAATACATTTTATAGGCTGAGAACAGTAATTTTAATTTCTTGAACCCGTCTTGAAATCATTAGAAACATATAGAAATCTAATTAAATTAGTATCGCTCCCCATATAAATTGCTGTGGCTGTGGTCGCTATTTGAAAAAAAAAAACAAAATACATTCGACATCCGCTCATCTCAGCTGATGTCGCGCGGTAAAAGTTAACTCCAACTCAACTTCCGTCGTGCCGCCATCATGATGTTTTGCCGCAGAAATGCTTGCTTGCCATTGGTCAGTAATTGTCGAATGCCGCGTCGCTGGTGTCGCTCCATTGTAAATTAAAGCATCAAACTGCAATTAATGAATAGGGACCAGATCCGATCCGTATAATAAAATATCCGGATAATTCGATAAAAGGTCATTTCATTAAAAAAAAAAAAAAACTAAATTGTACAGTACTGTACTTACATCGCATCTTGAACTTATCGATCAGTGTCAGTTGTTTGCTGACAAACTGTCGATTTTGTCGGCTAAAAGTTTTGCTTTTTCGCAAATAATCGGCCCTGAGAGAGAGTTTCCCAGTGCTCGTTGCAGCAAAAACCACTTGAATACGGGCTTAAAGTGATCCGAGTAGTGAAAGTTTAGATAATTGGAATTATACTGTAATTATTTTGAGAAAATGCCCCCCAAAATCCAACCTCGGTGTCCACGTCGCGGGGGGTGGGCTACGGAAAGTAGGAGATTGCCTGTTGGGGCGAAGTACGGTGGGGACTTGAGCCCCGAGACCGCTACGGTAGCCGTGAAGGCCCAACAGGAACTCCGAAACTCCGGCGAACGAGGCAATGGTTGCAGTTGTAGCGTCTGACCCAGACTGGGCGGCTACAACCAAGGCTAGGGAGGGGCAGATCAGGCTCCATAGTCGTGGTGAAGACAGCTGATCTAGGGGAGGGAAACCCCAAAATCAAATGACCTGGTCCTCCAGGTTGGGGGTTGGGCGAGTGACCGACAACCCACCCCGGAAAAAGCTACCGTTAGGAAACCAAATTGGCCTCGGACTGACTGCTCTATTGGAAACCGACCATGGCAAGGAAAAAGGATTATGAATACTGATATGAATTGCGCGACGTGGAACGTACGTTCCTTATATATACCAGGTAGAATGAGAGAATTGGCAGACCAACTACTGGCATACAAAATAGACATATGCGCACTACAAGAGATGAGATGGCCAGGAAACGGGGTCATACATAAAGGTAAATATTCAATATTTTACAGCGGTAGTCAAACCGGGAAACATGAGTTTGCGACAGGTTTTTATGTGAATAATAGAATTCTGGGAAATGTGATAGATTTTAAAGAATATAACGAAAGAATCAGCACACGCCCCAACTGAAGATAAGACCGAAGAAGTTAAAGAACAATTTTATAATCAATTAGAAAATGTGATGGATAGCACACCTAATTACGACATGAAAATGATTTTAGGTGATTTTAACGCCAAAGTCGGGAAAGAATCATTCATACATCCGGCTTGTGGTTCACACAGTATGCACGACACAACCAATGATAATGGAAAGAAAATGATAGAATTTGCAATAGGGAGAGATTTGACAGTGGGTGGTACCTGGTTCCCCCACAAAAGAATCCACAAAATGACCTGGCGTTCCCCAGACAATCAAACAAAAATCAAACAAACAACAAAAATCAAACAAACAAACAAACACCAAATAAACAACCAAAACCAATCAAATAGACCATATATTAACTGACAGGAGACATGCCTCAGCAGTAATGGATGTAAGGAGTGTAAGAGGAGCGGAAGTAGGGACAGATCACTATCTAGTAAGAGCTAAAATTAGGGTGAAAATATCCAAGACAACTAATGTGGGAAAGAATGAGTGGTTCAGATGGAATGTAAATAAGTTGGAAGAGGAAGCAAATGTCAAAGAATATGTAAAAGAAATAAACCAAAACTTAAGTACACTGAATAGTGAAAAAATGGATCCAGATGTTAATAAAGAATGGGAAGGAATTAAAGATTGCATAAATAAGGCAGCAGAGAAAACAATAGGCAAAGAAGAGATACACAAAAGAAATGACTGGTTTGATGAGGATTGCTTAGCAGTGGTAGAAGAAAAAAATAAAGCCTATAAAAAAATGATAGGAAGACACACACGACAAAATGAGCTTGAATATAAGAACAAAAGGAAAGAAGCTAACCATGTCATTAGAAATAAAAAAAAGAGCAATAATGCACGAGAAACTGGAGGAAATAAATCTAGAATATAACAATCAGAACGTAAAAAACTTTTATAAAGAAGTGAACCATGTAAAAAAAGGATATAAACCACAAACAAAACTAGTCAAAGATAGCGCAGGAGCCATTATTGGCGATGAGGTACAGATATTACAAAGATGGAAAGGATTCTACGAGGAACATTTTAAGAGAGTAAATGGACAAGAAAATGAAAACGACGAATATGAAATACAAACAGCAGAACCTGATATAAAATCTCCAGACCTGATCGACATTGAAATGGCAATAGATAAATTAAAAAATAATAAAGCCGCCGGATATGATCACATCCCAGCAGAGATGATCAAGAACAGAGCTAAAAAAAGCATTATTAAATTTGATAACAAATATCTGGGAGACAGAAACAATACCAGATGAATGGAAAATGGGAGTAATAGTACCTATACATAAAAAGGGGGATATCATGAACTGTGGAAATTACAGAGCAATTACTCTATTAAGTACAGCATATAAAATATTGGCCAATATTCTGTACCAAAGAATGGCTCCATACATGGAAGAGGTAATTGGAGACTATCAATGCGGATTCAGACCCGGTAGATCAACTATAGATCAAATATTTATCATGAGACAAGAGTCTGAAAAGTGGAACAGAGTATAGACTTGCATAATTTGTTTGTAGATTTTGAATCTGCATATGATAATCTGAAACTTGAAACTCTGTGGGGATACATGCATCAACTTGGTTTCCCCAGGAAACTGATAAATGTATGCAGAGCTGTATCATGTGACCCAAATGCGGTAGTCAAAATCAGGAGAAATTTATCTGGAACATTCAATATGGAGAAGGGCGTTAGACAAGGAGATGGAATAGCGCCACTACTATTCAACCTAGCTTTACAAATTGCAATAGTAAAATCAGAAATACAAATGAATGGAAGTATTTTTAACAAAACTCAACAAATTCTAGCATACGCAGATGATGTCGTTATCACTGGGAGAAGAAAACAGGAAGTAGAACAAGCTCTAGTAATACTGGACAAAAATGCCAGCAAACTAGGATTTAAGATTAATACTAAGAAGTCCAAATTCATGACAATTACAAAGAAAAAACAAAACGAGCAAGCAAAGGAAATTAAAATGGGAAACCACGTATTTGAAATAGTGAGTGAATTTGTTTACCTAGGTGCCTTACTGACATCCAACAATGACATAAAAGATGAAGTATAAAGAAGAATAAGTTTTGCTAATAGAGCATATTTTGCTCTATTACCAATAATTAAAAACAAAATAATTTCCAGGAAAATAAAAAATCAAAGTATACCAAACACTAATAAGACCAATTGTAGCATATGGAGCAGAAACCTGGGTTTTAAATAAAAACATATGTAATCAAATAGCAGTATTCGAGAGAAAGATACTAAGAAGGATTTATGGTGCAGCCAAGATCGAAGAAGGATGGAGAAGCAGATATAATGATGAACTGTATGAGCTGTATAGAAACTCGAATCTGGAAACTTACATAGGCCTAAGATGTATAAGGCTGAGGTGGCTGGGACACATCATGCGCATGGAAAGCACAAGGAAAGTTAAGAAGGTATACATTAACACGCCAGAAGGAAAGAGATCTAGAGGGAGACCAAGGACAAGATGGGGAACCTGCGTACAAAACGACCTGAGCAGATTTGGAATAGGAAACTGGAGGGAGATGGTGAAAGATAGGCAGAAATGGAGGAAGGCCATAGAGGAGGTCAAGGCCCACAAGGGCTGTTAAACCAAATAATAAGAAGAAGATTTTGAGAAAATAGCTTTTCAATTTAACAAAACTTGACATTTTTACCGGACAGGGTTGTTTAAGTTTCTATTTACTTGATGTAGGCCTCCTAATTAGGGAGCCTATGGTAGATGACGCAGCGTTCGGGTGGTAGGCCTTGTCCCATCAGCGATGTAGCGCCACGGAATTTAGTTTAGTTAGTGTAGTGTCTAATGTAATATAATATTTAGACTGTGCTTTTAGTTCTTGGCCTGTATGTTCACCTATTAGTCTACATTTTCACATCTCTTGTCGCCTGCTTGTGATACTAACCTAACCTTAAAATAGATAGATAGCTTGTTTAAGTAGTGTAAAATAATAACACATGGATAGTGAAAAACACGAAGAATAAATTATTTGATAAAAAAAACTTAGTCTTTAGAATTGTCCCTCGTACGATAGGCCATTTGGATGCGTTCGCTCCTCTCACGCAGCGGGCCCGGGTTCGAATTCAGGTCGGAACAGGTTACTTAGGTGGGGTTTTTCCAGGGCTTTTCCTCACCTATGAGACAAATGTAGGGTATATTTAGGCCCTTGTGGTCCCCGGATATCATCTGGCCGTCATTATCATCTTCATCCCATCCTCGCCTTATTCGGAGTGAGTGTGTGTGAATGGTGTGTCTCGTCCTATGTGTTCGTGTTGTATCGGAGGTGTCCCCGGCATTGGGCTGATCACTCATCCGGGAAGGCCCTCCATGTCCTTATCTGATCAGAGAAGTATGTGTGTGATCCATAGATAATCCCTCTCCCGACAGGTCGTGGCCCTGTTGTTATATGTAATTAGCATATTGTTATAGTGCGGTGGAACAATCATTAAATTAAATAATCTTAGATAGGCTACGTGAATGTATCTCCATTCAAATGTAGGTTTGGGTATAAGAAAACTTGGCACGGCGCCTGTATAATATTCTTCTGAGTCTGGTGGATAAGTCACATATGCTTTGTAAACGAGGCTTAATTCTAAACAAGCGATGTTCACTACCAACACAGGTGGCGTTGTCGTGTGTCACTGCAGGGTTTTGTGTGGGGTGGAGGGGGGCCGAGAAACTTTGTGTGGGAGTCACAACACCGGAAAATGAAACTCAGCCGCAAACATTTCTTCAAGCATGACAAATTGAAAACATCAGTCATGCCCTCTCCCTCAGGAGGTAAACTAAACCCTCTCTCTCTTTCTTCCCCTCTCTTATCTGTGCACATAGTAACCGCGTAGTTTTATTATTTCAGGATTAAGGGCGAATTTAACCAACATGGCACTAAATTGGCCCTAAGTGAAATTAAATAGTAATGTTCCTGGAGTGGACTAGCCGGGTAAGAAAATAGAAACACCATGATTAAGTAATAATAAAATAATAATACAATGAGTGATATAGCAATAAAGTAATAATACAAAAAAAAATATATATAAATAATAAAATAATACAATGATAATATAATATTAAAATAATAATACAATGAATAATATAATAAAATAATATACAATGAAAATTATAATAATAAAATAATAATACATTGAATAATATAATAAAATAATAATACAACAAATAATATAATACTGGAAAAATAATACAGTAGTAACAATAATAATAATAATGGGCCTAATGCGGACATTACATCAATAATAATAATAATAATAATAGTAATAATAATAATAATAATAATAATAATGTGGCAATAACATCAATAATAATATTTTGATAGTAACACCTTCATCAACAATGGTTATTAGGGTAAGGCATTTGATGATTTAGTATCTTTTTTGTACGAAGGTTAAAAGATAGCTCGAATATAGGCTGTATAAATGTGTAACATGAAATAATTGATTAAATAAGGACAATTTGTTTTTGCATATTTTGCTTTATTTAGCATTTTTCGTCATTTTCAAGAGATGTAATTTTTCGGTAATTTTTAGGTCATTTACGTTATTTTTAAGTCATGTTTCAGTGGAGGCAGAGAGGAGCTTTTCCATGTACAAATCATTACTTTCAGATAACAGATTTTTTTTTAATCTCCGCCAAGTGTTCATAGTTCATTTTAATTCAGGTTTATTGTAGACTCCATAGCAGTTTGCCTAGGAGCAATAAAGATTTGCTTCTTTAATAAGTGTGTTTGTATATTGTAAATTCATAAATATATAGTGCACAGTTATCCATTAAATTGCTTTCAGCAATTCATTACTTAAAACTAATTATAAGTAATAATGGTATATTTCTTGGTTGTTTAAAAAATACTGATATTTTTTCAGTATATTTAGGTCATAAATGCATTTCTTCACTATTTTATGGTCACTAAATGCCTTGCCCTGGTGATTATAATCATTACCAGATTAACTCTATACACAACGTATTCACTTGCTTAGGGCATCAAGGGAAGGGGGCCACCACAGACACTTTTCATAATCGAACTTATTATTTTAATTGTATAAATAAATTAAATTTAATGCCATTTTCAAAATTTGACGAAAAATGAATAAGTTATGTTATAAAGCCTTCTCTCTTGTGTAATAGTGTTTATTGTGCAAAGTAAAGTACATTTTGCTGGCAGACTGGAACAAGTCCGAAATGGAGTAAGCGCCATAATGCCTAAGCAGTTAGTTTAGATGACAATTGTCACTGGTGTTAATTGCATGTGCATTCATTATCCGGCAGAGATGTTTTAGTAAGTAAACGGAGCAATCTGTATATATATAAAAGGTTTTGTCCTGACTGAATGAATGACTGACTGACTGACTGACAGGAATCAACGTAGAGTCTAAACTATAATAGGTAGAGATTTGGAATTTTGACAGTACCTTCGTTTCATAATGTAGGTGCTCACTAAGAAAGGATTTTGAAAAATTTTGATTTTAAATGCCAAAAATCAAATGTTTTTGAGAATACTTAATCCCTTTTTACACAGAATTATCAAATCCAAATCACTACAGTGTATTGTTGCCACTGGTCTCAGATGGGTTTGGAAATAAATGAAACGTGACTTTTGTTATAAATAAATATTAAAGAATGAAATCCACGAAAATAATGCAGTCACATATCTTTCTCTAGCCTGGAAATAGATAAAACAATACGAGGTAAGGTAATATGTTTTTGGAAGAGAAGTATGAAAGTGATATTGCATTTCTTGTTAATTTCATCCCCAAAACGGTTTTACGGTAACATGGGAGTAAGAAATAAAAATTCTCTGCCACCATAATACAATTTTATGTTACCGGAATTTCTGTTTCTTCTTATTTGAACCCCTACCAGGCTTGCTGTGTACTGTACAAGCGATGGGATGCAACATTCTACATCCTCTATGAGCCATAAAAAGCTATATCAAGCGTTTTCTGAGGGAATAGTTTGAGTGTGATAAGTCGTTCTTCCTATCTCAAATTATAAACACCTATGTTAGGACCTAGAATTTAAAAATCTAAAGTCCTTCATAAGTTAATTTCCAATTACAAAATAAAAAACGCGTGCGACGCCAGACCTTTTAAGCTAGTCATATTTTAACCGCACGGAGTATAGATGACGTCAGATACAGCAATGGACATTCCACTACACTGTTTCATTTGTTCACTAATAAAGGCAAGTGGAGGACTGTGGCAATGCGCCTAAGTAAAGAAGAGTCGTACATCAAAATCAGCATCACAATTAGCCAAATTACATTTGTGGCGAGATGACAGTTATTTCAGCAGCTTTATTTCAAGATCTTCTCAGAATTACTGCAACTACAATAACGCGTTTACAGTAATCAACACTAACATGCCAGAACCTCTTGAGGCAATAGAACACGTTTGAAATACCAGGCGCGTTCATAAAGTAAGTTTCCCTGGGACCGTTTACAGAAACAAAACACAATTTCAAGGAAATATTTATTCCAATAGATACAGCAAGTATTCAGCTCTCTCTCTCTCTCTGTAGTCATCAGTTTTACAACTGGTTTGATGCAATTCTCCAGTTCTTCCTATCTTGAGCCAGTCTCTTCATGTCTACATATTTTTTACATCCAAAATCGCCAATAATCTGTTTTGCATATTCTAATCGTGGTCTTCCCTTACAATTTTTCCCCTCTATTGTTCCTTCTAATATAGTGTTGACCAAGCCTGGATGCCTCATAATGTGCCCCACTAGTCTGGCCCTTCTTCTAATGAGTGTCGTCCATAGACTTCTTTGCTCATCTATTCTTTCTAAGACCTCTTCGTTAGATATTCTGTCATTCCACCTGATTTTCAACATTCGTCTATAGCACCACATCTCAAAAGCTTCTATTTTATGCCTTTCACTTTTTCCTAAAGTCCACGTCTCACTGCCATAGAGTGCTATGCTCCAAACATATAACTTTAGAAATGTTTTTCTGACTTTTAGGTCAATATTTGACACCAATAGACTTTTCTTGTTAAAGAAATCCCTTTTTGCTTGTAATATCCTGCTTTTCACATCATCTTTGCTTCGTCCATCTTTAGTAATTTTGCTCCCCAAGTAGCAGAATTCATTCACCTCCTGTATTTTGTCATTTCCGAGTTTAATGTTCTTCATGTTGCTTATGGCATTCTTGCTGCATCTCATCACTTTTGTTTTGTTTTTATTAATTTTCAGTCCAAAATTATTTTCTAACAGTCCATTCATACCATTCAATAATTCACTTAGGTCTTCCTCATCTTCAGTTAGCAGAACAATATCATCAGCAAATCTCAGCATTTTTACTTTTTCTCCATGAATTTTTATTCCTGATTCAAACATTTCCTTTAATTCCTTCAGTGCTTCCTCAACATATAAATTAAACAGAAGGGGAGACAGACTACATCCCTGTCTCACTCCTTTCTTAATTCTTGCAACCCTTTCTTCACCTTCCACCTTTATTACAGCTGTCTGATTCTGATATAGGTTGTGAATGACTCTTCTATCCTTATATTTAAGACCTGTCTTTCTCATAATTGTAAACATCTTATTCCAATTCACATTGTCAAAGGCTTTTTCCAAGTCAACAAAAGCCATGTAAGTGTCTTTGCTTTTCTTCATTCTTCCTTCCACAATAAGTCGCAGTGATATAATTGCCTCTCTTGTACCCTTGGCTTTCCTGAACCCAAACTGGTCTTCCTCAAGGATTTCCTCCACTTTTTTCTCTATTCTCCTGTAAATGATTCTAGTTAGTAGTTTTGAAGCATGTGTTGTGAGACTTATTGTACGATAGTTTTCGCATTTTTCTGCTCCTGCTTTCTTGGGAATTGTGAAAATGATACTCTTCTGGAAGTCCTGAGGCATCTCGCCTTTATCATATATCTTGGAAATAATTCTGAACAAGCTTTCAGTTCCTGTTTGCCCTAAAGATTGAAGCAGTTCTGATGGAATTTTGTCTATTCCCATTGCCTTGTTCGAGTTTAAGTCTTTTAAAGCTCTATCAAATTCTGATCTTAATATTGGGTCACCTTTATCATCATCTTCCAAATCTTTTTCTTCTTCCAGAGCGGTGTCCTTTAGGTCCTCTCCTCTGTATAAACCTTCTATATATTCTTGCCATCGGTCAGCTCTTTCTTCTTTTGTTAAAATGAGTTCCCCTGTCGTGTTTCTGAGGTTCTTGCACTTCTTTCTCATTTCTCTAAAATTTTGCCGTATTTTTCTGTATGCTACATCAATATTGCCTGAGATCATTTTTTCTTCTACTTCCTCACATCTCTGTTGCAGCCAATTTTCTTTTTCCTTCTTGCATTTCCTATTTATTTCATTTCTTAGTTGTTTGTATTTTCGTATTCCTTCCTCTGTGCTATCATTTTTAAACTTCCTTCTTTCATCCATTAAATTGAGAATATCTTCTGTCATCCATGGTTTTCTTCCAATTGTTTTCATCACACCCAGTGTTTCTTCTGCAGCGTTAATTATTTCATTTTTTAAAACTGTCCATTCATCTTCTGCTGAGTCTCCTTCTGTGTTTGTTTTTAATTTGTTTTCAATAATATCTTCAAATTTTAATTTTACATCCTCCTCTTTCAGTTTATCTATCTTCCATCTTTCAATAACTTTGTTTTTCTTAAGATTCTTCAGCTTCATCCTACAGTTCAGCATTACCAAATTGTGGTCTGAGTCAATATCCGCACCTGGATATGATTTGCAATCTAAAATCTGATTGCGGAATCTTTGTTTGGTTATTATAAAATCTATTTGATATCTTCCAGTATCTCCTGGTTTAACCCATGTATATTTTCTTCTTTTATGATTTTCAAATAGTGTGTTGGCTATAATGAGGTTATTTCTCTCACAGAATTCGATTAATTCAGCTATTTTCAACATATTCGCCACCGGTGCTGAAACATTTGTCCTACAGTAGAACCAACTTTTGAACACCTGTGTCGTACAAGTCTGCCGGCAGGGATTTGAGCCACTGTGTGACAAACATCTCTGTCTCTCTGTCATTCTCTTGTCATATATTGATGTGTAGGAAAAAGATGGAAATCACTGGGAGCGAAATCCGGGCTATAGGGTGGATGTTTAAACACCTCCCAGCCGAACTTCTGCAGGAGACTTGCTTGAACCGACATGAATTTATATTGTTATATTTATTGCATGAAGTGAAGTTTAAAATAACATGTTGTACAGGTGGGGGGGGGGGGGGAGCGGACCGACTAAAATATCTAAGTTGCCGATATGAGCCACTGCGCATGCCTAGCGGCATTCACAGGATAGCAGGGAATGTATTGAAATTTGTTCTACAGCCGATAAATTGCTTGAATTGAGAAATAATTTCACTTGATTTGCATTGTTTGTGAAAACAAACGTTTTCGTTACATCTCTTACATTTATTTACGTATCACAAGGCTCTGAAATCAGCTACAAGAGAAGGTCCTTTTTTTTCTCCTACCTGTACATTGTGGAATTGTATTGCTTGACCTGCCCTATTACTTATCTACTTGTTAATAAATCTTGCTGAATTTATTTATGTCCACTGCTGTGGCGTAGGGGATGAGTTCGCTCCTCTCACGCAGCGGGCCCGGGATCGATTCCTAGTGCTAGGGGTCCCGGGTTCGAATCCCGGTCGATCCAAAATTTACTATTAGGAATAGGTCTCAAATAGGTAGGTAGGGTGAAGAGGAGGTGAGTTGAAGAGAGGAAGGAGGCGGGAGAAGAAGAGAATAAAGAAGAAACAAATTATTTTTTCTGTTTCATCAATTCATTAAGAGATGGCGCTACCGTCGCTTCTAGTAGTTCAAATGCCACCGCTAGGGGAGGGATTGAGAGTAGGAGTGGGGGACTCGGGTGAGTCGCAATGTACGAATTTCCCGAATGGTGTGTTTCGTCCTATGTGTTCGTGTTGTCTCGGAGGTGGCCCCGGCATTGGGCTGATCACTCATCCGGGGAGGTCCTCCATGTGCTTGTCTGGTGAAAAAAGTATGTATGTGATCCAAAGATAATCCTCCCGACAGGTCGCAGCCCTGTAAGGCCCGGGCGGCTTGGGTCGCTTTAATCCAAAAAGGGAGAGGTAAAGCTAATATAAAGAAAGAATTTATTTATTATATTACTATTCATAGCTAGTTTGATATCTCCATATTCTCCACGGATCTCTAACATTTATTATAGTGGGTGTCAAAATTCCAGCACACAAGAATAGGCCTAATGAGTCCGCAGAAATGTGTAAAACAAGAGATGCAATCAGAGAATCTCAAGCAATAATGGCGTTTAATTTTTTCTGCTCCTCGTGTAATGTGGAAAATAGTTTTTCAGGAGATTTACGTTCCATGCAATTAGGAAATACATAATTATATTGTGCGTGCCAGTTCTTGAAGACTTTTTTCCCAAGAACTGCCTCTACCTGTAACCACCCTAATCCTCTTCGACCTGTCGATCAGTGAATAGAAAGATAATTAGGCGTGTTTACACTTGTCTGCAGTCCAGTACAATGTTGCCAAATAGGTACCACAGCACGTTTACTTCACTTGAGATGTTTGAATGACAGCGCCAACACTGGGGGAATCCACGCGACTACAATAGCACCTGTTCCCTGTTGGTGTCGGTGCAGATTTTCGGATTAGGGAACAATGCTATTATATTCTTTTGTGGTTAGACGATGGTTTGGGACAAGGTCTTCTTAAAATGGCACGAAGGGGCTTACGATGTAAAAGAAAAGCCATTGTAGCCTGTACATTAGTACTAGGGCGGTAACCATCAATGTGATGATAATATCGAACTGAAAAAATCTATGTAACATGTACATATATTAAAAAAAAAGTCATAATAGAAATGAAAATCTAGCAAAATTCATAAATGAACTGAAATATTTCAATTAAAATTGTCGATATAAAAATGTTTTGAGAAATTAGGCTGCTGTAAATAAAATTATATCTTAGAACCGAGGTAAGCCCATTAATCTCATTAAAATAAAATAAAAATTAATAGTTATAAGAAGTTATACAGTTATGCAGAGTAGGCTACTCAACTCACAGGCTGACACTGCAACTGCAAGTCACAAATCATCCACGTTTCGTTGAAAGCAATAGTCTGTCAATATGTTCTCAATGTCCGACTCGGTATGTCAATTAGTCATTAATTTATCAAAATTCTATCTACCTTCTATCTTTATCTTAGTTTTACCTCTCCCTTTTTAGGGACATTTAAGCGACCCATGCCACCCTGGCCTTACAGGGCCGCGACCTTTCGGGAGAGGAATTATCTATGGATCACATACATACTTTTTTCACCAGAAAAAAGGGCTTCCCCGGATGAATGATCGGCCCAATGCCGGGGCCACCTCCGAGACAACACGAACACATAGGACGAGACACACCAGTCGCTCACACACTCACTCTGAACAAGGCGAGGATGGGATGAAGATGATATCCGGGGACCACAAGGGCCTAAAGTTACCTGAGATTTGCCTCACAGGCGAGGAAAAAACCCCGCCTAGGCAACTTGTCCCCAGGAGCAGGATTCGAACCTGGGACCGCTGCATGAGAGGAGCGAACGCATCCCCCACACCACAGCGGTTGACAATTTATTAAAATTAATGCAAAAAAATTACTGTACATATTTAAAATATCGATGTCGGGGAGAAACATCGATGTAGTAAAACATCGATCATCGACATGAAGACATCGATGTTTTGTAAACATCGGCCGTCGATGCTCAACCCTAATGAAATGAAATCAGGTAAACTGATATAACAAAGTGCTAGAATGCTTTTGTTTAATCACGTGGGGCCCGGGGGTTTAGCCACAAAAACATTACATCAGGTTAGTGGTGACTGGGATATAGCCGTATGTAAACACGAGGGAAGGGTTGACTCGCTTTCAGTGGCGCACTTTAATGCGAACATTCAAGTTCAAGGGCAGTGCAGCTAGTCTAGTGAAATGATCGACACAGCGTCATGAATAGTTTGCACATTTAATCGTAAATCACAGAAACAAAATATATTTCCTAGTAAAACGAACATACACAACCAATGCTTTAATATTTGTTAACAATATTCACAGTGAAAATTAAAAGGCAATTTATATGCCTGTGCATAGGCCTACGATTTGTTACAGTGAATGGCAATATACATTTTGAAGTTTTCAAAAGAAAAATATCTTCTATTTTCCTCCAAAGAAGATCTTTAATGGTAAAAACTTCTCTCTACGTCTCATGACGTAACGGCGGGATGAGATATTAGTGTTTCCCTTGTGTGGGTACACATCATGGTCTTCTGTAGAACCTTCCAGTGCACCTCGAAAGGTAAAAACAGTAGAAAAATCCTGCATTTTTCTGGAGATTTTTTTTATATTTCTGCTGCACCTGTAGAAGTATTCCATCTTCAGGTTGACTCTTACCTATGAATAATTCCTCCACAAGTCTGATCGCTTGTGCCATTTACATATTTTGTCTCTCTAGAAGAGTGAAACATCTAGAAGTTGCCGAAATTATTTGCAATGAACTTGATATTATTTAGTAGCTTTTCTAAACAAAAGGCTAAACTATTAATAAATTTCATGTTACCTTTTGAGGGTGAATATTATAGCGTAAATATAATGAATTTTATCCACCTTATACCCTCAAAAAAACTTATGTAACTTATACCATCCAACTAATGTTCTTGGGATTGCTTCGAAATTTTTTTTCTATATTTTTGCATACGTTTTTTATTTTCTATCTTATTGTAGCTAAACTTCTAAAATGTGTGCGTTAAACAATTTAAAACATATTACAGATAGCTAAAAAATTAAAATTAGAAGTTTTTTGACATTTTACATATTACATTAAATTGGATTCACAAGTAACATTTGTTTAAAAATGTACAACATTAATTTAAACTTACCAATAAAATAAAATTCAGCCTTATGTATTTGTCATGTATAATAAAACTTTGTGATTAAAAATCCATGTGAAATGGAACAGTCATAGAATAAAACAATTGTAATTATAGCAGTCTTATGTTATGTATCGTAACTCCTGTATGTAGGTATTATTCAACCATAAGTACAATATTGATGTAACACCTGTACGTTGATTCTATTCAGCCAAAAGTGGAGTAATGTTCATTAATGCTTGCTTATGTATTATGCTTATGATCCAGCTTATGCTTATGCTTATGCTTATGATATGTTGGACATATATTTTACATAATTATAACATTTCAAATTCACAATTATCTTTCCTCTTATTGTTTCATATTTATTTTACTTAGGATCTGAAGATGGCATAATTGGTTTGCCGAAATGCATCATCGCTACTCGTCATGTAACATATAACCACATTGGGATTGCAGCGAAAGAACACTTAATAACCAGGCTTTAAAACTTAGTGCCCGATCGAATATGTTAACAGCAACCGTACTGTACAGACTTTGCTCGGCGTATGCCCTAGATACCATATGCTAGTTCACGTGATAGTAAACAAAACAACCCAGAATACAGATATAGGAAGACCACAAAATAACTTCTCATTATCTAAACTCACATTACAAGCAGGCAAAACGATACTTTCTCCTGTTTGTGTATAATAGTCCCTCCCAAATGTTTCAATATATGTTTGCGTTTTAGAACACTTTACTTTCGGCATGCCGAACACGTATTATAAATTTAAACACGCACAATGACAAGGTACACTGTTGACCAATTTGAGAGGTACCGTACTATGAGTTCATTCACTTCTCAGTACTACTATCAATGACTGTCTTATCAGCCTACGCAATCACCCTCCACCCCCTATACTCAGGTTGTTGGTAACCGGAGTCAATTCCCTCTGTGGGTTCGGGCACTAAGTTTTAAAGCCTGTTAATAGCATACACAGCATATTATATTTTTAGCTGGATCATAAGCATAAATAAGCAAGCATTAATGAACATTACTCCACTTTTGGCTGAATAGAATCAACGTACAGGTGTTACATCAATATTGTACTTATGGTTGAATAATACCTACATACAGGAGTTACGATACATAACATAAGACTGCTATAATTACAATTGTTTTATTCTATGACTGTTCCATTTCACATGGATTTTTAATAACAAAGTTTTATTATACATGACAAATACATAAGGCTGAATTTTATTTTATTGGTAAGTTTAAATTAATGTTGTACATTTTTAAACAAATGTTACTTGTGAATCCAATTTAATGTAATATGTAAAATGTCAAAAAACTTCTAATTTTAATTTTTTAGCTATCTGTAATATGTCTTAAATTGTTTAACGCATACATTTTAGAAGTTTAGCTACAATAAGATAGAAAATAAAAAACGTATGCAAAAATATAGAAAAATTTTTTCGAAGCAATCCCAAGAACATTAGTTGGATGGTATAAGTTACATAAGTTTTTTTGAGGGTATAAGGTGGATAAAATTCATTATATTTACGCTAAAAGGCTAAACATTTTCTGGAGCAGCACCCCCACTCATTTTAGCTATGATCCGCCACTTGTTGTCAAGAACGCACAACACACAACGACGTCAACAGAACATTAAACTGCCACATGCAGTGCAAGTTGTTTACTAACTCAGAAAGCTTTCTATGCCTTGTGCACCACTAACTTGACGAATTATTGGCTAAACCCCCGGGCCCTACAGTAATAATTTCAATTACGATGTACAGAAAATAAGTTATTTTTGTAATTTATTTCCGAGCTAAGCTATAGATCGATTCATTAAGCAGGGCTTACGGAAGTTAGATATAGTCTGGTAACCATATGTGAAGGAATATGCGTGTAATGTTATTTGTCAAAGCTAACTGTATTGCAACTTCCAAAGCCGTAAATGAACACTGTAAAACATCAAATTCTAAGTATTCTTTATTGGGTGGGTTGCGTGCAGTGGCACTGACTATTTCTTATGAAGTAAGATTGCCTTTAATTTTGCTTTCTTTTATTTTTCAATTGGTGGATATAATCTGATATATTATGATTATCAAAATGTTATTTGTTTGGTTTGGGTGGTATTACCATTAGAAATAGACACTAAATTGGGCACTACTCCGGTACCGGTCAACCGATTTGGTCCATAATAAATAGCCTTCTTCCCATGGACGTTATAAATGCGTATACCAAGTTTCATGAAAATCCAATAAAGCGAATTTGAGTTATCGTTCGTTTAGACAGACGGATAGACATTTTCCCGTCCACCACACAATCTCATAAAGTACCATTCTGGCACTTAATAAACTATGAGGTAACTTTATTGCATGCTAGAAATGACTAAACATTTGTTTTCTTCCTCTTAATAATTATTCTTATATTAATCCCGGTGTACTGCTTCTTCAGCAGGTTGCACTGCCTTGAACTGATTACAGAGTAGGCTACACTGCAAGGCCACAAATGTTTCCACCTACACTCGATGCGTTAATAACTTGATGGTAAATGTGCTAAACTCCTCTGCCTATTCATTATCCGATTCATGCCAACAAGGTCTTAAAGTCTCAAACAGCCTCAAAGTTGCTTAAACCAATTCCAATAGCACTCGCTGGCTGTTATCATTAATGCCCACCATATGGTATTTCATACGCAAAGCATATTTTAAAAATATAATTATTCTGCTTTATTTATCCGATTGCATCCTATTGGAGCGGCTGTCTGAAAACTTACCGCATGATCTAAGGTTGAAAACAAGCCATATATGCCTACTGTTACACACTGCAAACTTGTGGTCGCTGAAAAAGGTGCACTTATTTACGATATTCAAATTAAATTACGAGGGCCGTCCATAAAGTAAGTTTCCCTGGGGCCGTTTACAGAAACAATACACAAATTCGTGGAAATGTTTATTGCAACAGATACAGCAAGTGTTCAGGTATTTTTCAACATATTCGCTACCGGAATTGAGACGTTTTTCATTCCGTGGGACCAACGTTTGAATACCTGTGTCGGAGAAGTCTGCCACCTGGGATTTGAATCATTGTGTGACAAAGATCTCCATCTCTCTGTCATTTCTTGAGGTATAGGAAAAGATGGAAATCAATGGGAACGAGATCCGGGCTGTAGAGTGAATGTTTAAGTCGAACTTCTGCAGGAGACTTGCTGGGAGGTGTTTAAAACTCCACCCTACGGCCCGGATCTCGTTCCCAGTGATTTCCAACTTTTCCTACACCCCACCCTTGTTCCATATGAATGTGTTTGTGTTGTCTGGGAGGAGCTTAACTCGGAAATCAAATACATAAATAACTGTTTTCTGCATATCATAATTGCAATTATCAGTGATCAAAGAAAAGCATTCTGACACTTTGTTACATCAGTTTATCTTATTTGATTTTCTAATATAATAACCAATAGGAAAGTTATTTTACAATTTAATCAGTTAAACTACTTTTTCGGATGCATACGAATTGCGGACGACCTTGTTATTTACCAGGAAGAGACAGATTAGTTGCGGCCCTATCTTATTTCGACCACGTATTAGTTGCGGCCCTGGTTAATTTTTTTGTTTATATTAGGCTCATAAAATATTTATAATATTAGCAGCAACATGGCTAGTTCAGATATCTTCACGCCGTAGCTTAAAATTTCAAATTTTCAAGTTTTTATGCACTTTGAATCAGTCATTCACATCGTAGTAAAAGAAGTATGGCTTGTTGCGCAAATGGGTCTATGAGGTTGCCAATTTGACCCCTGTGAAAGTTGGAGAAAAATAAGCCTACAAAGTTTAGGCCTCACAAAAGTATACAATGCCGACACTCCGGACAGCCACTTTAAAAAAAGTGTGCGTGGAACGCCACGCGACAGAAATGAAACTTGTTATAGTTTTTAGATTTTTGAATTTTGAATTTTTTGATTTTTTAATTTTGGTTTTTTAAAATTTGAATCTTAAAATTTTTTGTTTTTTGGATTTTATTTTATTTTTTTAATTTTTAGATTTTTAAATTTTGGATTTTGGATTTTTTAATTTTGGATTTTTTATTTTTAAATTCTGAATTTATTTGATTTTTTAAATTGTGGATTTTCTAATGGTGAAGGGCTCACCACGCCACTAGCTCGAAGCAGTAATAGCCCCCCACTCAATGCCTGATTCCTTTCTCCCGAGCGATCCCGTAATATTTTTAAATTTTTGGATCTTTTAATTTTGGATTTTTTATATTTTGGATAAGCTTAATCATTGAGTTGATTGTTTTCTGTGCAGTCCGTTCCGTCACAGCCCCACTACTTTCGTGACATTTTGTGTGTAACAGTTTCGTGATGATTTTGTTCGTAACGCAAGTTTGAGTTAGCTCTCGATTTACTCCTAGCGTGGCTAAAGAAGTTTCACTTCATAAAGCTTTTTGGCTTGCCCTTTATGAGTTCTGACGACTTGGGTGTCTGCTTCACTGATGACTTTATGTATATTCAGCCATCAGAGGATGAGAAAATAATAATTGAAGCGTTTACTTTTATAAGGGTCCAAGTGCTAAAATCATGATTCAGAGGAAACAAGGAAAAAAGAACTGTAAAGAAAATTTAAGACATTTATTTAGGACATTCAATCATGATATTGCTTCTGTTAAGTGACAAATACATCTTAAGATAATCCATGTAATAACTATTACAGCAAATTAACATTTACAAATTCTTACAGTATAAAAAAAAGTGAAAGTAAAGGAGCCCATGTACCAACTTAAACCGCAATGACACATGGCATTTAAATACATCACAATTGTTAGCTCAAGAGCCTATAAGTTATATGTTTCAAATTTGCCTCTGTGTTAATTGGCGCAATCCGCCATTCTTTCCCGCGTGTTTTTGTCATTTCCTGTGTGGGCACCTGCTTACGGCTTCCCCACGCCAGTTAGTCGTGATCAAGATGCAGTAGCGTGCAGGCATGTGTTTCTATTGCTCCCATCCGCTGGACAATATTCACTCTGTAAGATTAGTACTCATCTTATATCCACACCTTTTCGCTCCTAAGCATTAGGCAGTTTGCGTGTGCGATTCCGGTTTTCATATCGTATTTTTTGTGTAAAGTACACAAAGTATGTTCTCATTGTGTTAATTGGCCTAGCAACCACGTGTGTTCGTAACAAAGAAACTTGGTACTAGCGCCTATAGAATCTTCTTGGCGGGAGTGGTGTATTGCTCCTAGCAACAGTAACTGTGTCTAACTACATTCATAATTATCCTGTGTTTCATTTGTTCACATTTATAAGTATCATGTGTTAAGTGTTAATATAATTTCAACTATTCAGAGTTCAGGCTTCCTGAATATATTGTATTGCAACGAATCAAAATTCTAAATCCCTGACTCAGCGTCCTACAGTCCATTCTCTCCTTGTTTAGTTTTAAGTGGTTTAAATAACCTGGTCCTCCGAAAAACCTATTAGTTACCCCACATTTTTTATCCTCTCGGACCGGATCCCTTTCAACAATGTTTAATAATTGTAAAAATGAACACTTTAAAATCATTAAGGATGAGAACATATGAACATTTACATTCAAAGTTATCCTAAAGGCACAAAAAAAAAATATATATATATATATAATGACAAAGGAAACACTGATCTTTATCATCTAGTCTTATTTATCATGTCTTTAAACACTTTCTTTACCATGGATATGCATTACTAATAATGTCCAAGTAAAAGCCTTTTGCTTCTTCTGGAATGTTTGAGAGCATATTTTCAAGGTCCTTCAGTTTTTCGGGTTTAAATTCCCCGCCTTGCTGAAGTTCAGATGTAACAACGCTGCAGAGATTTGCATATTTAACACTTTTTTAAAACGCGAACGCAATAATATTATTTTCTAACAAGTAACCTGTGTGATGGGCATTTCCCCTATTCCCGAATTTCTCATTCGCTTTTCTGAGGCAAGCAAACTTCCTTCACCCCTCTTCCTCCATTTCAAAAATTCTCTCAGTTTGCGTAAGAAGAATACAATATTACACTCAACAAACACAATAATCGCGCTGTTGTAGCAAGCGTTAAGGGAGAAGTGTTGACAAGATGGCACTTAGACCCGCAGGAAGAGGTGCTGGAGATAGACCCAGCGCTATCTCTTTGAATTTATTGCTACTAACATGGCTTTCCCTGGCTCTTGGACCCTTCTGAAATGTATTGGTCTGGGCACATAGATTTGTTTAAAATGATCAGCTGAAAATCACGATTTTGGCACTTAGACCCTTATAAAAGTAAACGCTTCAATTATGTTTTTCACCAGAGGAAGCTCAGGTTCCTCCACGGATTTGGGCCCAGTTTTCCGCCACCACTAATATGACAACGAATAGCTGTGAAGGTTTTCACGCAAAACTCACCCGCAATCCCAGTAGACTATCTACAATGTTGTTGACGTACTCCTTGACGTTCAGACCGAGACGTAGGCCTACGTCAAATGCAGAAGTCGGATGGTTAGAAAGACGCAAAATTTTCAGAAAAATAAGTTTTCCTAAGGGAACAAATGACAAGGATGGAAACAAAAGAGATTTAGTATTATATTCTCGGGTGCTAGCCAGGTGAGTGATTGGAAGAGCTCCGACGTTTCAGAGGAACACGCTTCCTCCATCTTCAGGGAGACTGAAGTGCCGAGTGGCCTCAGTTCATTCATCAAAGGAGATTTGAATTAGTAAAGAAGAGTATGAATGAATGAATGAAGTGTTTTTATTGTTAACAAGAAAAACTATTTTTTTTACATTATTCGTTGCATGAGCCCTTAGGCTGTCCATGTTTTAACTGTGCACAAGCAAAAATGTACCCTAAAAGTAAAACTAAAAACACACAAACAGTTAAAAACTAGTAAATATACAAACAAAACTCCACACACACACGCACACACACACCACAAAAATAGCACATAAACCAGCAATAGCCTTAAACACACCAAGCAAATATATTTTACATATTATCCCATATACAGCCGTCTACCCCATCGGAATACTCCCCTTACTCCCTCAGTCCCACTCCCTCGGCCAGTTCCATCCTAAGCTGCCTCACTTTGGACATAAATTTCCCCACCCCCCAAAAAAATCTAGTGTTAAGTAGCAGATCGTATGTGAACAGTTGACCTCTACAAGAAGCAGTGAAAGACTCTGGCAGATGCCGTTGACTCAGTGTTTCCGTGAATGTACACTCTGCCAAAATATGGTGTGAAGTTTCTCCTGCCCCACAAAGCAGGACAGGACAGGGACGTGTTGGACAGGGCTATAATTTTTTAATTAACTATAAACACATTTTTGGGAGACTACACAGTCAACTTCCCCGCGGTGTCTCCTGGGGTAACACCTAATTACCTGGCTGGAATTCATACGACCCTCTCAATGGGAACATTTTTGTCAGCGACTCTCTATAGGTGGCAGCATGGCCAAACGAGGTCCAAATATGTCGTCTGCGGTGTATTAAACATAAATGGAACATATTAAACATAGATCAAAATGCCAGAACACATGTTGTGGCGATTCTCTTGCATAACAAAGAGGTTTAATTGATCATTATTCCAAGTGGTATAATGATGATAAAAATAAATGTCAATAAATTTCCGCTTGATATACCACTGGATTGATACTGAATTGGTATATCAGGCGGAAATTTATTGGCACATTTAAAGAGGTTTAAACATTTGCTTTACGAAAACTACGAGGGTGGATCGAAAAGTAATGCACAATCATTTTTTTCTGCGTTGGTATTGCGGATGGGATGTTGAACTTTACCAAGATGGAGTTTGAAGCTTCCGCTACGAACGCTATTTTGTTCCCATCTGTAGCTCTAGCGAGAGAAGCGTGAACTATGCAACAAAGATGGCGCTCATGTTACTATCGTCCCCTTGTAAAGAACGAGGTGTAGTGCGATTTTTATGGGCTAAAGGATATAACCCGAGTTAAATTCACAGGGACATGCTTGGCGTGTATGGGGACGACTGTATGGACCCTAGCGATGTCTCCAGGTGGTGTGCATTCTTCGAAGATGACCGTGATAACCTTTGTGATGCGCCACGTTCCATACAGATCCGTCGAACTTTCATTTCTTTGGTCCCATGAAGAAATTCCTGGCCGGTAAATGCTTTGCGACAGATGCAGAAGTGAAAACAGCAGTCTGCAGATGGCTATACTCCAACTGAATGGACTTCTATGAACAGGATATTTTGAAACTGGTATCACGATGGGAGAAATGTGTTGAGAAACTTGGCGACTGTACAGTATAGAAAAATAGCCGAAAGATGTCCCTTCATGTGTGCATTTGTTTGTAATTGTACCTATTAAACTTCTTGTAACAAAAATTATTGTGCGTTACTTTTCGATCCACCCTCGTACGATTATAAAATGTAAAGAAGACTAAAAGGATGGTATTAGTTATTATGGTCTACGAGTTGCTTCAAATCCCCTCTCGCAAAGCTTTCAGATCCTCAGAATTTATTTATTATCTTGAAAATTTTTACACAGAATAAAGTTTACCAGGAAGTAGCATTCTCATGATCTACAACAGCAGGCCAGGTTCCCAGTATCTTCATCACATGGATAAGATTCACTTACGTACAGTTGTTGTATGAAGGAAAATTCATCATTCATAGTTATTTTTGTTGCATAGTACTTTGCAAGGAGATTTTTCTACCAGAATCTTCTCTGTGTACCAAACATGGCCACCGCGCAAGTCACGTGACATTTCATTTAGTGAAGATTTTTTAATAACATAAATAATTCTTCAAGGAAAACTAAAATGACGAATTTCCTTAAGGGGGACATGCAGCTTTCGGTGAAATTCCTAGGTGAGAAATAGGTGAACTTCATTATTTTTTCCATCAGCAATGAATTGCAATCTGACATACTCTTTATTGATTACTTCTACAATTACATACTATTTTCAGAATTAACTAAACTGTTACAGATACGGGTAATTGTCGTTTCAAAATGGCAGTCACGTTTCATGCACTGAAATGCAGTTTCCTTGATAACTTCCACAAATATCAATATTTCTGAGTGATTATTTGTCTGTGTAATTGTTAATATCATATGAACAACACTATCATTCATTTAACATTAATAATTTATTAAGTGCCAGTATGGTACTTTATGAGATTGTGTGGGGGAAGGGAAAATGTCTGTCCGTCCGTCTGTCCGTCAGTGTGTCTGTACGCGCGATAACTCAAATAGGCTTTATTGGATTTTAATAAAACTTGGTATATGGGTTTATAATGTCCATGGGAAGAACCCTATTCATATTGGACCAAATCGGTTGATCGGTACCGGAGTAAAACCCAATTTAGTGTCTATTTTAAAAGCGCCATAACTCAAGTACGCTTTATCGGATTTTCATGAAACTTGGGATACACATTTATAATGTCCATGGAAAGAAGTCTGTTGATATTGGACCAAACCGGTTGGTCGGTGCCGGAATAATGCCCAATTTAGTGGCTTTTATGGTATTATATAACAAAAGGTCCCATAACTCAAATACGCTTTAACGAATTTTCATGAAACTTGTTACAAACATTTATAACGTCCATGGAAAGAAGCCTATCAATTTTGGATCTAATCGGTTGACCGATACCAGAGTAACAACTAATTAAAAGTCACATTTAAAAAAAAACATGTCTATACTACAATGCCGCACTTTTGATCATTTGGGGGTTTTGTCTGCAGTGCAGTCAGATGTTTGTTTACTTCGTTGATGTATTTGAAAATGAGTAGGCCTACTACATGAAATTGTTATACACAGAAGGCACATTACTGTGAAAGAATTAGCGGAGTTATATGCCACTGAATTTAGCGAAATGTTGACATATTTTAAGAACTTCAAGTTGCAATACATTGAGATTTGACAAATAACACTATTCCTTCACATATGCTTGTCAAACTACATCGTCAAACTGAATGAGTTGGCCGAATGGTAACGTCGTATTCGTATTCTGGAGGTCCCTGGATCAAATTGCGGAGCCGGCTGATTTGACATGGATTTTTTTATTTTTTTATTTTATTTTTATTTTTTAATTTTTTTTTTTTAATGTGAGAGGTATCACAAATCTGTAGTTCTGCTGACGCTGGTCGATTTTAATCTGATTAAAAAACTTATTTTCTGCACATCATAATTGCAATTATAATTGATTGAACAAAAGCATACTGGCACTTTGTTATATCAGTTTACCTGATTTTATTTATTTAAAATACATATTTTATTAAAAAAGAAAATTTAAAAAAATTGACTTATACTGTAGATATTCCAAAGATTGTAGATGATGAAGTTTATGTGATGTTTACAAATAGATAGGGAAAAAATCACTAAAAAATAATGGCATTTGTGGAAATTATCACGGAAACGGAATTTTAGTTCACGAAACGTGGGTGTCATTTTGTAACGACTATTCAACTCATACGCCGCGTGTTTGATATTGACCAATAACGGTTAGCAATTCCTCGGATATAGACCAATCACGTCCGTTTACCTTGCAATATTCTTGTAGGAATCGCGAGGATGGTGTTTTATCGTGATAAAACTGTCTGGTCGTTACTGGAGACCACAGATATATAGAGATAGATCGGCAATGGTGTATGCTGTACTATTGGCGGCAGTGAAGCCACGTTGATGCGGGGACCGCCATATTACTACACTGTAGCAGCTGATCGAGTACAAGCCACAAGAGCGTTACAGCGATGTGAATTTTAGCATTCTAGCTAATAATGTAATTGGACTGAGGAGTATAAATACTTTGTCTAAAATGGTGAATACATGTGTGGTATTCGGGTGTAATTTTTCATACTACGACAGAAAGAAACAAGGAAAGGAACATGTTTCAATACATTCGTAAGTAGACCTTTCATTATTATTGTTAGCCATTTCATGCATTATACATGCTTTAGTTTCTATAAATGTATTATATAGTTGTAAATAACCATAACCTAATATTGTTAACTATTTCATACACTGTAAATAGTCATATATTACTTTAGCATTTAGAAATTGCAAATAAACAACCTCAATTTATGCGTATTTTTTGCATTGTTAATAATATTATGCTTTAGTTACTAGGAATGTTTTATATTTTTATAAATAACTATAAGCATACATTGATAGCTACTTCTTGTATTTTTCATACTTCCTTAAGAATTTAAGAATGTGTTATAATATTTGCAAGTAACTATTAACATATAAGCCATCTTATGCACTATAATATTAATATTCATATGTTATGCTTTAATTTATGTTTGTAAATAACTATAACCTTACTATACCTCTTGGTACAGTAAGGTTAAACTTTTGGATAGTAAATTTTAAATTGTGGATTTTTTAAATTTTGGTTCTCTGATTTTTTTATTTTTTTTATTTTTAAAAATTTGGATTTTGGGAATTTTAATTTTTTAATTTTTTTTAATTTTGATTTTAAATTTTTTCAATTTTGGATATTTGGATTTTTTTACTTTGGATTATTTTTTAAAATTTGGATTTTATAAATGTTGGGTCTTTGAATTTTTTTATTTTGGGATTTTGGATTTTTTAATTTTATATTTTTAATTTCTTTTTATTTTTAATTTCGGATTTTTAGACTTAAAATTTTGGATTTTCGATTTTTTAAATTTTGGAATTTTCGATTTTTTAAATTTTGGATAAGCTTAATTATAGAGTTGATTGTTTTCTGTGCAGTCCGTTCCGTCACACCAAACTAGTTCCGTGACGATTTTGTCCGTAACGCAAGCTCTCGATTTAATCCTACCGCGGCTAAAGAAGTTTTACATAAAAAACCTAATTTTTAGGAAGTAATAGGAACCAATACTTGAGAAAAATAGCAAGAGGACGTGCTTTTTCAATGTGGTTTCGGTGTGTTCACTAGTGGATACAAAATTTCAATAGAAAATTGTGAAAATAGACTTTAATCTAAGTTCTCGTTATAGTTTCCCATTGAATTACGTTTAGTTCAATGAGTGTCTTCAGGTGAGGCAAGATGGCGGCATAGCGCAAGGCTAGGCTTCACCGCCGTGACCCAGATTGCCGGGCTGTGCTGGAGACGCAAGTATCAGTGTGCAGTGATCACAGATATAGAGGAATAGATCGGCAGCGTCGTATCCTTAACTGCAGGTAGCAGTGAAGCCGACTCAGGGGTGAAGAGGGGCAAGGGAAGCACTGCCGACGCCATATTGGTATCACCAACGTGCCCGCTTAAGTAGCACGTATTCATTACGGAAAATTGTTTTTCTTCCTACATAATCCCGAATATATAGTGAAATGGTGAACCACAGTGTTGTTTGGGAATCCCTGTAATTTGAAATACATACTATACCACTATATTGGAGGTCAAATTAACATTCACTTATAAATTTGCCAAATTACTATTGCTTAAACTGGGTCTATTACAGCTATTTTCATTCAATACTGGTTTACGGGATAATTGTCTGGGAAAACTGCAGCAAATGGGAAAGCAACAAAAAAAAAAAGACCCATTCATCCTATAGGGAATCATGAAGGCCACTCTTTAGAAATGTACAAATATTAACATTTCCTTCAATATGTTTACTAGAGCTTCTAACTCATGTACACATTAATTTTGACCAATACAACACCCAACATACTCACGAATACAACACCAGAAACAGAGTTGTTAAAATTCTGTTCCCATAGATTAACCCACCTACAGCATACACCACAATACATGGGCATAAAAACATGCAAGTAGCTGATTAAGTAGCTGATTATTCAAAATTAAGAATAAAAACTAGTTCTTGCAAAGAACATATTACTCAATCAGAGAATTCCTTGAATATGAGGTTAACATATAATTATAATAAATAAAAAAAAGTGTGCGTGGAACGCCACGCGACAGAAGTGAAACTAATTTTAATTTTGGATTGATGGACATTTTTAATATTGTGTTTTTGGACTTTTTAAATGTTTGATTGTTGGACTTTATTAATATTGGGATTTTGGACTTTTTAATTTTAGATTTTTCGAATTTTTAAATTTTTTATCTTTTAATTTTTAAATTTGGAATTTGGGATTTTTTATTTTTTTTTATTTTTTGGATATTTTAATTTTGGACTTTTAGATTTTTAAAATTTGGATTTTCGATTTTTATTTTTTTATTTTTTAAATTTTGGATTTTTAAATTCTGGATTATTATTTTTTTTATTTTGGATTTTTGGATTTTTTAAATTTTAAATCTTCGAATTTTTATTTTGGAATTTTGGATTTTTTTAATTTTTGAATTTTTTAATTTTCGATTTTTAATTTTCTATTTTTAAATTTTGGATTTTCGATTTTTTTAATTTTGATTTTTTAAATTTTGGATTTTTAGATTTTTAATTTTGGGTCTAAATTTTGGATAAGCCTAATCATTGAGTTGATTGTTTTCTGTGCAGTCCGTTCCATCACAGACCCACTAATTTCGTGGCGATTTTGAGCGTAACAATTTCGTGACGATTTTGTCCGTAACGCAACTTTGGGTTAGCTCTCGATTTACTCTTACCGCAGCTAAAGAAGTTTCACTTCAAAAAATAGTAAAAGAAATCATTCCATTTTCAAGCAATCATTAATAGCATTAGAAAAATAATTACATTAGTGTTAGATTTTCCTTATTTGTAATCGTGATTTACAAGTAATATAGTGTAGGCCAAAGCTAGAATATTCCTAGTTAGTAACTGTAGCAAGTAAGCTCAAATTGACGAGTCACCAGTTTACCAGCCAAAGCTGAATAAATGTAAAAGATATATGACTATAAATTAACATTAACAACATTAACATTAATCCTATAGAAGCATCTTCTGTATACAGACTTAAGACTAGGTACTACATGCACTTTGGCACTTTTGTTATATCAGTTTACCTGATTTTATTATAAGTTAGTACCTAAGTGTGACGTCTACTGCTGTAATGGCCGAATGACATTAAACTGTATTTATTAATTTATTTACTGGATTGTGAAATTCAAATTTAAAGAGCTTTAAAAAACATTTCTTGTTTGATTCCCGCGCCCGCTTCCCTTCCTTTCGTCAGATTGTTGGTGATCGCAATATGGCGACGCAGCGAACGCGTTGGCTTCAGTCCCTCCCCTTACGCTGCCGATCTATTCCTCTATATCTGTGGCAGTGATTAATAGTCAGATGCTGCCACTAAGCGGCACGAAAACAGATTATTTTATACAACATAACTTGTTTGGAAATTGAAATAATAGAAATGTACATCGATTAAGAACACAATTTCGATTCGGTGCAAGCCAGTTCGTGTGCTTTTATTCTGTTCTGCTGTTAGCTTAACTGAATGAAGTTAACTAAGTCTTATATGCAACATTGGTAGCACTGATTACACCAGGCAGCTCGAATCGATTCATGGATGGTTGATTCATAGCATGCCGTGATCTCGCAGCTGTTAGTTTTGTTTTTTGTAGAACAAATCACGAAAGTAATTATTATTTGTATAATCTGTTGGATTTTTATTCATGGAGTAGTCTTGATAAATCCAACTCGGGTTGACGAGTTGCATCAGATAAATTTGCTCCTGCTGCGCAGTCGCGAATCTATCGATAAACTCGTCAACTCTCGTGGGATTACCTATGACTATTCCACTCATATGCCGCGTGTTTGATATTGACCAATAACGTTTAGCAAATCCTCGGATATAGACCAATCACGGCCGTTTATCTTACAATATTCTTGTAGGAATCGCGAGGATAGCATTTTATCGGGTAAAACACGCTGTTCGTTACTGAACTGTAACAGTATCGGTATGCAGTGATACTAGATTACGTCATCCATTGTCGGCGCTAAGTTGAAAACAGAAATGGCAGCCTCAAGTTTGGTAATGCATCTGTTGACGAAATTGACATTATTATAAAGGAAGCTAGGCCACAAAATACCGAAAGAAATAGAAAATGCATATGGATTCAGTTCCAAAAGTTTTGTGAGGAACGTAAGTACGAATTGACTAAAGAAACTGAAATGCAACAGATTGCTCATATATTAAAATTACGTTCTTGAATTAAAATGTGTCTTTATTTCGTATCTTGATTTTTAGGTTAACTACGGCATTTTATCAATATACGTTGGTAGTGGTTCACAACGGTATTTTGTCAATATACGTTGGTAGCATTAATTAGTATTCCATTATGGAGACTGTTCATTTATTTAGTATGCCGTGATCTGACAACTGACAGTATTAATGATTTCATTTTAAACTAACAAGAAGAAAGTAATTATTATTAATGTAATCTATTACATTTTATTCGTGAAATAGTCTTAATAAATCCAACTCGAGGTTACGAGTTTCATAAGATAAATTCGCTCCTGCTGCGCAGTCGCGAATCTATCGATAAACTCGTAACCTCTCGTGGGATTACCTATGATAATTACCCATAACTGTAAAAGTTTAATTAATTCTGAAAACAGTGTGTGATCGTAGAGGTTATTAATAAAGAACATGCCATATTACAAGATTGTAGAGTAATTCATTGCAGACGAAAAAAAATTAAATTCACCTATTTCTCACCTATGAATTTCACCGAAAGCTGTATGTCCTACCTTAATATTTCATGACTGTGCAAGAAATTAAATAATTTCAGTTCTTCATTAAGTTGACATAAAGATGTTGTGTTGGTACACGACTTGATGGTGCTTCTGAAAGTCAAACTGCCTGACGTAATCATTCTTTAGTTATTCAGTCTGGCAGCCATCTTCGTCTCTCTCAAGCAAGCGTCAAGCGTCTTCATGTGCGTACATCAATTATGTAGCAATCCTTCATTTTGCGTTTCTCAACTATGCAACTATATGTGCTTCGAAAAGAAGACTTTGTTCTTGTGCACCTGGGTTAAATATTCTAATGAACTTCATAAGACGATACTTAATACGCAGAACATTGTTTTCAGTGATTATAGTACGCATTGCTATGTGCTCAGTGGTAATTGTGCAACGCTTAGAAGAAAATGTCGCATCTTGATACGTGCTGCTGATGTTCCAATGATAAATACAGCAGATGCCGCTAACATTCCAATTTCAGCATTGAATACAGGACCAAGTGACTGGTAAGTTTGGGGCATATGTTAAATGCTATGATAAGTTTATTTCAGTAAGTAAAAAGATTTAATTTCTTTACAAATTTTTAATATAAACTTGAGGGTAAGAGCCCTATCTCCTCGACATTGCAGTCTCCTTTTGTGGAACTGAACACTTGATTAAATATACTTACTTTTGTTAAAGGAGTTGATTAAGGGGTGGAATCAGTAGTTTTTAGAGCTTGGTGTATTTTTACCATTTTCAATCAGTTCATTTTTATTACGAATAAAACACGTCAGCCATATTATGGTTGTGAGCGAAGCAGGATGCCAACTATCCTTCTTGCATTAAGGTAAATAGTGGCAGGTAGATTCTATTTTAGTGGCAGTTAGGTTAGGTTAGGTTATGTTATGTTATGTTATGTTATGAACAGTGGTATTAGTTTAGTAGGGCATGCCGAATTCACGCGTTTCGAAAATGTGCCATAATATTATATCTCGTGTGAGGTTTGTCATGTTCGTCAACGTGCTACCCAGAATTCTATACCTGAGACAAGCTAAGAAGGGAACCTGAAGTAAACAAAATCCAGTATGTCTGTCTCACTCTTAAGTCATATGAGTAATGTGCTAGAGTGAGACAGATGTACTGGTTTTTGTTTACTTGAGGTTCCCTTCTTAGAACGGCCAGACGTCAAATCGCTAACATGGCCGTCAGTTATATCTTAATTATCATAAATTACGTATTTTAAGGTATGAGAATTACGGGATGTATTCTTATATATATTAACAAATTTCGCACCTAATTATAATCCTTACACATAGGGACACATTTTTAACGTTGTTTCGTTTAGTATAAATTAAAAGCTAAAGTCGCAATGTAGGAGGGCCCATCTCGCGATGTTCGCAGGTTTCCACGGACTGGTGATGTGTCTTGTCTCTCAGCGAGGCAGGTTGACCAACATGACGCTTCTTGTACGTTGCTTACCAGATATCATTAGTGACAAGTTCTGTTAGGTTATGAACACTGATATTAATTTGGTAGGGCATTCTGAATTCTCCCGTTTCGTAATTAATGTGCCATATCTTATCTCCCGCTAGGTTCGTTGTGTTGGTGAACCTGATTCCCAGAATGTTACGTGTTCAGCTGGTGTGACGTCACTCCTCTAATGTCCAATCACCTGATCGGAGATCAAAATATGGCGGAATTCATACTACTTTTCGCTAGATCGTGTTATAAAAGAAAGTGTAACGTTTAGGGCGGGTGGGTTGGACCAAATCATTCGCCGAGACATCTCCTCTCCAGAAAACTATCTATAGCAAAACACTTGTGATATTAGGTGCTTTATGAGAAGAAAGTTGGTTTTCAAAGTGCAATGCAATTTTACCAATTAAAACTGTAATGTTGAGGAGATAGGGCTGGAACTAAATTTGAGTCTAAGGTTAGACAAAATCTCAATCTATTTCTCTCTTTGTGCGAAATTCCAAACAATTATTAGTCAAAAACCTCCAAATTTGCCATATTGAGCAAAGCTAAATTAATATTGTGTTGTAAAGTTTATACAGATGAAGTCTTTAAGTAGGAATGTAAGGGGACCCATTTTTAAAACCAACTTTCATTTCAAGAAACACCAAATATCACACGTATTTTGTTATAGATAGTTCTGCGGAGAGAAGATGTTGTCTTGGCGAATGATTTGGTCCGACCATTCGCCCTAAATGATACACTTTCTTTTATAACACGATCTAGCGAAAAGTAGCGTCAATTCCGCTATATTTTTTATCTCCGCATGATAAAAAAACTCGTGATTGGACGTTAGAGGTGTCACGTCACACCAGCAGAACACGTAGACTTCTGGGAAACAGGTTCACAAACACAACCAACCTCGCAGGAGATATACAATGTGGTACATTTACGAAACTGGACAATTCAGAATGCCCTACTAAATTAACATCACTGTTCATAACCTAACAGAACCTGTAACTGATACTAATATCACCGTTCCTAACCTAACTGCCATATGTTGGTCAACTTGCTTCGCTGAAAAACAAAAATATTACCCGTCCGTGGAAGCCTGCTCACATCGCGAGGAGGGTCCCCCTACATTGCGACTTTGCCTTCATTTGCTGTTCAATCATGAAAATTTAACTTGAGTTTACAATTAATTTACATTTTGATTTTAATGTCGAAACTCACATGCAACTACTGAATCAGAAGCCTGTACTTAGACGAAGCCGACAACAATCTCACCTCGATTTCGTGAGCACCGTGTGCATCAGTTGCTTTACTGTTGTCCAGAGTGCTATCCGCTTTATTACACAGTGCTTAATTCAATTTCTAGCTTTTCAATGAAATTGGAGTTTAATTTTTTCAACATACTTCTCGTAGCTGATATGCGAACAATAGTTGTCAGAATCAGATAGTTCACCTAGCAAGAAATTCGCCTATTTTTTCTCTCTCAAGCTCTAAACCGAAATAAATACTTAAGAAGTGTGGACAGTATTTGGTTAATACAACTTGGTTAGGTCAGTAATTTTATAAAAAAGATTTTATTATTACTCTCTAGTATTTATTATATTTTTTAATAAAATTATGAATAGTTTGTTTAAACGAATTTTTAGTTTTTTCAGTGCAAGCATTAAACAAAATTGTAAAATTGAAAAACTTGTGAAACCAAATTATTCTTACAGGTATTGATGGTTCTTGTAATTTGACAATTTTTAAAAATCTCTATATATTGTCCTGACTGACTGACTGACTGACTGACTGACAGGAATCAACTTAGAGCCTAAACTATAACATGTAGAGACTTGGAATTTTGACAGAACCTTCGTTTCATAATGTAGGTGCTCACTAAGAAAGGAATTTACAAAATTTTGATTTTAAATGCCAAAAATTAAATGTTTTTTAGAATACTTAATCCCTTTTTACACAGAATTATAAAACCCAAATCACAGAACATATCGTTGCTTATGGTATCAGATGGCTTTGGAAAAAAAATGCAAGTTTGACAAATAAGAGAAGGTATCAATTTATAATTCATGTTATAAATAAATATTAAAGAATGTAATCCACGAAAATAATGCAGTCACATAACTTTTCTCTACCCTGGACATAGAGAACACAATACGAGGTATGGTAATATGGTATATTATTATATCGCAGGTTTTTGGAGAGAGAAGTATGAAAGTGATATTGCTTTCTGTTTAATTTCATCCCCAAAACAGTTTTATGGTAACATGAGAGGGAGAAATAAAATTTTCCGCCTCGGTACTACAATTTTGTTACAGGAATTTCTGTTTCTTCTTATTTGAACCCTTACCAGACTTGCTGTGTACAAGCGATGTGATGCAGAATTCTACATCCTCTATGAGCCATAAAAAACTATATCAAGCGTTTTCTGAGGGAATAGTTTTAGTGTAATAAGTCGTTCTTCCTATTTCAGATTATAAATACCTATATAAGGACCTAGAATTTAAAAATCGAAAGTCCTTCATAAGTTCATTTCCAATTACAAAATAAAAAACCCGGACGACGCCGGGTCTTTTAAGCTAGTATTTAATATAAGAAAAAGATTTGTCAAAGCACATTTTTCATTTGAATACTGGAAATTGTGATTGACTAATTTTTGTATTTTTTCGTTTGTTCCTCTGTGGTTTTATTCTAAAATACAAATTTCTAGTACAATAATATTAAATTAAACTCTCTTTTATAACGCACATTAAAGAAATTAAAACACAATATAAAAACTGCGATTACCTATGCATGTCTAGATGTTTCAACATGAACCGAAGAGGACAAAATATTTTGAATGATTAATAGAGCTAAGAGATCTACCACGCGAGAACCCAGTCTGAATAATAACAAACAATCATAATAACTAACTCCGTGGCGCTAACATCCCAGAAAGGACAAGGCCTACCCCCGACCGCTTCGTCATCTACCATAGGCAGACGGCAGGATTGGGGGCATGTGGTCAGCATGCCGTCACCCACGGCCGTTAAGGGTGGTTTCCATGACCGGAGTCGCTACTTTTCTATCAAGCAGCTCCTCAATTTGAATCACGAGGCTGAGTGCACCCCTACCAGACCTACCTACCTCAGAAAAATCCGAGGAGGTACCGGGGATCGAACCCGGGCTGACGGATCTGTAGACAACGACGCTAACCACAAGACCGCAAGACCAAGTCAAAACAGTCATAATGCTGAAATGTATTAGGTAATGTAGCCTACTTCTTTTTTTTATTATTTAAAAAAAAACTATGAATCTAGAGCGCCGGGGCCGAAATACTGGATGATTAACTTTTTGCGTACGTGGTGCATACAATATTTTTTAGCAAAAGCTCTTAATTATATGACATGAAATAAAAATAGCGTATAATTAATTGTAATAAAAGGTATAATCAACTATTTGTTAACGCCATATTCCCACAGCCGCCTGAATCGCAGAACAACAATGAACAGTACAAATACGAAATGCGGTATAGATGCATAATATATGAGTAGCTTGTTTGTAAACAATAATGAATGCGAACTAGTATTAATGAAAGCTTGTGAAAATATGAGTGATAATCCAGAGGAAATTTCAATCCAAGCCAGAAATATTGAATTGGAGCTGCTGCCAGCAACATCACGGCAGCTATGAGGAGGAATATATTGCAATTAAATGCTGGTGCATTCATGGTAAGCAATGTTTCTCTTGTGAACCAAGATGTGAAAAGTTGTTTGCTTATAGTTGATGTTATAAGTTATGATGAAGTTGGCTGCCGTGTTTTCCGAAAAACCCTGGTAAAGTTTCTGATTATCATAAAGAAACATGTTAACTTAAATTTCTTCTTTTGTTACCAAATGTATGCTTAAATCCATGTTAAAGTTGATGTGACTGGTCAATACCATCTGGATTTTGTTTATAGATTGTCATGATGACTTTAGCGTACAGCGGCCTATGTCGCTAAAATGCAATTTTTCGGCGTGTTTACCAGTCCAACAATTATAAATTATATTATATTATATATATTATATTATTATATTATATATATTATATTAATTATAATTGTTTTAAAGAGCGTGTAGTAAAAATATATTTATATATTTAGGCACATGGTTATAATCACAAGAAAATCATTCATACTTTATTGCCTTATTTCGACATTCCAGCTTCTTTAAATTAAGTTAATTTTATGAAAAGGGCTTTCTATCACTGATATGTTACAATATTCAAAAGGTATTTGTTTTCCACACAATAATTCATGACAAGTATAATTCTGAAGTAAGTTATATGTTATATAGATTTTATATAGAAGTTATTTATATAGAAGTTATATAGAATTTTTAGGAAGCAAGCAACCATAACCTAAATTATTTCTAAAAAAATAATGACAAACTATTTAGGCCTACGTATGTATGTTCAAGTTCATTACTTTCTGTTACCACTTTGTTACATGTTTGTTATAGGTACCGGGTGTTCGGAAATTCATATTACAAACTTCTAGGGCTAGTAGAGGGGAGTTAGTAGACAATATTTCGAATAGGAACCCATGTCCTGAAACGTACCGTTTCCGTGCTACAGCCATTAAAATGTGTCGGATTTGCCGGTGTTGTTTTGTTATTATTATTATTATTATTCTTTATTGCTATCATCAACACCGCTATGGTGTTATGGATAGAAGTCAATTACAAATGTTTAAAACATAACACATAAAAATATAACATATTAAAAAATCATATCAAAATTGGCAATAAAATATTCATTGATGTTGTAAAATGGATGTATTGTAAGCCACTTTTTCAATTCGTTTTTAAATTTATTAAGACTCACAGTGAAAGCTTCAAATGACAGTTTGTTGAACATGTCGATTGCAGTTACACTAAACCAATCTTTGCTTTTAGTGAGTCTAACAGAGGGCTTGACAATAAAATAATTGAATCTAGTGGAGTGATTATGTACAACTTGCCTAGTGGTAAACTTATTCAGATTCATCTTTATCATGCTTAGACAGTTAAAAATGTATTGATTTATAATAGTTAAAATACCTTCTTTTATAAACAATGGTTTGCAATGGGCATCATAGCAAGCACCTGACAATATGCGAATAGCTTTCTTTTGCAAAATGAGGACTTTATTAATTCCAGTTCCATTCCCCATATGTGAATACCAGAAGTTAATATACTATGGAAAAATGCATAGTACGCTTGCTTTAAGTACGTTTTTGATATTATTGGCTTCAAGTAACGCAATAAATAGAGAACACGGGACAGTCTCACACAAACATAATTAATGTTAATCGATTACAAAAATAACTTATTTTCTGCATATCATAATTGCTCTTGGAATAGCTATATTCTTCGTGTATCAATCTCTATAAAACCAGTGTGTGCTAATTTCCTTTTGACGGGTATGCATTTCAGCACATCAGTGGTGCCATCTTCAGCTCCTAAGGAAGTATTTAACAAATTTACCTTTAGTAAGACTAAATCCAGACAGGGTGGGTGGCATTGGGTAGAAATAAAGATTGTGTACAACCACACAATAAAGAAGGGAAGAAGTCGGCGTAACACGTACAGTTGAAACGTGGAATCCTGAAAAACAGTACACAGTTTCAAGTCTGTGTGAAGTTTTAATTCTCTCCAGCCTTTCCTCCTCCAAACTTTGGCAAAGTCGCTTAATCCTTCCAAGACTTCGCTTTCTCTTATAAAAAACGTGAAGAGCTCTAGAGGGCCTTGTCTGCCGGCTAATTGAAAATTAATGTCACTTGTGGTTGCCAGGATACCGTGTTAAGTCCTCTTCCCCCCCCCTCACTTGTTCTTCTTGACGAACATCGGCTTTGAATTATTTATATAATAATAATATTATTAGTAGTACTACTACTACTACAAATAATAATAAAAAATCAGGTAAACTGATGTAACTAAGGGGGGACAGAACTTTCTCTGTTTAATCAGTGATAATTGCAATTATGATATGCAGGAAATAAGTTATTTTTGTAATCTATTTCTGAGTTAGGCTCCAGATCGATTCATTAAGCAGGGCTTACGGAAGAACAAAGGTCTAGTTTGATAAGCATATGTGAAAGAATATGTGGGTAGTGTTATTTGTCAAAGCTAACTGTATTGTAACTGTATGAACACTGTAAAACTATATGTTGTCTTGAGAACTGATTTGCGTCTTGACTGACTGAATGAATGATTGACTGACTTAATGACTTGCAGAGAATCAACGCAGAACCTAAACTGTAATAGGTAAAGACTTGGAATTTTGACAGTACCCGTTTTATAATGTAAGTGTTCACTAAGAAAGGAATTTGAAAAATTTTGATTTTATATTCCAAAAATCAAATTTCTTTGAGGACACTTAATACCTTTTTACACAGAATTATCAAATCCAAGTCAAATTCTGTTTCTTCTTATTTGAACCCTTACCAGACATGGTGTGCAGAAGCAATGGGGTGCAAAATTCGACATCCTCTATTAGCCATAAAAAGCTATCTATATAAAGCGTTTTCTGAGGGAATAGTTTGAGTGTGATAAGTCGTTCTTCCTCATTTCAAATTCTACATATCTATTTAAGGACCTAGAGTTTGAAATTCGATAGTCCTTCATATGCTAATTTCGAATGTCAAAATACAAAACCCGAGCGACGTCGGGCCCTTTAAGCTAGTTCTTTATAATATATTACAATTAAATAGGCACTAAATTCGGTATTACTCCGGTACCGGTCAACCGATTTGATCCCATATCAATAGGATTCTTCTCATGGACGTTATAAATGTTTATACCAAGTTTCATGAAAATCCGATAAAGCGTATTTGAGTTATCGCGCGTACAAACGCACAGACAGACAGACGGACGGACGGACATACATTTCCCCGTCTACCACACATTCCTAGAAAGTACCATTCTGGCATTTAATAATAATAATAATAAAAATAATAATAATAATAATATAATTTTATTTAACCTGATAAAATGTTAAGACCTTAAGGTTTGTATTTCCACCTCACCAAGGACTAATAATATATTATTATTATTTTATTATTTATTGAGCGATTTCCTCATTTCTGAGGTTAAACTCCACCAACACAACGACTATATTACAATAACATTTGTATAAAAGTTCAGTAATTTCTAACCAAATTTTAAATTAAAATTTACCAAAATTTTTACATATTTTAATAAAATTAACATATTTCCAAAGAATGTTCAATGTGTTGCATGGTACCACTTATCCCTGTCCATTGCATCTTCTGGGTTTAACTGAAAATTTTGTAAGGAGTCTCGAACGCAAAGATCCCATTTTCTAGCAGGTCTTCCCTTTTTCCTTCTCCCCTCTGGTTACCAATTCATTATAGCTTTTGGTATCCTATTCTCCGGCATTCTTTGTAGATGTCCATACCAATTTAGTCGTTTTTTGTCTATTGTTAAAATTGTTTCCTCTGCTTTCATTATCTTCCTTATTTCTGAATTCCGAATTCTTTCTATTCTTGATTTTCTTGCAGCTCTTCTCCAAAAATTCATTTCTGTAGTTTTCTGTTATGGTGTGAATTTACTGTCCATGTCTCTGCCCCATATAATACTATATTTTGGAAAATTGTTTTAAAAATCATTGTTTTAGTTTTGTTAATTATATTTTTATTCCACAATATCGAATTTAACATTCCTATAACTTTTCTCCCGTTAGTGATCCTTTTCTGTATTTCTTTATTTGATGTTCCGTCTAATTCAAGTATGGATCCCAAATAGCAAAAATCTTGCACTTTTTTAATCTTCTTTCCATCTATATATAAATCATCCGTGTCATTGGTTAAATACTCTGTTTTATTGTAATTTATTTGTAATCCCCATTTCTTAAATACCAATAATATAACATTAAATAATATAAAATACATTAAATGATAATTACATTAACATTGGTTGCCTTAAGAAGGGTAATTCTGTACTCTCCTTGCAACGAGATGCTATTATCCACCCACATTTGCTCATTTAGCACCACTAGGGGCACGTCAAAGCTAGTATATATAAGGTTGCCTCGTTCCCTTAAAAAACAGCGTATCCACTTCGCGTGGCTGTTCCAGCGCGGCAGACTCGTTCATTTGTGAGAATATTATAGGAGAAAAATTCCTCCGACACTGGGACTTGAACCCAGGACCTTTGGCTATTCGCGCCAATGCTCCAACTGAGCTAGGCCGGAGCTCAATTCGCAGCGCCAGATGGAACCTCTCTCCTATGACTGATTGCCCTAATGGTCTACCTCACAGACAGACAAGTTATGTCATATGCAGTACAGTGAGGCACTGCTGCCTCACTGTACTGCATATGACATAACTTGTAGACCATTAGGGCAATCAGTCATAGGAGAGAGGTTCCATCTGGCGCTGCGAATTGAGCTCCGGCCTAGCTCAGTTGGTAGAGCATTGGCGCGAATAGCCAAAGGTCCTGGGTTCAAGTCCCAGTGTCGGAGGAATTTTTCTCCTATAATATTCTCATGTAATGTCCAACAGAGACAATAATCTGTGGTTCATGAATGCTTATATATCGTTCATTTGTGTTGCCGGAGTCGAGCGCGGCTGTTGATGGACACTGGTTCCCCAGTTCTCGCGACCACTATGAGTACTGCACGTGCCTTCGCATTGCATTGGAAACAATAAGAAACCGAAACGAAAAATGCGCTGGTTAATTTAATAAATATGGACGTACCAGAACCAGTTATAAAATACTTCATAATCCGGGACTTTTCTCAATAAGGTTGTAATCTTCTTTCTTAATTCTTGAACTGACATTTTAATTTCGTCACCTATGTCAGGTGAGAGCACTATCTACTTAACATTGCAATTTTCCTTCCTGTAACTGAACGCTTGATTAAATATACTTACTTTTGTTAAACGAATTGATTAAGCTCAGGTGAAATTAGTAGTTTTTAGTACTGGATCTTGTATTTTTACCCATTTCAATCAGTTCAATTTTATTATGCATAAAACACGGCAGCTATATTAAGGCTCTGAGCGAAGCAGGATGCCAACTGCAAAGCAGGATGACTAACTGTCCTTCTTGCATTAAGGTAAGTAGTAGCAGGTAGATTCTATCTTAGTGGCAGTTAGGCTATGTTGGTTAGGTTGGTTAGGTTATGAAAAGTGGTATTAGTTTAGTAGGGCATACCGAATTCACGCGTTTCGAAAATGTGCCATAATATTATATCTCCCGCGAGGTTTGTCGTGTTGGTCAACCTGTTTACCCATATAAGGTGACCGTCAGTTATATGTCATGATAACGAATTACGTGCTTTAAGACATGAGAATTACGGGGACGAAAAAGAGCTCCGATTTGGCTCGACCCGTGGTAAGTTCGTGCGCTAGCGGCAGTGTTCGCTTTGCCGCGCGAGGAAACGCGGCAGCCGCGCACAGTCGATACCTTTTTTTGGGAGAGCCGTTCATTGCCAGTCAACGTATCGCATTCCCGAAGGACACATAACCCAAATAAAATATGATCAATGTATTCACGTAACTTTATTTACTTTAAGCATCTTCGGCATAATGGAACTTTGCGCCCCATGCTGCTCCCCTTTCCACTCGCCTGGCCTCTTCCCCGCCTGGCTGCTTCCCGCTTCCCCACAGTGCATGCCACCATCCTGTAGCCGCTGTTCAACCTCAACGCCGGTAATGAATAATTGCAATTGACATGCCACCTAATATTTCACAATAAAAAACCCCTTGCACCTCCATATAATATTCCACAATTATAAAAATGACCCTTCCAACAAAATAGGCTATTTCACAATACAAAAATACCCTTGTACCATACATAATATTTCATAATTATAAAAAAAAACGCCGTATTATAACATAAAATGTGGCTTAATAGATGCAGGAAAATTCCCTCGTACCAACACGAACTTATAAAAACAGATTCTTGCGTTAAAACTCATGAAATTCCCCTAACATAACTCTAATATACGAAAGCTTCCTTCAGTGCTCAACGTTCACTCGTAGCGTAGTGGTCAAGACTCCTAGCTATAATGCTAGGGTCCCGGGTTCGAATCCCAGTCGATCCAGAATTTACTATTATAAATAGGTCTCAAATAGGTAGGTAGAGTGAAGAGGGGGTGAGAGGAAGAGAGGAAGGAGACGGGAAAGGAAGAGAAGAAATAAATTATTTTTTCTGTTTCATCAGTTCATTAAGAGATGGTGCCACCGTCGCTACTAGTAGTTCAAATGCCACCACTAGGGGAGGGAGTTAGAGAGTTGGAGTGAGGGACTCGCATGGGGCGCAAAGTTCGGTTTTCCCGCATGGCCAATATATTTTTATCACTTCACATTCTGATACAGAACAAGATGCCGTATAGTAAAGAGCTCGCATTCAGGGTGGATGGCTTATAACTACCCTTCAGAGATTTTCTCGAAATAATGTTTCAAATAGAAGTTTTAGATCTTGACGTGTTTCCGAAAATAGTACTTTTGGATTCAGGGAACCTCAAAACGTTAAAATTCGATATTGGGAGGGGGGGGGGGGTTCGTACCTTTGGTACGGGCAGAGAATGGAATAAAACCTACATTAAAGAAATGGAGGACATTAATTTAAAGTTATGTAGGGAATCTTTTAGCGTATTGAGTTGTTTTGAAGAAAGATGTAAAGATATACAAATTGCACTTATAAAGTAAAATAAAATAAAATAAAGGTAAGCATTTTCAGGATTATGAAAATATTTAGTAATTTAGATTCGAATGATGATATAGTCCTTCAGGCTGTGACGTCATGTGAGAGGTGGTGATGGTGACTTATAACTAGACCTGGGATTTTAAGGCAAATGCCTATTTTGTTCCTTATGAAATAACATGAAAATTTTGAAATATGTTGACATTTCATGATAAATCACTTATATTTATAGAGTTTTATAGTGCCCTAAAATGCCTATTTGGACCTTTGGAGCCTATTTTTACTATTTTAATGCCTAAAATGCCTATTTTGTACATTTAAAATAAAAATTTAACTTCTGTAACTTGTACAATCATTTAATGGACATCCTTGAATGAAGAGCTGAACAGCAGAGGGTGGGGTTTTCACAGAAACTTGATTTTCCCAAACTACTGTCGACTACTGCTGACTGACGGGGAAGGATTCGCTCAAAACAACAAGTAGCAGGTATATAGTAAGAAGGGTAATACTGTGTCAATTTTTCATATAGACCAAAACTGTTTTTGATAAATGTATTTTTAATTCTGTCTTAATTTTGCAATTATTTCTCTTAAGAATAGGTATACCACGTTTCTTACAGTAAAAAAGATCACGTTACAGTTTAAGAGCATATTGTAGTATTTTAAAGTCTATTTTCTGTGTATTTACACATTTTAAAGCACGTTTTAAGTGCCTATTTTCTCTTTTAAAAGCCTATTTACTTGTTTTAAAAGCCTATTTTAGGTGCCTAAAACAAATTTTTTTAGAGCCTAAAATCCCAGGTCTACTTATAACGACTGCAGGGTTTTTCTGTGTTGAGAAGTGTACTAAGTTGTGATAACTTAATGAGAGCGGGAAGCGAGATATGCTGGAGATGATGAATGTAATATTTGGAACAGGAGACAAAGGGAATGCAGTTTTCTACGATCTCTAAGCCGAATCCAAGATAACTTTGAGATTGAGGGCGAGATATGTTCAGATTTCTTAATGTGACAGATATATCGAATATACATATTGTGAACACGTTGTAGTTTTTGAGATCGCTTAGTACGACATCATAGTAATCAAAATAAAGCGTACGAGAGTTTGTATTAGAATTTTCTTTAACGGAAAAGGAAGAAAAATTTTAAGGCGCTTTAAGAAATGAATGATCGAATATATTTATCTACATATGTAAGTTATCAGTTGAGATTTTTGTAAAAGAAAACTGCTAGGTTTTTAACAGATGAACTGAAAGGAACCAGGGATTTATTAAGTAGTAATGGTGGTAAACTGTAATCTCTGCTGCTCCAGAATGATTGCCTGCGATTTTTCATCATTCAAGCCCAATCAAAATTTCTTGACAATTTTCGATGTATTGCAAATTTTAATTTAATTTTAACGAGTCAGTGGGATGGGGAAACATTGTCCAGTAAAAGTCGTTTTTACGGTTCATAAATCTTTACAGTTTTTTATACAGATATACAGGAATGAAAACCAAAGCTTAGTTGAACTCAGTGGTGGCTCGTAGCTAAAATTAGTGGGGGTGCTGCTCCAGAAAATGTTTAGCCTTTGTTTTAAAATTGTGTAAAAGGAAACATACATATATAAAAATAAAATTTATTCAGAAACTTGATAAAACCCTAAAAGAATAGATCAATTGAAAAATGAAATCCATTCCTCTTGTTTTAATTTCCGCAAAAAAGATCAATAATTTTCTCCGTGACTTGCCATGGTTAAAGTTTTCTGTTAAATAAAAGAACCGAAAAATGAATCAACTAGAATAGCTGGAAACAAGATAATTTAATTCTACAATTTATCATATTCAAGAATATGGTACATGAATTTTAAGCACAACACACGCGGAGAAAAATAAATAAATAAATAAATACAAAAATAAAAAATAAAAACTACCTTCCACCTACCTTCCTCTCTCCCCCTCGCAGCCGGCGTGGACCTTCCTATGTCCGCATGCGCACAACAGTCAAACACCACGACGCTGGAACTGTGAGGCGCACAGTTCCATACAAAGATTTTCTTTTCTCTTTTTAATAAACTGGGGGATGGCTACTGGCAAAAGGCCTAAGCTTAAGGATTATATATTGTACACGTATAATGAAGTTCACAGTGCCTATACACGAGCCGCCACAGATAGAACTTGAATATGTTATAGAAAATCATGATAAAAAAATGTTTCTACATAAAAATACAATTCTCCTGGCCCTCTTTCTTGCAAAGTCATCAATAATGTCATCATATTTAAAACCCCTTACTAAATGGGGTTCCTTCGCCAAGATGCTGAAATCGTTTAACCTGTCTTGGTTCATCGTTGATCGATTGGCACTTCTAATTCTTTTCAATACAGTGAAACTTCTCTCATCTTGACTCACTGATAGGCTACAGGGATGCAGCCGAACAATCTGAATGCTAAACATATAATTATGTGGGGATAAGCAGTCCACCTTTGTCTTTCTCAGTGCGTTCAGAAGTTGTAAAGGTTATAAGAACATTTGTCCTAATGATCTTATGGATTGATTGTAGGTGTTTGATTTCATTGCAACTTTCAGAGTCCATGTCTTTGGACTTTTGAGACAAAGACAAACTTTCGTTTTCAATTTCTTTTTCATCAGCGTCAAGGTATGTTCATGGACATCAAAGAAGGTCGCTAACTTTTCGGGAAAATTGAAATCTTTCAGTAAGTCCCTAACGATAGAATCGCGCGTTCAACATCGTACACGTATCCGCCATCTTGTACGCGTTTCTTGTTTTTTACTATATTTGTTCTTGGTTCGAGTGGGGCTCTGGCCACTTGGCATTTGCCCATTACTTTTAATAATGTCGAAAATGAATACTGTAAAAATAGTTTCTTGAAAAACATATGAGTGAAAAGTTTCTCGGGAGTCGACCCTTAGGAAAAAAAAAAAAAAAAAAAAAAAAAAAAAACTCAAAATCTTGTTATGACTGAATCTGATAGAATACCAGAAAATATGGGTTGTATACAGGGGTGTTAATGAATAGCCTAACACCGAAACATTTTATCTGTGTATAGAGGGGAAATAGACAAGCAACTTTTATTAGGAGATTTGTGCTCTATAGATTCGATTTTTCCTGTTACAGCATAAGATCTCCCACGACATGACCGCCACTGGCTTCTAACATTATAAAAAAAATGCAAAACAAAGAAACTTCGTTGCTAACACTGTAGACAGTAGTTATGAATAAAAGAAGACTAATGTAGTGGTGGCCTGTCATGTGATTAGTCTGTAAATTTTGCAGATTATGAAATCTCTAAATTATGATATACCTGTGGATGAATGATTAAGAATCAGGTTTCTATCGATCACTAGGACGGCATGAAGTCGATTTAATGAAAATTGTAACCCTATTTTGCGTAATTATTTAATTAAACTAAACTACACTAAACTCCGTGGCGCTACATCCCTGGAGGGACTTGGCCTACCACCCGACCGCTGTATCATCTACCGTAGGCAGATGGCAGGATTGGGGGCATGTGGTCAGCATGCCGTGACCCACGGCCGTTAATGGTGGTTTTCATGACCGGAGCCGCTACTTCTCTATCAAGTAGCTCCTCAGTTTGAATCACGAGGCTGAGTGCACCCCTACCAGACCTCCCTACCTCAGAAAAATTCGAGGAGGTACCGGGGATCGAACGTGGATCGACGGATCTGCAGTCAGCGACCACAAGACCACGCCGGCGGACAATTATTGACTTATAAGCACCAAATTATAATGACTTTAATGCCCTGTAGCATACACATTTTACGTCACAGAGCAAAAATCTCCTAATAAAAGTGGCTTGTCTATGTCCCCTCTATATACAGGTAAAATATTTCTTTGTTATTCATTAACACCCTGTATACATTTCCTTTTCTTCTCAGCTTCCAAAAATTATTTCAGATTATTACAGATTATTATAACGTGAATTGAAACACATAATTCTAGGCAAATTATTTGTAAACTAGAAACGTATTGCACATATTTAAGACTGTAAATGTGAATAATTATTTTGTGCCCTACTAAGAACTGAATGTTTACATGTTGAGACAACGAGTAGCGCCACGCTCCATCTCAACCTAAACAAAGCAATGGTCCGGACGTTCTTATCTTCCTTGATTTGGGTCTATCCACATCTTCTTAAAGTTTTCCTGGGGGATGGGGAAGACTAAGAAACTCCCGACTCCAGTCGAAGTGAACGAGATGGTTGGTTACCTCGGACGGCTGAGAGGGCACTACAGTAACCGGGGGTTGCACCATTTCGACAAAGGAACATGCCAAACAGCATGATGGTACACCAGTATAACATATAAAGGGCTATTTTTCGACCATTCGATGTTATCTAATAATCCCACAACTACTGGTCTCAACTTTTAAGTGTTAATAATATTATAGTTATCTTAATTAATTGATATTTAACATCATATATATGTTTGTAATAATTGTAATTTTATTTTACCTCAAGACTAGTTGATATTCAACTGCTTTTTAGTTAATTGTGATGTGACTAGTTGATGTTCAAGTTATTTAAATTAATTTATTGATATAACATTACTAGTGCTTATCCTGTTGTAAGACAAATGTTAAAGGATAACTCTATTATAAAATAGGCCTACTTTAATATATGTAACCTAAGAGCTATGTCAATTTATAATTAACGCATTATAACTTACACTGTGATACCAACAATAAATTGTATGTAAATTGTAATTTTCTACGTCTCCAACTTCAGATTTTCTGATAGATTCTAATAAGCTTATATTCTAGTGCTTGAAGGCTGGATATCTACTCTACTTTTCATATATAAAGAGCTTGATATAATCCGTGCCTCCTGGGAAGCTGTTCTCCAACATTGCAATGTTTGTATATCATTAATGAGAGCAGCCGCCCCCATGGCTGAGTGGTTAGACCGCTTGCCTTCCACCGCTGGGACCCGGGATCGAATCTCGGTGGATCCATTTGGAGTTTGTGGTGAACAAAATGGGGTCGGGGCAGATTTTCTCGGGTGCTCCTATTTCCCTTGCCATATATCATTCCACCGTTGCTTGTGAGGATCTGAAAGCAGATTAAGAGCATTTAGTTTTATTCTATGGAACGCCTCAGGCTGTGGGAACGTTATTCCGTCTCCTTTGGAGTGAAGTTTTCGCGTCAAATGTATTAGTGCTATAGTCAGATTTGTATGTTCTTCAAGTCTATACGGTCCAACATTGTTTCAAAGTTATTATAAATTTGTTTTGGATAGTTAGCAGGTTGTTTTTATAGGTCTCATCTGTTTAGGAAAGAATCCTGAATTTGTGAATTCATGCCTGTTTACTAGTAACTTCCTAGTGTACAATATGCAGTTTAGGTTAGCTAACTGTCCACTTCTACGCGATTTTAGTTGTACTCGTATTTATCATATTTCTAGAGTTTAAATACGAATACTATAGCATCTAAAAATATCACAACCTCAAATGCCTCTAGCATCTAAAAATATCACAACCTCAAATGTCTCCTTTGTAGTGTCCTAAAGAAAATAAATACATTATCTACATAGAAAAATATACGCCTGTACCTTTCATGGGCAAAGGAGGGCTTTTATAATGTTTTCGTGTAATTGCCATAAATGAAATCAGATTAGAATAGAATATGTATTTCCCTTTAATATGAAACACATGCAATGTGCAACGTCATTATAAGCTATAATTTGGGAAACTTTTAATTATTTTTCATTATTCATACATATGTAGCCTATGCCTATAAAAGCTAGGTGCAAGGTTCGTGGAGTCAGGCGAGTGAAAATAGGAGTTGTGGTTACTGCGCATGTCTCTGATAGCAAATTCATGGTAGAAACTGCAAACGTCTGTTATAGTACATAAACTGCCCGTGAAAACACAAGGAACAGAACAGAAGATTGAAAATCTTGAATTAATTAATATTCTTGCTTTGGGAATGGCTGTGGAGAAAAGCGCATGCGCGAACGATGTGTTCATCGTTTCTGAGTTCTAAGGAAACAAACCCAGCGACCACTGCCCATGAGATAGTAGGATGTTCTGTCAAGCTGATAAAATATTCCATACCATGCTCAAATTGCAGTAGCTAGCGTAAACCCATTGAACTGTATACTAACTGGAATGACTGCTACCATTGTAAAGTCTCTGCCAAATGTGAGGCCTGTCTTTGCGACTAGTTGCGTCTGGTCCTGCATGGAAGAAACCAAGCACCTGCACGCTAAAGACCATTAAGTTATTAGGACCTTCTCGATTTCATTGACATTTTAAAACAATGATAGACCTTTTCATCCTTTTCAATGCAAGGAATAAATCAATAAGTAGCCGAGAAAATGATTTAAATGTTTAATTTCCCCTTTTCATTTTATATTTATCTACTGGTTAAAAAGAATTACCACAGTATCCCCGCAAATATCAAAACATCTACCACTTATAAAAATACACAAATAAATACGTTAATTTATATATCATGTATATTGATATGAGAAACACGTTGTAATTAATTGCATAAACTTCTATCAGCCTACAAAGAATACAATAGGCCTAATTTTGAAAGCTGTAAGCTGCTATGTTGCAACAGGGAATATGTATAGGAGAAAATTAAACATTTAAATAATTTGCTCGATTATTTATTGATTTATTTTTTGCAATGAAATGGATAAACAGTTATAACATTTTAAAAAAGTGTGTGGAACGTCACGCGACAGAAGTGAAACTTATTTAAATTTTTGATTTTTTTCAATTTTGAATTATTGGGTTTTTTCAATTTTGGATTGTTAGACTATTTAATATTGGGTTTTTAGACTTTTTAAATTTTGGTATTTGGATTCTTTGAATTGTTTATCTTTTAATTTCTTTAATTTTGGAACTTTGGATTTTTTAATATTGGATTTTTAAATTTTAGATCTTTAAATTTCTTTAATTCTTGTAATTTTTAATTTCATATTTTTAAATTTTGGATTTGCAACATTTTAATTTTGGATCTTTAGATTTTTAAATTTTGAATTTTAAATTTATGGATTTATAAAAATTGGATTTTTTGATTTTTTAAGTTTTGGATATTAAAATTTTAAATTTTTTAAATTTTGGATCTTTGATTTTTTAAATGTTTGATGTTTAGATTTTTAAATTTTAGATTTTTTTATTTTTTAAATTTTGGATTTTTAAATTTTTGATCTTAGATTTTGGATGTTTGGATTTTTAAATTTTGGATTTATTATTTTTTAAATTTTGGATTTTTTATTTTTTAAATTTTGGATTTTCAAATATTGGAATTTTGATTTTTTAAATTTTGGATGTTTGGATATTTAAATTTTGGATTTATTACTTTTTAATTTTTGTATTTTTAAATTTTGGTTTTTTGAATTTTGGCTCTGAATTTTTCTATTTTGGAATTTTGGATTTTTTTATTTTGGATTTTTTTGAATTTTTAAATTTTGGATTTTGAATTTTTTAATTTTGGATTTTTAGATTTTTTAAATTTTGGATTTTCAATGTTTTAATTTTTTTATTCTTTAAATTTTGGATAAGCCAAATCATTGAGTTGATTGTTTTCTTGCAGTCCGTTCCGTTACACCCTACTAATTTCGTGACAATTTTGAGCGTAACGCAAGCTCTCGATTTACTCCTACCGCGGCTAAAGAAGTTTCACTTCAAAAAAGCCAATGAAATCGGGAAGATCCTATTAACTTAATGGTCTCTCGCGTGCAGGTACTTGGTTTCTTCCATGCAGGACCAGACATGACTAGTCGCACAAGAAGCCTCACTTTCCTCTCATTCAGAAGGCTTTCCAGTTAGTATTCATTTCAATGCGTAAACCACGTACACGTACTGTAAAAGAATACCATCTTGCTATTTTTATTAGTCATGCATTCGTAGCTTTCGGGAGCGTCTCCACCGACGTCCTGTTGACTCTTATACATGTAATAGACCACATATTGTCGAATTCTGCTCCAACATCTTAACATTCCATAACATACTCCATAAAATGGGGGCTAGGTTCTTTATACAAAATGGATTCTCTAGTGAAATCAGAATATGAAGAAATAGTAACGAAGGAAGGAACCCAGCACAATTCTCAGATTAGAATCTTCGATTTCGACTGCTTCGACTCGAGACATTTGTGCAAACGGTAATTATAAACTAATTCAGACTGAAAAACAATCAGTTTCACTTGATTCTCGTACCAAGACACTTCCTTTAATAAGTTATCTCGAACCTCAAGTTGTTATTCATACAGAAGGGAAATTCTCAAGCGGTGTTTGTAGGATACCATTTTCTAAAAGAAAAACAATCCACAACAAGCTTACTTATAAGGGAGAGAAAGCATTTTCATGTGGTTTGTGTATAAAGTCATTTTCCAGGGAAAGTTCTCTCTGTAGACATTTACTTATCCATACAGGAGTGAAACCATTCATATGTGTTACCTGTGCAAAGGCTTTTTCTGAAAGAGGAAATTTAAATAAGCGTATGAATATTATTCATATAGCAGGGAGACAGTTAATGCGTGATACTTATTCGAAGAGTTTGTATGAAAACAGAAGTCTAAAACAGTTGCTTGGAAGTACCCGCAGTAAACAGACGTGTGCGCTACCAGCTCCTCAGTGGATACCACTATAGTTCTGTATTAAGTAATAATAATAATAATAATAATAATAAGGTTTTATTTTGCCTGGCAGAGTTAAGGCCATAGGGCCTTATCTTCCACTCAACCAGGATAAATACAAAATACATTAAAGTAATACCTACAAAAAAACAAATACACTAGATACCATATATAATAGTAACGAAATGCTAGCAATAGAATATTAAAATATAAGAAAATAATGAGTCCAGTAATGAAAAGAGAAAACAAAGTGAATTAAGAATTACATATACTCGTAATTGGGTGTGTGTATATAATCCTAATATAATAATATAATATACACTAAAACTGGAACCTAAAACTAAGAAATTAACAAATTTAGGCAATATATGCTAAGTGATATAAAATATTGTACAATGTAAATTAACCTAGGTTGTGTAACGAAGATACCTCAGTAACTTAGACTTAAAAATCTGTAGACTCCGACTAATAGTGCTTATGTGTTCCTTCTTAAGTATTCTTAAGTCTTTCCTGAGAGATAAATAACGAAGTAAGACATATGGCAGTAGAGAGGAAAAACACGATAGTCATCAGTTTTGTGGACAGGGAATCTCCCCGACCGACTGCATTCGAAATTCACGAATGGATACATGACACATTGCGACTTAAGGAAGATTATGTGGATCTTATACAACTCAATGGTATTACCAGACAGGTATTTATAAAGTGCAATACGGAAAAATTAGTTCAAAAGATAATAGATGAAACTCAAGGTGAGTAACTGTTTCTTCATAGCAATGGTCAGAGAAGTAAAATGGTTATTGTTAACGCAGGCCTAGGCACTCGCCTAGTAAAGGTGTACAACCTGCCAATTGAAGTCACGAATAATAATGTTTCTAATGCCTTGGCAAAATATGGCAAAATAATGTCCATTACCACGGACACTTGGGGTGACAAATTTCGATATAAAGTTAGTAACGGGGTTCGAACAGTGAAGATTATATTGAAATCTCATATCCCGTCCTTCTTGGATATGGCAGGGCATAGGTCATTTATTTCTTATGATGGTCAACCGATCACATGTTCCCTATGCCATAAAACAGGCCACATCAGAAACGAATGCCCGGACCAGAGAGTCCCGATACAAACCCCACGAGAGGAGGAAGGAGTGAATTGGTCTCGGTTAGTTCAAGGTGGACTGCCCAAAAGATGAGTGCCACTCGTAACAGCTAATAAAGAACAAGAGGTTCATGCATTACATGATGATGAGCAAATAAAGAACGCGACCCCAGTGGAACAGGACGGAATTATGGGAGCAAGCAGTGGATCAGGATCAAGAAGTAGGTATGGATTCAGATGTAGATAAGGACCAAGAAGTAGATATGGATCAAGGAATAGAGGAAGACCATGACGTAGATAAGGGAAAACCACATACAGTGGTCAATCCTGGCCCTCCTATCGCTAAGTGTTGTAATACTGCTAGCATAGAAACATTGGACACTAATACATCCTCCTTTGACGTTAGTGTAGAAGACGAAGCGTTCAAACCACATGAACAACATCCTGAACACATGATGCCTACAAGTTCCGATGAAAACACAAACCAATGTCACCCACTGCTTGCGGATAAAACAACAGAAGGGAGTCATGTTGAAAACCCGGACGGGATACAGATCCGCCCATACAAGAAAACAAAACCTAGTCCACGAGATCCACGGTTGGAGAAACGGAAAAATGTAGCTTCTGACCAGAGACCCAGCAAAGTATATGTAGTTAATGATGACAACAAACTACCTACTGATGATGTCCAGACTATCTAACAAAACATGCAGTTATAGATCCGGGTTATTAATAGCCCTTCTTCTTTGTTGGATGACCTATGTTAAGGTTTACGAAACCGTCAACGTAAATTGTTTGCGTAATGTCAGTAAATGACAACTGCTGACGAATTGTATATATGGCTATGACATAGATGTATTGTTTTTGCAAGAAGTTAACGTGGAAGAGTTGGACTTTTTTGGACCCATCTATTCATACATAACCAATGTTGGAGAAGAAGGACGAGGAACAGCTATAGTGTACAAAAAAGGCATAACCATACAACATACTGAAAAACATCCGAGTGGAAGAATATTTACAGCATTAACCACAGATGGCACGTTATTCACCAATGTTTACCTTCACTCCGTTACCAATAAGAAGGTATTATGTGAAGAATTCATATCGACAGAACTACTGTATTACTTACGACATAATTATGATGTTTTAATTCTAGGTGGTGATTTTAATAATACTTTGCATAGCAAAGACGCTACTACAGGTCATATTCCTTCCCCCAGTTTACAGAGACTTTATGACGACTTGCGCCTTAACAACGTATGGGAAATTAAGCATGGTAGTAATGTTCAGTTTACATACCACCGGCCTAACTATGCCCCCTGACTAGATAGACTTTATATCAATAACCGACATCGCAAACTCGTACAACATTCACAAGTTATTCCAGTGGCATTAAGTGACCATCATAGTTTATTGATAAAACTTTCGGCAGCTAACAAAGTACCTACCTAAGGCTGGGGATATTGGAAGCTCAACGACTCATTCCTGGATGATTTACATATTCAGGACAAGTTTAAGAGTAAGTTTGGATACCTTCAAAACAGAGAACAATATTCGACTCTTACAGACCTTCAACAATGGCTGTTAACTTATAAACCGGGTATACAATCCTTCTACAAAATGAAAGGCAGAATTAAAGCACTAGAAAGAAAAAATATGACACACCATTATTATCAAGTTTTGCATGACTTATATGCTCAGCAAAAAGAAGGAAAGGAAGTCACCAAACATATCAATGCAATTAAACTAAGAATCCGTAAGACACAAGAACATACCATGGAAGGTGTAAAAACCAGATCGCGGTTATATAATATTCAAGAAGATGAAAAGACTGCACTCTACCACGTTGCTTCGGAAAAAAGGAAAGGACAAAACAAATACATCACTGCACTGACTACAACCAGCAGAACTACAGTGCAACAGCTCAATGGTATTCTACACGAAACTGAAAAATACTATACACATTTATACAAGAGAAAAGAAACACTGAATTCCTCTCAAGAAATCCTTCTGAAATCCATTGATACTGCATTAATGTTGGATGAACGCGAAGTCCTGAATTCATCTATTTCCGTACAAGAACTTAAGACTGCAGTTTTTACGGCAAGTTGTAAATCTGCCCCATGACCAGATGGAATTGGATATACTTTTTATAAGAAAAACTGGGACATAGTCAAAGTCCCATTACTCCGGATAATGAACTCTGCATTTAATACTCCTGCGGGAAAAAAGCCTATTCGGGTTCAATGAAGGAGTCGTCACACTGATACCGAAAACGAAAAACCCGACAACCTTATATGACTATAGACCCATTACTCTATTGAATGCAGATTTCAAAATTTTCATGAAAATTATTGCCAATAGGATGCGGCCATTTCTCCTGAATCTGATTGGTATTGAACAGACTTGTGGGATTCCAGAGCGGAAAATTACACATAATCTGACAGCAATTCGAGATACAATAATTCATTTTTCCACTAATGGTTCCGACCAAGCAGCAATTTTATCACTCGACTTTGAGAAAGCCTTCGATAATATTGATCATACATACATGTTCAGTGTACTAGACAAATTGAGGTTTCCTGCAATGATTACGAAAGCAATTAAGTTGGCATACTCAGCTGCATATTCTCGTGTTCTTATTAATGGATATTTTACTAAACCAATCTTAATAGAATGTGCAATACGCCAAGGCTGTCCATTATCAATGCTCCTTTATTCGATATGCTGTGAACCTCTAATGAACTTATTTCGGAAAAGGTTATTTCATGAACCTAACCCAGATAGACTTTTCTCCATCCGTGCCTATGCGGATGATGTAGTAGTTTTACTACGCACTCGGGAACACACTGAAGAACTGCCTAAATTATTACAGATAGGCCTGTACGAAAAAGCCACATCTGCGAAAATTAATTACTCCAAATCTGCATTGCTCCCACTCGGAAAATGGCCACTTGATCTGACACTTGTCAACGTCCCAAGTAAAACCACAATAAAAATTCTTGGAATGACAATACAAGCTGAACCTATGGCAATGATAGAAACGAACTGGATAACTCCATTAAACACTACCCGCAGTACCATAAACAGAAGCTTAAGACGCAATTTGAATATCATACAGAAAATATGGCACATTAATGCAATATTACTATCAAAATTACGGTTTTTAGGACAAATCATTCCGCTTCCAGAACACATTGGTCAATGCCTGGAATTAGCCATTAATTATTATTTATGGAGTGGTCACCTATATAAAATTGCTAAAAATCAGTTAAGACAACCTATTTGAGCTGAAGGACTAGGATTAATAGCAATTAAGGAAAAATGTCAGGCACTACTTATAAAAACATTTTTAGACATACACGATGAAGAGCAATGGCACCACAATATCCGACATCCCATTTTTGCTTGGATAGCCCATTGTCTTCCTACTCTACCTCACGCAATACTAGATGATCGCAGAACAAAAATAATATATACGCATCTTCTTGCAGATCAAAATAAAACTCCTACTATAATGATCAAACATCCTAACATGCATTGGAACAATATCTGGCGTGCCTTTAAATATCCGAATATATCTACAGACTGGAAAACAATGACTTACAAGGTTATTAATGACATAATACCTACCGAAGAAAATAAATTTCGGCACAATATAACGCCGTCACCCCTTTGCAAAATATGACTGACTAAATGCTCTCCAGACATATGGAAGTGGATGGAAGATAAGATCAATCGAGTCACCCATTCCCACAACCCCAACGACAGTCGTCGGATAATTTTGAATCTCGACATAAAGATAAGACGTCACCTATTTGCCCAAACATGGATCGTCATGGGATACCATCATTACATGCTGATGCACAAGACTCCCACATTACGGAATTTTCAGGCAGTGCTTCGAGATGAACGAAAGCGATTACAATCGAAGAAGAAAGATAAACTACTACTGTTACGGAGAGATGCTTCTAAGGCTCCCAGCAAATGTAAACAAGTTATGGAATGTGCGGGTACCGTGGCTCAGCCGGCTCCCTCATGTACTGTATACTCTTAGGATACCCTGAATTTGATGGTAGTTTGTTACCATTACAGATAGCTGTGTCGCTGTTACATATTTTCTGGACTGTTAGATATTGGAACCTTATTCCTGTGTGTACCTACGGTCTCATCCTCCGACATTTAGTGGTCCTGTGAAGAAACAGTGTTTCCTGAAGTAGAAGTGGAAGTGAATATGCAACATAAAGATAAGTGATTATTCATAGCGAGAGGGCAGAGAAAAAATCGGTTCGGATTTTATTCGTTTATACACGTAAAGTGCACTTATACCGAGTTTTCTGCTAGTGATTTCAGTTTGTGTAGGAGATTGTAAAATTTTCTTTTCAATGTTTGTATTTATTTAAAAAAATATATATATATATAATATAAAAAATTATATACAGTGGTACCTCGAGATACGAGTGCCCTAACATACGAGTTATTTGAGATACGAGCTGTCGAGCGAGCGAAGTTTTGTTTTGAAATACGAGCGACATTTGAGATACGAGGAACGGCCAGCTGCGACGCTGCACACGGCCCACCAGTTTACTGCGCCTGTGCCTCGTGCGTCTCGCGCATTATCCCACGTATTCCCCCAGTGTGCTTGTTAGCTCGCTGTCGAAGCATCTTTGCTAAGTTTTTCTAGAAATCATGGAAAAAAATGAGCAAGGTGCGCGAGTAGCTGACTTGGCAAGGCAGTACAGTATTGTTTTTATACAATATTTGTCATTTATAAATACATTTTTCTTATTAAAAAACACGTAACAAAAAACAATTGGGGGTAGCATTTTTGGGGCTGGAACGGATTAATGGCATTTCAATTAATTTCAATGGGGAAAATTGCTTTGAGATACGAGCAAATTGACATACGAGCAAGGTTACGGAATGAATTAAACTCGTATCTCGAGGTATCACTGTATAATAAAAAAGAAAATTTGCTTACTCCTACAGGAGAGAGGCAGTTTTCGTGTCATCTGTGCAGGTGGTCATTTTCTAAGAAAAGTAGTTTAAAAAGACATAAGATGTTTATTCATACAGGAGAGAGGCCATTCACCTGTGCTGTCTGTATTAAGGCTTTTCCTCAAAGTAGTGACTTCGAAAGACATATGAATGAATAGAGAAATGCGCACAATGTGCATTGGTTTCTTTTTCGATTCAGTTTTCTGCGGTGCAGAACTTTGTCAATGATTCGTGCCTTTCCTTGCAATACATTACATGGTATCTGTCACACGGTTCACCACATCGCTTGCACTCGCAGTCTTGTCCTGGTAAGTGGTATCCTACTTTATGGCAAATCAGATGATGGAAGCCATGCTCCGCGAACCTGGTCATCACATGTCGGAGGTCGTAGTTCGGTTTTTTCCAGTCTTGTAGTATCATGGCATCAGTGACAAAGAATTCATCCCAGATTTCGTCTCTTTTGGCTGCGAGTTCTTTCAGAGTTGCCGTGTAGTTGGGTGTAAAATTGTTCTCTTGTGAGGGCGTATACCAGACGGGAGGGCGTGAACTTCGACATACATAAGACTTTCTTTAGGAAGGAGGCTATGATTTTCTCAAGATTGGACAATTGTTCTTTTGTGAGGTGTGACCAGATGTTTTCTATGCCATATGTGGCGACAGGCGATACTTTTACATTGAATAATTTTATTGCTGTGTCTACTGATAGCTTCCTCAGGTGTTTGATGCTGTTCATGGTTCTCGCAGCCGCGTTGGTTCTGTCTTTCACGTGCAAAGAGAATTTGTCCCCTTTTGTTTGCAAGGTTACTCCTAAGTATTTCACATGCGTCACTGCTGTCAGAGGTTTTGATCTGTAGAGGAAGACTGTTTGCTTCCCGCCTCGTCTGAAGGTTATGGACACTGTCTTTCCTTCGTTGATGCGTATTTCATTGCTTTCTGCCCAGTCTGCTAGTTTGTCAAGGGAGGCTTGCAAATCTTCAACTGAGCACGAGGCCATCACAATGTCATCCGCGTAAATGTACATCTTGACCTTATTTGAGTGTAGTGTCTCTGTGACGTCCGCTGTGGCCACTATATATAATAGGGGGCTTAAGGGGTCACCCTGTAAGACTCCTACTGTCTGTCTTATTGGGCTTGATTGAGCGATCCCGTCATCTATCTGAAGGTAGTTCTCACTCAGTATGTTCTTTATAAGGCCGCATAGGTAATTTTGGTGCCCTATCATATTTTGTAATTTTATTACGATATTCTCTCTACTGATTGTATCGTAAGCTTTCGAGAAGTTCATGAAAAAGGCGTGTAGCTTCCCTTTTGGTTTTGCCAATGCTTCTTCAATGTCTTTTTGAAGACAATGGATGGCTTGGGTGGTGTTTCTCCCTCTCCGAAAGCCAAATTGTTCTTCAGGTAGATGAGCGTCTAGTAGCTGTGCCAGTCTTTTTGTTACTAGCCGTGTTAGTATCTTGAGGAGAGAGCATTCGAGAGCAATTCCCCTGTAGTTGTTGGGATCTTCTGCATCACCTTTCCCTTTATACAACATTTTTATTGTGGACTTCTTCCAGTTGTTTGGGATTGTTCCCTGGCAAAGACACTTGTTGAGCAGATCTGTTATTATTTGCCCGAAATCTTGGCTCAGGTCCTTGATATGTTCATTGTAGATTTCGTCACGGCCACATGCCTTCTTGTTTTTGCAACTTTTTATTGCGGATATCACCTCTTCCACTGTGAACATGTGTTTTTCTAGTGCAGACTGTGAGTCGCCAGAGTCCTTTTTTGGGCACGTATCTCTTGACTGCAGTATTGAGGTTAGATGTTTTTCCCATACGTTCATCGGGATATGTCTGGAAAATTGTGGTTTTATCTGTTGTAGGGCTTTGAATGGGTCCCGTTCAGCATCTTCGATTAGTTTCCTTTCCTCTTTTTCCTGATAACCCATTTTGGCATTGCTTATAAGTTCTTTGTAAGCTTTTCTTTGCATGGCATACCTCTGTCGGTTTTGATCTATTGGCGAACTTTGCGCTCTGTGTAGCGCTAGTAAAGTTGTTTTCCGCGCTCCGTAGCATGTTCCATTGAACCATGGCTTGGATCTTCTGTGTGAGGGATTGTTGCGTTTTTCACTAGTAGTTCCAGTGAGGTCGCAGCCTCTTTATGTTTCCATCATTGAGATATGTTACTATGGCCCTCTTGTGTTCTTCATCTATTAGTTTCCTGCTGATTTTCCTCGACGGTCTTGGAGCCGCAGGAGCTGGCTGGGATTGGCTCTTTTTAAGACTGAATGATGTTTCGATTGGTATGTCGAATGACATATGCTTACCCACACAGGAGAGAAACAATTCTCTTGTGATGTCTGTAATGAAGCATTTTCTCAGAAGAATTCGCTCAAGAGACATATGCTATGCTTACTCATACAGGAGAGCAACAACGGTTTTCTTGTAGTATGTGTACGAAGGCTTTTTCTCAAAAAAGTGATGTGAAAAGACACATACTCACCCACACAGGAGTGAAACCGTTTTCTTGTGATATCTGTATGAAAAGTTCTCTGTAAACAGTGATCTTAAAAGACATAAGTGTTCCCATATAGAAGAGAGACCGTTATCGTGTGATATTTGTTTGAAGGCGTTTTCAGTGAAAAGAAATTTGAAAACACGTATGTTTACTCACAACGGAGAGAGACCGTTTTCGTGTCATGCCTGTTCGAAGGCTTTTTCTCGAAGAAGTACTCTGAAAAGACACAAGTTTTCTCATAAAGCATAGACCATTCCCATGTGATGTAAGTTTAATGAGGCCTTTACGATAGTGACATGCTATCACATTGCATTGTAGACTTTGTTCACAGTATGTCACATTGAGTAGGTGATGTGAAATAATCGAACATATTAAATAATACTGACTGGATGGATTTCCATGTAATCCCTGCCTTCAATTGAAGAATACTTCTAACCCAATACATTCTCATTAGAAGAAAAGAAGAAGCTAATATGAAGAGAGAGTCAAAACAGATACCGGGACACAGAATCTTATTATTAATATTCTATGTGAATGGCATCTTGTTGAAAATCACTGGTCCTCATACAGCATACATAAATTTTCAATGCGAGAAGCACTTTTTCAGGCAGAGCCTCTATTGCTTTTACTAATTTAAAAGTTGAGGTTAATTTGAGCTTAGTTTTGTACTGTGGAACACATAACCTTCTTTCAAAGAAAGGACTGTAAATAAATTTTATAACTTTAGAACAGTAATGTTAATAATTTCTTTAACTTGTTTTGAAAGGAATGGGCACCTTACTCAAATCTGGTTGCCCTGGTGTGCTCTGCCCATTCTCACCTAATTTCCAATGCATTGCCAGGGCGGAAGTCCAATTCCTTCACTTCTTCTAGCCTTCACCCTGGCTGTCAAGCTGCTGAATGCCTGCAATGGAGCTCACTGTTGTACCCTTGTACCAAATTGTATGCGCTAATTACTACAATATGAAAATTATCCTTGCACCAAAATATTTCACATTATAAAATTTTTGCTGGTAAATTCACCGTTCCTCATGTCATGTATTTAAGCTCTGTAAACTTAAATAGATGAATTCCTGCTTCACAACTCAATAATCACTCTATGGCGTAGTGGTTAAGACTACTGGCTGCAAAGCCAGTGACCCGTGTTCTAATTCTGCTTGATGCAAAAATTTACAGTTACAATATTCTCTTATATTAATTACACCAGTTTTACAACACTAATATTATGTTTAATGTAATAATAAAAATATTTAAACTAAAACTATAACTAAAAAAGAAAAATACAGAAAAAAGAAAAAAGACACACATACAATATAAAAATTACAGAATGAAGGGAACAGATCAAAACATAATTAGGTTAAAATAAAAGTTTTGGAGGAAACGAAAGACTTAAATAAAGAAAATGACATTGAGAATATATGAAAACTAGCCTACTATTTTAAAGTTTACAAATTTTTATCACATTTTTCAACCGCTTATTGTTTATATTAACTATATATACCACCGCTTAGAACTCAAAAATAAAAAAAAATATTGGTAACCTTATCAAAAATTAAAAATGGGACTCCATCATAAACTGGCATATAAGATGATGTGCTCACTTTTATAATTTGATGTCAATCAAACTTACCATCCCCATAATGAATAGAATGATAAAGTGTGATGACTCGGCCGCTCAGGCAAAGGTGGATATATGGAGACCGGCGGTCCACCGAAACACTGGCAGCACCTTCGTTTGCATTTCAGCTTCTCAATGCTGCATCATGATAGTTTGGCATCTTATGATTATACTTGCAATCTTTAATTAACCATTCGTCCTACTTCTGTTGTATTTGTGCAGAAATAATCTGCACACAACAGTCTTTCTAATGGTTAAAACAGAGATTTAAAAAATGCGGACATAAATGTTTTTAATTCATTATATAAACATCACCAATTACACAAAATTCATGGAGGGTGAAACGGAATTTGAATATGCGACAATTTTTTTCATTTTTGTGTCCCATAAAAACTTCAAGCGAGAAAGTTTTAGTGAAGTATTTCAATTTTATTTTAAATTCAGTACCACCTTTATATCTTGAATGGTTTACGAGTAATTGAGTGGTAATTATTCCGGGCGCTACAGCTGTCTGAATGATGTGGTACGATCGTGAAATGTCGAGGGTGACGCAAATTTGACTATGTGACATTTTTTATTTTATTTTTGTGTCCAGAAAGAGATCAAGCGTGTAAGGTTTAGTGAAATATTTGAATCTTATTATAAATCGAGTACCACCTCTATATCTATAATGGTTTACGAGTAATAGTAATTACTCCAGGTGCTAAAGCTATCAAAATGGTATTAAGGTATTAGCAGGCATCTTTTCCATAAAATACCAGCAATAACGTAAAAATCTTTACATAATTTATTCGTGGACTCAATAATAATACTATATTAACTGACTACTTGTACCCATACTGCAAGGTTGACCCGCTGGGGAAAAGGAGTGAATGAAGCTTTTTTCTAACTTCGTAAATCTGCACTTTTTTATTTATGCGTTTATTGGATTATTTATCATATTTTCTTTCCATTTATGTTAATAATTTTTATGTATATTATCATAGCAAATGCCTTATTAGTTTAATATCTTGTTCCTTTTTTTAATAATATAATTTAACAACATAAAACATACATTAGTTACAGCGAACGGCGAATGGTCGAGGGTTTGAGCAAATAGCGGGCTGTAATTAAAGCAAGAGGATTTAATTTTTTTATGAAAAAATCAGGGAAAATGCTTTGAAATATTGTGTGATATATGTAGAATGCATTGCAAAACAATTTTTGCGTATGTGCGTCTTTATCGGATGTTGAGACGCCAATTTTAAAGATCACGCGCCCCATTTTTGTAGTGCTGCTTATGAAATTTTCCGTGCCCTGCAATTCACAAACCATCCCTTAGTTTATATTATCTCTGTCACATAATTTGTACACAGATCTACACTTTTGACCGTGTTTCACATACAGCCAGGAGAAAATGAATATTAATATAAATAATATTACTATTAATACAATATTAATACAAATTAATACTCAGTAATATTCTACACAATGCAATATTAATATTAATTTATAAAATATCCCTTAGCTGTTTTCTACCCTAATTATACGTTGTTATTTCTTTACAAATGTACATTATTTAACAAATTCTCATCAAATTATACTAACATACCCTCTACCCTATTTTTTAGGCAACAAAATATTAGATCGAATCATCCCTTAGCTGTTTCATACCTATATTATATAATTGTTCATTGCTTCTGAAAATCTTCGATTTTTGGGAAGATGTGGAACAAAATGTTACGGTCAAGCTTCTTGCAATCTGAGAAATTACTGTTACACACGGCCATGTTTATTTATGAAGATGAGATCTTCCAATACGTGTAAAGCAGCCCGAAAATTGTCAAAGTATCTAACAATTCATTTTACGGGTAGATAAGATGAGTCATTTTGAAATAGATTAATGTATTATTTTGTTTAAGAGTGTTTGCAATTTTTCCTATACCGCCTGTAGTAATCTTGCTTCCGTGAGTCTCAAACGGAGTAACTGCTACCTTGCGGTGGGACCAGTGAACTACCTCAGTCATCACACTTTCTCCTCTATTCATTATGTCATCTCTTAGAACTAACATTAAAACCAAATACTTTTTCACCAGTCAACTGTCTATCTTATGAGCTGATTTTTTTGGCACCATTTTCAAGAATGAGAAATTGGGCTCTTGTCATACTGGTCACTTGCTTATGTTTAAAATTTGGTGTAAGTTTGAACTGTAATGTCTGTGAGAACATGTGCCAAGACCAAAGGCTTTTTTGATCAGTAAACACTTCATCCTTTAGCTCAGTTCCAATCGTTTGAAATAAACATTAAAAAGGGGGCTACACTTTAAGCAAGGAGATGGGACGAAGAGTAACACAGTAGTGGTGGAAATAACTAAGAAGTTACCTTTTCTAATCCTTCAATTGATTTTGATATGAATGTACTAATTTAAAAAATGTATGCACTGGCTATATTAAGGCCAAAGTTAAGTGTAGACTCAAATCAAGAAATACTTGTTTTTATGCAGCCCAGAAACTCATATCTTCTAATCTACTGTCCAGAAATCTAAAAATAAAAATTTATAAGACAATTATCCTGCCGGTTCTATGATATGGATGTGAGACATGGTCACTTACTCTTCGGGAAGAACATAATTTCAGAGTGTTAGAAAACAGGGGGCTTAGGAAAATATTTGGGCCTAAGAGAGATGAAAATGGGGACTGGAGAAAACTGCATAATGACAAGCTTCATAACCTATACTAGTCACCGCATATAGCAACGGTAATTAAATCACGGCGGATGAAACGGGCTGGACATGTTGCACTCATAGGGGAGGAAAGACATATCTAAAGAATATTGACTGGGAGACCCGAAGGGAAAAGACCAATTGGAAGACCTAGACATAGGTGGAAGGAAAATATTATGATAGGTTTAGGGGAAGTAGGATCTGCGAGGGATGATTGGATAGAGTTAGCACAGAATAGGGTTGAATGGCGGGCTCAGGTAAGCGTGGCAATGTACCTTCGGGTTCCATAAAATAGATCATTTATTTTAGCTTGCTTAGGAATTGTCTATTGCCATTGAGTAAGTAAGGAAGTTTGAACTGGCTATGATGTTCGTGCTAAGTTGGAAAATATGACTGCAGTCACCAACATCATAGACATTACTACTTGCTGACTGGAGGCAGACAGCAGAGTAATCTGGATTATAAACTAAACGCTGTGCCGGTGTGTTTAAATTCAGAATGGTGAATGATATTATGATGGTTATACAGGTCAGTAATAGCAGCTAGATTATAAGGTCAGTGACATGTGACATGCGAGTGATAGGTTATGTTACGTTATGAACAGTTATATTAGTTTGATAACAGCATACTGAATAGTGCATGCTTCGTTATGTAGGGCCCGGGGGTTTAGCCAATAATTCGTCAAGTTAGTGGTGCACAAGGCATAGAAAGCTTTCTGAGTTAGTAAACAACTTGCACTGCATGTGGCAGTTTAGTGTTCTGTTGACGTCGTTGTGTGTTGTGCGTTCTTGACAACCAGTGGCGGATCATAGCTAAAATGAGTGGGGGTGCTGCTCCAGAAAATGTTTAGCCTTTTGTTTAGAAAAGCTACTAAATAATATCAAGTTCATTGCAAATAATTTCGGCAACTGTCTAGATGTTTCACTCTTCTAGAGAGACAAAATATGTAAATGGCACAAGCGATCAGACTTGTGGAGGAATTATTCATAGGTAAGAGTCAACCTGAAGATGGAATACTTCTACAGGTGCAGCAGAAATATAAAAAAAATCTCCAGAAAAATGCAGGATTTTTCTACTGTTTTTACCTTTCGAGGTGCACTGGAAGGTTCTACAGAAGACCATGATGTGTACCCACACAAGGGAAACACTAATATCTCATCCCGCCGTTACGTCATGAGACGCAGAGAGAAGTTTTTACCATTAAAGATCTTCTTTGGAGGAAAATAGAAGATATTTTTCTTTTGAAAACTTCAAAATGTATATTGCCATTCACTGTAACAAAGCGTAGGCCTATGCACAGACATATAAATTGCCTTTTAATTTTCACTGTGAATATTGTTAACAAATATTAAAGCATTGGTTGTGTATGTTCGTTTTACTAGGAAATATATTTTGTTTCTGTGATTTACGATTAAATGTGCAAACTATTCATGACGCTGTGTCGATCATTTCACTAGACTAGCTGCACTGCCCTTAAACTTGAATGTTCGTATTAAAGTGCGCCACTGAAAGCGAGTCAACCCTTCCCTCGTGTTTACATACGGCTATATCCCAGTCACCACTAACCTGATGTAATGTTTTATGGCATATTAAATCTCCTCATGTGCAGGGAATTTTCATGACGGAGACAATTGTTCCTTATTTCTTTTCCGTGGCTCATAGCGGCATGGACGTTACTGGCATTGGCGTAGGCGGAATATAGTTTGTGGGAGGGTCGAAAGTGCCGGGCGTTTGGGGGTTATGGAATCCCCCCAAGAAAGGGGAAACCCTGGAAAATGTTTAAATATTGAACTAATGAAAATCACATTTTATGCTATTTTTAGCACTAAAAAATTAGAACATTTATTTACTCACACTAAGACATGCCAACTTAAACAAGAAACTGTTACCTAAGTTATAACACTCATTACTATTTGTAAGAAAAGTTAAATAACATGGAATAGTGGAAATAATAATTGCCTACATTTACAAGTTTAGTATTTTATTATTAAATAAAATAATTAAACATTGACAAAATGGAGCTTAAATAACTACAACACTAGTCTAATATAAAAATACAATTTTGAACTTTGATTTCGAGGGAGGGGGGTCCAGACCCCCTGGAACCCCCATTCCCTACGCCACTGGTTACTGGCGGAGCAAACCTTACTGTTGACTGGCAGTCGCGTTGGCCAGTTGTTCAGGTAGGTCGAGTGTTACAGTAAAAGCCCTATTGAGCGCCATCCGATTTATCGTGAATTTGGATTTAACGCTATGCAAATCATGTCCCCTGAAAAAAATGGGAAAATGTAAATATTAAAACTGTAACTTTTCATAAACCTCCATATAGTGCCCTTCTGCAGTATGTTTAACTACAGTACTGATTTTTCCTTCTTGGTAAGTGCAAACAGTAACAAGAGATGCGTTTTATGAATGGATTCCTGAGATTTCACTAAAGCAATAGGACTTTGTACCCTACCTTTCCCTGACTCTACCGACCGTATTTAACATAATGTTAACTGCAACATGTTGGTGTTAAATGTATATCAATGGAGACGCAGCTTAAGTGTAAGAAGATTATACCTGTACATGCAATAGAGATCATTCACACAGTGGCGAGGTTATCATGTCACAAAATTAAAAGCCCATCTTATTACTGACAAACTTAAAATTATTGATCATATTGGGAATAGTGAATCAAAAGTTCTGCCTCCCACAAGGAACAATTGAAGCATTTAGTTTTATAAGTAGGGTTCGGAAGTTTATGACCTAAAAAAGTGGAAAATATGTCTGCAAATATGACCTTAAAAATTACTAAATATGACCCAAAAATCCTAAATATGACCTCATAAAAGATTGTATTCTAAAAATAAATGTTCCAATTTAAAACGTTTAATGACACTAAATTGTTACATCACATTAATTCAATCAGATGATCACTTTTTAACAATTTTACAGGTGATATACAGTTATACTTCTAAAGAACTTCTAATCTGTTAATGTTTCCAGATACTACTGCAAATGTGAACTGAAAATATTTTAAAAACATGTCTATTGGAAGTTCTTAACAACAAGGAGGAAGAGGTAATTGCACTATTGTTGTTATTGTCCCTTTACATTTCAGATACGGTATAACCGAAATATTTCTGACTCTTTTTCGGGAAAAAATTAAGACGACAATTTAGTGCACATACTGCATAATTGTGCTCTTTTGTCGAATTTATAACTGAAATATGACGTTAATTTACAAATATGACCAAAATATGACGAAGACCACGAAAATGACCAAAATATGACTTTATATGCAAAATAAAAACAGTCCTATCAGGATAACAAATGTGCAACTAATGTTAACTTTGTATTTGGGGCGAGAATGGAGGAGAGGATAAAAATATGACATGTCATATACATCCGAACCCTATTTATAAGGGTCTAAGTGCCAAAATCATGATTTTTCAGCTGATAATTTTAAATGGATCTATGTACCCAGGTCAATGCATTTCAGAAGGGTTCACGGTCCAAGGAAAGCCACGTTAGTAGCAATAAATTACAAGATGTAGCGCTGGGTTATCTCTGGCACGTCTTTCTGTGGTTCTATGTCTTGTTTTCTACATGATCATGATTTTGGCACTTCAATTCTTTGCACATAATGACCATGGTTCTACAGTATTTGTACAAAACTGTATACCCTATATAGTGATTACCGTATTTTTCGGACTATAAGACGCTCCAGACCATAAGACGCACCTTGGTTTTAGGATGGAAATTTAAGAAAAAAATGAGCTTCTAAACGAATATTTTTAAAAGGAATAATATACTTAATTGCATTTACAACATTAGTCAGTAATTTTAAACTAGTAAAAATCATGGCAATAGCTAGTACATTACAGTGTATATCTTTATATACCATAAAGACCAAGTGCTGTAACCGAAATAATATACTGTAACCGGATGTTTGGGCGTATGAAACCTTTTGTTGTTTATGTACCCGTGCTGACGTTGCGTTGTTTCCTCATCAGGCTGGCTCCATGGCTTCTCCACAAAGTACATGCAGATCCTCTAGCGGATGGAGGGTTCAGGGGTAAGACAGGTTTCATATTAACATACTACCTTGTCCCCCTTTTAGTATACGAGGATGGATCGAAAAGTAACGCACAATTTTTTTTTTTTTTTTTTTTTTTTTTTTTTTACAAAAGGTACAATAAACAATTGCACACATGAAGGGACATCTTTTGTCTATTTTTATGGAAATCGCCATTTCTTCCATCGTGATCCGCAAATGGTTATACTCCAACCGAACGGACTTCTTTGATCACGATGGGAGACATGTGTTGAGAAACTTGGCGATTATGTACAGAAAAATAGACAAAATATGTCTCTTCATGTATGTATTTATTTGTAATTGTACCTATTAAACTTTTTGTAAAAACATATATTGTGCATTACTTTTCGATCCACCTTCGTATTATTAATTTATTTACACTTTATATGCATCTACTGTCGCATTCTACCTACACTACTACCCTCTCCATGCCTCCGGGGATGTCTATGGGGTTGATCATAAATGTTTCTGTCAATACAAGCACGTCTTAGAGTTGGATTACTCCCACAAAGTCTCTGGCCTTGAAGACTAACCCAGCCAGCGAGCTTCTCGTTACCAAGATGCGCGAATTCGCTGCGCGTAAGATCAGTAAGCTACCGCTGGGCAGAGAGTAAAGATCACGCTGCATGTTGGCAGAGTAGAAAAGACTGTAATAGTTGAGTGGAGGGATAATGCCGCAGACACAGAGACAGACAACACGTGGAGTGGGATAGCCAATCAGGGTGCAGCTACCTCCCCTACGCAGGAACTCTATGAACGGTGAGACTCGCTCCTAAGGTATAGTCTATACGTAAAAACCCAGAGACTTTATGGAGGTAATCCTACTCTACTTCCTCAGAAGTTCACAAGGGGCTAGTTGTAATGTATTCTTTAGCCCTTCTATATACAAAGATCTTGGCACAAGTTCCTCGGGTATCGTCGGACCTGGACTCCATTTAAGATTGCGTCTTGTCTGGATCTCCTCACATTCTATTATGTTGATTACTTCTACACCTTACACAGGAACCGTTTCAAAATTAATTCTGATGATTATTCCTATAACACACGGAACTAAGGCAGTATAACACTTCTCATCTCCTTCTTACTTGTTCTCTCTACCATCTTACATCACGCCACAGAAATCATACAATTCATTTAAAACAACTCTTTTAGACAATCTGTTTTACAACATAGAACTTCTATATTGCGCTTCATTCCTGCTTTTACTGCAGTTCATAACTCGGTTCACCTTGTTTGCAACTCTATGTATGTATGTGTGTAATATATGTATGTATGCTATGAATAGTTTTATTATCATTATAGTTCTAAATTATTCCATTCATACTGTATTTGTTTTCTGTTTTAATTTGTTTTTTTGTTTCTTTTAATTCAGCTGTGTTTATACTCCTTTTAACTGCGAGGTCATATCAGGAGTGTGTCTATACTGTAGGGTAGGCCATGGAACTATTGCTTGCCAATTGTTTCTATTTTTAAGTGTAGACTCAAATCAGGAAATGCTTGTTTTTATGCAGTTCAGAAACTCTTTATCTTCTCGTCTTCTGTCCAGAAATCTAAAAAATGTTAAGACAATTATCCTGCTGGATGTATTATATGGACCTGAGATAATGTCGCTTACTGCTCTGGAAGAACATAACCTGAGTGTTCGAAAACAGGGTGCTTAGGAAAATATTTGGGCCTAAGAGAGATGAAAATTGGGACTGGAGAAAACTCCATAACGACGAGTTTCATAACCTGTACTCGTCACCGGATATAGTAAGGGTAATTAAATCACGGAGGATGAATTGGGCTGGACATATTGTACGAATGGGGGAGGAAAGACATACCTAAAAAATACTGACTGGTAGACCCGAAGGGAATAGACCACTTGGAAGACCTAGACGTAGGTGGGAGGACAATATTAGGATAGATTTAAGGGAAGTAGGATTTGAGAGGGATGGTTTGATGAGTTAGCATAGAATAGAGTTGAATGGCGGACTCAGGTAAGCGCGGCAATGAACCTTCGGGTTCTATAGAATAGATAATATTCCTTCAGCTTGCTTAGGAATTGGCTACTGGCATTGATTAAGTAAGTAAGTAAGTAAGTAAGTATTGATGTATTTTTATGAAGTAAATTTGAACTAATAAGTTAAATGGATATGATACAGGATGAAATGGTGAGGATAATTCATAATATGGAAATATACAATTCGGCATTTGCCTTTACGACTGGGGAAACCATGAAAAATCCCATGTTGGCCGGCCAAGGGATTTGCATTTGGTGACATCCCGAATGAGAGCCCAAGACGTTACCATCTCGGCCACCTCCCTCGGTATTCAGATTGTTGTTAAACTAGTATCGTAAAAACAACTGTGTAAACAATAAACTACTACTACTAAAAGACTCTCTCGGCCGTTTTTGATGGCTTACTGAACCGGAGCCGCTACTTCTTTATCAAGTAGCTCCTCAGTTTGTTTCTCGAGGCTGAGTGCACCCCGTTCCATACCTCCCTACCTCACAAAAATTCGAGGAGGTACCGGGATCGAACCCAGAACTCGTGGATCCACAGTCAGCAATGCTAACCTCTAGACCAGGCAGGCGATCAGTATCACTACTACTATTAACACAAAATGTTGTGAATTGTTACTAAACATGGGATAGATTTTAAGCCCCTAGCCAGTTTAGACTAGAAAACCCGCAGTACAGCTGTGTCTGAGAAGTGTTAGCATGATGAGGAGTTCTTGTGTTGGAAACAAACATGGCTTGTGCATCTTAGAAACACTTTCAATGCATGTTTGATATTTATTTGCTTTATCACTTCTTGGGAAGCAGCAAAAATCATTAGGTACACTGATGTCACTATCTTCTGATGAGAGATGACTAGGGCAAAGCATTTGATGATTTTGCATCTTTTTTATATGAAGCTTAAAGGATTGCTCTATCTAATATGTATAAATGTGTATCATGAAGTAATTGATTGAATAAGGGTATTTTGTTGTTGTTGCATTTTTGCTTTATTTTGCATGTTTCGTCACTTTCAAGAGATAGATCATTTTTTGGCAATTTTTAGGTCATTTTCGCGGTACGCCATAGCGTAGTGGTTGAGACACTGCGCTACAAACCAGAAGGTCGCGGGTTCGATTCCCGATGAGGTCGGAGTTTTTCAATTGGCCTAATCCTTCTGGTGGCACTATGCCCTGGGGTCGACTCAGCCTCTAACAGAAATGAGTACCAGCAGCAATCCTGGGGGTAAATGCGGCCGGTGCGTAAGGCTGACGACCTTCACGTGCTGATTGTCTAAAAATCTGGGAGCCTCAACCTCCTGGAACCCTCTGAGCCTCCATGGTCTCTTTTTAGGTCATTTTCGGCATTTTTAGGTCATGTTTGTGGGGATAGATAGGAGTTTTTCCATGTACAAATCGTTACTTTCAGACAACAGACAATCGTTTTTATTTGAGAATCTACGCGAAGTGTTCATAGTTCATTTTAATTCAGGTTTATTGTAAACACCATAGCAGTTTGTCTTGTAGCAATAAATATGTTTTTTCTTTCTATTTGCTAGGGGAAATTTGATGGTCATGCCAGTTAAGAAAGTTTTTTTTTTCGCTAAGGGTGTGCATGTAATATAAATTTACTTACTTCTATAGTAATAAAATGAGTGTGTTTTATATAGGAAATTCATATAGCTATAATGCACTATCATCCATTAAATTGCTTTTAGCAATTCATTATTTAAAATTAATTGTAAGTAATAATGGTATATTTATTGATCATTTAAACAAAAATAGTGACTTTATAACTATTTTTAGGTCATAAATGAATTTTGTATTTTTTCACTATTTTATGACCATTAAATGCCTTGCCCTACTGATAACACCTCTTGATGCTGATGACACTATCTACTACACCATAGATGAAAATGCATACATAAATTGTTCACCGAAGGATGCAACAACAGTTAGATCGATTACAAATACAGTTTTTCCATCATATTGTTTCTTCACCCTCTTCAAGTTCATGCTGTCTTAGTGGAAACTCGAATTTTCTACATTCAATGTTGGTAACATAACTAGCACTATTTTCTGCGCTACTACTGAAGCCTGTTACTGTTGATATATTCATTATTGCAGACATGGAATAGGCTATAATCATATTTCGTTAATTCAACCTTACCGGTCTTTACTTCCTTTTTATTTCGTAATATTGACTTACGATTCATCAAGCAATTAAAGTCACGCAGTACAGATATGGGACGCCTGCGCGCTGCCTGCACTCGAATAATCGATACATCGATCAAGTTGGTACTCTTGTATTTGACAACTGCTGATCTAAGTGATTAATTAATGATTTTCGTGTGAGTAACATTTTTATTATCCTGCTACGCAGTCGTGAATCTATCGATAAACTCGTCAACTCTCGTGGGATTACCTATGATAAGATGGCCGTCAGTTATATTATGTTATCATCATCAGTGGCGCCAACTTATATGGGCCCGTGGGGCTCAAGCCCACCCAATAATTTGCTTTGTATTATCGTAAATAGGTATTTATTATTGTTACTAAAAATCGTGTCTCAATGTTTAATCGTTGAAAACAAAAATTAGATAATTGTTGACGTACATAACAATGTAATCTCTCTCTTGTTTCATTTAACTCGTTTGAAATAATTTGTCCCTGAATTCTTTAAACTCTATCAATGCCAGTTGCTTCGAAAAGACTGGAGACATTTTTGCGTTTGACAGTGTTCTAGAAAAGACCTAATCGGAGATATCGCTGCTCTAAGCATACCCCTAAATACGGACAGCGGAACAAAGTTGGATTTAGATTACGCTTGTGATAAATTTATAGAGAAAAGTGCAGTCAAGAGAAATACATTTACAACACGCAGTACTACAGATAGTAGTCCACGTTTTATTTTATTTATATTATTTTAGTAGTTACCTAAGTTCCCTAAAAAAATCCTTATAATTATAAACTTCAAAGACTTTCCTTTAAATTACGAGTCCACCTGATTTTACCCTGGAAGTGCAGGACTGGGTGTTGTGTTGTCCCTTCATCCCCATTTCGCGAGAGGCAATGACAATTCTCTGAGGTTTAAAAGAGAGTTGACCTAATCGAGGTCATGATCCCGTGGCTTCGTTCCGGGTAGGACACTCATCATCATTATAATGCAACACTTTCGTGATGTTAGTGATCGTTATTAGAAACAAAGAAATAATTTCTATATTTATTCGTAGTCATTTTATTTTATGAATAAAATAGGGGCAGGACTGTGGAATTTTAGAACGTCTTTGAGCCCACCCAATGTTTTTCAAAAGTTGGCGCCTCTGATCATCATGAATTACGTATTTTAAGGTTTGAGAATTGCAGGATGTATTCTTATATATGAAAAGTTTCGGACCTAATTATAATCCTTGCACCTAGGGACACAGTTTTAACATGGTTTTGTTTCATAAAAATTAAAACTGCAATGCTAAGGAGATAGGGCTGGTCCCTTAATTGATTAATTTACAAGTATATTTTAGCACTCAAATATAATTTTTGTATATGGAGTCTATTTCTTTTAATTCAGATAACAGATATTGTGTACCAAATTGCATTTTGTTGTAAAGTTTTAATCGACATAGAGTATCGTAGGCCTACTCTTTAAACTCTTTAAACATTATATTTTACCTGCAGGTCAGTATATAATACAATTTAAGTGAACTTGGTTTTATAAATTCTTTATTTCATGATTTATTTCTTTAAGATGTAGTTGTGTGTATAAAAATTATTATATTCTCTCCTAAGCCTAGACTTCCTAGGTTGAGCTTATATTCTACTATATTAACGAGGGTATAAGGTGGATTTTTTGTCACATTTTAGCTGATAAAATGTGCGTCTTACGGTTCGTAAAATGCGATATTTATGTACTTAATTGATAAGTATATTTTTAGCGCTTAAATGTAATTTTGGTATCCTTCAGTTCCAGTTCTAGTTACTACAAAGAAATAAAGCAGTGTTATTGTAATAAGGCAGAGTCAGTCTGGATTCCTCAAAAGCTACGCCACTGATGCAAACAATAGTTCTGGCAGCAGTTTATCTTCATTCCATATAGTACAAGTGTAGCATCCATATGGCAGAGTTTCAATATTAATCAGGAATTGGATCCCTTGCTAGCAGTGAGAAATGTGAACTACTAAATTCTCATTTGTCCGAGATAACACCAGCCCATATTTCATTCTTAATAACCAGATATTTTTGCGATCGCCAGGGAAATCTAGAGAGAGAAGGTTGGAACCACTAATTACTAAAGGTACGATCGCTTTTGTTTTCAACAATCCCATTTCACTCGCTTCCCTACAATAACTCTTAAAATCCATTCGTGTTTAAACAAAATGGTGGTGAAGCTCAAGGTCTTGCTACTAGAACAGAGCAGGCCTAGAATATATTCAGTGTATAATCATTTGAGAATAGCAAAGAAATTACGTTTTTAAAAAATCAAAAGAAATTTAGAATATTATAAATTTTTTGCACGATGTAACTAATTAGTGGTACTTACGAATACTGTTGTCGTGGATCGTAACTTGACATTCGCACACGCAATCTGGTTGCTATGAAAACAAAAGAAATCTCAGTGCTGTAGAAACTACAAAAAGTACTAGTGCCGTAAGTAAAACCATCATAATACAAGCCTTTATCGAAGGCCGGAACCAAGGTCCACCTAGTTAGTGGCGGCTATAACAGGACAAATATTCCGTCCCCATAACAACCAACATTCGAGTCATTTTCTAAAATATAACATATATCTTCAACAATGTGTATAGGCCTACATAATATTTTCAGCTAATATCTCAATTAATATAATTAAATTGATATAAATAATCATTGTGCAAAAAATAGCATGCAATACTCGTTCCGTAAGCGCATAACGGATCTCGGAAATTGAAAAAACTCGGCGCAAAAGCCTCGTTTTTTCAAACTCTTTCCTCCATGCGTATGCACCGCTTACGGAACTAGTATCGCAATATACTATTACAGTACTGAAACAGTTCAAAGTATTAAAATATAGCTAATCAGTGAACGTTATTATTGTAGTTATTGCTAAACTGTAGGATGAGATCAGAGTCGCTGGTGAAATTGTGTAGAATCTCTTTGCATATAAGTGAATATGCCAAACACAACTTGTAAAACCCTGTATTTCACACACTAAATGGCCAGTTTGGCTGAAGTAAATATATTATTATTATCATCATTATTGTTATTTAGGATACAAGTTAACATAATCTGAGAGTGTTCGAAAACTGGGTGCCTAGGAAAATATTTGGGCCTTGCAGAGATGAAAATGGGGACTGGAGAAAACTGCATAACGACGAGCTTCATAATATGTAGCCTACTCTTCACCGCATATAGTAAGGGTAATTAAATCACGGAGGATGAAATGGGCTGGACATATTGCACACATGGGGGAGGAAAGACCAATCTCAAAAATATGGACTGGGAGACCCGATGGGAAAAGACCGCTTGGAAGACCTAGACGTAGGCCTAGGTTGGAGGACAATATTAGGATACATTTAAGGGAAGTAGGATTTGCGAGGGATGATTGGATAGAGTTAGCACTGAATAGGGTTGAATGGCGGGCTCAGGTAAGCGCGGCAATGAACCCTCCGGGTTGCATAAAATAGATAATATTCCTTTAACTTGCTGAGGAATTGTCTATTACCATTGAGTAAGTAAATAAATAAGTAAGTAAGTAAGTATTTAGCATACAAGTTACGAAGTAAATCTTTAGTAACCAGTGGGGTCAATTTAAAACACGACCTGAGGAAGTGTGCCAAGTCTCACCAGGTACTGAAGCTTACATTGTAACGTGAGGACTACAGTTAAGCTTTATACAGGGTGTTAATGAATAACACCGAAATATTTTACCTGTGTACAGAGGGGACATAGACAATAAACTTTTATGAGGAGATTTTTGCTCTGAGGATTCAATTTTTCCTGTTACAGCATAAAATCTCTCAGGGCATGGCCGCCACTGACTTCTAACATTTGATAAAATGCATAACAAAGAAATTCGTTAGAATATTATAGGAGAAAAAATCCTCCGACACTGGGACTTGAACCCAGGAACTTTGGCTATTCGCGCCAATGCTCTACCAACTGAGCTAAGTCGGAGCTCAATTCACAGCGCCGGATGGAACCTCTCTCCTATGACTGATTGCCCTAATGGTCTACCTCACAGACAGACAAGTTATGTCATATGCACTACTGTGAGGCACACTAATTAGTGATTTTTGTGACCGGGCTCCCACTGTTATTGTACAGTTGACATTCAAGACAGATATATAAGCTTTCATGAACCACAGATTATTGTCTCTGTTGGACATTACATGAGAATATTATAGGAGAAAAATTCCTCCGACACTGGGACTTGAACCCAGGACCTTTGGCTATTCGCGCCAATGCTCTACCAACTGAGCTAAGCCGGAGCTCAATTCACAGCGCCGGATGGAACCTCTCTCCTATGACTGATTGCTAGTGATGAGCGAGACCAGTCTTGGTCTTGCAGTCTTGGTCTTGGTCTTGCAGAAAATGCAAGACCGAGACCAAGACCAAGCCCGCATCAGCGTTAGCAAGACCAAGACCAAGACCGACCATGCAAGACCGAGACCAAGACCAAGACCAACCCTGCAAGACTCTGGCAAGAACAAGACCTAACTGCAAGACTCTTGCAGTCTTGCTATTTGAAAAAGTTTTATAAAGCCCCATTGTGTATGCAGTGAGTCAGCAACCGCTACTCAAAGGCGCCGCAGTGTCGCTAGCCGGGGTAGTCCCAAGGCTGGTAGGCCTATAATGTAGTATTTATAATCAATCTTTATTACAACCAAATTGTCATACTACGATGAATGGAGCAACGATGGAATTACATATGGCAGGGGAAACCGGACCACCCCGAGAAAGCCTACCCCGACCCCACTTTGTCCACCATAAATTCCACATGGATCCATCGAGATCCGATCCCGGGTCCCAGCGGTGGAGGACGAGCGCTCTAACCATTCAACCATGGGGGCGGCCTATGACTGAGGATTTGAAACTTTAAACAGTAGCCCCCATAACTTAAAACGCCTATTAACATGCTCAATAGCATATTTCATTAACGATGGTATCCTTTTTTACACCTATCATTCATATTCAAGGCCTACTCTCACATAGAATCTTTCCTGTCTACTTGAACAAAATATAACATAGCTATTCAGTCATTCCATTCTCTTTGCAGAAAATTTCAAAATAAAGTGAAGTCTGAAAAAATCAGGCTATACGCCCGGCATTCTTCATAATTATTCAATAAAACACAATTAAACCGTAGATTAATTAAAACAGGAACTTATTTGACGGGTATTTGCTAGTTATTACTTTACAGTTACGTATCTGATTGTACTGTAGCTATACAGGCCTACATTTTGCTGATGATAGATAGGACATCCACTGAAAACATTTTTTTACTACTACAATTTTGTTATTGACACATGACGGTGGCGGTGTTTAAGTTCTTGCTGCTGATTCATATTAAGGATGCATATCGAATGGGAAAAGATACTAAAAGTAGAAAATGCCTGGTCTAGAAATATTTGCTTGCATGAAGAATAATTATAATTATTTATGACCCAATTAATTGAAGGCCCGAAACTTGAAAGTAAGTAGAAAGTAATTTATGGAAGGTAGCGGAAATCTTTAAAGTGCAGAAATGATCTTTTCACAATGTGTTATAAATTATAACTAGGGTATATGAAAAGAGAAATATTATTTATTGCAGCCTATGGGTTTGGGTTTCGAATGGACATTGTGTGATTTGCTATAGATTGCACAATTTCTAAAGCATCTGCTTCAATTCCGTTATGTTTTGTTACTATATTATACAGTTTTAAACAGGTCAGATAGAACCTCTCTCCTATGCGGAAGTCTTTTAAACATTTCACACACATCCTGTTAATATTACTTTTCGTCTCCACAGCCGTTCAATTTGAAACTCTACAATATAATATTCATAATTTTACACTCTCAAATAGTGTATAGCATCTTGCGGATTTTGGGTTTAAAGTTCTGCAATAGGATAACAGAGAATATTTAAATTTACACTCGAAGTTTACTGTTCTAGCTTATATCACCATGGACGTAGCGTGAAATCACATTACTGTTTACTGCAACTAAAAGCAATTAGCTTTCGTTACTTTCACAAGCAATAACACACATGTAATCGGTGTAACTTTAAATAATGTAAGATGCGTAAAAGAAGACTGCAAGACTCTTGCAACAAGACCAAGACCGAGTATGCAAGACCGAGACCAAGACCACTGATGCAAGACCGAGACCAAGACCAAGACCAGGGTTACCTATGCAAGACCAAGACCAAGACTGAGAGTGCAATACCAAGACCAAGACCAAGACCGCCTTGGTCTTGGTCTTGGTCTTGCATTTGCTCATCACTACTGATTGCCCTAATGGTCTACCTCACAGACAGACAAGTTATGTCATATGCACTACTGTGAGGCACACTAATTAGTGATTTTTGTGACCGGGCTCCCACTGTTATTGTACAGTTGACATTCAAGACAGATATATAAGCTTTCATGAACCACAGATTATAATATTCTCATGTAATGTCCAACAGAGACAATAATCTGTGGTTCATGAAAGTTTATATATCTGTCTTGAATGTCAACTGTACAATAACAGTGGGAGCCCGGTCACAAAAATCACTAATTAGCGTGCCTCACAGCAGTGCATATGACATAACTTGTCTGTCTGTGAGGTAGACCATTAGGGCAATCAGTCATAGGAGAGAGGTTCCATCCGGCGCTGTGAATTGAGCTCCGGCTTAGCTCAGTTGGTAGAGCATTGGCGCGAATAGCCAAAGGTCCTGGGTTCAAGTCCCAGTGTCGGAGGAATTTTTCTCCTATAATATTCTCATGTAATGTCCAACAGAGACAATAATCTGTGGTTCATGAAAGCTTATATAAGAAATTCGTTGTTAATATTAGAGAGTTTTTGCCATAGCGTGTTCTCTGATACGGTATACTCTAATGTCACGTGATTGAATACGGTAAATGGAATAACGTCTTGTGCTACGATAGAGTTTTTGCCAGAGTAAATTGATACGGTACGGTAAAGAGAAAATGGAGGAACGGTTTCAGATTGCTGCAGTTGGAAATTTTAACAATGACTTATTTGAGGGTATGATACCAAATTGTTCCCAGAATGTGCTAGGCCTATGATTAAACTTAATTGTCCATTTTTTCTGTTATAAGTCTACAGATATATGAATTCCATAGCACCTCATAACAGGATATAAATATTAACATAACCACAAAATGGGATTTTAATCAGAAAAATAATTATGTTAACATGTAAAAATTTATCAACACTGCTACGTAAGTTTATTGAAAATGTTTTTGGGAATGTTACATGCATTAAATTATCTGCAGTGGTCTATAAATACTTGAACTAATTGAGCCTATAAATACACATTATTGAACCGATGACCCATGCGAATCTTTAATTATTTTAACCTTTGCAATGCTGAATTTATACAATAATATAAGCCATCATCAACTGAAATCATCAGTGGGATCTAAGTTTGAAATCAATAGAGAGAATTGAAGTAGAATAACTGGTTACTATGAATTACAGTCGAACGAAAGGATAAAAATTCTCACAATTTTACATGTAGCTTTACTCTATAAATATTACATTTCTGCTTTTATACAGTTTTTGAACGAACGAATTTATATGTCAGTAGCAGTGAAAAGGTTAAAGAGAAGTCTTTCCTGTTTTTAGAAATTCATGTCTATTACCGTAAAGCTTCACGCTAATCATTCCGAAATAACGTATCACCTTATCAGATAACTGTAGCTTGGTTCTCAAAGGGCCAATGTCAATTTCTTGCAAAAATGAGATTTATGCATTATTGAGCTCGGCTGGTTTTTATCTTTCGTATACTAAAAGTGCCAGTGCCTGTTGCTTTTAATAGACATAATAGAGAAAGGTCAGTGGCCAATGTCGAAGTTCTCAGCAATAAATGTTACTTCTATAAAGGCTTCAAAGTCAGTTATCTCAAAAGCAAGTTTTATGACATTGGCCCTTTTAGAACCAAGCCACAGCGTCACGGCAAACCGACGCATGCGCAGAGCATATATCACGTGATTTTAGCGTTTACGGTAACTCAACGTAAGCTGGGCAAAAACTCTCTATTGTAGTTATGAGAAAAAGAACTAATGCAGTGGCGGCCAGTCATGTGCTTAGACTGTAAATTTTGCAGATTATGGAAACACTAAATTATGATATAGCTGTTCATGAATGATTAAGAATCAGGTTTTATTGGTCACTAAGAAGACATGAAGTAAATTTAATGAAACTCTTAACCCTATTTTGCTTAATTATTGACTTATAAGCTCTAAATTGTAATGCCTTTAATGCCCTGTAGCATACACATTTTACGTTATAGAGCAAAAATCTCCTAATAAAAGTTGCTTGTCTATGCCCCCTCTATACGCAGGTAAAATATTTCTGTGTTATTCATTAACACCCTGTATATTAAATGAACGTTATTTTCAGACTTAAGAAAATAAACGTTTTATAAATATATTTATACAAAAAATACAAAATATTTATACAAAACAAAACAAGACCACCCGAATGAGCAAGCGCTCGTGCTCGGGCACAGTTCAGCCATTTACATTACAAAATACATAAAGAAAATATAATTAAATCAAAACCTAAAATATAATAATAATAAAGAAAGAACAGAAAAGTAAAAAGAAAAAAGGAAAAGTAGTAAGAACAAAAATTGAAACCCTGAGTTATTACAAATAAAATCGTTCCTTAATTGTCTACTAAGTACAGAGTGAAGTAACTTATGAAAGTAACTTTATGAAATAAGATTTTTGATAAACTTATTGAATTTTTTGTTGTTCATATGTACTATTTCTGGATGTGACCTAATTATAGAGTTATAGAGTCTTGGACCATAAATTGCTGTTTATTCGACTTAGCCAAAGCCTACTTTACTGGAAACATGAAAAAGCAATAAACATTGTTACTGAAGTCTTTATTTTAGATCTCGCGTCAAAAATGAGGGAAGTTGCAATTTAGAAGCAGTAGAACTTTCTATATTTTTCTTGAAAATTGTAAAATTTAAATGCATGGCTTTGAAATTAAAAGAATGGTGGTAGCTAACAAAAGGTGGGAATATATGAAGCTGGGATGCACAGAAACTTCGGTGGACATTTTTTGCAATGTATATTTTCTGTACGAAATGTAGGCCTACCTTTCAATAGTTGATATTAATCAGAACAACTTCAAGCATTTAGTGAAATTTGAATTGTCATATACAGTACTGTGAGGAACACCAATTAGTGATTTTGTAACCGGGCTTCCACTGTTATTGTACAGTTACATTCAAGAGATATATATATATATATATATATATATATATATATATATATATTCATGAACCACAGATTATTGTCTCTGTTGGACATTACATGAGAATATTATAGAAGAAATAGGGCAATCAGACATACAAGAGAGGTTCCATCTGGCGCTGTGAGTTGAACTCCGGCTTAGTTCAGTGGGCAGAGCATTGGCACGGATAGCCAAAGGTCCTGGGTTCTAATCCCAGAATCAGAGGTTTTTTTCTCCTATAATATTCTCATGTAATGCTCAACAGAGACAATAGTCTGTGGTTCATGAATACATACATATCCATCTTGAATGTTACTGTACAATAACAGTGGAAGCCAAGTCACGAAATATGAAATGTTCAGTCAAGAAGTCTATGAAGAAAATACCCGAATCTATGAAGCCACTCGGTACAACTGGAGTCACCTTAAACTGTATGGCATACTCATAGGGGCTCGGGGAGTAGGAACGCTTTTCATTTGCCTGATTTTGTTCCCGATGAAAATCCTGCCAGATACTGACAAATCACTGTAATAAATTTTCCGTCAGTGGAAGACAGCATGATGATAAATAAAAAAAATACATTATTTAACATAGTGATTCTGAAAAGTGTATGTTTCTTTAGAGGTAAAACATAAATATGTAGAAAGTAGCATTACAAATTGCATTTCCTGGGCCCTATTTCATAAAGACACTACAGGTGTGACAAATACGACAATTATGACAAGTGTGACAAATTTGTCAATATGTCAAAACAATTGTATCGTGACACTTAACTTGTGTAAAGTTGCCAGCATGAAAAACACAGTTGTCAATATATAAATCCGTAAAACAATTTACTGATAACTGTCACCTGTAAAATTGTAACTTTTATGAAATAGGGCCCTGGTTTTACATGACTTTCAGGTTAGGTTAGTATTTTTAGAAACCTTCGTGTTAAATTAATTCTTAACGTTTTAGGACTAATTAAAAGTATTGCTTCTTTACAACCAATAGTTTAGATGCTTATACACGTACAAGGTGGAGCAAAATGCATAGTACAAAAATAACAATGAATTAGAGAAGAATGGCTGCATACCTAGAAGGGCAGTTTATTTGGAAACAATGTCCATGCTTTGCCATTTGATGCAAGCAGATTACTTTCTGAAAATTACATCCAATAAATGTCCTCCTTCATTCAATTCACATGCAGCCGATTCAGAAAGCTAACCATCAGACGTGTCAGCTGCAATATCATAACGAACACGATTGATATTCTCAGGCGTTCGGACGGTTCTTGGTGTACGTGATGACTTCTTATTTTCCACTTTTCCATCTTCTCTTCAAGACCGCACCCATCGCATAATTGTCCGTCTGTCAGGAACACGGTGATGACGATGTCCTAGGCGTAATAAACGCTGAACAGCAATTACACTATTCAAACGAATAAAAGCTTCCACATCCTGAATGCGTATCTGTATGGGCCACTGATCCATTGCAAATAAAATGGCAGACCTTTTGCAATAAACAAACACTTCCAAAGTCACCGTTGCTTTGTAAAGTTTTACAGAGTCATATTATATAAATGTGCTATGCATTTTGCTCCACCTTGTACAATGCAACTCCCTACTCATGCATCAGACTACTTCCTGTACACTAACAGCTGGGAAGCATTCTTGAAACACATGAAGTTTGCAGACATGACAGTCAGTCTGCACAAGGCGCGTTGTCAGGCTTCACAATTAATTCCACTGTTAGGTTTGAACAACCAGCAGAAATCACAGTTGTCGCATTTACGATCACACCAATCCGTAATGTAATGAAACGTAAAACCTAACATCCATTGAAGTCATTAGGGAAATGGAACCATACCAAGCCTTTGTTCAATTCTGTAAAAGGTTCAAGCACAAGGCCTCTTTTATCAGACATTTCTATAGCCGCCATTCTGTACTCGTCCCGGAAGTTACCATTTCTTGTAGCTATTCCGTTGCTTTTTCTGTTACTGTATTTTTCTTATTTCATTTTCTTACCTATTTCTTGTTATTAGTCATATTTGTGACAGACCGCCTGCGTGGTCTCGTTGGTAGCGTCGGTGGCTGTGGATGAGCAGGCCCGGGTTCGATCCCTGGTACCTCCTCAGATTTTTCTGAGGTAGTGAGGCCTGGAACGGGATGCACTCTGCCTCAAGACACCAACTGAGGATCTGCTTGATAAATAAATAGTGGCTCCGGTTCAGAAAGCCATCAATAACGGCCATGGGAGTCGTTGTGCTGACCACATGCCCCAATCCTGCCGTCAGCCTATGGTACATGAAGCAGCGGTCGGTTGGCAGACCTAGTCTTTCAAGAGATTAGCGCAATGGATATTTTTTTATATTAGTGACAACTGTAATGCTACTTTTATTCATTGTTTTATATGTTAGACTACACTTTAATTTTAGTGGCAATCTCTTATGTAGAAAGCTGTAAGGCAATCTTTCTCAATAAATACATTTAACAGGGGCGTATCTAAGATATTTTTTTTCGGGAGGGGCAGTAAGTCTAACACTATTATCACTAGGGCCCGGAAGTTTATGAAAATCATATTTTCAATGAAGCAATCTATCACATGCTGGTGTTTAAATGTACAAGGTATGAAAGAAATAACAAGAAATTTATGGTTTAATTTTGCATATTTTATTAGTTTTGCAATAATGCATCATATTTGCTTGATGTTAAAATATTTATGCATATTTAGCCAATCTGTCACATTTCTAACGGCATATTATGTGAGATTTTAAATATTGTACGTATCTCTGTTAATTCAAGCATTATGAACTATTTGCTAAGTGACTCTCTCGAGAACCGACTGTACTATTTGTTGATAGTACATAGCCTAATTTTTTGTAACCGATTGTATAATATTAAAGCAACGTTTTATTTATTAGTTTTCAATTTATTAAAATTTATTGCAATTATCTAGTTTTAATTTTAATTTTATTGTGTATTTTATACAACTTATACCATTAAAAAATCATTATATAATTCAGCCAACAACAGAACGTCTACTATTAAAATTACATAAATGATAGAGCATATCTCATTTTTCCGGAGCATATTTTACAAATTTCAAGTAAAAATTTGATGTTAGGCTGAATTTTGAAAATACTTAGACAACGCAGTAACGGCATTTCTATTCCACGCATTTCATGAGTCAGAATGTGGAATTGAAGTGTCTATTATTTGTCAAATTAAAATGTCCTTATGTGCAACATATTAGCATTACGTAATGTTTCGGGGGGGGGCTGTAGCCCCTCAGCCCCCCTCTGAATACGCCCCTGACAGTTAACATCAATAGTTTAACAAAGATAAAGATAGGAAAATCCCTTTCAAATTTTATCTAGTGAATAATACAGGTTAAATAATACTTCGAAAATCAAATACTTATTCCCGCAATTCTCTCTGTTGGAATATGACGATTATAGAAAGTTGTGTGAGATTTTTCCTGTTGCAAAAAGGTATTTTGCAAGTCTTTAACGTGTTGGAAATACAATTCTCAAGAGAGAACACTTACCAGAGATGAGAGAATTCTCTTGATAATGGTCAGGCAGGCCGCGTGGAAGGCTGTGACTGTCAGACTTAACAAAGCGGAAACTGGAATGAATGGGAGGGGACAAGAAGGAGATCTGTCGCCACTAAACCAGCTTTCCGGTTTAAAAAAAAGTGATGAAATATGAGTTGAGCTCTCGTAAATAATGTCTCTATAGAATAGTTCATAATAAGAATAAAAAGTAACAAGGCCAGTTTTATAAAAGTCAAAATTGGAGCGAAGCAGAATTTATCGTACAAGAAATTCATTGTTCCTTTAGAAATCGCACGGTTTCATCGAATAGTGTGGTTCATATTGTTCGAACGTGCAATGTTGTACTGTGGAACACATACTAGGCCTACATTCCTTGTCACACACTTGATTCATTTAGGGCCAGTTGTATAAACTCACTAACTGATGGTTGTTTTTAACTGAAAGTTAGAAAATAACTAGCTACTTATGTTGTATAAAAATAACCACAGATTGTGTAACTCACAGTTTTAAATAACTGGAGTAAATAATAACACATCTGGCAACAGTATAAAATATGAGGGAAATTTGCAGAGAGTATTATGTTCAAATATCTGTGGTATTTGATTTTCAATTGTTTAATCAAAGACCAAGAACCGTATTACACATTGTGTCTTTGCTATTTCATTTTCAACCGTGCACGGTAGACTGTTTCTGTATTTAGTCGCAAGTATAAAGATATATACATATATACAAATATATATATATAAACATTTCATTGAGGCCATGTATATCTTTGCTTCGAACTGCTTTCATTTGTCCATAGAGGTGTTTAGGTATATAAGTGCAGCCTGCAGCACCTATAATGCCTGAAAAGTTACGAATATTGTAGAAATCTGGTATTGTATTGTTTTATGATGACATTGTCCTTAGTTGGCATTCTAATAAACTTAGGCTTAATTGCTTGGCACTTCGGGGGTAAGAGTGGGCACAAAAAAAAATGTCTAAAGCATCACTCACTTCTGGCCAGGGTGAGGGACAGCCGGAATATTGCAGGTTCAAATCTCCGGTCGGTGCAGTGTTAGTAAACCTGTCGTAAAGGATGGGGGGGAGTAAAATAAGTGGAGTATGGCAAGCATAAATGTTGATGGGTTATATTAGCACTACACTGACTCAAAACCATTTTGCTTCGGTGAAAAAAGAAAAATATATATACGGTGCGTTACACGAACGAGTTGGCCAATCATGCCACGGTTCTAACTCCAGAGCGTTCGGGTGAAATATCTACGCATATAAAGCCGCAAATGGTGTGATGATTTAAGTTCTCACAATTAAAGTTAAAATTACAATGAAAATAACCACGTACCTCATCACAAGAGATGTTGGAAATGCCCTCCTCTTGCATCCACACAACACTGGCACCTTTCTAGGAAATTTTCTTTTAAGCTCATAAGTTCAGCTTCCGAGATAAAATTAATTTCTCTTGTGATATTGGCGTTTAAGTTCTTTTAATGTATGGGGGTTTGACCTATACACTTTATTTTTCAACTTCAAGCTCGGGTGAAATATCTACTTAACTGAAAGAGAAATTAAATCTCTCTCGTAAGCTAAATTTACGCGCTAAACTTAGGCCTACTAAAAAGGTGCCAGTGTAGTGTGAATGCAAGAGGAGGAGATTTGCAATATCTCATGTAATGAGGTACGTGGTTATTTCCATTTTAATCGTGAGAACCTGAATCATTACACCGTTAGCGGCTTTATTTGTGTAGATATTTCACCCGATCGCTCGGGAGTTAGAGTTGTGGCCACCGCGACGCAGAAACCCGCATGATTGGCCAACTCGTACGTGAAACACATTGTAGATTCAAAATATTTTTTTGGGTAATATTTCCATTTTATGTGTTGTACATGTCACAATGTAATAGACAATTCACCCATTCTGAATCCTAGAATAAGCTGACAGTCAGTTTAATAAATTTACTTTACAATAACATTTATTTAACATAAAAACTGAGAGTCTAGAAATAGATAACTGGGCGGCAATGCGAAGCAAACGCAATATTTTTAACATAACTTATGTTACAACAGTAAATCTAAATTTAAAAATGAAATGCTTATAAGCACTAATAAACTATGTTAGGGATACCAGTATTTTCAAATGTTCTTATTTTGGTTATAATAATGGTTAGTAAGCAGACAGTTAATATTCCTTTTTAACGTTTTTATTTTTTGTTATAAGTTGGGTTTATGTAACAAAAGATGTTCGAAATTATGTGTAGGGAGAATTTGTGAAGCAGAAAACCATAGTTGGTAACCCTGGAGTGTTATAATTTTAAACCACTCAGTAGCATAATTTCCTCCTTTTACTTATATGGTTGGAGTTAATCCGTAAAGTTCCTTCGAGATGAAATCTGAATTAGTTTTCTCGGCGCCCTTAAGAAGACAAATATACCGGAATCGTCAAGACCTGGCTCATAAGGTCATGTGCTTATGTTTAAAAATTTGTGTCATCGAACAGGGGCGTATTCAGAGGGGGGCTGAGGGGGCTGCAGCCCCCCGAAATGTTAATTAATGCTAATGTGTTGCATATAAGACCACTTTAATTTCACATAACAATAATATAAACATAACAATATAATATAATAATAAAAGTAGTAATATAAAATATTTAAATCATGCCCTTTGTTTTTATTAATAATTAATATACTTGTGTATATTCCCTTTTTAGAATTTTTATTCAGGAATCTTAACTCATATTTTCAATTTTTCGTGCCATATTTCCATAAATTTAAGGTCATATTAAAGGTCATTTTTCAGGCATTTTTAGATCATCAACTTCTGAGCCCCTCCCAAAAATAATTCTTGGATACGCCCCTGCAATCGAACGTACCCTACATAGTTGTCACAAGACACAATTTTTAAAATCTCTAAACTTTTCTAACACAGTTTATATTAGGGCCTATATATTAGCTTCGCTCATTGGGGGCTGCGCTGAGATTCTCGGGAAAGGTTTTTTAAAAGATCTATGGGAGATAGAGTGCGTGTATTTAGTCTGCTGTATTGGCTGTTACCTTTTTGCCATAATAAACCTGAAAAAATAATGTGGGAAGACTTTGGGATTTTTTTTTTTTTTTTAATTTTCCCGTCGGTTGCAAGCTAAAAGGTATCAGTTTGCGAAGTCTAAGTTTTCTAGATCAACTGGAAATGTAAATACATTTATGGTGTATTTTATGGAGTAAAGTTCAACTGATATTAATTTAAATGGACATGATAAGATGAAACAGCGCCTAAGATTCATGGTATGTAAATACACAAGTAAAATACACAAGAAAGACACAAGTAAAAATGCGAGATTTCATCTACGAGTTATGATTAAAGAATATAAATTATGAAATTTATTTAACAGATGGAAGAAAATTTTGTTATTGCTAGACAAAAAAAAAGTTTATTGGATTTAATTAATTATGGTTGTAAAAATGAAGAGAGCGTCGTTACCACATCAAATCGCATCCCCGAAGGATACATAACCCAAATAAAATCGTATTATTGTACTCTCGTAGTTTTCTTTACTTTAAGCATGGCCGATACATTTTTCTCACTTCACATTCTGATATAGAACAAGAGGCCATACTGCAAAGAATACATATTCAGAGCGGGTGGCTTATAACTACGGTACCCTTTAGATAATTTTTTGAAAAAAAAAAAAATTAATTATAAGTTTTAGCTCTTAGCATAAGCAACCCATGTACAAAATTTAAACAAAAATAAGAGAAACTTGTCATCAATCTTCGTGTCACATTTTCAGAAGGTACTTGACCCAAATACAAAATAACAGACATGCACACAGGCAGACAGGTACACACATACAGAAATGTTTCCAAAAATAGTATTTTTGGATTCAGGGGACCTCAAAACATGTATTTATGTTAAAAACTCAACTTCGAATTTGGGGGTCGATAACAATACTTCCTCTACTACCTATGGTACGGGCAGAGGAAGTAATACGCAAATGAAATTCGTTGCCAAAATCCATTTACATTACTTTAAAAAGAAAACAACCTGCTTTAAATAGCATTAGTTGTGAAACCTCCCATCACTGCAAATGAAGCTGTTTTAGATTGTTTTATAATCTAGAACTTGTGAATATAAATTACAAATCCTGGCGTGTTTTGTTTTGCGGATTAGCGTTATATTGTTCTGTTGGCACTGCGTATGATGCGCTCAGTTGTCTCTGCAGGAGGCCTTGGTAATGTGCAGACCACCCCATTATACAGCTCTTGGCAAATGGGTGGGAATTTTTATACCGCAGTGTTGGGATTTTTGTGTTTAGCAAGGTAATTAACAGGATTGTCATTCCCTGCTTACAGTTTGATGCAATAAATGGAATAGCCAAATGGTTGAACTAATGGGAGTCTTTTGTCTAATCTGTGTTGTACAGGGCGTATCTACAGCGTGATGGAGTGGCAAACGTCCAGGGGACCATGCGATGAAGGAAGCCGGCTCGCTTATGTCTCCCTGTCTGTATTTCTTTCGTTCTTTCTTTCTTTCTTTCTTTCTTTCTTTCTTTCTTTCTTTCTTTCTTTCTTTCTTTCTTTCTTTCTTTCTTTCTTTATTTATTTATTTATTTATTTTTCTTGCTATCGTTCTTTTGGTTTCGTACGTCAGGTCTTTCTTTATAACTTCTTTTTCTTCTTTCTTTCTTTTCCTTCTATATTTTCGTTTCTTCTTAACTTTTTCAGCATGTAACCAACTATTTCTTTCATCTGTATATTTTACCTGCCTTCTGTGTTTCTTTTAACTAACCCTACCTTTTTATTCCTCTTTCTTTGTACTTTCTTATTTTCATAATCTCTTTCTTTCTTTCTTTCTTTCTTTCTTTCTTTCTTTCTTTCTTTCTTTCTTTCATTCTTTCATTCTTTCTTTCTCTCTTTCTTTCTTTTTGTTGCTATCGTTCTTTTTTTCCTACGTCCGATCTTTCTTTATAACTTCCTTTCCTTCCTTCCTTCTTTCTTTCATTCTTTCTTTCTATCCTTTCTTTTCCTTCTATCTTTTCCTTTTTCTTTACTTTTTCAGCATATAGCCATCTATTTCTTTCATCTGTATATTTTACTTTCCTTCTGTGTTTCTTTTAACTAACCATAGGCCTACCTCTTTATTCCTCTTTCTTTGTACTTTCTTATTTTCTTAATTTCTTTCTTTCATTCTTTATTTCTTGTTTGCTGACATTCTCCCTTTTATTTTATTTTTTATTTTCTGACATTTTCTGATTTCTTTCTTTACTCCTTAGTTTGCTGACATCTTTCTTTTTGTATATTTATTTTTTTTTTTCCAATTGGCCATGAGATATGAATTATTTTGGGGGTGTTAAATTAGAATTAGAGATATAGTATTATAATCTCTCTCTCTCTCTCTCTCTCTCTCTCTCTCTATATATATATATATATATATATATAAAAGGCTTTGTCCTGACTGACTGACTGAATGACAGGAATCAACGTAGAGCCTAAACTATAACAGGTAGAGACTTGGAATTTTGACAGTACCTTCGCTTCATAATGTAGGTGCTCACTAAGAAAGGATTTTGAAAAATTCTTATTCTAAATGCCAAAAATTAAAAGTTTTTGAGAATACTTAACCCCTTTTTACACAGAATTATCGAAACAAAATCACAGAACATATTGTTGCCAGTTTTATCAGATGGGTTTGGATTAAATGAAATGGAAGCTTGACAAATTAGAGAAGGTATCAATACACGGCCTCCTTTATTGTATGCCTCCTTTAGGAGGCCGTGATCAATTAAATTCATGTTATCTATATTAATATTAATTGTCTGTCTGTCCGCGATTCCCAGCGAAATCTACTGAACGCAGAGATCTGAAATTTTAAACATAGGTTGGCTGAAGGGTCGAAAAATGCACCTCGAAGCCGGAATTTTAATTTTAGTTTTCGTTCGTGAGTTATGAGTGAAAAACGGACAAAAAACGTGCATTTTTTGCGTTTTCGAAACATCAGTTTTCAGTTATACATTTCAATGTCAAATCAATTACAGTTGGCTTTGGCTATTTTTGTCATACCTTGAAAATAAAACTTTCGCGATCGCTTGAATGTTGTAAGCCCTAAATATGGTCAAACATTGTTTTATTTGGACGAAACTCACTACACAGAGGTTTTCTGGGCCAAGAAACTCGAATCTGAGGTCGCTTTTACCAGGCGACGCTATCTAATCGTGGTATGTTGTCCACGTGATTTAGGTGTTAATAAATATAATGATTTTACTATTATGCTCTTAATTTTTAATTTTTGAAATAATTATCGCGGGCCATCGCTTGATTTTGTAAGTCCATCCTGGACGATTCATTTGTTTAGAATATCAAGGCACGCAGACATATGAAATTTTCAACCTACACGGAAGAGGGATAATCAATATAGGCCTAAATATGGTCAAATATTGTTCGATTTGGACGAAACTCACTATACAGGGGTATTCTGGGCCAAGGAACTCGAATCTGAGGTCGCTTTTACCAGTCAATGCTATCTAAACGTGGTATGTAGTCCACGCGATTTAGGTGTTAATAAATATAATGATTTAACTATTATGCTCTTAATTTTTAATTCTTGAAATAATTATCGCGTGCGAAGCCGCGGGCACATGCTAGTATATATATAAGGCTTTTTCCTAACGGATTGACTGACTGACTGACAGAGAATCAACGTAGAGCCTAAACTATAACAGGTAGAGACTTGGAATTTTGACAGTACCTTCGTTTCATAATGTAGGTGCTCACTAAGAAAGGATTTTGAAGAATTTTCATTTTAAATGCCAAAAATTAAATGTTTTTGAGAATACTTAATCCCTTTTTACACAGAATTATCAAATTCAAATCACAGTTCACTTGACAACAGTAGACCCTATTGTTGGCAGTCGTCACATAAGGCTTTGGAAATAAATGAAACGAGACTTGACAAATTAGAGAACTATCAATATAATCCATGTTATAAATAAATATTAAAGAATGAAATCCACGAAAATAATGCAGTTACATAACGTTCTCTACCCTGGACATAGAGAAAACAAAACGAGGTATGGTAATGTGTATATTATTATATTATATCGCAGGTTTTTGGAGAGAGAAGTATGAAAGTGATATTACATTTCTGTTTAATTTCATCCCCAAAACGGTTTTATGGTAACATGAGAGTGAGAAATAAAATATTCCGCAAAGACAATACAACTTTATGTTACCGGAATTTATGTTTCTTCTTATTTGAACCCCTACCAGGCTTGCTGTGTACAAGCGATGGGATGCAAAATTCTACATCCTCTATGAGCCATAAGGAGCTATACCAAGCGTTTTTTGAGGGAATAATTTGGGTGTGATAAATCGGTCTTCCTATTTCAAATTCTAAATACCTATATAATGACCTATAATTATAAAATCGAAAGTCCTTCATAAGATAATTTCCAATTACAAAATAAAAAACCCGGGCGACGCCGGACCCTTTAAGCTAGTATTACAATAAGAGAAGTCGTAAAATCATTATAAAAACGGACCAGTAGTGGTCGTTGTAAATCTCTGTCCGTTGAGTATAAAATATAAAAATTATAGACCTTTATTTGTTATCTTTTAGTAGGCCTACAGTTTGTACCAACATTAATGATTATAGTCTTGGAAAAGTTGTACATGGTTACAGCACAAAAAAGTTTCTTGCCTTGACATTCCAAAATTTATATTAAGTAAAACAGTATATTAATATTTATATTTAGGTCTTATAACATGTTACCTGATGAAATAAATAAACCACAAGAAATTTTCAAACTTAATTTACAAATAGTTAATAAGAAATGCCTTCTATACCTTTCTATACTTTATTTTAAAAGACATTGTAAATACGAAACTGTCAAATGCCTTTATGTGAAGTAGAACATGTTACATATTGTGATTATGCAAGGAAAACTACTCGTGAAATAACCGCTCGCAATATTTTTATCCACAGTGATAATTTACAAGTGCCAAGTTCAGTTCATTTCAATTTTTATGTTCCAACAACTGTAATTGCCTGAAATCTCGCTATAATTCTTTCATGTTGGAGAAATAATAAAACTGACTGTATAAGTGTGAATTATGTCAAATAAAGCAAACCTCTCTATGTGCAACAACTGCAGTAGGCCTATAAGTTATTGAATGGGAAGGGCATCAAGAGAATCACTGATTGTTCTAAATTAGCGATTTCACGAATAATAAAAGTTAAAATAATCATTAGCTGTTCGGAAGTTGCAAAGGTACCAATATTAAAAACTAGTATCATGTTATTCTTGGTGAATACCGATACATCGATTACTTATACGCAGGCCAAACACTCGCATCATAACTCAGCTGCTAGGATTTAAATCCTTATGTACCGGTAATATTAAAAACGAAAAAGGAAGTAAAGCCACAGGTAAGATATGTCTGCATTAATGAATATATCAGAAGTTAGAGAGGCTTTGCTATACATTACGTACATAATTATGCAAATAAGGAAATGACGTAGATAGATAGGTTACCGACACTGGGAGCAGAAAGTTGCAGTTTACACCATGGTAAAACCAAGGGGAAATTAAAAAAGCTATCGTAAAGAAAGTACCCTCCCTTAAATTCAGCCTTATTTATTCTTCCTTGGACACCGAGGTCATATGTCTTCAGGTTCTGTAGATGTACCAGAGTAGGTCGTGCAACTATTGTTGATGTGTTATGGCTTGTTAATTTCAACTCATATTGAATTTTAATAGAAATGAGACAGGATGAAATAGCACCGGTGAGTCATGGTAAGTAAATTTCCAAGTTGGCATGTGCCTTTACCACTGGGGAAACCATGACAAATTGGTCTGCAACAGGGTTTGAACCTGATCCCTCCCGAATGTGAGTTCAAGACTCTACCATCTCGACCAGCTCGCTCGGCAAAATGTGTTCTTCTTGCTTAAGGTAGAGAAAGTTATATGACTGTAGTTACTTATTTACTTGCTAAATGGCAGTAGGCAATGCCTAAGCAAGTTATTTTATGCAACCCGGAGGTTCATTGCCGCGCTTACCTGAGCCTACCATTCAACCCTATTCTGTGCTAACTCCACTAGACATTCCTCGAAAATCCTACTTCTTTTAAATCTATCCTAATATTGTCCTTTCACCTACCTTTAGGTATTCCAAGTAATCTCTTCCCTTTGGGTCCCCCACTCAATATTTTCGTGATGCCTTTCCTCCCCCATGCGCGCAATATGTCCAGCCCATTTCATTGTCCGTGATTTAATTACCCGTACTATATCCGGTGAAGAGTACAGGTTATGAAGCTCGTCGTTATGCAGTTTTCTCCAGTCCCCATTTTCATCTCTCTTAGGCCCAAATATTTTCCTAAACCCCCTGTTTTCGAACACTCTCAGATTATGTTCTTCCCGAAGAGTAAGCGACCATGTCTCACATCCATACAATACAACCGGGAGGATAATTGTCTTATAAATTTTTATTTTTAGATTTCTGGAAGAAGACGAGAAGATAAGTGTTTCTGAACTGCATAAAAACAAGCATTTCCTGATTTCAGTCGACATTTAACTTCTACCTTAATGTTATTTGTATCTGTAATTATTGCTGCCATGTATTTGAATTTATCAACTTGTTTCAATGTATGACTGTATTACATAATATTTTCTTTCTTATTATTCCTGAACCTTACGTGAAATCTGCTAACATAGAAAATAACGAACTCATGGTCAGGAGAGAGGATCAAGTCGATGCGGTTAATTGGAGATGGCACTCAGGTCGTGTTTGAGTAAACCAGGGCCGGGGATTACCGGGAACATGCCCGAGGATTTTGTCTCTGGCTCCAGGCTGCAATGCATCAATAAGCAATTTGCGTGCAAGAGTGGAACAACAGGTTTAGTGTCATACTGTGATGCATGCCGAGCTCTCCAAGAGGAAATAGGAATCCCATATCACTTCAAGTGTAATCCAATAGTCTATTCTTATTAACATGGGTTAAAGGGGGACTTAAGGGGGGACATACAGCTTTCGATGAAATTTATTTGTTGAGAAATATGTGAATTTCATTCTTTTTTCTCAGCAATGAATTGCTCTGCAGTCTTGCAATCTGACGTAGGCCTACTCTTTATTTTGACTATTTCTACAATTGCATATTATTTTCAAAATTAATCAAACTGTTACAGTTACGGGCAATTATCGTTTCAAAATGGCTGCCACGTTTCATGCACTGAACAGCCGTTTCCCTGATAACTTCCACAAATATAGATATTTCTGAGTGATTATTTTTCTGTGTGTTTTTTAATATCATGTGAACAACATGAATCAGGATCTTTGAAATATCTTCAATTTTTTTAAATTTTATTTTTCGTTATATTATATATATAATTATATAGCTTATTTTAAAAAATACTTATACTGAAGATATTTCAAAGATCCTAGATTATGTTATTCACATGATATTAACAAACACACAGAAAAATAATCACTCAGAAATATCTATATTTCTGGAAGTTATCAGCGAAACGGCTGTACGGTGCATGAAACGTGGCAGCCATTTTGAAACGATAATTACCCGTAACTGTAATAGTTTGATTATTTTTGAAAATAATATGCAATTGTAGAAATAGTGAATAAGAGTATGTCAGATTTCAAGACTGTAGAGCAAATCATTGCTGAGAAAAGAAGAAAAAAGTGAAATTCACATATTTCTCACCAATGAATTTCATTGAAAGCTGTGTGTCCCCCCTTAAGAAATCAGTAGAAACATAGACCAACAAATATGATGTGAAATTCACATAACTTCCTCTACCCAAATAAAAGTTAGCCTCCTAGTACGGAGTCATTTTCGAGAAAATCGCGACAAACGAAAATTTCTTAACATAAAGTCCCTTAAAAATAAGAGAAACTTGTCGTCAATCTTCGGATCACATCTTCAGAATGTACCTTACCCCAGTCCAAATTTTGTTTTCATACGATTTTCCTTTCCGGAGCTAGACTGTTCACAGACATCTACACAGACACAAAAACACACAGACAGACATGTTTCTGAAAATAGTATTTTTGGAACGTATATTTATGTTAAAAACTCAACTTCGAATTTGGGATCGAAAACAATACTTCCTCTACCTATAGCACCTATGGTACTGGCAGAGGAAGTTAAAATGAAATTTTCATTCATAATTTCGTTGCAAGTGAATTCGTCGTAGGTAAATCCCACATGAGATTACGAATCAGAAGTCCTGACTACGAGTCCTGATCAAGAGCTAATTTATCTAGTGAAGCTCGTAATCTGGAGTTGGACTTGTCCAATGAAAAAAAATATTTATCTCAAGAATTGAAGATAATATAATTTATCTGTAGAGGATAAGTTTCAGCATTTCTAAGTCAAGATTTATTATGATTGTATCGGTTGCTGTACTCTTTCAATGTTATATCGTACACGCATGGATACTTTTCCACAGTTTGTACGAATTCAATGTTAAATTGCCCACTTTCCGGCAGTTTTCATGTATGCGATAGACCTAATCTACAGCTACACCAAGCGAATACGCGCTGGATTTTCTAAACAATTAGATAACAGCTGAAAAGGCATCAGTCTACAAGCGCCAATCCCGAGTAGCGTCCAGATCTAAGTTATCTGAAGAACAATGAACGTCGCACACTGCATTATTGCCACGCTACTTCGGTGTGAATGTTCCCTAACTGTAAAGCATCAGTGCTTGCTTGTCTGTAAAAATCAAGAAAGAGAAAGAGAGTAAAATCTTTGGGTTTACTAGTAGGCAGTGAAATATCGATGTTTATCTGTTTACTTGTTATGTGTCAGGCCAGTGTTCATTTTCACTATTACTGAATCTTAATCATTATGATTAGAGATGAGTCCTCGATACTTTTGATACCTCGATACTCTCGATACTTGCATGGTATCGGTATCGAGCGATACTTCAGAAAACTCGCTCCGTACTTTTATGATACTTCTGCAATTTAAGGAAATGCGGTATCTCTTTCTGCTTTTAGTAGTCTACTAAATATAGTAAATACTTCTATTTCTCCTTTAAATGGAGAAAACCACTCTGTGACTTTTGTCTAGTCATAAATAAAGACTTTCCAACTTTTAAAATCCAAACAGAAGAGATCCTTAATTGTTCGTTTCCTGTCAAAAGTTTCAATAACAACCAACAAGCAAGCTGACTGTCCAAACCCCAGTGTAATTTTTGAACGAAAACTTATAGGCCTAAGTGGACTGTTTCAAAAACTAATTTTAGTTTAAAAATAATTATAGGCTATTGATGATATTAAATTTTGTCTCATTAAATTTGCAGATTTAATTAATTTATTACACAGTTCTCTCAACTTTTAATTTTTAATGTACCTATTTATTGAAACTGGAAATGTTGACGGTATCGAGTATCGAGGAAAAAACCATGTATCGGTATCGAGTATCGAGAAAATCTGGTATCGACCCATCCATAATTATTATATTAGTGTATGTGAATGTATTACTATAATATTTAAATAGGGTACTCTCTTAGGCCTAATAATAAGCATTTATGTTTTTAATAGTAAAAGTCTGTGCCATGTATATCAGAAGTATGTGAAATATGGCCTTTTAACTCCCACTGGCGCTTTGTTGCTTCAGTTTACCTGATTTTATTGTCAGTTTCTTCAAATAGCCGGGTTTTGATAACCAGGGCTTAACGTAACTGCATAGCTTTGACACTGTTATAGCTTCTGTTTGTTAATGTTCTTTCCCTAACTTCAGAATTAGGTGATCGCTGTCAATGGCAGGTTGCAGAAAATCACTCCTTGATCACCAACCAGTTGATGCATGATTAGTTTGATTGTCAATCATTTGAATGTTGAGTTGCAGAATGGCTAATCTTCGGTCAGTTCACTTCGATCAACTGATTCTCGATTTGACGGAGAAACATATGTGGCAACAACGCTAAACCAGGTGACAGTGCACCGTTCAGTTGTTTCAGCGGCCATTTTCCCTGTGTTGCGCATATACGTATTGGCGTTCTTTGCTTTAATTAATTTACTTTCCATGCGTATGTGAAAATATCTGACCAAGAAAAAGGGCCAAAATTTTAGAGGCAATGAATATTAAAGAAGGTTACACGAGCATCAATTAAAAAATAAATAAAAATAAAAAAACTGATACGGTTTGGGCAAAGTAGAAAGAGAATGCCTGGCAAAACATTGCTTCAGATTTTAGTAGATGCAGTCCAGAAAGGCCTAGAACCTAAGAAGCATATGCCTAGAGAGATTTGGATAATATACAGAGCCGTTATGAACAACTGAAATTATGATGGAAAAGTAGGCTATTGTGGTTTTTATCTTTCCATACGTATTACATAATATATTTAGGTTAGGAGTATTTGCTTATCATGTCATTAAATTAAGCTACAGTGCAGTGTGTAACTTATTTTCCTTTCACATGAATTCTGTTGCGCTTTCGGTGCAAGGAACATTATATACCGTAGGCGTATTTTTTAATTCAATTAAACATAAGCACTGATCTCAAACCTCACATATAAACAGACTACATAGGCCTATATCTGTTTACAAACATATTACCAGCAAAGTTGATTGGAGAATCACTATATGATCAGAAAAATATTGTTGATCAATTCTGACCAGAGATATGATTGCTCGGTAGCATAGATTGTCGTTTGTGCAATCTGATTGTAACTGATCGCCGATCTAACTCCGGTTAAACTCCCGTCAATCTCTGATCACAACTGATTTGCTTGTCTGCAACTGGCAGTTAGCCAGGCAACTGTACAATGTCGCCAATATTAGAAACATGACTGCGTGGTGATTGAACTCAGCAGACAGTCAAATACGGATGTACAGGGTGCGGCATTTAAAGTTTCCCATTTTCAAAACCGTGTAACACATTTATTTAACAAAGAAATAAGCTACATTGAACATTTTTAAATGGCTTACAGTATTGGATTTGCAATTCTGGTCTTACTTTTTGAATATGATGTCCTTGAGATGTCCTCCATTAACTTCAACACAATGCTGCAATCTCCCTCATACGCTGACCATTACGCGATGTGTGGTGTCTTGCATAACATTTGCAATTTCCTGCAAATCCACGCATCATCCACAAGCGGCCACTTCACAGTCCTGAGGTCGTGGTGTGGTGTGCCAATGCAGCACAGGGCATTATTGGCCCTTATTTCTTTGAGAGCGATAATGGTGCTTCGGTTTCTGTCAAGTCTGAACGTTACAATCACATGCTGCAAACTTTCTTCCTACCAGAATTGACACATCGTAACTTGGATATTGAGAGATTGTGCTTTCAATAGGATGGTGTTGTAGCACATACTGCACATCTTTCAATGGACACCCTTCATGCTGGTTTCCCCGGCCGAATTCTTTCCAAATTTTTTCCCTCCAAATGTCCCGACCTTACTGCAGCAGATTTTTTTTTTTTCTGTGGGACTACCTGAAGTCTAAAGTTTCGCTCATGCCCTCCCTGACATTAACAGTCTTAACAATGAAATTCAGCAGGAAATTGCAAATGTTACGCAAGACACCAACACACCACGTAATGGCCAGTGTACGAGGGAGATTGCAGCAATGTGTTGATGTTAATGGAGGATATCTCAAGGAAATCATATTCAAAAAGTAAGACCAGAATTGTAAATCCAAGACTGTAAGCCATTTAAAAATATTCAATGTAGCTTATTTCCTTGTTAAATAAATGTGTTACACGGTTTTGAAAATGGGAAACTTTAAATGCCGCACCCTGTATTATAAGCAACACGATGTAATTTCGTATGGGATAATACAGGATGATGAATAAAATCAGAATCATAGGCCTACTTGATGCAAGATGTGTACGGAGCAAATGTAAACAACCGAATGTGAAAGTACAAAGCACAGTTCACAATAGTTCGTTTTTGAGACTGTTGTAGTTTATTATATACGGCAAAGTCAATTAGACTTTCTTTTTCTAAGTAAGCGCCAAGGATTCCGGGTTCGATTCCCAATGTACAATCTTCTCGTCGCTGGACATACCTTTTCCTCGCACTTTTGGTAACGTAAGTTCTGAAGGCCCTGGCTCGCAATTCTCTTGTATAATACAAATTATTAGAGGGTATGCCCATTACTTTTACTTCCAATATGTGGTGTACTTCATCACACATTATGTAAACGTGCAACATTATGTAACGTTAACTGAAACTTGCAACGAGTTAATTAATTATGTTATAAAATACGTCTTGTATTTAGTAACTCATGTAACTTTTTAGGTAGATTTTCGAAGAAAAATCTACCTATTGCAATGGATACCATGTTATGATTTTCGAAAAATTCTTTCATATCTTTACGTTTCATGCTCCCCTAAGTACGAAACCACCGCCCGTTCAAAAAAAAATTGTGATATTTATTTATTTATATATATATATATATATATATATATATATATATATATATATATATATATATATATCTTTACACGATAGCGGCCGTAATTTTGAAGATATTTGAACCAAATTTTATTATGTTATTTCTAGGCCTAATAGTTCGGACAAGTTCGTTAATGGGAAAAATTGGCCCAAGGGGGTGGTCGGGGGAGGGGGCTGAAATTTTAAAACATTTATATCTCGGCCCCTAAGAAGTATAGAGGGAAACTTTGTTGGAATAAATTAGAGTACTCCCTATGGAGTTCACAGTGACACCAACGATTCGGGGGTTCGAGTGAGGGTGGGGGTGGGGGTGGGGGATGAAAATTCGAAACTTTTGAAACCACGTCTTGTGGGGTATCGTTGAAAAGCTCTTGATGAGTACTCTACAAATCACTAAATAGTTTCTTGATAGCTCTCATATGGCGCGAGATTTTAATGTTTGAAAATAATAACACTTAAAAGAATTATTATAATATCATAATTTTGTCTTGTTTAGCGGCTTTGCTAATTTTATTCATTGCTAATCTTGCGCACGGCCTCCCAGAATATTATATCCTATTCTTGTTGTCAAAACAAATGATTGTAGGCTCTTCCTCTTTACCGAATTCAGTTCTTATTACTGCAGGTTTGCCATGCCAAGGCTAAAGAAGAAGAGTGCTATGCAGCGACAATAAATTAAACCAAAAGCACTTCGAAATCTACCTCCGCCTGTAGGCCTGCCTAAAGGGATTTTTTTCTTCAGATCATAAATTTGCCAAGGTAACGATGAAAACAAATGAAATCTTGTTTGTTAGATATATATTGTAAAACACGTAAGCCTATGATATAAATGTGAAAGCAAGCAACTCAGTTAACAGAACCTATGTTTTCACAATTACATAAAATGTAAATAATTGTACGACGAGTGCGGAATGGAAGTAAACATGTGATTGAGCTCGTCGCACTATCGTGAAGTATGCGCTGATGCGTTTAAACAATGAAACGACAGGACACAGTTAGTCAAGGCAAGACATTTTGAATCAAGTGTAGTAGGAGTTATCTTAAAAATTATTTCAGCCAGAGGCATTGAAGTTCTCAATGTAAAGGTCTGGAAGGGTAAGGAAGCTTCTGCATTAAGGCTTTTAAAAATTGAATCTTGGCACATCGGTTTTGTTTGTGTTCCCTCCTTCATAGGAGGAGGTAAAATAGATAACAAAGAAAATAAACTTTTTGGTATTGATAAACTATGGGTTCTTGATATGAGGGTATACGAACGCGTGTAAATGGAATGTCCATCATCCCATACCACGAGCAAATTATCTTGAGGTATGACGTGTTAGGTTCTGCCCTTGAGGGGAGAAGCGGGTTGGGGAACCCTAAACACATTGACAGTTTAAGCTCATTTTGCCTATCTCTGAGTATGGGATATGGGGTTTACCCCTCCACAAGCCCCCTACATCCAGCAAGCCTTTGCCATTCCTCGTGTGTGCCACATCCTCGGTACCTTTATGTTCGCGACGCACCACCAGCAACCTCTTGACTCAGACCAGGAGCAGGATTCTGCAGCGGGAGCTTAGCCTATGCCAGGAAAGGAAACGGGATGATGATGATGATGATGATGAAGGGGAAATCACTTACTCCGGGGTTGAACCCGGGACCGCTTGCATGCCACGCCCTCGCGTTAAGCGGGTTGTCGACCAAAAGCTAAGCTACGCCTCACTAAGCTAACTTAACTGCAGCTAAAGTTGGTTGCCCACCGAAAACTAAGTGAATGCTAATCAGTTGTTAGTGATTTGTTGAGTTGGGCGGACGCTACAACGAAAATGATCAGCACTGGGGGAGAAGACCAATGTCTTGTGGAGGGTGAAACCTATCTTAGCTTACCCAGGGTGGGACTACGTGCACAGCTACCCAGTTGACATAGCTCACTTACTTTCCTTAGTTTAGCTTTGTTTAGTTTGCGGTCGGCACAACTACATATGAAATACCGTGCAGCTATTTGAGCTAAGCCAAGTTAACTTAGCTTAGCTCTTCTAAGCTAACTTAGCTCAGCTCTTCTTAGCTAACTTATATTAGCTCTTCTAAGCTAACTTAGCTTAACTTTTGAAGGTAACTTAGCTTAGCTCTTCTAAGCTAACTGAGCTTAGCTCTTGACTGATAACCGGTTATAAGCTTGAGTCACAGCGACGGCATGAACTCTGACCTCATTACAACCTAATTGGATTCGGGCGAAATAATCCGCATAACGCACCGTCTCTCTAGAACTGATTTAATCTGAAACAGAACGAGAGAAAGAAATTGTGAGTGAAAGGACAGATGGAGTCCAAAGTGATAGGAACTTCGTTACAAAGGAAGGAAATCCCAGTTTGTGTCTTTCAGTTCAATCTTTTAGTTTCTTTTGTGCGGAATAAATAGATCCGCTCTCTCATTGTGTCCGCTCCTGCTGACGTCACCAGGGGCTGGGATTTCAGCTTGTCTTCGGGGTTTAACCTTTTTTCCGTGTCTCGGAATTTATATTTTCCATTACGCAGTCTGACTTTAGCGTGTTTTGTTTCCATCGCCTTCTGTTTCCTGTTTCCATGGAGACATTCTTAGCAAGAGATAATGCAGACCTAGAACTCCGGGGTAAAAATTGAGATATCTTTGAGATCGATGTTCTTTTATTTTACCCTGAAACGTTACTTACTGTAACGCTTTCTGTAGATTTAGGCGAACAGACAGTGAAAATGCCACCTTCAGCTAGAAACCGTATTTTTGTTATAATTTATATTGATCGAGTTTAAAGATATTGTACAATATAAGATAACTAGCTTAAAAGGCCCGGCGTCGCCCGGGTTTTTTATTCTGTAATTAGAAATAAACTTGTGAAGGACTTTCGATTTTCAAACTCTAGGTCCTCATATACGTATTAAAAATTTGAAACGAAGAACGACTTATCACACTCAAACTATTCCCTCAGAAAACGCTTGATAGGCCTATAGCTTTTTATGGCTCATAGAGGATGTCGAATTTTGCATCCCATCACTTGTACACAGCAAGCCTGGTAGGGTTTCAAATATCGTAAGAAGAAACAGAAATTCCAGTAACATAAAATTGTATTGTCTTTGCGGAATATTTTATTTCTCACTCTCATGTTACCATACATCCATTTCAGGGATGAAATTAAAAAGTAATTCCATATCACTTTCATACTTCCCTCTCCAACAAACCTGCGATATAATAATATAAATATTACCATACCTCGTGTTGTATTCTCCATGCCCGGGTAGAGAAAGTTATGTGACCAAGGGCGCCCATATATTTTCTAAGGGGGGGGGGGGCAATTTTTTTATTAATTTATTTTTTCTCGCTTTAACTTCTTGGGGCACTTTGTAACATTATATTAATAATATAATAAGTGCAAAAATGACGTAGCAAGAAAATAATTTCGGGGAGGGTCGAAAGTGCCGGGGGCTTGGGGGAATAGAATGATGATGAGTGTTCTGCCCAAAGGCAGGTCCAGACCCGGGACGAAGCCGTGGGGTGATGACCACGACTCGTCTGAGGTGATTCAGGCAAGGATGATACCGCGGAGATTTGCCATTGCCTCTCGCGGGGAATACCCCCCAAGAAAGGGGGGTCGTGGGTCCACCCCCGAATTTTTTAAAAATATTTAACGAATGAAAATTACATTTTACCCTATTTTAGCACTGGAAAACTAGTTAGCAAATTTGTTTACCATATTCTCAAGACATGCCGACGTAAACAAGAAATCGTAACCTAAGTCGGGGGTCCACCCCCGGAAAATTTTTAAATATTGAGCTAATGAAAATCACATTTTGTGCTATTTTAGCACTGAAAAACTAGGTAGGACATGCCATTGTAATCAAAATATCATTGCCTAAGTCGGGGGTCCACCCCCGGAAAATGTTTAAATATTGAACTAATGAAAATCACATTTTATGCTATTTCAGCACTGAAAAACTAGTTAGCAAATTTGTTTACCATACTCTAAGACTTGGGTGCGCAACTGGTGCACATCGTGTCACTGTGCGGTAAGGGAATTTCTCCCACTACAGTAGCCCTTGACGTCAGTATAAAGCAGTTTCGACGTGACACTGAACATGAAGAACAGGTTTCTTACGTCACAGAAAGGGATGGGAACTAAAACGTTTCCCCTCAGTTGCTCACCTAGGCTCTAAGACATGCCAACGTAAAGAAGCAATTACTACCTAAGTTATAATACTTATTACTATTTAAAAGAAAAGTTAAATAACACATGGAACAATGGAAATAATACCCTACTCATTATGTCATGAAAACAAAATAACTGCTATATCATATTTGACACACCAAAAAACTTGTTTAATTTATTTTTTCTTAAATAGAAAAATTAAATTTTAGGTTTTGATTTTTAAGGGTCCGGACCCCCTAATAAGCTGGTGTCATCCATGGTGTCGATTTGGTAAAACTTCTGCAAACTTTTTATGTCTCTACTGACTTTTAAATAGTTGTCCTAAAATAAAAACACCCGACTATAATTATCAATATACATTTTTCCCTTACCCTGAGAGCTAGGGGGGCCACGGCCCCCCCTGCCCCCGGGTATGGGCGCCCATATATGTTACTGCATCACATTATGCATTAGATGAATTATATCGATAGCTTCTTTAATTTGTCAAACTCCCGTATCATTTATTTCCAAACCTACCTGAGACCAATACCAACAATACACTGTTGTCATGTGAACTGTGATTTGGATTTGATAATTCTGTGTAAAAAGGGATTAAATATTCTCAAAAACACTTAATAGTCAAAATTTTTCAAAATCCTTTCTTAGTGAACACTTACATTATGAAACGAAGGTACTGTCAAAATTCCAAGTCTCTACCTATTATAGTTTAGCTCTACGTTGATTCTCTGTCAATCAGGACAAAGCCTCTTATGTATGTGTGTGTGTATTATCGCCTCGCTCATTTCGTTGACAGTTAACATCAAAGAAGTCGCCGCCCGACCTCGCCGCTTGGCGTAGATGCCACACTGCATAGTGTTAGAAAAGAGAGCGGGAAGATGTAGATGCAGCAAAACACTTACAGCCTTACTAATAAAAGCTGCTTATACCTGCGTTGAACGGTTGTTGGGTTGTTCACCGTGCAAGTTCTGCATAAGCCGCATTACCAATAATCGGGGTGTAACTGCCGAGTTTACACCGGGTTTGTACGTCCTACGTCATCAAATACGTCACTCTAGTTGTGACGTTACTAGCCCCAGGCTATGAAGGGACTGCTGAACGCCATCTATCGGTGTAGCGGGCAAACAAAGATGGATCGTCTGCAGACTAATTTGTAGTTTCAGTATTTCATTATACTGTTTTCAGAAAGCTGTAATCATGGGTACAAGTATGGAAATATGTCCCGCAAACAAGGAACAATGTTTATAATTCCGCAAAAGCAGCTCAGAATATGCGTAGCCTCAAAATTCAATCTCAGACATCTACGAAACAACTGGCTGTTACGGATATCGGCCATCTTGATTATTTACGTCAAGTTTATACAAGGGGGCCAGGCTGTGTAAAGGTTGCACACATTCAGCCTTATGCAAAGATTATTAGTACACTTTTTCTCCTCAGCTCTGTATATTCCTGGTGTAAATGTTACAACTGGATTATTAGTAAGACTGTATGGCTACGTGGCAATAATGAGAGAATTGGCAACACGAATTCAGTCAGCGGTTTCTTTTCAGAAAACCTTTTACAGTAACAAGCATTGTAATATGAGAACAAAGCGAGCCGCCCGTCAACGTTATGAGCGAGATAATGTATAGCCTATAAGATAAAATATAACAATGTGGAACTCTTCTCTTAACACTGAAGATTTATTTTGCGCAAAATATAAACAATATAATTCTCTATCACTTCAAAATGCTCTTCTGGATTTTGACTTATCATTAAATCAGTAGGGCCTACATAGGATTTCTTCACAAAATGTTACATATTCCTTATGATTTGGCTTAGTTTTTAGTTTGTCTTGTTAAATTAGGCCTAATTGTATTTATTACAAATCATTCATTCATCTCCTTCTCAATCCTCACACATTCATTTATTGTATTGAATTTTTACATTGTACAACACTTATTTTGCCGATGAGGTCGTTGGAGTTTTTCAATTGGCCTAATCCATCTGGTGGCACTATGGCCCTGGAGTCGATTCAGCATCCAACAGAAATGAGTACCAGGAGCAATCCTGGGATAAAGGCGGCCGGTGCGTAAGGCTGACAACCTTACCACCTTCATGTGCCGAATGTCTAAAAATCTGGGAGGCTCAACCTCCTGGAACCCTCTGGGCCTCCATGGCCTGTAATAGGGAACACACAACACTTATTGGTGAAACTACGCAAACTGTAATTGGGATTTATTCCTGTAGTTGGCGGAATAAATAATTAAATTAAATGAAATTAAAACAAATTAAATTAAGATCACCGGAATTATTGGTGAAATTAATCAAATAATACTCTTTTTGTTTGGGAATACTATAATGCGCTTATTACGTGTGACACAACAATATCACGATGACACTCATTTCGACACTTTCTCATTTCGACATCGTTGTGGTATCGATTATTATCGAACACGTAACATTCTTGAGACCTTGAGAGTACCAGCTGAAATATGCATAATAAGTAGCCTGAATGTAAAATAAAATGGGAAAAAATAAATTTAAGTCGCACCTTGGGATAAATGTGCCCACCCACCACACCCTCGCGATGCACTTTCTTTTATACGACGATCTAGCGAATTCTTCTGTCCTCATATTACGAAGAAACTCGTGATTGGACGTTGGTGGTGTGACGTCATACCGCTAAACAAAAGGTGACAGGCTGACTAACCTCTGGAAGATATAATATGACACATTTTCGAAACCTACAAACAGTACATTATTCGAAAATGCAAGGGCGCTTCGCTTCGGCTGCCGCCTCCGCTTCGCGCACTTAACTATATGGTTAGTGTTATGCATTATTTATTTATGCAGAGGTGATTGTGGTACGGTTGGGAGTGCCGAGTGAGCTAGCGGGTTGTCATTTTGGTGCAAGGGTTGGTAGCTGGTATTTGGTACGGTCGGGAGTGCCGAGATAACAAGCGTGTGGTCGCCATAGCAACGCAGTGGTCGGAGCATAAGGGGTGACTTACATTTTTCTTTTGCCTATTTTTGTTACTAGTCTTAATCAGTCTACTAGTCTTAATTAGTTACTAGTCTTAATTAGTCTTAATCAGTCTCATTTTCTAGCACAGACGACAGTAGTCTGGATTTTGATCAAATATTTGATGGTAGCATACACACGTAGGTCAAATATTGAAATAATACTTCAAAATAAACAAATAAACTAATTAAAACGATGACAGAACGTCAGGCACACTAAAAAAATGGTTATTAAGCACCAGAATAATACTTTATGAGGTTGTGTGGTGGACGGGAAAATGTGTGTCCGTCCGTCTGTCTGTCTGTCCGTATGTCTGCAGTTGCCATAACTCAAATACGCTTTATCGGATTTTTATGAAACTTTGTAAACGCATTTATAACGTCCATTGGAAGAAGTATATTGATATTGGACCAAATCGGTTGACCAGTACCAGAGAAATGCCCAATTTAGTGCCTATTTTATGGTAATATGTTAGACTGAATTTGCCAAATCGAAATCAGTTCTCATGAAAACACATTGTTTTACATTGTTCAAATATGGCTTTGGAAGTTGCAATACAGTTAGCTTTGACAAATAACAATACCTACATATTCCTTCGCATATGCTTATCAAACTACGCCTTTGTTCTTCCGTAAGCCCTGCGTAATGAATCGATCTGGAGATTAATTCGGATATCGTTTACAAAAATAACTTATTTTCTGGGTATCATAATTGCAATTATTAGACTACTGATTAAACAATAGTATATTGCGATACAAGTGCCGTAAGCGGTGCATACGGATCGAGGAAAGAGTTTGAAAAAACGAGGTGCTTGCGCCAAGTTTTTTCAATTTCCGAGATCTGTTATGCGCTTACGGCATGAGTATTGCATGCTATTTTTGTACGATCATTATTTATATCAATTTAATTATATTAATTGAGATATTAGCTGAAAAATATTATGTATATACATTATTGGAAATAGATGTCATATTTCAGAAAGTGATTCGCATGTGTTGGTTGTTATGAAAACTGAATATTTGTCCTGTTCAAGTCGCCACAAACTAGGGGGGCCTTGGTTCCGGTCTTCCAAAAAGGCTTGTATTATGATGATTTTACTTGCGGCACTTGTGCTTTTTGTAATTTTTACCGCACGGAGATTTCTTTTGTTTTCATAGCAACCAGATGGCGTGCGGGAATGTCAAGTTACGATCCACGGCAACAATATTCGTAAGTACCACTAATTAGTTACGTCGTGCAAAAAAGCATTTTGGCACTTTCTTACATCAGTTTACCTGATGTTATTTCCTCTAGATGTTCCTTCGGTACGGCTAAAAATACCTTTTCACCCGTACGAAGGACGGGCAACCGCGTAGTAAATGATAATTTTATTTTAAATAGACTACCGGTGGTAACCATGGAGATTAGCATGGGCCTTCTAGATCTCTTCATGACTGTACGAGTAATAATAATTACATTACTTTTCAATCCGGCATGAACAAAGAGCAATTACCTCGCAAAGAGGATAATCTGATTACATGCTAAGAGCTTTCTAAACTTGCGCGATGCGAGTTTGTTTTAATAAGACCATCAGGTACTCCTTCATGACGTCATTATAGTTCAAGATGATGACTATAGTTGACAGTAGACTTCTGCTTTCTCTTTCCAACTGCAATGTGGAGCATTTCAGTACATAACTGCAATAAGTTGGCTTACCGTCATTTTTTACTCACTTTACATACGAGGCGAGTCCATAAAGTAAGTTCCCCTGGGGCTGTTTACAGAAACAAAACACGATTTCATGGACATATATATTCCAACAGATACAGCAAGTGTTCAGCTATTTTTCAACATATCGCCAACGCAACTGAAACATTTGTCGTACTATGGAACCAACTTTTGAACACCTGTGTCGTAGAAGTCTGCCACCAGGGATTTCAACCACTGTGTGACATCTCCGCCTCTCTGTCATTCCCAGTCATTCCAGGTCATTTCTTTAGGTGTAGGAAAAGATGGAAACCACTGGGAGCGAGGTCCGGGCTGTATTGTGGATGTTGAAACACCTCCTAGCAAGTCTCCTGCAGAAGTTCGGCTGGGAGGTGTTTAAACAATCACCCTAAAGCCCGGACCTCGCTCCCAGTGATTTCCATCTTTTCCTACACCAAAAGAAATGACCGGGAATGAGAGGGAATGACACAGAATGACAGAGAGGTGAAGGTGGTTGTCACATAGTGGTTCAAATCCTGTCGGCAGACTTCTACGACACAGGTATTCAGAAGTTGGTTCCATGGTATGACAAATGTCTCAATTCCGGTGGTGAATGTGTTGAAACACACCTGAACACTGGCTGTGTCTGTTCCAATAAATATTTCCTTGAAATTGTGTTTTGTTTCTGTAAACGGCCCTAGGAAAACTTACTTTGTGGACGCGCCTTGTACAGTTTTAGCATATAAAGAAATTTAGTCAAGCGCACCCCTGAAAGAGTAGATGATGAGATTACAATTAAAGATAAACTTCATAGACATAAGATTATATATATATATATAAAATATATATATATAAAATATATATATATATATATTTTAACACTAGGTATTTAGAACAATTCTATTATTCAATCTGAATCCATAATTGCTGCCATTATTAAAACAAAGAGATGTGAAACATCTGACTTCAGTTAATCGCCTTGAATGTGACATTTTAACTATGTGTGTACTAATTGTTTTCTACAGGGAGGCCCAATGAACTATGAACCGGCTGCGCGGTGTTTTCCAGTCCTTGATGGCAGCGGGCGTTGCCGTCTGCAGCTATTATACAGAAACCATACAACAATTTCCTTAACTATTAAGCACTTCTTTCGGGCTTGTAGGCCGTGTTCTATTTGACATTTCTGTGCCAAACGTTTCGTCCGCGACTGCGGCGGACATCCTCAGTGGCGGTGGAGTCTCGGGCGAAGCGTTCTGGTCGGCGGCTGGCTGTTGACTGAGTTGTCACCATGCTCTGCGGCAGTATTTATAGTCCTTGGAGTGGGGCAGGGATTTCGTGCGCTAACTTCCGATTGGTCGGCGATGAGTGAGTTAGTGTGTGAATTGGTTGGACCGGGGCAGGCATCTCTGTTTCCAAATGGTTTTTTCTTGGTATTAGCTAATACTGGAAACCAAATTGAATGAAGTTTAACACCTTCCTCTTTTCTGTTAAAGTTGTTGGGATGCTTATGGATCTCTATTGCCTCTCGTTGTAACCTGGTATGATAATGATTAATGGTGGACAGTATTTCAGTTTCTTGAAACAAGATGTCGTGTTCTCCGTCGGCAAAAGCATGCTCAGCCACTGCAGATTTCTCTGTATGACCCAAGCGGCAGTTCCGTTTGTGTTCGGCAATGCGGGTCTTAACACTGCGCTGAGTCGTGCCAATATAAACTGAACCACAAGAACAGCGGATTCTGTAGACACCTGCCGTCATTAATGGCTCTCTGCGATCCTTTGCTGACCGGAAAAGATTTCGTAACTGAGTGGTGGGTGTAAATATGGTCTTGATATTATGTTGCTTCAAAATCTTGGCAATCCGGTCCGTAGTATTTCTCAAATATGGCAATGTAATCTGTTTTGTTTTTACACCGTCACAAATGCTGCGTGTACTATTATTCGGGCGTAGTGCTCTCTTTACTTCACGAGACGAGTATCCATTGGCCTGTAGAGCATTATCTATGTGGCGGAGTTCCGCGTGTATATTATTGTCTTCACATATGCGGTTGGCACGGTCGACGAGTGTTTTCATCATTGCTCTCTTTTGGCTAGGATGGTGATTTGACATTTTGTTTAAATATCGGTCTGTGTGGGTGACTTTGCGAAAAACTCTATGACCCAGGGACCCGTCTTCTTTCTTGTTTACTAGTACATCTAAAAATGCCAGTTGTCCATTCTGTTCTTTTTCCATGGTGAACTGTATTCGATTGTGGATATTATTCAGATGTTGACGAAATCCTTCTAGCTTTTCCTCCCCCTGGCTCCAAATGACGAAGGTATCGTCGACGTAACGAAACCAGCATCTGGGTTTGTGTGGTGCAGTACTTAGTGCTGAGGTCTCGAAACTCTCCATGTACAGGTTAGCCACAATCGGGCTTAGAGGGTTCCCCATAGCTACTCCATCCTTCTGTTCATAAAATTCACCATTCCATAAGAAATATGTAGTGGAGAGTACATGATGAAAAAGTTTTATAATGTCTTCTGTGGTTTCCTTATTTACTATGGTACCAGTACCCGAGACGTTAAGTTTGCTGCGAGATTTATTCCCAGAAGACATTATAAAACTTTTTCATCATGTACTCTCCACTACATATTTCTTATGGAATGGTGAATTTTATGAACAGAAGGATGGAGTAGCTATGGGGAACCCTCTAAGCCCGATTGTGGCTAACCTGTACATGGAGAGTTTCGAGACCTCAGCACTAAGTACTGCACCACACAAACCCAGATGCTGGTTTCGTTACGTCGACGATACCTTCGTCATTTGGAGCCAGGGGGAGGAAAAGCTAGAAGGATTTCGTCAACATCTGAATAATATCCACAATCGAATACAGTTCACCATGGAAAAAGAACAGAATGGACAACTGGCATTTTTAGATGTACTAGTAAACAAGAAAGAAGACGGGTCCCTGGGTCATAGAGTTTTTCGCAAAGTCACCCACACAGACCGATATTTAAACAACATGTCAAATCACCATCCTAGCCAAAAGAGAGCAATGATGAAAACACTCGTCGACCGTGCCAACCGCATATGTGAAGACAATAATATACACGCGGAACTCCGCCACATAGATAATGCTCTACAGGCCAATGGATACTCGTCTCGTGAAGTAAAGAGAGCACTACGCCCGAATAATAGTACACGCAGCATTTGTGACGGTGTAAAAACAAAACAGATTACATTGCCATATTTGAGAAATACTACGGACCGGATTGCCAAGATTTTGAAGCAACATAATATCAAGACCATATTTACACCCACCACTCAGTTACGAAATCTTTTCCGGTCAGCAAAGGATCGCAGAGAGCCATTAATGACGGCAGGTGTCTACAGAATCCGCTGTTCTTGTGGTTCAGTTTATATTGGCACGACTCAGCGCAGTGTTAAGACCCGCATTGCCGAACACAAACGGAACTGCCGCTTGGGTCATACAGAGAAATCTACAGTGGCTGAGCATGCTTTTGCCGACGGAGAACACGACATCTTGTTTCAAGAAACTGAAATACTGTCCACCATTAATCATTATCATACCAGGTTACAACGAGAGGCAATAGAGATCCATAAGCATCCCAACAACTTTAACAGAAAAGAGGAAGGTGTTAAACTTCATTCAATTTGGTTTCCAGTATTAGCTAATACCAAGAAAAAACCATTTGGAAACAGAGATGCCTGCCCCGGTCCAACCAATTCACACACTAACTCACTCATCGCCGACCAATCGGAAGTTAGCGCACGAAATCCCTGCCCCACTCCAAGGACTATAAATACTGCCGCAGAGCATGGTGACAACTCAGTCAACAGCCAGCCGCCGACCAGAACGCTTCGCCCGAGACTCCACCGCCACTGAGGATGTGAGGAGTGGTCTGAGGTAGCAGGCAGCAGAGCAGTGAGCATCTGAGTTTCCGGGACTACTGAGCTCTTCAGCTAGCGGAGAGGGAAGCCTCTACTACCGACTACTATTGGTTCAGCGCAGCCCGCGTGAACTAAGAGTTCTTCTTAGAACTCATCGTCTGCCCTTATCAGGGCTTTCTGAAGAGCTTTACCTTATCCCCTTGGCCTTCCTTACCTAACCTTCCGTCGTAGCAGTTCTTTTGAGAACTGTACGAACGGCCCTTTTCAGGGCGGATACAAAAGAGCTTGCTTGTTGCAACCTTCCCTTGCCCTACCCACCATTTCTTCTTTTCTTTAGGTCGTCGCAGCTACCTGTGGCCCGGCATGGCCGGTCCACCGGACCCCATGGCGTTCTTTCAGAAGAACTTCTCGCGGATTCCTCTGTCTTTACGAGACCAGCTGGCGACTGTGATGAAGGACCTCTACCAGGAGCAGCAGAGACTGATGAAGAGGACTCCTGCCACGAAGAAGCCCGCTAAGGCAACCGCCAAAGCGGCATTGAGGCCGAGCGAACGACCCACTGGCATTGTGCCAGCTGGGCAGCAACCTGGTTCGTCCGGGGTAGTTGCGAAGGCCACAGCCAAACGCAAGGCCACTGAGTTAGGTTCGCCTAACTCTGCTGGTTCAATGGAACCAGCCACCCGGCGCCCGGCTATTGGGCCACTGTCCATAACCGGGAATGCGTCCCTGACTGTGGCTGAAAACAGCGCTCAAGGTCTAGAGGTCTCCGCGACCTCTCCCTCCGTGGGCGAACAATCCACCTCGTGTGGAAGCCAACTGGGTCCTACCCAGGAAAGAGCACCGTATGCCGCGGTCTTGCAAGCCCGGCATACAGCTCCTAACCAGGCATGTGGGCCTAACACCGCTCAAGCCAAGGCCTCTGGTTCTTTACCAGATGCCGCAGAGTCGATGGACTCTGCACTAGGGCGCTCGCGCAGCGAGTCCGGCGGTCCATTAGGCACGCCTCTTGGCACCACACCCCACGCCCAAGCGGATGTTGCTGCCATTCCCGCAGGGAAGCTCCGCAACAAAGTCCCCGTGTATGTCACTGGTGTGACAAACACTCGCAATTTTTTGAGATGGCTGCGAGAAAAGACTGGTGGTAACGGCACAGCGGCTATGCGGGGCGATGCTCTTATGCTAGTTCCGGATACTGCCGACTGTTTCCGAGCCACCATCTCTGCTCTCCGCGCCATCGAACCGGAGAAGGGAGTCAGGTTTCATACCTACTCCCTGCCGGAGGAGCGGTCTGTGAGACTGCTTCTGAAAAACCTAGGGCGTCGCATGCCAACAGAGGATGTTCGCGAGGAACTCATTGCACTTGGAGTTCCCGTGCTCTCTGTACTGCAACTTCGGTCGCAGCGGCGCGACCCCGATCCCCAAAAGGATAGGCCCTTAACGCCACACTTTATTGTGACAGTGTCGCGTGGACCCTCGGTAGCAAAGGTGAGAGCCTTAACCACATTGTGTGGTCTCCACATAACAGTGGAAGCTTACCACGCTCCGAGCGGCCCTCTACAATGCCGCAACTGCCAACGCTTTGGTCACACAAAGCGTAATTGTGGTTACACTCCAAGGTGTGTCGCTTGTGGCGGAGACCACCCCTCAGGGGGTTGTAGTACGCCCAAGGAGGCCCTGAGGTGCTGTAACTGCAACTCCTCTCACACTGCCAACTATAAGCGTTGCAGTAAGTGGAAGGAAGTTAAAGGGGCAGCGGCGAAGCGCACTAAGGCGGGGCCCAGAGCTTCTGGGAACTCACGCACCACTTCTGCTGTGCCAAAAGGCATTGCACCCAGTCTCTCCTCTGAGCAGGAGAAGCTTGGCCCAGGTTGGAGCCATGTCACCGAGCGGGGGCGTATTGTCCAGGTCCAGCAACCCACACCACCACCCCAATCCTCTAGCGACTCAGGTGCATCACAGATGCCACCTGTTAGCAATCCAACTGTTCTGGAACCCGCACCTACCACTCCAGACAGCTATATCGAGAAGTTGAGTCAACTTATCGACGACCTTCCTATGGAAGCTAGTTTTGAGGTGACAAAGTGTCTACTTAAACAAGCTCCATCCCTTCCCACTGGGGATGCCCGTCCCAAGGCAGTCCTCAAAGTTATCGCCCTTTTCCTAGCTGGATATGGCAGTACAAACTAATGCAAGGAGCGCACGGCCCTTCTTGAGGCTCGCTTACTGGAACGCCGATGGAGTTCACAGCAAGAAGGCGGAACTGGAGATATTCCTCAGTCATCATGGCATTGATATATGCCTCCTGAACGAGACTCACCTTCGGGAGGGCTTGCGATTTCGACTAGCAAATTACGTTTGCTATAGAAATGACAGACTCACTCAGGGGGGTGGCACAGCGATCCTTGTCCGAAAGGGCATTGATCATTGCACCGTGCCGGTCTCGGGTCTGCAGCAACTGGAAGCCACTGCCATTCACGTTGTGATTGCAGGTAGGCCTATCAAACTCGTGGCTGTCTATTTATCTCCAACCCGGAACATGATAGATGCAGATCTGACCGAGTGTCTTGGGGGCGGACTACCTGTGATTTTAGCAGGTGATCTCAACGCCAAGCACACGGATTGGAACTCAAGGACTAACAATGCCAGGGGCTTGCAACTGGAAGAGTATGTAACTGGGACTTCCTGTATCGTCCATGGACCGGATGAACCTACAACCGATCCTTACTGTACCACACACTCTCCCGATGTACTTGACATAGTGGTTGTCAAGGACCTCACACTACCAGTGAGTCTGACTGTGTGCCCAGCTCTCAGCTCAGACCACCTGCCCGTCCTTGTCGACCTCCAAGGTCGAACATCCTTCGCAACCCTTCCAGACAGGCCAGACGTTAGACGAGTAGATTGGACTAGCTTCCAGAACCACTTGCAATGCAGACTCCCGGGGAATCCCGTGGTAAACTCCGAGGAGGATATTGATGCTAGGATTGAGGATTTGTCCAAAGCGATTACGGAAGCTCTGGAGGCATCAGCACCAAAGAGTCGACCGAAAACCTGTTTACGACCTTCAATACCGCCGGCAATTCTCTCTGATATTCAGAAGAAAAACCGGCTGAGAAGGGAGTGGCAGGCAACTAGGGACACCGCTATCAAGGCCCAAGTTAATAGGCTCCAGCGGTCTATTAGCTATGAGCTGAAGAAGTGGAAGAACGGCGTTTGGTCTGAGACGCTCTCATCCTTAAACGTAGAGGATCAGTCCCTTTGGAAGGTTACAAAGAGGATGATGCGGATCTCTGATCCCACACCCCCCTTACGAGTGCCAGGAGGACTCGCTCTATCAGATTCTGAGAAAGCTGAGGCCCTGGCCAACAATCTTGAATCTCAATTTACGCCGGTTGACGATCCTTCGGATCCTGCCGTGATTGAGCTGGTTGAAAGGGAACTGACTTCGTTTGAGTTTGCTCCTTCAAGTCAACCCGAATTAACTACTCCATCAGAGATCGTCAAGGCTATAAAAGAGCTCAAGCTTGGTAAGGCTCCGGGCCCTAGCGGTATTCCCAATAGGGCCCTGAGGAACCTCCCAAAACGGGGAATCACCTACGTCACCAAGATTTTTAATTCGGTCCTTAAGAGGCAATATTTCCCACCTGCATGGAAACATGCCAGGATTGTCTCTATCCGGAAACCCGGAAAGGATCCGACACTTCCATCGTCTTATAGACCCATAAGTCTTCTTGATTCGGTGGGGAAGCTCTTCGAGAAAATTCTGCTGAGCAGAATCCTAAGGCACGTCAACAGGCACAGCGCTATTCGTGATGAGCAGTTTGGGTTCAGACCCAAACATAGCACGACTCAGCAGATAGCCCGCCTGGTTGAGAGAGTCAAGAGGAACTCTGACGAAAAGCGACTAACCGGCGCGGTATTCCTTGATGTGGCCAAGGCCTTTGACACAGTTTGGGTCAAAGGTCTCCTATACAAACTCCTTCTCCTCAACTTCCCTTATTACCTGGTGAAAGTTATCACCTCCTACCTTACCAATAGGACGTTCGTAGCGTCCTTCCAGTCAGCCACATCTTCACGTCGTTTCATGCGAGCTGGAGTTGCTCAGGGGGGACTGGTCTCCCCTGTCCTCTTTAGCCTGTATGTGAATGACATGCCCACACCACACCGCCACGTCGACTTGGCGCTTTATGCCGACGACACTGCGCTTTTGGCAACGTCGAAACGGCCTGCACTAATCGTCAAGTATCTCGAGACATATCTCAAAGAGCTAGAGTTCTGGCTGACAAAGTGGCGAATTTCCATCAACGTCACTAAGAGCGCAGCTTTGCTCTTCACTGGAAGGCAAAGAACGGCGCCGCCTAGGCCTGTAGAATTTTTCGGAGAGCCAATCGAATGGGTCGAAACAGCCAGATATTTGGGGGTAACCCTGGACAAAAGGCTGACCTGGAAACCCCACGTTAACCAGGTTAGACGAACAGCCATGCAACGGCTTGGAATCTTATCCCCTCTGCTTAACGGCAGAGGAGGACTTTTACCTGCGAATGGAGCGCTGCTCTATAAGCAACTCATCCGACCTCTGCTAGACTATGCCAGTCCAGCTTGGAGGTCCGCAGCACGCACGCATGTCGCAAGACTACAAGCCGTGCAGTCGAAATGTCTTCGCCTCGCTACGGGCGCACCTTGGTACGTCAGTAACAGGCAGATCCATGAAGACCTAAAGGTTCCACTACTTGCCACACACATCAGAAGCCTTGCACAGAGTTTCGACTCCAAGCTTCAAGATGCTGAGTACCCTTTAGTACGGCAACTTGGAAAGCGCCTGCGCTTCCCAGGGGACGATTAAAGTCGTCAGAATTTTTGAGGCCTTCAGCCTAAAATACCCCTTCCCAATACGTATAAGCCTTCAGCTGACACGTATCCCAACTGGTTGGTTCAACCCCTACCAGGCATTATAGAATGGAGGACCATGACCAAATCCCCTTTGCCAGTTCCGACCAGGGTTTTCCGTGGTTTTCCCTGGTTGTAAGGTGAATACCGGAACTTAAACAAAAAAGGGCCACGGCCCGAACCCTAATTCATTGCAGTTGCCCTGCATAGGTTCAAGTCCTATGCGAAACACCGTTAGCGTAAGCAAATTTAAGTTATAGGATAGGAACCCGTTTTCATTTCCAGCAATGCATTTCGTATGCAGGTATGGAATCGGAGTCGAGATCATCGCATTGCGGGCTTCGCCCGCAATGCTCTGATCTCAGTTAGCTTATTTGGTCTGGTCTGGTGACAACTCAGTCAACAGCCAGCCGCCGACCAGAACGCTTCGCCCGAGACTCCACCGCCACTGAGGATGTCCGCCGCAGTCGCGGACGAAACGTTTGGCACAGAAATGTCAAATAGACCACGGCCTACAAGCCCGAAAGAAGTGCTTAATATTGACTCCGGCCGTGAAAGCCTACAGTGTTTTATAATTTCCTTAACTATTCTTAGAAAATCGTTATTTACCAAATTTGAAAGAAGGTGCTAAAACTGGCCACCGTTGTTATCCATACATTTTTGCACTCATTAAGAAAGCATCCATCAACCGCAGTAATTCACTTCCTGGCGGGTATTTTGTTTTAACTGTGTCTTGTATATTTTAGGTTTTAACTTACCCTACAGAAAAAATTCACAGGAGTTAGGACGGGGGACCGAAGGATCACAAATATGTACTAATGAATTCTAGTCACTTTAGACATAGAAAAGGCCTACGATGCACTTAATAGAGAAACTACAGACAGGCATAAGATGCTGAGAATGTTAAATGCCTCTAATTTCAGTTTCAAGTAGGCTACTAGTAGATTATCAGTAGGCTTCAGATGTTTATGACATGTCATATTTTATCTTGAACTCCATTCTCGCCGCAAACACAAATTAAACACGATTTGCACATTTATTATCCTAATCGGACCGTTTTTATTACGGATATAAAGTTATATTTTGGTTATTTTTGTGGTCTTAGTAACATTTTAGCCATATCTGTAATTTAACGTCATATTTCAGTTATAAATTCGGTAACGGAGGAAACTTATACAGTATATGTACTACATGGCGAGTTAAATTCGAAATTTATTTAATTAATTTAATGTTTATGCTCAATTAATACTAATTTAAATTTAAAAGTTAATGAAATTGTTCATATTTTATAGGGACACGCAAGATCTACAAAATATTACGAGTATTTGAAGTTGATGAAACGAGCAAACAAGAGCAAATTCTTAAAAAAATAATACAAGTAAAACTGTAAATCACCAGAATTATATAAAAAGTGGTTATCTGATTGAATTCATGTGATGTGAGAATTTAGTGTCTTTAAACGTTTTAAATTGGAACATTTATTTTTTAAAAATACATTACTTTTTTAGGTCATATTTAAACATTTTTAAGGGCATATTTGCAATCATATTTTCCACTTTTTAGGTCATAAACATCCGAACCATAATTATCAGTTATGAAATAGAACTGACAAATTCCACTTGGAATGTGGTTGAAAAATTTGTTTTTCGTTGACGTTTGTGTATGACATAGTAGTGAACGTTATTGCGATAGTTCTGTAATTTTTGGTATAGGATATTTTTGACTTGCGAATAGGTATTGATGCCATGTTGATAGGAAAGTATTAATTATTGATCCCTATCTGATCACAAGCTGGTTAGACAGACAACGCCGCCCTAAGGTAGTTGCTTTAAAAATTCGAAAAGAACCTGGGCCAGGACTCTTGTTTTTACAACATAAAAGGGCGTATTATTCTTTTCCCGTATGTATTGTATGTATGTATTTTGGCCCCTGAAAGGGGAAGGAGGGTTGGGACTACCCTAAGCACTTCAGCCTTGCGGCTCATTGTGCTAACCTCCGGAATGGAATGATTTGCAAGCCCAACGGTCCCTCGACAACAGAGCCCACCGCGAGCCCCCACGGACCTCCCCTACGTCCAACAGATACCTCTACCATGCCACGTGTGCCGCTGCCTCGGTACCTCTTATAGAGCTCCCAGGTTGGCAGCACACCAGCCAGCAACTTCAGGACCACAAGCCACGGGGAGGACGGGAGAGGCCCACAGCAGGTGCTGGGGGCGAGGGAAAGGAAACGGGATGATTATGAGGGGGAGTTTGAAGATGAAATGGAGAGTGTTGGTGGAATGAGAGGGGGAAACGGGACCCCAAAGGTCATGGCTTCGTCCACCACGAATGACACGCCCGCCAGGCCCGGGAATGAACCCGGGACCGCTAGCAAGCCAGTCCCACGCGCTAAGCATGAGCCACCGCGACTTCTTTTCACGTACTAATTGGATCGTTTTAAACATAGTTGATATTTCGTTAATAGTTTGTGAATCAACAGGCAGACTTAATGATCGAGGGCTTACAGCAAAAAGGTATTAAAGTTTTTGGAGAAAACTCAGTTTTAAAGTTTGAATGTTTATGAACAACCAGGTTATCAATTTAATCGCCTATTCATTTAGCAATTAAATAACACATCTATTGGTTAATTTTAACACATCAAAATTATGTTTCCTTAATTCTTATAGGGCCCAACTTAATGAAATAATATGAGTACAAGGAAAAGGCATTAAGTCCAAAAATGCAAAAAGATAGGTTATTACTGGTATGAATTACAACAAATTGTGCAATATATAGATGGAAAACAAACTTAGCTCCACCAAATTGTTAATTAAATGTTTTTGAAGTATGTAATTATGATTTTACTTTTCAGAAAGTACATGAACACTGTCCACTAACATCCTAACAATCTTCTTCAGACTTATCACTTGCTCCATCTTCCACAGCAGGTTCTGGAATCTTGTCAGTTACAGTGCTTGATGATCAGCATGATCAGTTACCGAATTAAATCATTCTGCCTGTAGATAATGTTATATTTGATATTTAGGTATAGAGGCAAAAGGTATGTAGTGGACTTAATTATTTTTTCCTGAAAACACTCTGTGTGTAATGGACGTAGGGGTTTGTGATAGTTTCATTGCTCAGGAACTAAGGGGTAGGACTTAGTTCGTTTCCCCTTAGTTCGTACATAGAGCAAAATCTGTTGTATTTATTATCAATAATAACTCATTTTTTTGCTTCTTTGGACTTTTCCATGTAAGCCCAGGTGATAATGATTGACATAGGCTATTGTTCGAAGCTTTAACAAAATATATTTGCCATTTCTTCGGAATTGGTTATATTATTTCTGTCGTCAGAATTTACGAATGTAAACCATAACTCTTTCCTTTTAATTTCTTCATTTTATTCCACAAAACTGACTGAGGTGTTTTGTCGGTTAAAGAAGAATAAGGAAAAGTCAAGTTTATTTCTTGTTTTGTTTCGAATTCCGACGTGTTTCTTTTATTTTTAATATTAAGAAAATATTTGATCGGGTCAAAATAAATTAATAGGACAATTATCTCAAAGATGAATTAATTTTATTTTCTCACTTGTCTTTATGCAGATGGTTATGTAAGCCTACTATCTGGAGGGGATCTTTTAAGGTATTTATAGACAGTAAAACTGAAATAGCGAGTTTGAGTAGTTTGAAGATGGATATACAAGGGTGGATCGAAAAGTAACGCACAATGTATATACTGTATATATTGTAAAAATTATATATATAATAGGTACAATTACAAACAAATGCACACATGAAGGGACATATTTTGTCTACTTTTCTATATAGTCGCCAAGTTTCTCAAAACATTTCTCCCATTGCGATACCAGTTTCAAAATACCCTGTTCATAGAATTCCGTTAGGTCCGAGTATAGAAATCTGCGGACTGCTGTTTTCACTTCTGCATCTGACGCAAAGCGATTACCGGCCAGGAATTTCTTCATGGGACCAAACAAATGACAGTCCGACGAAGCCAGGTCTGGACTGTATGGAGGATGCTGAAGCACCCCCCAACAAAATTGGGTAATTTTCTCACGAACAGCTTCAGCATCATGGGGCGAGCATTGTCGTGAAGAAGTTTGACATCATCAGCATGAATGTTACAGTGTTTGTCACGAAAGACCTTAGCCCATAAAAATCGCACTACACCTCGCTGCTCTTCACAAGTGGACGATAGTAACATGCGCGCCATATTTGTTGCATAGTTCACGCTTCTCTCGCTAGAGCTACACATGAGAATAAAATAGCGTCTGTAGCGGAAGCTTTAAACTCCATCTTGCTGAAAGTTCAACATCCCAGCTGCCATACCAATTCAGGAAGAAAATTATTGTGCGTTACTTTTCGATCCACCCTCGTATATGCATTCGTGAACCACATATTATTGTCTCTCATAATATTCTAGTTGGAAGATGTTCTGTGTACACTAAGTAATTGATCCCCATGTACCAAATAATATTTCAAGAACTTCCCAGTTCTTTAACGGGATATTTTAGTTACAATTCGGTTCATAATGCCTCTTTTCGGCATCAACATCAACAGCCTGTCAGGCTCAGATCTACTACTCGGAACCAAAACAATGATCTTGTATTTTCTATCAATCAATCGGTACCTTTAATGGAACCTTCAGATGACGTAAAGGTTACTTTCTTAATTATACCTCAAACTAGTTCGTCAGCGATATTTTTTCCCGGGGCTCTTGTGCCGATTATTTCTAAAAAGTTCCCCTTTATGGCAAAAGCCCAGCACTAGCGTAATTAAAAATCTAAAAAAAGTACGAAATCCGTCTACTAGCCAACATATGAACGCGAATCAACAAATTCTGTTGGACATAGGAGAAAATCGAGTGTATATTGCAGGGTGGATTTTTCTCTGTGTTCCAGAGGGGGTGAGTTTAGACAATAGAGTTTCATTTAACTCCATTCTCCTCGACTCTCTCTCAGATATATTCTCGTTTTCCGGCGCGAAATTAAATAGCCTCAGTACCCTGGCTTGAAAAATGTCTTCCCTTAACAGAAAAACACTGAGCTTTGTAGTCCCAGCCAAGTCGCCATGAGAATAAAAAGGAAATACAGAATCAAACATGGCGACAGAAGCGTTGCCAGATTTATGGTGGACATTTTCGAAACTATTTAACACGAATCATTTATACTCATTGTCTGTGTCGAAATTCTTTATAGCCTATTTCATCGCCATCAAAGCTATCATGTTGCTTCTCGAATTTATCCTCTCATCAGACCCTAAATAAAATCAGGTAAACGGATGTAACAAAGTGCCAGAATCCTTTTGTTAATCAGTGATGATTACAATTATGATATGCAGGAAAGAAGGGGTTTTTGTGTGTAATCTATCACAGAGTTAAGCTCCAGATCGAATCATTAAGCAGGACAGAACGAAGGTCTAAAGTTTGATACTTAACCTTAATTGAAACTCGTATACACTTTTAAGGAATTCTTAAAATATGCTAACATTTCACAAAATGCACTGGCTAAGAACTCCGCTTCGTAGGCCTAATTATTTCACAGTAATATGCCTTCTGCATATAACAGTACATAAATAAATAAATAAAAACTTTGTCATTAAACCATTACAGCAATAGACAAAGTCAGCACTATAAACTGAAACTTAACCGACTATATACAGTTCTTGTTTTTGTATATACCAAGTCTACAAAGTAAAGTAAATTAATTAGGAACTAGTTATTATATCATTCAACGATATTATAATTGCACTGTGTTCAAAAAATTCAGAAATAGAATAAAAAAGGTTTTCCACTAGCCAAGTGTACAATTTACATTTAAAAAGATTTAAAGGCGACTTAGTGATTTCTAGTGGTAATTTATTAAACATTCTTAAACCTAACACTTCATAACTGTTCAATGATTTTGAAAATCTATTATATGGCACATCTATCTTATTATTGTGCGTAGTATTCTATTTATGTATATCTTGTCTTAATGGATGGCATGTGAAATTATTTTTCTTGTACAGCAAAACATTGTAAATATAAAGACTATTACAGTAAGACAACCTAACTTAAAAAACAACGGCCTACAGTGGTCCAATTTATGGGAATGTGTTATTATCCTAACTACTTTCTTTTGTAGGATAAGGATATGTTGAACATGAACAGTTTTCCCCATAGTAATATGCCATAAGAAATGACACACTGAAAAATAAGTGCAAAATAAGCAGATCTCACATAGTTATCTGGCACACAGTTTTTCAGGTTTCTCAATAAATATATCACCCTAGAAAACTTGGTGGAAATAAAATTAACATGACTGTAGTTCCCAAGTTAACTTCATATCTACGTATAAACCTAAAAAATTAACACTGTCTGGATTATTATGCACTGGCAAATCTCTAAGACTAAAATACATTTACTGAGTAGTACTGTCATTTAGTAAAAACCCATTTGCCCTGAACCAAAATGAAGCTTGTGACAGGGTATTTTCAGTTACATTTTGAAGGTCATTAAAATCAGAACTAAAATTTAGAAAAGTTGTGTCATCTGCATACAATATTGTTTCAATGTTCAAAACATACGGCAAGTCGTTAATCATTCAAATAAACAGCTACAAGATCTATGTGTAATACATGGTATATTTAGTGCCTATTATATGGTAATATATTATATAGGAATTTATTATAGTTCTCATGGCAACATTGTTTTACAGTGTTCATATACGACTTTGGATGTTGCAATACAGTTAGCTTTGACAAATAACATTACCCACATACTCCTTCACATATGCTTATCAAACTAGACCTTTGTTCTTCCGTAAACCCTGCTTAATGAATCGATCTGGAGCTTAACTCTGAAATCGATTACAAAAATAATTATATTATGCATATCATAATTGCAATTATCACTGATTAAATGAAAGCTTTTACATCAGCTTACCTGATTTTATTGTCACTGCTACGGATTCGAGTTTCAAAGGAACTTCTTACTAAACAGTCTTTAACATTCTCCTCCATTGCAAAGGATTTAATTTTCTTCGAAATGTATTTAGAAATGCGATCGCTGACACGAACCAATTCTTTTGCTGTGAGTTGTTCTCTACCCTTTTAGATTTTGTATTTTGTCTTTTCTAGACTTCCTAACAACTGCTTCCTGTAGTCTTCTATAATAGATAAGATATTCTAAAGTTACAGAGTCATTTGCATTACATTTATTGGTAAATAATCGTTTGTCGCAGCTAAACATTATATTAATTGATAACTAAATACGTAGTTTATTCCAGTTTATAAGAAAACAATATCTGAAACGATACTTCTTGGTACGATGTTGAAATGTACAATAAGAAGAATTTATGCACAACATACAAAAGAAAACGCTTTTAATTTTGTCGAATTCGTAAATAACCTAATTATCAGTCCGTACGGAAAGGCTAGTTTCTCTTCGGCTGCTCCCTACTCCTTAGCAGTTAGCAAAGGGTAACGTACACCACTGAAAGCTTCCTAGCGCTGTGTTCGAGAGGGGGTGGAAGGGGTACTGCTGGGAATGCTTTAGGTGCTCAATGACTGCCAATTCGCAGTCATTGAACTAAGGAATATAGAGCAATGAACTGAGGAAAATGAAGCAGCCGAACTCGCAGATTTCAAGGTAAAGCTCCCTCATGCAACTGTATACCAGGGCTTTGTTTCATAGAAATCACTAATAATTTTAGCTAATGTTAAACCTAGAAAAGAACCTTGGCAATTGTTGGTTCTCACGTGACTTTACAGTTTCGGCAAAGTCCCAATGTAAGGGGGCCCACCTTGCGAAGTGCAGTTTCCACGGACTACTGGTTTTTTTTTGGGGGGGGGTTGTTTTTCAGCGAAGCAGGTTGACCAACATGACGTTTATAGTACATTGCTATTAGTGATTAGTGATTTTAGTGTTAGTGACAGGTTCTATTAGGTTATGAACAGTGATATTAATTTAATAGGGCATTATGAATTCTCCCGAAATTCTAGTTTAGTGGCAGTTAGGTTAGGATCGGTGATATTACTGTCAGTGACAGGTTCTGTTAGGTTATGAAAGTGATATTAATTTAGTAGGGCATTCTGAATTCTCCAGTTTCGTAAATATGCCATATTGTATCTCCCGCGAGGTTCGTTGTGTTGGTGAACTGTTTCCCAGAATTCTACGTGTTCAGCTGGTGTGACGTCACACCTCTAACATCCAATCAATCTTAATCATACGGAGATAGAAATATGGCGGAAGTGATGCTACTTTTTGCTAGATTATGTTATAAAAGAAAGTGTATCATTTAGGGCGGGCAGGTTGGACCAAATCATTCGCCAAGACAACATCTCCTCTCCGCAGAACTATCTATAACAAAATACGTGTGAAATTAGTTGTTTTATGGACACAAAGTTGGTTTTAAAAATGGGTCCTCTTACATTGCGATTTTACAGACCAAGTCCGCTGCCCGAAGAAGAAAAAAAAAGATTCCAATATTCTCTCATTGTTATCACTGGCCTCAGTTCTTCCCTCGCTTTAATCGATTCACACGTGTTATTGTTCACTGTAACTAGATCCTGCAACTCCGCGTTTCACTCTACGCGGAGTAGACGAGTAGCTGTCACAGCCGTCACTGGATATTCTTAGATTTTGATTAGATGAGTTAGCTAGCTGATTGGTGCGGTAAAAATAAAGAGCATGGGTTGAGCTGTCGACAAACTTTTCCTCCTAACAAAAGGAAGCCGCCTGGGTATGCAATGAATAAATGGACTATAGTCTTAGTTGGATGGGCAGTCCGCTAGGATGTCAGTGAATCGAACTCAGCGCTGTGTCGCCCTGCACTCGAAACTCCAAGTTAATACGTGCATCTTAACAGGCGATCAAACTTTCAATGCTTCTGTGTACGGTACTTTATGAGATTGTGTGGGGGACGGGAAAATGTCTGTCCGTGAGTCTGTACGCGCGATAATCCGCTTTATCGGATTTTCATAAAACTTGGTATACATTTTATAGCATCCATGGGAAGAAGCCTATTGATATTGGACCAAATCGGTTGACCGGTACCGGAGTAAAGCCCAATTTAGTGCCTATTTTATGACATTATATTAGAAAGCATTTATCAAATGCAAATTAGTTATCATGACAACATACTGTTTTACAGTGTTTATATACGGCTTTGGAAATTGCAATACAGTTAGCTGTGACAAATAACACTATTCCTTCACATATACTTATCAAACTAGACCGTTAAACTGAGCGAGGTGGCCGAGATGGAAACGTCTTGGACTCGCATTCTGGAGAATCGCAAGACACAATTTTACGCGAATTATGCTATACACACCTTATAGCCTCTTCTTTTAATGTTGCGACTAAAAACACAGGCTATGGACAAACTTTAAAAAAAAGTGACTGCAAACATTTATTGAACTTTCCTCCGTTAAGAATAATTTCCGAAATTTATCGAATATTCCCCTCAGATATTTCCTTACTCTATGCATGGCCAACAATGAATCTTTCTCATATCACATTCTTAGGCCTATATAGAATAAGAGGCCGTGAAAGAACGCGTATTCAGTTATTCACCAAGACAAAGTTTCCACAAACACTGGGTGGCTTTTAACCATCCTTAAGAGAATTAAAAAAAAAAGTAAAATAAAAGTTTTAGCACCTGGTATAAGCAGTGCATGTACAAAATTTGAAGGAAATCGTTAGAGCAATATCTGAGAAAATCTCAAAAAACGACATTTTCTTCACGTAAAGTCCCCTTAAATATAAGAGAAAGTTGTCGCCAATCTTCGTGTCACAGCCTCAGAAGTTATCTAACCCAAATACAAAATGTTGTTTTCTTACGATTTTCCGTTACAAGTAGCCGTATTGTAACGACAGCGTGGGTGTTCACAATGGGTGGCTTATAACTACCCTTCAGATAATTTTTTATAAAAAAGTTTCAAACAAAAGTTTTAGCAGAAGGTATCTGATCCAAATACGAAATTTTGTTTTCGTACGATTTTCCGTTTCGGAGCTAGGCTGTTCACAGACATCCACACAGGCACACACACACACATAAAGGCATGTTCCCAAAAATAGTAGTTTTGGATTCAGGGGCCTCAAAACGGGTATTAATATTAAAAACTCAACTTCGAATTTGGGGATCGAAAATAATACTTCCTCTACCTATAGTACCTATGGTACGAACAGAGGAAGTAAAAATTGCACATGTAGTATGTGGTGGAACAAAGGAAGAGCGTGATTTGAAACATAAATATTCAGCAGAATGGCAGAGTCTAGAGTGTTCGCTACAAGATTTATGTGTAATACATGGTAACTATGCCTACTATCTAAGTTTCAATCTCACATCGCACGCTATGCTTCACTTGTCTGTGTTTCACGCTACTTTCTCTTATGACAACACTAGCAGGTGCCCGCGGCTTCGCCCACGATAATTAATTCGAAGATTAAAAATTATGAGCAAAATAATTAAAACATATTTATTAACTCTTGCACACAAAACATTCAAAGGTCTAAACAAAACGATTAATAAATAATGAAACAGCTAAAAATCAGGCTTTGAAGTGCATTCCACGATTCGAAAGCGCAGCTTGAGAAAAACGACCTCAGATTGGAGTTCTCTGGCCCAGAAAACCCCTTGCATAGCGAGTTCAGTCCAAATCAATCAATGTCCATTTAGGCCTAATTCATTATCCCTTTTCCGATTACGTTGAAAATTTCAGATGTCTGCGGGCCTCGGCATTATAACCAAATGAATCGACCAGCGTGGGCTTACAAAATGAAGCGATTCTTTTATTTCCAAATTATGACCAAAATACGGCAAAGCCACCTGGAACTGATTTGACAAATGAAGTGTATTACTGAAAACTGATGCTTGGATAGCGAAAAAAATCACGTTTTATTCCAGTTTTTCACTCATAACTCGCGAACAAAAGCGAAAATTAAAAATCCTGCTTCGAGGTGCATTCGCCCACTCTTCAGTTCATCTACGTTTAAAATTTCAGATCTCTGCGTTCAGTAGATTTCGCTGGTCACCGCGCACAGACTGATAGACAGACAGACAGACAGAAAGACAAACACTTCCTTTTATTATTATAGTTTGACCAAGCTCAATTAATATAATATATACAGGTGTTAATGAACAACAACTCAAAATTTTACCCGTGTACATAGGGAATATAGACAATTAACTTTTATTAGGAGATCAATGCTCACAGAGCTAAAATGTGTGTGCTACAGGGCATTAAAATCGTTAAAATTTGGCAATCATAAGTCAATAATGAAGTGCAGTAGGGATTAAAATTTTCATTACATCGACTTCACGCCTTATTAGTGATCAATAAAAACATGTTTGTTAATCATTCATCAACAGCTATATCATAATTTAGAGTTTTCATAATCTGCAAAATTTACAGACTAATCACATGACAGGCCGCCACTGCATTTTTTAATTCATACTTCCAGTCTTAATAATAACGTTCCATTTGTGTTTTTTCCACAGTGTTGGAAGATATCGATCGTCTTTTTTCACAGTTGATCCGACCACTACACCATATCCGCTGTTCCTTTGTTTCGCATCATTTCAAATATTAGAAGTCAGTGGCGGGCATAACCCATGGTAGATTTTATGTTATAATAGGAAAAATTGAATCTATAGAGCATAAAACTCCCAATAAAAGTTGTTTGTCTATGTCCCCTCTACAGGGCTCCTCACAAAGAGCTTTTTCCCCAGCGTCAGGACGAGGATCCAGCAGAAGTGGATAACCCCAGACTTCGCGACTGCGCAGCTCTACACGGGCCATGGCCTCTTCCTGGCAAATTTGGCCAGGTTCAACCTGGCCGACGACAGTCTGTGTTGCTGCGAAGAATGTGAGGAGGACACAGCCTACCACGCGCTGTACACCTGCCCACGCCATAGGGAAGCCAGGCGCGAACTGATACGCATCGCCACGGCGGAAGGAGTACAATGGGCGCCGGAGCTGAGCTACTGGACCGGTAGAACGACCCACGAGGCCTTCAAGACTTTTGCTCGACGTGTCATCGAAGAGAGAAGAAATTCAGAAGAAGACTAACTCTGATCCCATAGTGAACATAAACATTTTCTTGTCTTCTCTCCAACTCGCTCACGATTTCACTCTTTTGTATATATTAATTCTGTATAAGACTTTGACTTCCTGATTGCCATGTTACTGTGTTGTAAACATTCACCCTTCAGCAATTCATCATTCACCTCATTATCCTCTAAGCATGTACAGACGGCCATTTTATTATGTTGTAAATATTCACCCTCCGCTAATTCATCACTCACCTCATCATCATCTTCTATATGTATACAGATTCCTCCCAGTTTATGTAATTCTAGTGTGTTGCAAATATTCGCCCTGCATTAACTCATCATTCACCTCATCGTCATCTTCTACATATGTACTGACTGCTTCTGATTTATTGCCATTGTACCATGTTGTAAATATTCACCCTTCGCTAATTCATCACTCACATCATCATCATCTACACATACACCGAAGCCTTGAAACCAAGATAGCAAATTGTATGTAAATATTAGTCTATGTATTATCTGTATTCTCCCCAGTAGTGTAGCCTCCGGCTGTGGGACTCTGGGTCAACTATGGTCAAATAAAAAAAAAAAAAAAAAAAAATGTCCCCTCTACATGTAGGGAAAATATTGCGGTGTTGTTCATAAACTCCCTGTATGTTTTGAATTTCTTTTAACTTAAAATACGTAAGGCCTACAAATTATTAGGTGCTACGAGTGACTCGGAAAATGCTAAAACATTTCATTAACTGTGTCCTGTCGAAAGTCTGTTTTCGTGTCCTTTAAATGTAGTAAAAATTGACCAAGTTCTATGAAATTTACATAGTCAGCACGAAATAAATTTGCATACCAATTTTACCATATTACACTTTTATATATATTTTTTTAATTTCTCGCACATAATGTAGTATAGAGAAAGTAAAGTGATCATGACAACATTCGAAAACGAAAAAGAAATGTTTTCTGAATGATGTCTATTGGTTTGTATGTCCTTCCCCTCTGATAAAACTGTATAAACTGTGTTCTGAATATTTATTTTCTTGAATATTTTCCTAACTATTTTCACTTCGAATAGTAATTCTTTTACACTGATCGTGAGTATTGGTGGTAAACGGAGTCATCTCCATTAATATCAATTGATATAAAATGATGAGAAATAGATTGATAGTAATTAAATACGGCAGAAAATAACTTTTGAACTAACCAAGCAATATTATTATAAATTACATGATAAAAAGCAGGAAAAATTAACAAATAATATTACATAAATATGAAATTAATATCATCAATACTTTAGCTGATATTAATTATTTTATAGTAAAGAATAAAATACACTAGGACTCAATAGAAGTTAGCAGACGGAATACTCAGAAATATACAATGCAGCCGGAGTGAAATGTATAGCAACTCTGTGGGAGCTAGGTGCCAGGTATTGTTAGAGATGTACTTGGCTATTCAGTCAAAATGTAGTAGAAAGGAAAGATTATGAGCTGAATAGGCACTTCACGAGAATGTACAGTGAAAGTTGCAAGGTCCAAGAACTAGACAGAAATTCGGAGAATCGCCTGATGGGAGAAACAGAAAAGCATCACTTCCAAGCTAAAAACCACGCTAATCGAAACAACCAATAGAATTTAAGTTTAGGATGGAAAAAACTGAATTTAGCTATAACAGTGCATATGATTGGTTTTGTGTAACTATGGTAAAGAGGGGAAATTGAGAGGAGGCTAAGATCATGGCTTTTACGAAACCACACTTGTGTCCAGGACTCCGTGAGGGAGACTTGTGACTTGTGTACGAAGGACTCGAGGAGGCAGGTCATATTCCTGCATTTCTCCTCGAATTACACATAAGTCGTATTGACATTGTGGTCAATCCGACTGTATCTATATAAATAACTTCACTAAATTACCGAAGTGTAAATTCTATTATACATTTATTCTTGCAGTAAGAGCTTATTATAGCTACTTACTAAAATAAATTCAGTGAGTGTGCCAAGTAAGTACTGTTGTGATATTGACGTCATCATCATTACAAGATTACGTAGATACCGTATGTCACTACTAGGAAGTATTTACATACGAGTGCGAAGGCCAATATTAGACTCCCTTCAATATCCCATCAATAAAATTAATAATTTTACGAAGTAACATTTATACATTTGAACTTTGATTGGAATACTAAATAAACTGACAGTGTTTGATAAATATTTAATTATTGATAAACAGTAAATATAGAACCTCCACACCCAATTTTATGCCTCTGAGGTAAGATAGAGAAAATCGTAGCAACTCCGACTGAGCAACCCGAGGTTCCACCAGGCTGAAGAAGACAACATTCGCAGTGAGTACAATATTGTGGGGGTGGACCACAAACCGATTGCAGCATACTGGGAGAACTCATACACCGAGGGCTTGTAGTGTGAAGTACTGCATCATATCTATGGCGCCCAACGTGGGGCTCGAAAAATCGTTGGACTTGAATATCCATAAATAGCATCAGATTCTGTGATTTAAACGACCAGGCAGAGTGAAGCAAGGGACGACGACCAGGATCATATCTAGAACTTAACAATTTTGTGGGGCTTCGATTAAAAGAAAAAACACATAGATATCGTCATATCTATGGCTTTAGCAACGTGGGTCTTCGAAAATAAAAAAGTGAGGTTCAATAAAAACTGTTAAACGCGGTGAAGCCAAGGGATAACGACCGCCGACGACGATCATCACTAGTAGGAGCTGGGCACCGAGCGTGAGAAGGAGAACGACGGGAATCAAGATTAGGAGCCGGGCAACGCAAGGAAGAAGAAAAGAAGAAGGAAGAAAAGAAGAGAGAAGAAAAGAAGAGAGAAAAAGAAGGCAACACGAGCGAACCAAAAGGAAGGATGAACAGCTGGACACCAAAAACGGATAAGTTGAAAGAATTGTTGTATCAAAACTACTAAAAAGGTATTTTTGTATTTTGCATTAAATAATAAGAGGGTTATAGTGCATGAGAATTTTGTCTGCTATAAGAAATAAGAGAAAGGTAAGTGACAATGGCAGGGTTACTATTTGTGTTGTACAGTGCAGTGAAAGGGATCGGAATGCAGATAAGATTGAAATCAGAGATAACGGTAGACCAGAATGAAGTTAGGAATTCAGGAAATAATTCTGAAGTGGCTATAACTATGCAGAGGGGTAACGGAGAGCAGTCAGGTATAGCTAAAGGGGAAAAAAAAAATTCTTGTGGTCAAACAATGGGGAATGTAAGAGAAATAAATGAAGGACTAGAATCAAGGGAAATAAATGTAATCCAGGAGTCATCAACTCACGCAGTTAGTGAAAAATCAGGGGGATTAATTGCACGTAGGCTCGAAGAAAATGTAAATATAGAAGGGAAAATGTTCTCAAAGTTGGAATCAATGATGAAAATAATCGTTGAAAAATTAGACGAAAATTCAGATGAGATTAGGAAAATTTCTGTGAGTAATCAGGAAGTCAAAGAAAAGTTGGATAGGAATTCAGATGAAATCAGGCTATTGTCCCAGGGAGATCAAAAGATAGTAGAAAGATTGGATAAATTTGATGAGGAAATCAAAAACACAAATGTTAAAGTAGATTATAACATCACTGAAATTGAGGGAAATCTGGTAAATTACAAGGAGGAAATTGATCAGAAAATTTCTGAAAACAATAAGAAATTAAAATGCAGGTTAAATGACAAAGTGGAAAGTATTGAAAATAAAGTAGGTACTAAAATTAATTTAATGCAAAAGGAAATCGAAGAAAAAAGCAAAACGCTAGGAGCTAAACTCACACAAGCGATTTCAGGAGAATTGGGGGAACTACAAAGTAAATTTGATAAGAAAATTAACGAAGTAGAGGGAAATAATAAAAGAGAGGTATTGCAATTGCAGGATACTTATAAGATGGGAATGAAAAATCTAGAAAATGAAATGCTGACAAAAGTAAAGCAACTTGAAGAGGTTAAGCAAATTAGGGAGGAAACTAAGCAGATTTCTCAGAATAACAAAAAAGTTGTAGAAAAATTAGGTAAGATTAGCGAGGAAGTCAGAGGAATTAATGATGGTTTAGAGAAACAAATCAAAAGTGTAGTAGGTGATTTAGGAAATTCTAAGAAAGAGATTCACAGCAAAATTTCTGAAAATCAGGAGAAAGTTGAAATAACATTAGCTGAAAAAAATAAAGAATTGGAAAGTAAGTTAGTGCAGGCATTTTCCACAGATCTAGGTGAGATAAATAAGAAATTTCATGGTAGAGTAAAAGAACTAGGGCAGAATCAGGTGATGAACAAAACAGCAACTGAAAACTTAAAGATTGAAGTATTTGACAAAGTAAACCAAATAGAAATGTCCTTACTTGAAAGAATGAATAAAATAGCTAGGGAAATAAATGCCTTGGATAATAAGACAAAATTAATTGAGAATGAACCTCAAAACGAACGAAGCAGTGGTGATAGTAGGAGAAATAATATTGCTATGCTAAATGTAAATTACAATGATAATGTAGAAAAGAATAAATTAATGAGTGAAACAAATAGCGATCCTACAGTCACGACTGAGTCGAACGTAAAGCTAGGCAATGTAAAATTAAATGAGCATACTGTTGCGCAAGGGAATATGCATAATAAAGTACATATGAACCTAATCTTTGGAAATGAGTGGACAGTCCCGCAATTTTGTGGAAATGAGTCGTCTGACCCACACCAGTTTATAACTGAACTGGAGGCCTACTTTAAGGTTAAGGAGGTCCCAGAGGATTATAAAATGATAGTGGTACAGGAGGCATTGATTGGAAATTGCAAGGACTGGTGCGACTTCATTCGATCAGAAAAGGTAGCATATGAGAAATTTAAACAATTGTTTATGGAGAGATACTGGGGCGCGAGCCGACAACACAAGGCCACAATGGGATTATATAATGGGAAATATGATGTAAATTCAGGGTTGAAGATGTCTGAATATTTTATTAAGGCAACAACAAATGCTAGGTCGGTGGAATTGCACTTAAATGAGGAAGAAAAAGTGAAGCTAATTATAAGGCATTTCAAGCCAGAGGTCCATAGAAATTTAATTGTTGCTAGGCCTAAAACATTCATTGAAACGCTGAACTTGTTGATCGAAATGGAAGAATTAGATGGTTACGATGACATAAGGGTAAACAAGATTGATCAGGGACCTAATTATAATAACAATGGTCAAAAACCAAGTAATAATTATTATGATAAAAGGAGAGCCAGAATGAATCAGTTTGTATTCCCGGAACGTAGCCGGAGGCATGTACATTACGGTCAAAGGAACAGTATGGTAGAATAATTTTACATTGCTTTACGAAATAAATGTAAACAATATTGTAAAAGGATTGGATGATAGTATGAATGCGCTCGCGATCACAGAAGCAAGTAACATTGATATTATGAATTCAGTGTGAGAAGATCTGTGGTGTTATCTAATTTTAAGAAGGACACTAGCAGAAACCCATAGCCGCTGTGATTTATTATTTTTATCAAGGGTATCAAGTTAAAATGTGTGTTATCTAGTTTTTTAAAAAAGGACTCAATGCAAACAAATCCGCAGAGCTATATCTAGTTAGTAAGAGGGTAAATTTTATTGTGTTTATATTATGATAGTTAGGTAATACTCTCCGATGTGCAAAGTATGCTGCATGGAATGTTGTTATTGAATCATAACATAACCGTAACGTGGCGAGGTTCATTCACACAAGGTATCCAGTGAAGAAAGGACGGAGATAGAGAGAGTCGGTCAAGGCCACTACTCTGATGTTAGGAAGGATTTAAAAGGACAAGCTAGAGGTCATAGTACTGTAAGGAGCATTAATCTGTTTCTCTAGAAAAATGACAATTTTTCAAATCCTCACTTGTTCCAGAGAAAAAGATTGGGCATATGGTGGTAAACGGAGTCATCTCCATTAATATCAATTGATATAAAATGATGAGAAATAGATTGATAGTAATTAAATACGGCAGAAAATAACTTTTGAACTAACCAAGCAATATTATTATAAATTACATGATAAAAAGCAGGAAAAATTAACAAATAATATTACATAAATATGAAATTAATATCATCAATACTTTAGCTGATATTAATTATTTTATAGTAAAGAATAAAATACACTAGGACTCAATAGAAGTTAGCAGACGGAATACTCAGAAATATACAATGCAGCCGGAGTGAAATGTATAGCAACTCTGTGGGAGCTAGGTGCCAGGTATTGTTAGAGATGTACTTGGCTATTCAGTCAAAATGTAGTAGAAAGGAAAGATTATGAGCTGAATAGGCACTTCACGAGAATGTACAGTGAAAGTTGCAAGGTCCAAGAACTAGACAGAAATTCGGAGAATCGCCTGATGGGAGAAACAGAAAAGCATCACTTCCAAGCTAAAAACCACGCTAATCGAAACAACCAATAGAATTTAAGTTTAGGATGGAAAAAACTGAATTTAGCTATAACAGTGCATATGATTGGTTTTGTGTAACTATGGTAAAGAGGGGAAATTGAGAGGAGGCTAAGATCATGGCTTTTACGAAACCACACTTGTGTCCAGGACTCCGTGAGGGAGACTTGTGACTTGTGTACGAAGGACTCGAGGAGGCAGGTCATATTCCTGCATTTCTCCTCGAATTACACATAAGTCGTATTGACATTGTGGTCAATCCGACTGTATCTATATAAATAACTTCACTAAATTACCGAAGTGTAAATTCTATTATACATTTATTCTTGCAGTAAGAGCTTATTATAGCTACTTACTAAAATAAATTCAGTGAGTGTGCCAAGTAAGTACTGTTGTGATATTGACGTCATCATCATTACAAGATTACGTAGATACCGTATGTCACTACTAGGAAGTATTTACATACGAGTGCGAAGGCCAATATTAGACTCCCTTCAATATCCCATCAATAAAATTAATAATTTTACGAAGTAACATTTATACATTTGAACTTTGATTGGAATACTAAATAAACTGACAGTGTTTGATAAATATTTAATTATTGATAAACAGTAAATATAGAACCTCCACACCCAATTTTATGCCTCTGAGGTAAGATAGAGAAAATCGTAGCAACTCCGGCTGAGCAACCCGAGGTTCCACCAGGCTGAAGAAGACAACATTCGCAGTGAGTACAATATTGTGGGGGTGGACCACAAACCGATTGCAGCATACTGGGAGAACTCATACACCGAGGGCTTGTAGTGTGAAGTACTGCATCAGTATCCTAAATACTATGAATCCTGGGCCATTCAGTAAAGTTGGTGCCATTTTAAGAAGACCTCGTCCCAAACCGTCGTCTATCTACAAAAGAATATAATAGCATTGTTCCCTAATCCGAAAATCTGCACCGACAAAGAACAGGTGCTCTTCTAGTCGCGTGGATTTCCCCAGTGTTGCCGCTGTCATTCACCCCTTCTCAAGTGATTAAACGTGCTGTGGTACTGATTTGGCAACATAGTACTGGACTGCAGACAAGTGCGAATACGCCTAATTACCATTCTATTCATTTATTGACATGTCGAAGAGGATTAGGGTGGCAGCATGTAGAGGCAGTTCTTGGAAAAAGTCTTTAAGAAGTGGCATTCACAATACTGACAGGTTGTAAGTCGCCACTGGGTTGCTATCTCATATTGAGAATGCCTACTGGTAAACCGGAATATGAGAGTCAGTTGGAGAAGTTAATGTTGTGCCGGCATGTTGCCATGGTAGCTCAATTGGTAGAGCAGCGGCAGGAGAGTCGAAGATCCTGGCTATGGCATTGAATTTTTCAATCTGTCACAACATTTCCACCCTTGTCCACTTCTTGCACTCCCAAGAATTTGGTTTCTATTTCCAAAGCATTAAGAGTATGTAAACTTTTTGTCTTCACTATTTTGTTTTTTAATTAACTTAATAACGTTTGGTTTACGTGACGATTACGGCCCCAAATAAATATTAGAATTACATTTTTGTCAAATAATTTAAATTTTAAGAAACATGTTTATTTCCCGCAGGAAATGTAAACATTTTTAGTTCTGAGAGATACACATTTTCAATTGATAGCCCTTAATAAAAATTATAACACTATAATAATAATAGTATAATAATAGTAATAGTAATAATAACAATAGTTAAATATCTCTCTCTCTCTCTCTCTCTCTCTCTCTCTCTCTCTCTCTCTATATATATATATATATATATATATATATATATATGTACCGTATATATACATATTCATATATTCAGTCAGTCATTCATTCATTCAGTCAGTCAGGACTAAGGCTCTTATACAGGGTGTTAAAAAATTACGTTACAACGCTTCAGGGATGATAGAGGAGGTAAAAACAAACATTTTATTTATGTGACAAAACTGGCATATGCGCCGTTTATTGTGTAGGCCTACATAACTGCAACATTCGAATTTTGTTCGTATTATCCAGAAGGAACGAGGTCAATTGTCGTTTTAGAGATGGTGTCCAAACTGCCGCTCATTGAAGGCATTGCACAACTGGTATTTTCGTACTATGGACTGTCTGCAACTCTCAAAAAGGCCAAAATTGTCTCAAATAACAAGTGCAGCTTCAACAATGCGAGCAACTAATTTTTCTGCCGTATCGATCGGTGTCTCATACACAAGACGTTTCATGTCTCCCCACAAAAATAAATCCAGTGGAGATAGGTCCGGTGATCGAGGTGGCCACCACGGTACCGCCCCACCCCTGCCGATCCAACGATTGGGGAATGTAGCATTTAGATGGTTCCTGACACGACGATCAAAGCAGTACAAAAAAACTAATCGGTGCGTGTTGTGACGGCAGTTAAGCCATCTACCCTTAAGTCTATCTAGCGGCAAAACGGAGCATATGGCTCAAGTTTTGTCACAGAAAGAAAATATTTGTTTTTACCTTCTCTATTATCCCTGAAACGTTGTAAACGTATTTTTTCAACACCCTGTATATATAAGAGCCTTTGTCCTGACTGACTGACTGAATGAATGAATGACTGACTGACTGGCTTAATGACTGACTGAGAGAGAATCAACGTACAGCCTAAACTATAATAGGCAGAGACTTAGAATTTTGACAACACCTTCGTTTCATGATGTAAGTACACACTAAGAAAGGATTTTGAAAAAAATTGATTTTAATTGCCAAAAATCAACTATTTTTGAGGATGCTTAGTACCCTTTTACACAGAATTATCAAATCCAAATCAAATTCCATGTGATATACCAGATTTGCCTTCTGTGCATACAGCTCTATTTGTAGATAACACAGTGATATATACTTCTCATTGTAATATATTTAAAGCTGCCACACAATTACAGTCTTCGATAGACCTACTCTTACACTGATTATCAAAATGGCGCATTTAGTTAAACCCCCAGAAAAGTCAACTGGAAATATTTACGCTGAGAAGACCTGAGGTTCCCCCTGATGTCAAGATGTATGATTCATCAGTAACCTGGCTTCGTGCAGATAAAGCTGTTAAATACCTGGGACTACATTTAGATCGACGACTGACTTGGCACTTCATAAAAACACAAAACTAAATGAAGCTTATGCCCGATTATACTCTTTTGCTTTATAAAAGCATACTCCGACCTCTGCTGCTATATGCATGTCCAATATGGTGTGGTGCGTCAAGAACAAAAATCTAGTGTCTTCATGTATTCCAAAACAAGGTTCTAAGAATGTCAGTGAACTCTCCTTGGTTTATTCGAAACAACCAGTTACACAGTGAACACCGTGTACAGTATATTCATGAACACATTTCTAATTTGACTACAATTTTTTAAAATAATCTAACATGTTTCAGGGGCACAGTATTATTGCCTCGGACAAAAGTCCCATAATGCAGGGCGACTTACACCTCGTTTGCCACCAGATATAATTCTTTGATTAAGTTTATAACCATAATATGTCAGATAACTTTAAAGCATAATTTTGAGTGAGGGGTCAAACATTGTCTCACTTCTATAGCGAGAATTCTAATACTGTTAAAAATCTCCAATGGTCATAGCCAATCTGATATAGCAATGTAATGCTGAACGATTGATACTAAATTTAAAAAAATCCATGTACAATTGTTATGACAACAGTGTAGGCCTATTGCTGGCAGTGGTCACAGGTAGCTTTGGAAGTAATTTTTTTTTTTCGACTGAACTTACGGGCGTGGTTTGATGTATTACAATTACAATTACAATTTATTGTTTCAAATTACACGAAAAATATACATAAGAAGTTGATACACCACCCGAAGAAGCAGAGCTTGTGTTCGGGGGTGGTTCAGTTCTATATATGAGAAAAACTTATACTAAATAATTACTTAAAACAATACAAAAATTACTTAAAACAATACAAAAATGATACGGTACTTTTGACAAATTAGAGAAGCGGTTGTAAGGTAACACGAGAGTGAGAAATAAGGAATTCCGCAAAGACAATACGATTTTATGTTACTGGAAATTCTGTTTCTTCTTATTTGAACAAATATCAGGTACGTGGATAGATGTTGCGATATTTAATGTGTAAGTGTATGTATAGTGTGTCTTTTTTGTATATATGTATGGCTGGTATTTATTTAATGTGTAGTGTTATTTCTGTATATATGTATGGCTGGTATTTATTGCACCACTGCCACCGGGTTGTTGACCCATTTGCAGTGTAAGGAAATAAATACAAATACAAATACCAGGCATGGTGTGTAGAATCAATGGGGTGCAAAATTCTACATTCTCTATGAGCCATAAAAAGATATATCAAGGGTTTTCTGAGGAAATTCTATTCTACATACCTATTTAAGGACCTAGAGTTTGAAAATCGAAAGTCCTTGATGAGTTAATTTTGAATGTAAAAATAAAAATCCCGAGCGACGCCGGACCTTTTAAGCTACTTATAAGTCGGTAAATAATTCTATTCCCGGATATCTCAGTCTATTAATCGCTGTTGGTTTGATAATGGAAATATATTATACGTTCGTATTAAAAACTAGCTTTCTATTTTCTGCGCACATTTCGTTAGGTACTTAATATTAACAACCCAACAAAATACCAAATCATTATTTCTGGGGGGGGGGGGGTGTGAAGAGATTTAATGTTTACTGTTTATCTAATATTCACCATTTTATTTCTTCTGCTTTGAATATACAATTGGTATACATAAAATTTTTCTGTAATTGCAGATAATGTGGAAGATATCATGGTGATCCCAGCATTCATGTCGAGTTTTACTTTTTCGGTGTTTATCGGTGTATAATAGTGACGTGTGTACAAACTTTACTATATCAAGAAACAAGAAGACTAGAAAATAGTGTTTGTGTTTTTATTTAGTGTTTGTGACATCAAGAAAAAAACTTTTCTAAATCAAGAACAAGCTGAGGGAGAGAACACTATGATTCAGACCTATACTTCATAATTCTGTGCTTTGGCATGGAATTTTGAAGTGTAGTTTCTGTATGCTCCATTCCTAATACTACTGGACACTTCAAGGTATTAACGAAAGTAGTATTTAGAAATGAGCATAGGCAGGGGCTTCTATTTGGAGGTGAAGAGCGGTCTTGGTGCAGACCGAGGCCACTGGAACACCATCTCATCGAAAACAGGTAAAGTATTGATGAATTTCATTCTTCTTTCCTCTAGTGCTGATAATAATTATTAGGGCAAGGCATTTAATGACCATAAAATAGTGAATAAATGCAAAATAAAAATGCATTTATGACCTAAAAATAGTGAAATAATGACACAAAATTAAAAAAAGACCAATAAATTTACCATTATTACTTATAATTAGTTTTCTTAAAGTAATTTAACGAATCGCTAAAAGCAATTTAATGGATGACAGTGCGTTACATATGAATTTACAGTATAAAACACGCTTATTTTGTTACTAAAGAAGTAAGTAAATATATACTACTTGGACACCCTTAGCGAAAAAGAAATTCTTTCTGAACTGGCTCTCATCAAATTGCCTCTATCAAATATGTGCCATTTAATAAGAAAGAAAAAAATGATTTATTTCTACAAGACAAACTGCTATGGTGTTTACAATGAACCTGAATTAAAATGAACTATGAACACTTGCCGAAAATGACCTTAAATTTGCCAAAAAATGACCTATCTCTTGAATAATAATGAAAATTAAAAATAAAGCAAAAAATGCAAAAACAAATTGCCCTTATTTGATCAATTATTTCATGATACACATTTATATATATTCGAGCTATCTTTTAACCTTCATATAAAATAGATCCAAAATCATCAAATGCCTTGACCTAATAATTATGAAATCTACATTATGAAATTTTTCTCAGCCTTGAAGCACTAGTAATTTATTAGATATTGCTACTAAAAATATTTTTAAATAACCTATTTTATTTTTATATATCATGACTATAAAAACATTTATAATTATGAGAATATTATAGGAGAAAAATTCTTCCGACTCTGGGACTTGAACCCAGGACCTTTGGCTATCCGCGCCAATACTCTACCAACTGAGCTAAGCCGGAGTTCAATGCATAGCGCCAGATTGAACTCTCTCCTATGTAATGTCCAACAGAGACAATAATCTCTGGTTCATGAATGTATTTATAATTATATTATTGCCTTCCTGTGTAACAAAGTGAGTTTTCTGCTTCTCCTTACGTAATGTATTAATTTTTTCTCTTTCGTAGTTTTACCTCTCCCTTATAGGGACCTTTATGCGACCGGCGCCGCCCGGGAATGTATTAATTAATCATTAAAAACACTAGAATATGATATATGTCAGTTTCTTTTAGTCAGTATTTATCTTTATCTTGTTAAAAAATCTTAGAAAGAAGAGTCACAAATATTTAAAAAAAAAAGTAATCTGTACACAATATATACACAACCTATATTTGGATGTATGTAATTGTAGAAGATACGTCAATATTATTAAAAATACCATATGTACAGAAATATTTTCTCTTCTATCAACATACAGTTACTCATTCTTCACCCAATTTTACAGTAAAATGTCTTTAAAACCAAATTCGAAAAGTTGTCTGAGTTCTTATAAAAATTGTTTTTTGAAGTCACAGGGTAGCGTATTAAAAGTCAGCCTGCAGTTAGAATTACGTAATAATATTTATTTATTTATTTAATCAAGGATGAACATTACAGGTGTACACCCAATTACAATGTTCATGACTATACTAACAATACATCATGTACTTACAATAACACAAATATGAAGTAGATATAATAAAAAGTAGAAAAGTTAGGATAATGACCAATGTAAGGTAAGAAGTAGGAGAGAGTAAAGAGAATAAGAGAGATAAGGAGAAAGCAAGCATGAAGGATGTAGAGAAAAAATAGAAATGAAATAAGAGTGAAACAAGTAAAATAAAACAGTGAAAAGTATGTTAGTTGACAACGGTGTTACTATTCACACACAGATTCCTATGAATTACCATGTTGGACAAGTTTTAACAGTTGGCTTGCAGCAGAGTTAAATTGTTTAAGATTCATTCCAAATATATCTATATTAAGTGGGTGGATTTGATTGTACCTATTCAAGGTTCTGTTTATTGGTGAATTTTTGTGTAAGTCTGTGTTTACTCTAGGAGTAAAAAATAGTTCTCTTAATCTACTATTTTTACTGGGCACATATATATAAATTTTTCTATAAGGTTTGTATCGTCAATATGGGAATTAATTATTTTATACAGGAAACTTAATGACTGACATGCTCTTCTATGTGACAACGCTTGGAATTCAAAATTTTCCAGGAGTTTATCATAATTCATATACAATGGATCAAAGCCACAAACTTTAAACATTAAAAACTTGAGGAATTTGCTTTGTACTTTTTCGATCATTTTTTTGTTCTTTACAGTAAACGGATCCCAAATGATTGATCCATATTCCAAATTTTGTCTAACGAAAGAATAATATAAACGAGTTAATGTTTCCTGGCTTAGCATATATGAATTTCTCATTATGAAACCAAGGATTCCCAATGCTTTCCTAACTGTTAATTCTATATGTTCATTAAATCTTAGATCAGAAGTAAAAACAATACCTAGATCTTTTTTACTTCTTACTTGAAGTAATAAAATGTTGTCAATGCTATAATCAAATCTAATGGTTTCTTTGCATCTTGCAAATGTCATTTTTTCACATTTTTTAATATTAAGTGGTAATTTGTTATCTGTACTCCACTTTGATACTGAATTAATATCAGTTTGAAGATTATAACAGTCTTCTAGTGAATTTATAGATTTATACTGTATAATTTGACATCATCAGCAAACATTATCACATTTGAATACAGAATTATATCAGGCAAATCGTTTACAAATAATAAAAATAATAGAGGACCCAGGTTTGATCCTTGAGGTAGGCTACACCTGAATTGACAGTAAATTTATATGAAAAATGACCTTTATAATTGACTATTTGGGATCTGCTGTTTAAATATGAAGTGAACAGTTTAAGTAATTTCGGGGAAAGTCCATAAAAGATTAATTTTTTTAATAGGAGGTCATGATCTACTTTATCAAAACCTTTCTGAAAATCAGTATATATAGTATCAATTTGTTTGTACTTATCTAATTCAGATGATATGTATTCTGTGAAGTTACATAGATTGGTAATTGTTGATCTCTTAGGCATAAAACCGTGTTGTATTGATGAGATTGATATTTTAACATGATTGAAAACATGTTTATGTAAAATGCTTTCAAATATTTTGGCTGGTGTTGATAGAATTGCAATGGGTCTATAGTTTTGTACCAATTTCGCATTTCCTGATTTATAAATGGGTGTAACTTTAGTAAATTTCCACGCATCTGGAAAAATACTCATTTTAAGTATTTTATTGTATATATCAGGGTTAGTGGATATGCCAATGCTTCTCCACAGCCTTTAAAAATATAGGTGGGTATTTTGTCTGGCCCAGAAGATTTTGTTGATTTTAACTGTTTTATGGCCTGTTTCACTTCTGTGATAGTTATATTTTTCAAATCAAGACAGTCCAATTCGCTATTGTTCGCATTAAACATTGGATTGTATGTAGATTTGGTTTGTGAATATATTGATCTAAAATAGTCTGCATATCCATTTGCAATTTCAACATTTGTTTTTAAAGATTGGCCATTAAATACCATCTCTACATTAGATTTGAGTTGTTTTCTTTTACTTTTTATAAAATTCCAAAATTGGTTGGTATTTTTGCGATATATTCTGTAGATAAGACCTATAAGCTAATTCAATATCATTTTTAATTCGGGCCCTACAAGTTTTATATAAAAACAAATAGCACTCTGGATCATCTTTCTTCATTCTGTACTTTTCCTTAAGTTTGATATTATTTATAATATTGAAGGAGAAAAATTCCTCTGACACTGTAGAATCTTCTGTCAACATTCAATCAAACAATATCTGAATAATATATAACGGTAAAGAATATATTTACTAAGCATGACTTACATAGTAGATCCCCTGAAAACTATTTTATTCCTAAATCTATATAATAAAGTTGGCTGTTCGGAGCATTTTAGTTGACTGTCAAAGTCATAAGCCGAGCTGCCAAAAATTGATAAATGAATTTTTTTTCTTTCCGGTGTCATTCATTTGCATACTGATGAGTTATAAGAGCTAAGAGTCTTGGCTAAAATATTAAATTAAAATCAGACATCACAAACATTTTCACCCGGTTGGAATCCCGAGAGACCATTATAAGTAACCTACGCCGGGAAAGCCTCATGTCTCTTATCAAGTTTTAGAGTTTGATAGTGTGGAATCTCTTCAGTGATTTGGTATTACATAGTAAGTTCCTGAAATTGACATTATTAAATCGAACAGAACCTTTCGTTTCGATATCTCGATCCAAAGCCTCAAAAGTGACTCATTCAATGAACAGTAAACGATGAAATAAAAGATTAATGATATTAACAATTATGGTCAACTTTGAAGCAAAAATTGTTGTTAAATCCACACTAAACTTTAATGTGAGTAACCCGTATTTCATTTAAACACCCCTTATTTATGTGCCAGTATTAATGTATTTGCTGACAGATTGTTTACAGCTTGAAGGTGGCTTTGCTGTGCGTATGCAATGTGCCAGTCATAAAGTCCACAAACGAAAGGACGTAAAACTAGGCTGAAATTTATCGTATAATAATAATAATAATAATAATAATAATAATAATAAATCGGAAATAATTTGTTTGTTTTTAAAAGACTTTTTTTAGTTCTCCTTACGCATGAGCTCATTATGTCAATAACTGACAATAACTTATAAACTATCAGGGTTATTGAGCTGAAATAAACACAAAAATAATCGTAAATAACGTGTGATGAAAATGAAATTAAAAAAATACCCATAAGAAATCGTTTTTAATTAGAAAAGTCATAATAAAACAAATATACCAAATGTTTTCAGTATTTTTAATTAAAGTGATTTTTTCGGAAAAACGGCCCTGTAACCCCAATTGTTTATCCTTCAAGAAAAACGTAACATTGAATTTCCATCACTTATTATGCTATGAGCTAAGAAGCTAAGGTAGTAAATTATCCATCATCACTTATTAACGTACATTAAATCTTAACTCAACAAATTTTCGAAATGACCACCGTTTTTCAAGAAAAAGCACTTTAATTAAAAAAATTCCCTTTAGGCAAGCCTACAGGCTGATGTAGATTTCGAAGTGCTAAATCTCGCCTTATATGAGAGCTGTCGAGAAACCAGTTATTGATTTGTAGAGTGCTCATCAAGAGCATTTCAACGATACTACATAAGACGTGGTTTCAAAAATTTCGAATTTCCATCCCCCACCAACCACCCCCACTCGTACCCCCAAAAGCCCCGAATCGTTGGTGTCACTGTAAACTCCATAGGGAGTACTCTAATTTATTCAAACAAAGTTTCCCTCTATACTTCATTGGGGCCGAGATATAAATTTTTCAAAATTTCAACCCCCTCCCTCGACCCTCCCCTCGGGCCAATTTTCCTCATTAACGAACTTGTCCGAACTATTGGGCTTAGAAATAACATAATAAAATTTGGTTCAAATATCTTCAAAATTACGGCCGCTAACGTGTAAAGATATATATATTAATAAAAATGAATTTCCAAAATGTAAGGCGGAGCATCACTTGAGAACGACTCGACCGATTTGGCTGATTTTTGTTTTGTTGTGTTCGTAATTGTCAGGACAAGGTTTGTATGAAATAAATTTTTGGGAAAATCCACGGGAAAAGTCGGAAATGTGAACTGAGGCAGAGTTAGAAAGTTCTGCTGTCAATTGTTTACATAACGAAAGTATTGATTACGGTGTTCACATAGGGCTTTGGAAACTATATTATAATACTGGGCTTTAACAAATTCTGATACTATCGATGTAATTAACATATTTGTGAAAATAATTCTTGAAGAATAAAATCCACGAAAATAAAGCAGTCACATAACTTTCTCTACCCTCGACATGGAAAATATTTTCTCACTTCACATTTTGATGTAGAATAAGCGGTCGTATTGCTGGGGCAAACGTAAGCGTGTGCCAGTGAGTATGCTATAGCGGAAGTCGGTAACAAACCCTATCCACTGATACGTCACTTATTGCTGTAGGCTTTGTATTAGTTGAGAAATAGGCCTAGGGATGTTTATTGAGAGGCCCTAAGCATCTAAAAAAATACAAAATGGGATGGAACATTTTCAGTCCTACGCGCGCAGTATATTATGTCCCAGGTTTTTGGGAAGTAAAGTATGAAAGTGATATTGAATTTCTTTTTTACTTCAGCCCCGAAACGGTTGTTTGGTAATACGAGAGTGAGAAATAAATCTTCTGTCAAGACAATACAATATTATGTAACCGGAATTTCTTTTTCTTCTTATTTGCACTCCTCCCAGGCATTGTGTGTAGAAGCAACGAGATGCAACATTCGATATCCTCTGGGAGACATAAAAAGCTATATCTAGCGTTTTCTGAGGGAATAGTTTGAGTGCCATTTGTTGTTCTTCCTCATTTCGAATTCTACATACATTTTATATAAGGACCTAGAATTTCAACATCGAAAGTCCTCCATACTACCCGCGCGCCACTTCTTGAGCGCTGGATTTACGGGGAAGTGAGGGTCGGGGGGAACAAAACATAGCTATTCCGCCAGTCTTTCTGCAATGTTGTCAACTAAAGAAATAACGTTTCAGCAGAATCGCGCGTATGGTATTTTATGTAGTGACTTTAATATACAACGATTTTAATGCAGTCCAATAATATAACGTGGTGACGGTATTGCGTAACAATTAATTACACGTCATAAGCCTATGGTTATCAAATAAGTCATCAAATAAGAATATTAGGCATAATATAGGCTCAATATTTTTACACTGGATGACTAATTTTAAGCATAAAGAAGAGTCTTAGCAGAACATGCTTCACCATTTCGTGTTTTAAAACGTAAGAGAGGTAAGGCATCTAAAAGTGGAGAAAGCTATAGGCCCAATTTTAAACGTATTTAATACAAATTGTGAAAAGTTCGCTCAACTTTCAGTCCATGAAATTGACATCAGAGTTCACGGGATCGTCAGAAATTAGCACATACGGAATTCTTAAAGAGGTGAGGAAAGTGTTGGATGTACAATGAAGTGTTTGTGAAATCAGCAGTTCGAAAGATTGTATTTTTCCCCATAACTCGTTGCGTCAGGAAAGATAATGTCAATAAATAAATAAGAATCCTGAGACAGAATGAAAGCTTAGTATTGAAGCCACTAGATGTCAGGGTGTATAGCGTACTTCGTGTTTCAATGTTGTCAGCTTAACCTACGAAGTTGAACGAAACCTACCGAATGAGGACTAGGGAGCCGAGCGCTCAAGAAATCGCGCGCGGGTAGTAAGTTAAGTTCATATTACAAAATACAAAACCCGGGCGACGCCGGGCCTTTTAAGCTAGTATATATATATATAAATATATATATATCACAATTTTTTTTTTTTTGGATGGGCGGTGGTTTTGTACTTAGGGAGGCATGAAACGTAAATATATGAAAGAATTTTTCGAAAGTCATGACATGGTATCGATTGCAATAGGTAGATTTTTCTTCGAAATCCACCTAAAAAATACTGCAAAGATTTGGGATATTATTTGTTTTATCGTGATTTTCCTAATTAAAAATGACTTCTTAAGGCTATTTTTAATTTTATTTTCATTACACGTTATTTACAATTATTTTTGTGTTTATTTCAACTAAAAAATCCTGATAGTTTGTAAGTTATTGCCATTTATTAACATAAGGAGCTCATGCATAAGGAGAAATAAAAAGTATTTAAAAAACAAACATTATTTCCGATATAGGCTATTCTTTTACGATAAATTGCAGCCTAGTTTCATGTCCTTTTGTTTGTACACTTTATTATTATTATTATTATTTAATCTCCATTGAGTGAGCCCTAGTTTACAATAAGTATGTTAGGGCTATATTTAGTCAATTGAGGTTTCCTGTGTAGATCTAAAGTTCAGGAAGATACATTCACAGTCTCTCAAACACATATTCTAAAAATGCTGTGAATGACAAATAACAACATTTTCTAGTGAAAATTTCTCCGTTAAGCGGAAATTGAAAATTTGCACTGCACTTGTCTAAATGTAGTTCAAGATCTAATCTTTTTGTTTGAAAAACTGGGCAAGTGAACATAAGATGTTTGGCATTCTGAAGACGGTCACCACATATGCACTCGTATATATTGCTGTCTGTCTTGATATGAAATCTTTGGAAGTACTCGCCAAATTTTCCGTGGCCGGATAGAAATTGTGTCAGAATAAAGTTTGGTTTCATGAGTGTACTTTTTAGACGGTCAGAAACATTGGGAAAAAAGAGTTCTTTGATAGTCCTTCCGCAAGTGGTTGATTTCCATATGTTGTTCCATCTGTGGATACCCTCTTCTCGAAGTTTCATTTTGAGGTGAGAGATTGGACATAGGGTGTATGATGGGGCTGCCGTTGATTGTGCAGCTGTTTTGGCGAGTTCGTCTGCTCTCTCGTTGCCTTCAGTACCGGAGTTGCCTCGTATCCAGGTAAGGCATATGTGTTCGGATTTACGTAGTTGACTTCTAATGTTGACTGCAATGTTGTGTAGATTATATTTGTTTTTGATAGAGAGAAGCGCGGCTTGTGAATCGCTGAATATTCTTGCTCGGCTATTATGTACATTGCACCATTCAATTGCTTTTAAAATTGCTAATAGTTCTGCTTGGTAGACTGAACAATGGGGGGCTAAAGTTAGCTGTGAATTAAATATTTCAGTGTTGTTTTGATAAACAACGAATGCACAGCCAACCTGAGGTACAGCTTTGTCGAGCATTCGGGAGCCATCAGTAAAAATTTGATGGATATGCTCATCAGGACAGTCGGTGAATATGACGTTGTTACAATGTACTGCTGGATGACCAATATGTAATGGGTTTGCTCTCCTTTCAATGTCAATTCCTTCCACTTGTGGTTGTTTCCTTAAATGATAAAGCGTCGATCTGTATTGAGCTGTGAGAAATAGCGGTTCAATCCCTGCAATAATAAGTGCACCATGCGTAGAAATGGTCCTGTAAGCTCTCGTGATACATAATATAAAGCCACGTTGAATTTGTAGCAATTTTTGTTGTGACCATTTTAGTTTTAAACATTTTTCCCATGAGGATGCGCAATATAGTATCATCGGTTCCACTGCCCCTCGATAGATTATGTGTAGAATTTCAGAATTTAGCCCCCAGGTGGGTCGAGTAGTGAGAGAGAGACCTGTAAGTAATTTCTTTGCCTTGGATGCTAGATGGTTGAAGTGCTCTCGGAAAGTCAGCTTGCTATCAATAATAACACCCAAATACTTAATTGCTTTCACAATTTGTATGTCCTGATTGTTGATAAGTAGCTTGGGTTCTTCATATTTCCTCTTTTTAGTAACCACCATTGCTGTTGTTTTCAATGGGTTGAAGTTTAATTTATTGTCACATCCCCATTTGAATAGTACGTCGAGGGCTGAGTTTGCTGTTCTAGATAGTGAAGAGCCTGTTCCTTCTATATTTCGTACTAACAGTAATGCATCATCAGCAAATGTTATAAGTTTGCAGCCTTCTGGGAGAGCTAGGTTTAGAATATCATCATATAACACGACCCAGAATCCCGGGCTGCATGTGGAGCCTTGGGGGCATCCTTTGGACATTTTACGAGAAACAGTGGAATTACTTACAGTGAGTTGAACTTCTCTGACGGAGAAATAACTTTGAGCCAGTTTATAGGCATTTTTTGGACAATTCTTTTTCTTTTATTGCTGGAGTATCTTGGGCCACCAAGCATTGTTAAAGGCACCTGTGATATCCAGGGAGATGAGAAGACCCATGCTCTTATTACTGTACACTTGTTCCATCCAGCTGGTAACCTCATTGACTGCATCCTCGGTTGAGGAGTTTGGCATGAATCCATACCCTTTCTTTCGGTATAATAGGGTTACCATGTCAGTTTATCCACGATTTTTCCATTTTACTTTTCATGAGGTCTAGAAGTAATCGAAAACATTTACATCCCTCTTACAATAATCTTTCTTTCTTTCTTTCTCGCAGTTTTACCTCTCCCTTTTAGGATTTAAGCGACCCAAGCCGCCCGGGCCTTACAGGGCCGCGACCTGTCGGGGGAGGGATTATCTTTGGATCACATAGGCTACATACTTTTTTGACCAGACAAGGACATGGAGGGCCTCCCCGGATGAGTTATCAGCCCAATGCCGGGGCCACCTCCGAGACAACACGAACACATAGGACGATACACACCATTCACACACACTCACTCAGAACAAGGCGAGGATGGGGATGAAGATGATAATGACGGCCAGATGATATCCGGGGACCACAAGGGCCTAAGTTACCCGACATGTATCTCAAAAGTGAGGGAAAACCCCGGAAAAAACCTCACCTAGGTAACTTGTCCCGACCAGGAATCGAACCCGGGCCCGCTGCGTGAGAGGATTGAACGCATCCCCTGAGCCACAGCGGTGGACTTACAATAATCTAAACTACAATAATCTAAATTTTGCTAGCAAAATTTCTCCGAGTTTTGAAGAGATGGTGGTTATCTCCAAAGATATACTTACTTTTAGCATTAACCGGATGAACTGTTTCCATGAAGAATCAGCGTGTAATGATATTCATGTTGTAACTATTGCTCAGCAAATCCATTACTTCGTCGCTACCAGAATCCATCGATGCCACTGCCCACACTCATGAGCGACCTACCGTCTTTTGCGTATACACACATTAAGCTCGGCGCCTGTCTCAACACCTTGGGACCAACCCTTACATTGTCCATGACAACTCACGTAAGGATTCTGAATTTTCGGTACCGGTAGTTTCCAATAATCATTTGGTTTTCCTTTTGCTGAACTATTCTAGAAGATGTAGCAATTCACTAGGAAATTTATTGCACCAAGTTCATAGTTCAATGCACTAACCTTTTTCAAGAAAACTTATTATTTATTTTCATAATTTGAAGGTTCATTGTTCTGACGTATTCTAACCTAACCTTTTATAATTTTAGAAAATTACCAGATATTCTAAACTTCTGATTTATTAAGGATATGGCCGTAGTTTATTATAGCTTTGCGGCATATTTTCGCCCATACAGTTGACATGTATCTCAAAGCATTATGGTTAAATTCGAATACGGCACATCAAGTTATGTTGTTAAAAATAAACAATAACTATTTAGAATAGTTCAATGAACTAAGCGATATCCTTGCTGGAATAAGTGCACTAAAATGAACGACAATTCCTGGAGTAGTTCAGTTGGCACATATTTGCGGATTGTACCATTCTATTAGATAAGAAAACGTATGCTGAAAGCGTGGTTGACTCAGGAGATATTTTATGATTAAAATGTCCCTGTTGTGGTACTTTAGACTTTATTGTAAACATGTCAGATTACTCGGAGCAAAAGTGTTGAAGTTAGGGTCTTCCGTTGCTTCAAGTTATGAAGTGGATGCGGGTGAACACTAACAACCTGAGGTGTTGACAAATGACTGACGTGTATTTCATGAATATTCCATGAAGGGTGCCAACTGTTTTAAAATATTACACACACCATGGGGGTATGAATTATACAGAAACACAGTCATTTGTCTGCGTCGCCGCGTTGCACAAAACAAGTGCCTGTTTTCCCGCATTATGACACGTGCTCCATCTCTTCCTATTTAATTGTTGTCAGGCAACATATTAAATAAATTGTCCATGTTTGAAGAAAATTATATAATTCTCTTGTGTGGCTATAAAGAAGTGAACCTGCTGACTGTTGATGTTGGTATCATTCATGCATGCATCGCTATCGTATCGCGGCACTTTAGTTAATGTTTATGACTTACCGCGTTCAGCCTTCTCCCATTTGACAGTAGATTGCCCTCACTTTATCATCCTTAATGTTATATTTATGCTATTTTGGTTTGACGGAGTTCTCATACTTTTCCACCCTTTACCTCTTTCTTTCTCTGTTTTGGATTTTCCTGTTGATCACAGACAAGTACATGGAGGGCCTCCCCGGATAGGTGATCAGCCCAATGCCGGAGTCACCTCCGAGACAACACGAACACCACTTGCACATACACTAATTCCGAACATCATTTATTGCCAGAATGGTACTTTCCGAGATTGTGTGGTGTCCATATGTCTGTCTGTCCGTGTACCTGTACGCGCGATAACTCAAATACGCTTTATCAGATTTTCATGAAACTTGGTATAGATATTTATAACGTCCATGGGAAGAATCCTATTGATATTGGACCAAATCGGTTGACCGGTACCAAAGTAATGCCAAATTTAGTGCCTATTTTATGGCAAATGTTAGAAGGAATTTGTCAAATGCAAATCAGTTATCATGACAACATATTGTTTTACTATGTTCATGTACGGGTTTGGAAGTTTCAATACAGTTAGCTTTGACAAATAACACTACCCACATATTCCTTCAAATATGCTTATCAAACTAGACCGTTAAGTATATTATAATAAAGTTCCGCCTTAACCCTTAACATAAAGACTTATCTGGATCCACTCAAAAACAGCAATTAAAGATGTAGGTGAAAGCTGGAATATTCAGTGTGGAACCGTTAAATCAATGAGCAAGGTGGCCGAGACGGTAAAGTCTTGAACTAGCATTCTGGAGGTCCCTGGTTCAAATCCCGTAACCGGCCGAATTGACTTGTTTTGTATTTTTATGTGAGTGTGTGATTGTCAAGATATCACAAATCTGTATAATTCTGCTCATGCTGGACTATGTTAATATGATTTTTAAAACTAGATCTTTGTTCTTCCGTAAGTCCTGCTTAGTGAATCACTCTGGAGCTTAACTCGGAAATCGATTAAAAAATAATTTTCTGCATATCATAACTGCAATTATAACTGATTAAACAAAAGTATTCTTGCACTTTTTTACAACAGTTTATCCGATTTTTTTATTATTATTATTATTATTATTATTATTATTATTATTATTATTATTATTATTATTATTATTATTATTATTATTATTACTACTTTAGTAGTTACCGTTCCTGACTACTGTTCCCCAGGTCTGGTTCCGATCCTCGGTACCACCTCGAATTTTTCTGAGATACCGTGTGCAGTTCTGAAATGGGGTACACTCAGCCTCGAGACACCTAGTGTTACTTGAGGCTCCTGTCACGAAAGCTATCAGTAATGGCCGTGGGAGACTGTATGCTGACCACGTGACCCCAATTCTACCATCTGCCAATGATAGATGACGCAGTAATCGGATAGTAGGCCTACTCCCATCATGTAAAGTAAGAGATGGCCAATCGTGCCGGTTTCTGCGTCGCGGCGGCTACAGCTCCAATTCCCGAGCGATCGGGTGAAATATCTACGCAAATAAAGCCGCTAACGGTGTATTGATTCAGGTTCTCACGATTACAGTTAAAATTACAATGAAAATAATCCCGTACCCCATCACAAGAGATGTTGGAAATGGCCTCTTCTTGCATCCACACAACACTGGCACCTTTTTAGGAAATTTTCTTTCAAGCGCATAAGCTCAGCTTCCGAGATAGAGTTAATTTCTCTTGTGATATTGTCTTCAAGTTCTTTTAATGTATGGAGGTTTGAACTTGACACTTTATTTTTCAATTTCTCACATAAAGATTAGCCACATACTGTTAGAAGAACTTAAAGACAATATCACAAGATAAATTAATTATATCTCGGAAGCTGAATATATGTGCGTGAAAGAAAATTTCCTAAAAAGGTGCCGGTGTTGCGTGGATGCAAGAAGAGGACAATTCCAACATCTGTTGTGATGAGGTACGGGGTTATTTTCATTGTAATTCCAACTGTAAATGTGAGAACCTGAACCATTATACCATTCGCGGCTTTATTTGCGTAGATATTTCACTCGATCGCTCTGGAGTTGGAGCTGTGCCCGCCGCGACGCAGACACCCACATGATTGGCCAACTCTTGCGTGAAACGCACTATATTATAACGGTATGGAGTTTAGTTTGTATGAAGTATGTCATGTTATTCCTTATTACATTATTTGATAAAGACGAGGAAGATTTTTTCGTAAAATCAACATTTTGAACTTTCATATTATTTGTTTTTGCTGTAGTGACAGAGACGTGTAGAATTGTTAACGAAACTTTTTCTCGACGCATTCCCATTTTAACAACCCCTTAAAAACTGAAAAACATATTTTATGCAATAATGTTTAACATGTCTTGGCTGGATATATAACATTTTTGTTCAACGTGGAACGTTCCATATGGAACAGTAGATAACGCATTTTAATCACAAATTAGCAGCGCCACACTCGCTGACATCGATTTTATGCTCTCTGGTAAAAATAGCGGGCTGTGGATACGATGCTAAAAAATTAACTGCAATGGAATCCACTTCGCAGCGATTAATTGTGATCACACCGCCATTCATCAGGCTTTAGGAAGGCAGGAAAAAGGGTGAATATAAAAGAGAAGAAGAGGTAAACAAATGGCGAAAGGGAGAAGGAAAAGTGTGTTATTTATTTATTCATTAACGCTTACAAGCCTCTAGACACCGGTGTGTCAATAGGTTGGAGAAGAGGGAAGGACGGGGACAATCATTTGTGCTGACTCAGTCAAATAGCCTATAATACGAGAGTCGTTCACAAAGTAAGTTTCCCTAGGGACGTTTACACAAACAAAACAAACTTTCATGGAAATATTTATTGCAACAGATATAGCAAGTGTTCAGCTATTTTTCAACATTTTCGCCACAAGAATTGAGACATTTTTCATACCGTGGACCAACTTTTAAACAGTTGTGTCGTAGAAGTCTGCCATCTGGGATTTTAACCACTGTGTGACAATCATTTCCGCTTCTTTATCATTCTCTGTCATTTATTGAGGTGTAGGAAAAGATGGAAATCACTGGGAGCGAGGTCCGGGCTGTAGGGTGGATGTTGAAACACCTCCTAGCCATTTTTTTACAGAAGACTTGCAGGGAGGTGTTGACGCCTACACCCTAAAGCTCGGACCACGCACCCAGAGATTTTCACCTTTTCCTACCTCTCAAGAAATGACAGTGAATGACAGAGAATGGTAGAGATTAACAGTATTTCAGTATTTATTCATCATTCAGTACATGGGATGCCCCCCTGTTACATCTCTGCTTTCAGTGAGGCATTCCACCTTACATGACATCGATTGTATATTAACAATTAACTATTAACTATTCCTATACAAATACTAAGGAAAAAAACCACATGCAAAACTGCTACTCTCATCAAAATCTTTCTACTGAGTGCAAACTGCTAAAACATCACATGCTAAGGTTCACCATTCCAAGAATTTCTATTCAGCAAAATTCTTGTGCTGTGTACAGACATTCTTAGTATTCATTCCTGCTTCCTGTATTTCTGTTCTATTCCAACTAATTATCTCTGTTGTATTTATTTCTTCTTAAAAATTTATTTTTTCCAATTTTTTATTTTATTTTATTATTATTATTATTATTATTTTTTTTTTTTTTTTTTGTTTTCCTATTTTTTTTTATTAATTATAATTTTCCTCTTTTTTTGTAAGATTTTTTCATTTTCTTGTGTGTGTGGAATTGCCCTAACATCGTTAAGTTTCCAAGGCTGGACAGCTTCCGTCATCCCATCTTAGTCTAGTTAACCCTACTAATACATAACTGGCTACATGAACTTGGATTCTAAATGGTTAACCTTAACATTTATTCATCATACCTCTCTGCTTCCAGTGAGATAACCTCATTTGATTCCTGTCTCTGTATTGTCATACCTGCCTCTACCTTTTTTTTCCACTTATTTCTGACTAAAAATAAGTACATTCCCATCTTTTGTATTATCTCTAGATTAGAGGTGGTGCACAATTTCCTAAAGGCTACCTCCTTGTTCATTCGCAAATATTTACTACTTATGAATGCCTTCCTCCATTCGTCCGTTTCCAGACATTCCATTAGGATATGCCTAGCGTTTTCCACCTTCATGCAAAGAGGGCACGTGTCTCTTGGGTAATTACCCCTAAAATTTTTCAGTTTCCATATACCTAACCTCATCCATGCGAGGCCATATCTTATCTTACTGCTACATTTGTAAACATATATTTCCATGCCCCAACTCGATTTAATGTTTTTAAAATCTTCTAGAGACTTGAAATGGACTAAATCACTGCCTAATTCTTGCTTTAAAATATCATTACATCTTTTCCTTATTAGTTTCGCTATAATATTCACATTCCAATCCCCCATTCTATTCCATATCCACCCCATTCCAATTTTATTCACCATCTCCACTCCCTTATTCCACCAATTGTCTCTAATTGCCGCTGATTGAGTATATTCCAAACAAGCTCTCTCTAGGCTATCCTCGGGTGTTTCTAAAATATGCTGGATGAATTTGATCCTCCTAATTAACACTATACTCAATCCATTTTCAATCCCCATTTCCATCCTCACTGCCACATTAGCGGAATTCCTCGGAATGCCTAATATTTTTTTCCCGTACCTCGTTCTCACCTTGTTTATAATATCTGCCACTGATTCATCTCCCCAAATTTCCATCCCATAAAATATCCTCGATTCTACTAAAGCTTTATATATCAAATTTAAATCTCTAAATTTAATGTTGGCCAATTTCCTCAAACATCTATCTATTGAATTTAAAGCTAAAAAACCCTGCTTTTTCATACATATTTTATGGACTTCCCAGTTACCTCTCGTGTTCAGCCACACCCCCAAATATTTAAATTTGTCCACCACCTCTATTTGTTCGTTATTTAAAAACCATTTCTCTTTCTTACTGACTACTCCCCCATTTTTGCAAACTAAAATTTTTGTTTTATTTATATTTATTTTCAAATTCCATTCCCTGCTATACCTGCTTAATTCGTCTAGTGCTCTCTGCAAGCCTATAGCTGTCACCGCTCCTATTGCTATGTCATCAGCAAAGAGAATTGCCGGTATTTCCTTATTCATCAATACTGGGCCATGGAATTCACGTTTCCCTAACGTCTCTATAACATCATTAATGAATATATTGAATAAAAAAGGGCTTAGTTTGCAGCCCTGTCTTAATCCCCTGTTGCTCCAAATATTTTCGGATAACCCTCCATCAGCCAATTTAACTTTAAAATTTATTCCGCTGTAAATTCCTTTAATCTTTTCTATGAATCTTGCACTTATGCCACATTTCTTCATTTTAAACCACAGCTGTTCTCTGCTAATAGTATCGAAAGCTTTCTCGAAATCAATAAATCCCCAAAAAATTTTCCCTCTTTTCTTACTTATGTACTTCTCAGTTAAAGTTTTGATTATAAATATATTATCACTGGTTCGCTTCTTGCTCCTAAACCCTGCTTGAAATATCGAAATTATCCCAGCCTCCTCTAACCAACATTTCAATCTTGTGGCTAGCAAGCCCGTGTACATTTTACTCAGGGACGGGAGTAAAGAAATTCCTCTGTAATTTTCTGGATTATCAATCGCGCCTTTGTTTTTATAAATCGGAACCATCAGAGCTGACTTCCAATTGTCTGGGGTCTTTCCGCAATCCTTTATTTTATTTAATAACTTCGTTAACGTTCCCACCCACTTCTCTTTTTTGATTACTTCTTTCCAGCATTTATTCGGGATACCGTCCATACCCGCTGCTACCTTATGTTTTGATGCCTTCACTATTCCCTTCACTTCCTCCTCTGTAAAATCTTGGTCCAACTCCCTTATATATTCCCTCAGAAATGGTTGTTCTACTTCTTTTATCCCTTTCCCCGTACTCATGTTCTTGAATAGCTCAGTGAAATAACTTACCCAGGTCCCTCCTTCTATCCTATTCATACTATACCTCGACCTCGTCCATTTATTTATACATTCCCAAGCCTTTTGCAAGTCCCTATTCTCAATCCAAATTTTTAACTTGTTTATTTCATTTGCCTCATACTCTGCTTTAGTTATTTTTAGTGTTTCTCTATACTCATTTTTCGCTTTAATATACTCCCTTCGGTCTTCCTCCTTGTCATACTTTCTCCATTTCCTATACCACTGCCTATACCTCTTCTTCCGTGAATTACACTCCGCGTTGAACCATTCCCTCACTCTCTTATTTACCCTATCCTTCCTCCTCATACTTCCTCCAGCTCTCATTATACAATTGTTCAGATCTACTGCCGCTCTATTTATATCTGCTACGCTGTCCATTTCTATCCCGATCCTCATTAATTCACTTATGTCATCACTTAAAAGCTTATGAAATTCCTCCCCCTTATCCTCTTGCCAAATTATTTTCATAATCCCTTTATATTCACCCTTTTTTATCCTCTTCTCTTCTACCGGTTCATCGTCCCATCTAAACCATGTAGTTAACATCATATGATGGCTGGTGGATTTATCCTCAATCTCAAATTTTTCCACTCTCCCTGCAAGATTATAAGAAACTATCGCATAGTCAATAACACTACCTCCGTTCTGGTTAATAAATGTAAATTGGCCTTCGGGGTCCAGATCGCTCCTACCATTCAACGGTTCCAGTCCCAATGATTCGCAAAATTCCAATAATTTCCCGCCCTCCCTATTCAATATTCTATCTTTGCTTCTCCTAACGCTTTCCTCCATGAGGTAGAGATTAACAGAGAAACGGAGAAGGCTATCACGCAATGGTCCAAATCCCAGGCGGCAGACTTCTATGGCACATATATTCAAAAGTTGGTCTCACGTTAGGACAAATGTCTCAATTCCGGTGGAGAATATGTTGAAAAATAGCTGAACACTGGTTATGTCTGTTGCAATAAATATTGTCATGATATTTTGTTTTGTTTGTGTAAACTGACCTAGGGAGACTTACTTTGTGGACGACCCTCGAACAGTAATAAATGTAGGGTCTACTACGACTCGCTGCTTGATGTTGCGGCGTGAGTTACGCGGCCCGTAGGTTGTCTCCCAACATTCTGATTGGTTGGCTATGATAATTCGACTTATTTCGATTGTGTCCTACAGTGCTGCCAATAGCTCTACACGCGGGAAGAACATGTTTGAGGTTAGTGACATGTGCGAAGTTTGTGACAGGTTAGCTAAGGTTAGGTTAGTTTAGTTTAATGACAGGCACATATAGCGACAACGCCATAACCACCGTCAACATCGTCAAGTTTATTACACTGATTCACGATGAGATGGATTCTGCGCACAGTTCCCCCGCCTTCCCCATGTTAAGACCACCTGCCGAATTTTGTGAGTAACCATTCTAGCTTATGTAAGTGCCCATTCTTCACAATTTGTCTTGGTTTCGCTTATTATTTATAAATACAGGCTCTACTACCTCAAATATGGTCTTTCTATATGGTTGTATCTGAAAAATAAATATGTCATATTATTATATTGTTTCATAAATGCGAGGAAGATTTTTTCGAAAAAAAAAAAATACCTCGCCACTCTCAACGGCCGTAGCCGTATACCTTAGTCAGCGCAATGTGACTCCCTGAAGACTATCGTAGCATCCTCTACAATGTTAACTTCTTGTTATGTTCTAATCGTACCTGTAAATGCAAGGCTTGTGTTGTGTCATCGTCGAAAACAGACATTTCCAACTGACTGAGGAATGACGTCAGAGCTTGTTTCTCTTGCATAAAACCGGTACGGAGCAACATGCGAGAGCCGTGGACAAAGCAGTGGCGCGGTAGTATTTTCAGTGTATAGTCATGGCTTCAACGAGTAGTAGGCCTATTACTGAAAAGCCATCTACTCAACCTAGTGTTTGTGTGACTTCTTCAAAAGCCTCCCCCGACTAAGGTTCCCAAGACTACATTAATTGGCCACTAGTATGCTGTGTATGTTTGGAATCACACATGTCTGCGAGCAGTTTTTTTCTCTAATGAAAGTTAACAAATCTCGCTATAGACATAATATTTTGTTGTTTGATTTCTTTTTTTAATTCAATTTTGTTTGTTATTCGCGAAAGAAGTTGTAGTGTTTTCCTTTTAGTTACATTTTGTATCATTTTACTGTTATTTTTAAGTTCAACATGCTATGCATTAAATGTGTTAACATATTATTATTATTATTATTATTATTATTATTATTATTATTATTATTATAGTAGCATGCATCACTACTACACTACGTTGTATTTCCTTATTATACGCCACTTCTCTGACAGGGTGAATCTGTTCCATCTGCTCCGTGCTGTCTATCTGCCTTGCTACGGAACACGAGAGACGCTCGCTATGACGTCACTGAGCATTTAGTTGGAAACCCCTGGTCTAAAACTTGAAATAAACACCGTTGCTCAGGTTATTTTATAAGTTATTTCGCCTGTTCTTTCGGTAGATATTTACCATCCTCAGGGCAGTATTACATATGTTTTTAAACTTTCTGAACTAAAAATCACAATTGATAAATTTTACATCCGATAGTTGTTGAATTGATTTTGATTTTAATAAGGTTCCGTCCCAATTAATATATCAAAATTGGGTTAGTTTTTTTCCACCTTGGAACACTAGTAAATATGATGACACCTCAAATGATCGTCTGCAGGAAAAGAAGAAGAAGAAAAAAACAATATTGTATTATCGCCTCGCTCATAACGTTGACGGGTGGCTCGCTTTGTCCTCATATTACAATGCTTGTTGTTACTGTAAAAGGTTTTCTCAAAAGTAACGCTGACTGAATTCGTGTTGCCAATTCTCTCATTGCTCAATGCCATTGCCACAAGTGTTTTGCTGCATCTATATCTTCCCGCTCTATTTATGCAGTGTGGCAACTACTCCAAGCGGCGGCGACTTCCTTGATGTTAACTGTCAACGCAATGAGCGAGGCGATAATACAACAGTCGGCACTGTTTTAGAAGGCATATGAACTGGGCCAATGCGTGCATTAAAATGACGAATGTCCAAGCTGCTCAAGAGTGTATTCAAGTTGCAAGATCGCAAGCTTTAAAAATAATTGACTATTTTAATTTTGGTGACAATCGAACAATGATTACATTAGCGCACGTGCAACTTGTCGCATCATACTTACAGTTCTGATAACTGTAGCCGTTCTGGTGAAGCGAAAGCTTAGCGGGAGGAGGGGATAACTCCGAGACGTGGAATACTACAGTAATTTTTTTCTTCCTGTCCCTGGAGAAACGCATGTCAAGGGAAGAACATTCAGATGTGGGATTTGCCAAAGCGAAGGTGAATGCTGAGTGCAGGTGTTTTGCTTCAACATGCCCGTACTCATGCAGCTCGTGCAACCTTGAAAACCATCGATGACATTCGCTTCAATTGCCTCCCACATCCGGCATACTCGCCAGATTTGTCACCATCAGATTTCCACATCTTTGGTCCATTAAAGGAGCACCTTGGCGGGCAGAAGTTCAAGTCTGATGAAGACGTCCAATAGGCGGTGCACGAGTGGCTACAGCGTAACCAAAAGAATTTTTCTCACGCGGTATCGAAGCACCTCCTATCCGATGGCGTAAGTGAATAAAATTGGGAGGGGACGATGTAGAAAATAATGTACAAGCAAGCATTCTTCCTGCAGTAAAATAGTGGAAAGAAATTAATTGCTGTTTTCATTTGATTCTCCCTCGTATATAGAAAATAATAAATTAACGACAAAGAATTATTATGAAAATTACGGGATTATTAAACATACATACGGGGCCGGGATAGTAAAAAATAACCCTAAAATATGGGAGTTTCTGGAAATATGTAAGAGCTGGCCACCCGAGTACAAGCTATTCTTAGATTTTTGTAGGAGAAAACTTTCTCTACGTGCGAGAAAGTAAAAACTGCGAAGTGCTATGATTTTCAACGTCTACACACGACGTAAGTCAAAAGCAACCCTACCTTGTGATAGGACTGCCATCTTGTTGAACAGGGTTGAAGTAAACTAATATCATATTTAATGTAATCATCCTTTTTCAAACATTTTCGTTTGAAATGGGTTTAGATGCATCTGCTAATAAAAGGGAGTAATTCACTTTCTTCTTTCTTTATGTTCCTAGTTTATCCTCTCCCATTGTAGCGACGTTCATGAGGCCCACGCCGCCCGGGCCTTATAGGACCGCGACCTCTCGGGAGAGGAATTACCTTTGGATCACGAACATACATTTTTGATCAGTTTCCACCACAGGAAACTCAAACCAGTGTGATCAAGTTGTTTGCCTGCCAGCATAACCTGATCGCAATCTGGCCATGAATCCAGACAAGCACAGCTACAATCCCATACCCAACACAGAGGACTTAGCTGAAAATTCCTTCCTACGAGAATGACAACGTTTCAGAAATTCACCTACTTAAACATTTATGAATCATTTGCACTTTCAAACTTCAGTTTACATATTTGAAACACACCGAGCTAGGTGGCCGAGATGGTAACGCTTTGGACTCACATTCGGGAGGTCACAGGTTCAAATCCCGTGGCCAGCCAATTTGACATGGGTTTTTTCATGGTTTCGCCAGTCGTAAAGGCAAATGCCGAATTGGATATTTACTATGAATCATCCTCACGATTTCGTCCTGTATCATATCCATTTAAATTATCAGTTGAAATTCATTCCATAAATACATTGAAAATAGAAACAATTGACAATCAATAGTTCCATGGCCAACCTACTCGGGATCTGTGTCGTATCCCGAACACCTGACATGGCCTCGCAGCTAAAAGGAGTATACACACAGCTGAAATAAATAAACGAATACTATTTCAACAACTTAATTTGTTACTATTGAAATTAAAACTTATTTGTCCTATATCTTACAAGTTAATTTTTTGAAAGGAATAATTTAAGTTTAGAAAAAGAAGTTAGCTTTTATTTAAAAAAAGAAACAAATATTAAAAATATATTTAACTTCTCTCTAAATCCCAGAATAGTCCGAATCCAGACGGCGACCAAAAAGGAAGAAACCAATGAAGGACTCGGCGCACAGCGAAGGGGCGGTATGTCTACTCCATGACGCAAATGATGACGTATCTAGTCCAAGCATTATTACAACACTCTAATAATAATGCGTCCGAAGAATTCTATTTTCAATTATTTCTTCTAATAGTTTCTCAATGCTAACTAATGTACCAAACTAAAAACATAATTTTACGGCAAGCCAGAATATAAATATGAACAGAATTAAGTAAAGGTTACCCCTCCCAAAACCAGAAAATTAATCAGAGAGATTCCCTATGATAATAAAATAAGGTAAACTGATGCAACAAATTCCAGAATGCTTCAGTGATAGTTGCAATTATGATATGCAGAAAGTAAGTTATTTTTGTAACCGATTTCCGAGTTAACCTGCAGATCGATTCATTAAGCGTGACTTCGGAAGAACAAAGGTCTAGTTTGATAAGCATATGTGAAGGAATATGTGGGTAGTCCTTTTTGCCAAAGCTAACTGTATTGCAACTTCCAAAGCCGTATATGAACACTGTAAAACAATATGTTGTCATGAGAACTGATTTGCATTTGATAAATTCTGCCTAATATATTACCATAATGTAGGCACGAAATTGGGCTTTACTCTGGTACCAGTCAACCGATTTGGTGCAATATGAAAGGGTTCTTCTCATGGATGTTATAAATGCCTTGCTCTGATAATAATATACCACTTAAAAATACATTTTTTTGTCATTAGTATTTTTATTTATTTTAAATTTTATCGCCACACTTATACACCTTTTCTATGGAATCCACTTAATGGGTAACTATGAAACTTTGACATCTTAATTTTGGTTTGCAAGGCCAATAATTTATTAAATTATTAAAACTAATTGAAACCTGCTTACTTTTAAAAGATCCATAAAACTTTCTATTCAGGCACTTTTTAAAGTACTTTAGATTATCTAGTTTTAAGAAATCCGATGTTCGATATAAAATTTGTGTTAAAAGTCAGTCCTCTTATTAATGCAAATAGGGCCTATTAATAAATGGCTACATCAAAGTTCCGTTCCAAGGAAATGTTCATTTATTTGTTATCAAAAGTTTCAGTTTCTGAGAAAAAGGTACATAAGCATTGATAAATGTGGGGGGAAAGCGTTTAAAGTTACTTATTTTTGGTTTCGTTTTGCTGGACATTCAAAGGAGCACGGGAGAGTAGGCTACTGCATTACAGAAATGATGATTCGTCCATATATTCCTCGCAACCAACACCTAAAACAACAACCGGAATAAACAGACCATGTTTGAGTGCACCTTTCTTCTTTATTTGTTTACACAACATTCTCAGCGTGAGGAGAAGCTCGTGTGGCCATGAGGACTGCAGACTTTCCGACGCGTTTTTTTCACGCAGAACCACAACATTAAAACAAGCCCGTGTGGCCTTAGGCTTAGGCTTAGAGTATTATTCCACTCATACGCCGCTTGTTTGATAGTGGCCAACAACGTTTAGAAATTCCTCGGATATAGAACAATCACGATCTTATAATATGCTCCCTAGTGCCTTAAGGATGCAATTCTATCTGATAAAACCTCAGCTCGTTACTGGAAACGTAAGGCAACAACGTGCCGTGATTAGTACGAAAATGTATATTGATTAAAAACACAATTTCCATTCTGTGCAAGCCAGTTCGGGTGCTTTTATAGCGTTCTGATGCTGACGCACTCCATTTTGTGGTTGCATTGGTAAATCGAATCTATTCGAATGGACTATTCATTCATTTAGTATGCTGCTCTCATAGCGGGCAGAATGTTGACAACAAGTAAGAGAATAATTATTATTCATAAGATCCGTTATATTTTATTCATGGAATAGTCTTAATAAATCCTACACGAGATTACGAGTTTCATCAGATAAATTTGCTCCAACTTCGTTTTCGCAAATATATCGGGTGCTCCATCTTGTGGTTCTCTTGATTCTTTGGTCATACGTAGTCATACATAGATATGAATATTTTTCATAATTTTATTTTGATTTCAGATAGCCTAATTGAGGATGCAGATGACCATATGAACTCTAGAAGACATACATAATTACAGTGTGACTGTGAAACATGGGATGGACCAAACCTCCTCTCTCTCTCTCTCTCTCTCTCTCTCTCTCTCTCTCTCTCTCTCTCTCTCTCTCTCTCTCTCTTCGTAGTTTCACCTCCCCCTTATAGGGACCTTTATGCGGCCCGCGCCGCCCGGGCCTTACCGGGCCGCGACCTGTCGGGAGAGGAACGAACTATGGATCACAACACAGACAGACATACTTTTTGACCAGACAAGGACATGGAGGGCCTCCCCGGATGAGTGATCAGCCCAATGCCGGGGCCACCTCCGAGACAACACGAACACATAGGACGATACACACCACTCACACACACACACTCACTCACTCACTCAGAACAAGGCGTGGATGGGGATGAAGATGATAATGACGGCCAGATGATATCCGGGGACCACAAGGGCCTAAAGTTACCTGACATTTGTCTCACAGGTGAGGGAAAACCCCGGAAAAAACCTCACCTAGGTAACTTGTCCCGACCAGGAATCGAACCCGGGCCCGCTGCGTGAGAGGATTGGACGCATCCCCTGAGCCACAGCGGTGGACCCAAACCTCCTCATGTAGTGTAAAGTACGATTACTTCCACAAAGTCTCTGGATTTTTACGTACAAACCTTAGGAGCGAGTGTCACAGTTCCTAGAGTTCCTGCCTGGGGAAAGTAGCTGCACCCTGATTGGTCCAGCTCTTCTATCCCATTCAACGTGTTGTCTGTATCTGTCTCGCTGCGTCATTATCCTTCCACTCATCTATTACAGTGTACAGTGGTAATAATGAGAGGTGGCAGTCAGATGCGCGTGAGAGAGGTGACGCATGTAGGAGGAATCATGGGGAGGGGTAAGAATGTTGAACTGCACTTCCAGGAGAGGAGAAGCGATTGTAACAAGGTCTCTTGTTTCTTCACTGCATTATACGATCTTACCGCTCTGAAAGCAACGACACAACTAACCCATACACCTCTCCATGCAGTACAAATGTTTATTGGACTCGTCTGCATCTACTGAGCATCCATGCTTGGACTGCCACGTCTCATTAATACCACTGTAGTATTTTCTATGACTGCTTGCGTGATCTTCACTCTGTGCTCAACAGTGGCTCACTGATCTATGCGAATGCGAGTCGGCGCAAACTTTAACGAAAAGCTCGCTGGCTGGGCTAAGTCTTCAAGGCCAGAGACTTTGTGGAAATGATCGTACTCTACCAGTGTTAACTTGTGGAAAAGTGACTAAATCATTAAAATCTCCATGTAGCTTACAATTAGGGCAATTAAAGCATAATTATTCTGGTAATAGGGTCATGCAACAGTTAGGATGGGAGCTTGGTTGACTCTGGTTCCCTGTTGCTAGGGTTTAGAAGATGGAGTGAACTCGCTAAGGTTGGAGGAACCTTCATCTGCTTTTCCTGTTCTAAATTTTATATTCATTTATTGAATTATTTATTTAACTATATTAACTATGTTCTTCTACTTTGTTCTGAGAAGTTCATATTTTATTGCTAGAAGAAATAATTCTGTATTTATCACATCAGAACATTATTTACGTAACTACTTAAATAGGAAAATTCAGCACCTTTGTATTTTTACATTTTTATGTAATGGTATTATAAATTTTGTATTTGTGTTGTAAATCAACATAATTCATTAATGTTTAAGTTGTATATTTTGTAAAGAAATTTTCACATTGTACACACTTTGTACAACTTAAATTTATATTCTTACTTGTATTTTGACATGTCCCATGGACAGAATAAAATAAAATAAAATCCTGTTCATTCTATCCGCCACTTGTACGGCATGAGTGTTTGTGTGTGTGTAAGATTGGTGTGTCTCGTCCTATGTGTCCGTGTTGTCTCGGAGGTGGCCCCGGCATTGGGCTATCACCCATCCTGGGAGGCCTGTACCGTGGGTTATATTCATTTGTGTAATTTAAATGGAAGAAGTATTCCCCAGCACAAATTAATTCTGATTTATAAGGATTTTTTTTTATTCGTTTAAAAGGAAGATAGTTTATTTCAGAGGCATGGGCACAATTTTAATCTGACAAGGTTAATCTGGAAGTTTTATGGAAAGGCTAACATGAGGAATCTTATTAATTGTAGTTTCGTTTTGGAAACTTCTTAAGTGCCAATATGGTACTTTATAAGATTGTGAGTCCGTCAGTCCGTGTGTCTGTACGAGCGATAAATGAAATTTGCTTTATCGGAATTTCATGAAACTTGGTATACGCATTTATAACATCCATGAGAAGAACCCTTTCATATTGCACCAAATCGGTTGACTGGTACCAGAGTAAAGCCCAATTTCGTGCCTACATTATGGTAATATATTAGGCAGAATTTATCAAATGCAAATCAGTTCTCATGACAACATATTGTTTTACAGTGTTCATATACGGCTTTGGAAGTTGCAATACAGTTAGCTTTGGCAAAAAGGACTACCCACATATTCCTTCACATATGCTTATCAAACTAGACCTTTGTTCTTCCGAAGTCCCGCTTAATGAATCGATCTGCAGGTTAACTCGGAAATACAATTTAACGGATGACAGTGTATTATATATGAATTTACAATATAAAACAAACTTACTAAAAAAAAGTAAATGTGTACAACCTGGACACCCATAGCGAAAAAAAATCATTTCTGAACTGGCGTGCCCATCTAATTGCTCCTAGAAAATATGTGCAATTTAAAAGGAAAGAAAAAATAATTCTTTATTGCTACAAGACAAACTGATATGGTGTTTACAATAAACCTGAATTAAAATGAACTATGTATATTTGACGGATATTCTCGAATAAAAACTACTGTCTGCTGCCTGAAACGGTTTGTAGGCCTTTATGGAAAAGCTCTTCTTTACCTAAAATGGCGAAAAATACCTAAAAATACCGAAAATGACCTAAAATGCAGAAAAAGACGTGAAAATGAAAAAAGACCTAAAATTGTCAAAAAATTACCTATCTCTTGAAAATGACGAAAAGTGCAAAATAAAGCAAAAAATGCAAAAACTAATTGCCTTTATAAAATAAATTGTTTAATGATACACATTTATATATATTCGAGCTATCTTTTAACTTTCATATAAAAATGATGCAAAATCATCAATTGTCTTGCCGTAATTATTACCATAACATACCAAATGAGAGTAAAAATTTTCATAACTGTGGCTGCAATACTTTAGGAGTATGAACTATTTCCTAAAACCCTACGTCCCTCCTTAAAATTGGAAGAATAAATTATGAATAATTTTCCAAACATTGTACTTAAAACAATATTTCACTTAACGATATTAGTTTCGTTTTCATTATCAATCTCCGGTTTTTGAAATCATGAACCCGGATATCGTACCAACAAGGGTGTTTCTGTACTTCCAGTATAATTAATTCACTATCTAAATGTCCCATTGTTATTAAGATTGATAATCGAAATTATGGCGAAAACACAACTGCAGCAGCTGCTTGAAAGGATGCACGTGTGGCCACTCAAGTCAGCATGAAAACCAACAAACAAATGGACCCCAGCCCATTCCTTGAGCGGGCAACTTTTAAGACGCAGCAAAATGACACCTTTTCTGCGATGAATCACTCCCATGTGGCCCGTCTCACATCTCTCAATGTAATCTATATATTTTGCTTGTTTTCCTGCAGAGCCGCAGCACGGAAACAAGCCCGTGTGGCCTTAGCCTAGTAATGTGTTCATGTGGAACAGCTAGGAATTTTGTCTTATTTCTATGGTAGAATTTTAATAAGAAGTATCTGTAGATTTGGTCAATGCTAAATACATTAAAATCGGAATAGATTAGTTCAGTTGGGTAGTCCAGCCTTATTAAGTGCCAGTATGGTACTTTATAAGATTGTGTGTGGGGGACGGAAAATGTCTGTCCGTCTGTCTGTCCGTGTGTCAGTACGCGCCATAACTCAGATACGCTTTATCGGATTTTCATGACACTTGGTATACGGATTTATAATGTCCGTGGGAAGAACCCTATTGATATTGAACCAAATCGGTTCACCGGTACTGGCGTCAAACCCAATTTAGTGTTTTTATTTAAAAGCGCCATAACTCAAATACGTTTTATCGGATTTTCATGAAACTTGGTATAAGAGTTTATAACGCCCGTGGCAAGAAGCCTATTAATTTTGGGCCTAATCGGATGACCGGTATCAGAGTAACGACTAATTAAATGTCATATGTTTTTTTAAATTTTTGTCTACCGGTATAATTTGACAATTAACACTATTCCTTCACATATGCTTATCAAACAACTCCGTTAAACTGGCTGAGTTGGCCGAATGGTAACGTCTTGGACTCGTTTTCTGGAGGTCCCCAGATCAAATCCCGGATCCGGCCGATTTGACATGGATTTTTTTAATTTTATTTTTTATTTTTATGTGAGTGCGCGATTGTCAAGGTATCACAAATCTGTAGTTCTGCTGACGCTGGTCGATTTTAATCTGATTAGAAAAACTTATTTTCTGAATATCATACTTGATATTATAATTGATTCAACAAAAACATACAAAATTAAACATGAAGTCTAATTTTTTTCTTATTGTTAAGATACTCTAGAGATGAGAAACAATTTCACAAAGATATGTTGATGGCGAAGGTCAGAAGAAACCTCAATGCTTTCCCGGCTAAAGTAGGGTATTCCCTTAGCCTTTTGACCATAAATCGGGAAGATTTGCTCTAGAAAATGCCTACACAAAGAAGAATTTGAATCTCAAGTGAAGCAACTGGTTCTGTCGGCAGCATCTCGAACTACGTACATTAATAAAATGTCGCTGGTTGTGACACATTTGAAATTAAGCTATATTACATATAGTGCCATCATAAGTCTCTGCGCAGCTCTGACGAAGATTAGTAGGCATATTTCTCTCCGTCTTCCTTTCAGACCGGTAGTAGGCCATCAATTTTACTATTGGTGTGCGTCTGTTTTCTATTGTTAATATTTATTTATTTATTTACTTCCCTCTGGTGTAGTTATGGCCTTAAGGCCCTCTTCTCCACTAACCAAGGTGAATACTTACAAACGTTACCAAATAATCTAATAAAGAAACAAAAAAGAGAGAGAGAGTTATGCTTGTATTATATAAATGTAAATTATGTTATTGAAAACTATAATAATGGGAGTTCAACATTGTAAGTAGTACAAATTAAAGAAAAAATTAAAAAGCATCCCATCTAACACAGAATTGTCGAATAATTACAAGGTTTATAGAAATATGCTAACTCTGGTTATAAAAAACACGAAAGCTAGATACTATGCAGACCAATTTAATAAAAATATGAACAATCCCAGAAAATTTTGGCAGCTCATCAATGAAGTTACTGACACGGAACCAAATAATTATAATAAAGTCATAAAAGAAATTATAAGTGATGATGGCGTCGTATTAAAATGTAAGCAAAAAATGGCAAATGAATTTAATACCTATTTTTCAAAGGTGGGACTTGCAATTGCCGAAAAAATAAAGAGGACATCGAACTTGAATAATTTTCTACCAGATAAAGTGTCCTCATCATTGTTTTTATATCCTACTAGCTGACCCATCAATGCTTCGCATTGTTTGATTTATGTATATATAGGTTAAGTGTACACACTTTAAAGTCGATTAGATGTAGCCTACTTATATAAATCATCAGCCGTCCAGCCAACACGGTGGACGTATTTATATTCCACATACTCCCTCCGTAGTTTACTCTGATTATGTCTTAAAAAATTTAATCGTTCTGTTTCAATTTTGGCAAACATGTAGTAAATAGCTGGCCGTAAGGGATGCGTTCGCTCATCTCACGCAGCGGGCTCCGATTCGAATACTGGTCGGGACAAGTTACCTAGGTAGAGATTTTTCCGGGATTTTTCCTCACCTGTGAGACAAATGTCTGGTAACTTTAGGCCCTAGTGGTCTCCGGATATCATCTGGCAGCCATTATCATCATCATCCCATCCTCGCCTTGTTCAGAGTGAGTTTGTAAATGATGTATCTCGTCCTATATGTTTGTGTTGTCTCGGAGGTGGCCCCGGCATTTGGCTGATCACTTATCCGGGAGGCCCTCCATGTGCTTGTCTGGTCAAGAAAGTATGTATGTGATCCATAGATAATCCCTCTCCCGACAGGTCACGGCCTTGTAAGGCCCGGGCAACGTGGGTCGCTTAAATGACCCCAAAAGGGAGGGGTAAAAACTCAGGTAAAGATAGAGAGATAATATGGTAAATAGAATTTAATCAGGAAATTATATCTATTGATACTGTATGAACTACCTGGGGGTAAAGGCGGCCGGTGCGTAAGACTGACAACCTTACCACCTTCACCTCCCGATTGTCTAAAAATCAAGGAGCATCAACTTCTTGGAACCCTCTGGGCCTCCGTGGCCTGTAATAGGGAACACTTTACTTACTATCTTTCGCAATGCAGTCCTAGCCTAGCTATAAGAAAAGAGTTCAACTCTTAAGAATAGAACCCAGGACCTTCTAAATTTACTTCGTGTCAAAAAATAGTTGATAATAATCTTTAGGAATTCTATTGATAGCCTTTCTAGAGCGTAGGCTACTGTATACCCCCCATCCCCCCCGTGGGAATTTCCGACACATATATTTTTTTGTTGGTATTCCCATCTAGTTTCAGTTTTCAGTTGTTTGCCCCTTATCAATTACAGCATTTACCCGGAAACCCCGGAAATCCGGAGAAAATGAGTTTGTTTTAATTTTTCTTTGTTCTTTGCTACTAATATGCCCAGGGAATTTCTGGCTCACATATTTTTTGTTGGTATTACCATCTAGTTTAAGTCTTCAGTTGTTTGCCCCTTATCAATTACAGCATTTACCCGGAAATCCCGGAAAACTACGGAAATCTGGAGAAAATTAGTTTCATTTAATTTTTCTTTGTTCTTTGCTCCTAATATGCCCAGGGAATTTCTGACTCACATATTTTTTGTTGGTATTGTCATCTAGTTTAAGTTTTCAGTTGTTTGCCCCTTACAAATTACAACATATCCCCGGAAAACCCGAAAACCCACTTTTATACGGAGAAAATGACAATGTTTTATTTTTTAAATCTTTGTTCTTTGCTTCTAATATTCAAAGGGAATTTCTGAATCATATGTTCTTTTGTTGGTATTGCCATCCAGATTAAGGTTTCAGTTGTTTGCCCCTTATCAATTACAGCAAATCCCCAGAAAACTCCGAAAACTACGGAAGCCCGGAGAAAATGACTTTGTTTTAATTTTTTAAATCTTAGTTTTTTACTTCTAGTATTCAAAGGGAATTGGTGACTCATATAGTTTTGTGTTGGTATTGCCATGTAGATTAAGGTTTCAGTTGTTTGCCCCTTATCAAATACAGCAAATCCCCAGAAGATTCCGAAAACCGCGGAAGCTCGGAGAAAATGACTTCGTTTTAATTTTTTAAATGTTAGTTCTTTGCTCCTAGTATTCAAAAAGAATTGATGACTCATATGGTTTTGTGTTGGTATTGCCATGTAGATTAAGGTTTCAGTTGTTTGCCCCTTATCAATTACAGCAAATCCCCAGAAAACTCCGAAAACTACGGAAGCCCGGAGAAAATGACTATGTTTTAATTTTTTAAATCTTAGTTCTTTGCTCCTAGTATTCAAAGGGAATTGGTGACTCATATGGTTTTGTGGTGGAATTGCCATGTAGATTAAGGTTTCAGTTGTTTGCCCCTTATCAATTACAGCATATCCCCGGAAAACTCCGGAAACTTAAAAAATCCGAAGAAAATGAGTTCGTTTTAATTTTTAAAAACCTTTGTTCTTTGATCCTTTGATCCTTTGTGACCATCACAATTATGGCAGATATCTCGTAGTCCATATACTCACCCTTTTGAACCTGCAAGGGACACACTTGAAGCAGAAGAATTACTTCGCAATAACGGTTTCAGTGACCGTAGATCACAAGTTCCGAGTTCTAGAAATTCTGCGGATTTTCGTGGTTTTCAGGGTTTACGTGGATATGCTGTAATTGATAAGGGGAAAACAACTTAAACCTTAAACTAGATGGCAATACCAACAAAAAAACATGAGTCAGAAATTCCCTGGGAATATTAGGAGCAAAGAACAATGATTTTAAAGAAATTTTTAAAAAGTCAATTCCTCCATATTTCCGTGGTTTTCGGAGTTTTCTGGAGATATGCTATAATTCATAAGGGGCAAACAACTGCAACCTTAATCTAGATGGCAATACCAACAAAAAACATACGAATCAGAAATCCCCTTTGAATATTAGGAGCAAAGAACAAAGATTTAAAAAATAATACATAGTAATTTTCTCCGTATATACGTGGTTTTCCGGGGTTTCCGGGGATATGCTGTAATTGGTAAGGGGCAAACTACTGGAACCTTAATCTATATGGGAATACCAACACAAAAACATATGGTTCACCAATTCCCTTTGAATACTAGGAGCAAAGAACTAAGATTTTTAAAAAATAAAACGAAGTCTCTTTCTCCGGATTTCCGTGGTTTTCGGTGTTTTCCGGGGATATACTGTAATTGATAAGGGGCAAACAACTGAAACCTTAATCTAGATGGTAATGCCAACAAAAAAACATGTAAGTCAGAAATTCCCTTTGAATATTAGGTGCAAAGAACAAAGATTTAAAAAATAAAACATAGTAATTTTCTCCGTATATACGTAGTTTTCCGGGTTATCCGGGGATATGTTGTAATTTGTAAGGGGCAAACAACTGGAACATTAAAATAGATGCCAATACCAACAAAAATGTGTAAGTCAGAAATTCCCTGGGAATATTAGGAGCAAAGAACAATGAAAAATTAAAACAAATTCATTTTCTGCGAATTTCCGGGGTTTTCCGGGGTTTCCGGCTAAATGCTGTAATTGGTAAGGGGCAAACAACTAAAATCTTAAACTAGATGACAATACCAACAAAAAAATATATGTGTCGGAAATTCCCACGGGGGGGGGGGGAGGGTTTCATATTGGTGGCCCATGGTCTATTCTCATAATTTTATATCTATCAGGTCTACATGAAATCACAGTGTCATGCCAAGCCACCTGTGTAATTTGAACAAAAAAAAATGTTGTCATGGGGATTGTATACATGCAGTATGAATTCCTTTTGGTGAATTTCATAACTTTACAACCCTATTTTGGCCCTTATAGGCCCTTAGAGGCAAAAAAATTTGAAATCCTTTCTTAGTGCGCCTCTAGAGCCTATGATCAATATGTGTACCAAGTTTCACGTTCCTAGGCTGTATGGTTTTTGAGAAACTGTGATCAGTCAGTGAGTGAGTCAGTGGGTTTTGGCTTTTATATATAGAGATAAGCGAAAGTGAGATAATTAATATTGTTAACAAATTAAAACTTAGTGTTTCTCCTGGTATAGATAGTATTACGAATAAAACTCTACAGAAAATTGTTGACTTCATAGCTAAACCGCTGATTCATATTTTAATTTATGTTTTTCGCAAGGTATATTTCCAACAGATTAAAAAAATGCTATAATCGTACCAATTCATAAGACAGGGGATAAGAATCAATTAAATAACTATAGGCCAATTTCCCTTCTACCTAGTATCTCAAAGATTTTATAAAAATGTATAAAGAGTAGGCTGATGAATTATTTAAATAATAATAAACTTTTATCTAACAATCAATTCGGTTTTCGTCCTAACCTGTCAACAGATGATGCCATTTTTACGGACACAACGAAAATCATAAATGAATTAGATACTGGAAAAAATGTTTAGGTATGTTTTTAGATTTACAAAAAGCATTTGACACTGTAGACCATAATATTCTTCTGACAAAATTACATGCTCTAGGCATTAGAGGAAATGTTTTAAATTTATTTCGGTCGTACTTAAGTAATAGAACTCAGGCTACAAGAATAGATAATGATCTCAGTGATTTCCGGAAAATAAATATCGGTGTACCACAAGGTACAGTATTGGGTCCCATATTGTTTTTAATATACATAAATGAACTACTAAAGATTAATTTGAATATATTTAATGGCTCTATTTACTCATATGCTGATGACACCGTTGTAATTTTTAGTGGTTCTTCATGGAGTGAAACTTACGAAAATGCCAACGAAGGTATAAATCTTGTTAAATCTTGGCTGGATTTTAATTTACTTTCCTTAAATGTTGAGAAAACTACGCTAGTTCCTTTCGCTTTAACAGCTACCGGTATGCAACAATTAAAAGTAAGTAAAAATTTAAGCTTAAAAATACACAATTCTGGTTGCTGTATTAATAGCTGCACTTGTCCCTCCTTAAGTGAATCAAATCAAGTGAAATATCTAGGCATCATAATTGATCGACATTTAAGATGGGACAAGTACATTGAATATTTATGCAATAGGCTACGTAAAGTCATTTATAAATTCGTTATTCTCCGTTCATGTTTACCAGCTCATGTTTTACGTACGATTTATTTAGCCCTAATTCATTCTATTATTAAGTGCCAGTATGGTACTTTATGAGATTGTGTGGGGGACGAAAAATGTCTGTCCGTCTGTCTGTCTGTCCGTCCGTCCGTCCGTCCGTCCGTGTGTCTGTACGCGCTCTAACTCAAATACGCTTTTTCGGATTTTCATGAAACTTGGAAAACACATTTATAATGTCAATGGGAAGAACCCTATTGATATTGAACCAAATCGGTTCACCGGTACCGGAGTAATGCCCAATTTAGTGCCTATTTTAATAGATTATGGCGCCTTTCTAATAGAAAGGCGCCATAATTCAAATACGCTGTATCGGATTTCCATTAAACTTGGTATACGCATTTATGACATCCATGAAAAGTACTCTGTGAAATTTGAACCTAATCTGTTGACCGGTACCGGAGTAAAACCCAATTTAGTGTATATTTTAAAGGCGCAATAGCTCAAATACGCCTTATCGGATATTTATGAAACTTCGTATACGCATTTATACTATCCATGGAAAGACGTCTGTTGATGTTCAACCAAATCGGTTGGCCAGTACCGGAATAATGCCCAATTTATTGCCTTTTATGTTAATATATGAGAAGTCGCGATAACTCAAATATGCTTTATTGGATTTTCCTGAAACTTTGTATACCCATTTATAATGTACATGGGAAGACGTCTACCGATATTGGACCAAATCGGTTGTCCGGTACCGGAGTAAAACCCAATTTAGTGTCTATTTTAAAAACACGGTAACTCAAATACGCTTTACCGGATTTTTATGGAATTTGGTATACACATTTATAGTGTTCATGGGAAGAGGTCTACTGATACTGGATGAAATCGGTTCACCTGTTTCGGAGTAATGCTCAATTTGGTGCCTATTTTATGATAATATACGTATTCGAAAGAATTTATATAAAAGAAAAGCAAATCATTTATCATGACAACATAGTCAATTGTTTTACTGTGATATTTTACGGCTTTGGAAATTAAAATAGAGGTAGCTATGACCAAAAACACTATTGTTTTACATGCGCTTATAACTTACAACTAGACCGTTAAACTGACCCAGGTGACCGAGATGGTAACGTTTTGGCCTCACGTTATGGAGTTCCATGGTTCAAATCCCGAAACCAGTCAATTTCACTTACTTTTTCGTATTTTTATGTGAGTGTGCGATTGTCAAGATATCAAAAATCTGTACAGTTCAGCTGATGCTGGAAGATTTTAATCTGATTAAAAATAAAACTAGACCTTTGTTATTCCCTAAGCCCTGCTTAATGAATAAATCTGGAGCTTAACTTGTAAATCAATTAAAAAAACATATTCTGCATATCATAATTGCAGTCATGACTGATTAAAAAAACATACTGGCACTTTTTTACATCAGTTTACCTGATTTTATTCAATATGGCATAATTGGGTGGGGAGGAGTTGCAAAAACGATCCTCAGCCCTTTGCTTTGTCTTCCAAAACGCATCATAAAGATTTGTTTATCTAAGCCTCCTGACTATTCTTTCAAATTATTATTTTCTGAATTTAACGTTTTCACCATAGACCAAAATTACAAGTAGCCTACGTCATACTGAATTATTTTCATAAACATCGTGACAATTACAAGTCAGAATCTTACGTATATAACACGCGAAGGAATCAATTTAATTTATTACTTGAACCGAAAAATGTTACAACTGCTGGAGCTAAGCACTGTTCAAGTTTTGGCCCAAGACTATTCAATTCATTTATTACCAACCATCCTGATCTAAATAGCTTAAACAACAAACAATTTAGGTCTAAAATTAGAAAATTTATATAATTATTACTTCTGTTTTCTACTATTGCTGTTATAACATTTTTCATATTAAACTTTAAAATTTGGATATAACTTAATTTCTTTGTTTTTTACTAAAATTTGAACAAATAAATTGTTATGTATTATTATTGTATTACCTCGTACCTTTGTATTGTAAATAGAACATGTTCTAACCTTTTATACATAATATTCTGTCATACTTCTCCAAATTTTGTATTGTTTTAAGTAATTATTTAGTAATAGTTTTTTCTAATATATTGAACTGAACCACCCCGAACACAAGCTCTGCTTCTTCGGGTGGTGTATCAACTTTTTTGTGTATATTTTTCGTGTAATTTGGAACAATAAATTGTAATTGTAATAATTGTATAATAATATGTAGAAAAAAGTAAAATAAATTAAAAATAAATTAAAACAATACAAAAACAATTTTTAACAAGAAAGTAGTATATAATATAAATGTTAATGGTCGGTGGTCAACTAACTTAATCTTGAACGTTCTGAATGTTCGGCAGGCTTTTATATCCTGAGGTAAGGAATTCCACAATATATTTATAGCGTGTGTTAATTGAAACTCTTTTTCAAATGCAATGCACATGATACAGGATGAAATAGTGGTGATGACCAAACGCGTATTCTCTGGTAAACATTTTCAACATATTTTGTAAATAGGTGAAATTTGTTACTTTTATTTCTCATTTCATAAATGCTTGTAGCAGAACATTATAACCATACGCTAGGGCTGCCAACTGAATTCCGTTTCTTATTGGATTCACAAGTGTTGCTGAGCGATTTCTTGATGGCACTGTATCTTAAGGTTTAATATCTTCATAGCATTAATTGCGTACCATGTAAACACAGTGCACGCCACTTATTGTGATCACTTCGGGACGCAGCTAATTTGATAATATTAACCGATTGATAGCAGTAGCCGAAGGAATTAAATGAAGTTATTTATTCATATTATGGTTCTAAAAGGGCCAATGTCAGGAAACTTGCTTTTGAGAAAACTGACTTCGAAACTTTTAAAGAAGTAACATTGTTTTGCTGAGAACTTCCGACATTGGCCTCTAAGGTTTCTGTATTACATCTATTAATAGCAAGAGAAAAGACTTGGTACTTTTAATATACGAAAGATAAAGACTAGGCGAGTTCAATAATGCATAGATCTCATTTTTGCAAGAAATTGACATTGACCCTTTTAGAACGTAGCACCAGGTATAAGATAATACACTACAAAACAGAATTTAAAATATTTATTCATAAGATAATACACTCATAGGCTAATACTGTAATCAACTGCAAGCAACTATTTTGTCAACCAGTAAGAAAGTGTTTAATTGTGTTTACTTTCTTTAAGGAGTCCATTAACCAATACTCAGTTAAGAGTAATTTTGGAAGTCTACACTGATCTGTGGTAAACACCGCGAAGCAAAACATCTAACGCCTGTCTGTTCGAGTATTTTCATTTAACTCTAGCAATCACTGCATGTCAGCATGTCATAAATCGAAAGCTGCAGCTTAACTGTGGAGTGAAACATGTTTTATTGCTTAAAAGAGAAATTCAGATAACGTCATCCCCTCGAACTGGTCATCCTGTGAGCTGGAAACAGTACTGCTACCTCCGGTACAACACAATACAGTTGAGTTAGAAACAAAACCCTTAATCACAATAAACAACATTTTTTCAATGTATCCGTACGGGACTTCATAAAAGTGATAACATTACCCGGCTGATAACATTATCCGCGATTACATTAAGCGGCGTTCACTGTAGTTTGAAAGCCGTTTATATAATCTGAAACCAACCTTGAATAGGTCTAAATTCACGTTATATAAGTAACATTTGGACATAGGTTCTCTGTGTTACTGTTTTCGAAACACCGTATTGCGTAATAGTCCAGTCAATAAACGTCGAAAAACACCAAATAGAAAAAAAAAATCGTGTAGTTTTGAAATTTTGCAGAGATGTCGGAGGGAGTGTCCCGAATAACATACTAAAAGTCCCCGAAGGTGGGGGGTGAGCGGGGGGCAGGGGGGCCCGCAGAAGGTCCCAGTTTTAGGTTTTTCGCTTATATCTAAACAATGGTGCATCATAGAGGAAAAATTGCTATATACAACATTAAAGCTGATAAAATTTCCTACAAGTTTGATCCTACACATTTCTTTCTATTTCCAATAGTTTTAGAGATGTCCGCCAACAAAAATAACAAATTTTCGAAAAAAGCTCTTTCGCCTCGCGCTTTTCGACACACTTTGCCTTCTAGCGCTTCAGCCCTTAGGTATACAGCAATGTTCTTATAAAAGAAGTTGTAGGGAAATAAATTCGCTTTAAAATGAGTAGTCATTTGTTATTATTTCTTCAAATCTTCAAAAGTTATAACAATTTTAAGTTTTGGTCAAATTTCGAGATTTCAAAAGAAAACCGTACATCGCACTTACTCTATATCTAGGGGTTATATCTTTGTTTATAAACTGTATATTGTGTATTTACATCATGAAACAGTTGAGAAATATCATACAATCATGAAAGTTAAATTTATTAAAAATCCGATCACGGTACAAGCACAGGACATGTAATGGAAAATACATTATATTCCAGGCAAGAAAGGAAAAATAGGGACAAAAAAAATCATGTAGTTTTGAAATTTGGCAGAAATGTGGGGGAAAGTGTCCTAAACAACATAGTAAAAGTCCCCATGGATAGGGGGTGAGCGGGGGTTGGGGGCACTTTTGAATGTCATTACTCGCAGTTTTCCCTAAACACACTAAAGCTATGGGTTCTAGCAAAAAATAGTTTATGCACAAAATTAACTACATAAAAGTTCCTGTAAAATTGATCTGAATGATATTTTTGTGGATTTAATAGTTCAGGAAATAGAAGGATATAATGTATGACATAGTTCTGGAAATTCTGTTTTACATACACCTATATATTATATTTTTAACAGAAATGAAAGGAGATGATAATTAAATTAGCATGATGCCAAGCAAGCAAACTAGTTCTTAGAATAATATTCGTACTAAAGGTAAACATGAAAAAATAAAACTCATTATTATTATTATTTTTATTATTACTATTATTATTATTATTATTATTATTATTATTATTATTATTATTATTATTATAAAACTTACAAAAATCTCATGGTATGAGTGTACGTTATAAGAAGTATTAACCAGGCCTATTATCCATTATATTTTTCTTATAAAATATCATTTGGAAAAATTGTGAAGTGTTAGATATATTTAGTAATAATAAGACCTAGTAGGCCTACATAGTACTTGAAATAAATGTTTAGTTGTCTATTTTTTTCAGTCTCCAATACTGGAATCCTAGTACATCGTATGATAACTTAGGGTTATATTGTTCTATCAACATTCAATATTTATACACATATACAACATTAATTAAAGAGTGCCTGAACAACTTATTGTGCTTGGACATCATCAATTATAAACTACTACTACTTCTTCTTCTTCTTCTTCTTCTTCTGCTTCTAATGGTATACTTGTTGGTGGATGTACCATGACAGGTTCCACAAACGGATGAGCATTTAATACCAGCTTTTCGGCATCCATATCTTCCACCACACCGAGTTGGACAGTGACAAAATATGATGTGCAAATATTCTCAGAAGCCACATAGACAAGTAAACATTTATTTAAAGTAATAGGTAGGCCTACATTCTTACAATATCTCAATATATCTAATTCCTTACCATTTTTCAAAATACCGGTAATTTTTTTAACGAAACATAAAACTGCTAATCTTTACAACAAGAATAATAATAATAATGGATGATGATAATAATAATAATAATAATAATAATAATAATAATAATAATAATAATAATAATAATAATAATAATAATAATAATAATAATAGTAGTAACGATAATGAATTTTATGTGTGACGTTAACCATTAGTAAGTATATTATTCTAAGAACTAGTTTGCTTGCTTGGCATCATGCTAATTTAATGATCTCCTTTCCACAGAATTTCCAGAACTATGTCATACTTCATATCCTTCTATTTTCTGAACTATTAAATCCACAAAAATATCATTCAGATCAATTTTACAGGAACTTTTATGTAGTTAATTTTGTGCATAAACTATTTTTTGCTAGAACCCATAGCTTTAATGTGTTTAGGGAAAACTGCGAGAAATGACATTCAAAAGTGCCCCCCAACCCCCGCTCACCCCCTATCCATGGGGACTTTTACTATGTTGTTTAGGACACTTTCCCCCACATTTCTGCCAAATTTCAAAACTACATGATTTTTTTTGTCCCTATTTTTCCTTTCTTGCCTGGAATATAATGTATTCTCCATTACATGTCCTGTGCTTGTACCGTGATCGGATTTTTAATAAATTTAACTTTCATGATTGTATGATATTTCTCAACTGTTTCATGATGTAAATACACAATATACAGTTTATAAACAAAGATATAACCCCTAGATATAGAGAAAGTGCGATGTACGGTTTTCTTTTGAAATCTCGAAATTTGACCAAAACTTAAAATTGTTATAACTTTTGAAGATTTGAAGAAATAATAACAAATGACTACTCATTTTAAAGCGAATTTATTTCCCTACAACTTCTTTTATAAGAACATTGCTGTATACCTAAGGGCTGAAGCGCTAGAAGGCAAAGTGTGTCGAAAAGCGCGAGGCGAAAGAGCTTTTTTCGAAAATTTGTTATTTTTGTTGGCGGACATCTCTAAAACTATTGGAAATAGAAAGAAATGTGTAGGATCAAACTTGTAGGAAATTTTATCAGCTTTAATGTTGTATATAGCAATTTTTCCTCTATGATGCACCATTGTTTAGATATAAGCAAAAAACCTAAAACTGGGACCTTCTCACCCCCCACCTTCGGGGACTTTTAGTATGTTATTCGGGACACTCCCTCCGACATCTCTGAAAAATTTCAAAACTACACGATTTTTTTTTTCTATTTTTCGTTCGTTGCCTGGACTATAACTGCCTGGCCATAGATTGCTCAGCGATCGTCTACTGTCCTCTGCTATCCCTCTCCGTCGTTCACCTCTTAAAACAAAACACACTCAATATTGTTTTGCCTTCTTACAGAGTGTTTGCTGATGAGTTATTGACAGTGATTAGATGTAACTCCAAAACCATCTTATGACAATTGTGGATAATTTTAACAATAAACGTCTTCAGATTGTACCTATTTTTACTTCCTCTGCCCGTACCATAGGTACTATAAGTAGAGGAAGTATTGTTTTCGACCCCCAAATTCGAGTTTTTAACATAAATACACGTTTTGAGATCCCTGAATAAAAAAATGCCATTTTCGGAAACATTTCTGTGTGTGTGTCTGTGTCTGTGTAAAATGTGTGTGTGTGTCTGTGTAAAATGTGTGTGAACAGCCTAGCTCCAAAACGGAAAATCGTATAAAGCAATTTTTTTTATATGGGACATCATTTATGGTACAATCATATCAATTTAAGGAGAATAGCATGAATTAATCCCTTCTTATCAAAATTACTTTCAAGCAAGAAGGCATCTTATGAAAATGTGATACGAAGATTGGCGAGAAGTTTCTCTTACTTTTAAGGAGACTCTACATGAAAATAAATTTTCGTTTTTCGCGATTTCCTCGTAAACGGTTCTAACGACTTTCTTTGAATTTTGCGCATGGGTTGCGTACATCAAGAGCTAAAACTTTTATTTGAAACATTGTTTCGAAAAAAATTATCTCTGTATACGCGTTCATTCAATATGCTCTCTTGTTCTACATCAGAATGTGAAGTGAGAAAAATGTATTGAACATGCTGAAAATAAAGAAAGTTACGAGAGTGCATTAATCAGACTTTATTCGGGTTATGTATCCTTCGGGGATGTGATGTGATGTGGTAACGACATTCTCTTCATTTTAAAATCAACTTAGCCTACATGAAGAGAATGTCATACATAATAATTATATGACACTAAGAAGCTGGCTTTTATTTGAGCAGAGGAAGTCATGTGAATTTCACATCAGATTTTTTAATTGTTCTAGCCCTCAAATCCCATGTCGCGTTTTCAGCATAAATGCAGGACATGTATTGTAGTTGAGAAACACGACTGTGAACAGCCTAGCTCGAGTGGCTCATGCTTAGCGCGTGGACCAGGTACCAGGTTAAAATACTGGGGCAGTCGACCGTGTCATTCGTGGTGGACAAAGCAGTGGCATAGAGGGGTTTTCTCGGGGTACTCCCATTTCCCCCATTCATTCCACCAACACACTCCACTTCATCTTTCACTTCCCTCACATCATCATCCCGTTTCCTTTCCCCGGTTTCCGGTACGCAGCAGCACCTGCTGTGGGCCTCTCCCGTCCTGCCCCGTGACTTGTGCTGCCAACAGGGGGCTCTGGTACGGAGGCAGTGGCACACACGGAATGGTAAAGTTATCTACTGGATGTAGGGTAGTTCCGTGGGGGCTCGCGGAGCATACACATCATTCTATTCCCGGAGCCGCAATGGCAAAGTGTTTAGGGTGGTTCGCAACCCGCCTCCCCCCTTCAGGGGCGATACTATCCCTAATAAGTTACTAAAGATAGCCTACTTTCTTGAAGATTAGAATTACTTTAATGCCACGTTACATGAATTACTTTTGAATACCTGTGTCGTACAAGTCTGCCACCAGAGATTTTAACCACTGTTCCACAAACATCTCCTCTCTGTCATTCCCTGTCATTTCTTGAGGTGTAGGAAAAGAGGGAAATCACTGGGAGCGAAGTCCGAGCTGTAGGGTGGATGTTTAAACACCTCCTAGCAAGTCTCCTGCAGAAGTTGGTTCCAAGGTATGACAAATGTTTCAATTCCGGTGGCAAATATGTTGAATAATAGCTGAATACTTGCTGTATCTGAATATATATGTCCAGGAAATTGTATTTTGTTTCTGTACACGGCCTCAGGGAAACTTACTTTATGGACGCGCCTTGTAATTTAGATCATGTTTGTTTCAGCAAAACGAAACATGGAATTTCTATTATGTTTTTTATAATGCTAAAAGGAATTAAATCGTTATCTCTTTCTTGTGGTTATTTTTGAAACTTATAAAGCCGTCCGGTATTCATAACACTAACCCATTTCGGAGTCGCTATTTTCGTGTTGAAGTAGCTCCTCGTTCATCCTCACGAGGTTCAGTGCACCCCGACTCGGCCTGGGTAACGCAGTGAGTATGGCGCTGGCATTCTCTTCTCAAGGTCGCGGGTTTGATCCTTGCCCAGGGCGAAGGCATTTATACTGTATGTGCATAAAGGCAGATTTATATGTATTTAAGTAACTTCTGCGGGACAAAATTCCGACATTCCGGTAGAGGCCTAAGTTGCAGTACACCCCCGTCGTTAAATGATCATTTTACCAATCAATGCATCCAGTTTCAGATTCCAGTACCTTATAAAAATAAAATATGTGCTATTAGCAATGCCCGGATTTTGATGACATGTCAACTGATGAATAAATTAGTATTTTCATACAAATTTGTGAGGTTTTTTAATGTTGTATTTTTAGTTTTGGGAACTTAGTTTAGTTTTAGTTTAACTGGAACATCATGGACTTTGCCCACTAGTGCAGATATTCTGACCATGACTCCTAGATTATAAAAACGATAATTTTAGGGTCATTTTCTGATGATTTTCCTCCATTTTTTTTAAATTTTCATGTCATTTTTAGAATTCGTTGGCATTATTTGGTCATTATTTTTCGACATTTCATATTTTTTAGGTAATTTTTAAAATATATAAAAATCGTTGTTTTCTTATTCTGTGTTGTTTTCTTATTCTGTGTGTTTATTTATATTAATATTATCATTTAGCAATATACAATTGCAACAGACATAGTCATAAAGTTAATCAAAGTAGGTAAAGTAAAGTCAATACATCGTAAATTGCATAACATCGTCAAAAACCATAAGATGAATTTATAAAAATGGAGTCTGGAGGTATTCAGTAATATTATAGAAATAATATAGAGTTGTTGTGCATTTACTTACATTGAATATTATTGGAACTTTAAATAAGCATAAATAAATAGATCTTGTTATAATTTTGATTTGGATACAGAAAGACCTTTTTGCGTATAACCGTATGTACCAATTAACTATTGCAAGCCTATAATTCGATCAACAACATAAAATAATGTAGAATTCTGGTGAGTAAACTAGCATTTTCATACAAATTTGTGTTTTTTTGGGGGTCTTTTTTGGTATTTTTGCAGTCATTTCATAGCTCATTCTTTTAAGTATTTTAGGTCATCAAAATCCGTGCCCTGGTTATTAGTAGACTTGGGATTTTAAGGCAAATGCCTATTTTGTTCCTTGTGAAATAAGTTTTATAGTGCCCTGAAATGCCTATTTGCACCTTCAGAGCCTATTTTACTATTTTAGTGCCTAAAATGCCTATTTTGAACATTTAAAATAAAATTCAACTCCTGTAATTTTTCAATCTTATAATGGACGTCCCTCAATGAAAAGCAGAACAGCAGAAGGTGGGGTTTTCCACAGAAACTTGATTATTCCAAACAATTGTCGCTAAAGGAATGTTGACTGACGGGGGAGGGGGAGGATTAAGGGGGAAGGACTACTGTGTCAACTCACTAGTGAAAGAACATCTGTTTAAGTGAATATAGTTCGTGATGCCTAATTTTGTAGTTAATTCTGTTAAGAATAGGTGTACCACGTTTCTTGCAGTAAAAAAGACCATTGTAATATTTTAAAGTCTATTTTCTATCCATTTACACATTTTAAAGCTTATTTTAAGTCCCTATTTTCTATTTTAAAAGCCTATTTACTTGTTTTAAAAGCCTATTTTAGGTGCCTCCCAGGTCTAATTATTAAATATCGAACCCTGCCCTTGTAGTCACAAATGCTGACCACTAGGCCATAGAAACTGGTCCAATTAGTAGCCGTAAACCTAAAAAGTCTGCAACGCGATAGGAAGTAATTTAAGAATCAATACCGTACTAACGAAAATATCAAAATTCGGGGCTGCATGAATAGAACCTCCGTACGAATCGAGGAGGTGCATTTACTGTTGGCCGGTAGAGAGCAGGCTTGTGCATGAAAGCGCGCGCAGCTTCCAGTAGCTCAGTGTGGAAAGAACGGGCAAACCCTTCGCTTGTAGCAGGCTGTCTGTACAACCAAACAACAAAACAACAGGCCTAACAATTCTACATCGTGTTGGGCGCGTTTGAACATTTTGTTCCAGTGCTTCTGTGATTATAACAACAGAACTAGAAGGCCATGTAATTCTACACACATTTAAGCGGCTTTTTGCAATTGTTATTTCGTAGAGGGCCGTGTTCTTAATTCAGAAACAATACTGTGATTACGTTCATCTGTTTTCTTGCATTTGCAGAGGTGACAGTATTATCATTAGGGGTCTGGAATACAGAATCGCACTGCCACCGGTTTAGTTGAGATGTCAGATGTCGATACATGATTTATACGTCTGAATAGCATAGATATTAGAAGGTTTCGAGTTGTGCATTGCCGCTTTTCCCATTTTACGTGTGTTACTTGAAATAAAAGATAAGTGGATGTTCTTATTGAGTGTTAAGTGATTACAAAAGTGAATGTTCTTAGTGTGGGTATATCACAGCATGGGATAATAATAATAATCGGCAAGATGGGATACTTCTGGGCTGTTAACTGGATGTTCCTGTGTCTTCAGCTGTGCATAGGTAAGTCCTTTCTTTATTCAACCCTGCCCTATTTGTACAGGTTTCAGTAGGTTTTGGTACAGTTTGTTGGAGAGGCTGTTCGAGATATGATCGTGGCCCACAACCGCTTGCTTTTGAAACCTGATATCATTTTTTATTTTTTATTTTAGAAACAGCATTTTGTATTGAATATCTTTATTACTTTCTTTACCCGTTTCGATTCCTACCTTATAAGTAGGGCAAGGCATTTAATGAGCATAAAATAGTGAAAAAATGCAAAATAAAAGAACGCTTTTACGACCTAAAAATAGTGAAATAATGACACAATAATTAAAAAATGACCAATGCATTTTCCATTATTACTTATATTTAGTTCTTTAAAGTAATGATTTGCTAAAAGCAGTTTAACGGATGACAGTGCGTTATTTATGAATTTACAATATAAAACACACTTAATATTACTAAAAAAGTAAGTACCATACATCTATACTACTTGGACACCCTTAGTGAAAAAAAGAATCTTTCTGAACTGGCATGCCCATCAAATTATCCCTAGCAATCACGTGCCATTTAAAAAGAAAGAAAAAATTCTTTATTGCTACAAGACAAATATGCAATGGTGTTTACAATAAACCTGAATTAAAATGAACTATGAACATTTGGAGATTCTCAAATAAAAACGATTGTCTGTTGTCTGAAAGTAACGATTTGTACATGAAAAAGCTCCTCTCTACCTCCACTGAAGCATGACCTAAAATGCCAAAAATACTTAAAAATGCCGAAAATGACCTATCTCTTGAAAATGACGAAAAATGCAAATGAAGCTAAAAATGCAAAAACAAATTACCTTATATAAAGAATTGTTTCATGATACACAATTATATATATTCGAGCTATCTTTTAGCCTTCATATAACGAAGATGCAAAATCATCAGATGCCTTGCCCTACTTATAAGAATAGAAATTATTGCGTTCACCGTGAAAATTCCATTTTAATAATAGATTTCAGTACGGTAACTAATAAAAGTTTCATAGGAAAGTGTTTTTCATCTATTTCCCGTTCATAATATAATGGTGGAAGCTTGAATTCCTTGCGGCGTAGCCCCGGTGAAGGGAGCCCGTTCTCGCGGTAAACACGGTCGCTATGTTTTTGTTTTTCACCGAAGCAGGATGACCATCTATGCTTTCTTGCACCTTGCATATTAGTACAATTTGGATTTTACCCTAGTTCAATGGCGGTTAGGTTAGTGACATAGACAACACACTTTATCTTCAGCTGAAAAAATGCAGGGGTGAGGGGAGCTGATCTGCATTCAGTATAAGAGACTGGCTATTGTAGAAGGCGGTGACTTGAAATTGATGTCATTTCTTAAGGATTGCTAACTACTAGAAAATATAACGTGTGTAGTTTTATGCTGGTATAGAATGGAACTAACTGTAATTCGTAGCAATTTCAACTCTCGCTACCAAACTAAATATATTATAATCAGGCTTTAAAACTTAGTGCCCGATCGAATATGTTAACAGCAACCGTACTGTACAGACTTTGCTCGGCGTATGCCCTAGCTACCATATGCTAGTTCACGTGATAGTAAACAAACCGCAATACAGATATAGGAAGACCACAAAATAACTTCTCATTATCTAAACTCACATTACAAGCATGCAAAACGATACTTTCTCCTGTTTGTGTATAATAGTCCCTCCCAAATGTTTCAATATATGTTTGCGTTTTAGAACACTTCACTTTCGGCATGCCGAACACGTATTATAAATTTAAACACGCACAATGACAAGGTACACTGTTGACCAATTTGAGAGGCACCGTACCACAAGCGCATTCACTTCTCAGTACTACTATCAATGACTGTCTTATCAGCCTACGCAATCAACCCCCACCCCCTATACTCAGGTTGTTGGTAACCGGAATCAACTCCCTCTGTGGGTTCGGGCACTATGTTTTAAAGCCTGATTATAATAGAATATATCGCTGGAGAAATGAATTAAGTAATATGTTTGTTTAGATAATCTTTCTCCCAGTCTTCAGAATATAGAAAATTGGTTTAAAAGTCGTGGCATTGTACAGGTAATTGAATACGCACTTTCACATGCCTGAATTAATAGAATATAACAAAATTGCTTTCACGAGAATCTGAGGTAATTAATATAAATTTCTAGCAAAATAATCAAAACCGACTTCTTGTTTTCTCCGACAAATTCAGATTAAAACACATTAAATTGCTTTTCCTTCAATTTCACTTATTAGCTTTTATTGTTTATTCGCTGATGTCCGACACTTCTTGGTTTATGGAATCTTCACTTTTAAGTTCGCTGTTATTTATATCGACCATTTCCACAACAGCAGTACTGTTTTTCTAATGTCCATGGATTTAATTCTGCCATTTTCAGAATAATATGTTCAAGAATGTCGCTACGATAAGTTTCTTTTTGGGGTATGGCAATACTGGGAACGAGCAGCAGTCTTAATTTTTTCGAGCGAGGCCTTCTTGATATGGACTGTTTTTCAGTGTTTAGCTCAAGATAAAGTGGGTAACCCTTTGTAAGTGTTGGTGAAATGTAGAGCTAGCTTAGGTTACGAAGAGTGATGTAAGTTTAATTATGTCATTCTGAATTGCGTTTCATAATGCACCATACCCACCACTGCATTAAGGGGAGATGGTAGTTATCAGTGTCAAAAAAATCGATTTTTTTCTTAGGCTCATGTAATAGAGCATAGTTTTGTGAACATTTTGATATATAGGTCTTATATGTTGCGTTATTATTAAGCCAAGCAGAGCGACCTGGAGCTTTCTAAAATGGATAAAATGCCATACGGCATGTCATTTTCTTTTCGCTCTCCTGTAAAATTACATTTTTTGTACTTCAGGTACCATTTTCTGAAAAGCTATTCATGATAAAATAATGAAACTTTCAGGAATTCATTACAGATGGATGACAAATCTCCCTTAGCAGAATTATGGGAAAAGTCTTGACTATACAGAAGTTTCAACTATTTTTATTTTTAAAAAAATATTTTTTTTTAGTCATGAAGTTTTCATGCAGTTTTCATGCAGTAATATTGTACATATTAGACTGATTGTGCTAGGGTAAATAGCAGTACCTATTGTTAGTAAGTTCCCAAAGTTTCACAAAAATCTAAGGTACAGAAATTGTATAAAGCGTACCTATGTCAAGGGAAGTAACTGTAAAAATAAATTATCACTATGTGTTAAAAAATTCTTTCCTACCAAACAGTGAGGTCTAGAACAACGATTCTCTGCTTATTAAGTGCCAGTATGGTACTTTATGAGATTGTGTGGGGGACGAAAAAATGTCTGTCTGTCTGTCTGTCCGTGCGTCTGTACGCACCATAACTCAAGTACGCTTTTACGGATTTTCATGAAACTTGGTATAAACATTCATAATGTCGATGGGAAGAACCCTATTGATATTGAACCAAATCGGTTCACCGGTACCGGAGTAATGCCCAATTTAGTGCCTATTTTAATAGATTATGGCGCCTTTCTCATAGAAAGGCGCCATCACTCAAATACGCTCAAATACGGATTTTCATGAAACTTGGTATACCCATTTATGACGTCCATGAGAAGTGCCCTATTGAATTTGAACCTAATCTGTTGACCGGTACCGGAGTAAAACCCAATTTAGTGTATATTTTAAAGACGCGGTAACTCAAATACGCTTTACCGGATTTTTATGAAACTTGGTATACACATTTACAATGTCCATGGGAAGACGTCTATTCATAATGGATAAAATCGGTTGATCTGTTTCGGAGTAATGCTCAATTTAGTGCCTATTTTATGGCAATATACGTATTCGAAAGAATTTATAAAAAAAATGAAAATCAGTTATCTTGACAATATAGCCTATTGTTTTACTGTGATCTTATAAGGCCTTGGAAATTAAAATACAGGTAGATATGACAAAAACACTATTATTTTACATGCGCTTATCCAACTAGACCGTTAAAATGACCCAGGTGGCCGAGATGGTAGACCTTTCTTCTTCCGTAAGCCCTGCTTAATGAATAAATCTGGAGCTTAACTTGGAAATCAATTTAAAAAAAAAAAACATATTCTGCATATCATAATTGCAGTCATAACTGATTAAACAAAAACATACTGGCACTTTTTTACATCAGTTTACCTAATTTTATTTTAAAGTACAGAGTGCACTTGTAAATAAAAAAAATTCAACTAAATCTGACTGTAAACACCTGAGTTATGGCTTCTTGAACATACCGGTACGCTATATTTTCTATCATTTTGCTAGCGGTAACTACCATCTGTCCGCCGCCGTGGGTGAGTCGGTAGCGCTCCTGCCTTCCACTCCGGCGGTCCGGGTTCGATTCCCGGCCGGGTTGGCGATTTTTCAGTAGTGAAAAATTTCTTTCCCGGGTTCAGGACTGGGTGTGTGTATGTGTCCTTAGGTTTAAGTAGGTAGGGGACTGGCGCACCCCGGTAACAAATCCGCTGTGAATATCCCCTTACGGGATCACCAGGGGTCGCTCGCGACCCAGAGGAATAACTTCCTTTTTAACTACCATCTCCCCTTAAGTTAAATGTGTCAGCTAGATTTTAGGCTAGTGGCAGTTAGGTTAGAAACAGTGTTGTTAGTGTTATTGATAGGTTATTTTAGGTTAGGAATAGTGATATTAGTTTACCAAGACTTGCTGAATTCCTCGAGCCTCTTGATGTGCCATATTTAATCTCGCGAGTGGTTTGGTGGGGTTGTCACCATTTTTACCAGGGCCGTAGCAAGGTCCTTCTGCGCCCTTGGCGAGTTTGACAAATCTGCGCCCTCCAATACTGGGGTGATCTGAACAATTTTTTTTTAAAATCTCTGTAAAATTGTTTATTATTTTATTATAAAAACACTGTTATTATCAAAGATAACCTAGACCTCATTTTGAAAATGAATTAAGTGTTGGACTTTCAAGGTACTAAAACCTTATTTTCAGACGATTAAACTATTTAAAAAATAATTAAATCATAAAATCTAGTATCAAAAGTAAATTACATAATACATAACATAGGTAAAGTATTTTTTCGAATAGTTGAACCATTTTCATCTCAATATTAATATACCGGTACTTCTTAAATTTTTATTGTCGTTATATCTTTCCATACTGTTCATGATTTATGTTATCATACTCTGTCAATAAGAATCGTGTTAATTAAAGAACGTTGCATGACTGCTTTTTGTTTGTAGGCAATCGGCGTAATACTACAGATAGTTCACGTGCAGTAATTTTTAATAACCTGAAAGATTTCTTCCATTAACGTGAAATTTTTATTTCTTCATAAATTGCACCATTCTAAAAAATGCAGGATTTTTCATGGTTAATTTTGCGCCCTCTTTGTACCTGCGCCCTTGGCGGCGGCCCACCTCGCCACCGCCTAGCTACGGCCCTGATTTTAACCCAGAATTCTCATTGTTCTCACTGTGTGACCACACACCACCAACATCCAATCATGAGTTTATTTGCGGATTTGAAAAGTAAATACGACGGATATTCGCTACATTCCACCAGATCGTATATAAAAGAAAGTTTATCAATTGGAGCGGGTGGGTTCGACAAATTGCTTCGTAGTTGTAGATTTAGATATCTCGTCCTGTAGATCCTGTGTTGAGAGAGGCTCAAGGATATAGTACACGTCAGATTATAATATACAGGCATGTTATAAGAACAATATACAAAACTGTAAGCTGCCAAACTTATTCAAGCTGGAAATATCCATTCATATGTAGAAGGTGTGAGTTATTAAAAATTCTTTGAGAGATCTTTTGAAAGATTTGAATTTGCTTTTAATACACAATAATTTAATGTTGCTTGGAAGCATATTATATTGCATTGCAGAATAATAATCACCCTTCAGAAAGAGTTTTAATAATTAGCTGGTATTTGTAAATCATCCATGTTTCTAGTTGTACGTCCTGGTACACTGTAATTAGTTTGAAATTTATCAATATTATGTACCATATAACACATTACTCGTCAGGACATCTCTCCATAGAACGACGCATAACAAAATATGTGTGATTTTAGGTGTTTTATGAAGAGTATCTCGGTTTTAAAATTTGGACCCTCTACAATATTGGACTTTATCTTTCCATAGCCGGTAACCTAACCTACCTTCGTCTTTTCCTTCCTTGCAGCACGTAGGCTATAGCCCATACGTCATTTACATCGAAGTCTCTAACTCCTGATATATTTATTATTGCCGATCATATTTGCTATTTGAATAGTAAAATTTCAATCTTACTTGTGTCTATAATTTTTCTTCTTAATATTAATTGATTTGTCCACCGCTGTGGCTCAGGGGATGCGTCCAATCCTCTCACGCAGCGGGCCCGGGTTCGATTCCTGGTCGGGACAAGTTACCTAGGTGAGGTTTTTTCCGGGGTTTTCCCTCACCTTTGAGACAAATGTCAGGTAACTTTAGGCCCTTGTGGTCCCCGGATATCATCTGGCCGTCATTATCATCTTCATCCTCATCCTCGCCTTGTTCTGAGTGAGTGTGTGTGTGAATGGTGTGTATCGTCCTATGTGTTCGTGTTGTCTCGGAGGTGGCCCCGGCATTGGGCTGATCACTCATCCGGGGAGGCCCTCCATGTCCTTGTCTGGTCAAAAAAGTATGTGATCCAAAGGTAATCCCTCTCCCGACAGGTCGCGGCCCTGTAAGGCCCGGGCGGCATGGGTCGCTTAAATCCTAAAAGGGAGAGGTAAAACTACGAAAAAGAATAAAGAAAGAGAATATTAATTGATTTAATTTCTGGCTGCTAAGCATGATGCGATTACTTGCGCAGCGCATAAGTAACCAATGTATTGATCGCCACCAAAATTACAATAATATTACTTTTTAAAGTTGGTACCTCCCTTGCGATTTTAGAACAAACTGCTGTTAGTGATTCATTATTTTAATTATTAATAAACTTATTTTTTCTCCAATGAGGGTGATATTATAATAAGGTATGATATAATTTTTCTACCTTATACCCTCATTTAAAAATAATACTTCTTCGATGGATTGCCTTTAACTCCTCAAGTTTTATTTTTTAGTACAAAGATTCCTTAGGCCTATATCTATATTAATAAAAGGAAGTGTCTGTCCTCCGTCTGTCTGTCTGTCTTCCGTCTGTCCGCGATGCCCAGCGAAATCTACTGAACGTAGAGATCTGAAATTTTATACATAGGCGGACTAAAGGGTCGGAATGTGCACCTCGAAGCCGGAATTTTAAGTTTCGCTTTAGTTCGTGAGTTATGAATGAAAAACGGGCAGAAAACGTGTATTTATTCCGTTTTCGAAGCATGAGTTTTCAGTAATACAAATCAATTACACTAGGCTTTGGCTATTTTTGTCAAACCTTCGACATAAAAGCATCGCGATCTGTTGAATGTTGTAGCTCACGCTGGTCGATTCATTTGTTTTTAATGTCAAGGCACGAAAACATAATATGAAATTTTCAACCGGCACCTTAGAGGATTATTATTATTATTATTATTATTATTATTATTATTATTATTATTATTATTATTATTATAGGGATAATCAATATTAGCCTAAATATGGTCTAACGTTGTTCGATTTGGACGAAACTCACTATACAGGGGTTTTCCGGGCCAAGGAACTCGAATCTGAGGTCGCTTTTACCAGGTGACGCTATCTAATCGTGATATGTAGTCCACATGATTTAGGTGTTAATATAATGATTTAACTATTAGCCTATGCTCTTAATTTTTAATTTTTGAAATAATTATCGCGGGCGAAGCCGCGGGCACATGCTATCTTAAAATAATAAAATGACGTGTTTGTCTGTCTGTCCACGATGCCCAGCGAAATCTACTGAACGCAGAGATCTGAAATTTTAAACATAGATGGGCTGAAAGGTGGGCGAATGCGCATCGAAGCCGGATTTTTAATTTTAGCTTTCGTTCGCGAGTTGTGAGTGAAAAACTGGCAGAAAACGTGATTTTAGCGCTGTCGAAGCATCAGATTTCAGTAATACATTTCAATGTCAAATCAATTGCAGTTGGCTTTGGCTATTTTTGTCATACCGTGGTAATAAAAGCATCGCGATCGCTAGAATGTTGTAAGCCCACGCTGGTCGATTCATTTGTTTAGAATGTCAAGGCCCGTAGACATATTAAATTTTCAACCTACACGGAAGAGGGGTAATCAACATAGACCTAAATATGGTTAAACATCGTTCGATTTGGACGAAACTCACTATACAGGGATTTTCTGGGCCAAGGAACTCGAATCTGATATCGCTTTTACCAGGCGACGCTATCTAATCGTGACATGTAGTTTACGTGATTTAGGTGTTAATAAATATAATGATTTAACTATTATGCTCTTAATTTTTAATTCTTGAAATAATTATCGCGGGCGATCGCTTGATTTTGTAAGTCCATCCTGGACGATTCATTTATTTAGAATATCAAGGCCCGAAGACATGACATTTTCAACCTACACTGAAGAGGGATAATCAATATAGGCCTAAATATGGTCAAACATTGTTCGATTTGGACGAAACTGACTGTACAGGGGTATTCTGGGCCAAGGAACGCGAATATGAGGTCGCTTTTACCAGGGGACGCTACCTAATCGTGGAATGCACTCCACGTGATTTAGGTGTTAATAATTATAATGATTTAACTATGCTCTTAATTTTTAGTTTTTAATTTTTGAAATAATTATCGCGGGGGAAGCCGCGGGCACATGCGGGCACATGCTGTTTGTCTGTCTGTCCACGATGCCCATCGAAATCTACTGAACGCAGAGATCTGAAATTTTAAAGATAGATGGACTGAAAGGTGGGCGAATGCACCTCGAAGCCTAATTTTTAATTTTAGCTTTCGTTCGCGAGTTATGAGTGAAAAACTGGCAGAAAACGTGATTCGCGATGTCAAAGCATCAGATTTCAGTAATACATTTCAATGTCAAATCAATTGCAGTTGTCTTTGGCTATTTTTGTCATACCGTGGAAATAAAAGCATCGCGATCGCTTGAATGTTGTAAGCCCACGCTGGTCGATTCATTTGTTTAGAATGTTAAGGCCCGTAGACATATTAAATTTTCAACCAACACGGAAGAGGGGTAATCAACATAGACCTAAATATGGTTAAACATCGTTCGATTTGGACGGAACTCACTATACAGGGATTTTCTGGGCCAAGGAACTCGAATCTGAGATAGCTTTTACCAGGCGACGCTATCTAATCGTGGTATGTAGTCCACGTGATTTAGGTGTTAATAATTATAATGATTTAACTATTATGCTCTTAGTTTTTAATTTTTGAAGTAATTATCGCGGGCGAAGCCGCGGGCACTTGCTAGTAATATATAAAATATCCGAATTAAAATTATCAAGGTAACTTAGGTCTACTTTTTTTTGAGCCAGTGATTAAAATTCCAATAAAATGTTCCTGTTAAAAGACGCAAAAAAGAGAAGCAGGCCTACGTTACCGTGATAATTTTAATCCAGGTTTTTTTTAATATCTTATATAAGGTATTTTTGTACTAAGAGAAAAAACTTGAGTTAAAGGCAAACCATCGAAGAATTATTATTTTTAAGTGAGGGTATAAGATGGACAAATTATATCATAAGTTATTACTTTATTATCATTATTTTCACTTTATTATTAGTTTAATCGCCATCGTAGAAAAAATATTATGCAATACATAGGCCTATGTGAAGTGTATAACAGAATCTCGGAAATAGAATAAAACTCGAATTCGTTTTGTTTGGTCGAACTTCTCATCGATTCTGTTAAGATACTTTTACCACACGAGTATCACAATATGACAATGCGGTGACTAACGTAATTTCTTTAATTCCATGTAATCAGAAATAAACATGTTTAGTATAGCAATAGCATGCCTTAACACTGACGTTTTCAGCATTAATACATAGTTTAGATGGGACCAGCCCTATATCCTTAGCCATACAGTTTTAATTTTTACTACACGGAACAACGTTAAAAATGTGTCCCTAGGTGCAAGGATTATAATTAGGTGCGAAATTGGTTCATATATATATATATAAAAGGCTTTGTCCTGACTGACTTAATGACAGAGAATCAACGTAGAGACTTGGAATTTTCACAGTACCTTCATTTCATAATGTAAGGGCTCACTAAGAAACGATTTTGCAAAATTTTGATTTTAAATGCCAAAAATAGAATGTTTTTGAGAATGCTTAACCTCTTTTTACACAGAATTATCAAATCCAAATCGCAGTTCACATAACATATTGTTGCCAGTGTCTCAGATGGGTTTGGAAATAAATGAAATGGGAGTTTTACAAATTAGAGAAGACATCAATATAATATTAATATAAATAAATATTAAAGAATGAAATCCACGAAAATAATGCAGTCACATAACTTTCTCTACCCTGGACATGGAGAAAAAGATAGCCTACGAGGTAACTACGAGTTAACGAGGTAGTAGCCTATGTTTTGGGGAGAGAAGTATGAAAGTGATATTGCATTTCTGTTTAATTTCATCCTCAAAACGGTTTTATGGTAAAATGAGAGTGAGAAATAAATATTCCGCAAAGAGAATACAATTTTATGTTACCGGAATTTATGTTTCTTCTTATTTGAACCCCTACCAGGCTTGCTGTGTACTGTACAAGCGATAGGATGCAAAATTCTACATCCTCTATGAGCCATAAAACGCTATATGAAGCGTTTTCTGAGGGAATAGTGTGAGTGTGTTAAGTCGTTCTTCCTATTTCAAATTATAAATAAGGACCTAGAATTTAAAAATCTAAAGTTCTTCATAAGTTAATTTCCAATTACAAAATAAAAAACCCGGGCGACGCCTGGCCTTTTAAGCTAGTAATTCATGATAATAACATATAACTGACGGTCATCTTATGTGGGTAAACAGATTAACCAACACGACAAACCTCGCGAGAGTTATAATACGGCACATTTTCGAAACGCGTAAATTCGGTATGCCCTAGAAAACTAATATCACTGTTCATAACCTAACCAACCTAACCTAGCCAACCTAACCTAACCTAACCTAACCTAACCTAACTGCCACTAAAATAGAATCTACCTGCCACTACTTACCTTATTGCAAGAAGATCAGTTGGTCATCCTGCTTCGCAGGAACCATAATATGGCTGCCGTATTTTATGCGTAATAAAATTGAACTGATTTCAAGGGGTAAAAATACAACATGAAGTTCTAAAAACTACTAATTTCACCCCTGAATCAATTCCTTCAACAAAAGTAAGTATATTAAATTACGTTTTCAGTGTCAGGAAGGAAAACTGTATGGCTAAGGATATAGTGCTCTACCCCATTTAGATATCCCCTCACTCCATAATAGTTACCTGTATTTACGTTATGAGACCGCTATTTAGAATTTTGGAGGCAAACACGAAATTAACAAAACTCGCTAGAGCTCAAGTTGTTATTCGTGGATTTGAACAAGGCATTTAAGTTAGAAGAATGTTGCCTCATTTCCCATTTTCAACGAGTCTAATAGGAACCAAATTTGCAATAAACATTCTGAACTAACTACATTTATTGCCCTTTACTCCGAGTGAGGGAAATGCTGAGGAGACATTCACCATTCATCTGAAAGAGGAATTAAATCGGTCTCTGCTATGTTGAATGTATAGAATTACTGTGATCCTTATATAACGTTATGACAATTATTCAAAACTTGCGTGACTTCGAGAACTGGAAACTGGAAACCCGGGCCAGGCGGGCGTGTCATTCGTGGTGGATAAAGCCGTAACCTTCTTCTTCTTCTTCTTCTTCTACCGTCAAGGATTAGGCTAAAGCCTGTTCCGGCCTCACATCTTTCCGTCTCTTTCTGGGTCTTCCTGTAGATCGGTATCTTCTTGGTCTATAATTCAGTATTTGTTTGGGAATTCTGTCAGGTTGCATTCGTTGTATATGTTGTATCCAGTTTTCTCTACATTCTAATATTCTTTCTACTACTGAATCTACTCCCAGTTCTTTTCTTATATCTGTATTTCTTAAATGGTCCTCTCTTGTACATCCCTTAACCGATCTCAAAAAACGCATCTCAGCAGCTTTTATTTTGCTGAAATCTGCCTTTTGCAAAGTCCATGCCTCGCTGCCATATAATAATACAGGAAGCGCCATGACGGAATAAAACTTTAGTTGCGTTCCTTTTGTCGTTTTTCCTTTTAATGTTCTTTGGATTGTTCCGCATATTGTTTGGTATTTTATGCACTTATTGTTTATATCTTGATCTATTTCATAAGTAACATCGCAACCTAAATAGTTAAAATGTGACACTTGCTCAATTGTCCTATTATCTATAGATATTTTTGTTCTGATTGGAAATTTCCCGTGGAATGCCATGACCTTAGTTTTCTTTTCCGAAATTTTCATATTGTACAGTTTACTGACTTTATTTAATTCATGTATTGCTTTCTGTAGTCTATCTTCTGTATTAAAAATTAAAACAGCGTCATCCGCATACAGTAATATATTTACTGAGCGTTGTCCAATGTTAAAACCTCTATGTACTTTTACAATCCATTCCTTAAGAATTTCGTCTAGATATATATATTAAATAAATTTGGAGATAGACTGCAGCCTTGTTTCACCCCTTGGTTAGTTTTTATTTCATTTGATAATTTTCATTCCATTTCAATGACAATCTTATCGTTGATATATAAACTTCTTATGACTTTAATTAGGCCTAAGTGCATAGGGTAGCCATTTTTAACAAAAATTTCCCATAATTTTTATCTTTTCACTCTGTCGAACGCTTTCTCAAAATCTATAAAAGCAACATGAGTTTCTAAATTAAATTCTCGGTGTTTGTTTTTCATTTGTTTTATTATAAATACATTATCAATGCATGATCTGCCCTTTCTAAACCCACTTTGTTCTTCCATAATTTTAGTATCTGATATTGCTTTTAATCGACTATTAATTATTCTTGTATAGATCTTATAGGCTGCGTTCAATAAACTTACACCTCTATAATTTTCACACTTAGATCTGTCTCCTTTCTTAAAAATAGATACAATTTTAGCTACATGCCATTCCTTTGGTATGTTTTTAGTTTTCCAGCACATATTCAGCAAATGTAAAAATCTCAACCTCAGTAACAATCCACCATATTTAAACAGTTCCGTTGGGAGGCCATCAATCCCTGGGGTTTTTCTATTTTTTGTTTTCATTAGGGCCTCGTTTAGTTCTTCAAGAGTGATTAGGTCTACAGATTCATCAATTTCTTCCATTTCGAATTCAACTTCTTCAATATTTCCATCATATAATAGATTCTCATAATATTTTATCCAGTCATCTTCATTTATACAATTCAATCTAGCCATTTATCTTTCTTTTAAATTCAGGCTTCTCATAACTTTCCAAGCGATCATCTGTCTTCCATGAACGTCATGTTCTATATTCGATATGAATCTATCCCATGATTCATTATGTGTTTTCCTTATTATTTCATTGGCTTCATTAATTTTTTTCAGTATATATTTTCCTTGTTTCTTCACTTAGATTTTGCAAGAACTGCTCATATGCCTGTTGTTTATTCTTTACTGCTTCATCGATATTTTCATTCCAGAATCTTGGGCCTTTCTTTCTTTTACTTTTAACTTTTGTCCCCAGCACTTCATTTGCAGTTTTCAGAATTGTTTGCTTTATATTTTCCCATTCTTCTTCTACTTCTTCAGCAGTAATTACTTCTTTTAAATACATGAATAACCTTCTTTGATATAGATCTCTTACACTCTGCTCTTGTAGTAAATTAATTTTGAACATATTTTGTTGATTAATTCTGTTTCCATTTGTCTTTCGCCGTAACCTTTCGGGGGTTTTCTCGGGGATCCTCCCGTTCCCCCTCTCATTCCACCAACACTCTCCATTTCATCTTCAAACTCTCCTTCATTATTATCCCGCTTCCTTTCCCGGTTTGCGGTATGCCCTCGCTTCAGCACCTGCTGTGGGCCTCTCCCGTCCTCCTCGTGGCTTGTGGTCATGAAGTTGCTGGTTGGTGTGCCGCCAAACTGGGGGGTCTATATCCCAAGAGGCACCGAGACACCGTCCCACAGGGCATGGTGAAGGTATTTACTGGATGTAGGGGAGTTCCGTGGGGGCTCGCGGTGGGATCTGTTGACGAGGGGCCGTTGGGCATGTGCATAATTTCATTACCGGAGGTTGGCACAATGGTCCGAATGGCAGAAGTGTTTAGGGTCGTTCCCAACCCGCCTCCCCTCCCTTCAGGCGAATGATCCTAATCCTTGAGAACTGGAACTCTGACCAGTAAATAAATAGGGTGTGAAACTAACATATACTAAAATATTTTGTATTTAAATATGGCCGGATAAGTAATTTCTAATATTTTATTAGAAAGTTAGAAATTAAAAGTTGAATAAGTATTAGGTCTACATATTATGAAAATTGCTTACAGTTATTAATATATTTTTACTTCCTCTGCCCGTAATATGTCCCTAGGTGCGAGGATTATAATTAACTTTTCATATATAAGAATAGGCTACATCATGTAATTCTCTTACCTTAAAATACGTAATTCATGATAATAACATATAACTGATGGCCATCTTACTTGGGTAAACAGGATGACCAACACGACATACCTCGCGGGAGATATAACGCGATACATTTCCAAAACGCGTGAATGCCCTACTAAACTAATATCACTGTCCATAACCTAACTGCCACTAAAATAGAATCTACCTGCCACTACTTACCTTAATGCAAGGAGGACAGTTGGTCATCCTGCTTCGTAGTTGGACATTCCGCTTCGCACAGAACCATAATATGGCTGGCGTGTTTTATGCGTAATAAAAATGAATTGATTGAAATGGGTAAATATATAAAATCAGGTAAACTGATGTAACAAAGGGGCAGAACGCTTTTATTTAATCAGTTATAATTGCAATTATGATATGCAGAAAATGAGTATTTTTTAAAATTGATTTCCCAGTTAAGCTCCAGATTGATTCATTAAGTAGGGCTTACGGAAGAACAAAGGTCCAGCTTTTTTAATCAGATTAAAATCGTCCAGCATCAGCTGAACTGTACAGATTTGTGATATCTTACCAATCGCACACTCATTACAATAAATAAATAAATAAAGTCAAAATTGCCGGTTTCGGAATTAGAACCAAGGACCTCCAGAATGTAAATCCAAGACGTCACCATATCGCCACCTCGCCACCTCGCCACCTCGCTCAGTTTAACGGTCTAGTTTGATAAACATATGTAAAGGAATAGTGTTATTTGTCATAGCTAACTGTATTGCTACTTCCAAAGCAGTAGGCTATATGATCACAGTAAAACAATATGTTGTCATGATAATTGATTTGTATTTCATAAATTCTTTCTAATGTATTACCATCAAATAGGCACTAAATTGGGCATTATTCCCGTACCAGTCAACCGATTTGGTCTAATGTCAATAGGCTTCTTCCCATGAACATTATAAATGCGTGTAGGCTACCAAGTTTCATTAAAATCCGATAAAGCGTATTTGAGTTATCGCGCGTACAGACACGGACAGACATTTTCCCGTCCCCCACACAATCTCATAAAGTGCCATACTGGCACTTAACAAGATAAAAGTTTTAAATACGGCTGGTTTTTCCTCAATCAATTATTCCTTGAACAAAATTAAGTACATTTAATGATGTTCAATTCCAGAAAGGAAAACTGTATGGCTAAGGAGATAGTGCTCTACCCCACTGGTACTATAGATAGAGAAACTGCTGTGTTCAACCCCGAAATTCGAAGTTGATTTTGTAACATAAATGCATGTTTTGAAGTCCTCTGAATCCAAACATACTATTTTCAGAAACCTGTGTACGTATGTGTCTGTGAACTAGACTAGCTCCAAGACGGAAAATTGAACGAAAACAAAATTTTGTAGTTGGGCTAGGTATCTTCTGTGGATTTGACACGGAGATTGGCGACGACTTTCTTTTATTTTTAAGAGACTTGACTTGAAGAAAATTTAGTTTTTCGTGATTTTCTTGAAAACGGCTCTACGATTTTGTTAAGATTTTGCACATAGGTTGCCCATACGAAGAGCTGAAAATATTTATTTTATACATTTTTTCGAGAAAATTATCTGAAGAGTAGTTATAAGCCACCCATTCTGAATAAGCGCTTTTTGAAAAATGGCCTCTTGTAACGGAAAATCGTGCAAAAACAAAATTTTACATTTGGGTTAAAAAACTGACATGTCTAAAAGTTTCTTAAAGATATTTTTAAAAAGTCATTTTTGAGTGAGGTTTTGATTTTGTAAATTTCATCCTATTAAAGTCTGCTCGCACTTTTAAACCTTTCCGAAAATTGTCCAAATTTCACCTGAAAGTATTTTTTATAAGTGTTAAAAAACTGAGAAGAATTTGTATAATTGTGTTCTGGCAGGCCTATTTGAATGAAATGTTTCTATCAGTTCATCATTAAGTCTACGCCTCAGTGATTTCAAGTTGGGTAGGTTTACGTTAAAAATAATAATTGATTCATTTTGTTCCAAGGTTTTAAGGAATTGTAGTTGTAGAATTTTTTAAATGTATTTTTTTATTTATTAAGTGTCAGAATGGTACTTTATGAGATGCTGTAGTGTGGGGGATGGGAAAATGTTTGTCCGTCCGTGTGTCTGTACGCGTAATAACTCAAACACGCCTTTTCAGATTGTCATAAAGCTTAGTATACGCATTTATAAAGTCCATGGAAAGAAGCCTATTAATATTGGACCAAATCGGTTGACCGGTACCGGAGTAATGCCCAACTTAGCGCACATTTTATGGTAGTGTATTAGAAAGAATTTTTAGGTAGATTTCGAAGAAAAATCTACCTATTGCAATGGATACCATGTCATGATTTTCGAAAAATTCTTTCATATCTTTACGTTTCATGCTCCCCTAAGTACGAAACCACCGCCCGTTCAAAAAATAATTTGTGATATTTATATATATATATATATATATATATTTATATATATATATCTTTACACGATAGCGGCCGTAATTTTGAAGATATTTGAACCAAATTTTAATAGGCCTATGTTATTTCTAGTCCCAATAGTTCGGACAAGTTCGTTAATGAGCAAAATTGGCCCAAGGGGGTTGAAATTAAAAAAAAATTATATCTCGGCCCCTATGAAATATAGAGGGAAACTTTGTTTGAATAAATTAGAGTACTCTCTATGGAGTTCACAGTGACACCAACGATTCGGGGGTTCGAGTGAGGGTGGGGGTGGGGGATGAAAATTCGAAACTTTTGAAACCACGTCTTGTGGGGTATCGTTGAAAAGCTCTTGATGAGTACTCTACAAATCAATAAATTGTTTCTTGATAGCTCTCATATGACGCGAGATTTTAATGTTTGAAAATAATAACACTTAGGCCTAAACGAATTATTATAATATCATAATTTTGTCTTGTTTAGCGGCTTTGCTAATTTTATTCATTGCTGATCTTGCGCACGGCCTCCCAGAATATTATATCCTATTCTTGTTGTCAAAACAAATGATTGTAGGCTCTTCCTCTTTACTGCAGGTTTGCCATGCCAAAGCTAAAAAAGAAGAGTGCTGCGCAGCGATAATACATTAAACCAAAAGCACTTTGAAATCTACCTCAGCCTGTAGGCCTGCCTAAAGGGATTTTATTCAAATGCAAATTAGTTCTCATGACAACATATTGTTTTACAATGTTCATATACGGCTTTTGGAAGTTGCAATGCATTTAGTTTTGACAAATAACACTATTCTTTCAGATATGCTTATGAAACTAGATCGTTAAACTGAGATGGTAACGTCTTGAACTCGCATTCCACAGGTCCCTTGTTCAAATCCCGTAGCCGGCAAATTTGACATGTTTATTTTTTATTTTTTTATGTGTGAGTGAGATTGTCAAGATATAAATATGTATAGTTCTTCTGATGCTGGAAGATTTTAATCTTTTTTTAACTAGACTTTTGTTCTTCCGTAAGCCCTGCTTAATGAATCAATGTTGAGCTTGACCTGGAGATAGATTACAAAAATAACTTATTTTATGCATATCATAATTTCAATTATTACTGATTAAACTAAAGCATTCTGGCACTTTGTTACATCAGTTTACCTGGTTTTATTAGTTTATTTGTCTTGAATTTTGCAATCGGACCGAATGGTTGTATAGCGTGGGCCATAGGTTGCAGATCCCGGGATTGTGGAATGACGTCTGTGCAAAATAATATTCATCAGAAAATTGCATTTTCAATTCCGGTAGATAGTAAATTTCTTAGGGGACGTGATTTGTTTAGAACATCCTAGAATACTTAAGGGGGCTCATACACCAACCAGTGTCAAAATTTTCGATTTTTTTACTCTCATATTAAAGAACACACCTTTCTGAACATCCCCTATAATTTTTATATTTAAATTCGTTCATTTATTCGAGATACTCTGTCAAGTGGGTGTGGCTTATATGTAAGTTGAAATGCATGTTGAATTTTCAAAGCCATTTTCCCGTAACTTAATATTTTCAACACAAAAAAACACAATATCCCTTAAAGTAATGGTCCAAATTGCATGAAATTTTGCACACACATAGTTTTTTGTGTGTTCTAGAGGATAAACCAAAATAATCTGATGTATTTGCAACACAAGATTATTTCACTTGTGAACATGATGTGAAAGAATTAGTAATAATATGATAATGAAATGTTAAAATCCATGAAAATTGTATCAGGCCTACCACAGTATACATTGATGGTTTATCCTCTAGATTATAGTGTCAGCTGTGAATAAAAAAAGATTACACCAATCAGATTGGCTCTTTGCAAGAAATCATGTTTCTTAGTCCTTATCGCATGCTAAAAAAAATAATTTTCTAATATCAACCTTCAGATTTGTGACATTATAATAATTTTTGTGTAAATTTCAATCCCCAAGTGTATACTTCTAATATCCAAAATTTCATTTTTTTATTGCAAATAGTATTGAAGATATTGAACTTTTGCTGCAATGCCTGCTCGGGCATGGTCTCTTGGTGTATGAGCCCCCTTAATGGACAAAAATGCTCATCATTTTAGGTTTTACGCAAGATTTTTGAATGAGGTAAATTTTGGATTATAATGTGACTACCCTGCGAACAAATTGTGATACTCGCTGCAAATTTTCCAGTTCAATTTAGTAAGAGTGCGTTAACATATTAAAATATTCAATTTATTGACAGAATGAGATTACAACCTGTTGAAACTACACACTAATGGCGCAGGAAAATCGGCTTATTATGCTGAAATAAAAAGAAAAAAATCCAACAGCAAAAATCATTTTAAGTGCCTACGGAATGGAATATGTCATTTTGGCAGAGACTGGTTTTGAAAAGTAACTCTCCACTTTTCCTTCTCAGAGTGCTGAAAAGTTCGTCTGATAGTGACAAATATACATTTAAAGTAGGCTGTCCATTCGTACCGTTTTTCCTGGGACAGTCACTTTTTTTTGACAAAAGTCCCGTTGTTCCGAAAGTTTTATTGGGGACGCTCAAATGTCCCACTTTTTTGTGAGTTTTGATTGGCCAGCAAGTTTCACGCTACACGTTACAACAGTGAAGAAAGTCTTGCTCATTGTCAAAACATACTTTAATGGAGTTATATGTGCTGACTCGCCCACGATAATTAATTAAAAGTTAAGAACGTTATAATTAAAACATGTTTATTAACACTTGCATGCGAAACATTCATAGTCCTAAATTAAACGAGTAATCTCTACATATATATAAAAGGCTTTGTCCTGACTGACTGACAGGAATCAACGTAGAGCCTAAACTATAACAGGTAGAGACTTGGAATTTAGACAGTACCTTAGTTTCATAATGTAGGTGCTCACTAAGAAAGGATTTTGAAAAAATTCTGATTTTAAATGCCAAAGATCAAATGTTTTTGATAATACTTAACCCCTTTTTACACAGAATTATCGAATCCAATTCACATTTGGTATTAAAACATATTGTTGCCAGTGGGTTTCAGATGGCTTTGGTATTAAATTAAATGGAAGTTTGACAATTACAATTGGCTTTGGCTATTTGTCATACCTTGGAAATAATACTTTCGCGATCGCTTGAATGTTGTAAGCCCTAATATGGTCAAACATTGTTTTATTTGGACGAAACTCACTATACAGGGGTTTTCTGGACCAAGGAACTCGAATCTGAGGTCGCTTTTACCAGGCGATGCTATCTAATCGTGGTATGTAGTCCTCGTGATTTAGGTGTTAATAAATATAATGATTTAACTATTATGCTGTTAATTTTTAATTTTTGAAATAATTATCGCGGGCTAAGCCGCGGACACATGCTAGTAATTAATAAAACTGCTAAAAATCCACCTTTTGAAGTGAATTCCTCGATTAGAAAGCGCAGCTTGAGAAAAACGACCTCAGATTATAGTTCCCTGGCCCAGAAAACCCCTGCATAGTGAGTTCCGTCCAAATCGATCTATGCTTGACCGTTTAGGTCTGGCTTCATTATCCCTCTTCCGTCTATGCTTAAAATTTCAGATATCTGCGTGCCTTGACATTATAAACAAACGAATCGACCAGGGTTAGTTCACAAAATTGAAGCGATCCCGATGCTTTTATTTCCAAGGTATGACAAAAAAGCAAAACCAACTGCAATTGATTTGACAGTTGAAATGTATTACCGAAAACTGATGCTTCGATAGCGAAAAATTCACGTTTTCTGCCAGTCTTTCACTCATGACTCGCGAACAAAAGCGAAAATTAAAAATCTGTCTTCAAGGTGCATTCACCCACCCTTCAGTCCATTTATGTTTAAAATTTCATATCTCTGCGTTCAGTAGATTTTGCTGGACTTCGCGCACAAGCACACGTACAGAAAGACAAATACTTCCTCTTATTATTATAGATTATAAGAAAAAACGCACTTCTTGATAGAATAAAAATAAAACTGAAAAATACAGTGACAATTAATCATCTATTTCTGTGGAATAATTATCTACACCAGTCTGCAGAAGAAATTTAAGAAGTCATTTGGGATAATTTGTATGCATGAGACAAAAGTTAATTGTATATATTCACTAATTTTTGAGAATTAAATTGTTGTCCCCTTTTTCCTTAATAGTCCCAGGTATTTACAAAAAGAATTAAAATGTCCCGTTTTTATATAAATATTAAATGGACACCCTAATTTCAAGAGAAGTGTTAATAAAGTGGTAATGAGTGAGTTGTTGGTTTGTTTATTGTTATTTAACGACCGGGGGGGTTGCTGTGACTGTTGTCGGTGTCCCTCGGGAGTTGTTTTTTCATGCCTACAGACAAGGGCCTGACACAAACACACAAGTGCCATCGACCTGCGTCGGGTCGGTTCGAGCCAGCGAGTCTGGCCACAGAAAGTCAGTGTCTCCTGCAGTAGTTTGACTGAGAGGTGTTTAAACATTCACCCTAAAGTCCGGACCTCGCTCCCAGTGATTTCCATCTTTTTCTACACCTCACGAAATGACAAAAAATGACAAGAGAGGCGAATGTGGTTGTCACACGGTGGTTCAAATCCCAGGTGACACACTTTTACGGTACATGTATTCAAAAGTTGGTGCCACGTTAAGACAATTCCTGTGGCGAATATGTTGAAAAATAGCTGAACACTGGCTCTGTCTGTTGCAATAAATATTTCCTTGAAATTATGTTTTGTTTCTGTAAACGGCCCCAGGGAAATTTACTTTATATGGACGCGCCTCGTATATTCTGGTTCATATTATTACCTTCATCGTTTGTTTGGAATAATGTACAGTAGCTCTGCATACAAAGTGTCCTCCAAGCCAGGGTTAATACCACAAACCCGACCAGGGTAGTGGTGGCGTTTGATAAAAAAATGTATTTTACATGCCATGCCATCAGGGATCGAACTTGCGACTTTGAAAACAGAAAGCCTTCGCCACAGAGCCGAAACGTCGCCAGGAATTTTATTAAGGGGGGCAAACTCAATATAATTCACAATGAATCTTATTTATTAGGCTAGCGCTAAATTATACACTAATCTATAATAATAAGAATTAATTTACTATCGTACCATACTGGCATACGTGGTTTTGAACCCCAGCTGGATTCGACGAGGTTGCAAAGTTTAACAGATTACGTTGTTTTGAGGAACAGCCTAGATGACAGATTATTAAGTGTCAGTATGGTACTTTATGAGATTGTGTGGGGGACGAGAAAATGTCTGTCCGTCTGTCCGTCCATTCGTCCGTCCGTGTGTCTGTACGCGCGATAACTCAAATACACTTTATCGGATTTTAATGAAACTTGGTATACGCGTTTATAATGTCCATGAGAAAAACTCTATTGATATTGGACCAAATCGGTTGACCGGTACCGTAGTAAAACCCAATTTAGTGTCTATATTAAAGGTGCCATAACTGAAATACGATTTATCGGATTTTCATGAAACTTTGAATACGTATTTATAATGTAAATGGGAAGACGTCTGTTTATATTGGACCTAATCGATTGGCCGGAACCTCAATAATGCCCAATTTAGTGCCTTTTTATGGTATTATATAACAAAAGTACGGTAACTCAAATACGCTTTATGGGATTTTCATGAAACTTGGAATACTCATTTATAACCTCCATGGCAAGAAGCCTATATATTTTGGACCAAATCGGTTGACCGGTACCAGAGTAACAACTTTTTAAAGGTCACATGTTTTTTTAAATCATGTCTATACTACAGTGCCGCATTTTTATCATTGAGGGCTTTGATGCAATGCAGTCAGATGTTTGTTTACTTCGTTGATCTACACCTTTTCAACCTCAATTTCGGAAAAAGTAATTTCAATTTCGGAAAAAGTAATTTCAATTTCGGAAAAAGTAATTTCTATTTCGGAAAAAGTAATTTCAATTTCGGAAAAAGTAATTTCAATTTCGGAAAAAGTAACTTCAATTTCGGAAATACGAGGGCTATGAAGAGGGTATAGGAAAGTTGGTACCACGCTCCAACAAATGACTCAATCGGAGCAAGATTATGCAGAGAAGTAGCTAGAAGGTGTAGGCCTACCTAAATGTTCCAAATAAAACAGTTTTGATTTTCACTGTGGTTTTCATTTTATGCCCCATCGGAGGTTAAAAAATAGCCCTCATGTTTCCGAAATTGAAGTTACTTTTTCCGAAATTGAAATTACTTTTCCCAAAATTGAAATTACTTTTTCCGAAATTGAGGTTGAAAAGGTGTAGTTGTAATTGAATACTACATGAATACTGTTATATACAGAAGGCACAATACTGTGAAATAAATAGCGGAGTTATTTTCCACTGAATTTTGTGAAATGTTGACATAGGCCTATTTTAAGAATTTCAACTTGCAATTTAGATTTTAGATTTGACAAATAACACTATTCTTTCACATATGCTTATCAAACTCACCGCCGTCTCGAGAATTACACTGCCTGTCCTATGCTTAATTTTAACATTGAGTTGAGAGTATTGTTAAATTGCCTAATTTCTCCAGTAGAGGCGACACAGTTCACACTCAGATAGCATGAAATTCCAGCATATTTCTGAGGGCAGCTTCTGAGTGTATAATTCAGAGGGCAACACGGAGCAATGTACGGTAATGTATAGGCTATTGCAGCAAGATGCGGTAGGTGCTGCCATCTGTAATGTCGCCGCGTACGCAAAATTAGCCGTATAGGACAGGCAGTGTATTTCCCGAGACGGCGGTGATCAAACTAGATCGTCAAACTGACTGAGTTGTCCAAATGGTAACGTCTTGGACTCGTGTTCTGGAGGTCCCTGGATCAAATCCTGGAGCCGGCCGATTGGACATGGGATTTTTTTTTATTTTTATGTGATTGCGCGATTGTCAAGATATCACAAATCTGTAGTTCTGCTGACGCTGGTCGATTTTAATCTGATTAAAAAACTTATTTTCTGCATGTTATAATTGCAATTATAATTGATTCAACACAAACATTCTGGTACTTTGTTATATCAGTTTACCTGATTTTATTATAAATACACTGAGGCTATACTTGCTAATTTCATTATAAAATATTTTTATTTTTACTCTCTATGCACCTACGGCAGATTGACAAAGAGTACCAAAAAAATAAATGAATCCATAAGGCTTTCCAGAGAAGAACACTACCCAGGCTGACTGAGTTATTAAGTGCAGAATGGTTCTTTTTACAATTGTGTGGGGACGGAAAAATGTCTGTCTGTCTGTCCGTGTGCCTGTACGTGGAATAACTCAAATACGCTTTATCGGATTTTCATGAAACTTGGTATACGCTTTTATAACGTCCATGGGAAGAAGCCTATTGATATTCGACCAAATCGGTTGACCGGTGATGGAGTAATGCCCAATTTAGTGCCTATTTTATGGTAATGTATTAGAAAGAATTTATCAAATGGATATCAGTTATCATGACAACATATTGTTTTGCACTGTTCATATAGGCCTACGGCAATACAGTTAGTTATGACAAATAAAACTATTCCTTTACATACGCTTATCGAACTAGTTCGTTAAACTGAGCGAGGTGGCAGAGATGGTAATTCTTGGACTCGCATTCTGGAAGTTGCTGGTTCAAATCCCATAGCCGACCAGTTTGACTTTTAAAAAAATTAATTTCTATGTGAGTGTGCGATTGTCAAGATATCACAAATCTGTTTAGTTCTGCTGATGCTGGAAGATTTTAATCTTATTAAAAAACTAGATCTTTGTTCTTCCGTAAGCCCTGCTTAATAAATCAATAAAACTTATTTCCTTCATATCATTATTGAAATTATAACTGATTAAACAAAAGCATTTAGGCACTTGGTTACATCAGTTTACCTGACTTTATTATTTCTGTTGTTGTTGTTGTTATTATTATCATTATTATTATTATTATTATTATTATTATTATTATTATTATTATTATTATTATTGAAGAGGACCAATTCCGGGGTGCGCGGGCAAAGAGAGTTAAGTCCATTTTCTTGTTACTGAGAATTAGAGTGACTTAACACACTATACCAGCCCCACGTAGCTTTATAGATGGATAAACCCATGAGGCACACATCCATAACTACCGTACAATTTTGAATATGACTTACTGGACTTAACACAAATGTAGGGAACATTTTTATTTATAACTCTATGGACTTATCTCAATTTTTTAGGATGGTGGACTTAACTCTCTTTGCCCGCGCACCCCGGAATTTATACATTCGCCGGGAACAAATTCTTTATTCGTCCCTGCGAGAATTCTGTGAAACGACTGAATGCACACTCCGGCAATGCGACTGTTCACTATGCGAAGCGAGAAAATAGCAAAATAAAAATTTTGGAGTGCTTCGCAAGATTATACATATATACATGAATTAACTAGAGTAAATAGCTGGAATACTGAATTTAAATTGTAATGCAATCCAATATGCAAGGCTTTAGAGAGAGCCGACAGACAGGTATGACCACTCGACATGAAGGGGGGGGGGGGTGAGTTGGAATTAATGAAGTCCGCCTGGTCATATAGACCACTTGCAGCTTAATGGAGTCATGTCCTTGTTGAACCAAAGCGATGTAAACATAACTGCTATATAATGTGTACCAGACCCCGGGAACATAGCTCCGTCTCTTTCTGTCATCCACCCTACTAAACACACGTTAAGGTCATGTCCCACTATCGAATTTTTCTTGTTAAAAAAGTTGTATACAGTGAACGCCGCTTAATGTAATCGCGGATAATGTTATCAGTCGGGTAATGTATCACTAGACCTGGGTTTTTATGGCAAATGCCTATTTTGTTGCTTATAATTAAGGAATCGCGCACAATGTTCATTATCTTAACCTAAGACTTAACCTACCCAGTCCTGAACTCGGGAAAGGGATTTTTCACTACTGAAAAATCCCCGACCCGGCCGGGAATCGAACCCGGGCCGCCGGAGTGGAAGGCAGGCGCGCTACCGACTCACCCACGGCGACGGACTATTGCTTATGAAATAACATGACAATTTTTAAATATTTTGGCATTTCATGATATATCACTTATATTTATAGAGTTTTATATTGCCCTAAAATGCCTATTTGGACCTTTGGAGCCTATTTTGACTATTTTAGTGCCTAAAATGCCTATTTTGTACATTTAAAATAAAATACAACTTCTGTATCATTTAATGGACATCCCTGAATGAAGATCAGATCAGCAGAGGGTGGGTTTTTCACAGAAATTTGATTTTCCGAAATAATTGTCGGCAAAGGAATGCTAACTGACGGGTGAGTTTTAGCTCAAAACAACAAATAGCAGGTATATAGGCCTATAGTAAGAAGGGACATACTGTGTCAATTTTTCATATAATCCAAAACTGTTTTTGATAAATGTATTTTTAATTCTGTCTTAATTTTGCAATTATTTCTGTTGATAATAGGTATACCATGTTTTTTAAAGCAAAAAAATATCACGTTTTAGTTTAAGAGCATATTGTAGTATTTTAAAGTCTATTTTCTGTCTATTTACACATTATTTTAAGTGCCTATTTTCTCTTTTAAAAGCCTATTTAATTGTTTTAAAAGTCCATTTTAGCTGCCTAAAACTAATTTTTTTAGAGCCTAAAATCCCAGGTCTAGTTATCACTTTTATGAAGTCCCATACGGATTAATACTTATACTTAAAAAAAATGCTGTTTACTGTGATCAAAGATTCGGTTTATGTCATCACATTTTCCTTTTTACGGCCTTATTTCCAAGTACTGTACGTCATTCAAAATTTCGTTTTTAAGGGGTTTGTTTCTAACTCAACTGTATTATGTTTTATTATTTTTTTATTAAATGGAATTAAACACTATCAGTCTTACTAATAATCCAGTTGTAACATTTATACCAGGAATATACACAGCTGAGGAAAGAAAGTGTACTAATAATCGTTGCATAAGGCTGAATGTGTGCAACCTTTACACAGCCTGGCCCCCTTGTTTAAACTTGACGTAAATAATCAAGATGGCCGATATGCGTAACAGCCGGTCGCTTCGTAGATGTCTGAGATTGAATTTTGAGGTTATGCATCCATTCTTAAGGTAACTTGTTATGAAACATTCTGGGCTACTTTAGCGGAATTATAAACATTGTTCCTTGTTTGCGGGACATATTTCCATACTTGTACCCATGATTACAGCTTTCTGAAAACAATATAATGAAATACTGAAACTACAATTAGTCTGCAGACGATCCATCGTTGTTTGCCCGCTACACCGATAGATGGCGTTCAGCAGTCCCTTCATAGCCTGAGGCTAGTAACGTCATGAAAAGCGTGACGTATTTGATGACGTTGGACTTACGAACTCGGCAGTTACACACCTATTATTGGTAATGCGGCTTATGCAGAACTTGCACGGTGAACAACCAAACAACCGTTCAACGCAGGTATAAGCAGCTTTTATTAGTAAGGCTGTTAGTGTACAAAGTATTCCAATACAACACAATAACACTAATAAAAGTTTTATTGGAAGTAGCAATTGTTCCCAGCTCACAGAATGACCAGTTAATTTCTATTGTGATACTGTCTTTATCTAACAATAGCCTATGTGACTATTATTTATGGGGAACTTGAAAAATAAATTGCATAGGTCAATTACCACACATTAGAACATTAGAAGAGAAATTATCTCTATCTCGGAAAAAAAAGGCGCCAGTGTTGTGCGTATGCAAGAGGAGAACATTTCCAACATCTCTTGTGATGAGGTACGTGGTTATTTTCATTGTAATTTTAACTGTAAATGTGAAAGCCGATCGCGGCTTTATTAGCATAGATATTTCACCCGATCGCTCGGGAGTTGGACCTGTGCCCGCCGCGACACAGAAACCCGCGTCATTGGCCAACTCTTGCGTGGGACTCACTGTACTATCAGCTGCACACCTGAAACGAAAATCGATAACTACTACAATCGACATGGCTGTCGATAATTTTTGCACCCACTAGTAACATTTTCTGCCGAATATTTCTCATAATTTCCAGAGTACCTCAATGTTTATGCCGCTTGTAATAATTGTTATGTATAGTATTATTGTAAATTTAAAGTTTGACTTAGCATCTTATAATCTTCTTGGCTCTTAGACTAGTACTTAATTTTATCTTTTTGGTTAAAGTTCCCTGTCAGCGTAGAGAATCAGGTGTTTTGAGGGGGGGGGGGAGAATGACGCTCATTGGTTGATTTCATATTTTTTGGATAGAAAAACAGAAACGTTTCAATCCGGTTTCAGACAATATAATTGGATGAAAAATCTGGGAGGAATCTGCATGCTAAGGCAGTTGTCCAATCTGACGGTTTGTAGAAATCTGGACAAAAAATTAGATCGTGAGTCATTGGCTTTACTTTACGATTATGCCAGTTGTTGAGCTCGGAATTCGACAGCCATACAACATATAAATGGAACGAGGCGCGTCCAGAAAGTAACTTTCCCTGGATCCATTTACCAAAACAAAACACAATTTGAAATAGGCCTAAATAGTTATTACAACTGACGCAGCCAGTGTTCAGTTTTTTCAAAAAATTCACCACCGGAATTGAAACATTTGTCATTCCGTAGGATTAACTTTTGAACACCTGTGTCGGAGAAGTCTGGTGGCAGGGATTTGAACCACTGTGACATCCGTCTTCTTGTCTCTGTCATTTTTTGAGGTGTAGGAAAAGAAGGAAATCACTGGGAGCGAGGTCCGTGCTGCAGGGTGGATGTTTAAACACCTCCTCGCAAATTTCCTACAGAAGTTCGGCTGGGAAATGTTTAAGCTTTCCCCTAAAACCCGGATCTCGCTCCCAGTGAATTCCTTCTTCTCCACACCTCAAGAAATGACAGGGAATAACAGAGAATGACAGAGAGGAGGAGATGTTTGCCACACAATGGTTTAAATCCCTAGCGGCAGACTTCTACGACACAGGTATTCAAAAGTTGGTCCCACGGTATGACAAATGTCTCAATTCGTGTGGCGAATATGTTAAATAATAGCTGAACACATACTGTATCTGTTGGAATACATGTCCTTGAAAATGTGTTTTATTTCTGTAAACGACCCCAGGGAAACTATAATATTTGGAATATCTACAGAATAAGTATTTAAAAAACATAATTTTCTTAAATTTTCATTTTCATATATATAAAATAAACTATTATTGTTAAATGAATGATTGTAGTTAGTATTGTTCATATGATATTAACAAATACACAGAAAAATAATCACACAGAAATATTGATTTTTGTGAAAGATATCAAGGAAACGGGATTTTAGTGCACGAGACGTGGTTGCCATTTTGTAACGACAGTTACCAAAAACTGTAACAGTTTGATTAATTTTGAAAATAATATGCAGTTGTAAAAGTATTCAATAAAGAGCATGTCAGATTGCAATTCATTGCTGAGAAAAAATAATGATATTCGCCTATTTCTCACCCATGAATTGTATGTCCCCCCCTTTAGGCGAATTAAATTACCAGTAAGAGTATCAGCACTCGAGGTAAGCGATATATTTAGTACAGTACTTTGTTCAAGAAAGCCAAAATCGTATCTGACACGAATGCATGTGATACACCCGAGCTCACTTATTGTTCCAAAACACTGTGTTTAACGGGCTTATTCAACGAGTCCCTCCGCCGCTATAAAGCAATCCCTGCAGGACTCAACAGCGTCGCACCTCTTGCACTTTCTGAATGAGGCACCCCATAGCTTGGGTTAACCTTACCATAAGCACGTCACAGGTTGTTTGAATAAAATACAAGAATATGGCATTGCCTAATCTGCCAATTACATTACGGTACTAGCATATACAGGATGCTAATAAATAACACCGAAATATTTTACCTGTGTATACGTCAGCCCGGGTTCGATCCCGGGTACCTCCTCGGATTTTTCAGAGGTAGGGAGGTATGACAGGGTTGCACTCAGCCTCGTGATTCAAATTGAGGAGCTACTTGAAAGAGAAGTACCGGTAGCGGCTTCGGTCATGAAAACCACCATTAACGGCCGTGGCTGTCGGCATGCTGACCACATGCCCCCAATCCTGCCATTTGCCTATGGTATATGACGCAGCGGTCGGGTGGTAGGCCAAATCCCTCCAGGGTCGTAGCGCCGCGGAGTTTGGTTTTTAGTTTAGTTATACGTAGAGGGAGACATAGACAAGCAACTTTTATTAGGATATTTTTGCTCCATGACATAGGCTACAGGACATAAAAGTCTTTACAATTTGGTGCTCGTAAGTCTATTATGAAGCAACATAGTGTTAAATTTTTCATTAAATTGACTTCACGCCTTCTTAGTGTTCGATAAAAACCTGATCTTAATCATTCAAGAGCAGCTATATCATAATTGTTTCCTTTGTTTTGCATAGTTCAAATGTTAGAAGTCAGTGGCGGCAATGCACTTGAAGATTTTGTGCTGTAACAGGAAAAATTGAATCGATAGAACAAAAATCTCTTAATAAAAGTTGCTTGTCTGTGTCCCGTCTACACACAGGTAAAATATTTCGGTGTTATTCATTAACACACTGTATATTGATTGGATTATGTTGTATTGTTGAATGTAGATTTCGCTTTTAGGGCATTTCATCAGCATGCAATGAACAATTTATAATTAATATTTCGGTTCTAGCATTCACTACATTCGCTTTTATTCTCTTGTTTGTGATTTTCTATGTAAACTTGCATATGTTCCTATTGCTTTGATCAATGTGTCGTTTATGTTTTTACAGATTTTCGGTAAAATTAATTCATCACTCTCAGTGACCATTCATTCTAATTAGATTCTAGATTCCCAGTTCGTTTGTTACATTTAAACTTCATGTGCTACACTCTCTTCCTTACCGCATAAGGGGCACATGTCTTTCTCTGTGTTATTTTGAAGACCTCTAAGTTCCCATACCCATAATCAGATCCATGCCATTCCAATCCTGCCTTCCCTGTCACAGATTACTGCGTAAGGTTCGGTTGTTAACTCGTGTTTATTTTTAGCCAATGACGTTTCGTTATTAAGTGTCAGGATGGCAATTTATGAGATTGTGTGGGGGGAGGGGGATGAGAAAACGTCTGTCAGTCTTTCTGTCTGTCTGCCCGTGTGCCCGTACCGCGATAACTCAAATACGATTTATCGGATTTTTATGAATCTTGGTATATGCATTTACAACGTCCATGGGAAGTAGCCTATTGATATTGCACCAAATCCGGAGTAATTCCCCAATTTAATAGCTATTTTATGGTAATATTTAAGAAAAAAAATTATCAAATGCAAATCACTTCTCATGGCAACATATTGCTTTACAGTGTTCATATATGGCTTGGGAAGTTGCAATACAGTTAGCTATGACAAATAACATTACCCCCATATGCCTTCACATATACTATTAAACTAGACTTTTGTTCTTCCATAAGCCCTGCTTAATGAATCCTTCTGGAGCTTAACACGGAAATCGATTGAAAAAAAAACTTATTTTTTACATATCATAATTGCGGTTATCACTGATTAAACAAAAGCATCAGTTGCATCAGTTTACCTGATTTTATAACACATTTTGTAATTCTATGTCGTTGCATCTGCTCTTTATCTGTTGTGTTGTGCTTTTTTAAAGTCTTTTTGATCTTGGACAGTTATCCTAGCCCTCTGCTCTCTAATTCATTTTTAGGATACTCGTCCAGTTTTTAGGGTGCAAATTTAATGTGTTGAATCTATAACAAATTTTGAATATTTCGTCGTCTTTCAATTCGAGCATGATGTACCAATACTTCACTAGCTTGAACATTATCTCGCCTCTGCAGCTGTGTGTACCACACTTAATCATTGCTGCCTTACGGGGTGCGGAGTTCGAGAGCCCTAGGGCTGGTTTATGGTATTTGTAATGTTATTTACTTTCACTCCAGCACTCTATATATATCATAACAAATTCTGTTATGGATTTATATACAGAATAAATAATTCCGTTGCTGATATTTGGTGTTTTAGTTAAGATATTGGTTTATTGCATAAAATGAATATCTCCCTTTGTCAAAGGCTCTCTGTATTCGCTTATTCCACCCCTCTTGTGAATATAATATCATAAATAGGTAATTAATATCATCTACACGTTTAAGATTTACATCTACACGTTTAAGAAAATTTTCAATTTTCTTCAGAATATTTCTTCTTTCTTTACCTTAGTTTCACCTCTCCCTTTTAGGATTTAAGCGACCCAAGCCGCCCGGGCCTTACAGGGCCGCGACCTGTCGGGAGAGGGATTATCTTTGGATAACATACATACTTTTTTGACCAGACAAGGACATAGAGGGCCTCCCCGGATGAGTGATCAGCCCAATGCCGGGGCCACCTCTGAGACAGCACGAACACATAGGACGAGACACACCATTCACACACACACTCACTCCAAACAAGGCGAGGATGGGATGAAGATGATAATGATGACGGCCAGATGATATCTGGGGACCACAAGGGCCTAAAGTTACCCGACATTTGTCTCAAAAGTGAGGAAAAACCCCACCTAGGCAACTTGTCCCGACCAGAAATCGAACCCGGGCCCGCTGCGTGAGAGGATTTAACGCATCCTCTGAGCCACAGCGGTGGACTCTTGAGAATATTATAGGAGAAAAATTCCTCTGACACTGGGATTCGAACCCAGGACCTTTGGCTATCCATGCCTCTGCTGTACCAACTGAGCTAAGCCAGAGTTCACTTCACAGCGTCTCCTCTACATGGGTAGGCCACAATATTTTGTTCTCAATACTGAGTGCAGTCTGTGTAGGTGAGCGGACTTGCGAGGCAGTAGCTGAATCAGCAATGGAATGATCGAGATCGAATCGGGAGATGGAATGCTAGGGCAAAACAGACAACAAAACGACAAATCAAGTGCAATGAAACTATCAATTGTGGGACTCGTTCTAGCAGTCCTACAAGTTACAGGAATCCAGGACCTGAAACCGAGATGTGCGAAAAAATCTTATCAATCTTAGAACAAGGAAAGGAAATCAAAGCATTTCGCAAAGAAAATAAAATCAGGTAAACTGATATAACCAAGTGCCAGTATGTTTTTTTTAATCAGTGATAAACGCAATTATGATTGGCCCATGCAGAATAGTTATTTTTGTAATAGATCTCAGAGTTAAACTCCAAAAACAAAATGTGCTGGCAATAATAATAATGATGCAATAGGCCTACGATTCGCTGATATGTCTGTTTCAAGTTTATAGCAGCCTTTAAGGTTATGAATGAATAAAAAGTCAATATGAAATCTGTCGGGAATTACATTAGGTATATTGCTGCACAGGAACGAATATAAAAAATACTCGCATTAAAATATAGCCTAATGTAAATATCGGTAGTCTACATAACCATAGAATACACAATATAATATCAATATTCAACGGCTAGTTGTTATAAATCGTTTATTTACATTATTTAAATTATTATTTAGCCCACACTGACATCGTTATAAAGAAACAAATCAATCAAGGTTGCTAACAATATCAATATACGATTGGCAATTTGTTACTTTTTTAAATATATTGTGGGCCATGAAAGAATATTCATTACAAAATTAATATTGATATACTCGTTATTTCGGCACCGGTTAACCGATTTGGCTCTAATTCAATAGGCTTGTACCCAAGAACGTCATGAATTCGTATACCAAGTTTCATGAAAATCCGATGAAGCGTATTTGAGTTATCCGCGCCTTTGTGATGTATTACCATAAAAAGGCACTAAATTGGGCATTATTCCGGTACCGGTCAACCGATTTTGTCCATTATCAATAAGGTTCTTCTCATGAACATTATAAATGTATATATCAAATTTTATTAAAATCCGATTAAGCTTGTTTGAGTTATCGCGCGTACAGACACACGGAAGGACGGACAGACGGACAGACATTTTCCCTCCCCACACACAATCTCATAAAGTACCATACTGGCACTTAATAACGATACACGCGCGGATACGGAAAGGCAATGAGTGCATCTAACGACCAAAGCACTTTATTTTGAGCAATTTCAAAATTTTGAAACCCTCATAAGGGCATCACTACCTGTTTGCAAGAATCATTATTAACTCATTCCTACCTAAGTTGATTACATAGATCCATCAAGTGTGTTTTACTGGAAATTACTGATAAAAATAATATCAGGTAAACTGATGTAACAAAGTGCCAGAATGCTTTTGTTAATCAGTGATAATTGCAATTATGATTTGCAGAAAATAAGTTATTTTTGTAATAGATCTCAGAGTTAAGCTCCAGATCGATTCAATAAGCAAGGAAGAACAAAGGTCTAAAGTTTGATACTTAATTTAATGCACTGATATTAGAAATTCTTAAAATATGTCAACATTTCACAAAATGCACTGGTAAAGAACTACGCTTAATGTACGTAGGCCTAATTACTTCACAGTAATGTACCTTCTGTATATAACAGTTTTTACGTAGTGCTCATTTGTACTTGATGAACGAAATAAACAAACTTCTGACATATTGGAAAGTGTTTTGTAACGATAATATTTTTAAAAATCTTTTCAACAATGTACTGAAACAGGAAATATTCCAAACTAGTAGAAAATAGCAATTATACAAGAGCAAAGGTGATATCAATTGTACAAATAAGTACCGCGGAATTTCGCTACTACAGATCATACGGAAAGTATGTATTGTGGGTGCCACTTCTTAAAGACATTTCTTCCAAGAACTGCTTCTACCTGCTGCCACCCTAATCTTCTCCGACCTGTCAATCAGTGAATATAAAGGTAATTAGGCGTATTCACACTTGTAGAAACAGATGAGAGGAGCTGAAGCTGAAGCTGGGTCCCCACTTAACATTTAACACCAACGTGTTGCAGTTAACATATGTTAAATGTTTATCATCAACTTGCTGAAGTATACAAGTCAAGTGGTTTGCCAATTAATAACTGTCTCCACTACAGTGTTATAGACTTAACATGGGTTGGCGCGGTTACGAACAGAAATTAATAAATAATGAATAACATTCAAAAAGAAAACGCCTCTGAAGAGAGCTGACAACATTGCAAAATGATAATTTTTTATACTCGTTATTATCTTCTTGTCAACTGTCTATGACTTTCTTAAATACTAATATTAATTTGTACATATGTCTTGATCTTTTCATTAGAAGTTCCAGAGTATTTTTTCTTTGACCATTTCATCGCGAATTAGCAAAAAATACAACAAAATGGATTCCGGCAATGTTGAGGAAGCTGTCGATTGCTTTTTGTTTGACGGAAATTCCCGAAACAAAGCCGATATCGACCGACTGGTCAATTGACTTGATATGATGTCCATTTTCTCCGGAAAACAAATTAACATCTGAAAATGTTAAGTGCAACACGCTGGGTTTGCATGTCAAGTCAATTGGAACGTGAAATTGTAATATACATGTCAATATCCACTTGTTAATCTTGATATGTTGGAGTTAAATGTTAGACAGTGGAGACCCAGATTTATGTTCAGCATTTTTGTTTTGTTTTACGTTACCTTACGATAAATTATAATAACACCAAACGAAGTATATTATTATTATTATTATTATTATTATTATTATTATTATTATTATTATTATTATTATTATTATTATTGTTATTGTTATTGTTATTATTATTATTATTATTATTGTTGTTGATGTGTAGTCAAGTCTCACGATATTTTAAAACATCTTCTCACAACCAAATACGTCAGTAAACTAGACATCCGTCCGTATCAACAAAACCATTTTGTCCTATCTATCCATTGACCTTCTCTTAACTGTCTTTCGTCGTTTCAATAACTCCATTTTTCCATGTTCTTGGAGGTCGTCCTATATTCATTTTCCTTGCTCATGCCCATAGCATTTCCACTTACTGGAGAATGAAAGTATATTGTTCGTGCCATTCTAAGAAGACCTCGTCCCACACCTACCTACAAAAGAATATAATAGCATTGTTCCATGATCCGAAAATCTGCACCAACACCGATACCACCAAAGAACCAGGCGGTCTTATAGTCTTGTGGATTTTCCCAGTGTTGCCGCTGTCATCTACCACTTCTCAAGTGAAGTAAACGTTAAGTGGTACGTATTTGGCAACATTGTATTGGACTGCAGACAAGTGTGAATACGCTTAATTACCTTTCTGTTCACTGATTGACAGATCGAAGAGGAATAGGGTGGCAGCAGGTAGAGGCAGTTTTTGGGAGAAAAAGTCTTTAAGAAGTGGAACCCACAATACTTCAGTTTCTATAATCTCAGATGGTGAAGAATCTGTGAGTCCACTGCTATATCGGTTCTTGATAAACTTCATTCTGTATGACCTGCCAAATCTACAAACCTGTGGAAAGCAGTAGTACGAAATTATTTTAAAAAACTCTGGTCCCTATTCTTGCCTTTGCTGGCATCAACGAATGAACCACAGGGAATCCCCTAATGAGCGGGAGTCCCCTTATTTACAGCAACAATTAATGTTGTTCACAATATGTAATACACTCTGGTAATAAGAATTATTCAACTGTTGCAAATTGTAATGAACTTGGTTTTAGAGAAGTGTTTCTGTCTGCTTAACCGACTGAGCAATGCAATTAAGCCCAATAGATATAATGTCCCTTTATGTGCATAGAGTGGGTAATGATGATTGTTGGGAGTGTCAAAGCCATGTATAAATGATGCAGGCATCTCTCCTACAGCGATTACTGCTGATGATCCTACCCACAATCACGCAGGCTTTACTAGTTACGTTAGCTTGAAAGTGTCTTTTATTTTGCTGACAGAAAGGCTTTCTACTTAGGTTAATCTCGAGATTTTTTCGACGGTAGTTTTATTTTTTCCCATTCCTTTCCCGTTCCTGCTAACATGGTGGAAACCTAAATTTCTTGCACCCAGTTCTGTTAACCTAACTTATCTGCGCCTTTTGCCTTCTTTACAGCCAACGTCTGCCATATCAAATCCACTAACTTTTGATATACCCTAATTATTTAATATTTCAGACGTGGAATGTAATCATCAGGGCTCATCGTAGGGTCACAAGCTTACGAGACTAACGTTTGGAATAAACGGAGAATAAATGACGTCATGACTCGTGGGGTGAAGGCGTGCAGTATGTTTCATAACAAATTCACTCTTTCCTCGTTGCTGCTTGGCTTGTGCCCATACATACTTTACTTGCGATCCTGTATGTAAAGAACCCATTCTATCCAATTTAATTAAATTAAAATAATTATTTGAGGATTCATATTAGTGTTAATTCTGCTATTTTGGAATTCACAATATTGAGAGCACGAAGCGTTCTCTTCAGAAGCAACTTAGAGAGTTTCGGATGTGAAAGGAAACAACACTGCATTTTGGAAATTGCGTTCTAAAGATATACTGACAGATAAAACCCGATTGTTTGAAAAACACTGTGATAGTAAAAGGCAGACGGTAAATATTAAATTACACATCCAAGCCAGGCCTTCAATATCAAAATCAGACAATGAAGATCAAACCGAACGTTATCGACATTTAGCCTACGTATAATGTTGGTACATACGAACATCACATTCAACAAGGAGGAAAATTAAAAAATTAAAAAGAAATATGGGTAAAATAGTTCCTCAGCAGTCCACCTAAAGAAAAAAATTCAAGATTTTGTTACGACGATATACTGAATCAGATTAGAAAATGGTGCAAGACCAGAAAAGTCAGTTGTATAATAGATTTCCTTTACTTCTTAGAGCTAACAATTATTTCAGATTATGAAAACATGTAGATTATAACGTAAATTGAAACACACAATGCTAGGCCAATCATTGCTAAACTAGAAACGTAATGCATATATTTATATTTGTAAATGTGAACAATTATTTTGTGCCCTATTATGACTCCATCTCAACCTACAGAAAGCAATGGACCGGGCGTTCTTAACTTTCTTGACTTGGGTACCCAAGACCGAGCTCTGGAATCATATTTGCTAGTTGATTTTCCATTTAAATCTTACCTGTACCTTTACTTTTTAACTCTAAGTACTGATTTAATTTTTCCAGAAACTCAGTAGGCAGCTAAGTATGACGCAAGACCTTCTAGATACCATGACGCGACTATTTGCGGATTCACTCAAGTAATCGATGTATCGGTCACTACCAAGATTAAAATACTACTAATTTATGAGGTAGGTAGCGAAACCAATCGACTAGAGAATAGCTATTTGTATTTCATTACTGTGTTCTGGCGTATTTTAATGTATTTTCCCCTGTCGGAGAAGAAATGGTATGCGATTTGTGTGTGTGAAGCATATAACAAAATGTCAGAAGTAGAAAAAACTAGAGTATCTACAGTTTTTCTAACTTTTCCTTCATTATATTAAATCAAACTTCTCACTCCAGTTGCATTATGCTATTGTCAGGATAAGGAGGGAGTAAACAAGAAGAACTATGTTTATAAAAAAATAATAATAATTTTTGTTATTAAGAAATATACCACAATACAATGGTTTTCCTTCATCCCACAACAATCTTCTGCCTCCATAAGTCCCTGTCCATAGCATCTTCTTCACTTAATCCTTTTCTCGCCATACTACTTTTCACCCCATCCATCCAGCACTCTTTGGGCTTTCCTCTTCTTCTTTCTCCTTCTACTTTCCAATCCAAAATTTTCTTGGGTATTCTATCCTCTGTCATTCTGAGTACATGTCCATACCATTTCAAGCGTCTTTCTACTACAATTTCCAAAATATTCTTTTCAACTTGCATTATTTCCTTTATTCTATTGTTCCGAATTTTTTCTTTCCTGGATTTTCTTGCTGAACGCTTCCAAAAATCCATTTCTAATACCATTAATTTGTTTGCTTGTTGTCTACTTATGGTCCAAGTTTCAGCGCCATATAATGTTGTACTTTGGAATATATTAATTTTTTAATTCCATGTAAAATATTTTTACTCCATAAGATTGAATTTAGCATTCCTATAATTCTCTTCCCATCCGTTATTCTTCTTTGAATCTCTAAATTTGTTGTTGCATCCTTTTGTATAATAGACCCTAGATATTTAAAATATTCAACATGTGCAATTTCTTCTGTATTACATATTAACTTTTCTTCCAAATCCATTGCCAAGTATCCAGTTTTAATGAAATTTATTAGGCCTACTAATCCCCATATCCTGTACTCTTCTACCAACTTTCTGATCATATATCATGCATCATCTGTATCCTGAGCAATTAATAATAATAATAATAATAATAATAATAATAATAATAATAATAGTAATAGCTAAATTATGCATTATGAAGTAGCCTACACTCAAATGCACGGAAACTTTCCTATGCTTCCATTTTTTTCTAGTGTTTTTCTTTATTTAATATTGACATTGAATATCCTTCTCATTTACGTTCCACACCATCCCTGAGTGAGCCAATCTACGACCCGCATTATTGGCTTGAGTGCAAGTCAACGCATGCATTAGCCTATATAGAACGCTCAGGCGTACGTGAGCGGTAAAAGGGTGTGGAAGGCGTATCTGCAAGGAGGGGAAAAGACAAACATTAAGTGGAGGGTTGATGAAATTGCTTTGTCTTCTACATTATACATAGCCATTTGATATGAACAAAGGACTTGGACAGTAAATCGAAAGGTATTTCCCTTATCGAACAAGGTTAAGCTTAATTCTGAAATGATTATGTTCTCTCAATGAATCTAGAGGCTCTCGGCCATATCCGCCATCGCGAAAACAGGGGAGGAGCAGGGGTGGAGACTGGGCCTGGTGGAGCCTGTTTAGAATCCCCTTACCAACATAAACCACTCCGTTTCATATCGGAAAGATTGCTTGCACTCGAGTGATTGTACGCTGAAAAATGACTTTGTGATCATACGTCGTGGTACTTGACAGTACATGAAACCGACTTTGGGAACAAACCTATTATTATTGTGTTCTCCCCAAGGGCAGGTACTTGGACTTGGAATTGGTCGCGTGCTCTTCAGCAAGCAGTATTTTACGAAGCGCGTCCATAAAGTAAGTTTCCCTAGGGCCGTTTACACAAACAAAACAAAATTTAATGGAAATATTTATTGCAACAGGTATAGCAAGTGTTCAGCTATTTTTAAACATATTCGCCACAGGAATTGAGACATTTGTCATACCGTGGAACCAACTTTTGAACACTTGTGTCGTAGAAGTCTGCCGCCTGGGATTTGAACCACTGTGTGACAACCATCTCCGCTTCTCTGTCATTTATTGAGGCGTAGGAAAAGATGGAAATCACTGGGAGCGAGGTTCGGGCTGTAAGGGTGGATGTTGAAACATCTCCTGGCCGAACTTTTGCAAGAGACTTGCAGGGAGGTGTTTAAGCCTCCACCCTTCAGCTCGGAACGCGAGATTTTCATCTTTTCCTACCCCTGAAGAAATTACAGTGAATGACAGAGAATGGTAGAGATTGACCGAGAAACGGAGGTTATCATACAATGGTTCAAATCCCTGGCGTCAGGCTTCTATGGCACATGTATTCGAAAGCTGGTACGACGTTATGACAAATGTCTGAATTCTGGTGGCGAATATGTTACAAATAGCTGAACACTTTCTGTATCTGTTGCTATACATATTTCCATGAAATTGTGGTGCGTTTCCGCAGACGATCCCAGGGAAGCTTACTTTGTGAACGGCCCTCGTATTTTCTCCGTTAAATTGTATAGCATCTGGATTCTTCTCCTTCCTAAGCTTGGAATTACCTCCAACTTTCCTTCAATGACGTCATGCAGTAGAGGATTTCTTTTCAAAATAAGACCTACCCTGTTTTTTTTCCTATGAAATAGGCCTACTGTGATTTCTTCTCAGGACTTCTTCATTTGTCCCTTTGTCTTCCCATTTTATTTTTTCATCCTTTTCCAGGATTATTTTTCAAATTTTTCCATTTTCTTACCATGTAGAAAGTAATGGGGTGCCATTTTTTAGATACTTTTTTCCAAGAACTTCCCCTAATCCTCTTCGACCTGTCAATCAGTGAATAGAAAGATAATTAGGCGTATTTACACTTGTCTACAGTTTAGCACAATGTTGCCAAATACGTACCACAGCATGTTTACTTCACTTGAGAAGCAGTGAATGACAGCGGCAACAGTGGAGAAATCCACGCGAATACAAGAGCATCTGTTCTTTGTCGGTGTCGATGTCTGTGCAGTTTTTCGGATTAGGGAACAATGCTATGGTGTTCTTTTGTAGATAGACGATGGTTTGGGACGAGGTCTTCTTAAAGTGGCACTATCATTATACGAATTTTTCCCATTTGTCCTGTAATTTTTCCCATTTGTTCTGTAATTTTTTCCATTTGTCCTGTAATTTTTCATTTGTCCTGTAATTTTTTTCCATTTGTCCTGTAATTTTTCCCATTTGTCCTGTCATTTTTCCCATTTGTCCTGTCATTTTTCCCATTTGTCCTGTAATTTTTCCATTTATCCTGTAATTTTTCCTGTAATTTTTTCCATTTGTCCTGTAATTTGTGCCATTTTTCCTGTCATTTTCCCATTTGTCCTGTCATTTTTCCCATTTGTCCTGTAATTTTTCTCATTTGTCCTGTGATTTTCCCCTTTTGTCCTGTAATTTTACCCATTTGTCCTGTCATTTTTCCCATTTGTCCTGTCATTTTTCCGATTTGTTCTGTAATTGTTTCCATTTGTCCTGTATTTTTTTCCATTTGTCCTGTAATTTTCCCACTTGTCCTGTAATTTTTGCCATTTTTCCTGTCATTTTCCCATTTGTCCTGTAATTTTTCTCATTTGTTCTGTAATTTTCCCCTTTTGTCCTGTAATTTTCCCCATTTGTTCTGTAACGTTTCCCATTTGTCCTGTAATTTTTCCCATTTGTCCTGTAATTTTTCCCATTTGTCCTGTAATTTTCCAACGCCCTATTGAAACATTTGTATCACCCTGTATCTGAGGAATGTCATCCAATAAAAGCCGAGTACCGTTATCGTGATTTGTGAATGTTGCCGTCGCTTTGATCGCTGTTCCATGCAGAGGCTCGGGTATTTCCGTGTGACCGCCCGGCGCGTCGCGTCCCTTTTATCGATTCTCACACCGACCGACAAGGGCCTTGTGACGCTCATGCTTTGTCCAAGCTGATACGCTTTCGAGTTTTATTCTTTCCTGTTTTGTTCGCGAGGAAGACTCGTAAGCACTACACCTAATGGATGCGTAGCTGTTATCTGCCGCTCTTCAGGCTCCCCGGATCTGTATAGCGCCCAGAATGCGGACAGAAGTCCATAAAGACTTACCTATATTTATATGAAGAATATGGGAAAGTTAATAATGTAGGACATATTTGAACTTTTTAAGTGGGACCTAGGTAGTTTAGAGCACCGAAAAATTGACTCGCTTTAATTTTATTTACCCGCCATTTAGGTAGAAGTATTGTGTTCGAACTTTAAATTTGATTTATTAAAATACATGTTCAACACCGTTCAGCTCGATCAATGTAATAAAATTAATAAGATACAAGTTGCTCAACTAAGATTTTTTTTTTTTTTTGTGATCTGTCGCCTAGGCCTTTCGGTGTCTCTTACATCATCTTCAGGGCATCTTTTGCTGGCTTGGAATTCCAATAATTTAAATAAAAACTGCATTTCGTCACCTTTATAAAATAAGATAGAATTTATAAAATGTCGCAAAATCACTGTCATGGAACTATTTTAATTATTGGAGCTCCATGCCAGCAATAGTTGCCCTGGAGATGGTGTAGAGACACCGAAAGGCCTAGGCGACAGATCCCCCCCAAAAAAACCCTTAGTTGAACAACTGGTAACATTTATTTTATTACTGTAAATTTTATGTCAAGTTCTTTTAGGTAATCAAACGAGAGATTACGAGTTTATCGATATAGGCTATTTGCGAGAACTTTGTTCTCGCAAATTTTTCTGATGAAACTCGTAATCTCGAGCAGAATTTATTAAGACTATTCCACGAATAAAATGTAACGGATTTTGTAAATGAAAATTACTTTCTTTCTTTGTTGTCAATATTCTGTCAGCCGTCATACTAGACGAATGAACAGTCCACGAATCGATTCGATGAATCGATCCGAGTTCCCATTACTACCAATAATGCGCATGACAAAATGGAGGGGGTCGTGGTAGTTGTATACATCAAAACACTATAGAAGCACACGAACTGGTTTGGACCGAATCGAAATTGTGTTTTTAATCAATGGATATTTGTATTATTTCAATTTCCAAACAAGTAATGATGTATTAAATAATGTGTTTTCATTCTGTTGATGGTAGTATGTTTCGTGTTATTCACCACATGTTGATGCCTTACGTGTCCAGTAACAAGCCGACTTTTTATGAGATAAAATATCATCCTTGCCGTCGGAGGAAGGATACTATAAGATAAACAATCGTGATTGGTCTATATTGGAGGAACTGCTAAACGTTATTGGTCAATATCAAACACGCGGAGTATGAGTGGAATAGTCAGCATAAATACACGTTTTGAATAGAGCTGGGACAAATAACTGGATAACGATTAAGTGCACAGACGATTATTTGCAGAGAAGATATCACATAATTAATTACAGTCCCCAAAAGCAGCCACAGGCTTATCCATCCACTCTAAAACATGATGAAATGTTAATAGGAACCTTATATGAGTTACTTAAACTGATAAAAACAAATTAACCAAATATCAACAAAAATAAAGATATTCATGACCATGAGACAAGAACAGCAAATAATATAGCAATAACTAGACACAATCTTCAAATAACAGCAATGAGTCCCATTGCTATGGGAATCAAAATATTCAATAAGCTTCCCCATGAGGTGAAGAATTTGTCCGAAATCAAATTCTGTAGAACTATACGACATGTACTAGTAACTAATGCATATTATTCCTTGAATGAATTTAATCCAAATAACTTCATACTTCAATAATAATATTTATTTTTTTATTTTTAACCCTGTTAATAGTTTTTAATAGATAAACTTGACATACATTTCTTCTTGTTAGAACAAGGGATCGACTTGAACTTAATCTCTCCAAACAACTATTTTGTAACTTCCCTGAAGCGAAGCATTTTGTTTGGAAATTTATGACAATGTTCAATAGGAACTCTACTATGTAGAACCTCAATGAACAATAAAGATTATTATTATTATTATTATTATTCAGGCTGTACTTGTCATCAACTAAACGCTGGATTACTACACATAACGATTGGTTTACTGATTAAAATGACGATTTTATCCAGTCAACTTGATAACTGACGAATATATTGTGTTTCTTTTCTTTTAGTTGTTGTTCAGTTAATCAAATTAACCTCAACTCTAGTTTTCAGGGCTCCTGTATCTAAAATGCTGAACTATGTTATGTCTGTGTGTGATCAGCATTGCTCGAGAAGGAAAAGTCGTATAAAAACGAAACATTTTATTTTGGTTATATAACTTGGGGGGGGGATATGACACAAAGATTGGCTACGGCTATCTCTTAATTTTACTACCACATTACATAAAAAGAAATTAACCGAGCGAGGTGGTCGAGATGGTAACGTCTCGGGAGGTCCCAGCATCAAAGCCTGTGGCCGGCCGGGTTTTTTCATGGTTTCTCCTGTCGTAGAGGCAAATGCCGAATTGGATATTTACATACCATGACTCATTCTCACCATTTGATCCTCTATCATATCCATTTAACTCTCCAGACAATACTTGTATGTCAGTGAAGTAGACCATTAAGGGCAATCAGTAATAGGAGAGAGGTTCCATCTGGCGCTGTGAAGTGAACTCTGGCTTAGTTCAGTTGGTAGAGCATTGGCACGGATAGCCAAAGGTCCTGGATTCAAATCCCAGTGTCGGAGGAATTTTCTTCTATAATATTATCATTTTCATTTAAATTAATGTCATTTAAATTTACTCCATAAAATACACCAACAAAAGGAGACAGTTGACAATGAATAGTTCCATGGCCTACCCTACTGTACAGACACAGATTCCGAACTCCTGATATGGCATCGCAGCTAAAAGTAGTATAAACGCCGTTGAATTAAAAAAAGTTATCGGTTTCCGAAAATTTCTAACAATTTTGTAAACATTTTGGACATGAGATCCTTAAAAAATCTGTAAAAAATTTGGACAAGAGATCTTTATACTAAGGGCTAAAACTTTTATTTGAAATATTTTTCTCGTAAAATTTTCCTGAAGGTAGGCCTAGTTGTCAGGTTTGAAATCACGCATGGCGAACAGTAATGCATTAGGCTGAAACAACTGAATAAAATTCCTGCAATGCGGCTTCTTCTTCTATACTGTATACAGAATTACTATACTTAAAGTGAGAAAGCTATATTGCCCATGTTTTAGGATATAGAAAGTTATGTGAGTTTATCACATCAGATCCCCCCCCCCCTTAGTACACTCAGTCAAAACAAAAATTGCGTACTTTTGTGATCGTTGATAAAATTTTTGGTCAAATTTATACGTTACTATATATATAGGCCTATCTCATAGTTTTAGTATGGATGTCTATTTAGCCCAGTGAAATGTCACAAAAAAAATGCGTGAACTTACATTAAATGGAGTATTAATGATTTTTGGAGGGGAGTTACGGACCGTTACTGGGATCATAAATCCAGATTTGCAACCCTCAGAAACCTGTGCTCGCTGAATGGCGGTCGAATTAAACCGGTTTTTCGGCCTTTTTTCTGTTTTTCGACAATATCTCCTAAACTATGCGTTTGTTGAAAATATTATTTCTTAGCTTTTTAGAAGTAAATTAAATGTTCTTAAATATGAGATCACAATCGTTTTTGTAAGTTATATAGTTACCGAGATACGTCTTTTCAAAGATTAGCCTTTTTTTCAAAAAAATTAAAATTTTAAGTTTTCTTCGTATTTCGAACTGAATACCGACAAAATTATACGTCCTACAGAAAAGTCAAGAGAACAAACGTTGTAGGCAATTTAATAAGCTATAATATGAGCTATAGCTCGTTCTTGTGGCTCAGATAGTTTCGTCATAATTGACAAAAACCGAAAATATGAAAAAATGCTTTTTTGGGTGAAAGTTGAATAACATCGTTTCTTCCACCAACAACTTAATTTTTTTGTAACATGTTGGCGGATAATGTCTTATAACTGTGTATAGAAACTATTTGTGTGTATATGTGTCTATGGGAGATGGATTTTGCCAGAAAAAAATATTTAAGCAGAATATTTCATAAAAATGTATTTACTTTAAACCAACAGGCATATTTAAACCATGTGTGAGGTTCCTGGTATGGGATGGTATGGGAAGTCGAGGGTGGGGTGATGTCTTCATCTTCACTTGAAGATTATACGATTATCTCCTTATTAGTGTCGTTCGATAAGAACTTCTCTTGTGTGATGTTGATGGTAGTTGAAGCTGATAGGACAATGTCACTGCAGTTCGGCACTTTTGGTACTTTTTTGAGAGGCGTCCTCCGGATATCCATCGAAGACAGTGGATTACATCTGTCCCAAAATGGTTTTTCACAAAATGAATGTAGCCGTCAAAGATGGTTTTCACTGATGCGTTTTGATGCCACACACATTTGTGGAGCAAGTAGCCACCATCGAGCATGATGTGGATATTGGCGTCTCGGGAGATGTTGGTAGTGAGGGAAGTGAAACACGAATATAGAGCTGCCTTAGTTCCCTTCCTCACTCCATTTTCGTTGAAAAGAGACATTGGGTAAGGGGGCAATTCATACTTGCAGCGGGCTTTCAACTCTTTGTCTGATTTTTATGGTAATGCTAACTCGCTGAAATATTGTGAGAGGGTCAACTTCAATCTTCTTATTAGTGACTTGTATGGAATTATTGACGCTTGCCAAGGTAAGAACTTACAACGAAGGTAACAACTTTGTCTTTACGTTTGAATCCAACTTGCCCAAATATTTGGGTTTCTATGTTAACCACGCCTTCTGTTCCCAGTTCCTTGACAATTTAACAATTGACTTCATAGCCTCCAACAATCCCGCTGCTAATAGAAACTATTTTGTCAGTAACGGGGAACTGATCTCGTGCAAGTGCAAAATGGGCTGCGCTGGGAGCTGGAGCTGCCGCAAAACTAGGCGGAAATGCTCAGTTTTGTGCACTTTCTGCAAGGGAAAAGTTCTGCCGCAATGTGCCCACACCCCAGAATGACAGTTCTTCAAGTGAGGATGAAGACATCACCCCACCCTCGACTTCCCATACCATCCCATACCAGGAACCTCACACATGGTTTAAATATGCCTGTTGGTTTAAAAGTAAATACATTTTTATGAAATATTCTGCTTAAATATTTTTTTTCTGGCAAAATCCATCTCCCATAGACACATATACACACAAATAGTTTCTATACACAGTTATAAGACATTATCCGCCAACATGTTACAAAAAAATTAAGTTGTTGGTGGAGGAAACGATGTTAGTAGTATGGGGCAAGGTATGGCCCGGTAGGGGAAATGGGGTGGGGGGTGATGACGTCATAGGAGTGGGGGGTAGGGGAAGTGGGCGTGGCTCATTGGGGTGGGGGTAAAAGGGGCGTGGCTTATGACATCATAGGGGCGGGGCTAAGGGGAGGGGGTAAAAGGGGCGTGGCTTATGACGTCATAGGGGCGGGGCTAAGGGGAGGGGGTAAAAGGGGCGTGGCTTATGACGTCATAGGGGCGGGGCTAAGGGGAGGGGGTAAAAGGGGCGTGGCTTATGACGTCATAGGGGCGGGGCTAAGGGGGAGGGGCTAAAGGGGGCGTGGCTACAAAATGGCGGAAACAAAATGGCGGATACAAAATGGTGGCAACAAAATGGCGGCTTCAAAATGGCGGCTAGCGCCAAATTCAAAATTCGAAAATGCAAGAGTGTGCTAAGTCGAAATTTTGTATTCAATGCAAAAGTGAGCTAAGTCGAATTTTGATTTTAAAAATGGTGGGATATTTGAAAATTCAAAATTGTTACCAAGATGGCGTTGAGGGATTGGGAGAGATATATGAAATATGTATTTTTAAAGTGAGGAAGGAAGATGGCGACAAAAACAGGGAACAGGACTAAGTGAAAAGGTAAGGATACTACTACTATTATTGAAAACGGCACATTATTATTATATTAATATTAATGTCTCGTTTCTTTTTTGTAAATAATTACAAACGTATTACATTAAGAATAGATCATGGATATTTATTTACAAATATGTACATCAAAAAACATATTAATATTAACCCTCAAAAAACATATTAATATTAACCCTGAAAAAAAAAGTGTTCATGTTTGTCCTCTCTATTTTATCTAAATGAACACTGTAATGTTCTACAGCATGACCAGACCTTGATTGTTTATCTCGTCTGTTACACTGTCATATAAACCTAAATTTTCCCAAGATGAGGGAACAGATTGCTTGTTTACAAGTTTCGATATGTCGTTCTGCATTATAGAGTACTTTGACATAATGTTTGTGATGATGTTAGTGTGTATAGAGAGAAAATTAATTTCGTTGCACTTTAAAACAATACATGTCTTCTCGTACTGAATATAGCACTCTTTTAAATTCTTAGCCAGTCTTAGTTTAAACTTTTCTTCAATAAACTGGTATGGTTTACCGTTACACATATGTTCAATTAGTTTTGGTAAGTGTAATAGGAATGAACTCAATAGGTAGGGTGAAAACACAACACACGCTCCGAATGAGTTTCCTATTTCCGCACAAGCACTGTAGTTCAGCGATGTGTAGAAGCCGAAACTTAGATATCTGTCCTTTTTTCGGTTGAGGAAATAAATCCTACGAGCCAGTATAGAAGGAACCACTCCTGCTTGCTCTACAAACGTGTCACCGGTTGTGTTTAGAGCTTCCTCTGGAAGTTTCTCCAAGTCTATCACCTCCTCCGTAGACGGGGTGGTTTTCCGATAGCTCTTTGTACGAGGGTCTCGCCTCGAAGGTTTATTCTGAAATCATACAAAAACACAAACACATTAGAAAATCTATTCACGATACGTGTATACATGTTATGATATCTTATTTCTATCAATCAGTTCTATACTTACTTCTCTTGCAAGAGTTTTGCTCCCATCTCCATTAGGTGTAGACATCATGATTCCAGGAGCTTGCTCTACAAAAGTGTCGAAGACTGTGTTTTGCGCTTCCTCTAGAAGTTTCTCCAAGTCTATCACCTCATCCGTAGATGGAAGGGTTTTCCGATACCTCTTGGTAGGAGGGTCACGCCTCGAAGGTTTATTCTGAAATCATACAAAAAACACAAACACCTTAGAAAATCTATTCACGCTACGTGTATACATGTTATGATAACTTTTTGTATCAATCATTTCTATACTTACTTCTCTTGCAAGAGTTTTGCTCTCTTCTCCAATTCCTGGAACATGCTCCTCAAAAGTGTCGATGGTTGTGTTTAGCGCTTCCTCTAGAAGTTTCTCCAGGTCAATCACCTCCTCCGTAGATGGGGTGCTTTCCCTATTCCTCTTACTGCGAGGGTCACGCCTCGAAGATTTATTCTGAAATCACACAAAAACACAAACACCTTAGAAAATCTATTCATGATACGTGTATACATGTTATGACAACTTCTTTGCATCCATCAGATCCATACTTACTTTTCTTGCAAACGTTTGGCTCCCCTCTCCATTAGGTGTAGACATCATGATTCAAAGACTGTACGCTCTATTCTGACGTTACACCATGACCTCGTCTCGTATCATTCTGAAATTAGACAAAAGTAACTGTATTACTATCACGTGATCTAACGGTACTAGCATTAGTAGCAAAACAAGATACCGTTAACAATAATGACTCACGGTGTGAATGTCCTGGAAGACATCTCTGACCTCCTTTCGTTCCACACAAAGTTCCCCAGGATTTACGGAAGAGGCGTACAACTTCTCTGTCAGGAGTTGTTGCTGTGTTGAAGAGATTCACAAACTCTTGCATGTTATAACCTCTATCCATGTAGTAGATGAACAGGCAACTATACTGTCCGCAGACAGACGTTGTCAGCCCTTGCAATCTTTGAGTGTTGTATGACCAGTTTATTGAATTTTGACAAATAAATTTTGTTATCCTCGGAATGAGAGGTGGTAGTCCAAATGAATCAAAGTAAAAAGCAAAATTTCGATTTTTAAAATACACGGCAACCCAATGTGAACCAGGTGAACAATGAGGGTCTAGATTAATGATGTAAGATTTAGGTTTTTTTGTTACTCTATAGGGTAGTAAATCGCTAGGATAAACTCCATCAAAAGTCTGAACATTGCGAAGTGCATGGTTTATTTGAATGGTGTTCATCTTTTTTAATAATCTGTCATTACTTTTCTATCTTTAGTAATTTCAATACTGTTATCGTATTCCGAATAGAGAATACAGGTAACGGCTTGTTTTAATTCTGTGTCGAATTTTGCTTCTATTCTAATGTTACCGTTATTCGGTAAACTTCTATGACCATGCGAAGCAGAGGCGTCAGGAGTTAGATCATACATTAACATGAAGAACCCATTTATATACATGTCGTGAGTGATTTGCATACCGCTATTGCTGTGATGGATCCCTGAACCTTTAAAAAGAGTATCATAAGCTAATGTTGTAGTCTTTTCATGACCTGTAGAAATGCTTAACCCTTCTGAAGGAATCTGTTGACCATTAATATACATGGCAAAAGAATTCAAAGCAAAATGATGAAACTCGTAGGGATTGGAATCCACTGAGCCTGAGAAAGCCGAATTTTTCACCATTGAAAAGAGGAGTCTTTTGGGTAGAGTACCAATGTAAGCATTATCGATAGAAATCGATCTAGATCCTGAACTAAATGTGAATGTTTTCAAATCCACTCTAGTGATGGGATAGTGGGCATTATGACCTTTTTCCAGTGTTTTAACGTGTGCTAAGAGAATACTAGGTGAAGGTTTGATTTTCCTCACATACAGACCGACGTCAAGGAACTTAAAGAAAACTTTAGAGTCTTTGTCCTCACCTAAAAGATAAAACTCTCTCTTTGATTTCGTAAGACGTATCTGCATGTTTACGCCTGGCAACAGAAGTTTCGCTAGATTGAAAATATCGCCATGTAGTTTACCAATCATGACTATTGGCTTAGATTTCTTAGATTTTTCATATCTTTCTAACCAACCGATGTTTTTAGCGTTTGCTCCTAATGTTCCGTTTAGTGCAAGTTCTTTAGGATCAGTCAAACCTTCGATAGCTTTATCTAGATACCAAAACGAGTTAGTCAGATGAGTTTTTGAGGCATCTTCTCCATATGCAAAGAGTGTTTCAAAATACGATCTGTAATTATACAAGTCTTCAGAGGAGGTGATTGATGTTCCATTTAAGGAAACGCTGCACTGCTCGAAGAGCGAATGAAGTAGATTGTTTACTCCTGTAACCTTATCGGTATCGGTTAACTCTTTCCCATCGTTTTTAACGAATTGTCCTTTCACCATGACCTGTACGTTTAAATCAATATAGTGTTCATTATCTGCAGGAACTATGATTTCGAGAACATTTTGATCAACTGGAGTAATGGGTTTACATAATGTAGTAACATTCCCCAACACGGCTGCCTGAATAGGAGCTTTATCGAAGACGTCGAACTCTGACTTTGTTAGGGCAAGCATCTCGACACGACTGACTACTTTCTTCTCTTTACACTACTAAATATATCTCTTATTTCAGGTTTCGTCTTCTTTTTCGATGAACGTTTCCTCTTTCTACCGTTACCCTGCATTTTGTTCACAAGTTTCTTAGTTGACTCGTTTACTCTGTTTGCGACAATGTCTTTTACTTTTTCACCTTTCTTCCTAGATACTATATCGGATAAGATATTTGCACCAGCCGAGAGACTTTCACGACCTAATGCTTTAGCTCCCGAAAAGAGAACGGGTTTTATCATTCTAAACAGTCCCCCCAGGAAACTACCTAGACCTCCACCCTGTTGAACATAAGGGCTGCCGGTGTAGAAAGGGCCTAGATTGTTAAGACGCCCTCCTGACTGATTGACGTAGTAAGCGGTGAGCGGATCCATCGCAACTGAGTCAGAAACTAGTTTGTTTTCTCTTTTTAAAATGTAAAACAAGCGTAGTAGGTTTAGTGCTATCTACTAATTTAGCTAGAGCACCTAACTTTGTTGTAAGCTCTATACTAATCACCTGAAATTCTGTACTTTCAACGGGATGGTAGTAAACTATCGGAAACACATGGTATGACTGAGGAAATTGAATAATTCTAAGAAGTTTCACATACGAATCTCCTACAAGTTGAGGTTTCATTATATTACAATATATAAATACAAGTTCTTTCTTTGTAGTACACGTTGTTAGATTGATTTTTGCACCTTCCGTTTCTGATAAAATTCCTTGAGAATAACTAATTTCACATAATCCCACCTCCCACTGATCCCTCTCTAATTTTAGGACTTGTGCTAGTTGCACTTGAAAACTAGCTAGAGTATTGGTAGGAAATGTTTTGTACGACGCATCACTGAGTAGAGTAATATAAAAATCTTCGTTCATCATACTAAGTCTATATCTTTAACCCAAGAGTCAAAGTCCTGACCATAACCTCTCCACCGTACCAGATGTTCTTTACTGCCTCTTACCGTACGTGTGCGTAGAATTTTATCTATTTTGTAAGCAGTGTCCTTGTTTATAGTTACAGGCGTGAGTTCATAACTATAAAACTGACCCAAAATAGGAGTGTTCCTAAGATCTTCGAGTTCGTATACAGGTTGAGGTGAATGTTTGATTACTTTAACGATTCTGAATATTTCCGTGGAATAGTTTTGTTCGAAACCCTTATCGAATTTCATCTTCTCTTTACCTATTCTAACAGTCTGCCCTACATTGAAACGTACAGGTCTAGGTTTCACGCGAAGCTGTTTGTTTCTCATACGTCTCCATATTTTCAAGACGTCCCTATCGGTAACCTTACTAGGAGCCATTCCTGTACTGGTATGTACAGAATCGTTGTATCCTGCCACAATTCTATCCAACACGTCTAAATACTTGTAACTGTTCTTGAAAGTAAAATACTTGTACATTTTAGTTTTTAAAGTGCGATTGAAGCGTTCAACTATCGAACATTTAACATCAGGGTTGCTGGAAACGCGATACTCTATGTTCTCTTTCTTTAAAAAATCTTGAAACGTTTTGTTTAGAAACTCTTAACCCTTATCTGTTCTCACTACTATAGGATTTCTATTAGATTTCTCCAACACGGACTCGAATGCTTTTTTCACTTCGGTACCTGTCTTAGATTTTAGAGGTACAACCCAGGCGTATTTGGAAAACACGTCGATAGCTACAAGTAAATATCGTATGTTGTCATTATGTTTCGAAATGTTTTGCACATCGGCTAGATCAAGTTCAAACATGTCGTAAATGTTGTTTACCGAATAAGGATTTCTTGGAAACTTTCTCCTAATAGGTTTATGTAAACTGTAAACATCTTGTGCAATCAACCATTCCTCTATATTCTTATCTGTAACGGTACTTGCTTGTGAAAGTTTGCCTAAAGTGGAAAAACCCGTAGGTTCTCCAGGATTGTAATAGAGGTCACGTAATCTGTTCATCTTCTCTGATTGTAAGAACTCCACCTTTTCGTTGGAAATAATTTAGAAATGACTAGTTTATACTTACTGGTTCTAGAGGTTTTAAGCTCGTTATTATGTAAATGTCCATTGGTCAATATTAAAATGTCTTTGTACATGTCTAGGTCTTCCTCACTTACTTGTTTCAAGTCTACTTTCTTTCTAGTAAGAAGTTCCCATAGACCTGCAGTTGTGTTGTACTTCTTATGGTTAATAATTAAAGTGTCGTGTTCTATATGTATTTTAGAATTACCTATCATATACTCTCCTGATTCTTTATCCTTATAGATTCCAAACTCAGTATCTACAATCTTTGGAGAGTTTACATAAGCTGCCAGGTATTTACCAGTAAGATCCCCTATAACGTTAGGTTTTACATCTACGGGCTCAGGTGCCGGAGGTAACTCGAGTGGTGAAGATTTCTCTGGTGAAACATCTCTTTTACTAGGTTCTTCTAATATTCTTTTCTGTCTCTTTGCTGAGATAGGATCTTGTTTTTCACGTATTTTAATCCACTCTTTGTAAGGATCTCTAGAAACTGACGAGTTTGAATCATCAGCACCCTGTTTTAAACGTTTGTACTCTTTTATGCTGAGTAACATCATTTTCTGTAACATTACGTTAAAGAACTGATTCCCGACAATACAGCAGACAAGAGAGGAATTAGAAATCCTCCTTTCTGAACTAAAGTTTTCCTTTTCGTAGGGAGAGAAACTTTTCTATCGATAAGATGTCTCAAAGATTTTTTATGTTTGTTCAATTTACGTTTAGAACACGAATGAATTTTACATTGACCGTTCAAAACGTTCAAAGCACACTCTATTATAGCAAGTATCAACTCTTTGTTAGCGCTCTTTAGAATAAAACTTCTCAACTTGGGCGAAGCCTTTTTAAGAACTTGTAAGGTATGGTAATGGGATTTTATCCGTTTCATGCTTTACAGGCACGTAAACCTTTGTAACTTCGGATGGAAAGATGTTAGTTCGGAATCTAATCAAATCGTTAGTTCTCTGACAAAAGTCTATTAACATATAACCGTGAGCCTTCTTCGTAGCGTTTTGAAAAGCTTTGTAAAAAGCTCTCCAGTTTTCAGGGTACACTTGTCTAGCTAGAAACGTAATCTGATTTTTATCTCTCAAGTTTCTAAACAAGACCATGTACTTTGTATTGAGAGAAATATCTCTACTGTGCGAAGATTGATGAAAAAGGTTCTGAGTGATTAAAATTACAGATATGTTACGATGATGACAACCTTTTGTGAATATTGAAGACACCTCGTTAGAGTAAGCTTTGTCTAGTAAATCGTCTAAAATGATTAAAACAGGTTTACTACAGTCTTGTTTCTCTTTAAAGTTAGGAAGACCTTTATGATACGTCACAGAGGTATTGAATTTACTAGACGGAGGAATGGCATTAGTTTCACCGAAACACCACAAAATTCTGCTGTATTTACTTACGTTAGATAGATGTTTCAAGTTGTTGATCAGTTTTATAGTGAAAGTAGTTTTACCACAAAAACTCGGACCTGAGACAATTAAAGTGAAAGGGTGTTCAAACTTTACGACAACCATAACAATCTTTTATCATAGGCATGGGTCCATCCCAGCAGTCGTGAACAGGATAATGTTTATCACATCTAAGACACTCTTTAACTATTGCACTACGTTGCACACTTTGAGGGAGTTTATCATACACTAGATAAATACTTTGAGCTGCACAAGAAGCTAAAAATTCCGGGGATAACTCAGCCAATTCTTCTGTAGTATGATGAATAAGGGTTCTATTGATCAACAACTTCTTCACTGCCAAACACTCTAGAGACGAGGACGAGTCCATACTGACACGGTACTTTCTCCTCGTCTTTATTTATACCCGTAAGGGTGGGAGTCGAACCCCTCGCTAAGTCTGCGTCTTTTCCTGAAGCAGAGACGGTACATCTTATCCTCAGGCTCCGAAACTATGCTCGGACCGGCCTTTCTCTTTATTTTCTTTTCGGTTCTCACAGTCACTGTTGCACTGTGATCACCTTCTAAAACCATGCTCTTGATGGTGTCAAAGTTGACCACTTTCAAAGTATCATAGTTTAAAGTGATACCTCTGACCTTACATACAGTTTTTGTGGTGTTTTCATCGATAGAAACTTTATAACCATAGTTCTTAGGTCCTCCGCTAGCAAACTCAGAGATGTAAGCGTCAGGTCCATAGTCTGTCAGCTCGTCCGTCATGTCGCCTAGAAAGTCTGAAATGGGAACGGTGTACTCGTCTTTGTCGGTCTGAGTGTAAATCACACTGTCTGTGTCGCAATATAGAGCTCTTCGATCCAACTGATCGAGGTATTTATAAAGGGTCATACGTCCGCCAGTTGTTACATAGGCCCCATGAACAACACTAGTGTGAGGAAGAGGGACCTGTTCCTCTTCTATGGGGATATAGTTAACCCACACGACTTCATCACTGGCAAAAAGGAGCCGTTTCACTTCTATACCTGGAGTCGTGAGGAGGGTAATCAACTCTAGAGAGTCATTAACAAGCTTCGTCTTCGTCCTGTTAGGATCTTCACAAAATTTGCCCCAAAAAGAATTGAGACAAAGCTTGCTAATGGCCCTCTTTCCAGCGTTCTTCACGATCTGGGTAGGGTCTAACTTAATGCCTTCTCTCTCATAAACCAGATCGATATATTCTTTTTTATCGTCATCTGTTTTAACCTTGCTAGGGTATCCGCTGGACTCTGTCTTTATTTTAAGGAACAGGTCTATATAGTCCGCGAACAGTCCTCCTTGACGAGAACTTTTAGAGTATGTGGTAACCTCATACTCTAAGAATTCGTGAACTTTCTGAACAGTATACCCTTTCTCTACTGCCAGTCTCACCTCATCCACAATCCAAGTACCTGTGAGTACTCTCTCTTCCTCGTCGTGAGTGCAGGTCCCTTGCTCCATAGTAGCAGCGCAGGAACGGCAAAGGGGAAACAAGAGCTTACCACCCCACCTGAAAGGCAGAACGGGATGGTAAAGCTGTTGCGGAGGCAGGACGGTACATCTAATGACTCCTTCTTTCTTCATCATGGCAGCGACATCCAAACACTGATCCCCTACATGAACAGTGGGATGCCCTATGGGGAACTTGAAATATTTGCAGACGTAAGGGTATAGTGACATAACGTCTGCATAGAGGATTTTCTGCGGCTCTTCCGCTTTATGGTAGAGGCGCATAGTTTCAGTTCGCCCACCGTAAACCGAGTCTCTCAAGACCAGAGGAGAGTCTCCGACAACCGGGTCATTGCGCAGTTGTGGGAATTTCTCGAGCACCTCTTCAAACTCGCATTCCCACATAACATGAACAGTATAACCACAATCTCGGATAGCTTTCAATCTGGCCATGGTGTTTTCGTATCTCACGGACAGGGATTCAGAAGACGAATCCATCACGGGTACATCTCTGTTGGGTCTGCAGAGACAACCGTGATAATAACAGCCGAGGAATTCGAAAACTTCTCGTGTTTCATCACAGAAACCGTCCACCTTCCAGTTTGGAAGCTCGGGCAGGCGAACTTCTCTTCCGTTACCCGCATGACGGATGAATATGTTCCTCTCCCTGGCTTCGTGGACAAGCCACATGAGGGATTTCCTAGAGTGCCTGTCTGCTTTACGGTAGCCGCAGGGAGGAACCAGACCTATGGTGTTCTCTTTGAGAAAAAGTTTTCTGAAGATGCGATTGCAAGCACTCGCAATAGTGATAGATTCTTCAAAGATATCGAAATTAGCTATTTCTTTGAAAAGTCTTTTAAAGAGAGTGCAGGCTTCTCTCAAGACTGTGACATCCATTTGGCAATACTTTAAGAGCTCTGCGCGATTATCGTATGCTTCGTCGTCTTTTACGGTCTCGAACCATTCTAGAAAGACCTCACGACCTTCCTTAGACATGGTCTCCGCTCCGTAAAATTCGACACCAGGATGTGGACCAACGTAATTGAGGTTAGCGGTCGTATTGAAAAAATGCGGGTAAAATCCTTTGGCCACTTCAGCCAGACCGAAAGTTTTTGGGAAACTTCGCAAAGGTAGTGGAATGAAGTTTAAACTATCTAGAAAGACCAAGTGTTCAATCTTCATGCAAAGAATCTTGCATCCCGACATAACCAAGTCGGTTTTCCATCCTGCCTTAATAGCAAAGTCAAGAATGAACTGTAGATCATAAGACCTGGCGTTATGAGCTATAACAATGAGCTTCTTGAACTGAGGTCTGTTCATTCTTAGATACTCCATGAAACCATGGATTGGATCTTCCCAGAAAGAATGTTTACGAGGTCCACATCTAGCACACACATCATCCTTGGAGGACTCACACGTAGAACAAGATTGTTCAACACACAATAGGTTCGGTACGTGAAGAAACGTATTGCCTTCGAGTCTGGTGTCCTGGCTAGACTCGATGTCGTAATAAATAAACAAAGTGTTGTTCTTAGTTGAGGAAGATGACCTCTCCTTCAACTTGGCCATGTAACACTGATGTCCTAATGATTGCTGTTTTTTACAATACTGACAGAAAGACTTGTAGCATTCATGGCTTTTCCCAAGTGCTTTAAGCATTTTACACTCTTTACACTTTTGAAGAGCCATGCAGACAGTACGTTTTTCGATCAGATTGCTTCTGTGTTTATCGAAACACTCCTGACCTTTAAAAGTTCTATCACATACATTGCATATTAAGGATAGTCCTTTATCAGTACAGGGTGGTATCGATCTACACAGAGAACAAACATAATCACAGGAATGCTTCGCTGCTTCGGTATTAAACCCTTTATTACACCCCTCACAGATGTACCTAACAGCCATAGCTGCCCTTAGGTTGGTTATGGTATGGTAATGTCTCGTCTCTGGGTCGTATAAGAGATACAGCTTTTTCTTGTCCTGTCCGTTGTTTCCGTCGAATAATATCTTAGCGAGCTTAAAACCACTATAAACCACTAGCCTATACTTATCCTTGAGATAATTTTGAATCACCTCAAGCTCAGGGAGTCCCCCTCCTCTACTGAGATCAACGCCGGAATTACTAATAAATTCGGCAACTTTTGCCTTGATTTTCTTGCCAGTCATATCATGCCTAAGGTAAGCACGGAAATCACGGTCTCCCTCCAACTTAGCGATTGCAATCACTACAGCGAATGCCAGACAGTTCAGTAATGTTTTTATTTGAATAACACTGCGCTTCAAATGGGCCAGTACATCAATCTTACGACCCTTCGTCTTGATACCAGTAAATTCTCCGTTTCCATTAGGTAGATGAACAATGTCAACTACTAGACGCAAACGGTCGGTAACGCGGAAATTGGCGTTAGATTGACATACTCTACTGACTACATTTTTCAGTACCTCAATGTTAAACTGATCTTTTCTCCTAAAACTTAGACCTATTGGTTTGTCCACCTGATTGACTTCATTGTAGATGGACACACCAAAGAAATCCCAGTCATTAGCCTCTGCTAAAGCATAGTCGATGGCATCTTTCAAACACCTTTCGAAATGATCTGACCCTACATCACCTGATGGTTCAGTTAGGTTGATAACCATCTGCAACCCAACAGCATCAAACCTAGAGTACTCCTTACGAGCACTTTCTACAAGATGAAATGTAGGAGGTGGTGGATCTCTTACACTTCCTCTTGTACTACTTGATGTGCTGGGTGCAGATAGATCTACATCATTAACATCAACGACACCCTCAGAATCTGGTAAAGAAATGTTACCTACATCGTTTCCAGATAACGATTCAGGAAGTGTACCAGTCTCTGGTTGCGTATCTGGAATATTGTATATCTCAGGTTCGCTATCAGAGATCGTGTACACATCTGCATCGTTTCCAGATTCGGAATCCGTAAGTGAAACAGTCCCCGTCTGTGTATCTTGAACCGTGTAGGTCCTAGGTTCACTGTCCGGGACTGTGTATACTTCAGGTTCGGAATCTGACAATGTAATGGTATCCATTTCATTCTCAGACTCTGATGATGATGAACAAATATCGATAAAGGGGACAGACATTGTCATACAACACTACGCAAGAGAAAAATAGAATGTTGATAAACCTATAACAAGTAGAAAAATGAGTGAAATGCAATGTTTTTTTTTTTTTAATGTATATAACTGATTATGAGGGAAAACTTCTATTTTAATTTTAGACAAACAGTTGTTATGTTTTACGACACACGTAGAATTCGTTTGTACCATAATGTTGGACCGATAACCTTATGAAAAAAAATAATAAAGTTTTATCGACTCACCTGTTTTTTTTTTCTTTTTCAACTACAGCTGACACCTTACTCCTTATGGCTTTTTTCAACTATAGCTGACACCTTACTCTTTATGGTTAGAGGTTCTGTGATAAACTGTGAACAAAACAACCGATTCAGCTTATTATATAGGAAAGGGTGTAACTGTGTTCATGTCACAACAACAATATTGAAAAGCTTTATCTGACATCCGTTTTTAAAGTCATCATACTTAGGTTTGTACACAAGGTCACACTCCTGTAAGATCCTGTTGAGTCATATATGTTTAAAGTGTAGTAGCATGTCGTGACATGTTATTGAACTATTTCTGGCACAACAAGCTTGAAAACCAATTATCTGATATCCCCTTGAAGGTCAACGTATTTAGGTCTGTAAACAGGGTCACACCCTTGTAAGATCCTGTTGAGTCATATATGTTTAAAGTGTAGTAGCATGTCGTGACATGTTATTGAATTACATCCTGCATATAATTCTATTTTCAAACGAGAAAACTTGTGGAAGTTCCGTGAGGACAATACCGTTACTCTCTATCTATATAAAGTGTCTGACAGTTCCATCTTGAAACATTGTTTCAGCTTACTGTGAATAGTGAAGACTATTTATTAGTTGACGTGTGCATCTACAACTGAACTTCTTCTTCTTCTTCAGCTAACATAACTGTCTTTTCTCGTATTGCTACAGAGGTAAGTGACATCATGTTTGTTTAATAATATAATTAATTTCTCGTTTGTTTTGTTATTTCTGATTTTAAAAATTCTAATAAATCATGCATACTTTTTTTCTAGGTCGACATATTAATTATTAATATTATTATTATTAATCAGAGTATTTTTTCTTTTCATTTACAGATGGCTCTTAATATCGTAGAGAGATTCAACAGCGCTAGTATCCAGAACAGGTGTGTGCCCATAAATCAACTAGATATTGATTCTGCCTATTTTATACTAGAGTGCGAAGTGAAAGAAACACGCTTCGGTCAAAGTGTAATGTTGAAAATACGACAGAAAATTGACAGTGAAGTTTTAACAGTGTTTCTTCCCCGAAAATATACAAAGATCTTCTCTACTGAAGATGTTACAGCAATAAACGGAGGGAATATTAAGTTAAATTTGGTATATCATGGAACATTTCAGAACAGTAAAGCTTATAATTTATCAATATTTAATGCAGAATGAGTGAAAGTGTGTTACTAGTTAGTGAAGACTGATATTATTATTATTTTCCCTCTTAATTCCATAGGAGCGGTGCAGTAGTTGATTTTCAGTTCTTCACAGAACACAATACCAACAAATGTTTCGTGAAGGAACTAGCAGCATGTAAGATAGACTGTGAAGAAACATATCATTACGTTTTTAAAAGCCCTCGTGAAATTTTACCACATCATGCAACTAGAGAGTACTTGGAACGATTTCACCATGGGATTAAGTACACGAGTGGTTATCTGGAATATTCTTTTATGGAAGATATTTTGAAATACATTTTAAAAAGTTCTACATATGTTTGTGTTAAAGGTTTAAATAAACAGGAGTTTTTAAAAACTATTTTACCAACTATGCATGTCTATGAATTGGGAAATTATAACTGTCCAAATCTTAAGAATTTAGTGAAGTTAATTCCAGTATGTAGCTTTCACGGTACAACAGTACGTGACGTACGATGTTCGTTACAGAACGTTGTAAGTCTACAGGGGTGGCTTAAAAACACCATACTTTAATTTTTGAAACAAGTAAAATAAAAGGTTATTATTACTGAGGGTAAAATGGGCACAGTGATTATAAAAAAAAAAAACAAACACAACTGAAGTTAAACAAATGTTACTTGGAAAGAACTTACCTCCGATTACTGTTGATTTTTTTTCTGGATGGAGAAGTTGAATCACTATCACTTTCAGTCACACGTAGAGAAATAGACACTCACTAGTTATAGAGAACGTATGAGATCATATGTCAAAAACGTTTCTCTTTTATAGCTGGAGGAACGTGTCATATTGATGATCTACAATTAGCATGCAGGATGTTTGTATGTATGTGTATTTTCAGTCACTTCCGTGTCGGCAGGGGTGACCCGGAACTATTCAGGATGTAACGGTTGATCTTTATCTGTACATGATGTATTTTCATTCAGTTCCGTGTATAAGATCCGCGTCGGCTTGGGGTGACTAAGAAAATTTAACGGTTGATTTTATCTGTAATAAGGAATTCCTCCCATCTATTATTGATTTGTATGTACCACTTTGCTGTACTATAATAATATTTCTTGTGAAAATAAATAAGGTACATTTAAATGCTGTTTTTATTTTACCTCTGAAAAAGAAAGTCCTATCCAAAAATCAGATGTAAAGGGTGTACATTGACAGATCGTAAGATCATTCTGCTGTTCATACATTGATAACTGTTTTCATAAGAATTCTTGTAATTAACAATATTTTTAAAAAATAGATATATATAACAGCTACAAACTTGAAAATTAAAAGGTTTTCCACTTACAGCATAACAGGTGATTGTTCAAATTTTGAATTAAATCGCTTCGCTAGAAAAAAAGTTTTTGTTGTAAATTATATCATCCTAGTTGTGAGTCATACATAGCAAATTAGTACAAATTCCTTCGCGTTAATATATAACTTATTTAAAAAAAAATATTCAGTGAAGTATAGCAGCTACAAACTTGATTTTTAAAAGGTTTTGCACTTACAGCATAACAGGTGATTGTTCAAATTTTGAATTAAATCGCTTCGCTAGAAAAAAAGTTTTTGTTGTAAATTATATCATCCTAGTTGTGAGTCATACACAGCAAATTAGTACAAATTCCTTCGCGTTAATATATAACTTATTTAAAAAAAAATATTCAGTGAAGTATAGCAGCTACAAACTTGATTTTTAAAAGGTTTTGCACTTACAGTGTAACAGATGATTGTACAAATTTTCAATTAAATCGCTTCGTTAGAAAAAAAGTTTTTGCTGTAAATTATATCATCCTAGTTGTGAGTCATACATAGCAAATTAGTACAAATTCCTTCGCCTTAATATATAACTTATTTAAAAAAAATATTCAGTGAAGTATAGCAGCTACAACCTTGATTTTTAAATGGTTTTGCACTTACAGTGTAACAGATGATTGTACAAATTTTCAATTAAATCGCTTCGTTAGAAAAAAAGTTTTCATATACAATAGTTTAGTCCACTTATCATTCATCTGTAGTAAGTGGGATGACTTCTATACGAAATCATAACTTTAGATTGATAAAATCTTTAAGTAATATTTTTGTATTATGTATTCTGTGAAATATAATAGTTACAGGCATGAAATTTTAAAGGTTTCTTTCTAACACTATAATACGCTTATGTACTAATTTTGAAATAAATCGGGTCGGTAGAAAAAAAGTTTATTGTATAAATTATTTTCGCTAGTTGTGACTCATTAAGGTAAATGAGTGTTTCAAGTCCAGAACTTGGTAAGATTGTTATCAAGAAAACTGACCCATACAGTGTCCTGATGATATCATTTGTAAACGGGATAATTTTAATTATAGGCATGATTTATTCTCATTGTATCATATGATGTTTCAATTTACCATTAGAACAAAATTTTTATGTAACGCATTTAAGTCTGCAACAATATTATAGGACCAGTTCATAGTTTTACAGAAATTACGTCTTTTGTGTCTAGTTAAAAACATTGTTTTAAAACATTAATTCAGAATAGTCTACCATACACGAAATTCCGAATTCGTAATGGGAATTGTTTATCAGTTTTGGCACTACATCCATAAAAGAAGTTCGACTACCATACACAAAATACGGAATTTAAAAAGTAGCCTTTGTATTCGTAATGGAGTTGGTTAACCGTTTTTGGGGACTTGTTTAACAGTTTTGGCTCTGCATCCATAAAAAAAGAAGCTGTCCTACCGTACGCAACATTCTGAATTTAAAAAGTAGTCGCTGTATTCGTAATGGTGGTTTAGGCGCTGCATCCATAAAAAGAAATCGGTCTACCGTACACAAAATTCTGAATTTAAAAGTAGTCGCTGTATTCGTAAGGGGGACTTGGTTAACAGATTTGGCGCTGCATCCATAAAAAGAAATTGGCCTACCGTACACAAAATTCAGAATTTTTAAAAATAGTCGCTGTATTCTTAAGGGGGACTTGGTTAACAGTTTTGGCGCTGCATCCATAAAAAATAAGATGGTCTACCGTACACAAAATTTCAGAATTTAAAAAGTAGTTGCAACTATATAATACAATAGTAGGAGTATTTTTACCTGTTTTTGTCGCCATCTTCCTTCCTCACTTTAAAAATACATATTTCATATATCTCTCCCAATCCCTCAACGCCATCTTGGTAACAATTTTGAATTTTCAAATATCCCACCATTTTTAAAATCAAAATTCGACTTAGCTCACTTTTGCATTGAATACAAAATTTCGACTTAGCACACTCTTGCATTTTCGAATTTTGAATTTGGCGCTAGCCGCCATTTTGAATCCGCCATTTTGTAGCCGCCATTTTGTTTCCGCCATTTTGTAGCCGCCATTTTGTATCCGCCATTTTGTTTCCGCCATTTTGTAGCCACGCCCCCTTTAGCCCCTCCCCCTTAGCCCCGCCCCTATGACGTCATAAGCCACGCCCCTTTTACCCCCTCCCCTTAGCCCCGCCCCTATGACGTCATAAGCCACGCCCATTTTACCCCCTCCCCTTAGCCCCGCCCCTATGACGTCATAAGCCACGCCCCTTTTACCCCCACCCCAATAAGCCACGCCCACTTCCCCTACCCCCACTCCTATGACGTCATCACCCCCCACCCCATTTCCCCTACCGGGCCATACCTTGCCCCATACTACTGATGTTATTCAACTTTCACCCAAAAAAACATTTTTTTCATATTTTCGGTTTTTGTCATTTATGACGAGACTATCTGAGCCACAAGAACGAGCTATAGCTCATATTAAAGCTTATTAAATTTCCTACAACTTTTGTTCTCTTGACTTTTCTGTAGGACGTGTCATTTTGTCGGTATTCAGTTCAAAACACGAAGAAAACTTAAAATTTTAATTTTTTGGAAAAAAAGGCTAATCTTTGAAAAGACGTATCTCGGTAACTATATAACTTAAAAAAACGATTTTGATCTCATATTTAAGAAAATTTAATTTACTTCTAAAAAGCTAAGAAATAATATTTTCAACAAACGCATAGTTTAGGATATATTGTCGGAAAACCGAAAAAAGTCCAAAAAAACCGGTTTATTTCGACCGCCATTCAGCGAGCACAGGTTTCTGAGGGTTGCAAATCTGGATTTGTGATTCCAATAGTGGTTTGAAACTCCCCTCCAAAAATCATTAATACTCCATTTAATGTAAGTTCCGATGTAACATTTGACTGGGCTAATTTATAAAATATAAGAACCGTTTGAGGAAACATTTCGTAAATCCTCAAGCCAAAGGTGTACATGTGTCATATAACATTTCGAATGAATACAACAGAAACCCTGTCTTTTACTAAATCTGAAGGTGTTCTACAACAAAGAAAACGAGAAACGCTTTTTATTTATTTATTTATTTTTTTTTAATTTTCTTTACCGAGACTTAGTTGTGGACTTCGTCCGTGTATTGCATATTACCACAGTATACGTATTAATACAGTAAAGAAACTCAGTCCGTTTTTCTGCCATACGGACATGCGCGCGCAGATTCCATGCGATCCTACCGGCCATTGAGTAATACTACAATCACTACTGCGGGAAGAATGGAAATAAATAGGAGTCTTGAATTTTTATAGCAATGCGTGTTTGGAAAGGATGTTATTGTTCTGCTATAAATTGCAGTAACAATAAAGGAAGAAATCCTGAATTGCATTTCTTCACTTTCCCAAAAGATCCAGAAAGGTAAGAAGAAAAATACGTAATATTTATTGTATGCCTGCTGGCTTACTCTTGACACATGTTCTGGTGTGGTTATGTTTACATTTACTTTAATGTAATATTTTTATCTTTAATTATGTTGTAATTTCTAACAATAGATACTAATGAAATGAAAATGTCAGCAGCCTATATCACGGTTAAAGATAACAATATTTAGGATGTCGTATTGTGATCGCTTAAGATAACACAATATTTGCTGCGGTGCAGCTTATTTCCTATGTGCATTGTAATGTATATGTCAGGGCTGGTTATGTATACAAACATGTGTGCCGTGTTGGCAGTCAAGAATGGCTATGTGAGCTCTAATGCACATGGCCATTTTGCAGCATGTAGCCGATTTTTTTTCTTTGCTTGCACAAACCTGACAATCAAAGATCCACATGCCCGGTTGTAAGGATCAATGCTAAGGAATATCAGTGCACATAACTCAATTTCGTAAAAAAGTGCACATAGCCGATTTTACAGGCGGTACGATATTTATTTTCTCGAACACGATGTAGGCGTAAAGATGACTAAAACATAATCTTACATCATAAATTCTCGGATACATGTGCCATTAAGGTGTTTGCGACAGTAAACTAACATGACATCATTATCCAAACCTAGGCAAGCAATAGGCTTACCTAAAATAGGCTACTGTTAAGAAGCGTATCTAGTCCAAGGTTTTTCCCACCTTTAAAATCAACGTTTAAGTTATAAATTATATTAAAGAGTGACCTTTGAATATAGGTTTGTCACACTGCTCGTCCTCAACTTCATTGTTGAGATTGTATTTTGTTTCTGTATCTTACGGCTTCGATCTACCTTCAATTGTTGCAATGATTTCAGGTGTAAAAAATGGGTCATCAATAGTCGGCGAGAAGACCTACTAACAAAAACTGTAAAATATGTAAATGTAAATTGCCGCCTATGTTTGGAACACTTCGAAAACAGCCAGTTTATGAATTCCAATAAGAACTCTTTAATTAAAACTGCTGTACCGACTGTATACTATAAGCAGTTTTGGAGTATTAGAAATTGAGAAATATTGATAGAAACCTATATTTTTATTTGAATTTTGTATTGTATCTTATGTAATATTGTATTATTTTTGTAAAATGATGACATTTCTATTCTAATGCAATATTAGGCTACTTTTAAAAACGAGTTATAATTGGTTTTCCAAGAATCATCTTGAAGTTATTAGAACTTGTAATAAGAATAGCCCTAGGAACTGCAGTGCAAGTTACAGGTAAGTGGCATTTAAAAATTGTGCCTGATCTTAACTAAAATATAATACATGCTTCATTGTTTCTTAAATTTAAAATTCAGTTTTGAAAGAAGATTTTTTTCTCTTATTATAACATATTTTGTTATGTGTTTATGCATTTTCCCAAGTTATTTTATATGGTGAGAATGCAGTTTTACTCAACCGCCGCATGGAGCGCTAGTGTCGCCCAGCTAACAAGTTGTCATAGGACTTTTAACACACAGTTTCCTTACTGTATTAATACTTAGACTGTGATATTACTTTTTTGCACAATCTACTATTTATATGTTTATCTTATTAATTATTAACTTTTACCTATATTTGTGCATTAATTTTGGCGAAACACAAGTATAAGGTGCACTTTAAGCTCCGCCCACTCGATATTCACATTTTTTTTTTTTCTCAGCGAAGCATGGTGAAATTCTATCCTTGTATATTGTCGCCGACACTCCCAACCGTACCAGATATTAAAAATGCGAGAGTGTTCCTTGTACCAAATATTAAACATTTTAGAGTGTCCCTTGTACCAAATAACAAAAATGCGAGAGTAAGTGCCTTGTACCCACAGGTTTGCCTTGTACCCAACGGTTTGTCAGCCTGTTTATCCTTGAAGAATTCGCTAAATCGTGGTGTAAAAGAAATTGCTTCACTGAGGGTGGGTTAGGGCGGGATATGTCTCATGCGAAGATGCACTTTATATTTGGATTTTTCCCTTAATTTTGAACTGAACATTTGTCATTTTACCCAGTTTATTAAGTGTCAGTATTGTACTTTATAAGATTGTGTGGGGGCCGGGAAATATCTGTCCGTCTGTACGCGCGATAACTGAAAAAATCTTAATCGGATTTCCATGAAACTTGGTCCGAATTCTCTCAAAATAAATTCACTCGCATCTTGGTTGCTCTTGAATTTATCAATAAAGTCCGGACCTATTCATATTACCAATGAAAAGATTATAGGAAAGAAAGTTTTGGTGATTAAGGATTGGGGACATGTTTGCCTGTTTAGGAATGAGAAGACATGCAGCTGTTTTAAGAAAAATGGCTAAATTATAGAAAATGATGTATTAATGAGAAACCAAGGGTAGAATAATTTTGTAGATAAGAGTAATATGTTAAAGCCACCTGGTAGCTCGTGGGCTCAATATTCAATGGTCAAAAGCGTTATAAATTTCAATGATGGTATAGATATTTGATTTTAAGAGTTCTTTTGAAAAGGAAGACGTTTGTCATAATGCCAAGATGTCCATGATTTTTAATATGAAAAATGCCATAAAGTTTAAATGGCATAAACTTCACATTCTATATTAATTATAATGTAAAGTAACAGCTTGTCCTTTCAGAAAGCTCTTTTTTATATTCTTTTTTAATTTAAACTTCACGAGTGTCTCAAGTTGGTAGAGAATTTTCTTATAACATTGCGATATTGTAAACAACTTTCCGTCGAATCCATTGAACGTGAGAGTTATCCATAAATAGCTCCTTTCCAATATTTATTTATTTATTTAGATGATTTATTCATTATTTGTGTTTTGGTTGTGTTCTTGTTCTGTTTATTACTGGTTCATTTAGTTTACGCGTGGTTGTAATTTTGCATGAGTACGGCTTTTCTCGCTTCAAATCTGCTGTTCTTTTCTGAGCTCACCCAATTAAGTGACTGTCTCTTTTTTTTATTGTGGCCGTTGTTCAAGCTGTTTTGTGGAGAGGATTAAGCTGGTAATAATATAATAGACGGAGTTGCTTCCCTCCCTTCCGACAATGTGATTTTTATAAGTTTTTGGAGGGTGTGACTTGATTTCTTCGAGATGTCTTAGCAACTATAATACAGGTGTGTTGCAGTGTGCTGTAATTGTTATGAATTTTTTGTGGTACTTACGAATATTGTTGCCGTGGATCGTAACTTGACATTCCCGCACGTAATCTGGTTGCTATGAAAACAAAAGAAATCTCCGTGCGGTAAAAATTACAAAAAGCACAAGTGCCGTAAGTAAAATCATCATAATACAAGCCTTTATGGAAGACCGGAACCAAGGCCCCCTAGTTTGTGGCGACTTGAACAGCACAAATATTTGGTCCCCATAACAACCAACATATGCGAATCACTTTCTGAAATATAACATCCATCTTCAATAGTGTATAAGCATAATATTTTCAGCTAATATCTCAATTAATATAAATAAATTGATATAAATAATCATCGTGCAAAAAACAGCATGCAATACTCGTGCCGTAAGCGCATAACGGATCTCGGAAATTGAAAAAACTCTGCGCAAGCGCCTCGTTTTTTCAAACTCTTTCCTCGATCCGTATGCAGCGCTTATACTATGTTTTTATAATGCATTAGCTTTTACGTCCATCTTTTAATACTATTCTGAGCCATGTTCTAAGTTCTTTCGGTTTGGCCTTACTAGTAGAGTTTCGTCTTATTTCTGTTCTGTCTTCTAATTTAATTCGTCTTCTGCAATTTTACAACCATGTGGAGTTTGTTAGGGTTCTTTTAGTGTAAATGTTGTGTTCTTAAATTTTTGCTGCCTGAAGTTTGACCAGATATTATATGATACAGTAGTCCTCCTTCCGCAAGCTGGCTTTATGGGATATTCTGAAAGATGCCTATTTGTAGCCTCCTACAAAGTGTTCGTGTCAGAGATCTACCTACAGAGTCATAATAATTAAACTTCAGGTATACAAAATGAATATATATCCATTATTGTCTCTGTTGGACATTACATGAGAATATTATAGGAGAAAAATTACTCCGACACTGGGACTTGAACCCAGGACCTTTGGCTATTCGCGCCAATGCTCTACCAACTGAGCTAAGCCGGAGCCCAATTCACAGTGCCAGATGGAATCTCTCTCCTATGACTGATTGGCCTTAATGGTCTACCTGGCTGACAGACGAGTTACAGTGCAGTACTGTGAGGCACACTAATTAGTGATTTTTGTGACAGGATTTCCACTGTTATTGTACAGTTAACATTCAAGAATCTGTTGGATATTACTTGAGAATAATATTTTCAGATATACAAATTTTTCTTCTGTGGAAACTTTTTTGCACATTTATGTAAGCCATAATTTATTAATATCCTTTTGCATGCATATATATATATATATAATTTTTTATATATTGACGGTTTTCTGCTTTGTTCTGTTTTGACAAGCATTTCTGTAATTAAATCCGTATTGGTTGAGGTTTTTGCTTGATTTAATGAAAAACTTTTCATTTTTACCTGAATTTTCCTCCATTCCACGGCTCTGGGAATTATATAAATATATTTTTGGTAAAACGCATAGAACATAGTTGTACATAGTTCAACTTTCACGTCATCCAACAAAAATGGTAAGCTAGCTGAAACAAAATAATTGTGCATAAAAAACTATGATCAATTATTAACTTTCAATATAGTGTAGGTTATAAGTCAAACATTAATTACAAACAGCTATTTATAGTTGGAAAGGGTGCGGTTCCAGCCTTATAAACTAGTGGTATTTTAATCTGGGTGGCGATCGATACATCCATTACTTGAGCGCATGCCCAAGTACTTGCATCACACCATCTTGCACCTGGTGAATTACGTACCATAAGTCAATATTAAGATGTAAAAAGAATGAAAGTGTAAACTTCATCTGCGAAATTTGCTTACAGTAATAAATATATGAAAAGTTACATGCTCTTTTTAATGGCGCACCTGTGCGGTAAGTAGTTCGGTAACTAAACAAACTAACTAAGGTATGGTAGGTTGCTGGCACTGAGTGAAGGAAATTCAAGTTTCCTCATGAACAGGAAATGGATGGAAAAATATTATCGTAGAAAAAAAATTACATTTGTAAGGAAAGACAGAAATGAAATTGTAGGCTTTGTCCATGAATGACGTCACTAGGAAAGGTACTTGGTATTCCTGGCAACGAGCCGCGATGTTCATTTTTTTTTTGTAGCGTTCGCTTTCGAAGCCTTTTTGTTCTTCATACGGATTGCTTGCAGCAAAATGGAGTCCGGAGGTAAAGATAGAGTGTGCGATCTTTAACAATAAACACATACAAGCACTTAAAGGCTTAACGAATCTTGAACTCGCCGCTACGCGGAGCTGGTATCTGCCTCTCGGATCTGTGAACTTCTCGTGACTACTGCCTATAAACGCAAGAAACACTTGAATGGGATTCCAGCAGCACGGAATATAACCCGCACTGCCTAACATACAGGATTTCTTCTTGCCAACCTTGCGGTTTTATAGGAAAGAATCTATGAAGTCGGTTAAAATATAAACAAAATAATAATTGAATTTTCATTTATCATTGCGTCAATGTATTCAAAGAATTTAGTTTAACCTTAAATGCAACGGGATCGGAATCTATTTTGAGAATATCTGCAACATACGAAGAGCATCCATAATGTAAGTTTCCCTAGGGCCGTTTACACAAACAAAACAAAATTTCATGAAAATATTTACTGCAACAGTTATAGCACGTGCTCAGCTATTTTTCAACATATTCGCCACAGGAATTGAGACATTTCTCATTCCATGGGAACACTTGTGTCTTAGAAGTTTGCCGCCTGGGATTTGAACCACTGTGTGACAACCATCTCCACTTGACTGTCATTTATTGAAGTGTAGGAAATGATGGAAATCACTGGGAGCGAGGTTCGGGCTGTAAGGGTGGATGTTGAAACATCTCCTGGCCGAACTTTTGCAAGAGACTTGCAGGGAGGTGTTTAAGCCTCCACTCTTCAGCTCGGACCGCAAGATTTTCATCTTTTCCTACCCCTGAAGAAATTACAGTGAATGACAGAGAATGGTAGAGATTGACAGAGAAACGGAGGTTATCACACGATGGTTCAAATCTCAGGGGTCAGACTTCTACGACATATGTGTTCAAAAGTTGGTTCCACGGCATGAGCCCCTTCCTCTTTTATGCCCACTAATATATAGTTGGCAATGGGTACCTAGACAAACCCCATTTGCCCCATAAGTTTGTGTATAATTTTGAGGTAAAGTGTCATAGCTTGCCCGATGGTCTGCAGCTATGAGAGTCATTTCTCAAATTATAAATCCAAGAAAACAACACAAAGAACTGAAGATAGCACACCTTATGCTAAAATGCATCTTCCAGCCATAAAATACCAGGGCTTATGGTTATAAAGAGACCCACCATTCAGTTACAGTCAGGAATAGTAACTACAATTTAATTTTATTGTATTTAGTGACGACATACTATGTAAAGTTAAATAATAAGAAACATATTCCACACATAAAAAGTTTACATTGTAAAGACAGCCACTAACACCGAATTACTTTTATTGTTTCTATTACTGAAACTGTAATGTTATTTTATGAATATATTTTGTGCATCAAATTATGGACATAAGTCTATCATACTGAACAGTGTAAGTTTTTCTAATGTATGGGAGGGTTTGACCTATAAGAACTTAGACAATATCACAAGAGAAATGAATTCTATCGCGGAAGCTGAACTTAAATGTGTGAATAAAAATTTCCTAAAAAGGTGCCAGTGTTGTGTGGATGCAAGAGGAGGAAATTTCCAACATCACTTGTGATGAGGTACGTGGTTATTAAGTGGCAGTATGGTAATTTATGAGATTGTGTGGGGGACGGGAAAATGTCTGTGGGTTGTCCGTCCGTGGGTCTGTATGCGCGATCTCAAATACGCTTAATCGGATTTTAATGAGACTTGGTATACGCATTTATAATGTTCATGGGAGAACCCTATTGATATTGGACCCAACCGGTTGACCGGTATCGGAGTAAAACCCAATTTAGTGTCTATTTTAAAGGCGCGATAACTCAAATACGACTTATCGGATTTACATGAAACTTTGTATACACATTTATAATGTACATGGGAAGAAGCCTATTGATATTGGACCCAATCAGTTGACGGATACTGGAGTCATGCCAAATTTAGTGCCTATTTTATGGTAATATATTATAAAGAATTTAACAAATGCAAATCGGTTATCCTGACAACATATGTTTTACACTGTTGATATACGGCTTTGGAATTTGCAATACAGTTAGCCAAGACATATTCCTTCGCATTTGATTATTAATCTACTCACATGTTTATTTCGTTGATCAAGTTGAATACTGTTATATACTGAAGGTGTATTACTGTGAAATAATTAGGCCTACGTACATTAGCCTAAGTGGAGTTCTTTGCCTGTGTATTTTTTGTAATGTTGACATAATTATTTTAAGAATGTCTTATATCAGTGTATACGAGTTTCGATTAAGGTTAAGTATCAAACTTTACACCTTTGTTCTTTCGTAAGTCCTGCTTAATGAATCGATCTGCAGCTTAATTTGGAGATAGGTTACAAAAATAAACTTATTTTCTGCATAACATAATTGCAATTATCACTGATTAAACAAAAGCATTCTGGCATTCTGTTGCATCAGTTTACCAGATTTTTATTTTCATTGTAATTTTAACTGTAACTGTGAGAATCTGAATCTATGAGGGAATCTGAATTACACCGTTAGCGGCTTTATTTACATAGATATTTCACCCTATCGGAGTTAGAGCTGTGGCCGCCGTGACGCAGAAACCCGCACGATTGGCCAACTCGTACGTGAAACGCACTGTAGATGGAAGCGTTTGTCTGCCTGTGTGTGCGATGCCCAACTCACAGAGAATTTACATTTTTGACATGGTGGACATAAGAAGAGCTGAATGCACCTTGAACCCGGATATTTAGTTTTTGCGGTCGTTCGCCAGTAAGTTAATGAGCAATAAACTGGTGGAAAACGTGATTTTTAGCGCTTATCGACTCCAGGCGATCATGTAGGCAAGCCTAATATAGTTCCATTTTATTAGGCCACTCTGCTTGATTCATTTGTCTATAACGTCTATAACTGAATATTTAAAAAATGGGTTATATTGTGGTTAGGCATTTCAGTTACACATGATAATAAATTTCCTGTATTTGTGAAATTAATGTTTAAAATATTGTCATTCAATCCCCTTAGCATTATTCAAACTTGGTGCATGACTGAAACGGGATTATTAAGTGCCAAAATGGTACTTTATGAGATTATGTGGGGGACAGGAAATGCCTATCCATCTGTCTGTACGCGGGATAACTCGAATACGCTTTATCGAATTTTCATGAAACTTGATATACTCATTTATAACGTCCATGGGAAGAAGCCTGTTGATATTGGACGAAATCGGTTGGCCGGTACCGGAGCAATGTTCAATTTAGTGTCTATTTTATGATAATATAGCCTATTAGAAAGAATTTATCAAATGCAAATCAGTTCTCATGACAACATATTGTTTTAGAGTGTTCATATACGACTTTGGAAGTTGCAATACAGTTAACTTTGACAAATAACACTACCCACATATTCCTTCACATATTCTTATCAAACTTTAGACCTGTTCTTCCGTAAGCCCTGCTTAATGAAATGATCTGGAGCTTAACTCGGAAATTGATAACAAAAATAACTTGTTTTCTGTATATCATAATTGCAATTAGACTCTCACTGATTGAACAAAATCTTTCTGGCACTTCGTTCTATCACTTTACCTGATTTTATTTCATCCACAGATCAGTCACACGGTTTCCTTCGACAGACGAAATCTTTCCTCAGATTTCATTTGCCTGTTTGCCGTATTTTTAAATTGATGTTAGCTTTTTAATTATTTTGTTTTAGTGATTTTTTGAAATAGAATTATACTTAAAATACCGTTTTATTTATTAAATAAATTACTCATTTCAATGAAGAAATCTGTGCCGAATATTATGAAAGCCCTCATCATGATAGGTATCCGCGGGAGAAGTAGATCTACAGCTCCTCGGATCCTAATAATCTCTTAGGACATACAGTTTAAATTTAGACTCTGCAGTTCCCCGTTCCTTTCAAGTTTCGCTGTCATCATCAGGCTTATTTCTCCCTCCCCTGAAGCGTGAGTTGTTCAAGAGAGGAAATCCATACAATTTATGCGTCTTAGCTTCAAGTGGAAGGACATTAAGTATTTAGTCAGACTGAAAAATGCAATGCCATAGACGGATTTGAACAAGGATCTTCGACTGCCTGTGCCGCTGCTCTTTCATTGAGCTACCATGCCATGGTAGCTCAATGAAAGAGCAGCCGGTACAACATTAAAGCCTGCAACTGAGTTCAGTTTCCCACCTTGAAGCACACTACATGAACTACACCACAGCGTATCCGGTACTGTAGTGTACTTAAATAGACCAGAGTAAAATAAGATATTACTGAAAAAAAAAAATGTGCGTGGAACGCCACGCGACAGAAGTGAAACTTGTTTTAATTTCTTTTTTCAATTTTGGATTATTGGATTTTTTGAGTTTTGGATTGTTGGAATTTTAATATTGGGTTTTTGGACTTTTTAAATTTTCGATTTTGAATTTTTTATTTTTTTATTTTTTATTTCTGTATTTTGGATTTTTAAATTTTAGATTTTTGGATTTTTTAATTTTTAAAATTTTGGATAAGCCTAATCATTGAGTTTATTGTTTTCTGTGCAGTCCGTTCCGTCACAGCCCCACTAATTTCGTGACGATTTTGTTCAGAATGCAAGTTTGGGTTAGCTCTCGATTTACTCCTAGCGCGGCTAATAAAGTTTCACTTAAAAATGCAATGGATCTGTTTTATCTCACTGAAGTTACTTGCATTTTAAACGATAATTTGTCCCGAACGTGAATCGAACCTGGGTTTTCCGCCTAGTACGTTCAATTCTCCAAGAATCTACCCAATCGCATTCCAAATATTCCCCTACAGATCTATATCTTCGCACGCACACTAAAGCATATTGTAATGTTAAATTAACATTCATGCATAAATGTATATCAGTATCAGAAGCCCTTAAACTATCTTCACTTTCTGCTATAGTCCTCTGGTAAGCCCCATTTTTCTGGCTTATGCCTTCGAAACTCGAGTGATTACTGGACCAGAATGAAAGCATTTTAGGGAACAAACACACTGAAGCAGGAATTCATATTCCCATACTGAATAAATCTGAACTGAATGCATGTTCTATAACTTATCTTTAATTTACGTCAGTACAACATAAGAGTAAACACTGTCACTTTACTGTCTTAAACACGAAATCAGCGCCTCTAGCGGGAGAAATGTTCCGCGAACGGGAAGGCGGATACAGCATAGCAGAAAGGGATGTTCAAACACAAGCAAAACACATTACGAACAAACCGGACGTTTATTTTCCAATGACAAGGGTGTAATACTAATTAAAATTATGATTTGCAATTGTGCAAAGGAGCAGAAGCGCGGGAAATGTGTGATTGTTGCCTCAATTCGGATGTTTTCCCTTTTCATAACCCACATATGAAACAGTTTATTGCGATGCAAGTGCCGTAAGCGATGCATACGGATCGAGGAAAGAGTTTGAAAAAACGAGGCGCTCGCGCCGAGTTTTTTCAATTTTCCGAGATCCGTTATGCGCTTACGACACGAGTATTGCATGCTATTTTTTGCACGATGATTATTTATATCAATTTAATTATATTAATTGAGATAAGTTATTACCTGAAAATATTATGTATATACATTACTGAAGATAGATGTTTATTTCAGAAAGTGATTCGCATGTGTTTGTTGTTATGGGAATCGAACATTTGTCCTGTGGAGCTTTGTCCATAAAGGCTTGTATTATGATGTGCCGTAAGTAAATTCTTACCGCACGGAAACTCTTACCGCACATAGCAACAAGGTTGCGTGCGGGAATGTCAACTTACGATCCACGGCAACAATATTCGTAAGTACCACTAATTAGTTAAGTCGTGCAAAAGATACTAGTCAATAATTTGAAACAGGTGTTTATACAGTATCTCCTGTGAAAGTTATTTTATATACAGCTACAAGTTTCTGCTATACTTGACCCAAGATGAAAGTACAAAGCACAGTTCACAACAATTCGTTTTTGAGACTATTTAGTAAATTGCATACAGTAAAGTCAATTGAACTTTATTTTTTAGATTAAGCGCCAAGGGTCCCGGGTTCGATTCCCATTGTATGCATATATTTAGAATCTGTATCTTCTCGCCGCTGGACAAACTTTTTCCTAGCACGTTTGGTGACGTAAGTTCTGAAGGCCCAGGCTCGCAGTTTTCTTCTATGACATATACTATTATTAGAGTTCATGCCTATTAGTCTACTTTTATTTACAATATGTGGTGTACTTCATCACACATTATGTAAATGAAAAGTACAACGAATGAATTAATTATGTTATAAAATACGTCTTGTATTTACCGGTAGTAACTTATGTCACTTGTTTTTGTTCAGAATCAACAAATTTGCCAAGGCAACGATAGAAACAAATGAAATTTTGTTTGCTAAATATATGTTGTAAAACATGTAAGCCTATGATATAAATACGAAAGCAAGCAACTCGCAAAACAGAACTTTTGTTTTCACAGTAATTACATAAGATATAAAATATAATTGTACAGGACTCAGTTATTTAAGGCAAGTCTGTTGTTTACTTTTGTTCCGTACTCATCTTGGATCAAGTACTGTCGTCTTTAATATTATCCTATACAGGGACTTAAGTTTATAATAATCAACAAGCCAATACTATTATTTGTGGCTTTCTTATCGGGATTTCTCATTTGATCTCACGAGACTCAGTACATTCCGCTCCAGATAATCATATTTCAGAATATTTCCAGGACATATACAGGGTATCGAAACTGGGCCGTCAGAATGCTTTTCGCTGAACAACTGATGAATTGTCAATGAGAGCCATATGAACAACGATATGCACATATTGCTTTAACACAGGTATTTTGTTAATATTATGTAATTAAGGTTTATATCTGAGTGGCCATGTGTTGTGTTTGTTGCCAAATATTAGTTTCAAGCTGAGCAATAATAATTAATTTAATTGTTTGTAATGCGTTTATGCGGTTTAATAAACGCAAATAATGTAGTTTACCTGATTGCTTTTGTGGTATTAAGGTAATGATTTCCGAGTAATTACAAAAACAAACACTAAAATGAACAAACCCCAGTAATAATTTTGTCGGCAGTAAATCGTACTTCAAAGTGCTATCAGCCTTGCAACACTCCAACACATAACTTCCTCTGCCCAAATAAAACTTTTGCTTGTTAGTATAATATATTATACAAGGTGTTAATGAATAACATCGAAATATTTTACGTGTATGTAGAGGGGACATAGATAAGCAACTTTTATTAGGAGATTTTTGCTCCATGACGTAAAATGTGTATGCTATAAGGCATTAAAGTCATCACAATTTGGTGCTCATAAATCAATAATGAAGCGAGATAGGGTTAAGCTTTTAATTAAATTGACTTCATGCCTTGTTAGTGATAGACAAAAAGCTGATTCTTAATCATTCACCAACAGCTATTTCATAATATAGTGTTTCCATAATCTGCAAAATTTACAGACTAATAAGATGTCTGGCCGCCACTGCAATTTCCCCCCATAACTCCAGTGTTAACAAGGAAGTTCCTTTGCTTTGCATTTTTTCAAATGATAGAAGTCAGTGGCGGCCATGCCCTGGGAGATTTTATTCCATAACAGAAAAAATAGAATCCATAGAGCAGAAAACTCCCAATAAAAGTTATCTATGTTCTCTTTATACACAGGTAAAATATTTCGGCAATATTCATTAACACCCTGAATGTGACATTCTCATCATGTAAATTGGATGTAAAAATGTCGTTATCACACATCGCAATACGGAAGGATACACAACCCAAATAAAATCTGATTAATGCACTCAGGTAACTTTCTTTACCCTAATCATGTGCAATACATTTTTCTCACATGACATTCTGATATGTAATAAGAGGCCGTATTGCAAAGAGCGCGTATTTTATTATTTCAACCTGATGCAAAGCTTTATAGTTCACCAGGGAAGATTGAGTTTCTGTAAAAAGTGGGAGCTCAAACTATTCTTCAGATAATTTTTTTCCCGAAAAATCAGGTAAACTGATATAACAAAGTGCCAGAATGCTTTTGTTGAATCAATTACAATTGCAATTATGAAATGCAGAAAATAAGTTTTTTTATCAGATTAAAATCGACCAGCGGCAGCAGAACTAAAGATTTGTGATATCTTGACAATAGCGCACTCACATAAAAAATAAATAAATAAATAAAAGAAGAAAAAAAATCCATGTCAAATCGGCCGGCTCCGGGATTTGTTTCAAATAGAAGTTTCAGCTCTTAGTATAAGCACGCCATGAACAAAATTAAAACAAAACTGTTTGAGCCGTTAAGGAAAAGAAATTTTTTCATGGAAAGAGGTATTAAAAATAAGAGAAGGTCGTCGCTAATCTTCGTGTCACATCCCCAGAATAAACCTAACCCAAATACAAAATTTTGTTTTCGTACGATTTTTCATTCCGGAAGTAGGCTGTTCGCAGACACACACGGAGACACATTTCTGAAAATAATATGTTTGGTTTCAGCAGAAATTTCACTTTCAAATTTCAATTCAATATCTGAAATTGCTTGTGAGATAATTTTTTTCAACATACTAGTTGAAATCTGTCTCCTCTGACAGTAAATAAAATATGAATACATATGTACATTAAAATAAGATCCTGATTTTTTATGTAAAATTCTTTGATGATTAGTCTGAAAATTACTTACAGATGTTTTCTACTGTTTATACTTTTAAAAATCATTTTACATAGGAAACTGAAAAGTTTGTAAAAATTTACATAATGGATGATATTAAACATTAAAAAAATTAAGGCTTATACAAAAATCGGATTAGAAATGCTGTAGTACGGATTGTGATGTACAGGTAGGGGAAAAGAAAGCGGACCGACTAAAATATCTAAGTTGCCGATATGAGCCACTGCGCATGCCTAGCTGCATTCACAGGATAGCAGGGAATATATTGAAATTTGTTCTAGTGTCGACTGTTGACGAGAGACCTGTACTATTTCTTTTCAACATGGCCGCTAATCCAGAATTGCGCTATCTCGACCAGCCGATTCTGGTGTGTGACTTTCTTTCCGAGCGCCATTTTAGGTTAGTTTTCTGTGAACTTCTTACCGATTTTACCTATATTTAAAATGTTCTTAGAAACAAAATGTGCCTATATTATATGGATTCTAAAACTTCTGGATAATAATATTACATGAAATTTGGGCGTTTCTCATGTGTAGAAAAAAAATATTAACCATCTAGTACAGTGGGAAACTATCCCCGATATCTATTTTTGTGGCACATTTTGAATTTGGCTAAATAATCTGAAAATTAAAACTGAGAAGACGAGAGAATAAAGTCTTCATGCACTGGCTGTGTAAGGGCAGGCACTTGAAAGATGACATCAGCAACACCTTTCCATGTCTTCAAAGGACATAACATTTTACAGACATATACTTAGGGCATGTTAAATTTATTGACATGATTAAAAAGTATTTTTTGAAGTGATACTTCTTTAGGCGCGCTAGGAGTAAATCGAGCCTTAACCCAAAGTTGCGTTACGAAGAAAATCGTCACGAAAGTAACGGGGCTGTGACGGACTGCACAGAAAACAATCAACTCAATGAGATTTAAAAAAAAATATTAAAAAATAAAAAATCCAGGATTAAAAAAGTCTATAAACCCAAAATTTAAAAAGTACAACATTCCAAAATTGAAAAAATCCAATAATCCACAGTTGAAAAAATCGAAAAATTAAAAAAAAATCCAAGTTTCACTTCTGTCGCGTGGCGTTCCACGCACCGTTTTTTTATACCAAAAATGGCTAAACCAACACTTATAACTACTTCAGAACTCAAAACTTTTTGACACCCATGATGTCCGGTTTGGTAACTATGGTCTCCTGAAGGGTGCGGAGTTGTACCTCGGTTCTCTCACTTACTCACCCGTTTGTTTAAATGTTTTACTGTACACGGGGGTTGTTTGTTGAGGTCAGGGGGTGTGGTTGTTTGATGGGGTGGACAGGGGTAATTACATTAGCCCCCCCACAAGTGTGTTGACTTAATACAGGGCTTCACCACTACAAACAGCTGAAGGGTTTCATGTCTGCCCGTTGTCACAACATCGCTTGAATACAGGATAAGTTGCATCTTTTATAAATATCCTACTTTGCTATTTAGGGGTCATGATTAATAACTTATTTACCGCCTGAGGTTGGGACAGGTCTTCCGAGAACTATGTGCTATAGCATTTATTAATTATATACCGTAATGTGAAATACGAGAGCGGATCGAAAGTAACGCATAATATTTTTTTTTTACAAAAAGTTTAATGGGTACAATTACAAACAAATGCACACATGAAGGAACATCTTTTGTCTATATTTCCATATAGTCGCCAAGTTTCTAAACACATTTCTTCCATCGTGATACCAGTTTCAAAATACCCTGTTCATAGAAGTCCGTTCGGTTGGAGTATAGCCATTTGAGGACTGCTGTTTTCACTTCTGCATCTGACGCAAAGCGTTTACCGGCCAGGAATTTGTTCATGGGACCAAAAAAATGAAAGTCCGACAGTGCTAGGTCTGGACTGTATGGAAGATGCTGGAGGTACCCAATTTAGTATTTTTTTCACCAAAACCTATATAAGAGTTCTTACATTTTGATAATCTGAAAGTAAATTTATTGGATTTATTTCTCGTCTCGTTTGATGCTGGTGTACTTCACTGCGCTTCTTAAAGTTTGTTATATTTTCTCTACACCACACTGCTACACTTAAAATGTCAATATTCTACCATGTATGATATGCCTTTTGCAACTTTCTCTAGGACCAAGGCCATAAAGAATCCTTATTGCCCTCTTTTGCTTAGTAAACACTTCCTTAGTAGAGGATGCATGTCCCCAGATTCTTAAGCCGTAAATAAGGTGACAATGAAGAAATGCAAATTACCTAAGATGTAAACAGTTATTGTTAACACTTTGCTCGAGTCTACTCAGAAGACAGATAACTCTACACAGCTTGATAAATAATTTTTGAGTGTGCGCTTTCCAGTTCAATTTAGTGTCCATGTAAATTCCTAAAAGATTAATATTATCGTTCTCATTAACACCATTGTCTATAATAAGACCAAAATTATAGCCTACAGAATTGTCTTATCATTATTGAGTTTAAGACCATTGGTGACAAACTACTCCTCTGCCATCTACTCTTATACAATTCAACGGCCCTAAATAGCGTGCTCACTCCCTCGCTCACTTCGTGAGACATCGGTTATACTCGGCGATGTTCGTCTCTCGCAGTCTAAACTTTCACGTAGAGTACAAAATTAGGAAATCCGTTTCTTTATTATATAAGGCCTAAGTGAAATTAACACAATGAACAAATATTCTAATTTTATTTTTACTTACAATTTTCATAGCTCTGAACCACAGTACAAGCTGCCAGTACAAATTTCTTAAAAATCCTGGAGTCAATTAATAACGGCGGGCGAAGCCGCTGGTACGAGCTATAATATTATTGATAGTTTAACCAAGGAAGTATCGCGGACAATAAAAATCCAATCAAACCATTCCTTCCCTTGAAAATTTATATAATTTCTGAAAATTACACTGAATTTATCAAATAAAATTCACATCATATTCATCTGTCAACAAACAGTTGAGAAACAATACATATTATGTGTTCACAGGTTCCTATGGAACTGCATAATCTAATCTGAGATAGTTTTCCCAGGGGGCGCTTTTTAAACGTGGAATGTACTCTGAAGCCGGAATTTTAGCTGTTTCATTAATTATAATTAATGAAACAGCTAAAATTCCGGCTTCAGAGTACAGAGTACAGAGTAATTATTAATGGTTTAGTTTATGAATGATTCGCGTGCAAGTGTTAATAAATATAATGCTTTAATAATTATTATACTCTTAATTTTTAATTCTTCAATTAATTATCCTGGGCGAAGCCTCGGGCATTTTCAGTGTCTCAACCTGAGTTTATGCCAACGATGCGTAGCGAGTAATGCCATATCAGAATTCCATTAAAAAAATTATAGGCTATCCACTGATACGTTATTTGTCACTTTAGGCTTTTCATTCGTTGAGAAATAGGGATGTTTATTGTAAGTCCTATTCATTAAAAAGAGACCAAATAGGATGGAACATTTTTAGTACTATGTGCGCAGTAAATTATTCTGTCCCAGATTTTTGGGCAAGAATGTGTGGAAGTGAGAAATGAAATATCCGTAAAATGTTAAGTTAGCAGGATTTATGTTACCTACCAGGCCGCATGATTTGTAAAAGCAATGGATTGTGAAATTCTATGCATTGTCTAGCGTTTTCCGAGGGAATAGTCGTTCTTCTAACGCTTCAAATTCTAGATCCCTATAGAATAAGGACGTACAGCTTGGAAATCAAAAGTCCTTCATAATTTAATTTAAAATTACGCGCAAAATACAAAAACCGGGCAACACCGGGCCTTAAGCTAGTTTTATATGAGAGTGAGAAGTAAAAAGTTATAAGTCTACTGTACTGCCCGTACTTAAAGTAAAGCGTAATACATCAGATTCAATTCGTTACTACACTTACGTCATACAGATTGTAAATACAGTGAGTCCATTTTATGAGGAAACCTCGCATCACTGCCGCATTGCTGTAAGCACGCGGCGGATAATTGGGCCTATATATTTTGAAGGGCGTGTAAACTCAGATTTCTATGTGACAACAGTGTTGCGTACATTTCTTAACGAATTGACACAGGAAGAAAAGGATTATGGATATTTGCAACAGGATGGAGCCACAGCGCATACCGCTATTAATTCTATAGGAACTTTACGTGACGTTTTTGATGACAGGATAATTAGCACAGGTTTATGGCCCCCTAGATCAGCGGACCTAACGTACTGTGATTATTATCTTTGGGGATACCTAAAGGGAAAGGTTTACCGAAATAATCCTCATACCTTAGAAGAACTTAAGGCCGAAATAACACGTGCAGTGCAGCGGAATTACAGAAAGTGGCAAATGATTTGTTTAAACGATGTGAGGCATGTCTTACTGCTGACGGGGGTCATTTTCAACAGTATCTGAAAGAAATGGTGAGTAATAAGCCTCTACATGTAGGCCTATTTTGATAATAAATTGGTTGAGTTATTGATTTGCCGGTAGTAACTGAACATGGTTCCCCCCCGGTGCAAGCACAACAGCGGGGAAAGAAGCGTGAGCAGGGGCCGCATAAAATGGCCTCCCTGTATATACAAAACATTGGGAATCGAACCCGGGACTCCTGGCGCTTAATCTATACAAATGAAGTTCAATTGACTACTGTATGTAACCAACTAAGTCCGCCGGCGTGGTCTTGTGGTTAGCGTCGCTGACTACAGATCCGTCGGCCCGGGTTCGATTCCCGGTACCTCCTCGGATTTTTCTGAGGTAGGGAGGTCTGGTAGGGGTGCACTCAGCCTCGTGATTCCAAATTGAGGAGCTACTTGATTGAGAAGTGGCGGCTCCGGTCAAGAAAACCACCATTAACGGCCGTGGGTGTCGGCATGCTGACCACATGCCCCCCAATCCTGCCATCTGCCTACGGGAGATGACGCAGCGGTCGGGTGGTAGGCCAAGTCCCTCCAGGGATGTAGCGCCACGGAGTTTAGTAGTAGTTTATGTAACCAACTATAAAAGTCTCAAAAACGAACTCTTGTGAACTGTGCTTTGTGCTTTCACTTTCGGTTGTTTACTTTTGCTCCGTACACATTTGGATCAAGTATAGTACAACGTACGTGTCAAATTCTAAGAAACGATGGTGAGCGTATTTTTTAAAAATAAAGATGAGATACAGATGTGATTGATGAGGTTAGGAACTACAGGATCAGCAAAGAAAATAGAATTAATTAAGATGATAATCTGCTGCTTCTAGAAATTCAGAGGAAACCACGCAAACAACATCCCACACAAGGCAGCAAGTGCTTTACAGAAATTGGCCTTGTTTCATGTAACTCGCTAATAATATTAGAACTCAAAATACAAGTCGTGTCCATAAAGTAAGTCTCCCTGGGGCCGTTTACAGAAACAAAACACAATTTCAAGAAAATATTTATTACAACAGACACAGCAAGTGTTCAGCTATTTTTCAACATATCGCAACCGGAACTGAAACATTTATCATACCGTGGAACCAACTATTCAAAACATGTGTCGTAGAAGTCTACCGCCAGGGACTTGATCCACTGTGTGGCAACCACCTTCGCCTCTCTGTCATTCTTTGTCATTTCGTGAGGTGTAGAAATAGATGGAAATCACTGGGAGTGAGGTCATGACTTCAGGGAGAGTGTTCAAACACCTCCCAGTCGAAAGGAAAGTAAACACACTTTTTTTAGAAAGTCGAAGGTGAAAGAAGTACCGAACTTTTGACGGTAGACGATGTTAATTAAAAGGAGAAAATTATGCCACTGAGTCTTATAAAATTATTTCCTTCACATGGAAAATACTCTTTTAGTTAAGAATTCATATGATTATTAAATAGACTCAGTCTGGTGTAAATTGAAAATCTTAAAACTTCATTACGCCTTTTAGGTAGATTTCGAAGAAAATCTACCTATTGCAATCAATACCATTTCATGATTTTCGAAACATTCTTTCATATCTTTACGTTTCATGCTTCCCTAAGTACGAAACCACCGCCCGTTCAAAAAAAAAAAATTGTGATATATATATTTAAACACGCTAACGGCCGTAATTTTGAAGACATTTGAACCAAATTTTATTATGTTTTTCTAGGCCCAGTAGTTCGGACAAGTTCGTTAATGAGCAAAATTTGCCCAAAGGGGGGGGGGTCGGAGGAGGGGGTTGAAATTTTGAAAACTTTAAATCTCGGCCCCTATGAAGTATAGAGGGAAACTTTGTTTGAATAAATTAGAGTACTCCCTATGGAGTCCATAGTGACACCAACGATTCGGGGGTTTTGGGGGTACGAGAGGGGGTGGTGGTGGGGGGAAGGAAATTCGAAATTTTTAAAACCACGTCTTGTGGGGTATCGTGGAAAAGCTCTTGATGAGTACTCTACAAATCAATAACTAGTTTCTCGATAGCTCTCATATAAGGCGAGGTTTGAATGTTTGAAAAAGTGCTTTTTCCTCTTTTTTGCAGTTATTATTGCGGGTTTGTCATGCCAAGACTAAAGAAGAAGTGCTACGCAGCGACAAAAAAATTAAACCAAAAGCACTTCGAAATCTACCTCAGCCTGTAGGCTTGCCTAAAGGGATTTTTTAAATGTTTCTCACGATGGTCGCAAACAAATCATACTTGTTGGCTGAAAAGCGTTGTCCATTCCATCCCTTACATTGGCAGCCATTACGGGAAAAATCAATAACCGCTGTCCGCGCAAGTGCATACCGGTTGGCAGGACAGCTCACAAACAGTTGTAAAGCTCTAAAAATGGCTGCAGTGTACGTATTTATAATTATCAGGGCCCGGATTCTGATAACCTAAAATTGTTCGAAAAATGCCCTATAAAAGACCCTAAATTTTAAAGAAAATGACCTAAAGACTGATATTTTATTTATAAAAAATTGTTATTGTACACACAAAGTTATAGACTAGTTTGTACATAATTGTAAAAAACTGTAAATAACTGTAATGTTGTGAATGTTCTTTTCTCACGGAAATTTATACTGACACTGAGGCACTGGCGAGTCAAATTTCGGCACATCCACTCTCAAATCCAAGCAGGTGGCATACTCTGGTGCCGAGTCAATCTAATAACAATAGTAATATAATACAACATCTTGGCGTTTCTTTGATTCTCACTTCCGACTGAGACATGACAACACTTTAACGACGAATTTTTCCTTCTTGCTTTAAACAACCAGCACTTCAAATATAGCACCGCTAGCGACGAAAAAAAGTTAATACACTCAATGTACGGTAAATACATGAAAATGACTAAATAATGAAGCAATTGACACGAAAATTACAAAATAATGACCTTAAATTGAAATAAATACCCTAACAATATACAAATTGCAAAAAATGACAAAAAATGACCTAATAAAAATGCCTTTCTATAATCTAGAGGCCATGATTAGGATTTATCTACAAGTTGGCATTGTCTGTGAAGCATCAATAAAAAGGTGACAATATGTCATCAGAATCCGGGCCCTGATAATTATTATTTCACAAATTAACGTCCCCAAAAAATAGCGGATGATACACATGATGAGCCCTTACATGCTCGTTTCGCAAACAAACCTACTCGCAAACTAAAATCTCCTTTTTACCACTTGTTTCATAAATAACAATTCTCCATCTGTAATTGGTCAGGGTGATTAATTTTTCACAAAATCTGCAAAATCACGACATCTGTATCAACAGTTAGCGACATTTCCGTAAGAGTAATACAGATATTTACAGAAAGTTGCGCCCAATTATGGTTGGCATGGTCTGCCAATGTGTTTTCAATTTTATTTTGTTGTTTAAAGTTTAAATCTATAATAATAAAAGAAAGTTTCCGTCTGTGTGTCTGTCTATGCGCGATGCCCATCGATATCTACTGAATGCAGAGATCTGAAATTGTAAACGTAGATGGACTGAAGGGTGGGCAAAAATGCACCTCGAAGCCGGATTTTTTTATTTTCACTTTCTTTCGCGAGTTATAAGTAAAAAAACTGTCAGAAAACTTGCATTTTTTCGCTATCTAAGCATCAGTTTTCAGTAAAACATTTCATTTGTCAAATCAATTGCAGGTGGCTTTGCCGTTCTTTTTGTCATGATTTGGAAATAAAAGAATAGCTTCATTATGTAAGCCCACCATGGTCGATTCATTTGTTTATAATTTAAAAGTACGCAGACATCTGAAAATTTCAACATAGACGGAAGACGGATAATGGATATAGGCCTAAATGGGCAAAACATTTTCGATTTTGGACAAAACTCACTATGCAGGGGTTTTCTGGGCCAGGGAACTCGAATATGAGATTGTTTTTCCCATGTTGAGCTTTCTAATCGTGGAATTCACTTCATAGCCGGATTTTTAGTTGTTTGATTAATTATTAATCGTTTAGTTTAGGCCTATGAATGTTTCGCGTGCAAGTGTTAATAAATGTAATGTTTTAATTATTTTGCTCTTAATTTTTAATCTTCCAATTAATTATCGTGGGCGAAGCCGCGGGGATCTGCTAGTAACCACATAAAAATAATAGCCTACTCCTTTGAGCTTCGAAGCCATATCAAGAATTCAGGATCTGTGTCCATGTAGTAGGCCATGAAACTGTAGATTTTCAATAATTTTCTATCGTTGGTGTATTTTATGGAGTAAATTTTAACTGATATTAATTTAAATGAGTATGATATCAGATGAAATAGCGAGAACGACTCATGGTATGTAAATATCCAATTCGATATTAGCTTTACGACTGGGGAAACCATGAAAAAAAAAAGTCAAATTTTCCGGCCATGGGATTTGAACCCTGGACCTACCGAATGCGAGTCCTAGACGTTACCATTTCGGCCACCTCGCTCGGTTTTATTTCTGTTGTTGTAGTATTTTAAACATATTAAAAAGTAGCCTACTATTCGCCACTTATTCATTTTATTCATTTTATTTTATTTTAGTCATACGCCAAATAACTTTCAATGGCTAGATTTTTGTTTTAAATAAATGGTGCAAAAATATATTGCACAAACTTTCTCCCATATACGTGTTAAAGGCTAGCACAAAGAAAAGTAAATTAAAGAGATAATTAAATTTTACTTATTACATTTTCATAAAAACTAACAAATATCTAGAACGGAAAGCATCAGGGTCGATCTTTATGTTCAATGCTTTTACTGTGAAATAATAATAATAATAATAATAATAATAATAATAATAATAATAATAATAATAATAATAATAATATCAATGGCAGTAAAACTTCATATTATTAGTACTAATACTACGGGAAAATTCAAATATAAATTGCACCATGGGATGAATCGGTCCCACCCAAACCACCCTCACCGATGCAGTTTCTTTTATACCACGATCTAGCAAATTCTTCTGTCCTCGTATTATGAAGAAACTCGTGATCGGACGTTGGAGGTGTGACGTCATACCGCTAGACGAGAGGTGACAGGCTGACAAACCTCGCGGGAGATATAATATGCCACATTTTCGAAACCTACAAACAGTGTATCGTACATTATTCGAAAATGCAAGGGCGCTTCGCAACGGCTTCCGCCTCCGCTTCGCGCACTTTAACTATGTGGTTAGTGTTATGCATTATTTAGTTATATGTAGAGTGGGATACAAGGCACTTGCGACAATATACAAGGACAGTTGGTCACTCTGCTTCGCTCAGAAACAAAATACATCACACAGTCCATGCAAATGTGAATATCGAATGGGCGGAGCTTATGGAGCGACTTATATTTGAATTTCACCACTACTGCTACTACTTAGGTTATATTGCACGCTTTAACTGCATGTAGGTCATATAACGTGTTTAGTATGTTTGCGTGAACCATTAGTCTATAGTAACAGCTCATCTGCATCTATTGTTTAGTGATGTCTTCTTATGTAATATTCAGTTTAAACGATTATAATATCCACTGACATAGCGGCTATGAGTTATGGAAAATAAACAAGTCCTACAAACCCGGCGTTTGCCTTTGCGAACGAGGAAACCATGAAAAACCCAAGTCAATTTGGGCAGCCACGAGGTTTGATTTGAACTCAGGACCTCTTCCCTGTTAGCCTATACCACCTCGCTGTAATTGGTTTTGGCGTGTTCATTACGACTGAGCTAAACTGACTGCATTTGCAACAATAAGTACATTAGGCCTATAGTTTTCTTGTTGCTAGGGGCAACAAAATGTCATTCATATTTCAATTGACATGTATGTTCTGAAATTCGCATTTAAGCCGTCCTTATTTCGTTTTTATCTTGATATCTATTAAATTTATAAAGAAATGTGTTAAACAAAAAATGTTCATTTTAAATTTCTCTACAACTTTACTGTGGTAGGTTTTCATGTATCGCCTACACTAATGGATATAATCTACAAAAATTGAAAATGGATACGAGTAAAGTACCCCTTAAGTCATTTTTGCAGAAATACGGATATAGCCATTTTATTGGTCATAGATAAGAGTTTCCAATTTTAAATTTTTATTAAAATCGTTAGAGCCATTTTTTCAAAAATCAAAAATTTTTAAAAAGTTTTCATGAAAAGTCCCCTTAATATTTCAGTTGTAAATCTAAATTTCTGGGCGGTTCGACAAAATTTCGAAAAAGTCCTTATTTCAAAAAATGAAGTAAATACAACGAGCCGTTTACCCGCTGTGCTTGTCCACAGACAGACGGACAGACGGACAGACGGACAGACAGACAGACAGACAGACAGACAGACAGACAGACGGACAGACGTCATTCCAAAAATACTTTTTTCGGTTTCTAGGCTTCATGAAACATGCTCTCCCGGTGTTATCTCGACTTCGATTTTTTGTCACGATCACAATACTTTCTCTATACTACGTATATGGGAGAAAGTAAAAGTAACCAAGAAAAGCGAAAAATCGCCAGTAAAATGAAAGGGTTGAACATATTGCTTTTAGCAATAGTATTATATCTGTAATTTATATATTAAAAAACTAAACTCTGTGGCGCTACATCCTTGAAGGGACAAGGCCCACCACCCGATCGCTGCGTCATCTACCATAGCCGGCAGTATTGCGGGCATGTGGTCAGCATGTCGATACCCACGGCCGATAATGGTGGTTTCCGTGACCGGAGCCGCTACTTCTCTTATCAAGTAGCTCCTCAGTTTGTATCATGAGGCTGAGTGCACCCCGTTCCTGATCTCCCAACCTCAGAAAAATTCGAGGAGGTACCATTGATCGAACCTGGGCCTACGGATCAGCAGCCAGCAACGCTAACCACGAGACCACGCAGGCGGTCAATTTATATACAATTTACCGTACAATATTAGATATTCAATTGTTTCAACTAGCAGGTAACTATGCATTGCTGAAGGGGTATAACATCGCAGAATTTAGCAAACAAACAAATTCAGATACCAAGTGAGTAGGCCTACTTTCCTCAGAAAATTGTCCCTAAACTGTATCGAGTCAACTAAGGATACGGTACTGAATTTCTGCGATGTTATACCCCTTCAACTCTGTATAGTTACCTACTAATGTAAAAAAGTGAGTTGTACCGCAGATTGTATGCTAAAAATTATTACATCACATATGGATAACAGTATTATTTTCCAAAATTGTGAATGATAAATTAGCTGCGGAACAAAATATCCTCAAAGCTCGCCAAAGTAATTCTCCGAAATTGTATATAAATTATAGGCCTACTGATATAACACTATTGCTAAATACTTCCATTTCTGATGCGCCTTGGCTTCCTATACGTACATTCCCATTACACAAAGAATTTCATTACTAGTATAGCTTAAAAGGCCCGGCGTCGCTCGGGTTTTGTATTTTGTAATTACTCGAAATTAAGTTAAGAAGGACTTTCGATTTTGAAACTCTATGTCCTTATATAGGTATGTTGAATTTGAAATGAGGAAGAACGACTTATCACACACAAACTATTCCCTCAAAAAGCGCTAGATATAACTTTTAATGGCTCTTACAGGATGTAGAATTTTGCACTCCATTCGTTTTATACACCAAGGTTGGTAGGGGTTGAAATAAGAAGAAATACCGGTAAAAAAAAATTGTATTGTCTTTACGGAATATTTGATTTCTCAGTTTCATGTTACCATACAACCGTTTCGGGGCTGAAATAAAAAATAAATTCAATATCACTTTCATACTTTTCTCCCCAAAATCAGGGATATACTGCGCTCATAGGACTAAAACTGTTCCATCTTATTTTGTCTCCTTTTACATGCTTAGAGTCTATGATAAACATCCATATTCCTCAACCAAAAATACAAAGACTACAACTATGAATAACGTATCTTTTTATACTATATTATGTAAATGTACAGTCGTCATTAGAATTGAATTTAACAAGTCAAAGCTACTAAAGAAAGGAAAAGTGTGATTTTATTTATCATTCCATGATTTATGATTTCTGAACCTTATGTTAAGTTATTACTTTCCCGTCATCATCTAGATTTAATAAACTTTTTGCACGACGTAACTAGTTAGTGGTACTTACGAATATTGTTGCCGTGGATCGTAACTTGACATTCCCGCACGCAATCTGGTTGCTATGAAAACAAAAGAAATCTCCGTGCGGTAAAAATTACAAAAAGCACAAGTGCCGTAAGTAAATACATCATAATACAAGCCTTTATGGAAGACCGGAACCAAGGCCCCCCAGTTTGTGGCGACTTTAACAGGACCAATCCCCATAACAACCAACACATGCGAATCACTTTCTGAAATATAACATCCATCTTCAAGAGTGTATAAACATAATATTTTCAGCTAATATCTCAATTGATATAAATAAATTGATATAAATAATCATCTTACAAAAACAGCATGCAATACTCGTGCCGTAAGCGCATAACGGATCTCGGAAATTGAAAAAAAACTGTGCAAGCGCCTCGTTTTTTCAAACTCTTTCCTCGATCCGTATGCACCGCTTACGGCACTTGTATCGCAATATACTATTTTGCACTTCTTAACTAATTAGTGGTACTTACGAATGTTGTTGCCGTGGATCGTAAGTTGACATTCCCGCATAGCAATCTTGTTGCTATGTGCGGCAAGAGTTTCCGTGCTGTTATGAATTTACTTACGCCACACCTCACAATACAAGCCTTTATGGACAAGGCCCCCAGGAAAAATATTAGGTTCGCATAACAACAAACACATGCGAATCACTTTCTGAAATAAACATCTATCTTCAAGAATGTATATACATAATATTTTGAGGTAATATCACAATTAATATAATTAAATTGATATAAATAATCATCGTGCCTTTATTTTGATATATTTATCGTAATACTACAATTTGTACAATTATTTAAAGAAATTCCTCCATACTTATTTACAAATATTCGGTTCCCATAACAACAAACACATGCGAATCACTTCCTGAAATATAACATTCATCTTCAATAGTGTACATACATAATGTTTTAAGCTAATATCTCAATTTATATAAATAAATTGATATAAATAATCATAGTGCAAAAAATAGCATGCAATACTCGTGCCCTAAGCGCAAGCGCCTCGTTTTTTCAAACTCTTTCCTCGATCCGTAAGCACCACTTACGGCACTTGTATCGCAATATACAGGGTGGCGCACGAAATGTCATACCATTTATTTTACACATAACACATATTAATTTTTATTATAGCTTTACATAAAATACATAGAATTGGTCATTAGGACATGGAAATTTGTCTTTAATGCAGAGTGTGTTCAATATGACCGCCGTTTTGCCTCACAATCTCTTGCAAACGAACCCTTACATTCGTCACCACTTTTCGACACAAGTCTTCAGATAACGCATGGCACAACTTCATTACATGCGCTCTGAGCTGATTCCCAACTCTGCAGAAGTCCTTTAGACAGACTTCGAGTCAAAGCAACGAAATCCGCTTCAATATTTTCAGGTGTACGAACACTAGCCCGTCGCGACCGCTTTTTTTCCCAACACAAACTGCTCGGTTAGTCTGTAAATTATCTGTTTGATAGGAGCCCATCTTGTATTAAAGAGAGCACGAAAACGTCTCTGAGTCAAAACTACACTCTTCGTTTCGGCGAAAAACAGAACAACTTTCACCTTTTGTTCACCATTCAAACGCCTGTTGTGCGCCATTTTACAAACTAATGTCTGTGTTCGTTGTCATGGTGAAATCCGACATGTGATGACACCTATCGAAATTTCCACGAAATTCGGCTTACACTAGCACTGTTAGAAACAGCGAAACTGCTATATTACAATATTTATGAGAAAATTAAATGGTATGACATTTCGTGCGCCACTCTGTACTATTAATTTGACGCAAGAATAATGTTGCAACGGAAAACGTGTAGGAAAAAGTTTTAGAAATTGGAAAAGAAAAGTAGACATTTCTTTCACTGTCAATAAACTTAGTTATATTTACATCTTTTCATTTCCAGTATACAGGGTTTATCCGAAAAGTAATGTCAGTGATTCAATTAAGAGATATTTATTGATCCGATCAGAACAATACTTTAAAAGATTTCGAAATAGGCTCCCCCTGTGTCGATACATCGCTTCCAGCGAGATTTCCAGGAATCAAAGACATCAAGTTAGGCCTTTTTTGCGGAATGTCCTTCAGAGCCTTAGTGCAAGCCTCTATGACTTTGTGAACTGTCCCGAAATGTTGTCCTTTCATGGTGTAACCGTCAACGCCAAATTCTACGTGGAAGTGCTCAAGAGACTCAAACGAACGCATCCGGACCGACATTGCGGACAATTGGAAACTTCACCATGACATCGCACCGGCCCACACCGCCTTCTTCATGACCTGCTTCCAGGATGATTCAAAGGTGCCAGTGGTTCCCCAACCGCCTTAAAGTCCTAACGTGGCTCCCCCGACTTCTTCTTGTTCCCACGCTTGAAAACTCCCATGGAAGGACATCATTTCGGGACAGTCGACAGAGTCAAAGAGGCTTGCACCAAGGCTCCAAAGGACATTCCGGAAAAGACCTACCGTGATGCCTTTGATGCCTAGAAATCTCGCTGGAAGCGATGAAACTACACAGGAGGAGCCTATTTTGAAATCTTTTAATGTATTTTACCGATCAATCTTCTAATTGACTCACTAACATTACTTTTCGGACAAACCCTGCATATTTACATCCTAGGTATTGTGTATAGGCCTATAAATAAAGCTGAATTTAAAAAAATACCAAAATGCTACTTCTCTTAAATCTATCCTAATATTGTCCTCCCACCTACGTGTCTTCCAAATGGTCTCTACCCTTCGTGACTCCCAGTCATATTTTTGAGATATGTCTCCTCCCTCACGCGCGCAACATGTCCAGCCCATTTTATCTTCCGTGACTTAATTACTCTTAATATATCCGGTGAAGAGTATAAGTTATGAAGCTCGCCGTTATGCAGTTTTCTCCAGTCAAATGAAGCTAAATGAATAAACTAATTATATGCCAGACAAATTGGTGAGTGAGAATTTGAACAAGCATCTAATTTTTTGTAAGACCGGCAACATTTTTAATACGAGTTATTTCATATCGTAATTGTACCATGGAAGTGCTTTGTGGACTACTTTTATCAGTAAGAAAAGCGTCCATTATTGAGGTAGTCCACCCCAAATGTGAATTTTCCCTTGGTTTATTTGACTTTGAGGACTTTGACCTAGTAATTAAATAACGGAGGATGAAATGTTCTGGACAAGCTGCGCGCATGGGGGAGGAAAGAATAATATTGACTGGGAGATCCGAAGGGAAAAAAACTACTTGGAAGACCTAGACGTAAGTGGAGGACAATATTAGGATAGATTTAAGAGAAGTAGGATTTGCGAGGGTTGGTTGGATGGAGTTAGCATAGAATAGGGTTGAATGGTAACCTTCGGGTTCCATAAAATAGATAATATTCCTTTAGCTTGCTTATGAATTGTCATTTGCTATTGAGTAAGTGAAGTTTATATTCCTGTTTCCACTATTCGTAAAAAGAAATCAAACGTTATCTGGTATCGATAGAAACGCTCGATTCCATGTTTCTGACCGTTCCCTCAGTGTAAATCTCGGATTAGTTAATTAACTGGACATGCGCAGTACGAAAAAACCTCAATCATTCATGTTGTGCTTTGGGAATACATCTATTATCACTACTGAATAATAAAATGTAGAAGTTAAGGACGGGAGTTAATGCAAATTAAATCCAATTAAATTATCATGAATTTTATTACTAATTTTTTAAATTAATTAATGATATTTAAGCGCCGAGATGGTCCATGCAGTATGACTCATTATTGTAATATTCTTCTTTCTTTCTTGGTCGTAGTTTTACCTCTCCCTTTTAGGATGTAAGCGACCCAAGCCGCTCGGGCCTTAAAGGGCCGCGACCTGTAGGGAGAGGGATTATCTTTGGATCACATACATCCTTTTTTGACTAGACAAGGACATGGAGGCCTCCCCGGATGAGTCATCAGCCCAATGCCGGGGCCACCTCCGAGACAACACGAACGCATAGGACGAGACACACCATTCACACACACACACTCACTCCGAACAAGGCGAGGATGGGATGAAGATGATAATGACGGTCAGATGATATCTGGGGACAACAAGGGGCCTAATGTTACTCAACATTTGTCTCACATGTGAACAAAAACCCCAGAAAAAACCCCACCTAGGTAACTTTTTCCGACCAGGAATCGAACCCGGGCCCGTAGCGTGAGAGGAGCGGTGGTCATCCCCTTCCTATCAAAATTCGAATTTGACGATTTTTAATTAAATATTTTAGGCAAAATACTTTCCAAAACTAAACGGTAAGGAAAGTAGTAAAACGGACTGAAAAATGTTTGGATTGATACTTTACTCGTAAGTATTGAAAATTATAAAATGATAACAAAAATACCCTCAGTTATGCCACATTCACAAAGAAAATTAACCGTAAACTTAAGAACATAAAAGTAACGCAAACTTTAGCACGGCATTGAACATTCAAGACGAAAACTTAACGTTGATAACAACCAATCACAAATGAGAACGTGAACAGCTGATAAAATGGCTGCCAAAGACGAAAATATTTTTCTATGAAACACGTGTAGGCCTTTAGAAATCGAAATCATACAAGTGAATGCGGACATATACAAATTAACAGTGTATTATATGGGCTGTATTTACTACTGTAGTTCATTTATTGGGAAATTAATGTACAGGTAGGGGAAAAAAAGCGGACCTACTAAAATATCTAAGTTGCCGATATGAGCCACTGCGCATGCCTAGATCCCACTGGGCTAGCGCAGTGGCTCATATTGGCAACTTAGATATTTTAGTAGGTCCGCTTTTTTTCACCCTACGTGTGTACATATATTTTCTCTCAATGCCGCATCTTTGTATAATGGATGCCTTTTATCATAAAGACAGGGATAGGATACAACATTACGAGTTTCTTATTCATATATGCGATTTCTTAGCTACTTCCACATCCGTCTCCTGTTCTGTGGACTTGACAGCTCTGATTGGTTGTATCGTTATTTTTCGCATAAACTTAACCCGAAAGCTTGGTGTTTGCAAGGTTCTACGTTTAATTTTACGTTATGTTTAAAGTTTGTGTGATGGATTGTGAATGATCCCATTGAAAAAACATGGCCACAAACTTTTAAGTTTACTTTACGTTTACCGTTAATTATCTACGTGAATGGTCCATCAGGCGTATACATTTTCTTTGGGAGACGGCTAATGTAATGTATAAATGAGAAAACGTAGAAGCTAATTTTCTTTTGGTACTGAAATAGGGTTGCCAAACTTCCCAGTTTTGTATCAAACAATTAACGGTCCCGAAAAACACTTTGGGGACGCCCGTTTGTCCCGGTTTGTTTTATCATGCGAACCGAAGTATTTAATTGAATGGAAATAAGTTTTTTTTTTTTCATTTGGTTGGTTCCAAACTATTAGTGAAACTGTTTAATTCTAAATGATTAAACTGTATTCACGTATCAGTCGAATTTAAACCTGCAGACTGGAAAGTAAGCATTTTAGTAAAGTTTGTTTTTCAGACTTCAAACCGAGAGTACACGCAGCCACTGAAGAAGTTTCCCGCAGCTAGGAACGATTCATTTGGCAATACGTACGCCCTTGATAAACCGCAAGATGTCTAGCTTTCAAGATTCAGGCTGTGAAAACTTCAGATTGATGGAAAACAATTATATTTTATGAGATTTTATAGTATATTTGTTAAGTTTGTAATTCTTTGGTCCAAGTTCATTATTTTATTTAATATATAATATACAATTAAAACATAACATTTTTAGAAGAAAGAAAAATAAATAAATAAAACAGTAACGATATTTTACACAATCAGTAACTTTTGGAGTTGTCTCATGAGCTTTATAGCAATTCTTGTTCATGTTCATTATTTTTCATTTACAGTAAGTATAATGTAGGCCTACATTGAATACATAATATATTGCTATAACATACTATAAAATAAAGGAAAATTTAAAAAAGAAACATGTATTAGTTAATTATGAAACAAGTGGTAAAAAGGAGATTTTATTTTGCGAGTAGGTTTGTTTGTGAAACGAGCCCGTAAGGGCTGGTGTAGCAATCCTATGAGCAGTATAAAATCTTATTACCATGTTTATCATACACTATTTTCTGACAGGCGTTAATAATTGTGAAATAATAACTTTAAATTCGTACGCGGCAGCCTTTTGGGAGCTTTACAGCTGTTCGTGAACTCTCCTACCGTTTGGCATGCACTTGCACAGACAGAGGTTATTGATTTCTTACATATGGCTACCAATGTAAGAGATGGAATGGACAACGCTTTTCAGCCAACAAGTTGTGTCCATCGGGAGAATTTTAACTTTAAAAAAAGCGGGCCTTGTTTGGTTTATTTTGTGCGTGCCTGTTAAGTTCTATATTACAATCTTATATCGTAAATAACTTCTTTTTATTTAGCCGGCCATAGGCCAATTTTCTTGATTAATTTATCTTTTTTAGCATTTTGGGGATAGTTTCCCACTATACTGGATTGGTTAATATTTTTTACACACGAAAAATGGACACATTCCACGTAATATTACTCTCCAGAAGTTGTAGAATCCATATATAGGTACATTTTGTTTCTAAGAATATTTTAAATATAGGTAAAATCGGTAAGAAGTTCACAGAAAAATAGCCTAAAATGGCGCTCGGAATGAAAGTGCACACACCAGAATCGGCTGCTCGAGACAGCGCAGGTGCATGCTGGGAAGAAGCCGATAGGTCACATGGTGCTGGGTCAGGGCTGCCAACATGGTAAGGGTCTGTGGTGATCAGTCGCTATCACTGTCTAGAACACCACTGGTCCCCAAACCCTCTTTGAACTTGAGCTAACATGCCTAACCTAACCTAACGCTATTTTATTTCTTGGGGCTCTGCCCCCAAACCCCCCTCTTCAATATACTGGGCGTTAATGAATACACCGAAATATTTTGCCTGTGTATAGAGGGGACATAGACAAGCAACATTTATTAAGAGATTTTCGCTCTATGGATTCATTTTTTCCTGTCACAGCATAAAATCTCCTAGAACATGGCCGCCACTGACTTCTAAGATTTGAAAAAATGCAAAACAAAGGAATTTCCTTGTTATTACTGGAGTTATGTAAAAGAACTAAGGCAGTGGAGGCCAGTCATGTGATTAGGCCTAGTCTATAAATTTTGCAGATTATGAAAACTCTAAATTGTGTCATAGGTGCTGATGAATGATTAAGGATCAGGTTTTTATCAATCATTAAGGAGGCTTGAAGTCTATTTAATAAAAATATTAACCTTATATCACTTAATTACTGACTTATGAGCATCAAATTGCAATGACTTTAATGCCCTGTAGCATAGAAATTTTACGTCATAGAGGAAAATTTGCCTAATAAAAGTTGCTTGTCTGTGTCTCCTCTATGCCCAGGTAAAATATTTCGGTGTTATTCATTAACACCCTGTAGAATAATTAGAAAACCCGGGAATCCAGTCTGCGCGGGAATTTAAAAGCGCGCGCTTAAAATTGTTGGCAGCACCGTATGGAACAGTCCAATGACATGCAAGGTCGTTGGCAGTCAATGGGGGTGTTGGTCTGCAAGACAGAGTTCGCATAACAACGCCGAACATCGCGTGTGGAAATCCAGTACAGTGGGAAGCTAAACTCCCATTTTGTTTTCCTCGTTTACCTTTTTTTTCAGTATCATACACAAACACCCATGACCGAGGCGGGACTCGACTCTATACTCTAGCTACCGCGGCTAGGGAGTGTTCGAGCATAACGGTATCATGGTACCCATTTCAAAACAGGCGTGGTATCGATTTTATTAACTAACACGGAACGATCCTGAAACCTTGACACTTAAACGTCAAACTGCATGTTAAGTAGTCTGTATTTAGAATAAAATAAATTCTGTTCGTTAATTTTAATATTATACTGTATTGAGTTAATTTCGTCTGGTAAAAATCCGTTCGTTAAAAAAAAATGACCGTCAGCTGCCATCTATCGGAGAAGACAATAACTACGAAAACGTGTACGCAAGCAGTCTGTTTTACACAATACCCACTTTAAAAAGTGCCACTGTCATTTATAAATAACACTCAATTGGAATATCATCCTCAAATGAAATATTTAGGAGTAATGTTAGATAGAAAATTAAACTGGAAAAAACATGTACAGGTAACGAAAGGAAAAGCAATTGGAAGGACAGTCCAACTGAACCATGATACTTCATGTCATTACTTATGCAGCACCAGCATTTGCCTATGTCAAAGAAAATAATCTCAGACCTCTTCAAGTTGCTCAAAACAAGGCCTTAAGAATCATTCACGGATCTGACTGGTTTACAAAAACAACACAGATTCACGAAGATTTAAAAGATGAGTATTTGCATATTCTTTTAAAAGAAATAACAAGAAAATGTTACGACCGTCTTAATACCAACAAAAATCCCATTGTTCGTCAGATTGGTGAATACGAAGTAAATCTGTATAATAAACACAGGACTCCAAAAATGGCTCTACAAGCATAAACTTCTTCTGATACTACATGTACATCTTGAGTGATGAGTTTTTTTTATATTTTCCATTGTTTGAATTTATTCCCCTAATCCGTTAGAGGAATAAGTTCTCATTTATGTGTCATAGTTTAGTTTATATAGGGTACGCCGTAGCGTAGTGGTTGAGGCGCTGCGCTACAATCCGGAAGGTCACGGGTTCGATCCCCGATGAGGTCGTTGGAGTTTTACAACAGTCCTAATCCTTCTGGTGGGGTCGACTTAGCCTTTAACAGAAATGAGTACCAGGAGCAATCCTGGGGGTAAAGGCGGCCGGTGCGTAAGGCTGACAACCTTATCACCTTCATGTGTCGAATGTCTCAAATGTGGGAGCCTCAACCTCCTGGAACCCTCTGGGCCTCCATGGCCTGTAATAGGGAATACTTTACTTTACTTTAGTTTAGTTTATATATGTATAGTCAGGGATTTAGAGAAATCCGATACTATATCAATAAAGGATGAATAAAAAAAAGCAGATTGCAGCGGTCAGCTGATTTCTTCCTTTTTTAAATTTTAAATATAAAACTTAATGATTATTTATGGACGAATGAAAACAGTCATGTGCAACTTACCTGTAATGACATTTATTATTAAGACAACGATCAAAGCGAGTTTCATAAACATACTCGTCTCTTATTAAACGCCATTATAGGCTCGTTGCTGTAATACCCTATTGTAAACTTTCTCAATACATAGCTGTACAGTCAACCTTCGATATAATACCACGATCCGTTCTTTAACATTTAGTGGCGCAAAGCGAGGGTGGCACTAAAACGAAATTTAATTTTGTAAATAAAAATGGCATAATACAGTGCTGTATTAATTTACTGTACTCTATTATGAAAGAAAAATTAAATAATAGACACCTGAATTTCTTTGTTTTTTGCTAAAACTTGAACAAATAAATTGTTATGTATTATTATTGTATTACCTCGTACCTTTGTATTGTAAATAGAACATGCTCTAACCTTTTATACATAATATTTTGTCTTACTTCTCCAAATTATGTATTGTTTTAAGTAATTGTTTAGTATAAGTTTTTCTAATATATTGAACTGAACCACCCCCGAACACAAGCACTGCTTCTTCGGGTGGTGTATCAACTTTTGCATGTATTTTTCGTGTAATTTGGAACAATAAATTGTAATTGTAATTGTAATTGTAAGTAAGATAACTTTAGTACAAAATAAAATAATTTAATTTATTACAGTACACTACACAAGGGTTGAAAATCATGTAGGTCCATGTGACTGATTAACTGTAACTTAGTAACTTTTTGTGTAGTATTTAACAGGTGACTTTACTAAAATGAGTGAGAGTTTGGAATGTCTTATTATACGAAGGGATCTTTCTACCTGTTCCACCATCACGCAAGCTGTCTGTCCGACTTCTTAACGTAGCTTCCTCATTCCACTCATTCCACTTCTCGGAAATACAGTACAGTAGGCTACGTTTTTTAAAATGATCTTCTTAACATTCACGCCAGTTTTATAAAAATTCTGGAACTAAAAAAAATCACCGCAAATCTTGTCTTATATTCATTGGCACTAAACGAATTGGCACAGTAACGAGGTTTCTTAACTTATGTATTTTATATAGGATAAGATTTGTTCACTTGCATTTATTGGCGTTGTGCGAGGGTGGCACTGTAAAGAGGGCATTGTATCGAGGGTTGACTGTATATGCATATATGTTTACTTCATAAGAGACCCTACTCGTGGAAGTTGTTGGATGAAGCAGCAAATAGAGTTTCCCAGAAAGCAAAAGAAGACTGCATAAATAGCAGACACGGACAAAGGGAATAAGACGTATGATATAAGACACATAAGGACACATGACATAAGACAAATTACAAATAAAGGATAACAAACACCCGGATATGACTTCGTGGTGCCAGGATGACCTACTGGTCGACGCCGATGCCTGAAGTCTGGCTTCCGGTGACGACTGGTACTCACCTGGTTGATGTTGAGATGGTGGTGAGGACGCGGGAGTGTACTGCATCTGTGAAGATTGGTATGCTTAGACGCGACCTCCCAATCATCATCAAAAATCCACAAAAATCCCCGATTCGACACGTACTGTAGTTAGTGTAGTTAGTTTATTATTAAGTTATCAATGTTTTGTTTTTCTTCTTAAATTATTAATTTTTCTCTCTTTCTTTCATATATTCTTTAGATTAAGTTATAAATAATGTAGATAACCTATGAAATTATAAATTAATAAGTACAAATTGTGTAATGCATATATACGAAGGAATGATAGGAATCCAGGACAGGAGCCAATAAGTATTAATGTATTAAATAAATAAATAAATATGTTTTGTATACGATTACCTAACTATACGTCCAGTTTCCCTTTCAAAAGGGACTAAGTGCGAAAAGAGTTTAATAGTATATTTATATCTAGGTATAGTGTGAATCGAATATTCCTGTAACACAATAAATGAAATTAAATGACAGGAAAGGGCAGTGCCGCCATAAAGGTACCTTGTTAAACAATAACTGAATTACTCCATCTTACCCAGTTTTGTGCTCGTAATGAGTTTTCTTAGAATGCAGGTATTTCTCCGTCCTTCACGTCGCATTTCACTCCTCCCCCGCCCCCCCCCCCGTGTCTGACTAAAGCCCAAGAGGTTAGATTAAATTTCTCAGAAAGCTATTTCACTGAAGGTATTTCGAGTAGATTAAATTTCTACTGTACCGGGAATCGAACTCTAGTTCCGTACTCCAGAGAGATTGAATTTGATATGCTTCTCTTATTTGTGTAATTGAATAATAAGGAACAATTGTTGGTAAAATGTCAGATGCCAAGAACTAATTTCCTCTTGTAGACCATAATACTTTTCGTTATAATAATAATGGTGATGGTATCCAGCTTTATAAGAGCTCTGCGCTTTTAAGATGGCCGCCGAGAATGAGGTATTATCCACTTCCGGTTATCTCAGAGGCCTGTGTTTACAATACAGTTCTGTGCTTGTGTCTTGTTTTGGAAGAATGGACGGTAAAATTACGCCATGGAAAAACACCTTCCCAGTATTCTCGTGTTTGCTGCTGTCACTTCACAGAAGATGATTTTAATGTTCCTTTGAGCAGTTTTGGCGAGTATTTCATGTTTTTTTTAGAGTGATTAAGATATTTTTGATATAGTAGATGTTGAGAAAAATATATAAGCCTGTAAAATAATAAGTATACCTGACCAACTTAACCTCGTAGCCGTTCCATTTCCACCAGGATGCTTGGAATCGGGTTTAAATTAGTCGGAAACCTGAAATAATGCAAAGGGGAAAAATATGACATGTCATAGAAATCCGCCCCCTATAAAGCTACATGACTGAATCACTCACTGACATTAATGTTTACCTATTTCCGGATGAAACTTAAATTAGACATACTTATAGCTTTTAGCCTATAGATAGATAGATAGATAGATAGATAGATGTATATTTTTTAAACCACCGATGGGGCATAAAATGTAAACTACAGTAAAAATCAAAACTGTTTTATTTGGAATATTTAGGCACACCTTCTAGCTACTTCTCTACAAAGTCGCGCTCCGATTGAGACATTTGTCGTAGCGTGGTACCAACTTTCCAATACCCTCTTCATAGAAGCTAGCCGCCAGCCTATTGAGAAGGGTCTTCAAGGCATTTTGAAGTGTTTTTAAGTTATTCGTTGGTATTTCACACTGTCCTCCCAGATCTTTCTTCAGCTGCCGAAAAAGATGAAAATCACTCAGCACGGGAATGAGTTTTTGAAATCCGTCGTGACAGGGGATGAAACGTGGATTCGTTACAATCCAGAATCAAAAGAACAATCAAAATAAAATCAGGTAAACTGATGTAACAAAGTGCCAGTATGTTTTTGTTTAATCAGTCATGACTGCAATCATGATATGCAGAATATATTTTCTTTAATTGATTTTCAAGTTAAGCTCCAGATTTATTCATTAAGCAGGACTTACAGAAGAACAAAGGCCTAGTTTATTTATTTATTTTTTTTAATCAGACTAAAATCTTCCAGCATCAGCTGAACTGTACAGATTTGTGTTATCTTGACAGTCGTACACTCACATAAAAATACAACAAAAAAGTCGACTCAGCCTCTAACAGAAATGAGTACCAGGAGCAATCCTGGGGGCAAAGGCAGCCGGTGCGTAAGGCTGACAACATTACCACCTTCATGTACCGATTGTCTAAAAGTCTGGGAACCTCATCCTCCTGGAACCCTCTGGGTCTCCGTGGCCTGTATAGGGAAAACTTTACTTTATCTACATTTCATGGTTATTTTAAGTGCCTTGCAGTCTGCACATGTACTACCGTATATTCTTTACTCAAAGGGTACAATTAGCTACGTCTATGAACTTGAAACGTCATCTGAGAGAAGAAAATCAGAAATGTTTGTCATCTAGTAGTCTACTGCATTATCATTTCATGACGTGTATCCGATAACAATCTCGTTCAGAGGCGCCGACTTAAAAATATTTCGGGGGCAAGAATTGGATTTTCAGTTATACATAGGCCTTATATGATAAAAAAATTTAATGTCTGGGCAGAAATTAACTTGCCTCCTCAAAGTCGGCGCCGATGATCTCTTTTTTAAGAAATTGCATGTAGCAAGTCCAATATTTAGCATTGTAGTTGACAAGCCAATAGCCATAGTCCTTGGTAAATCACACTAGACTTCTTTTCCAAGTCTTCCCTTTATAATTTCTCCCATTGTTGATGACTATATTGCAAGGAGAAATCCCAAAAGAAAGTATGTGATTCACTAATATAACTTTCTGAACCCTATGCATGGGCAATACAACTTGCTCATTTCACATTCAAATATAGAATAAACGGCCGTATTGCAGGAAGTGTGCGTTTTCTTATCCTCACGAAAGGTATACATAGGCCTATTTGTTCTGAATAAAAGACTGAGGTTTTTAAAGGGTGACTTATAAATGTCCTTCAGATTTGTTAAACATAAACTGTTTCAAATAAAAGATTTAGCTCTTAGTATATATAGGCTACCTTGTGTAAAAGCTTTAAACGAAATTGTTAGATCAGTTTTCGAAAGGAGATTGTTAAAATAAAATTTCGTTCATTAAGTCATTGCCATTCTTTATGTTCTATCCCCAGAAAAGTTGTAACGCAAATGTAAAATTTCATTTTATATGATTGTTCATTGTCTCTTAAAATTATAAAGCTCCATCGTTTTCGTTAAATAATTCCTAATTAAATGTGCTTAAACTTTTTGGATGTTGTTGCGAATAATTACGTCTTACTGAAATGATAAGTTTGGGATATTTCGTAAAATCAGGCAAGTCATGAATATACGTAAAGAATACCTTGGAAACTTATTTTTTGTTCATACATCGAATTTATTTTTCGTTCTCATCCCAGGAATCTGAATATTGATATTCTGCCAGAGAATTGTTTAAAATAAAGCGAACCAACTGTTATTCCCAGATTCAAGCCAGTCAATAGCACTTAGTAAATTTTCCCACATAGGGAAATGCATTTTTATAAATAAGTTATGTACATGTTGCCAAGATATTACTAAATTCTTGTACGCCATCAAAGAATTTTGTTGCTTAGAGATCGCTCTTCGTTTTCGGCGTGGATCAAAATTAGTAGTGATTTGAGAAACATTTCTGTTTCTCAAAAGCATATAAAATGGAATCTCCGAAGACTTCAACTTCCGAAACCACACTCGGTAGACTTAGAATTAAGGTATTTATAGCCTGTGGTTTTTATCCTGATTTCTTATATAACTTCGGCATGAGTACTGTATTCTTGTGTGGGTTTGCAGCTGTGCTGGGAACCTGGGAAGCATATTTCTTGCGTGAAACACCCAAATTATAAGATAAATCGGATAATTTTAATAAAAAATGTTTCTTCATTTAATATTAAAGAGCCCATGATATCCATGTAGGAGTAATGGTTTAAGAACTTCTGAATATTATAGCCTATCACGTTGTTTCAACCCGTATTTTGGAATGCAGGGTAATGGAATTAGTGCTGATGTAATTTTATCACGATATTTTTTATGAAGTTATAGCAGCGCGTCCCATGCTGTACTGTAGATACGATTAAATTAAAAAAGTTATTTATTGTTAGTCTACAGCAGAGGTCCACAAAATATAACCCGCCGGTCCGCGAAAGAGTTTGATCAGGACCATAGCGTAGAGAAAATGTTGATACAAGCGAACAAAGATAACATTAACCTGACTAGACAACAGTGAATAAGATTGTTTTTAAATTCATACCACTGTCTTGTCAATGGAACTGATTTGTTTGTTGGTTTTATGGTAATTTAACGATGAAGAAGTAATGTAACTTAGGCCTGTGATCGTCGCTGGTAAGCCTTAATTTTGTCCAGGAGGAGTTACTTTATAGGCCTATGCCTGTAAATTAACAGACATGGGCCTATTACATTTATGCATACATAAATGTAGTAGACCTGGGCCGGGAGAGAGCTCTCAATCTTGGGCACAGTAAACCAGCACGATACTGACTTTACCAAAGCCGACTCACTTATTTGTCAACTGATACCATCCTGCAGGGCAAGTTCAACAAAGGGAGCCTATTCAAAATCAGAGTCTGAGCACAAAGTTTATCTTTGTTTGAGACTATGAGAATGTTTGGAGAATGTATGTTATTACATTTATTTATTGAAGTATTGTAAATATAAATAAAATCGGTAAGAAGTTCACACAAAATTAACCTAAAATGGCGCTAAGAAATAGGCCTAATGCATGTTCACAGAATCGACTGCTGAGGGGGAGGGAATCGTTGGGTCACATGGTGCAGGCAAGGGCTGAAACTTGATGGCGGTCTATATGGTGGTCAGCAAATAATTAGCTTGAACGAAATTAGTTTAGACCATGTACCGGCATCGCCGGCGAATCAGTTTCTTTGGTAGTTTAGTCCTAAAAGAGACCTGTGATGCTTCGTTATTTCATTTTACCGGATAACTTATTCTATATAAAATACTACTGTAATCTAGAAAATACTACTGTAATCTGGAAAATACTACTGTAATCTAGAAAATACTACTTTAATCCCTTAAAAGTCCTGCAAATATCTCCAAGGGTATCGTTAAGCATATCACATTTTGAGAAGCACTGCCTCTATGCATAGGCCTACTGGACCAATTAGACTTTATTATTCTTTACCTTAACTTATTCTTTTAAAATACTACCGTACTCCCTAGAAGTTCTGCAAATACCTTCAGAGGTACCGTCACGCATGTCACATTTTGAGAAACACTGCCTTTATGAATAGGCCTATTGAACCAATTAACTTATATTCACTTCATGATTGTCGGCCTAAGTTGCTTTTATTTCAGGGTCCGGTCTATGATAACATTTCAGTAAACTAAAACAAACGTCGGAGGTAAAGTCCAACCTTGCGTCTTCATTAACTCATGGTAAGATGGTGAGGCGTATGGCCAATGTGCAATCAGTCGTGTCCGATATTGTTTCCTGACCAGATTGCTAGTCCTATCAAGTAGTTCTTCCATGGAACTGATGCTTCCCAAATTGAACCTGTGAAGATCCGTGGTCAAGAACGTTAACCACTGGAAACGACCTATAAGGTCAGTACTAAGATATAAACCATAATATAACGTAGACAATAGTTGGATACTTTAAAATACTTTTGAGACAGTCGAAGGTAAAAAAAGAAGCTCTTTTAACGGTACATGATATTAATTAAAAGGAGAAAATTATGCCACTGAGTGGTATAAAATTATAACATTCCAGGGTAACCAAATATGGTTTCAGTATCACCGATAATTCTTACTGAATTAAAAAATATTTGCATATGAATATTAAAAATACTCAGTTTGATAAAAATTGATAATGTTTAAATTCATTACGCCTTTTTAAATATTGAATTTCTCACGGTAGTCGCAAAACTAGTCACTTGGTGGCTGAAAAGCGTTGTCCACTCCATTCCATAATATGTTGGCACCCATGCACCATGAAATCAATATCCTCATCTGCGCAAGTGCATACTAGATGATAGGACAGCTGAAAGTCCCAATATGGCTGCACGGCACGCAGTAAAATTAGCATTTCACAAATATTAACGGCTGTCTAAAAAAATGGGTAACATGGTTTTAGTTTGCTCGTAGGATTGCTACGCACGCCTCGTTTCGCGAACATACAAAATCTCGTTTTCGCCACTTGTTTCATAAATAACTTATTATTACACCTTTGAATTATTATATTATTGTATTAAATAATAATAGCCATATCCCTCTTTGCTAAGAACTCCAATGAGAATTCTTACTTCTTAAAATCATTAAAGAACTCATTTTTCATTATCTCTAACCCTAATATAACTTCGGGTAAAATAGGGTTTAATCCAATTTTGGATATTCAATAAAAATAAAATATGTTTGCTTATGGAGGCTAGTGTTCACGGAATGACAGTGATGAAATTCACTGCTTTACTAAAAATTCTTATAAGATATTTCTTTAACAGTAAATGTTCTTAATTGTTTTATTTGTGTTATTTTTTATCATAAGTAATTTAATTATTTTAGAACTTATTTTTGAAGCACTCTATGCCATAACAAGGTAAGTAAAAAACATTTGAAACGTTGTTCACGTCTTATATTAATTCTTATATTAATGATACTACTGAAACCTCTACATGCATGCATAAATTTGGCTCTACGCAATTGGCTATACAATATACGAGTATTCAAGGTAGCATAAGTGTATATGCATTGATTTTATTTAGGCACGCAACATAACCGATCGACTTTCCTTCATATTGCAGAGATATCTTTATATTTTCAGTTATCATTGATTTAAACTAAGGAAGTATATATTTCTGCGAGTCAATACCCTTTAGAGATTTCTTAAGAAGATTTAAGATTTAGAGATTTAAGAAGATTTCGTTTCAATACATTTCTGAACTGTTCGTTCGGGTTAATCACAACAATATATTCCACCGTCAATGTCACTCACCTGAAACTAAGTCACATATCACAGATTTATTTCTAGGACAATATTTGCTAATATTGACAAATATGATACCACATTACTCATATATATATTATATAGGCTCTTTTAGAGAGTTTCAGTAATTCTAAGAAAAGGTGAATAGCTATTTATGTATAAGTATGCAAAGCATGACTTTAACCTGAAACATGGGATGTAGATTTTGACAGCTTATTCCTTCGCTAGAACAATAACAAACTTTCAACAAAAATATCTTCATCGCCCTGGTTTCTTCTGCTTAAGCTGTTTGTCTCTATCCGATTTCCCTGAGGCCGTCCTTTCGAATATATTAGGTTATTCTCCCCTCTGTGACTAGGTTCTTAATAACTTTCACGACACTGTTCTTCGAGCTACGAGTTCTGCCCATCTATATCTACATGATTATTAGGTGGTAGGCTATATAGAAGTTGAATTTCGTCACTAAATGTGCCCTTCATTCCTTTTTCATTCATCTCGTTACTGTCTGAAAATTTTTCTCTGTATGTCTACCTTGTTCTCGAATATTCTGAGTGTTTTGTTCTGAATTATGGAAAAAAATCTAGTTTCCCATCTACAGAGTACTACTCATAATATGATTGTGTTACATAACATAAATTTCAGATCCGTATAGAGCCAGAAAGGTTATATGAGCTTTGGATGGAGCTGACTTGGGTGGAACGACGTAGGATATCGCGAGAAAGGAGAGAGCGCTCGGGGTAGCGGAGGTGATAGCAGCTCATGATAGAGCAGCGGAGGAGGTAGCAGCTCATGATAAAGCAGCGAGGGACATAGCAGCTCATGGTAGACCAGCGGGGAGATGGCAGCTCATGATAGAGCAGCGGAGGAGATAACAGCTCATGATAGAGAAGCGGAGGAGATAGCAGCTCATGGTAGAGCAGCGGAGGAGATAGCAGCTCATGATAGAGCAGCGAAGGAGGTAGCAGCTCATGATAGAGCAGCGGAGGAGATAAAAGCCTATGGTAGAGCAGCGGAGGAAGTAGCAGCTCATGGTAGAGCAGCGGAGGAGGTAGCAGCTCATGGTAGAGCAGCGGAGGAGATAGCAGCTCATGATAGAGCAGCGGAGGAGGTAGCAGCTCATGATAAAGCAGCGGGGGACATAGCAGCTCATGGTAGACCAGCGGGGAGATGGCAGCTAATGATAGAGCAGCGGAGGAGATAACAGCTCATGATAGAGAAGCGGAGGAGATAGCAGCTCATGGTAGAGCAGCGGAGGAGATAGCAGCTCATGATAGAGAATCGGAGGAGATAGCAGCTCATGATAGAGAAGCGGAGGAGATAGCAGCTCATGATAGAGAAGCGGAGGAGATAGCAGCTCATGGTAGAGCAGCGGAGGAATTAGAAGCTCATGATAGAGAAGCGGAGGAGATAGCAGCTCATGGTAGAGCAGCGGAGGAGATAGCAGCTCATGATAGAGCAGCGGAGGAGGTAGCAGCTCATGATAAAGCAGCGGGGGACATAGCAGCTCATGGTAGACCAGCGGGGAGATGGCAGCTCATGATAGAGCAGCGGAGGAGATAACAGCTCATGATAGAGAAGCGGAGGAGATAGCAGCTCATGGGAGAGCAGCGGAGGAGATAGCAGCTCATGATAGAGCAGCGGAGGAGATAACAGCCCATGATAGAGCAGCGGAGGAGATAGCAGCTCATGATAAAGCAGCGGGGGACATAGCAGCTCATGGTAGACCAGCGGGGAGATGGCAGCTCATGATAGAGCAGCGGAGGAGATAACAGCTCATGATAGAGAAGCGGAGGAGATAGCAGCTCATGGTAGAGCAGCGGAGGAGATAGCAGCTCATGATAGAGAAGCGGAGGAGATAGCAGCTCATGGTAGAGCAGCGGAGGAGATAGCAGCTCATGATAGAGCAGCGGAGGAGGTAGCAGCTCATGATAAAGCAGCGGGGGACATAGCAGCTCATGGTAGACCAGCGGGGAGATGGCAGCTCATGATAGAGCAGCGGAGTAGATAACAGCTCATGATAGAGAAGCGGAGGAGATAGCTGCTCATGGTAGAGCAGCGGAGGAGGTAGCAGCTCATGGTAGAGCAGCGGAGGAGGTAGCAGCTCATGATAGAGCAGCGGAGGAGATAAAAGCCTATGGTAGAGCAGCGGAGGAAGTAGCAGCTCATGGTAGAGCAGCGGAAGAGGTAGCAGCTCATGCTACAGCAGCGGAAGAGGTAGCAGCTCATGCTACAGCAGCGGAGGAGATAACAGCTCACGATAGAGCAGCGGAGGAGGTAGCGGTTTATGTAGAGCAGCTGAGGAGGTAGCAGCTCATGATAGAGCAGCGGAGGAGATAGCAGCTCATGCTACAGCAGCGGAGGAGATAACAGCTCATGATAAAGCAGCGGGGGACATAGCAGTTCATGGTAGACCAGCGGGGAGATGGAAGGTCATGATAGAGCAGCGGAGGAGATAACAGCTCATGATAGAGAAGCGGAGGAGATAGCAGCTCATGGTAGAGCAGCGGAGGAGATAGCAGCTCATGATAGAGAAGCGGAGGAGATAGCAGCTCATGATAGAGAAGCGGAGGAGATAGCAGCTCATGGTAGAGCAGCGGAGGAGATAGCAGCTCATGATAGAGAAGCGGAGGAGATAGCAGCTCATGGTAGAGCAGCGGAGGAGATAGCAACTCATGATAGAGCAGCGGAGGAGGTAGCAGCTCATGATAAAGCAGCGGGGGACATAGCAGCTCATGGTAGACCAGCGGGGAGATGGCAGCTCATGATAGAGCAGCGGAGGAGATAACAGCTCATGATAGAGAAGCGGAGGAGATAGCAGCTCATGTTAGAGCAGAGGAGGAGATAGCAGCTCATGATAGAGCAGCGGAGGAGATAACAGCTCATGATAGAGCAGCGGAGGATATAGCTGCTCACGATAAAGCAGCGGGGGACATAGCAGCTCATGGTAGACCAGCGGGGAGATGGCAGCTCATGATAGAGCAGCGGAGGAGATAACAGCTCATGATAGAAAAGCGGAGGAGATAGCAGCTCATGGTAGAGCAGCGGAGCAGATAGCAGCTCATGATAGAGCAGCGGAGGAGGTAGCAGCTCATGATAAAGCAGCGGGGGACATAGCAGCTCATGGTAGACCAGCGGGGAGATGGCAGCTCATCATAGAGCAGCGGAGGAAATAACAGCTCATGATAGAGAAGCGGAGGAGATAGCAGCTCATGGTAGAGTAGCGGAGGAGATAGCAGCTCATGATAGAGCAGCGGAGGAGGTATCAGCTCATGATAGAGCAGCGGAGGAGATAAAACCCTATGGTAGAGCAGCGGAGGAGATAAAAGCCTATGGTAGAGCAGCGGAGGAAGTAGCAGCTCATGGTAGAGCAGCGGAGGAGGTAGCAGCTCATGATAGAGCAGCGGAGGAGATAGCAGCTCATGCTACAGCAGCGGAGGAGATAACAGCTCATGATAAAGCAGCGGGGGACATAGCAGCTCATGGTAGACCAGCGGGGAGATGGCAGCTCATGATAGAGCAGCGGAGGAGATAACAGCTCATGATAGAGAAGCGGAGGAGATAGCAGCTCATGGTAGAGCAGCGGAGGAGATAGCAGCTCATGATAGAGCAGCGTAGGAGGTAGCAGCTCATGATAGAGCAGCGGAGGAGATAAAAGCCTTTGGTAGAGAAGCGGAGGAAGTAGCAGCTCATGGTAGAGCAGCGGAGGAGGTAGCAGCTCATGCTACAGCAGCGGAGGAGATAACAGCTCACGATAGAGCAGCGGAGGAGTTAGCAGCTCATGATAAAGCAGCGGGGGACATAGCAGCTCATGGTAGACCAGCGGGGAGATGGCAGCTCATGATAGAGCAGCGGAGGAGATAACAGCTCATGATAGAGAAGCGGAGGAGATAGCAGCTCATGATAAAGCAGCGGGGGACATAGCAGCTCATGGTAGACCAGCGGGGAGATAGCAGCTCATGGTAGAGCAGCGGAGGAGATAGCAGCTCATGATAGAGCAGCGGAGGAGGTAGCAGCTCATGGTATAGCAGCGGAGGAGGTATCAGCTCATGAGAGAGTAGCGGAGGAGATAGCAGCTCTTTATAGAGCAGCGGAGAAGATATCAGCCCTTTATAGATCAGCGGAGAAGATAACAGCTCATGATAGAGCAGCGGAGGAGGTAGCGGTTTATGTAGAGCACCGGAGGAGGTAGCAGATCATGATAGAGCAGCGGAGGAGGTAGCAGCTCATGGTAGAGAAGCGGGGGAGATAGCAGCTCATTGTAGACCAGCGGGGAGATGGCAGCTCATGATAGAGCAGCGGAGGAGGTAGAAGCTCATTATAGAGCAGCGGAGGAGATATCAGCCTATGGTAGAGCAGCGGAGGAGGTAGCAGCTCATGATATAAGAGCGGAGCAGATAGCAGCTCATGATAGAGCAAAAGAGGAGGTAGCGGTTCATGATAGAGCAGCGGAGGAGGTAGCAGCTCATGATAGAGCAGCGGAGGAGATAGCAGCACTTGATAGAGCAGCGGAGGAGGTAGCAGCTAATATTAGAGCAGCGGAGGAGAAAGTAGCTCATGATAGAGCAGCGGAGGAGATAGCAGCTCATGATAGAGCAGCGGAGGAGGTAGCAGCTCATGATAGAGCAGCGGAGGGGATAACAGCCTATGGTAGAGCAGCGGAGGAGGTAGCAGCTCGTGGTAGAGCAGCGGAGGAGATAGCAGCTCATGCTAGAGCAGCGGAGGAGATAACAGCTCATCATAGAGCAGCGGAGGAGATAACAGCTCATGATAGAGCAGCGGAGGAGATAGCAGCTCAGGATAGAGCAGCGGAGGAGATAACAGCTCATGATAGAGCAGCGGAGGAGATACCATCTCATGGTAGAGCAGCGGAGGAGATAGCAGCTCATGATAGAGCAGCGGAGGAGATAACAGCCCATGATAGAGCAGCGGAGGAGATAGCAGCTCATGATAAAGCAGCGGGGGACATAGCAGCTCATGGTAGACCAGCGGGGAGATGGCAGCTCATGATAGAGCAGCGGAGGAGATAACAGCTCATGATAGAGAAGCGGAGGAGATAGCAGCTCATGGTAGAGCAGCGGAGGAGATAGCAGCTCATTATAGAGCAGCGGAGGAGATAACAGCTCATGGTAGAGCAGCGGAGGAGATAACAGCTAATGACAGAGCAGCGGAGGAGGTAGTAGCTGATGATAAAGCAGCGGAGGAGGTAGCAATTCATGATAGAGCAGCGGAGGAGGTAGCGGTTTATGTAGAGCAGCGGACGAGGTAGCAGCTCATGATAGAGCAGCGGAGGAGGCAACAGCTCATGATAAAACAGCGGAGGAGAAAGCAGCTCATGATAGAGCAGCGGAGGAGAAAGCAGCTCATGATAGAACAGCAGAGGGGGTTGCAGCTCATGATAAAGTATTCAAGGAGATAGGATTTCATGGTAGAGCAGCGGATGAGGTAGCAGCTCATGGTAAAGCAGCGGAGGAGATAGCAACTCATGCTACAGCAGCGGAGGAAATAGCAGCTCATGATAGAGCAGCGGAGGAGATAGCAGCTCATGGTAGAGCAGCGGAGGATATAGCAGACCTTGATAGAGCAGCTGAGGAGATAGCAGCTCATGATAGAGCAGCGGGGGAGGTAGCGGCTCATGATAGAGCAGCGGAGGAGGTTGCAGCTCATGATAGAGCAGCAGATGAGATAGCAGCTCATTATAGAGCAGCGGAGGGGATAACAGCTCATGGTAGAGCAGCGGAGGATGTAGCAGCTCTGGTAGAGTAGCGGAGGAGATAGCAGCTCATTATAGAGCAGCGGAGGGGATAAAAGTTCATGGTAGAGCAGCGGGGAACATAGCTGCTCATGATAGAGTAGCGGAGGAGATAGCAGCTCATGATGGAGAAGCGGAGGGGAAAGCAGCTCATGATAGAGCAGCGGAGGAAACAGCAGCTGATGATAGAGCAGCGAAGGGGGTTGCAGCTCATGATAGAGCATCCAAGGAGATACCATCTCAGGGTAGAGCAGCGGAGGAGGTAGCAGCTCATGGTAGAGCAGCGGAGGAGATAGCAGCTCATGCTACAACAGCGGAGGAGATAGGAGCTCATTATAGAGCAGCTGAGGTGATAACAGCTCGTGGTAGAGCAGAGGAGTACGTAGCAGCTCATGGTAGAGCAGCGGAGGAGATAGCAGCTCATGATAGAGCAGCGGAGGAGATAGCAGCTCATGATAGAGCATCGGAGGGGATAACAGCTCATGATAGAGCAGCGGAAGAAGTAGCGGTTTATGATAGAACAGCGGAGGAGGTAGCAGCTCGTGAAAGAACAGGATGCTGTGGTAATAAAAATATAATAAAAATAATATTTAGGCATGTTCAGTTCCCAAATACTTTTCGAACAAAAAAGGCTCTTAACCATACAGTCTGTTAAATTTTTGTAGAGTTTCTATCAATATTGTACACCTTACAATAAATAAATAGGATGCTGAATGTGGAAGTTCTTTTATTTTAGTGTTATGAATTAGCTTCGTTGTTAAACTGACTTCTAGTTGACATCTAAACTAAGACCAAATTTTCTACCATTATATTACTCTACATAAGCTTATTATTTTATCGTTTGGAAGATGCTCTGCCTTTGAAATCCACTTCCAGAACAGAATCATTGATCGAAAGTCGGATAGAATAACTCTTTAAAAATATATAGGCCTAGTGCTGATCAGGAACCGTAGGAATGGATGTAATAAAAAAAAATGTATTTACATAGAAATCATACCCTGCTGATCAGCGTTTACAGCAATGTCGTATCAATATTAAATCATTTTGTCAGTTTTGATTTCTATCTATATCCTACTTAGAATATTAATATTCATAGAATAATAAAATCAGGTAAACTAATGTAATAAAGCGCCAGTATGTTTTTGTTTAATCATAATGATTGCAGTTATGATATGCAGAATACAAAAAAGAAATTCAAATAGGCCGGTTTCGGGATTTGAACCATGGAACTCCAGAATGTGAGTCCAAGACGTTACCATCTCAGCCACCTGGGTCAGTTTAAAACGGTCTAGTTGGATAAACGCATGTAAAGCAATAGTGTTATTTGTCATAGCTAACTTATTTTAATTTCCAAAGCCTTATAAGATCACAGTAAAACAATAGGCTATGTTGTCATGATAACTGATTTGCATTTCATAAATTCTTTCGAATACGTATATTACCATAAAATAGGAACTAAATTGAGCATTACTTCGAAACGGGTCAACTGATTTTATCCAATATCAATAGACGTCTTCCCATGGACATTATAAATACGTATACGGAGTTTCATAAAAATCCGATAAAGCGTATTTGAGTTATTGCGCCTTTAAAATAGTCACTAAATTGGGTTTTTTTCCGGTACCGTTCAACAGATTAGATTCAAATTCTATAGGGTACTTCTCATGGACGTCATAAATGGGTATACCAAGTTTCATGGAAATCCGATACAGTGTATTTGAGTTATGGCGCCTTTCTAATATAATCTCTTAAAATAAGCACTAAATTGGGCATTACTCCGGTACCGATGAACCGATTTGGTTCAATATCAATAGGGCTCTTTCCATGGACATTATAAATAGGTAATAAAAGACAAACCACACCAAACTCACTGAAAATTATAGAAAAATTATCGTGGGTATTCGTTTCGAGATTTGCACCGGACGTTACTACAGACGATATTGTGAAATATGTACAAGAATCCACAAATGGCAAAGTAGAGTGTGAGCAACTAAAGACAAAATATTGTACGTATAACTCGTTTAAAGTGGGAGTTCCAGAAAATATTGTAAATAGTGTGTTAAGTGCCAATTACTGGCCATTAGGAACACTAGTCAAAAAGTTCTATCAGCCAAGAAATGAGCACTCTAAGGTTGACAGCAATGTTTTTTTAAGAAGAAGTTAAGCACAAAACTTACTCTAAATAATGATGGAGAAAAAACTGGTTGTGATGAAGATGACATATTATCTGTATTTCATATAAATATAAATAAATTTAGGAATCGCGCACAAGTGTGCATTATCTTAACCTAACACCCACTCCTGAACCCGGGGAGGGGATCTTTCACTACTGAAAAATCCCCGACCCGGCCGGGAATCGAACCCGGGCCGCCGGAGTGGAAGGCAGGCGTGCTACCGACTCACCCACGGCGGCGGACATTTCACAATGCCTAAGGAACAAGATAAATGAAATTGAAGCGTTTCTAAATGAGAAAAGGTTTAGTGTACTATGCTTCAGTGAACATTGGTGTGCTGGTGATCAGCTAGAGGTTCTTAAACTCAGTGGATATACTCTTGCTAACAAATTCTGCAGATCTACCATTACGCATGGAGGTGTGTGTGTATATGTCTCCGACTGCATAAAGTGGACTACATTTCCTTCTGAAGAATTAAGTGCTGAAAAGGACTTTGAAATAACATCTGTTATACTTGAGGAGTTACAATATTGTATTACAGTTATATATAGATCTCCCAATAGTGACCTCAATATTTTCCTAAATAATCTTGATTATCTTCTGGAGAAAATAACGAACCAATATTCTCATATCAGATCGATAATATGTGGGGACATAAATATTAATGTTCTAAAAACAGATAACACGGTATTAGACCTCAAAAACCTGTTAAGAAGTTATGGATATTATTGCACTATAGATAAACCAACAAGAAATTTGAACTGTATTGATAATATTATGACTAACCTAACTATCAACACATACGTCGCAGATGTCATTGAGCCGGGCTTATCTGATCATATGGGTGTATTTATAGAGACAAAAGTGGAGGTAGGCCTATGTAAAAACAATGATCCTTCCTTAAAGTATATACAAAAACGAATTTTTAACAGTTATGGTGTGCTAGTGTTTTTATCAGTGCTGAATAATATGAACTGGAATTCAGTATTTTTTACAAATGATGACAAACATCAAAACTTTTATAACAATCCGTTTGATTGTTTTTTAGACTGGTTCTATGATATGTTTAATAAGTTCTTTCCAATTAGATCTCTTAAGAGATCAGAATGGGGTAAGACATCTAAAGCTGTCACATGGTATAATAATAATCTAAAAACAATGAAGGCTAATATGATGGGATACCTAACAAAATACAAATGCACTCAAGCTGAGGCAGATAAGACTTCGTACAAGAATAGTCGAATACGATACAAAAGGGCTCTAACTGATGCAAAAAAGGAAGCAAATGTACGGTATATTCAGAATTCCACAAATAAAACAAAGGCAGCATGGTCTTTAATTAAGACCAATATAGGGGCAGGTAATAGCAAACAAGACATGTGTATTCAGCCGAACACTTTTAATAACTATTTCATAGATGCTCCTGGAACTATAATGAAAGGCATACACAAAACCAACGTCGGCGTGGAAGAACTATTGTACAACAATCATCAAGCAAACTCTCAGTTCAATTGACAGCCAGTAACCAGCTCAAAAGTACGTAAGGTGGTACAAAAAATGAAAACATCTCATAGCTGTGATTACTATGGCCTGTCTAACTCATTTATGAAAGAAATCATTGGTAGCATACTTGAACCTATAACCTATTGTATTAACACATGTATGCAGCAAGGGATATATCCAGACAGTCTTAAAATTGCGAAAGTCACACCTATCTATAAGAAAGGTGACAAAGATTTACCCAGCAATTATCGCCCAATATCAGTGATACCTATATTTAGTAAAATATTTGAGACTTTGATCAAAGACCAACTAATGGGCTATTTTGAAGACAATAGCCTGTTTACAGAAACACAACATGGTTTCCGTTCGGATCATTCCACTACTGGTGCAGTGAGTGAACTAGTAAAATATGTTTTAAATGCTTTTGAAAACAAAGAACATGCAAGAGTTGTTCTCTGCGATCTCAGCAAAGCGTTTGATACAGTAAGCCATGACAATTTAATAACAAAATTGAAATATTACGGAATAAGGGAGAATGAATTAGATGTCCTGGTATCGTACTTAACTGATCGCAGGCAGGTAGTTCAGGTAGAAGACCACATTTCTGACATCAAAGTGGTAGAATTTGGAGTTCCACAGGGATCCGTTTTGGGTCCGCCATTATTTTTGATATGCATAAATGATCTTTCTTGTAATGTAGCGTGTAAATCGATAATTTTTGCAGATGATACTTGTTTGCTCAACAAAAATAGCACTTTGATAGAGCTGGGAAACCTAACAGAAGATTCCATTAAACAATCCAAAGAGTGGTTTGCTGCAAATAACCTGTTTTTGAATTCTGACAAAACTCAGAACATTACATTTAGTCTAAATAAATGTGCGGCTAGCTCCAGCAGTGTGAAACTACTAGGTATAGATCTTGACAGTACTTTATCCTGGGATCATCATATTGTCAATCTAAGTAAACGACTCAGTAGAGTTATTTTTCTACTGAGTAACCTCAAATTCATACTACCTGACCAGTACATAAGAATGTCTTACTTTTCATACTTTCACAGTATTATAAAATATGGAATTATTTTATGGGGTAATAGCAACCAGACAGAAAAAATCCTAAAACTTCAGAAAAGAATTATAAGAGTTTTATCAAACTCTGATATTAATGCACCGTGTAGGCCTCTATTCAAACAGCTAAAGATTATGACAGTTGTTAACCTGTACATTCTGGAATTGCTCATACACGTAAAGATGAAGTATAATAGCGAAACATCTAGAGCCAGTATTCACTCCCATATGACTCGGAACTCACATCAAATTGATCTTCCACAACATAGGCTATCAAAGACAGAGGTAAATTTTGAATATGTGGGTTTTAAACTATTCAATGCTCTGCCTGAAAACATTGTTAACTTGCCTTTTAACTGTTTTAAGAATAAACTAAAGGGATGGCTTACATTAAACCCAGTCTATAGAATAGATTAATTCTTAAATTGTAATTTGAACTTAATTTAAGAAGGATATAAATTGAATGTAGTGATGTTTGATGTAAACAATGTGAATAGAATGAAGTGCAATGACTTTAGATGAACTGTATGTAAGGTATGTAGGTTGCGCTTGAGAATCAATATTGTATGATGTAATCGTTAGAGATAATCTTTCGTATTGTATCAGTGGAATGACATTGCCTATTGTTTTATACTCAATGGCTAAAAATAATAATAATAATAATAATAATAATAATAATAATAATAATAATAATAATAATAATAATAATAATGTGTTTTCCAAGTTTCATGAATATCCGAAAAAGCGGATTTGAGTTATTGCGCGTACAGACACACGGACGGACGGACAGACAGACAGACAGACAGACATTTTTTCGTCCCCACAAACAATCTCATAAAGTACCATACTGGCACTTAATAAACACAGTTTAAGTTAACAATCCTCTAATTAAAAAGGACTGAACACTACTTTGTCTTTTTTTGCAATGCACATGTAACAGATTGTTAAAACATACGACGTATTTTGGAAATATTTCAACTGGCTGGAAGCTTTAACAAACAAAACCAAACACTAACTACATTCTTTGTTAATAGATAATCTATTCTAGAGCAAAGATTAGGAACCAAAATCAACGAGAGTCATGTGGGAAATTAAAATCATATCGATAAGTTCCCAGTACCTTTCCTGCAGAAATTAATTAATAAGACTAAATAATAAAATCAGGTAAACTGATGTAAAAAAGTGCCAGTATGTTTTTGTTTAATCAGTTATGACTGCAATTATGATATGCAGAATATGTTTTTTTAATTGATTTCCAAGTAAAGCTCCAGATTTATTCATTAAGCAGGGCTTACGGAAGAACAAAGGTATAGTTTCCGTTGTTTTTGTTTTTTTGTTTTGTTTGTTAACAGATTTAAAATCTTCCAGCATCAGCTGAACTGTACAGATTTGTGATATCTTGACAATCGCACAGTCACATAAAAATAATATTTAAAAGAAAGTGAAATTGGCCGGTTTCGGGATTTGAACCATGGAACTCCAGAATGTGATGCCAAGACGTTACCACCTCGGCCTCCTGGGTCAGTTTAACGGTCTAGTTGGATAAGCGCATGTAAAACAATAGTGTTTTCGGTCATAGCTAACTGTATTTTGATTTCCAAACCCTTATAATATCACAGAAAAACAATTGACTATGTTGTCAAGATAACTGATTTGCTTTTTTTTTATATATAAATTCGTTCGAATACGTATATTATCATAAAATAGGCACTAAATTGAGCATTACTCCGAAACAGCTCAACCGATTTCATCCAATATCCATAGACGTATTTCCATGAACATTATAAATGTGTATACCAAGTTTCATAAAAATCCGGTGAAGCGTATTTGAGTTACCGCGTCTTTAAAATAGACACTAAATTGGGTTTTACTCCGGTACCGGCTTTCCAATTTGGTCCAATATCAGTAGACGTCTTCCCATGTACATTATAAATGGCTATTCTAAGTTTCAGGAAAATCCAATAAAGCATATTTGAGTTATCGCGACTTCTCATATATTAACATAAAAGGCACTAAATTGGGAATTACTCCGGTACTGGCCAACCGATTTGGTTGAATATCAATAGACGCCTTCCCATGGACATTATAAATGCGTATACGAAGTTTCATAACTATCCGATAAAGGGTGTTTGAGTTATTGCGCCTTTAAAATAGACACTAAATTGGGTTTTACTCCGGTACCGGTTAACACATTAGGTTCAAATTCAATAGGGCACTTCTCATAGACGTCATAAATGAGTATACCAAGTTTCATGGAAATCCGATACAGCGTATTTGAGTTATGGCGCCTTTCTATTAGAAAGGCGCCATAATCTATTAAAATAGGCACTAAATTGGGCATAACTCGGTACCGGTGAACCGATTTGGTTCAATATCAATAGGGTTCTTCCCATAGACATTATAAATGTGTTTTCCAAGTTTCATGAAAATCCGAAAAAGCGTATTTAACTTATGGCGCGTACAGACACACGGACGGACGGACAGACATTTTTCGTCCCCACACACAATCTCATAAAGTACCATACTGGCACTTAATAATGGATGCACACAAATTTCCTGAAAAAACCCAAGATCTGGCTTCCACATCAACGAAGAACTTCAAAACACTTCAAAATGCCGTGAAGACCCTTCTCAATACTGGCGGCAAGCTTCTATGAAGAGAGTATTTGAAAGTTGGACCACGCTTTGACAAATTTCTCATTCGGAGCGCGACTATGTAGAGAAGTAGCTAGAAGGTGTACCTATATATTCCGAATAAAACAGTTTTGATTGTCGCTGTGGTTTTCATTTTATGTCCCATTGGAGGTTAAAAAAAATTGCCCTCGGAGATGGATGTATATTTATTAGCTGCTTTTCACGTTCTCAGTATTAGCCTATAAATGTTTAAAAAAAGAATATCATAAAAATCAGTGTATAGAGGATTGTCCATCAATGTTGCGCTGATTTTCCTTCTGATTACAGACAAAGGAAAATTTCTGATGCCATGAGGAAGACTATTACATAATTGAATAGATGTAAAATGAAAACTATTTCGTATGGTTGTATATTTACATTTTGCCAAAATGAACATCAGAGTTAATTCGAGTATCATGAGATCATGGACAAGATTAAAAGTTCTGAAGTCCTGAATGTTATTTTTCACATAAAGGAGGCCTGCCAGGTCAAACATTGATGGCAAAGAAAGTATACCAGAGAGCGGATAAAAAGTGGTTTACAAGAAGAACAAATGCAAGCTCCAGAAATCAGTCTCACCGCCTTCTTCTGCAAAATAAACAAGGACTGTGTCGAATTATTTCAGCCCCATAACAATATACCACAGTTTAAATGACTATGGATGTGTCCACAATATATAGTGAGTAATGATTCAATAGATAAATTATTCTTCAGTACTCAACATAAACAAACCTTTACTAATTATTTTCGCCACATTAATCGTATGGACCTGCCAACTCAAACCAGACTCAAGATGAACGCCTAAAAACTTAATAGAAGTATGATCAAGAGGACGATTTATAGCCGGAAGGAAAATACCAAAATGTTGAAATTTATATATTTTTTTTTATCCCCAGAGAAACTTTAAAAATGGGGAACGCAGATTTAAAATCGCTGCAGACCTTTCTTTGGAGGTTTATAGGGGGTTAGTTTCCCATTCTACTGGATTCGTTAATTTTGTTTTTTACTCACGTAAAACGGCAAAATTTCATGTAATATTATTCTCCAGAAGTTTTAGAATCCATATAAGGGCACCTTTTGTTTCTAAGAATATTTTAAATATGGGTAAAATCGGTAAGAAGTTCACAAAAAACTAACCTAAAATGGCGCTCAGAATGGAATCGCAATAATACAGAATCAGCTGCTAGAAACAGCGCAGGTGCATGCTGGGAAGAAGCCGATGGGTCACGTGGTGCTGGAATCAGCTGCCAACGTGATAATGGTCAGACAACCCTCCGGAAGATATAATATGCCACATTTTCGAAACCGACAAACAGTGTATCGTACAGTCGGTCAAATAAAAAACGTCGGGCTGTATTTGATTAAGTATCACGAACGAGCATATGCGCATGTACAGGAAGACTTAAGGTTAGGTTCACACACGCCTCTTGTCTATCCATGTATTTTCTTGATTATTTAGTCAGTTTTGTTCCAAAACAAACATGTATAGAAGGCTGTGGCTATATGCCTCAAATCCGCCATATTCTTGGTTGCAAATTGTTATAATATTAATAATTAATAGATTCGCGAGGAATATGTTTATTCAAGGAGCATTTTTTAAAGATTTTATTTTATAATACCGGTACTTGTAGTGCAAAATCAATAACTTACGCTCAGCATCTGCAACCAATCTTAGCATCGAAATACGCGTCCGGCCAGATCAACGTTTGCTATGAAAACTTCCGGTCGCATTATAGTAACGTTCCCACCTCTGAGCTTCTTTTCATAAATATGTAACCTTCTCGCTGCTTCAGAGACCGAAAAATGCAGGTCAATTACAGCCCTAACCACACTTTCTCTCACGTTAGCATTTGTATGTGGCGATGACACAAAGCAAAATGAATTATGACAATGCATTAAGTTGAATATCGTGTGTTGCGATTTCCGCGATGTTCATTTTTTCCCTCCTCGTTCATATTTTCCCTCCTGCCGCATGGCCTCATATGTTCCGAAAATGACCTGTATTTTGTGTTTTTTATAGGAAACTTGTGAACTAATGCGTCAAAACTTTAATTTTAGCAGCATACGAGTCCCGACGTTTTTTATTTGACCGACTGTACATTATTCGAAAATGCAAGGGCGCTTCGCTTCGGCTGCCGCCTCCGCTCGCGCACTTAACTAATGTGGTTAGTGTTTTGCATTATTTAGCTTTATGTAGAGGTTGCAGGACCGTATGGAACAGACCAATGACATGCAAGGTCGTTGTGAGCCAATGGGAGTGTTGGTCTGCAAGCCAGAGACCGCATACCAACGCCGAACATCGCGTGCCGAAATCCAGTAGAGTGGGAAACTAAATCCGGTTTATAGTAGGTAAACGGTAAGTCGTAACGCAAAAGCGATGCACATCCAGTAGCGGATTTTGAGAGATCATTAAGTCTGGTCCTATAACTTTTTATCGTATCTCAATCGGTTATGCCTTACATTGTGTGAGATTTTTATTTTTTATTTCAAGTAAATTTTGTATATTTTCCACACATAATGTAATTTTTTACAAACTTATAGGAGAGTTAGTCATAACATTTTGCAGGAATGTTGCACATCCAACTGTCATAAGTGTGCCAAATTTTGTTATTCTAGCTGTCAATAACAGTAAGGAAAAACTGTTTAGCCTAACGTCATTCACATCTACCACAGTCTAGGTAATCCACTCATTGACATCAATGTTTACACCCCTGAGCTATAAACTTCAAATTCAGCGGACTTACAGCTTTTAGCCTATAACCGGCGAAAAAATTCCAAACAGTTCAAATTTTTCATTTTTTACTCCCGGAAAAACCTCAATTACCAACCAACCTTTTCAGATTTATAATGGCTAAACGGCAATAGGCTATACGGCAGCCTAAATACACGAACTCATCTCTGATACGGTGTTGGTTCATTAAAAAATCCCGAGAAACTAATTGGGGGTTTGGGGGCTTAACGAGTAGTTTCCATAAAATGGTAAAATAGATTAATAGGCCTAATAATGCTAATTATAGTAATTATGTTAACAGCAGTATAATTGAAAATAGTATTATACAAAATAATATTAGTAATATATTATAATAATATTAATTTTGTAAATAGTGTTATTAACAGTCTAATAATAATAGTGTCAACAGTAATAATAATATTAAATATGGTCAGATTAATAATAATAATATTAAAAATAATTTAATAATAATGGCAATATAATAGTACTTAATAATAATGATAATTGCAATGATAGTAGGCTAATGATAATATAATAGATAAAGGTAAAGTTAAGGTAAAATGATCCCTCATGTAGGCCCAGAGGGTTCCGGGAGGTTGAGGCTCCCAGATTTTGGACATTTGGCACGTGAAGGTGGTAAGGCCTTACGCACCGGCCGCCTTTACCCCCACGATTGCTCCTGGTACCCATTTCTGTTAGAGGCAGAGTCTGGGCCAAGGACCAGAAGGATTAGGCCAATTGAAAAACTCCAACGACCTCATCGGGAATCGAACCCGTGACCTTCCGGTTTGTAGCGCAGCGCCTCAATCACTACGCCACGGCGTACCCCGAATATAATAGATAATAATGTTGATAATAATAGTAATCATAATTATAAAATTAAAGCTACAAATACAAGTAATAATAATCCCACTAAAGTAAAAATCACTTTAGTGAGAGCTTCCAGAATTCAACACCGAAAAACACTGACTGGCTTTTCGGTCTCACGTTCCTTATAAGCAGTGTTCCTTTCATCCTTAAGAAAAGACCCATATTTGCCAGTGTCGTGTTTCCCACCGTTCCGTCCAAGTTATTGTATTGCATCACGCTACTAACTTCTGTTATTTGAAACTATGTGAAGCAAAGGTGGGACTTGAACACACAGGATAGAGAAGTTTGGAACCTTTTTTGATTCTCGTTACTGACTTCTTCATGTCTCTTCTAAAAATGACGATTGATATTTTATAACACAAGGGAAAAAATTTCTTTAGTTAGGCCTACAAGCTGAGGTAGGTTTTGAAGTGCTTTTGGTTTAATTTATTGTCGCTCCGCAGCAATCTTCTTCTTTAGCCTTGGCATGACAAACCCACAATAATAATTGCAAAAAAGAGGAAAGAGCACTCTTTCAAACATTCAAATCTCGCCTTATATGAGAGCTATCGAGAAACTAGTTATTGATTTGTAGAGTACTCATCAAGAGCTTTTCAACGATACCCCACAAGACGCAGTTTCAAAAATGTCGAATTTCCATCCCCCCACTCGTACCCCCAAAACCCCCGAATCGTTGGTGTCACTGTGAACTCCATAAGGAGCACTCTAATTTATTCAAACAAAGTTTCCCTCTATACTTCATAGAGGCCGAGATATACATTTTTCAAAATTTCAACCCCCTCCCCGACCCCCCCTTTTGGGTAAATTTTGCTCATTAACGAACTTCTCCGAACAATTGGGTCTAGAAATAACATAATACAATTTGGTTCAAATATCTTCAAAATTACAGCCGCTAGCCTGTAAATAAATAAAAAATTGAACGGACGGTGGTTTTGTACTTAGGGAGGCATGAAACGTAAAGATATGAAAGAATTTTTCGAAATCATGACGGTATCGATTGATTTCGAAGAAAGAAAGACACAAACGGGACTTTGCAGTGAATATCTGAGTTACGAATACAAAACTAATGCAATGGCATGTAATTGTACTATCAGTCTGTAAATTTTGCAAATTATGAAAACTCTGAATTTATATAGCTACTGAAGAATGACTAAGAATCAGGTAATCTTATTTCAATTCCATATTTATTTACGCGCACCAAATCGTAATGACTTAGTTTTTATTTTATCTATATTTTATCTGTCTTGAAACTAAATTTAAAAAAAAAATAACCAAGTAGTTCCTTACACGAATGGGCTACACAAGGGTTTTTTTTAGTAGTGGGAACTATTTTATTTCTCCACATATAGCACATGTACATGGTTCTAACTTGTATAGGCCTTCGATATAATCACCACCATGGCGTACAACATGTTCCCAGCGTTGCGGTAGTCTATGGATCCCGTTGGCACTGCCTAATCTCTTCATGGTGCGAAGAGAGCGGTCGGTTGTCTGTAAAACATGATTGGGATGGTGTGATCTTAAAACATACCGTTCTCCCACGCCAGAACATTATTGCGGAGTACTACTGCTCGTTTTTGCAAAAAAAAAATCTGCGAGCAGCTTTAAAAAGAAAACGGCAATACTTCACCCATCATTCTGCATGACAACGCTAGGGCGCATACAGCAGGAGTTCAATCGCTGGGGCTGGGAAGAGCTTTATCACCCTCAGATCGCTCCAGATTTAAGTCCCTGCGACTTTGATCTAATCCTGATCTAATTCCTATGGTTAAATGTATTTTACAGGCAACCGAACCCTATTTTCGCACCATGAACAGATTAGGCAGTGCCAACGGGATCCATAGACTTTCGCAACGCTGGGAACATGTTGTACGCCATGGTGGTGAGTATATCGAAGGCCTATACAAATTAGAACCATGTACATGTGCTATATGTGGAGAAATAAAATAGTTGCCACTACTAAAAAATCAACCCTTGCATTACTTAGAAGATTATTAGCACCAAATTATGTATACTACCCGCGCGCCATTTCTTGGGCGCTGGTTTTACGGGGATGTGAGGGTCGGGGGGAACAAAACATAGCTAGTCCGCCAGTTTTCTGCAGTGTTGTCAAACAAAGAAATCACGTTTCAGAAGAATCGCGCATATGGTATTTTATGATGTGACTTTTGATATAGAACGATTTTAATGCAGTCCAATGATATAACGTGGTGATGGTATTGCGTAACAATTAATTACACGTCATAAGCATTTGGTTATCAAATAAGTCATCAAATAATATTATACATAATATAGGCTTAATATCTTTACACTGGATGACTAATTTTAAGCATAAAGAAGAGTCTTCGCAGAACATGCTTCACCATTTCCTGTTGTTAAACGTAAGAGAGGTAAGGCATCTAAAAGGGGAGAGAACTATAGGCCTAATTTTAATCGTATTTAATACGTTTTGTGAAAAGTTCGCTCAACTTTCAGTCCATGAAATTCACTTCAGAGTTCACGGGATCGTCAGAAATTAGCACATACGGAATTCTTAAAGAGGTGAGGAAAGTTTTGGATGTACAATGACGTGTTTGTGAAATCAGCAATTCGGAAAATTGTATTTTTCCCCATAACTCCATGCGTCAGAAAAGATAATGTCAATAAATAGGCCTAAATAAGGATCCTGAGACAGAATGAAAGCTTAGTATTAAAGCCACTAGATGTCAGGGTGTATAGAGTACTTCCTGTTTCAATGTTGTCAGCTCTACCTACGAAGTTGAAGGAAACCTACCGAATGAGGACTAGGGAGCCGAGCGCCCAAGAAATCGCGTGCGGGTAGTAGTTGTTTCAATTTCATTAGAGTAAAGGTATGGGCTTGCTTGAATGAGGATCAAGTACAATTTTATCTTTTGTATTCAGGTTTTAAGATATGTTTCGTTCTGCTATTATAACTTTGTAGCCTATTCGTTCTTAAGTTATCCAGGTTATGTTTAATATAAGCAAAACTTACAGAAATACACTTATTAGTAACTGTGAAATTCCTTTCTTATTCTAATAGTGTTTAAAATTACTCGTAATAATTGTGACACCTATTTTTGTTGTTGCTAGATTAAAACTTCTCTTATATTAGCGGAATTTCGCAAGAACTGTGAAACATTTGTATTTTATACATTTTACGCCGTTGATCGTGAAAACCTCCCAGTAAAGGTTCCTTCTATATTCAAGGAATATATTATTACGGTGATTTTCATTAACACTCTGTATTATACCCGAAAGTGAAATATATAAGCATAATTTTGTTCATTACCTTTAAGGTAAAATCTTCAGAATTTCAAGATAGAACCACAATCTTTTCGAATTTGTTAGTAGAGGAATTTCCACCATTCTTTCTAGTAATCGACACAAACAAATCCATGGCAAGCATCAGGGTAGCCGATAGCCTATAGAACGGGTATATAGAAGAACCGCATAATTGGAGCTGAGGCTAATGATAACCACGGTTGCTGCATTGGCATTTTCTTTTTGGAGATAGAGATGGCCATGGAATGGCAACACGCACATTGAATATTAACATTTCATGGAGGCTTTGTAAAGACGGTCATTGACAAGAAAAATCCAGCAACCTTGAAACAACATGAACTATTATAGCTACTAAGAGACACGAATGTTTATATTTTATTATAAGTTCGCACGGATTTCATGTCACCATACTCTTCTAAAAACCTGCCCTGCTATTTCTGTGAGTATTGTCTTCCGCATTGGAATTGTGGGCAATTTAAATTTGAATGAATGAGTTTTTAGAAGCACTTTTATTTGTATCGATACATTAAAATTGATATTATGTAATGATAGGAGTTGGACATAGCGGATGAAAGGACAGAGTAAGTAATACAGGGTGCTCAGTTCAAACCCCCTATATTTTATTTAATCATTGCTAACAAGGTAGGCTATGTGAAAATATGGATCAAGAAAAAGAAACACAAAGAATTGTCATTTTCACACTAATACAATTCTGTAAGTACCGAGGAAGGTAGCCGAGATGGTAATGTCTTGGACTCGCATTCGGGAAGTCCCAGGTTCAAATCCCGTGGCCGGCCAATTTGACAGGGGTTTTTTCATGGTTTTCCCAATCGCAAAGGCAAATGCCGAATTGAATATTTACATACCAGGAATCATCCTCACCATTTCATCCTGTATCATATCCATTTAAATTAATATCAGTCGAAATTTACTCCATTAAATACACCGATCGAAACAATTGACAGGCAATAGTTCCATGGCCTACCCTACTGTACAGGCACAGATCCCGAACTCCTGATATAGCCTAGAAGCTAAAAGGAGTATAAACTTAGATGAAATAAAAAAACAAATGAAAAATTCTGTAAGTGAACATGAACAATTTCACATGTGAGCCCTCTTTGTCCAACATATTTATTTATTTATTTATCAATAAAGACCCAAAAGAGCAAAAATGCTCATAACTAGGGCCAGTACATTATAATACACAGAGAACAACAATATATATTTACTAAGAGCTAGGAAAAAGTACAGTTATTAAATAGGCTACACTCTAATGAAAACATAGCACATTACTAAGATTATCACAAGCCATAAATTTAATAGAAAAAGTAGAAACATTGGAATCATGAAAATAGTTGACACCAGAAATAAAATTTAGTCTTTGAAGCAAAAGACTTTATATTTCTAATATCCTTAATATCTTGTGGCAATTCATTATAATTTTCCAAAGGGAATAATGAATTCCTTTAGCTACTAGTAGCTCGCAGGAACATTTTCGGTAGATCGTTTCAAAGCTTTGGTTGGCTAACCTGATAACCTAGATTCCTCCACTGAGGGGGTGCCCATACATTTTTTATTTATAACTAACTACACTTCAATTTCTTTCTTATGTACAATTCCATTTCAATTTCTTTTTGTTATATACAGTTTAATTACAATTTATTTCATATTTAGGCAATACACAAATGTAAGATTTTTTAAAGTTGGTAGTTCTTTTGGTTGGTAGCTCACAGTAGGATTTTAAAATTGTACGGTAGCTCAGAAGCTTCATAAGTTCGGCGACCACTGCCTTAATACAATATTTGACTGAATAATTTCGTGGTAAGTGTATACAATTATAATTTCTAGTAAAATAGTCATGAATATAATCATTAAACATGAAATAAATATTATGATGTGTGATATTTTTTGTAATCTTCTGCACAACAACACACGACTGGGATTCAATAAGTTCTCTAATTGGAAGCATGACCTAATATGGATTTAATTTTAAAGATGGTGTAAGATACTGTTGCAATTATGTTGCATATTTTGGAAGATCTTGTACTGGAGTCGCAACACGGTCTACTACATAACTCTAGAGGAAGAATTCCAGTGGCGTAAAGTCTGGCGATCATGGTGGCTACCAAATTAGTCCGCCATGTCCAATCCAGCGATCTCGAAAAGTTCTAGAACATGCAGACTCCAGTTTTGTTGAAGGTGCAGATCAACTACAGCTCCATGTCAACACTTCCAGTAGACAGAAACTTTCCGTGCGTCTCCGCCACATTTTCTCCGATAAATTCTTTGTACTTTAATTATTGATTTTGTCTCTGCATACCAGATCACCGCTAATATGATATTGCTCTGAAATATGTACAGTGGTATTAATCAGACGTGGCAGTCCAAGCATGGATGCTCAGTAGATGCAGACGAGTCCAATAAACATTCGTACTGCATGGAGGGGTGTATGGGTTAGTTGTGTCGTTGCTTTCAGTGCGGTAAGATCGTATAATGCAGTGAAGAAACAAGAGACCTCGTTACAATCGCTTCTCCTCTCCTGCTAGTGCAGTTCAACATTCTTACCCCTCCCCATGATTCCCCCATCATGCGTCACCTCTCTCACGCGCATCTGACTGCCGCCTCTGTTTAATACCACTGTACACAGCGCCCAACTCTCAGTTCGTGTGCGCAGCTGCTAAGTCGCCATTCTGTTTTATTGGATTGCTGCGCAACTAACAGTCATGTAAACAAATGAAGTACAATTTGTTGAACGAGCTCATATACATAGTATAGAGAAAGTATTGTGATCATGATAAAAAATCGAAATCGACCGAAAATAGCTATTTATGTATGAAGTAGGCAAAATAACGCTTCAGCGGACGGTTCTAGTTTAGCGGCCGAGGCGTAAGCCGACGCTGAAATACTGGATGAGTCCGATAAAGTTTTTGCGTATGTGGTGCATATAACTTAATATTTTTAGTAAAAGCTCTCAGAATTATATGAAATGAAAGAAAAATACCGTATAATTATTTATAATGAAAGGTAGTCAACCATTTGTTAACGTCATATTCTCACAACCACCAGAATCATAGAACAACAATGAACCATACCAATACGAAATGCGGTAGGTTATAGATGCATAATGTAAACAATAATGCATACGAACTAGTATTTATGAAAAGCTTGTGAAATTATGAATGATAATCCCGAGGAAATTTTAATCCAAGCCAGAAACATTGAATTGGAGCTGCTGCCAGCAGACTATGAGAAGGAATTGCATTTGAATGCTGGTGCATCCATGGTAACCAATGATTCTCTTGTGAACCAAGATGTGAAAAGTTGTCGGTTCATATTAGTTATGTGATGAAGTAGGCTTCTGTGTTTTGCGAAAAACCCTGGTAAAGTTTTTGATTTTAGTAAAGAAACATGTTGGCTTAAATTTGTTGTTTTATGAGCAATTAATATGCTTAAATCCATGTTAAAGTTTGTGTGACTGGACATTACCATGTGGATTTTGTTTATAGATTGCCATGTCGATTTTAGCGTACTAGGCCGATGCAGTTTGAATGTAGTTTTATGCAATTTTAGCGGCCTAGGTTGCTAAAATGCAATTTTTCGGCATGTTACCAGTCCGACAAGCTGCTGTTTTATAGAGCATGTAGGCTACTAAAAAAAATCTTTTTGGAATGACGTCTGTCTGTCTGTCTGTCTGTCTGTCTGTCTGTTTGTCTGAGTACAAACATAGCGGGTAGACGGTTCGTTGTAATGACTTCTTCCTTTGAATTAAGGACTCCCGCCCGAATTTGGTTTTATTAACTGCAGTATTAAGGGGTCTTTTCATGAAAACGCTTTAAAACTTTTTGATTCTTGAAAAATGTTTTTAATGATTTTAATCAAAATGTGAAATTAGAAACTTTTATTCCTGACTAATAAAATGGCTATGTCCGTTTTTCTGTAAAAACGATGGGCCCACCAAGCTCTTGACATACAAGTCAGATTGCCTAGTTAAGTTGGCGAAGAGGACAATAAACTAACATAATATCAACAGTTGTAATAATTTTGATGTATAAATTTCCTGACTTCACAATATCCAGAAAGGAAGCTAACAGAATCCGTGATTTAGTTATATAACCCATATACTCATAAAATACTTGTTGTTAGCTCATAAATACATAATATTCAACGTTCTGGCTTGAAAATCATCATCTTGCCAGCGAACTACATAAGGCAGCATTTTCTCATTTGTTAACAGAAATATTCAGTTAGATCTAAGTTAACATAACTCCTCCCTTAGCTCCCTCCCTCCACTCAGCTCCCGGTCATCGTAAAAAACTTAACTTTTTGTGTGTAGATTGTTTTTTTAATTTTATTTCATACTTTAATATTGTTTTCATATAAAATACTAGCGTTTTGTATTTTTACATTCGAGATTAACTTACGAAGGACTTACGATTTTAAAACTCTAGGTTCTTGAATAGGTAAGTAGAATTTGAAAACTATTCCCTCAGAAAACGCTTGACACAGAATTTTATGGCTCATAGAGGATATAGAATTTTGCTCCCCATTGCTTCTACACACCATTCCCCGTAGGGGTTCAAATACGAAGAAACAGAATGTCCGATAACATAAAATGTATTGTCTTTATGGAATATTTTATTTCTCACTCTCATGTTACCATACAACCGTTTCGGAGCTGAAATCAAAAAGAAATTCAATGCCACTTTCTTCAATACCACTTTCCTCCCCAAAACCTTGAACATATTTTACTGCGCGCATAGGACTAAAAATGTTCCATCCTATTTTGTTTCCTTTTACACGCGTAGAGCCTATGATGAACATCCACATTTCTGAACTAAAAAATACCTTTAGGCAAGCCTACAGTCTGAGGTAGATTTCAAAGCGTTAAATCTCGCCTTATATTAGAGCTGTAGAGAAACCAGTTATTGATTTGTAGAGTACTCATCAAGAGCTTTTCAACGATACCCCATAAGACGTGGTTTCAAAAATTTCGAATTTCCATCCTCCCACCAACCACCTCCACTCGTAGCCTCAAAACCCCCGAATCGTTGGTGTCACTGTGAACTACATAGGGAGTACTCTAATTTATTCAAACAAAGTTTCCCTCTATACTTCATAGGGGCCGAGATATAAATTTGTCAAAATTTACCCCCTCCCCCGACCCTCCTCTTGGGCCAATTTTGCTAATTAACGAACTTGTCCGAACTTTTTGGCATAGAAATAACATAATAAAATTTGGTTCAAATATCTTCAAAATTATGGCCGCTAGCGTGTAAAGATATAAATAAATAAATATATATATTTATTATATATATATATATATATATATATATTTATATTTATATAAATCACACATACTTAGGGAGGCATGAAACGTAAAGATATGAAAGATTTTTTTCGAAAGTCATGACATGGTATCGATTGCAAATTTTCTTCGAAATCCACCTAAAAACAAAACCTGCAGCTATGAATAACGTATCAGTGGATATAATTCTTTTACCGACTTCTGATATGGCACAACTTATTCGTTGACACACACTCAGACTGAGACAGGTGGATTAAGCTGACCCCGCAATATGACATCTTTACATAAAAATGTGAAGTGAGAAAATGGTATTCTCAATGTCCAAGGCCGAGAAAGTTATGAGACTGCATCACATTGTGCATTATTTTCGTGGATTTCATTCTTCAATATTTATTTACCCCAATGAATTCTATCGATAGCTTCTCTAATTTGTCAAAGTCTCGTATCATTTACTACCAAAGCTACCTGTGATCACTGCCAACAATACACTGTCATGAGAACTGTACATGGAATTTTTTTTTATTTGATAATTCTGTGTAAAAAGGTATTTCGTATCCTCAAAAACTTTTGATTTTTGGTATTTGAAAACATAATTTTGTAAAATCCTTTCTTAGTGTGCACTTACATTATGAAACGAAGGTACTGTCAAAATTTCAAGGCTCTGCCTGTTATAGTTTAGGTTCTACGTTGATTCTCTGTGAGTCACTCAGTCAGTCTACCTGTCTGTCTGTCTGTCTGTCTGTCAGTCAGTCAGTCAGTCAGTCAGTCAGTCAGTCAGTCAGTCAGTCAGTCAGTCAGTCAGTCATTCAGTCAGTCATTCAGTCAGGACAAAGCCTCATAAGAGAGAGATTAATTGCGTAATACGTTTATAAATAGTATAGGCCCTAACATACTACATAATTTGTACAAAACTCGAAGAAATCCTTAGAAGGTCAGTTGTATTTATTTTACGTAGCCTAAACTCGTTTTGAATTTGGGACATCTATTCCCCAGAAAACTAAAAGTGGGTATAAGATAGCAACCGCTATCTATAAGGTTTAACAACTTTTGCGAAAGGACCTATGTTTCATTGAAAAAATAAAGAAATCATAGTATTTTTATTAAGTGCCCGTATGGTACTATATGAGATTGTGTGGGGGACGTAAAAATGTCTGTCCGGCTGTCTGTCTGTCTGTCCGTGTGTCTGTACGCGCCATAACTTAATTACGCTTTATCGGATTTTCATGAAACTTGCTGTACGCATTTATAACGTTCATGGGAAGAACCCTATTGTTATTGAACCAAATCGGTTCACCGGTACCGGAGTAATGCCCAATTTAGTGCCTATTTTATGGTGATATATTTTTTAAGAATCTAACAAATGCAAATCTGTTATCCTGACAACATATCGATTTACATACTTCATATACAGCTTTAAAATTTTTAGCCATGGCACATCCCTTCGCATTTATGCTGAGACGTACGGTGATAATAACGAAGTAAATTGGAAGATTTAATTATCAAGCTATTCTGTGTTTATTTCGTTCATCAAGTTGAATACTGTTACATACAGAAGATAAAAACCCTGAAATAATTAGCCTACATACATTAAGTGGAGTTCTTCGCCAGTATATTTTGTGAAATGTTGATATAATTACTTTACGAATGTCTTATATCAGTGTATACGAATTTGAATTAAGGTTAAGTATCAAAATGAGACCTTTGTTCTTCCGTAATTCCTGCTTAATGAATCGATCTGCAGGTTAAATTGGAAATCGATAACAAAAATAACATATTCTCTTCTTTCTTCTTCTTTCTTTTTTCGCAGTTTCACCTCCCCCTTTTAGGATTTAAGCGACCCAAGCCGCCCGGGCCTAACATATTCTCTGCAAATCATAATTCCAATTAACTTTTTACTTTTGAAACAAAAGCATACTGGCACTTTGTTACATCAGTTTACCTGATTTTATTAACAATAACATTAACATCAACGACATTGTCTTTATAATAATAATTGCTGTATTTATTATTATCGAGCGTGTCCTTACTCTTCCATGATTACAGGTGTTGTTTTATTAGTATTATTATATTTCAAATTATTATTATTAGCGGTACTGTGATTATTATTAATAATAGGCCTACTATTATATGATAGGCCTATTAATAATAAGTAGGGTTCGGATATTTATGACATGTGATATTTTTATCCGGACCTCCATTCTCGGCGCAAATACAAATTAGACATGAATTTCACGCTTCTTATCCTAATCGGACCGTTTTTATTTTGCATATAAAATCATATTTTGGTCTTTTTTTGGTCTTAGTCACATTTTAGCCACATTTGTAATTTAACGTTATATTTCAGTTATAAATTCGGTAAAGGAACACAATTATACAGTGTATGTACTCATAGGCGTACCGAGGGGGGGGGGGTTTGAGGGTTTGAACCCCCCCATTGATTAAAAAAAGGAAAATTGTATAATTTTTTTAAGTCTGCCCATAAATTACTTAATACAAGTATAAAGCGTGGGAAGCTTAAAACTCGTTATTTTGCGTCTTAATTTTTAAAATTTTCCGGGGGTTGACCAACGGAAGCTTAAAACTATTTATTTTGCATCTTAATTTTTAAAATTTTCCGGGGGAGGACCCCCGAATCCCCCCCCCCATATGGTCAGCCTGGTTACCCCTATGTATGTACTACTACACGAGTTGTCCAATCATGCGTGTTTCTGCTTCGCGGCGGCCACAGCTCTAACTCCCGCGCGATCTGGTGAAATATCTAAGGAAATAAAGCCGCTAACGGTGTAATGATTCAGGTTCTACGATTAAAATGGAAATAACCACGTACCTCATCACAAGAGATTTTGGAAATGTCCTCTTCTTGCATCCACACTTTTTAGGAATTTTTATTTCACGCGCATAAGTTCAGCTTCCGACATAAGTGTAGGCCTACTATAGACGACGGATATTTATGTTCGATTCTTACGTGATTACATCTTGCCAGGATGTAAGACATCGTTTTTAAACAAAATTCCCAGATGCACGTCCTCCAAGCAGAGAAGCCATACGAAAACTTGTAAGTAAACTTCGGGAAATGGGTTCGATTCTCGATAGAAAACGAAGGTTAAAGCGGCGCGTACTTACTGAGGAGAAATTAGAAATAAAGTGTATAGGTCACACTCCCATATAGGCCTATTAGAAGAACTTAAAGACAATATCACAAAAGAAATTAACTCTTTCTCGGAAGCTGAACTTATGCGCGTGAAAGAAAATTTCCTAAAAAGGTGCCAGTGTTGTGTGGACGCAAGAGGATGACATTTCCAATATCTCTTGTGATGAGGTACGTGGTTGTTTTCATTGTAATTTTAACTGTAATCGTGAGAACCTGAATCATTATACCGTTAGCGACTTTATTTGCGTAGATATTTCACACCATTGCTATGGAGTTAGAGTTGTGGCCGCCGCCACGCAGAAATCCACATGATGGCCAACTCGTACATAAAACACACTGTACAGTGCATGTTTGAGTTAGATTTTAAATTTAAATATTAATTTAATGTTTATGCCCAACTATTAGGTAACCTAAATTTTAAAATTAATGTATTTGTTCATATTTTATGGCGACACGCAAGGTCTACACAATATTACGAGTATTTGGAGCTGATGAAACGAGCAAACAGGAGCAAATTCTTGAAAAGCAGAAGTTCATTACACGTAAAACTGTAAATCACCAAAATTGTTAAAAGAAAGTTATTATCCGATATTATTTAAACATTTAAAGCTGGAACATTTAGTTTTTGAAAATGCGTTATATTATTAAGTCATATGTAGCATTTTTCGGTCATATTTAGTAATTTTTAAGGGGATATTTGCAGTCATATTTTCGACTTTTTTAGGTCATAAACATCCGAATCCTAATAAGACTAGTATCTTGATCATTATTCTTGTTAACATAGTAACTTATCATTGTAATATTACTTAATATTTTTATTGTTATCATTCGTATTGTTATATTTAAAATGATTTATATTGTAGACACCGGTTTTACTGATTAATGACCATAAAATATTGAAAAAAGTAAAAAAAAAATACATTTATTACCTAAAAATAGTGAAAAAAATGAAAATAAAAACTACATTTACTACCCAAATATAGTGAAAAAATGACACAGATTTTTAAGAAAATTACCAATAAATTCTCTATTATTATTTATATTTAATTTTTTAAAGTAATAAATTGCTAAAAGAAATTTAATGGACGAGAGTGCGATATATATGAATAAACAATATAAAACATACTCATTTTATTACTAAAGAAGTAAGTAAATTTATACTACTTGGACACCCTTAGCAAAAAAATCATTCTTAAGTGGCATGCCCATCAAATTGCCCGTAGCGAATATGTGGCATTTAAAAATAAATTAAAAGATTATCGTTTCGGTGTTTACAATAACACTGAATTAAAATTAACTATGAACACTTTGCGGAAATTCTCAAATAAAAACGATTGTCTGTTGTCTGAAAGTAACGATTTATGCATGGAAAAGCTCCTCTCTACCTCCAGTGAAACGACCTAAAATGCTGAAAAAGACGTAAACATTGGCAAAAGATGACCTATCTCTTGAAAATTACGAAAAATGCACAATAAAGCAAAAAATCCCTTTAGGCAGGCCTACAGGCGGAGGTAGATTTCGAAGTGCTTTTGGTTTAATTTATTGTCGCTGCATAGCACTCTTCTTCTTTAGCCTTGGCATGGTAAACCTGCAGTAATAAGAACTGAATTCGGTAAAGAGGAAGAGCCTACAATCATTTGTTTTGACAACAAGAATAGGATATAATATTCTGGGAGGCCGTGCGCAAGATCAGCAATGAATAAAATTAGCAAAGCCGCTAAACAAGACAAAATTATGATATTATAATAATTCTTTTAAGTGTTATTATTTTCAAACATTAAAATCTCGCGTAATATGAGAGCTATCAAGAAACTATTTATTGATTTGAAGAGTACTCATCAAGAGCTTTTCAACGATACCCCACAAGACGTGGTTTCAAAAGTTTCGAATTTTCATCCCCCACCCCCACCTCCACCCCCACCCCCACCCTCACTCGAACCCCCGAATCGTTGGTGTCACTGTAAACTCCATAGGGAGTACTCTAATTTATTCAAACAAAGTTTCCCTCTATACTTCATAGGGGCCGAGATATACATTTTTAAAAATTTCAACCCCCTCCCCCGACCACCCCCTTGGGCCAATTTTGCCCATTAACGAACTTGTCCGAACTATTGGGCCTAGAAATAACATAATAAAATTTGGTTCAAATATCTTCAAAATTACGGCCGCTATCGTGTAAAGATATAAATATATATATATATATATATATATATATATATATATATATATAAATATCACAAATTTTTTTTTTGAACGGGCGGTGGTTTCGTACTTAGGGGAGCATGAAACGTAAAGATATGAAAGAATTTTTCGAAAATCATAAAGTGGTATCCATTGCAATAGGTAGATTTTTCTTCGAAAATCTACCTAAAAAATGCAAAAACAAATTGCCCTTATTTAATCAATTATTTAATGATAGACATTTATATATATTCCAGCTACCTTTTAACCTTCATTTAAAAAAAAGAAAAATCATCTAATGCTTTGCCCTACCATTATTATTATTATTATTTTTATTATTATTATTATTATTATTATTATTATTATTATTATTATTATTATTATTATTATTATTTTTATTATTTTTATAACCATAACCATAACCATAAATGATTTCAAAGAATGAAAGTAATTTGACAAGGTAAAGAGTCTGACACAGCAAAGGTCGTAGCTAGGGTAATTAGTCAGAGCAAAGTCCCACAAGACAGGTCTCAGAGCTGAGTTAATCTCTCCTCTTCCCTTATTAACACAAGCTCTGACCTTTACCACGGCCACCACAGACTGGAAATAAATGCGCAGCGCTCCCTATATAGCGGGTCATGGCGTTTCTCTTTTATTATTCATCCTCCACTGTTAAAAGCTCTTGCCTCTGTGGAAAGTCATTAGGTTCAATGTGGATATTCTAATGCTGGTGCTTCCGTGTAGACCCAACACTACCTATTAACAAGACCGTATTCAATTATTGTGAAATTAATTTGGCATTGCTTGAAAAAAAGTATCACTCAAATCGATGTTTGGCAAAATAACACATCAATTTGTTAATCGCTTCGATTTCGTTGATTCATTTGTTTGTAACATTGCGACACGCAGAGATTAGTGATTTTTTTTTAGATAGGTGGACGGAAGGGGATCATGAACGCATGCCTAAATGGGAAAATATTGAATGATTCGGACAAAACTCACTATGCGGGGCTTGGGAGCTCGAAACTGATGTCTTTTTTTTCCACGGGCGGCTAACTTTAAGGAGGACATACAGCTTTCGATGCTGAAAAATAGGTAAAGTTAATTATTTTTTTCTCAGCAATGAATTGCTCTGTAGCCTTGTAATCTGATATGCTCTATATTGACTAGTTCTACAATTGCATACTATTTTAGAATTAATTTTACTAAGTTATTACAGTAATGAGTAATTTTATCATTACAAAATGGCAGCCAAATTTTGTGCAGTGAAGTGCCGTTTCCCTGATAATAATTTTCATAAATAACAATATTTATGAGTGATTCTTTTTTCTATCTATTTGTAAATATCGTATGAACAACATAATCTAGAATCTTTGGATTATATGCAATATAAATATATAAAAAAATAATTCATCACGGGTTATCTTTTTTTGCCAAATTTTTACATCAGAAATATTTTTTAAAAACAAACTATTAAAGTTACATTAATGATTCTGGATAGTGTTTACTTCTATGGAATATACTTGCATACATAATTCACTGCTATATGTTAATAAATCTTTTAGTTATGAGGGTAACTGCACTTCAGTGCACAAAATTTTCCTGCCATTTTGTAACGATAATTACCTATAATTGTAATAGTTAATTTAATTCTGAAAATAGTAGGCTATGCAATTGTAGAACTAGTCAATACAAGATTACAAGGCTTACCTATTTTTCAGAATCGAAAGCTGTATGTCCACCCTTAATTGTAAAATTGCTCCTCGAAGCCGGGATTTTAGCTTTTTAATTAGGCTATCAGTCATTTTAATTGTTTATGCATGATTTGTGTAAGACACGATCAGAGTTTAGCATTGTACTTTCTATCCCTCTACACCGCTCTTCATCCTATTCATCTTCATTCTCTGTATCAGTAGTTCGTATGGAATTCCATCCCTCGCACAGTCAGAGGCTGTCGAACGCTTGGTGAATTTAAGAGAGAAGTCAGTACCTTAATTCTAAATAATGTACTTTAAATTTATATTAAGAATGTATCTAACTGTTAGTGTTTAGGCTTTAATGTTAATAGTAATTTTTTGTTTTTGTAATTAAGTTTCAAGTAATTGTATTAGGAGTGTAGTGTTTAAGTTAACATGTATTTTAATAGTATTTTAGTGTATTGTATTGGGGTTTTAAATAGTTAAATTATGTATGTGTTATATTGTGTTTGACTGATGGAGCGGAAGAGAAGGCCTAATGGCCTTAGCTCTGCCAGCTTAAATAAACAGAATAACAACAAGATTCACCGCTCCACAGCGAATCAGACTAAATTATCCGACACCAAGAATTCGACGGAAGACGATGACAATTAACAAACAAATCATAAATTCACAAATTCTGGACACTTCCTTAAACAATGAGATATGTAAAAAAAAATCCTACAAATAATCTAGAATAAATATATAATGACTCGGAAACAATGGTTGAGACATTTTTACAGACTATTCCACTCATAGGCCGCATGTCTGATATTGACCAATAACGTTTAGCAATTCCTCGGGTATTGACCAACCACAGTCGTGTATCTTACAATATTCTTGTAGGAATCGCGAGGAAGCCGTTTTATCAGATAAAACGACAGATCGTTACTGAACCGTAACAGTATCGCTATGCAGTGATTACTAGAATACGTCATCCATTGTCGGCGCTAAATTGAAAACAAAAATGCCAAGCTCAAGGTTTGGCAATGCATCTGTTGAAGAAAAGGAAGCTAAACCGCATAATACTGAAATAAATATAAAATGCATGTATGGATTCAGTTACAGAAGTTCTGTGAAGATCGCAAGTATAATTGAATTGACTGGGGAATCTCAAACGCAGCAGATTGGGCCATCAATATGAGAAGAAAACCAATGCACAATTACACGAGAACTCTAACTCACTTCACGCTTTTCAAAGCATTAAATCATTCAAATGATGATTCACTTCACGCTTTTCAAAGCATTAAATCATTCAAATGATGATTCACTTCACGCTTTTCAAAGCATTAAATCATTCAAATGATGATTCGAATACTTTTTGTGCGAATCTTGATAACTCGAGAACATTCAAGAATAAAATAATTCCGATTTTTTCATTCGAGAACTCCCATCACTAATTCTAACCTTCTAGTTTGGATCACTTTTACTGTAGGATGTTGTGATATTAATTATAATATCACAAGAAGTCCTTATACATGAGATACCATAAGAGATACATGTCATTATTTGTTTGTATGTTGTGAGCAGCAGCGTCGCCAGGAATTTTATTAAGGGGGGGCAAAATCAATTTCGGACCTCAATTTCAAATGATTAGGCTAAACACATTAATATTCACTTAGTTAACTGGATCGTTATTTTGAACCCAAGCTGAATTCGACGAGGCTACAAAGTTTTTTAAGTTAACAGAATACGCTCTTTTGAGCAATGGCCTTGGTGAGATATTATTATACATATATATTATAGTTGTAATTAGTTAATACTTGCTCAACTCATTATAAAGTAATTCTATTTTTTTTATTCTCCATGCGGTTGACAAAGAGTACCACAAATAAATGAATCCATAAGGGAAACCAGAGGGGGGCAGTTGCCCCCCCCCTTGCCCCCCCCTGCCGACGCCCATGGCTTGTGATTTACGAGAGTCATCCAGAAAGGAAGTTTCGATAGCCGATAAAGAAAACAAAAACATTAAAAAGTAAGAAATATGTATTGCAAAATTTATGGAGATTCATTGGCTACCTCTCTACATAGACGGCACCGTTATCGAGGCATTTATCTTAGCGGTATATCAACAATTGTATGCCCGTGTCGTATGCCGCCAGCGGTACGCAGAGAAAGGTGATAAGCAGGCTTTAAAACTTAGTGCCCGAACCCACAGAGGGAGTTGATTCCGGTTACCAACAACCTGAGTATAGGGGTGGAGGGTGATTGCGTAGGCTGATAAGACAGTCATTGATAGTAGTACCAAGAAGTGAATGCGCTCATAGTACGGTGCCTCTCAAATTGGTCAACAGTGTACCTTGTCATCGTGCATGTTTAAATTTGTAATACGTATTCGGCATGCCGAAAGTAAAGTGTTCTAAAACGCAAACATATATTGAAACATTTGGGAGGGACTATTATACACAAACAGGAGAAAGTATAGTTTTGCATGCTTGTAATGTGAGTTTAGATAATGAGAAATTATTTTGTGGTCTTCCTATATCTGTATTCCGGTTTGTATTCCACTATCACGTGAACTAGCATATGGTAGCTAGGGCATACGCCGAGCAAAGTCTGTACAGTACAGTTGCTGTTAACATATTCGATCGGACACTAAGTTTTAAAGCCTGGTGATAAGTAGGGTTCGGATTCTAATGACATGTCATCTTTTTATTGATGCTGCATAGACATTGCCAACTTGTGGATAGATCCTAATCATGGCCTCTAGATTACAGAAATGCATTTTTATTTGGTCATTTTTGTCATTTTATCAAATTTTATATTTTTAGGGCATTTATTTCAATTTTAGGTCATTATTTTGTCATTTTCGTGTCATTTGCTTCCTTTTTTAGTCATTTTCATGTTGTTTCATTGAGTGTATTAACTTTTTTTCGTCGCTAGCGGTGCTATCTTAGAAGTGTTGTTTGTTTAATGCAAGAAGGAAAAATTCGGCGTCTCAGTCGGAAGTGAGAATTAAACAAACGCCAAAATTTTGTATTATATTACTATTGTTATTAGATTGACTTTGCACCAGAGTCTGCCACCTGCTTGGATTTGAGAGTGCGAACTACTGTTTACTCTCAATAACAATATAATCCGACAGACCACGAAAGGATGTGCCGAATTTTGACTCACCAGTGCCTCAGTACCAGTAAAAATTTCCGTGAGAAAATAACATTCACGACATTACAGTTTTTTACAGTTTTTACAATTATGTACAAACTAGTCTATAACATTGTGTGTATGATAATATTTTTTTATAAATAAAATATCAGTGTTTAGGTAATTTTTTATAATTAATAAGTCATTTTCTTTAAAATTTAGGGTCATTTTATAGGTCATTTTTCAAACAATTTTAGGTCATCAGAACCCGGGCCCTGGTGATGAGTTTCTCGAAAATGTTGTCTTTGTGGATAAAACGTGGGTGAAAAACCTGAAGATGGCAATCCAAAACAAGAGACGTGGAATGCTGACAAGAGGTATTATACTTTTGCATGACATACAGCCTCATACAGCCAACGCCACACGGAATCAGTTGCTTCAGTTTGGATGGGAGATTTTCGACAATCCACCCTACAGCCCGACCTCATTCCAAGTGACTTTCATCTCTTCTGTCTCATGAAGCGATTTCTGGCAGAAAAACGTTTCCACAACGATGCTGAGGTACAGACAGCAATAATTTCATGGCTCCAGACGTTGGCGGCAGAGTCCTATGACATGGGCATACAGTAGTTGGTACACCGCTAAGATAAATGCCTCAATAACAATGGCGAGTATTTAAAGAAGTAGCCAGTGAATCTCTGTAAATATTGAAATAAATATTTTTTGCTTATTGAAGTTTTTGTTTTCATTATCGGCGATCGGAACTTACTTTCTGGATGACCTTCGTATGATTCTAGAGCATGGGTGCGCATCTGTGACACATTGTGTCACTGTGCGGTAGGGGAATTTCTCCCACTGCAGTCGCCCTTGACGTCAGCATAAAGCAGTTTCGATGTGACACTGAACATGAAGAACAGGTTTCATACGTCACAGCAGGATGGAGGAATAAAACGTTTCCCCTCGGTCGCTCAGGTATGTTCTAGAGGGATCAAATAACCTGTATTTAAAATAAAATCAATTTTTGTTTGTATTATTTTTTTAAAATTGAGCTCATTTCGTGTGTTTTAATGCGCGTTCTTTTGAGGTTAAAACGCCTAAAGAAGCCCTCTTCCCTACACGTCGTCACTTGCCATCTATTGCAAAATAAGAGAACGTACCAAACAGCAGATCGCTGAGATACAGTCGTTTTATTTGGTCATTTACGAAGTATTCTAAAATTTAAAAGCTAGACATTTAGTTATGCCGAACAAAACGGTCGTATGCTACTCACCTATAATGCTAATTTTTTGCGCTCGTTCCATAAACATACTCGCATCTTAATGACTGCCATTACAGGCTCGTTGCATAATAGCCTATATTTTTAAGTATTCTGTCGATTTAAGGTTCGAACAGCACAGCACACACCCGCTATGACTGCCACAGGCTTGATACTCCCTCCAGTGCGCGGCAAACGCATCGCGGAGGAAAGCATAACTGATCGCACTGTATAGCATAATAAACATCAGATTTAGATGTATTCTCCGGGCCTGTATTACCACCTGCCTACAATTCATCCCGAAACGTGACTTCCAGATAGCTTAACTGGAAGATGTCTTGTAATACCACCGCGGAACTTCTATCGGGAAGAACGCAGTAAAATTTTGTAAAATGATCCTTAACTCGTTGAGCGAAGAGGTGTGCTTGTTGTAGTTCGGTAGGCCAACGTTAGGTGCGGCAACTCGAATATGTATTTGAACAAATAAAATTACATAAGAACATATAATTTTAAGTGCATGGATCGATTTGTACAATTCTATTTCATTGAAATGTGAGCCTAAAACGGCATTATTGATTAAGTTAAATATTCCAGCATCAATTCTGATATTCAGGTGGCTACAGAGCTGCGGAGTGTTGCCATCTTGTTTCCACCAAGCTTCCCTAACTGGCAGTTGGTAGTTTATCAGCCACTCCACCCTCCTGCTAGCTTATCTCGGAGTTGTCTTTCCAGACAGTTTTCGTCAGGGGACCATAGTACGCAATTCTTGATCAATTTCCAGATAAGTTCTCTATCTGGCAGATAAATATGGTATCAGGTGGTCGTCGTACAGGCCCCAAATATTCTATAGTTGTGCAAACATCTGAAGCGATGTCGATAGGGTCTAGAGGAAGATTTAGAATGGGAGTGGGTACTTCGGATGAAATTTTTGCTTCAAATGACGTCTTGCTGAAAACAGGGGTTTGATTCCCACACACGAAGAACATAAATGAAGTATGGGGAAGTAAGATTTTGAAAAAATCGTATAATTTTACTAAATACTGTCTCTCAGAATGTAGAGGGCACTTGTTGGTATTATGGGATATTTTTAAAGGGGGAATACAGCTTTCGGTGAAATTCATAGGTGAGAAATAGGTAAATTTAATTACTTTTTCCTCAGAAATGAATTGCTCTACAATTTTGCAATCTGACATACTCGTTATTGACTACTTCTACAGTTGCATATTATTTTCAGAATTAATCTGTTTCAGTTATGGGTAATTATCGAGGGTTGACGAGTTTATCGATAATTTATCTGATAAAACTCATCAACTCGAGTTGGATTTATTAATACTATTCCATGAATAAAAATGTAACGGATTATACAAATAATAATTACTTTCATGCGTTGTTGTATAAAAACAAAACAGCTCCGAGATCACGGCATACTATGAATCAACCATTCATGAATCGATTCGAGTTACCATGTCCATGTTGTGACCAGTGCTACCAATTGTGCATATAAGACATATTTAACTTCATTCAGGTCATTCAGGTAAGCTAACAGCGGAACAGAATTAAAGCACACGAACTGGCTTGCTCTGAATTTAAATCGTGTTTTTAATCGATGTTCATTTATATTATTTCAATTTCCAAATATGTTATGTTGTATAAAATAATCTGTTTTCGTGCTGATTAATGGAAACACATGACGTACATGACACTGCACTCTGATGCTTTCATGTCCAGTAACGAGCAGATGGTTTTACCCGATAAAATGCCATCCTCACGATTCCTACAAGAATATTGTAGGCTAAGATAAACGGCCGTGATTGGTCTATATCAGAGGAATTTACTAAACATTATTGGTTAATACCAAACACAGTATCAATATCAAGGGCTTATGAGTGGAATAGTCGTTACAAAATGGCAGCCACGTTTCGTGCACTAAAATGCCGTTTCCGTGATAATTACCACAAATGGCAATATTTTTGAGTGATTCTTTTTTATATCTATTTGCTAACATCATATGAACAACGTAATCTACAATCCTTGAAATATCTACAGTATAAGTATTTAAAACAAATTAATTTTCTAAAATGTTCTTTTTCATTAATAAATAGACTATATGTATACAAATGTATTTAAATATCAACTATTAATGTTAAATGAATTATTGTAGGTAGTGTTCTTCGTATGATATTAACAAATACACAGAAGAATATTCACTCAGAAATAGGCCTAGGCTTATTGATATTTGTGGAAGTTATCAAGGAAACGTCATTTCAGTGCCATGAAACGTGGCTGCAATTTTGAAACGATAATTACCCGTAACTGTAACAGTTTGATTAATTTTGAAAATAGTAATTGCAGGGGTAGTGAATAAAGAGTATGTCAGATTTCAAGATTGTAGAGCAATTAATTGCTGAGGGAAAACATTAAATTCACCTTTCTCTTACCTATGAATTTCAGCAAAACATCCATTTCATAATTACGGGTGGGACATTCTAGCAAATTATACAAACTATTTTTTAGGGATGGGTCCTCGATACTTTCGATACCTCGATACTCTCGATACTTGCATGGTATCGGCATCGAACGATACTTCAGAAAACTCGCTCGATACTTTTTCGATACTTTTGTAATTCAGCAATTCTGCAATTAAGTGAGAATGGTAGTATTTTTAAACAAAAACTTGTAAGTGGACTGTTTAAAAAACTAATTTTAGTTTTAATGTAGAGTTTAAAAATAATTATAGGCTACTGATGATATTAAATTTTGTCTCATTAAATATGCAGACATAAATTTAGTTTGTATTACACAGTTCTCTCAAATTTTAATTTTTAATGTACCTATTTATTGAAACTGGAAATGTTGAAGGTATCGAGTATCGAAGTATCGAGTATCGAGGAAAACATCATGTATCGGTATCGAGTATCGAGTATCGAGAAAATCTGGTATCGACCCATCCCTACTATTTTTGTTTATTACATATCATAAATAATAAACTAGAATTGGTTCTTCACATTCTGGAAAATTTACAATGCCTTCTCCTCCACACTACATGCAAAGCATTATTTAAAATTTATTTTAAATATTTTAAATTTGTTTTTCAAAATCTATTACTGGTGGGACATAATTTGGGCACTGATTTTAATGATGCAAAACAAAAGTTCATTTGCCGTTCTGCTATTACTGTTAGGGCCTTAATGTTGTTATTAATGAAGGTGTGAGGGAATAGTTACAAATTATAAACTGTTTCCAGGTTGTCAGAACATTTATTTAACTCATTAATAATAATTTAACAAAACTATCACCATTACGGGTGGGACAAAAAGTCACCGCATGTTGTTTTACATAGTTTTACAAATTTTTTTAAGTTAATCTTATACCAAATTGTACCTTAAGATGTATATTTTCTCAAATAAAAATGGACATAGCTGATTACTCTTGACTGCTTGGTATTAAAGAGTATTATATTCATGCTAAAAATAACAAAATAAAAAAGTAACTCAACGCAATAAATAAGTAAATTGACAGATTTTACACATGAAACCACTTCAGATGCACCTAAGTCCTTAATATTCAGTGAATTTGAGGTTTTAAACTTATATTTGACCACCCAATTACAATAATTTTATAACTTCTCTCTTTGAAGGAAAAATTCCCATATTTTATGAAATGGCTGAAAGGACCCCCTTAAGAGATTCTGTATAATAACTACGAAGATCATTTGTTTCTAAACATAAAGAAGTTAGCAGTTTTATCTGCTTCCTTAAATAAAAGACGATCTCTTCATGTTTACTAGATCACTTAGTTGGCCATCCCTGTTATAATGAGTAGGAAGTGAAACTAAATACAGACGATGCATCGAGATCCAGTTAATATTTCACTCTAGATAACTGAACAGTTGACGGATGGGCTTAGGGCTTTCAGGACACAAAGGGATAACCGGAGGATTTGGAGAAGTACAATACTAAGAAAACTTCTTTGAACTCATGAAAAATTGATAAGACAAGGAGAAAAGAACACCATTCAGACTTCAGAAGACAAATGGTGGGTTTCTTTGTCTCTGTATCATTAATTTCCCTTTCTGAGGTAAAATTTTCTCTTATCTAGGCAGGAATAAGAAAAATAAAACTCATTAATCACAATATAACGAGGCATAAGCTCGTCAGATACACACAGAATTGTATTATTCATGCCAGACTCGGTTTAATGTTATTGTCTCCAAACAAAATCTCTCTACACATATATGATTGTCAAACATATCCTAAGGAAATTGTAATGTTTCAATTTATTTTAAACATTTACATGCACTTTATTTTCTTTGTCCATCTAAACTAGATATACATGTAAAATCACCTACAGCTTATAAGTTATGGGAAGAGGCATGAGAAAGAAAATCTTATGTGAAGCACTCACATAGCTTTCTCTGCCCTAATCATTAGAAATACGAGGATGGATCGAAAAGTAACGCACAATAATTTTTTTACAAAAAGTTTAATATGTACATTTATAAACAAATGCACACATGTAGAGAAAAATCACATTAACTGAAAATTATAAAGATAATCAGAAAAAAAGAAGGGGAAAAAACAAACCTCTTGGATAATCATTATTAAAAAAAAATCCCTTTAGGCAGGCCTACAGGCTGAGGTAGATTTCAAAGTGCTTTTGGTTTAATTTATTATCGCTGCGCAGCACTCTTCTTTTTTAGCCTTGGCATGGCAAACCCGCAGTAATAAGAACTGAATTCGGTAAAGAGGAAGAGCCTACAATCATTTGTTTTGACAACAAGAATAGAATATAATATTCTGGGAGGCCGTGCGCAAGATCAGCAATGAATAAAATTAGCAAAGCCGCTAAACAAGACAAAATCATGATATTATAATAATTCTTTTCAGTGTTATTATTTTCAAACATTAAAATCTCGCGTCATGTGAGAGCTATCAAGAAACTATTTATTGATTTGTAGAGTACTCATCAAGAGCTTTTCAACGATACCCCACAAGTCGTGGTTTCAAAAGTTTCGAATTTTCATCCCCCACCCCCACCCTCACTCGAACCCCCGAATCGTTGGTGTCACTGTGAACTCCATAGGGAGTACTCTAATTTATTCAAACAAAGTTTCCCTCTATACTTCATAGGGGCCGAGATATGAATTTTTAAAAATTTCAACCCCCTCCCTCGACCACCCCCTTGGGCCAATTTTGCTCATTAACGAACTTGTCCGAACTATTGGGCCTAGAAATGACATAATAAAAATTTGGTTCAAATATCTTCAAAATTACGGCCGCTAGCGTGTAAAGATATATATATATATATATATATATATGTATATAAATATCACAATTTTTTTTTGAACGGGCGGTGGTTTCGTCCGTAGGGGAGCATGAAGCGTAAAGATATGAAAGAATTTTTCGAAAATCATGACATGGTATCCATTGCAATAGGTAGATTTTTCTTCGAAATCTACCTAAACGTTTATTGAAATTATATTATTGAGTACAGATGTTTGTGGACTATCGTTAAAGATTCAGGCAAGATTTGTAGAGAAAGGTCCACTAAGCGCCTGAAGATACCCACTGAAAATTGCGTAGCAATACCTCGAGCACCAAAGAGCAGGCCAATGACTTCCCATTGATGGACGTTATGTTTGTCAGCAAAATATCCACAACAAGGTTCTTAGTGTTGTTGTTTTCCTGTATTCACTTCAGCAGATTACTTATCTCATTTTTCAAATCTTATTGTTGGATCGATGACGTATTCTTTGTTGTTTGGTTTATCGATGACTACAATATCAGCTCTTTTTGTAGACCCAGTGCTGGAGATACAGTGGACCTCTTCAAAGACTTTTTTCCTAAGATGAAGTGAGTTTTTCTCAAATTTAAAACAATATCTGACATGTGCAATACTTTTTCTGAAAGTGAAATTTGTTTTCTGACACTGGAAATATTTTTCCTAATTTGTAATTAAAGTGTAAAAATGAAAGTAGTCTTCCTGAAATTTAAGCTATTTTTTTCTGATATTTAATTTACTTTTCCCCGAAACATGTTACTAATATCCACAATTTTAGTTGGAATGTAATGGATACAAGTGTCATTCATTTAATTAAGTAAACCATCTGATGTAGACGAATAATTTTAATTATATAGCTGGCAGAATATCAAGACAACGATCCATAGAAAAACACTGGATTCACGACATTCATGATTTAAATTATTACATTCATATCTTGAAATAAGTTTTACGAGGGTACATCCTCACATAACTCTTCGTGAAACAGTTACTGTGAAAAAAGAGATTGAAAAGATAAATGTAGGCATACAATTTTCAGTATTTGGAAAACCTCAATTAACTATGTATTAAAAAACCACACCAATATAAAAGAGTATGAAATCATGAATGGCTTGATGGTAAAATGAAAGGATGATGCACGAAAAAAAAAAAAAAAACAATTTGATTGTTATTCAGAATAGTTTCTATTATATCTTTATTTTTTGGTATACAATTTAGGTGTCCAAATACATGAGGAGCGTTGATTCAAAACGCGTTTAGTCCACAAATAATGATTTTTCAGGAATGACGAAAAACCCGTTTGTGGCCAAACTGTCAAACGAATTTGTATTATTTTTTTTTTTTTTCTGATCAGAATCAGTAATTAATGTATAGTTAAATGTATTGGGTGTGTCATCATTCTTTTCATTTACAACTTTTATTGATAAAGTTTCGAAAGAAACGGACTTGACGCGTTTTGACCCAACACTATAATAATAATAATAATTTTATAAGATGGAAAATAGTATTTTATTTAAGAATTACAATCACATCTGATCGTACTAATACAAAGTGAACTGTTGCCAAAGAACCAAATTGTAAAAATTTAAACAATTTCTGGTTTTTAAGCATGTTAAATCATGGACAATCCATGCTCCACTTCTTTTATTATTGACCGCTAATGACATCTATTTCGGCGTCCGGTGAATTCCACTTTCATTATAACACCTGCAACAATAGATGTCGTAAAGTTTAACGCACCACCTGTTTCGCACGTGATCGGGTCTAAAATGTGGACTCAATGTAATTTGCACCGAACCAAGTTCTGGACTGAACGCGTTTTGCATCGAACCCCATATTTCAGGCTGAATTTTAACGGGGAAAATTTGCGATTTGAAGCAAAAAACATTAGTTAGTATCATGCAGAACACCTCAGAGCATGGGTGAGTAACTGAGGGGAAACGTTTTAGTCCCCATCCCTTGCTGTGACGTAAGAAACCTGTTCTTCATGTTCAGTGTCACGTCGAAACTGCTTTATGCTGACGTCAAGGGCGACTGTAGTGGGAGAAGTTCTCCTACCGCACAGTGACTCGATGTGCCACAGATGCTCACCCATGCCTCAGAGAATGCGAATCCGCAGAAAAACTACATTACGATTGGAGGTGGACTTAATGCGTTTTGAACCGACACTCCTCACATTAATTCTACATCAACAGCTATTTTGGTTGTATCCCCGAGTCAGGCTGTTAGCCCAAGGTGTTAACGTATCCCTAACTTTTCTTCGATTGTTTGTGAAGATTGTTTTGCCATGATCAGAGTTTATACCTTGTATCTCGAGATTAAATTTTAAATTCTCGCAATGAATCAGGTCGTTAGATATTTAAATTAATAAGTCTGCAATCAGAGAACATACCTGCCTATGTTATGTTCTAAAACGATTTTTTATGCTTTAAGAAATGTCCGACATGTGACTATGCAAGTAGTAAGTAGTTGTACACGATACTGTTCTGTGTCTTTGCAACTTTATCTTCTCTGTTACACAGAAACTTCCGAGTTAATGCCATGGAAGTTTTCTCCAGTGTATAGCAAAAGTTTCAAACATAATCTCTTCTTCTTCTCTTTTTATCCATTACCATGTCTCGAAAGAATAGGATTCAACTGTTTCTTCTGTATTTACTTGTATGTTGTTTAGACAGGAGCACGTTTACAAGGCGGTGTATTTTATTCTAAAGATTCCAGTTGTTCCAATTCCTTCTTTTGATATCTGTAGCAAACAGTTTGATATGTGCATCCAAAAACCAAGACTTCAATTGTTTTATTCCCCTTTTACAATCGCATATACACGTTCATGACTACATTGTACTATCACATACAGGGTGTTAATGAATAACACCGAAATATTTTACATGTGTATAGAGGGAACACAGACATAGGCGTACCAAGGGGGGGGTTGAGGGTTTGAACCCCCCCATTGATTAAAAAAAGGAAAATTGTATAATCTTTTTAAGTCTGCCCATAAATTACTTAATACAAGTATAAAGCGTGGGAAGCTTAAAACTCGTTATTTTGCGTCTTAATTTTTAAAATTTTCTGGGGGAGGACCCCCGGAAGCTTAAAACTCGTTATTTTGCATCTTAATTTTAAAATTTTCCGGGGGAGGACCCCCGGACCCCCCTCTCCCTGGGGGGTATTCCATACCCCCAGACCCCGCGGATGTTATAACCCCCCCCCATATGGTCGGCCTGGTTACGCCTATGAACACAGACAAGCAACTTTTATTAGGAGATTTTTGATCTATGGTGTAAAATTTGTATGCTTCAGGGCATTAAAGTCATTACAATTTGGTGCTCGTAAATCAATAATGAAGCTAAATAGGATTAAACTTTCCATTAAATTGACTTCATGCATTCTTAGTGATCGATAAAAACCTGATTCTTGATCATTCATGAGCTATAATAATTTAGTGTTTCCATATTCTGCAAAATTTACAGACTAATAACATGACTAGCCGCCACTGCATTAGTTTTTTTTATTGATAATTCCGGTGATAACGACAAGATTCCTTTGTTTTTCACTTTTTCAAATGTTAGAAGTCAGTGGCGGGCACGCTCTGGGAAATTTTATGCGGTAACAGGAAAAATTGAGTCCATAGAACAAAAATCTCCTAATAAAAGTTGCTTCTCTATGTCCCCTCTATACACAGGTAAAATATTTCGGTATTATTCATTAACACCCTGTATACAAGTATACATGACTACATTGTACTATCGCATATACACGTTCAGACTAGTCACACACAGAATGACAGAAAAGATGTCAGCACTAGCGTATCAGCGGTAAGTTTAAATTTAAACTTAATTATTATTAACTACAACATTTAAAGAATAAAAACAGATAAGTACGTGTACACAAACATATTAATTCATTCTTAGTAATGGTTATAAATATTCAGTTAAAGTGTAAATATGTTGTGACCACAGCAGTAACTAACCCAAATACAATATTTTGTTTACGTACGATTTTCCGTTACAAGAGGCCGTATTGGAAAGAGCGCGTACTCACAGTGGCTTATAACTACCCTTCAGAGAATTTGTTAAAAAAAATGTTTCAAATAAAAGTTTTAGCTCTTAGTATAAGCAACCCATGTGCAAAATTTAAAGAAAATCATTAGAGCCATTTTCGAGAAAATCGCTAAAAACAAAAATTTCTTCATGTAAAGTCCCCTTAAAAGTAAGATAAACTTTTTGCAAATCTTCCGCTCACATCTTCAAAAGGTACCTGACCAAAATACGAAATTTTGTTTTCATACGATTTTCCGTTTTGGAGCTAGCCTGTTCACAGACATCAACACAGACAGACACACACACATAGACACGCAGACATATTTCCTTGAAACGTGTATAACTTATATGTTAAAAACTCAACTTTGCATTTGGGGGTCGAAAACAATACTTCCTCTACCTATAGTACCTAAGGTATAGGCAGAGGAAGTAAAAATGAACAACGGATTAACATAACCCAACGTTCGTGTATATTATAATAGAATTAAATTTGTTCCCCTCTCGGACGTTATTTCCATGTAGGCCAAAATCTTTAACACATGTATTCTCTTTTCATTACAAGCTGACTGAATTAATATTGAAAGTACAGAATCTAGTATTTACCACTGAATGAAATGCTTCCGTTTTATGAAATGAAATGAGATGTTTAGCCTAAAATGTCTCCTCAAAGAGGGTAAGCTCGAATACACCTACACGTGGTGAGCTATTCCACGTGAGGGATATTGACTTACTAGAATTACGATCAAATTTAATCATTTAAACAGTCCATTTTAAACTTTCATTTGTTTGGTGCCATGAAGAAATTCCTGGCCGGTAAAGTTTTTCGTCAGATGCAGAAGTGAAAACAGAAGTCCGCAGATGGCTATACTCCAACCAAACGGACTTCTATGAAAAAAGTATTTTGAAAGTGGTATCACGTTGGGAGAAATGTCTTGAGAAACTTGGCGACTATATAGAAAAATAGACAAAAGATGTCTCTTCATGTGTGCATTTATTTGTAATTGAACCTAATAAACTTTCTGTAAAAACAATTATTGAGCGTTACTTTTCGATCCACCCTCATACATAATAATTTAAAATCTTAAGCAATTTCATGGTTCTATTTTCGGTTTATATAAATCTACGTAAAAATTTAAAATTCAAAGGAAAGAAATACATATATGGCATTAAAAATGTTTCTACCCACAAAATAGTGAAAATCTGGTTATGTATCTATCATGATTTTTTACATTAATGGTAACATACATATTATTTCTGGTGATTCTATTTTCGGTTTATATAAATCTACGTAAGAATTTAAAAAAAATAAACTAAATATTTGGCACTAAAATATTCTTCCATGTACAAAATAGTGAAAAACTGGTTATGTAGCTCTTATAGTTCTGAAGTAATCAGGTTACAAGTTTATAGTCAGAAGTTTCAAGAAAATAATTTTTTACACAATTTTATAAACAATTACAAAACATTTTCTTGTGAAATGTCTTAATATGTTATACTACCATGTGCCCGCTGTTTCGCCCGCGAAAATTATTTCAAAAATTAAAAATTAAGAGCATAATACTTAAATCGTTATATTTATTAACACCTAAATCACGTGGACAACATACCACGATTACATAGCGTCGCCTGGTAAAAGCGACCTCAGATTCGAGTCTCTTGGCCCAGAAAACTCTTGTATAGTGAGTTTCGTCCAAATAAAGCAATGTTTGACCATATTTAGGGCTTACAACATTCAAGAGATCGCGAAAGTTTTATTTCCAAGGTATGACAAAAATAGCCAAAGCCAACTGTAATTGATTTGACATTGAAATGTATAACTGAAAACTGTTGCTTCGAAAACGCAAAAAAAAAAAAAGCACTTTTTTGCCCGTTTTTCACACATAACTCACGAACGAAAGGAAAATTAAAATTCCGGCTTCGAGGTACATTTTCCGACCCTTCAGTCCACCTATGTTTAAAATGTCAGATCTCTGCGTTGAGTAGATTTCGCTGGGCATCGCGGAGAGACAGACAGACAGACAGAAGGAAAGACAACACTTCCTTGTATTAATATAGATAGATAATATAGCTGGAGTCATAAAGTATATGTCAAAACTGTAAAGGTAGGTAGAAAGGACCTAAATAAGCATATTTCGTATAGGAATGTGTGTGCGGTAATGACACATTAAAGCACTAGTTTGTAAAGCAGTATGAATCACAGGAAACTGAAAAGACAAGTAAAGACAAAAGAAAACAAACATTTATTAACAGTTTACAAGAGGTGCTCGAAAGGGTTTGAATATGACCCTAAAAAAATCCAAGCCGCTTAAATCAGGAGAACGCGGTGGCCAGGGAACGTCCTATCCAATGCTGGACAGCGTCCAGGTGATTTCTGATGTTTCGACACACACAATCCTATAAGAAATCTTTGTGTATCGAAACGTCAGGATTCACCTGGACGCTGTCTGCGGCCAGCATTGGATAGGACGGGGCGTTCCAGTTCCCTGGCCACCGCGTTCTCCTGATTTAACCTGCTAGAATTTTTTTCTTTTGGGGTCATATTAAAAGCCTTTCGAGCACCTCTTGTAAACTGTCCATAAAGTTATGTTTTCTTTTGTCTTTACTTGTCTTTTCAGTTTCCTGTAATTCATAACTGCTTTACAAGCTAGCGCTTTGATGTGTCATTTCCTATACGAAATATGCTTATTTAGGTCCCCTCTACCTATCTTTACAGTTTTTACGCATAGTTAAGGACCACCCTGTATATATATAAACAGAGTGCTTTGATGTTTAAAAATAAAATTGTCATACTTGGAAGTGTGGAAGTGAATCCCTGGTTCATGAAAGCAAAGCATTTCTAATGAACTAGATATGCAAGGGCAGTAATAACTTGCTTTGATACTGAACTTTTCGTAACTAGTCAGTAAAGTTGCCTTGACGTTAGAGGATCGATGCAGACTGGAAGGGCGTGGCTACGTACTTGAGCACTTCAACTGTGTGACGATTGCTGTCAAGAATATTAATGTACATCTATCATAAACAAGCCCTTCTTGCACTGAGATGGAGACGGTATATTTTGTGTTTCACAACAAAGAGCACACAAACACTTTGATTGAGATAATTATGCGTTGATAACGGATAATTATATGTATTCAGACTGTCTCTTCATTTGTGTCTTCATTCAAATGAAAGCTACAATTTCCCGGCTTGAATGCTCGAAAGGAGACCCTACAAAGACAGGCACTCAAATCTAATTGAATTTGCTTGGATAGTTAATGCCTATCTTAAGGGCAATTGTAACCGGTAATTAAGAAGTATTATGTTTAAATTATGAACACAAATGTAACTAAGAGAAAATGAAGGTAGTAAATTAAAGCGAAATACTGTTTTAAAGGCAAATATTTTCAACAATTCTGAAGTCGATCTTATGGGAGTCACTTGATACAAACGCATCTAACAGAAGTTAGGGTATACGTCAAGTCTGGAGGAATGAATGCAGAAAGCACAACCTCAATGGACTTATTCCAATCTTGATACAGATACGGAGAATAATATGTGAGGCCTTGCCTAAAATATTAACTAAATAGTATATATGAAAAGCGAGTACACATTCTCCTCCCACAAATTTAACAGAAAATATACGTTAAATTGTTGCTAGGTCTATATTAATTTTGAAATATTAATTAAATGGTAAATCACAACATAGCCTGCGATTAACAATGCCTTTATTAAGTGCCAATATGGTACTTTATAAGATTCTGTGGGGGACGGGAAAATGTCTGTCCGTCTGTCTGTCTGTGTGCCAGTACGCGCTATAACTCAAATACGCTTTATAGGATTTTCATGAAACTTGGTATACACATTTATGACGTCGATGGGAAGAGCCCTTTAGATATTGAAACAAATCGATTCACCGGTACCTGAGTAATGCCTAATTTAGTGCCTATTTTAATAGTATTATATTAGAAAGGCGCCATAACTCAAATACCCTTTATCGGATTTTCATGAAACTTGGTATACACACTTATGACGTCCATGAGAGGAAACCTATTGAATTTGAATCTATTCAATTGATCAGTAACGGAGTAAAACCCAATTTAGTGTCTATTTTAAAGGCGCGATAACTCAAATACACTTTATCGGATTTTACGAAACTTGGTATATGCATTTATAATGTCTATGGAAAGACATCTATTGATATTGGATAAAATCGGTTGACCGGTATCGGAGGAATGCCCAATTTACTGCCTATTTTGTGGTAATACATTACAAAGAATTTAACAAATGCAAATCTGTTATCCTGACAACATATCGTTGTACACTGCTCATATATGGCTTTGGAATTAGCAATAGTTAGTCATGACACATCCCTTCACATTTGATTAATTATCAAACTGGTCAGATGTTTATTTCATTCATCAAGTTGAATACTGTTATATACAGAAGATATATTACTCTTAAATAGTTAGGCCTACATACATTAAGTGGAGTTCTTCGTCAGTGTACTTTGTGAAATGTTGACATATTTTAAGAATGTCAGTGTATACGAGTTTGAATTAAGGTTAAGTATCAAACTTTAGACCTATGTTCTTCCGTAAGTCCTGCTTAATGAATCGATCTGCAGCTTAACCCGGAAATCGATAACAAAAAATAACTTATTTTCTGCATATCATAAGTGCAATTATCACTGATGATACAAAAGCATTCTGGCACTTTGTTGCATCAGTTTACCTGATTTTATTATTAATTGCAAATATGAAAACAAATGGCAAAATACGCAGCGCGATAGATTTAGGCAGTACGCGGAAAAGTTTCACGTACCCTGTGGCTGCGTTTGTGGTACAACTTCCCCTAGTTTCCCCTGCATTTTCACGCTTCACGTCATGACTTGGAGTAAGCGAACTCCTAACAGGTGTGTGTGTGTGTGTAGGCATGGAAATGGGACTTAGCGCCTTCAAAGCCTTCAGGTAATTTCTACGGAAAACATGTTTTAGACAAACTTCGTGGCGGTGGATATAGATAATTACTATTCAAAATAAAATCAGGTAAACTCATACTAAGCATATGAGAAGGAATATGTGGATAGTGTTATTTGTCAAAAGTAACTGTACTGCAAATTTCAAAGCCGTATATGAACACTGTAAAATAATAGGCTATGTTGCCATGAGAACTTATTTGCATTTGATAAATTCTTTCTAATATATTACCATACAATAGGCACTAAATTGGGCATTACTCCGGTATCGGCCAACCGATTTGGTCCAATATCAATAGGCTTTTTCCCATGAACGTTATAAATGTGTATATCAAGTTTCATAAAAATCCGATAAAGCGTATTTGAGTTATCGCGCGTACAGACGGACATTTCCCGTCCCCCCACACAGTCTCATAAAGTAGGCTACCATTCTGGCACTCAGTAAAAAGAAAATCTACGGCCGAATCTCATGTTTTCTCCAAAATAGTTTAGAGTCGACTCAGACCTATATAGACAGAACAATACAGTAGGCATACTGAAGTTACTTTCATGAAAATCTCTGGGGATAAATGGCAGCAGATGCTGAGAGCTGCCATCTTGGCTTCTTACCATATTCCCAATCCTTCAGCAATCGGCAGGCTCATCTTTCAAAATTGCAATTGCTGTATAATGGTAGAGGTTATTTGTGTTTGTAGATAAGTGACATTTTACGGACCCCTAATTTTACATCCCATTTTTAAAAGTGGGCTATATGTAGGCCTATATTCTCACAGTCTTACTAATAATCCAGTTGTAACATTTATACCAGGAATATACACAGCTGAGGAGAAAAAGTGTACTAATAACCTTTTCATAAGGCTGAATGTGTGCAACCTTTACACAGCCTGGCCCCCTTGTATAAACTTGACGTAAATAATCAAGATGGCCGATATCCGTAACAGCCGGTCGTTTCGTAGATGTCTGAGATTGAATTTTGAGGCTACGCATATTCTGAGCTGCTTTTGCGGAATTATAAACATTGTTCCTTGTTTGCGGGACATATTTCCATGTTCAGCAGTCCCTTCATAGCCTGAGGCTAGTAACGTCACAACTAGAGTGACGTATTTGATGACGTTGGACGTACAAACCCGTTGTAAACTCGGCAGATACACCCCGATTATTGGTAATGCGGCTTATGCAGAACTTGCACGGTGAACAACCAAACAACCGTTCAACGCAGGTATAAGCAGCTTTTATTAGTAAGGCTGTTAATATTTGGGGTATTAATTATAGGTCATTATAACGAAATAAATCTAAATACATTTTTTAATTCGACGAAAACACAGTTATTGAATTGAAAGTAAACTATTGACAGTACAATTATATTTTGAACAAACATTAATATTTATTATCAATTTGATAAAATAATTAGGAATTACAGGCCTAACATCACATAGGTTTACCGGTATCAGACATTCGGGCACCTCCAACAATAAAACCCTTGTTAAGAGAGTGCCTGTAATAACAAATTCCGACAGTCTTATTTTTCAGGGTTTTGAATGAAAGAGGGAACCATAGACGTCAGTGCATCAGGGGTTTCAAACTGTGGTTCGTAACTGCAAAAGTAACCTGTATTTTCGAAGATTTTAAAACTTTGACATCTAGTGTCCATTTTATGTGAACATTTTTTACTTCTTTACTTGCGTTATGATATTTTTTTAATTATGTCTGCGGACTATAGGTTGAGAAACGCTGAGTTAAACAACTAACACCTTGGAAAGTCTTGAACCGTAGGAAATAGAGGAACAGCTATTTCCCTTATTTAGCCCTACTACGTTTAGGCTCCAGAGCCCAAATATATACAACATACTATTGTTCTAAAATACACCATATGCCAAAGTTGACGGGATTCAGGTCGGGTGATGCTGCAGGCCACTCTACAGACTGCCTTCTCCATGGGCGTACGGTGAAGTTTTGTATGGGAGAGCTTCAATGTAACTTATTGTTGTCGTCCCTGCTTCATGCCCCTGAGCATAATGTAACTTAATACACGTTTTGTAGTAAATAAATGGTTTTGTTGTGATTATTAGTACACTACAATAGCTAATTAAGTATCAAGTAAGCAAAATAACGCTTTAGCGGACGAATCTAGTATAGCGGCCGAGGCGTAAGCCGAGGCTGAAATACTGGATGAGTCAGATAAAGTTTTTCCGTGCGTGGTGCGTACAATATTTTTTAGTAAAAGTTTTGCAATTTTACTAATGAGCTCAGTTTTTGTGCCGGAATTTTGTCCCGCAGGAGTTCTTTTACATGCCAGTCAATATTCCGACATGGGCATGTCACATTTATGCTATCGACCTTATGAAAATAAAGTTTTATAATATCTAAAACTGGAAAATATATAATACTCATAAAAGATTATTAAAAATACTGCTAAATATGCAGCATAGTTTTTGAAACGGTTGTTCTTGAGGTTTCTTCCATTTTCAACGATTCCGCGTAAAGAAAGCAAAGATAATGGTGATTGTATCTATAGTCCCTGTTTATTAACTCCGCTTAAAAAATGAAAAACCCAAAATAAAAAATTAAAAAATCCATAACTCCAAAATTTAAAAATCAGAGATCAAAAATTTAAAAAGTCCAAAAATCCAAACTTTAAAAGTTCAAAAACTCAAAATTAAGAAAGTTTAAAAATCCAAAATTGAAAAAATATAAAAATCGATGTATCACTTTTGTCGCGTGGCGTTCCACGCACCCGATTTTATTATTATTATTATTATTATTATTATTATTATTATACCACGTGAAGAACCAAGCCACCTTTAAATACCTGACATGGATAGCATGAATGCCGTGATCAGACAACTGAGAATCTGCGCGTGGGATAGAAAGTGCATCTGCGCAGGACATTTATATATTCGGAGAGCTACAATAGCAGTTCGTTTCAGAGTTCTGGGAATGGGGCAACAACATTTCCTGGATGTTTTAAAATTTACTAAAAGGCCCTTTGTTATGAGAAAAGGAGATGAGTAGGGAGCGTTTTTAAGTGGAATGTTGTGAAATGGTCGCGCTATTTATCTGATGAATTTGATGAACTCAAGTACAAAGCTATCTTGGACAAGAGGATACAAAATTCGATATGTTGCGCATCAAGAGATGAGAGACTGGGGTAGAGTGTTTCCAGTAAAACCAGCCACAGAGAAACCAATTCCAAAAAATCCTTAAAGGAAAACACCTGATTTCTTTGTATCCATTCATTCCAACTTTTCGTCATGAGTTCTATCAGGATTTTCTCGTGATAATGACCCTGACACAATTGAGCCATGGCAATTCTGAGAAAATCTTCGGTATACAGTGTTTTTGTCATATTTGTACTTCCCAGGATGTCTTCTAACCTTGTAATGCATTCTTATAAGCTGATAATTTCAAATTAAAATTCTTACATAAAATTTAGCTGTTGTACCAAATGGCATAAGTCAGTATTCTTTCTTCTTCGTAATCACTTAAGGGGGACATACTGCTTTCGATGCTGGAAAATAGGTGAAGTTTCATTATTTTTTTCTCAGCAATGAATTATTCTGCAGCCTTGTAATCTGGTATTTCCTATATTGATTAGTTCTACAATTGCATACTATTTTCATAATTAATTTAACTATTACAGTTAAGGGGTAATCGTCATTACAAAATGGCAGCCAAATTTTGTTCACTGAAGTGCCGTTTCCCTGATAACTCAAACATTTATTAATATAGAGCAGTGAAATTTTGCATATAATATTTGATATTACTAAACAACACTGTCTAGAATCATTGATGTAACTTTAATAGTTTATTTTAAAAAAACATATTTCTGTTGTAAAAATTTATAAAAAAATTAAGAAGTGATAAATTATTTAAACGAAAATATTTATACTGCAGAAAATCCAAAGATTCTAGATTATGTTGTTCATATGATATTTACAAATAGATAGAAAAAAGAATCACGCAGAAATATTGGTATTTATGAAAATTATCAGGGAAACGGCACTTCATTGCACAGAATTTAGCTGCCATTTAGTAATGATAACTACCCATAACTGTAATAGTTAAATTAATTATGAAAATAGTATGCAATTGTAGAACTAATCAATATAGAGCATGCTAGATTACAAGACTACAGAACAATTCATTGCTGAGAAAATAATGAAACTTCACCTATTTTTCACTATCGATAACTGTATGTCCCCCCCTTAAGTAAGTATTTTTTGTAGTTTTTAAACATGAAATATTATTGTATGTCATATTAAAAGAGTTCATAACTTAATAAATTATAAGTATTACATTCTTGTACCATTATCCGGTTAAGAGAAATTAAACAACAGCTTTTCCTGAGAAATTGATTTTTTTTTTTTTTACTTCAGTGCATTTTCCCGCCGACCAAAAAATGATTAATGTGCAATATAAAACTCTGAAAGAAGATGGTAGGCTCTACAAGTAATGATACGTAACAAGAAAAAGGCTCTCAACTTCTTCAAACAAATAAAAGTCAATCCTTGGTTTTATTAAGCGACTCTCATCATTTTCAAACTTTTTGGAAAGGATGTGTGGTCCCATTTAACAGACTTTCATCTTTTATTTTTAAACTTGTGACATACTATGCAAGTCCCCATTAAAAAAGAACTTAGTAACTTGTAGATTATTTCCACTGAAATTGTCCGTTTTTCATAGGTAATCTCACGAGAGTTGGATGTATTAAGACTATTCCATGAATAAAATGTAACGGATTATACAAATAATAATTACTTTCGTGTTTTGTTCTATAAAAACGAAACTAACAGTTGTGAGATCACGGCATACTGTGAATCAACCATCCATGAATCGATTCGAGCTACCATGCTGTAAATCAGTGCTAGCAATGGTGCATATAAGACATAGTTAACTTCATTCAGGTAAGCTAACAACAGAACAGAATAAAAGCACACGAACTGGCTTGCACCGAATCGAAATTGTGTTCTTAATCATAGTATCTGTTTTCGTGCCTTTCAGTGGCAGCTTGTAACGTATTAATCACTGCACACTGATACTTTCGTGTCCAGTAACGAGCAGACGATTTATCCGCTAAAACACCATCCTCGCGATTCGTACAAGAATATTGCAAGATAAACTGACGTGATTGGTCTATATCCGAGGAATTGCTAAACGTTATTAGTCAATATCAAACCCGCGGAGTATGAGTTGAATAGTCAAAGCGAAATGTATTATTATTCCGGTTTCAATTGTTTGTGTATTGTCGTGTTTTAATTAATTATCTTGGTTAAATTTTAAAACTATTTTCTATGTTTCGTTTAGATATCTAGATATTGATAAACCAAAGCCCTGTAGGGGATTTACGAGGCGCATCCGTAAAGTAGGCTTTCCTGGGGCCGTATACAGAAACAAAACACAATATCTTGAAAATGTTTATTGCAACAGAAACTGCAATGTGTTCAGCTATTTTCAAAATATTCGCCACCGGAATTGAGACATTTTCATGCCGTGGGATCTACTTTTGAATACCTGTGTCGTAGAACTCTGCCGCCTGGGATTTAAACCAGTGTGACAACCATCTCCTCCTGTCTGTCATTCTCTGTCATTTTTGGGGCGTAGGAAAAGATGGAAATCACTGGAAGCGAGTTGTAGGATGAATGTTTAAACACCTCCCAGTAGAACTTCTGCAGAAGACTGCGAGATGTTTAAAAATCCAGCCTAAAGTTCTGATCTCGCTCCCAGTGATTTCCATCTTTTCCTACACCTCAATAAATGGCAGAGGAGCGGAGATGGTTGTCACACAGTGGTTCAAATCCCAGGCGGCAGACTTCTCCTACACAGGTTCAAATGTTGGTCCCACGGAATGAAAAAGTCTCAATTCCGGTGGCTAATATGTTGAAAAATAGCTGAACACTTTCTGTATCTGGTGGAATAAACATTTCCATGAAATTGTTTTTGTTTCTGTAAACGGCCTCACGGAAGTTTACTTTATGGACGGCCCTCTTCTTTGTTCATGGCCTTCTATCAACACCGCAAGAGCTGCAATCAAAGCTATAATACTGGTCGAACAAAAACAGTTGTAGGCTATGCAACTTGCATACAATGGTAATTAAGATACTCATGTAATAGCTATTTATGTGTCAAGTACGCAAAATAACGCTTTAGCAGACGATCTAGTATAGCGGCCGAGGCGTAAGCCGAAGCTGAAATACTGGATGAGTCCGATAAAGTTTTTACGTACGTGGTGCATACAATATTTGTTAGTAAAAGCTCTCTAAATTATGTGAAATGAAACAAAAATGCCGTATATAATTAATTATAATGAAAGGTAGTCAGCCATGTTCTCACGGCCCTCTGAAACGCAAGACAATAATGAACCGTACGTACCAATACGAAATGTGGCAGGCTGTAGATGCGTTATATTAGTAGCTGATTTGTAAACAATAATAAATACGAACTAGTATTTATGAAAAGCTTGTGAAAATATGAATGATAATCGTGAGGAATTTTCACTCCAAGCCAAAAAACATTGAATTAGAGCTGGTGCCAGCAACATCACGGCAGAAGGAATAGGGGATATATTGCAATTAAATGCTGGTGCGTCCATGGTAAGCTATGTGAACGAAGATGTGAAAAGTTGTTGGCTTATATCTGTTGTAATATGATGAAGTACGCTACTCTGATTTGGAAAAAAAAAAAAAAAAAAAAAAAAAAAAAAAAAAAAAAAAAAAAAAAAACTGGTGAAGTTTCTGATTATCATAAAGAAACATGTTGGCTTAAATTTGTTGTTTTATGACCAGTTATAACTTGTGCTTAAATCCATTCCATGTTAAAGTTGGTGTGACTGGTCAATGCCACCTGGATTTTGTTTACAGATTGCCATGACGACTTAAAAGGAGTAGGCCGATAAAACTGCATTTTGAATGAAACAAGCAGCTGTGATCAACTTTGAAGCTGAAATTGAATTTATAACCATTAACCCTGTGACTTCATACACATGAAACAAATAACTTAATTAAAGTTATTACGTAATCGGAGATTTATGGTATATGGCACTTGATTCGGTTATCAGTAATGAAATCTATCGCATATACAGACCTACATCAATACAATCATGTAACTGCATTGATTTAGTATTATTTTTCTCTTGGTCTGTATGGAGATGTCATAATTATGTAGGATCCTCATTTTTTGTGAGACTATTCAACTCGTACGCCGCGTGTTTGATATAGACGAATGACGTTTAGCAATTCCTCGGATATAGACCAATCACAATATTCTTGTAGGAATCGCGAGGATGGTGTATTATCGTGATAAAATCGTCTGCTCGTTACTGGAGACGCGAATGTCAGTGTGCAGTGATTAATAGTCAGATGTTGCCACTAAGCGGCACGAGAACAGATTATTTTATACAACATAACTTGTTTGGAAATTGAAATAACGGAAATGTACATTGATTAAGAACACAATTTCGATTCGGTGCAAGCCAGTTCGTGTGCTTTTATTCTGTTCTGCTGTTAGCTTACCTGAATGAAGTTAACTATGTCTTATATGCACTGGTGGTAGCACTGATTACACCATGGTAACTCGAATCGATTCATAGATGATTGATTCACAATATGCCGTGATCTCACAACTGTTAGTTTTGTTTTTATACAACAAAGCACGAAAGTAATTATTATTTGTATAATCCGTTACATTTTATTAATTGAATAGTCTTAGTAAATCCAACTCGAGTTGACGAGTATCATCAGATAAATCCGTTCCTCCTTCGCAGTCGCGAATCTATCGATAATCTGGTCAACTCTCGGGGGATTACCTACGATAAAACGGCTTATTTCGCTGTTAACTTCTTTGTAATTCAGTGGATAGTTCGCGAAATAAATTAAGTGCCGATTGTGTGGGGGACGGGAAAAAGTCTATCCGGCTCTCTGTCCATGAATCAGTACGCGCGATAACTCAAATAAGCTTTATCGGATTTTCATGAAACTTGATGTACGCATTTATAACGTCCATGGGAAGAAGCGTGCTTATTTTGGCCCAAACCGGTTAATCGGTACTTGAGTAACGACTAATTAAAGGTCACATGCTTATTAATGGGAAATCATGATTTACAAAGCCACGTTGCTTATCACTGTGGGCCTTGACTCCAATGCAGTCAGATGTTTGTAAATTTATTATATCACGCTTTCCTTTAGATGTGAGGAATTTGTTGTAATTTCGTTCTGTTGTTATCCCACATATTCCTTCATATATGCTTATCAAAATAAATAAACATAAATAAAAGATTAAAAAAACTTCTAGCCGTTGAATAATTAAACGCAGCTGCTGTTGATATAGGCCCAATATTGTGGATTCTATCGAAATATACGGCTACCGATATCTTCATTATATTTTAATTTGACTTTTTCAGTTTAAACGTTTATTGAAAGCAAATAGACCTAATGTAATTCCTGACAGACTGATTTCAGGTTAAATTTAATTCATTCATATCCTATACTGCTGGTTTAAACCTGAAACAAACATGTCAGCTAATCGTAGGCCTACACTTTTATTATTATTATTATTGCCAGTGCATTTTGTGAAATGTTGAAATATTTAAAGAAATTCTTATATCGGTGTATACGAGTATGAATTAAGGTTAAGATGAAACTTTAGTACTTTGTTATTCCGTAAGCCCTGCTTAACGAATCGATCTGAAGCTTAACTATTACAAAAATAACTTATTTTCTACATATCATAATTGCAATTATAACTGATTAAACAAAAGCATTCTGGCACTTTGTTACATCAGTTTACCTTATTTTATTTATTTTCTGATAATGCTTTTATTTCATTGGATAAACACTTTTATAAGATGGACACGTGAAGTCAGAATGAAAAATTCAATGCCATAGCCGAAATTTGAACCAGGATCTTCGGCACGTTGCCATGGTAGCTCAGTTGGTTAGAGCATCGGCACGGAGAGCCGAAGATCCTGGTTCAAATCCTGGCTGTGGCATTGAATTTTTCATTCTGACTTCATGTGTCCATCTTAGCCTACACACGGCCAGTGTGAAAGAATTATCATTCCACTTTTATAAGAGATTAATGTAGCTGAAGGCAATTGAAAATAAAGTTTTGTCTGTTAATGATGATATCAATTTAGTTTTTCTTGATATATTTAATTTAATTATTCACATTTCACTTTATAAGAATCTCTTTTGTACGCACCAAGAGTTGTTCGAACGGTTTTGTTGCGTAAATTAAATATATTTCTACTGTAAACCGGATTTTACCCAAATATTACTTCATATTTCATTATTGAATAAAAACATGAAAAGTAAGTTAATTTCATTTCAATTCTACAAAGATTTATTAGGCCTATATAATATCTTATAAGCTTCGACAGTTATTTCGATGGAAAGCTTCTATTTCATCTGTAATGTCTCTAGCAACGTATTCAGGTCTAGGAAAATGTTTCAAAATATTTTAAATTATAGATTTAGATATCAATGTATGAGATGATTTAGTTAATTTACACTTTTAATCCTTATTCAAGCTCACTTTGTGCCACAAAACTTGATCTTTTACTATTTTTACTGTTTAAAACATTCATTCATTTAAACGTCGTTAGAAATGTATTGCATCGATATTATTCATATAAATGATAGAACTAATAGACGAAAATAATTATTACACCAGTAGTTTTGTGAACAATAAATCTCGCTTATGTTTTTTTATTAGCTAAAACAGCCACCATGAGACCGTAATAAAAATATTAAAATCCATACACTTACATCGTTTTCACTGGCTTCAAGGAGTAGTGGTGCAAAATTGGAAGAAAATGTAACAGCGAAGTAGGTCTGGGACTTCGTAATAAACAAATATACATACAAGATACAAAATGTCGGTAAACCAAAAATGTACTGGGACAAAGTTGTAGTAAATGTTACAGTCGAGAGTGGAAGTAGTCTTAGGGCCTGTACGACAACCACTTGATATCATATTTATCTGCCAGACAGAGAACCTATCTGGAAGTTGGTCAGGAATTGCGTACTATGATCTCCTGACAAAATCTGTCTGGGAAGTCAACTCTCAGCTAAGCTAGCAGGAGGATGGAGTGGCTAACAAACTACCAGCTACTAGTTAGGGGAGCTTTGTTGAAACAAGATGGCAGCACCCCGAAGCTTCCTGGCCACCTGAATTTCAGAATTGATGCTGGAAGATTTAAGTTAAAGAAAAATATAATTTTAGGCTCACATATGAATGAAATAGAATTGCACAAATCGATTAATGAACTTAAAACGATATGTTCTTATGTAATTTAATTGTACAAATACAAATTCGAGTATCCGCACCTAGCGGAGACCTACCGAACAACAACAAACACACCTCTTTGCTCAATGAGCTACGGATCATTTTACAAAATTTTACTGCATTCTTGCCGATAACAGTTCAGCGGTGGCATTACAAGACATCTTCCAGTTAAGCTATCTGGAAGTCTCGTATCGGGGGAACTTTAGGCAGGTGGTAATACAAGCCCTACCAATTGTTATATCATTTTGCATCGGCTCTCACTTTATATTTTCTTAACGAAACGGAAATTAATGTATTAATCCTTACGTCTATGCTATTTGAATATTATGATGCCTTAAAATATCTGCTAGGAACAGAAAGTACAAAGATACACACCCTTATCTTTTGAAGGTGCTTTACTGTGGCTGCGGGGAGGCGTCCGGGACAAGTTACTTAGTTGGGGTTTTCCCTCATCTGTAAGACGAATGTCAGGTGGCCCCCGTCATTATCATCTTCATCCTATCCTCGCCTTGATCGGCATGAGTGTGTGAATGGTGTGTCTCGTCCAATGTGTTCGTGTTGTCTCGGAGGTGGCCCCGACACTGGGCTGATCACTCATCCGGGGCGCCCTTCATGTCCTTGTATGGTCAGAAAAGTATTTCTGTGATCCAAAAAAACACCTTCCTCGACGGGCGGCATGGTCCGCATAAACGTCTATACAATGGGAGAGATTAAACTAAGAAATAGAAAGAAGGAAAGAACCTAGGATTGAGCATCGATGGCCGATGTTTTCGAAACATCAATGTTTTCATATCGATGATCGATGTTTTCTACATCGAATGACTGTTAGAGAGCTTACCGAAAAACTGATCACCCAAGAAAGAGACCAGAGAATGGACCATTGGCTTCCTTCTTCTTCATCACGATAACGCGCCGTGCCACACGTCCTGCTGATTCGCGAGTTTTTGGCCGCAAAAAGAATTCCTGTCTGTCCAATTCCACCTTACTCACCAGATTTAGCACCCTCCTACATCTGGTTCTTCCCAAAAATAAAACGCGTGCTAAAAGGAAAACGTTTTGACACCATTCCCGACATGGAGATGGCCACGACACAGCAGCTGAAAACCCTTCCAAAAGAAGCCTTCCATGAAATGCTTCCAATCATGGATTCAACGTTGGGACAGGTGTATCGGTAGCCAAGGACAGTACTTTGAAGGAGATTAATTCTAATTCTATTTAAACTTTGTTTGTAATAAAATTATTCACCTTTTTTTTATCACACCTCGTATGCTTTCATATCTACCGACTGAAATATAAAAAAAAAAGTCATCTAACACAAAAACAATGATTTTCCAAATATATTTTCACAAAAATCATATATTTCTTTTTTTGCATATTGCTCGCTTATAGTGTGCATTGCTTTAAAGTAATTATATAATACTGGTACCAGAGAACTTCTCTCTACCTTAGCATTGTGTTTCCGGAAAATCCGGGGTTCGAGAGGCTCTGAATGCCTGTGGAACTGAGGTGGGAGGGTCCAGATAAAATAAGTGGTGGTTGGCACGCCTGTAAGATGATGGGGCATGAAGGAGCCTATAGAATAATAAGTTATTTTTCTCTTACTATACTTAAAAAAAGTATCCATTAAATTTTTATTTTGCAGTTTTCTGACATTTAAAATTTTCATGATTTAGGTACGTGTTTCTCAGGAACTACTTGAAGGATTTTGATGAAATTTTGCATACCTGTTTCTGGAAGCAGCTTGCACATTTGAGTGGAACAGAATTTAATTGTAAAGAATATAAACAATATTATGATTGGTAGATCATGGACAATTTTGCAAATAAAAAAGAAATTAAAAAATCACAGATAATAATTGAAACAATGTCAGAAAGTTATTGCACTTAAATGTTTCCCTATTAGTGTAGATCATATTTCTGTGGAGAGAAATTTTGTAAATTACCAAAAGCAGAGAAATTTCAAATTTCAAATTTCAGTATATGTCCCAAAATGTAGGAGATATGGATTTTCAAATATGTCAGTGTAAATCTCCCACCATCTCCCATTAACATAGTTTTTACTGTTTTCTTTGTTACGTTAAATATGGGCAACATAAATACTTGCTATGCTGTTAGTGTTGAGTATGGAATTACAGTACTGTGAAACTCATATTTAAAATGTGGAAGAAAAAATAAAGTTTCAAACAATTTTTGAGCTATAGATATAGTGATTAGAAGTGTATGCTCAAGCTGAATCCTTGCAAATCAGAAAATTTATTTTTCCCTTGCAGGGTTACATGATAAATCATAAATCTGAACGACAGATGAAATTCTGATGTGAAATTCAGATAACTTCCACTGCCCAAATGAAAGTTAGCTTCTTAGTAAAATATAATTATTATGTATGACTCTCTCTTCATGTAAATTGGTTGTAAAAATGAAGAAATTGCCGTTACCACATCACATCACATATAAATAAAATCTGATTAATGTACTCTCGTAAATTCTTTTACTTTAAGCTTGGCCAATACATTATTCTCACTTCACATTCTTGATACAGAACAAGAGGCAATATTGCAAAGAGCACGTATTCAGAGTAGATGTTTTACTACCCTTCAGAGATTTTTTCGAAAAAATGTTTTAAGTTTTAGCTTCTAGTATAAGCACCCAATGTGTAAAATTTAAACAGAATCTTAAGTGTTGTTTTCGAGAAAAATCTCCTTAAAAATAAGCAAGTTTTAATTCAAAGCACAATGGTAAATGTGTTAGTAAAACCATTGATGTTTTAAATATTTTCAATGACAACTTCCTAACAGATAATAAGAATCTCAGCATACCAGAAAGACATATTTCTGTACAGAATGATACAAAAAACGTGAATTCTATATTTCTAAACCCTATAAATGGATATGAAATTATGAAAATAGTTTGGTCACTCAAAGATTTGAAAAGATAGGAAGTAAGTTAGTCAAAAGGTCTATATCATACTTTATCACTCCTTTGACTAACATTTATAATGAAACATTTAATGAATAGTAGAGTACTTTCTAAATAAGGATACAATTCTATCTAATAAACAATTTTGGTTTCACAAAGGGTTTTCAGTTTCTAATGCCCTATTCTCATTTAGAATGTATAGAATTGTGGACGTATAAAAAAATTGCTCTGGATATGATTGTTGATCTATCTAAAGCATATGACATGGTAAAACACAAAATATTAAGTAAATTAGAAAACATTAGAATAACTGAAGCTCTGTGTATCCAGCAACGTAGATTAATATGTTCTCAATAGATTAATATGTTTCTTCCAAAATGTTGTCTTGTTCGTCTAAGTTCTGTGGAGCTGCAAATAAATAAGTTTTTTTTTTTTTTTTTTCTGGATATTAACTTTGCCTACAATTTGATCTTGGTTCTGCAGGGTACATGTGTAAAATTTGGTAATAATTGAACAGAATATGTAGATTTGTATAGAGCAGAAATATACACAGCCAAACACATTCAACTTTATACATTAGATTAATCTGAGCTACATTTTAATATCTGAAAATTCTATATTTCTTGATTTCTAACCAATCATTGTCATATTTGAAACGCAAAGAAAGGTTGATAACTTATCAGTAACTGCAAATCTTCATTTAAAAAATTAAAATGGTTTGTATTTATTAATTATTATATATATATAAAATTGTCTACAATGTGGTTTTAAACCTCGGGCAAGCTGTATCAGGTATATGAAACTTCTTGTCCATGCTGCCTAAGTGTAGTAGGCTCTGTGTGTTGGCCTATTTTTTATTCACACATTTATAAGAAATAGAAGAGGCAGTATGTATACATGCTTCCAAAATGTTATAGCCTAATACTTATTTTATGTTTTATAATTTTTTTTATCGCTATAATTTAACATACTTTTCCTGTTAAAATTGTAAATCTAAAATGACGCATAAATTTTCAAAACACCTGACTGCATTGTAGCCAATATCAAGAATGGAATTATCCTACTGAGGCTATGGTTTCTACTTTCATTTGTCCAGATTCCATGTATTTCCATGACATGCAGTTTTAGCATAAACCATAGATCTACACCATTAATTGCAGCAGAGGCGTAACAAAAGAGGGTTTGGGGTTTGAACCCCTCCCCCCATTGGTTAAAAAAAGGAAAATTGTACAATTTTTTTAAGTCTGCTTATAAATTACTTAATACGAGTATAAAGCATGGGAAGCTTAAATCTCGTTACTGTCCATCTTAATTTTTAAAATTTTCCGGGGGAGGACCCCGAGCCCCCCTCTCATTTGAGGGGTATCCCATACCCCCAGATGTGATAACCCCCCATATGGTCGGCCTGGTAACGCTTATGAATTGCAGAGATTTTGAATGTTTTGATGCCAAAAAAAAAAAAACATACAAAATTCAAATAAGTTACTTATCTGAGAAAATAATAAAATATGATTAAATCAACTGAAAGAATGGAATTATAGCTCAATAAAACCTGTTTCCATATTTCCATCACGTTTTATTTTTGTTTTACAATGTTCAAATATAAACAATCCCAAAAACTCAGTTGCCAATAATTAATTAATTTCATTTTCCAGTGGCATAAATATGATTGTTAGTAGTATGTAAATCTCCGCCTATATGCCACTTAAGAATAAATAACAGAAGAAGCAAAGCAAGGAAAACTAAGAAAATATAAATAAAGGAGTACACGTTTAATGATAAAAATTTTGTATTTATTGTTAGTTATTTATAGTCATATATATAAAAATATGTATTAAAAGATGTGGTATACCCAGTGTAGTAACATTGAGCTCAACACTGAGCTCAATGTTACTACACTGGGTATACCACATCTTTTAATACATATTTTTATATATATGACTATAAATAACTAACAATAAATACAAAATTTTTATCATTAAACGTGTACTCCTTTATTTATATTTTCTTAGTTTTCCTTGCTTTGCTTCTTCTGTTATTTATTCTTAAGTGGCATATAGGCGGAGATTTACATACTACTAACAATCAGTTGCCAAACTACATTAATGAAATTAGTTTGAATATAATTATTTTTGTTTGGTTTACTACAATATACTTATTACATGTGACATATTTCAAAATTGAAAGTAGAAAATGGCGACAATTGCTAACTATAAGTACATTGACCAAGAATGGCTTTGATCTAAAGAAGCTATGCCACAAAGAGCAACATTGGTCCATTTGCAAACTTTATAAAATGTAGCCTATGTAATATAGAAAATCGATGCTGGAAAATAGTGTAACAGTAACATATTCATAACTTTAACAGAACACAAAACAAGTTAGAGATAAATAAACCTGTTCTCAAAAATGGATGTTGATTCTGGAATGACATCACACAAATACTTTTTCACATGAAGAAATATGGTTTTATATACCAACTGAATGAAAGGCTGTTAAACTCTCCAATCACTACTACCATCAGATACGACTTCAGATTTTCCTGTTATACTGTGTGTAGAATATCCTCTCGGGTTAGCAACCAGAAGTTTCACACTTTCCACGACAGAGAATCAATGCTGACATTACATTAGGAAAGGTTGTTCCTATCATGAATGAGCTGATGTGCTTTGAGATACCCTCTCTGGGAAAATTTCTTGGTACATATATCACACGTAAATGGCTTATTTCCAGTGTGAGTAAGCATGTGTGCTTTGAGATTCGATCTCTGGGAAAATTTCTTGGTACATATATCACACATGAATTGCTTATGTCCATTGTGAGTTAGCTGATGTTTGTTGAGAGAGACTTTTTGTGAAAATTTCTTTGTACATATATCACACGTAAATGGCTTTTCTCCAGTGTGAGTAAGCAAGTGTGCTTTGAGATTCCCTTTCTGGGAAATTTTCTTGGTACATATATCACACGTATATGGCTTATGTCCAGTGTGAGTGAGTATGTGCGTTTTGAGATGCCCTTTTTTGGAAATTTTCTTGGTACATATATCACACGTAAATGGCTTACTTCCAGTGTGAGTAAGCATGTGTGCTTTGAGATTCGATCTCTGGGAAAATTTCTTGGTACATATATCACACATGAATGGCTTATGTCCAGTGTGAGTTAGCTGATGTTTGTTGAGAGAGACTTTTTGTGAAAATTTCTTTGTACATATATCACACGTAAATGGCTTATCTCCAGTGTGAGTAAGCATGTGTGTTTTGAGATTCTGTCTTAGGGAAAATTTCTTGGTACATAAATCACATGTAAATGCCTTATGTCCACTGTGAGTGAGCATGTGTGTTTTGAGATTCTGTCTTAGGGAAAATTTCTTGGTACATATATCACACGTAAATGACTTATATCCAGTGTGAATGAGCATATGTGTTTTGAGATTCTCTCTTCGTGAAAACTTCTTTGTACATATATCACACTTAAATGGCTTATCTCCAGTGTGAGTAACCCTGTGTTTTTTTAGATGGCTTCTTTGGGAAAATTTCTTGGTACATATATCACACGTAAATGACTTATGTCCAGTGTGAATGAGCATGTGTGTTTTAAGACTCTCTCTTAGTGAAAATTTCTTGGTACATATATCACACGTAAAATGTTTGTTTGGAGTGCGAGTTAGCTGTTTACTGCTCCCTGAAGAGGATGTGTTTGTATACAGAGCAAGTGAGTGTGATTGTATTAGCTGATCCTTTTCTTCATTATTTACTTGAGAAACTCCCGAAATCTGCTCTAAATTGTGAATGGTGCTGCATGATGCAGAATCAGCGTAGTCTGAATTCTCACTTTTGACTTCTTGTGTCTGTATTGTATCAAATGTAATTGCGATAGGTTCCCTCTTTGGTTGTGTTTCAGGAATCTCTTCCTTAATTTCAATCTTAGTTACACGCCCCATTCTGTATCATACACAACTTACATTCGCCACCGGTGTTCCTGTTAGCTTACTGAAAAAATTAGTTTCCCTGGCAACATATAGGTATATCATCAGAGAGGCAGTGACTCGTGGAAATGCAGCAGCTTCTGCATAGTCAACAAGGTCTCTCATTGCAGTGTGTGGAGAACGGCCAATGGCGTCACATTGCATGGCATCACGAGCGTTTGCAATGTACTCAACTGCCATGGGAAATTGCATGATCTTGGATTTGACTCCATGGATCAAATTATAGAGGATGTTGACGGATTTCATTTCTTTAAATAAATAAAAAGGATAGGAATCCACGTAAATATAAATCTGTACTCTGGGCATGTACAATATAATTTTCTCACTTATACAAAATACGTCGTATTGCGAAAAGTACGTATTCAATTGTCTCAGCCTCATGCAGGCTGGAGTTTGTGTAAACGGTGAGTAGCAAGTATGCCATGTCAGTAGTCATAAAAAATTCCATCCACTGACATTTTATTCGTTGCGGTAGTTTTGAATTCGTTGAGAAAAAGAGATGTTGGAAAAATTAATCAAATGGGCGTAAAAGGCCTATATAGGTCTAAATGGGCAAATATAGATCGATTTGGACGGAACTCACCAGTGGCGGACGCAGAATTTTTTTTTCGGGGGGATTCAAATAGGTAGAAAGAATACTAAAAAAAATTAATCAACTTACATATACAATTAGTTTATAAAACTGGCCACTTAGAGTAAATTATATAGCCTTTTTTTCAAATTTCGGGGGGGGGGATGTAACCCCCCCTATCCCCCCCCTGCGTCCGCCAATGGAACTCACTAAGCAAGGGTTTTCTAGGCCAGAGATCTCGAATTTTAGGTCTTTTTCCCAGGCGGCGCTCTAAAACCGGATTTTTTAGCTGTATTGTTATAATTAATAATCGTATTGTTTATGAATTATTCGCGTGTAAGTGTTAATGAATATAATGCTTTAATTATTATGCTCTTAATTTTCATTTTTAATATTAATTATCATGAACGATGCCGCGGGCACCTACTAGTATTACCATAAAATTGGCACTTAATTGCGCATTACTCCGGTACCGGTCAACCGAATTGGCCCAAATTCAATAAGCTTCTTCCAACGAACGTTATAAATGCGTAAACCACGGTTATGAAAATCCGATAAAGCGTATTTGAGTTATCACTCGTACAAACACACGGACAGACGGACAGATTTTCCATGCAATCTCATAAAGTACGACTCTGGCACTTAATAAATGCAATATATTAATTATTGTATGTGAAATTATTTCAAATTCGTCTAGCGGTTGAATGAATAAACACCCTCGAAGCCCCAGGCTCCTCCTAGTTTTAACTATATCGAATTTTTAAGCTTTGATTAGCCTATAAAATACGCACATTTTATTTTTAGTAGTTGGCAAAACCTTTAGAAATAACGTCAATTTCAACTCACCTCCTTCTGTGATAGTCAATCTCTTATACTGCATACAGTATCAGCTCCCTTCATCCCTGCATTTTTTTCAGTTCAAGATAAAGTGTGCAGTCTACACACACAGAGAATATATTGCTTAAGTCGGGAAAATACGCAGGTAGGTTAGGTTACCGACACTGGGTCCAGGAAGTTCGAACTCCCACCATAATAACTTGAACTGGAAAGGGGAGAGAAAACACTATCTTAGAAAAATAGAGTTAATAATAATTTTGGATCTAATGAATAAAATGTAGATTTCACGTTTTTATTTATAAAGCGAAAGTTGTAATCAATCGGTAAACGGAAGTTATATTATTTTACCGAACATAGCATTACAATGATATTTCTGTGACGGGGTTTACAAATGGCAAGATTTCGTGTCTGGTGAACATTAGGGCTTTGATATAATTAACTGTCTCCACACCACAAGGCCGCCTATTGACTGATCATTACTTGTACAAACAAGACATCTGTGTACTGAGTAGCAGAACTCAGGGGCTTTGGAACAAAAGAAAGCCTACTAACAATCCCCAACTCTTCTTGTCTTGGATCAGGATCTCTTTCCGTGACGTAAAAACAGCGGTTTTTTTTGAAGCCATTGTATTCACATAACACCGAATTAATCTTTTTAATCCCATTGACTAAGCTAAGGGGAAAAACATTTAAGTGGCACCTTGGGATGAATGTTCCCACCCGCTGCACCCTCGCGATGCTCTTTCTTTTATACCACGATCTAGCAAATTCTTCTGTCCTCATATTACGAAGAAACTCGTGATTGAACGTTGGTGATGTGACGTCATACTGCTCAACAACAGGTGACAATCTGACAAATCTCTGGGATATATAACTTGCCACATTTTTGAACCTACAAACAGTGTATCGTACATTATTCGAAAATGAAAGGGCGCTTCGTTACGGCTGCCGCCTCCGCTTCGCGCACTTAACTATGGGGTTAGTGAGAACATTATTGGAGAAAAATTCCTCCGACACTGGGACTCGAACCCAGGAACATTTGCAATTCGCGCCAATGCTCTACCAACTGAGCTAAGCCGGAGTTCCACTCACAGTGCCAGATGGAACCTGCCTCATATGACTGATTGCCCTTAATGGTCTACCTCACTGACAGACAACTTACGTCATATGCAGTACAGTGAGGCACACTAATTAGTGTTTTTTGTGACCGGGCTCCCACTGTTATTGTACAGTTAACATTCAAGATGGATATATATAAGTATTTATGAACCACAGATTATTGTCTCTGTTGGACACTACATGAAACATTATAGGAGAAAAATTCCTCCGACCCTGGGACTCTAATTTATTTAATTCCACTGACTAAGCTAAAAGATGAAACTGCTTCACCTTAAGGGAAAAAACGAATTTAAATCGCAATCAGTCAGTGGCGGATCGTGGGTGTAGGAACAGGGTGTTGCACTATTTTACGGGAGTTATAATTCCTTTATTGCAACCAATGGCCATAGTATGATGAATAGAGCTCTGATGGAATATGTGGCAGGGGAAACAAAAGTACCCCGAGAAAACCTGCCCCGACCGCATTTTGTCCACCACAAATTCCACATGGATCCGCAAAGATTCGATTCCGGCTCCCAGCGGTGGAAGGCAAGCAATCTATCCACTCAGTCATGGGGGGGGGGAGTTTACAGGAATTAAATACATAACCTGATAATTTATAAATAGTCACTTTGCTCGTTCGGGGGCTCTACCTCCAAACTCCCAGTGGGGCTCTGCCTCTCAGTGTGGTTCTAAGAAATTTTTTTTTGACTGACACTTTATCGAAGATACATTCATTGTATTTAGATTGCCGTAGCCCATAATAACTACTTAGCTATACTAAACCTTTAAAAAAAATCTGCGGAACGACTTTAAGATTTTTCTGGGGTAAACATATAAAATTTAGAACATTCTGGAATTTTCTCATCGGTTACACGCTAAAAGCTATAAGTCTGTCAAATTTCAGATTTCTAGCTCATGTGGAAGTGGGTCAACATTAATGCCTGTGAAAATTTTCGAAGTTTCTTTTTGGAGGGTAAAAAAAATAAAATTTTAAACTTTTTGGAATTTTCCATCGGTTGTAGGCTATAAGCTACCAAATTTCAAGTTTCTAGCTCATAGGTAAGTGGGTAAACATTAGGTTGGGTTCGTTCCCCGGTACTTAATCGAATTTTTCTGATGTAGGGAGGTCTGGAATGGAGTGTACCCAGCCTCCTGATACAAATTGAGGAGATACTTGATTGAAAAGTAGGATGTCGGATAGTAGGCCTAGTCCCTCTAGGGATGTAGAGCCAGGGAGTTTAGTTTAGTGTCTAATAGAGAGATAAAATTAGCAATACAGGTTTCGCCACAAAGTGACTACATTGACAATTGGCTTCTCTGTGAGGGACTACATAGTTCATAGCACGCACTCTTACTTGCTTGCAGACAGCAGCCGACGCGACGTGCTCTAGCGGTGAAGACAAGAATCACGCCATGTTCGCAGATTGAAAGCGACGACTGAAACCTTTAAACCCCGGGAGTATTACCACGCAGTCAGGCATCTCGCATGCGCTCTTGCCCGCAGAATGAGGCAGGAAGTCGTTGCTTTCGGAGAGCGACGACTAACGCGCATTTACATGTTTAAATGATTTAAAATTGACAAATATCAGGTGTAGCATGTTTTCAGTCGATAAGAACCTATCACAAAGACGATTTCGAAGTAGTTTAATAGTAGGCATATGCAGTACTACAATAAAAAAATCTAAATATTCTTTACATTAAAAACTACTCGTTGTGCAACACTGCAACATGATCAGAGGCCGCCACTGCAATCAGTCATAAGAGGAAGGTTCCATCTGGCTCTATGAGTGGAACTCCAGCTTAGCTCAGTTGGTAGAGCATTGGCGCGAATACCCAAGGGTCTTGGGTTCGAGTCCCAGTGTCGGAGGAATTTTTCTCTTATAATGTTCTCATGTAGTGTCCAACAGAGACAATAATTTTTGCTTCATAAATACTTATTTATATATATATATATATATATATATATATATATATATATATATATATATATATATATATGAATCGGTTATTTATGAAAGGGCTCTTGTCACGAAAAGTAAAATGTTGGGGAATTAAAAAAAACTGTCTATTTTCCAACTATTAATAAATACGAAAGAATTTTTTATTCTATTTATTTTGATTCTACTAACCACTAATAATAACGATGACTAAAAACAATTATGTTGTTTATGTTGCATGATAGGGCATATCAAAGTTGTCTGACAAGAGTCCTTTCATAAACAAAGGGCTGACAAGCACCCATTCATAGAGACAAAAGTATAAACAAACAATGCAATGAATGAGACTTTACGAAGGCTACTTATTTTACATTAAACATTGTATACACAAATGAGATTGGCTATAACAGATACATGAAAATGGGTTTTTGACAAACACACAATTTACAGTAAAGTCTCATATCATTACATTTCACAGTTCTTTTTCAACTGTAGGCCACTGAATCACCTCGTCATAAAGGAAACCATGTTCCTCAGGGACGAACTGAACAAGCTTCTTTATATCATCCATTTTCGTTTTAGGAATAGGTATTTTTTCTGCGTATGCTTTGTGTATGGGTAGAGAAATGCTTGATTGTGTCGGGATAGCTAGTTTGAATGTGTTGTACAGGAGTCCACTAATAAAAGACAATACTGTTACTTTTCCTTTACTTGATTGCTGGAACGAGAATTCATGGTAGTTAGAAATAGTAAAATATTATCTTTTTCCCTTCTTTTCAGATTTGGCTTCTTCGGAAACAGTACATTTTTTATAGAACTGAGGCCACCATTTTTTGAAAATCCAAAATATTTCCTGTTTCTATTAAATAAACAGTAAACTTTCCCTGTACTGAAGACATTAATATCATTTCACATACGTCTTTTATTGTGTAATATCTGTCACATTTCCTTAATTTTGTTTTGACAAGGCCAAAGACTCTGTCACAGGCCAGATAAGAGTGGCCCCTTATGGGCAGTCTGTACACAATCTTTTTGAATCGTCCACTGTCTGTAAGAGAGAGTAGGAACCTAATCAACTATACCAATAACAATGACAAGTGAACAGAGACAGCTGGTTACCAGACCACTGCTGCTAACCATGCTTTATTTAAGAAAGGGCTCTTGTCATTGACATGAGCCGTTTCATAACTAAACACAGACTTGCAATGGCTGTATCTTGCAAAGTATTGGTGCGACAAGAGATCTTTCATAAGTAAACGATGCGTGGATGTTGGCACAATCCATTTTCATGATAAACTCGTTTTTCAAAAAAACATGACATGAGCCCTTTCATAAATAACCGATTCATATATATATATGTCGGCTGCGGTGGTCTGTAGATAGCGTGCCCGCCTCTAGATCCGAAGGTCGCGGGATCAAACCCGGCGGCAGTCGATGGGTTTTTCAGAACGTAAAAATCCTGGGCATGGAGTCCTCCGGGAGGGACTTTAAGCTGGGGGGCCCGTGTCGTAGATTTACGGCACGTAAAAAGAACTCCAAGCCTAAATTAGAGCCTCTGGACAAAATTTCCCGGCCCTTTCACGTCCTAGTAATACCTTAGTTTCCGGAGGGGGGTTAAGAGGCGATGGGCTTACCACCTGTCCCTCTGCCCTCTCTAGGAAAATAAGCGTAGGTAAACAGGAACCTCCACTTTGAGTCCCTTCGCCCCAACATGGGGGCATAGGATTCGACATTCGATTCGACATATATATATATGGTTAGTGTTATGCATTATTTAGACTATATTCAGAGTTGACTGTGGTACGGTCGGGAGTGCCGAGTGAGCTAGCGGGTTGTCATTTTGGTACAAGGGTTGGTATGTGGTATTTGGTACGGTCGGGAGTTCCGAGGTGGTCGCTATAGCAACGCAGTGAGCGGAACGTAAGGGGCGACTTACTTTTGATAATTTGTACCTTGGGATGAGTTGGTCCCGCCGCACCCGCCCTCAGCGATGTAGTTTATTTTATACCACGATATAGCGAATTATTCTATCCTCGTATTATGAAGAAACTCGTGATTGGACAACAAGCTAGCTAGCTCGTTGTAATTGGACGTTGGAGGTGTGTCGTCATACCGCTAGACCAGAGGTGACAGGCTGACAAACCTCGCGGGAGATATAATTTGCCACATTTTCGAAACCTACAAACAGTGTACATAACTATGTGATTAGTGTTATGCATTATTTAGCTATATGTAGAGGTGGATACAAGGCACTTGCGACAATATACAAGGGCAGTTGGTCACTCTGCTTAGCTCAGAAACAAAATGCATCACACAGTCCGTTCAAATGTGAATATCGAATGGGCGGAGCTTAAGGGGCGACTTATATTATTTTGAATTTCGCCATAATAAAAACCATACAATTTCCATGGCGCTACCTGCCTCTGGGAACCAGACCGACCAACCGACAGCAGGCTCATCTGATAAAGGCAGGATTGCCAGCAAACCGAATCCCACGGCCGTTATTGATGGTTTCCGAGGCCTCAGCTTAGCTCTTCTTCCCTATCTCAGAAAAATCAGAGGTACCGGAAATTGAAGGCAGATCTGCAGATCCGTTGTCAGCAACACTTATCAATAAACTACGCAGTCGGTCAATGATACAATAATACTTCCAGGAAAACAGCAACTGTCCTTGTAGGCTATATTGTCGCAAGTGCCTTGTATCCACCTCTACATATAGCTAAATAATGCAAAACACTAATCACATAGTTAAGTACACTGTTTGTAGGTTTCGAAAATGTGTCAATTTATATTTCCCGCGTGGTATGTCAGCCTGTCACCTCTGGTCTACCGGTATGACGTCACACCAACGTCTAAACACGAGTTTCTATATAATAAGAGGATAGAAGAATTCGCTAGATCGTGGTCTAAAATAAACTGCATCGCTGACGGTGAGTGCGGCGGGACCAACTCATCCCAAGGTGCGACTTATATTTGATTTTTCCCTTTATTATTTTGTCACAACTCATTTAACCTATTTATTTTGCGTAAAATCGCAATGTATAACTTATAAAACCAGCTTTCTTTTCATAAAACACCTAATATCACACGTTTTGTTACACATAGTTCTCTGGAGAGATGTTGTCTCGACGAATGATTCTGTCCGACCCACCCGCCCTAAATGATACACTTTCTTTTAAATCACGATCTACAGAAAAGTTGCTTGTTTTCCACCATTTATCTGTCCTCAAATTATGAAGAAACTTGTGATTGGACAGTTGAGGTGTGATGTCAGCTATAATTGTGGGTATACAGGTTGACAAACCTCGCAGGATATACGGCATGTATGGGATATGTATATGGCACATTTTCGAAACCTACAAACAGTGTATAGTACATTATTCTACAAATGCGTTTGCGCTTCGCACGGTTGAAGCCTCCGCTTCGCGTGCTTAACTATTTGGACAGTATTATGCATTATATAGACTATCTTTAGACAACTTACCTTAATGCAGAGGTGGGTACAAGGCACCACAGTTGGTCATCCTGCCTCGCTTAGAAACAAAAACATCCACAGTCCCTGCAAGTGTGCATATCGCGTGAACAAGTCCTCTAAAATTGGATTATGCCCTAATACTACTGTAATATCACCGTTCCTAACCTAACTGCCACTAAACTAGAATTCCGGGAGAATTCAGAATGCCCTAATAAATTAATATCACTGTTCATGACCTAACAGAACCTGTTACTAACATTAATTTCACCGTTCCTAACCTAGCTGCCACATGTTGGTCAACCTGCTTCGCTGAAAAGCAAAAAAGAAAATCACCCGTCCGTGGAATCCTGCTTAGATCGCGAGAAGGGCCCCCCTACATTGTAACTTTGCCTTATTTGTATTAATGGCCCATTGATGATTTCCCTCGCTTTAAACCACTCCCAAATCTGTTTCAATTTGTTTCTCTGGAAAACCATACTGGAGACACTTATGGGAAAAATCGTCGTTAAGTGATCTTGAAAAACTACAAAGTGTCAAATCTCGTTTCATTAAGTGTACCCTAAAAATAGAGGAAAATTGGCTTGAGCACTTTTTTTTCAGCACAACACATCAAATGGAACTTTACATAGATGGAGAGAGTTTTGCAAATCAATATTAGTTTATGTCTCGTCGGCCGACATGGGTGTATAGGTACTGTCTGGCGGCGAGCTGAAGGCCGAGCTAGCGTTCCCCCACTACCTTACCATGCGCTTGCATTTACTGTCTATGTCTTTCCCCCACTATGCCATCAGCTCGGCCTTCAGCTCACAGTCAGACAGTAGCATACTTGCCTTTCACCCTGGCGGTCCTGGTTCGATTCCCTTCCCGATAGTGGGTTTTTCAGTAACGAAAAATCCCCGGGTTCAGGACTGGACAGCATCAGGAAAAATATAGGCTATATTGAAAAGCACTAAATTAAAGTGGTGACTGCTAGAATAGGGTATGGGTTATTCACAATAGATCTATTAAGGTTGCAGTGTTGAGAAGTCGAATGGCTTACACTACCCCTCATTAATCTAATGTAATCTAATTTAGGTTATGTCTCCATACAAATGCCAATTTCAAGTCTATAAGATAGAGTTTCTGCGTGGGACCCGAAAACCAGGATATTTTGTTACAAACTGTTTATGCAGTTTTGCGTATTCGTTTTTTAATACAATAAAAATATATTCTTTGTAGTGATGATGAAATAGAAGAGAGAATATAAGAACATCAAGGTGAAATCAGGCTGATTCATGTGTGCACACACAGGTCTAAATGCAAATTTTTTACGAAGGTGTCACGAATGTGTGGTAATGGAGGGACATAACTTCTAGTGCCACTTATAATCAAAGTTAACACAATAATACATCATTTTCATAGGTAATAGGTAACAGTGGCGACAACTTTTGAAAAAACTGGGTGGGCTGAAATGTTTTTATACTCCCGCCCCTTATTTTATTCATTAAATAACTATGGATAAATACAGAACTGTACAAGAAAATATTTTATTGTTTGTAATAACAATCACATCTTGCAATTTTACCACAAGTGTTGAGTAGCCAAGAAAAGCGAAAGTCCTTTAAAGTTTATAACTTGATTAGGCTAATATAGTGTTTAGGTAACTTATAAAATAATATAAAACAAAACAAAATAATACATAATTACTCCTTTACTCCTAGTTTGATATACCCTTTCCAGACATCAAAAGTAGAAGATGTTACATCAAAATTTTTTCATGATGTCGACAAATTACTAAGAAGTGCCACTAAAGAAATCCTACAACTGCCATCTGACACACCTGATTCAATGTTGTACAGCGCACCTAAGGTGAAAGGATTGGGACTTTTTCGTGCTACATGGGAGATAAGATTGCAGCATATTAACTCCTGCAGAACTTTATTTCGTGCCAATAATCCGTACATTTCATCATTACGGAATCTCATTGAAGAAAGCAAGATCAGTACCACTAAACTCAACGTTGAAGTTAATAACGACGTTTTGGATGTCCGGAGTAACACCATATCCGCACGGAAAGTCAGACAGCAATTACGGCAAATAGAATTTAAAAAGTGGACAGAATTACCAACAAAAGGGAAGGGTGTCGAGTTATATGATGAATATACCCCAGCCAATAGTTGGATAAAAAATCATAAGGGCCTTTCTGTAAACGAATGGCGAGAGGCCTTGAAGATGACAGCAAACGTCTCTGCAGTGCGATCAATACCAGGCAGATCTTTGGACAATAACCTCTGTCGGCGATGCCGTAGAGAGACTGAAACATTGGCACATGTCCTGGGATCCTGCCCGTATGGTGAGCTACTGAGAAACGCCAGGCATCATCAGATCCGAACTGAAATTGCAGACCTCCTACGTGAGAAAGGTTTCAAAGTCTTCGAGGAGGTTCATGGTGTGGCCACAAACGGAAGCCACCGCCGTATTGACATGCTTGTATACGCTGAAGATTCGTTAAAGGGATACATTCTTGACCCGACTATAAGATTTGAAAAACACAGAGGTCAACCAGAAGAGGTCAATAAAGAGAAACAACTAATATATGAACCTACAATTCCATACTACCTGGAAAAGTACCACCTGAAAGAAATAAAAATATACGGCATGTTAATAGGAGCTCGAGGCACAATTCCACGCCATGTAGTTAACATCTGGAAACAATTTCAACTAGACGTGCAGAAGCTGAAGGATTTAGTTCTTCTTGCTTTGAAGGGATCACTGCGTATTTATAGGCATCATTGTTATAATTTGACATAGTGTTTTATAATTCTATAGATTTCTGCTATATATGTTAATGCTTCATGTTTAACAATTCATTTATAGATAAGACTAGCATGTGCCCGCGGCTTCGCCCGCGATAATTATTTCAAAAATTAAAAATTAAGAGCATAATAGTTAAATCATTATAATTATTAACACCTAAATCACGTGGACTACATACCACGATTAGATAGCGTCGCCTGGTAAAAGCGACCTCAGATTCGAGTTGCTTGGCCCAGAAAACCCTTGTATAGTTTCGTTCAAATCAAACAATGTTTCACCATACAGTATTTAGGCCTATATTGATTATCCCTCTTCCGTGTTGGTTGAAAATTTAATATGTCTACGGGCCTTAACATTCTAAACAAATGAATCGACCAGCGTGGGCTTACAACATTCAAGCGATCGCGATGCTTTTATTACCACGGTATGACAAAAATAGACAAAGCCAACTGCAATTGATTTGACATTGAAATGTATTACTGAAATCTGATGCTTCGACAGCGCGAATCACGTTTTCTGCCAGTTTTTCACTCATAACTCGCGAACGAAAGCTAAAATTAAAAATTCGGCTTCGAGGTGCATTCGCCCACCTTTCAGTCCATCTATCTTTAAAATTTCAGATCTCTGCGTTCAGTAGATTTCAATGGGCATCGTGGACAGACAAACAGCATGTGCCCGCGGCTTCCCCCGCGATAATTATTTCAAAAATTAAAATTAAAAATTAAGAGCATAGTTAAATCATTGTAATTATTAACACCTAAATCACGTGGAGTGCATTCCACGATTAGGTAGCGTCCCCTGGTAAAAGCGACCTCAGATTCGAGTTCCTTGGCCCAGAATACCCCTGTACAGTCAGTTTCGTCCAAATCGAACGATGTTTAACCATATTTAGGTCTATGTTGATTACCCCTCTTCCGTGTAGGTTGAAAATTTCATATGTCTACGGGCCTTGACATTCTAAACAAATGAATCGACCAGCGTGGGCTTACAACATTCTAGCGATCGCGATGCTTTTATTACCACGGTATGACAAAAATAGACAAAGCCAACTGCAATTGATTTGACATTGAAATGTATTACTGAAATCTGATGCTTCGACAGCGCTAAAATCACGTTTTCTGCCAGTTTTTCACTCACAACTCGCGAACGAAAGCTAAAATTAAAAATCCGGCTTCGATGCGCATTCGCCCACCTTTCAGCCCATCTATGTTTAAAATTTCAGATCTCTGCGTTCAGTAGATTTCGCTGGGCATCGTGGACAGACAGACATACACGTCCTTTTATTATTTTAAGATAGCATGTGCCCGCTGCTTCGCCCGCGATAATTATTTCAAAAATTAAAAATTAAGAGCATAATAGTTAAATCATTATAGGCCTATTAACACCTAAATCATGTGGACTACATATCACGATTAGATAGCGTCACCTGGTAAAAGCGACCTCAGATTCGAGTTCCTTGGCCCGGAAAACCCCTGTATAGTGAGTTTCGTCCAAATCGAACATCGTTTGACCATATTTAGGCTAATATTGATTATCCCTATTATAATAATAATAATAATAATAATAATAATCCTCTTCGGTGTAGGTTGAAAATTTCACATTATGTTTGCGTGCCTTGACATTAAAAACAAATGAATCGACCAGCGTGAGCTACAACATTCAAGAGATCGCGATGCTTTTATGTCGAAGGTTTGACAAAAATTGCCAAAGCCTAGTGTAATTGATTTGTATTACTGAAAACTCATGCTTCGAAAACGGAATAAATACACGTTTTCTGCCCGTTTTTCACTCATAACTCACGAACGAAAGCGAAAATTAAAATTCCGGCTTCGAGGTGCACATTCCGACCCTTTAGTCCGCCTATGTAAAAAATTTCAGATCTCTGCGTTCAGTAGATTTCGCTGGGCATCGCGGACAGACAGACGGAAGACAGACAGACGGAGGACAGACACTTCCTTTTATTAATATAGATTACATTGTATATTATACTTTGTCACTAGGCAGCCTACAGTGGTAGGAAGTGTTGAAAATAAAAGAAAACCACACAACAAATCACTATTCAGTAACATGGATTTATTTCACAGGCATCATAATAACATGTATACACTCTATGACTAAAATTAGCTAAATTATCTTATGCTTTTAGATGTCTAAATGATATTCTAACTACATCTGACCTAACAACTATTTACTTCTTTACTTTTCATATGTTCAATATATTTTACATTATGGGATTTCTTTTTGGTGTCACTCGAATAAAGTAACAATCCAAAAAAAAAAAAAGATAAGAATTACTCTTAATGTAGCCTGTTACACTTCAAGCAGGCCATTATATGAAAAACTAAATTTATTAGCAGTACCAAGTCTGTATGTCCTAGAAACCATTTGTTCTGTTCACAGAAATATAAATGAATTTAAAAGGAACTTAGAATATCACTCTTATTCAACTGTAAAATTTATATGATGAATAAAATATTATTATTACTATAAAACAAGGGTTCAAATATTTAAGGGTTCATTTCTTCAAAATTTGTTTGCTTAAAATATTCTCATGTTCTATACGGTCTTTGTGTAAAGTCTGATAAAACTGTTCAATGAATGTTGGTATAAAATAGATCATATAACTTAACAGGGAACGAAACATGCAACATTATTAATTCCCACACCGAAAATTTTTTCTCAATGGCATTAAAACTGGTCAAAAAAAGTATTATGAATTCTTGTAATAAAAGAGAGAAGTGCAATATCTGATGAACCTACTATTAAAAGCTATTTTTAGTAATTATTGTAGAATATTGAAAACAGTATTACAAGTTGCAAAAAAGATGCAAACTCTAAATAAAAGCAGATCTATATGGCATGGAGTTAATAAAGTGCTAAAGAAAACAACTAAAAGAAATTAAGCAAGTTTTAATATAAAGCACAATGGTAAATGTATTAATAAAGCTGTTGATGTTGTAAATATTTTAAATGACCACTTCCTAAAAGATAATACAAAAACTCATATTTCTGTACAGATTGATAAGAAAAACATTAATTCTATATTTCCAAACCCTACAAAAGGTTATGAAATTGCAGAAATAGTTTGGTACTCAAAGATTTGACAAGATATTAAGTAAGCTGGTCAGAAGGTGTACATTAAACTTGATCACTCCTCTGACTGATATTTATGATGAAACATTTACAGTCTTACTAATAATCCAGTTGCAACATTTATACCAGGAATATACAAAGCCGAGGAGAAAAAGGTACCAATAATCCTTGCATATAATAATAATAATAATAATAATAATAATAATAATAATAATAATAATAATAATAATAATAATAGTTTATTCATCCATTGATCAAAATACATTGATATAGGACATGTCTTTACAAATACAGAACTTACAAATTTTTCTCACACACACATGCACACTCATACAAAGTTTTTGATTATGATACGATTCTAAAATTTTTCTATTAGCTATAATGTTTTTAAAATAATGAAGTTGGACAGTAAATAAAAAAATTTTATATCATTTTAATGACTACTTGAATTTAAACATATATACACAAAATACGTACATACACCTATTAAACATATACATAAAATACATACACATATACAAAACAACTCTAGGGCAACATCTTTGACTTAACATATTATGAGTTAATTAGTTATTTTATATAGAAAAAAGTAATGACTCAGTCGGATATTTTAACATGGAAAATTATCAGTCACAAAAATTATAGGAAAATTAAAGGTTGACAACACTCAAGTGAGTTTTTGTTCCTCCATAAAACTCTTCTACACTATAAAAACAGTATTTTAACAAGAATTTTTTAAAGGTTTTGTTAAATGGAGTAGTGGGTAGGTTCTTTATATAAGCTGGAGAGAATTATACATAGACAGACCAGTATTCATAAAGCTTTTATTATAAAGTTTAGTATTGTGGGATACGGCGTGCAAATTATTTTTAGGTAGATTTTCGAAGAAAAATCTACCTATTGCAATGGATACCACTTTATGATTTTCGAAAAATTCTTTCATATCTTTACGTTTCATGCTCCCCTAAGTACGAAACCACCGCCCGTTCAAAAAAAAAAATTGTGATATTTATATATATATATATATATTTATATATATATATATATATATATATATATATATATATATATATATATATATATCTTTACACGATAGCGGCCGTAATTTTGAAGATATTTGAACCAAATTTTATTATGTTATTTCTAGGCCCAATAGTTCGGACAAGTTCGTTAATGGGCAAAATTGGCCCAAGGGGGTGGTCGGGGGAGGGGGTTGAAATTTTAAAACATTTATATCTCGGCCCCTATGAAGTATAGAGGGAAACTTTGTTGGAATAAATTAGAGTACTCCCTATGGAGTTCACAGTGACACCAACAATTCGGGGGTTCGAGTGAGGTTGGGGTGGGGGTGGGGGATGAAAATTCGAAACTTTTGAAACCACGTCTTGTGGGGTATCGTTGAAAAGCTCTTGATGAGTACTCTACAAATCAATAAATAGTTTCTTGATAGCTCTCATATGACGCGAGATTTTAATGTTTGAAAATAATAACACTTAAAAGAATTATTATAATATCATAATTTTGTCTTGTTTAGCGGCTTTGCTAATTTTATTCATTGCTGATCTTGCGCACGGCCTCCCAGAATATTATATCCTATTCTTGTTGTCAAAACAAATGATTGTAGGCTCTTCCTCTTTACCGAATTCAGTTCTTATTACTGCAGGTTTACCATGCCAAGGCTAAAGAAAAAGAGTGCTATGCAGCGACAATAAATTAAACCAAAAGCACTTCGAAATCTACCTCCGCCTGTAGGCCTGCCTAAAGGGATTTTATTTGTTCTTGTATTGTGGGAGTGAAATTCTGAATTTGTTTTATAGTCCTTTATACTAATCTTGACAGATTTTAATGTTTCAAAAATATAGACACATGGAACCGGTAGAATCTGTAATGATTTAAAAAAATCTCTACAACTAGTACGCATGCTCACCTGCATCATTGCTCGAATAGCTCTTTTTTGTAAATTGAACACTAAGGGAGTGTGTGATGAATTTCCCCAAAAGATGATACCATAAGTTAGTATAGAATGGAATTGGGTAAAATATAAAATTCTGGTAGATTCTCACCCTAGTGATTTCCTAATAGTAAGTATTGCATAGCATGTTGAACTCAATCTACTTATTAACTTCTGAATGTGAGATGTTAAGGCTGAATGTGTGCAATGTTTTACACATCCTGAACCCCTTGTACAAGCTTGATGTAAATAATCAAGATGGCCCTTATTAGAGCGTGGGCTACTGTATACCCCCCATCCCCCCCCCCCGTGGGATTTTCCTACTCATATATTTTTTTGTTCGTATTGACATGTAGTTTCATATTTTAGTTGTTTGCCCCTTATCAATTACAGCATTTACCGGGAAACCCCGGAAAACTACGGAAATCCGGAGAAAACTAGTTTGTTTTAATTTTTCTTTGTTCTTTGCTCCTAATATGCCCAGGGAATTTCTGAATCACATATTTATTGTTGGTATTACCATCTAGATTAAGTTTTTAGCTGTTTACCGCTTATCAATTACAGCATATCCCCGGAAAACAACGGAAATCCGGAGAAATGACTTTGTTTTAATTTGTCTTTGTTCTTTGCTCCTAATAAGCCCAGGGAATTATTGACTCACATATTTTTTGTTGGTATTGTCATCTAATTTAAGGTTTCAGTTGTTTGCCTCTGACCAATTACAACATATCCCCGGAAAACCCGGAATACCACGTATATACGGAGAAAATGACAATGTTTTATTTTTTCAATCTTTGTTTTTCCTTCTAATATTCAAAGGGAATTTCTGACTCATATGTTTTTTTTTGTTGGCATTGCCATCTAGATTAAGGTCTCAGTTGTTTGCCCATTATCAAATACAGTATATCCCCGGAAAACTCTGAAAACCACGGAAATCCGGAGAAAATTACTTTGTTTAATTTTTTTAATCTAAGTTTTTCCCTCCTAGTATTCAAAGGGAATTGGTGGCTTATAAGTTTTTGTATTGGTATTCCCATCTAGATTAAGGTTTCAGTTGTTTGCCCCCTATCAATTACAGCATTTCCCCAGAAAACTCGGAAAACCACGGAAATCCGGAGAAAATTACTTTGTTTTAATTTTTTAAATCTTAGTTATTTGCTCTTAGTATTCAAAGGGAATTGGTGACTTATATGTTTTTGTATTGGTATTGCCATCTAGATTAAGGTATCAGTTGTTTTCCCCTTATCAATTACAGCATATCCCCGGAAAACTCCGAAAATCCGCAGAAAATGAGTTCGTTTTAATTTATTTAAATTCTTTGTTCTTTGATCCTAATATTCCCAGGGAATTTCTGACTTACATATTTTTTGTCGGCATTGTCATCTAGATTAAGGTTTTCAGTATTCAGTTTCAATTGCAGGATATCCCCATAAAACCCGAAAAACCACGGAAATCCACAGAATTTCTAGAACTCGGAATTTGTGATCTACAGTCACTGAAACCGTTATTGCGAAGTAATTCTGCTTCAGGTGTGTCCTTTGAAGGTTCAAAAGGGTGAGTATGTGGACTACGAGATATCTGCCATAATTGTGATGGTCACATGCAAAGAAAAGGGAATACATATCTTCTAAACATGCCAAGTGTAAGTCAAAGTTGTTTTCTTTAGTTGCTCGCTGAAATCTCAAAATCGAAGACACTTTGTCCATATTACCAATCCAAAATTGTGCTGTTTTACCCAATATCCCTTCTATAACTTCAGTGAAGAAAGTTTGATAGTGACTGTGGAAGGTTTGGCAAGATAAATTATCATTCACAGATGTCAAATTAGAATATGAAGGGTGTGCTGCCAGGTTTTCAATCGCTTTCATCCCTTCAGCATCAGGATTTTTTCCATTATTTTTTGTCACGCTGTAATTGGTAAGGGGAAAACAACTGATACCTTACTAGTTGGCACTGCGAACACAAAAGCACACAAATTCCCTTTGAATATTAGGAGCAAAGAACTAAGATTTATAAAAATTAAAACAAAGTAATTTTCTCCGGATTTCCGTAGTTTTCAGGATTTACGTGAATTTGCTGTAATTGATAACGGGCAAACAACTGAAACCTTAAACAAGATGGCAATACCAACAAAAAAACATATGGGTCAGAAATTCCCTGGGAATATTAAGAGCAAGAAACAAAGATTTTAAACAGATGTTTAAAAAGTCAATTTCTCAGGATTTCCGTGGTTTACGGAGTTTTCTGGAGATATGCTATAATTCATAGGGGGAAACTACTGAAACCTTAATCTAGATGGTAATTCCAACAAAAATCATATGAGTCAGGAATTCTCTTCGAATATTAGGAGCAAAGAACAAGGATTTAAAAAGAAAACAGTCATTTTCTCCGTATATACGTGGTTTTCCGGGGATATGCTGTAATTGCTAAGGGGCAAACAACTGAAACCTTAATCTAGATGGCAATACCAACACAAAAACATATGATTTACCAATTCCCTTTGAATACTAGTAGCAAAGAACAAAGATTTTCAAAAATTCAAACGAAGTCAATTTTTACGGATTTCCTTGGTTTTCGGAGTTTTCCGAGTTTTCCGGGGATATGCTGTAATTGATAAGGGGCAAACAACTGAAATCTTAATCTAGATGGCAATGACAACAAAAGAACATATGAGTCCGAAATTCCCTTTGAATATTAGGAGCAAAGAACAAAGATTTAAAAACTAAAACATAGTAATTTTCTCCGTATACACGTGGTTTTCCGGGGATATGTTGTAATTTGTAAGGGGCAAACAACTGAAACCTTAAACTAGATGGCAATACGAACAAAAATATGTGAGTCAGAAATTCCCTGGGAATATTAGGGGCAAAGAACAATAAAAAATTTAAACAAACCCATTTTCTCCGGATTTCCGTGGTTTTCCGGGTAAATGCTGTAATTGATAAAGGGCAAACAACTAAAATCTTAAACTAGACGACAATACCAACAAAAAAATATGTGTGCCAGAAAATCCCACGGGGGGGAGGGTTTGCTATTGGTAGCCCATGGTCTATATCTGTAACAGCCGGTCGTTTCATAGATGTCTGAGATTGAATTTTGAGGCTATGCATATTTTGAGTTGCTTTTGCGGAATTATAAACATTGTTCCTTGTTTGCGGGACATATTTCCATACTTGTACCCATGATTACAGCTTTCTGAAAACAATATAATGAAATACTGAAACTAGATTTTCTCTTGGCAGACGACGCATTGCTGTTTGTTCACTGCTCCGACAGAGTGCGTTCCGCAATCATTCATAGCCAGGTGCTAGTAACGTCATGGCTAGAGTGATGTGTTGATGATGTTTCACGTTCAAACCCGGTGTAAACCTTGGCAGTTATACTGCGTTTATTGGTAATACTGCTTATGCAGAACTTGTGCGGAGAACAACCAAACAACCGTTCAATGCAAATATAACCAGCTTAAAGGCTGTTAGTGTATAAGGGTAATTCACTTTCTAAATAATCATAAATTTCTATCAAATAACCAATTTGGGTTTGACAAAGGGCTAATTTACAATATAGAAATATAGAGATATAGAGAAATAGCTCTGGCTATGTTTGTTAATCTATCTAAAGCATATGACATGGTAAAACTAAAAAAATTATTAAGTAAATTAGAAAACAATAGAACAACTGAAGCTCTGTGTATTCCGTAATTTTGTAATGTTAATTAATATATTCTATTTGAGGAAGTTAAAAATTGTAAAAATAATAATAATAAAATATTTTATTATTATTATAAACATGGGTTCAAACATTCAAAGGTTCATTTCTTCCAAAATGTTATCTTAATTCTCTAGGTTCTGTGTGTAAAGACAGATATATAAGCATTCATGAACCACAGATTATCGTCTCTGTTGAACACTACACGAGAATATTATAGGAGAAAAATTCCTCCGACATTGGGACTTGAACCCAGGACCTTTGGGTATTCGCACCAATGCTCTACCAACTAAGCTAAGCCGGAGTTCAATTCACAGCACCAGATGGAACCTCTCTCCTATGACTGATTGCCCTAATGGTCTACCTCACAGACAGACAAGTTATGTCATATGCAGTACACAAAAATCACTAATTAGTGTGCCTTACAAGAGGATGTGAAATTATAAATTTACAATAATTATTATATAAAGCTAAAGTATTAATATTCAATGGATTTAAAGGTTGCCTTTAATAATATTATAACACTGAAGTAAATTAATTAAAAGTTTTGTAAATTATCTAATTTCTTGCCTCACATCGTGGTTTTGGAAAGTCTATTAGACCTGTGGTTCCATTTAGGTCTGTCTGTTATATACGATCTGGGCCCTATACTATAAAGCTACAAGAGATCGCTAGTAAAATTCGCTTTACAAATACTAGAGTGAAAATATGGTATACTATAAAGATATTACTGTTGTAATTTGTAGTTAGTAAAAGACAGCACGCCTTTACAAACCACGTCATTACTGACGTCATGACCGGGAAGGGAGGGCCGCTCTTGCACTCATCTGCGTGCCTTCGACTGCAAACTCTCTTCTTCTCATATTTCTCTTTTTAGACGAATTAGGTCTCGATATTAATGTTATCAGTATCATCATACCATTTTTCCGAACCGAAAACTACAACAAATATTATATAAACACATCTCATAGACCTACAAAGGCTATTCAAAGTCATGAGACGCGAGATGGAGAAGCCTTACCTATTCAGATTGCCAATATGGAAGCGAGATGTCTAATGTCGTTCGTGGCTGTGTGGTTATAGTACTGAACTGTGGTGCGAGAGGTTGCCGGTTCAAACCCTGGTCGCGACTAATTTTTTTTTTCATAATATTTTTATTTTTATTAGTGTAGCGGTACTGTATTAAATTTTAAGAATTCACTGTCACTGCCCTGTATAATTCTTGGTGAAGAATTATATAGGGTAATGACAGAATTCATAAAGTTTTATTCAGTAGACTGTAGTCTGAATCATTGTGACAATTTATTATATTATATAAAGACAGTGGGCGTGAATTTTTAAAATGTTATACGGTAAACTTTATTTACGTTTTAAAAATATTACAAAAGAAAAAAATACACACACACACAAAGCAGTGGCAGGGAATTCTGTTAAGTCTTACATGGAACAGTGTATTTAAGTTTTTTAAATATTCTGAAAGCAAAAAAGTATAACGTAGTGGCAGTGAACTTTTAACATGTTGAACGATACAGTGTATTTACGTTCTTAAAATATATGAAAGCAAAGCAAAAGAGAAAATAAAGATGTGGCAGTGTATTTTTTTAAATTCAAGTATTTATAATATTATAAAAGCAAAAGAAAACACAATGTAGTGGCAGTGAATTCTATAAAATTTTGTACGGACCACTGTAATTAAGTTTAAAAAATACGTAAATATGTAAGATAGTGGCAGTGAATTCCTAAATTTGTTATATGGTACTCTGTATTAAGTTTTAAAAAATAACAAAAACAACACAAGGCAGTGGCAGTGAATTCTAAAAATAGTATACCAATCACTGTATTTAAGTTTTTAAATTACTATAAAAAATATAAGGTAGTGGAAGTGAATTCTTAAATAATGTTACACTGAATTAAAGTTTTAAAATATTATAAAAGCAAAAAAGTACGACACAGTGACAATGAATTCTATAAAATCTTATACGTAACACTGTATTTAAATGTTTTAAAAACAAGGCAAAAAATAATTATAAGGTAGTGGTATTGAATTTTTAAAAATGTTATATGGTACACTGTATTTACGTTTTTAAAACACATTAAAGAAAAAAATAATAGGGTACAAGGTAGTGGCAGCGAGTTCTTAAAAAAAAAAATTACGGAACATTGTATTTACGTTTTTAAAATGTTATGAAAACAAATAATATAAGCATATGGCAGTGAATTCCTAAATTTTATACATTTCACTGCAATTAGGCTTTAAAAATATTATGGAAAAAAAAAGAAGTCACCACCGGGGTTTGAACTTGCGACCTCTTGCACCATAGCTTAGTTCTCTAACCACTGAGCCACGAACGACACTAACAAGTGCGCTTGAATATTGCTAATGTAAACCCGTACGTCTTCGCCTGTGTTTCACGTCTTTGTAAACCTATGAGACGTGTTTCTGTAAAATTTATTGCACTGTTCAGTTCGGAAAAATAGTATCACGATACTGATAACATTATTACCGGGACCTAAATCGTCTGAAAAGAGGGAAATCAGAGAAAAGATGTTAGAAGCCCTATGGCTGACGTCTGCTTGGGCACTGGTATTTCCTTCTACGAGTCTTCATCCATTTGTAAAAATGCTGCCCAGTTTTACAAGTGCCGGGCTACAGTAATAGTTATATAGGAAGCTATCCAATTCAACAGTGACGTATTCGTTTGTCTCCGATTCTCTTGTAACTAGTATTAAGTTTACAGTTGTAAAGCTTTATAAAATTCCATACTATCGAATCGCTAATAAAAGCACTTGTAATACAAATCCATACTTTTATGGGATAGGGCCCTGGAGTAGACTAATAAATATTATTATTATATAATTTTATATAATATCATCGTTGTTGTTGGTGTTATTATTGTTGTTGTTATTATTATTATTACTACTATTATTTCAGGCTTCATTGCATTCTGAGTATGCTTTGCTGTGTAAAAGATTCAAAATAAGACTCTATTGAAAACAAATTATAGTATTACCTTACCGAAGCTTATATCTAACAGGAAACACACCTATATGAATCAAATGCTATAACATATTGTAACTGATTTAATTTCAACATTATGCTTCTATGTGAACGTAAATTACAATATACCGTAATTACAATTTTTTATACAATTTTATACCGTAAATTACAAACTCCTCAACTTCTTTGAGATCCATTTAAACTTAAATTATATTAGTGCATAAATGTATTTCCTGAAATAAATCGCAAATCCATTTCTCTTCCTTGTATTAGTGAATAAAAAAATGATGAATTTAGCACTACAGTAGAACTCTAATTATCCGAACTCCAACTATTTGGATCGCTTTGAGGCCGTTTTCAAGTGGTTTATTGTCTTTTAATACAAACAATACAACAATGAGCAGAGTATGAGTGGGTCAGTATTTAGAGTATGGGAATCTACCACAAGTTGGCAGGGTAATACTATGATGTTGCGAAATTTACACCACAGAGGGAAAATCTTCTGCTAGCATACATTTAATGAGTCATTTAACTGTTAGCAAGAGTACATTAGACTACACGTTTGGCTAAATTAGTTATACAATAAATTGCACAAAAAATATCACTGTGAGCAACTGTCATTATATATTAACTGAATGAAAAGCCATTAAACTCTCCCATCACTACTACCTTAGATCTTCCTATAGAATGTCCTCTCGGGTTAGCAACCACAAGTTTCACACTTTCCACGACAAAGAATGAATGCAGACATTACATTAGAAAGGGTTCTTTCCGTCATGAATGAGCTGATGTGCTCTGAGATTCCCTTTCAGGAAAATTTCTTGGTACATATATCACACATGAATGGCTTATTTCCAGTGTGAGTTACCTGATGTCTGTTGAGACATGCTCTTCGAGAAAATGTCTTGGTTCATATACCACACGTAAATGGCTTATCTCCGGTGTGAATAAGCATGTGTGCTTTCAGATCCTCTCTATGGGAAATTTGTTTGGTACATATACCACACGTAAATGGCTTATCTCCGGTGTGAATAAGCATGTGTGATTTCAGACTCCCTCTTTGGAAAAATTGTTTGGTACATATATCACACGTAAATGACTTATGTCCAGTGTGAATGAGCATATGTGTTTTGAGATTATCTCTTCGTGAAAATTTCTTTGTACATATATCACACGTAAATGGCTTATCTGCAGTGTGAGTAAGCATGTGTGTTTTTATATGGCCTCTTTGGGAAAATTTCTTGGTACATACATCACACGTAAATGACTTATGTCCAGTGTGAATGAGCATATGTGTTTTGAGATTCTCTCTTCGTGAAAATTTCTTTGTACATATATCACACGTAAATGACTTATGTCCAGTGTGAGTAAGCATGTGTGTTTTGAGATGCTGTCTAAGGGAAAATTTCTTGGTACATAAATCACACATAAATGACTTATGTCCAGTGTGAGTAAGCATGTGTGTTTTGAGATGCTGTCTAAGGGAAAATTTCTTGGTACATAAATCACACATAAATGACTTATGTCCAGTGTGAGTGACCATGTGTATTTTGAGATTCCATCTTTGGGAAAATTTCTTGGTACATATATTACACGTAAAATGTTTGTTTGGAGTACGAGGTAGCTGTTTACTGCTCCCTGAAGAGGATGTGTTTGTATACACAGCAGATGAGTGTATTAGCTCATCCTTTTCTTCATTATTTACTTGAGAAACTCCCGAAATCTGCTCTAAATTGTGAATGGTGCTGCATGATGCAGAATCAGCGTAGTCTGAATTCTCACGTTTGACTTCTTGTGTTTGTATTGCATCAAATGTAATATCGATAGGTTCCCTCTTTGGTTGTGTTTCAGGAATCTCTTCCTTAATTTCAATCTTAGTAAACCCTGATTTCTGTACAGGCTCCATTCTGTATCATACAAAACTTACATTCACCACACGGTGTTCGCTTACTTACGTGGAACTGAATTAGTTTCCCTGTCAGTATGTAGGTATATCATCTAAGAGGCATTGACAGTCAACAAAGTCTCTCATCGCAGTGTGTTTGAGCACGACCACCGTGGTCGTGGTTTGAGCGAGTCCAATGACGTGATAGTTATTCAATTTATACATGGGTGCCTAATCCAAACAAAAGCTATGCTTCTCCCCCCCCCATCCCCAAAAGAAAAAAAACCCATATATGGCCCTTAGCTCTATTACTGAGAATTCATTTGATTTTTTAACACATGTAGAAATTTTGGAAAGCTTGATACTACAGTAGCTGTTCTATAACTTTCTTTGGGACAGTATGATACCTTTTATGATGCAGCACATTTGATTACAAACTTGAAGATACAGAGTTAAAACTAATGGTACTATAAATTGTAATAAATGTTCAGAGTATTGTTACAACAGTGTAATCTCGCATATTTGAACATATCATGCAGGGCCGTCGCGTGATGTTTTGGCGCGCCCGGGGCAAGATTTCGTCAGCCCCCCCCCCAAAAAAAAACTTAATCCCACGTGCACCCACCCGACATTCCACCTATCTGTAAGGATTCAAACACAAACACACAGCAAGCGACGTGCCGCGACACTATCAAATACATATAAACATAATGGGGTTAAACACGCATTATTATTAAGTTATTATTATTAACAGTATACAAGCAAATCCAGTTGTTCAATTTTGAGCAAATATTTATTTTGGGGTAACTTAGAAAATATAAAGTTATTGGTGTCAAATATTTATTTGTTCAATAAATACAAACAACGTAATATTCAAAATTCAGTTATACTTAACTTTAAAAAATACGTTATGTACATGTTACATATTATTTCAAATTTTGTTGTTTTATTTTTGCCGTTGCCACGGCGCCCCCCTGGTCGCGGCGCCCGGGGCGATCGCCCTGGTCGCCCTGCCCACTCGACGGCCCTGATATCATGCATTATTATGCTACCTGTTGTATTTATAAACAAAGTATAAATAATATTTATTACGTGTAAAAGTAGTGGTGTTGTTTAGTTTGTACATTTGTTTACCTTAATACATCTCCCATACTCCTTCTCATCCTAGTTTTGAAAATATTGAACCTTCTCAAAATGCTTTCTGCAGAACAATTAGATAAAATAATCTGAACATGAACATTTTCTTTGTCAACATCACTTTTTCTCAACTCATACAAAGCCTACAGGAAATAATGATGCAACAGTGTGTAGGATTTTTACCAACTACTTGCATATAATACTCAGTTTATGTTAAATTTTGTTGAAAAATGCAATACACATAATGAAATATCTGGAAATCATTGCATTGGAATTCACACTGAATGGTACTGAAGCCAATGAGCGTCCCCATGACAACACTAGCGTTTGCAGTGTACTCAGCTGCCTTGGGAAATTGCATGTCATGGGAATTGGCAATCGATCAAATTAAAAAGGATATTGACGGAATTAATTTCTATAAATCGATAACAAGGATAGAAATCCACGTAAACATAAATCTGTACTTTCCATACTCTGGGCATAGACAATATAACTTTTTTGCACTCCTTAGCTAGTAAGTGGTACTTACGAACGTTGTTTACATGGATCGTAAGTTGACATTCCCACACAGTCTTGTTGCTAAGGGCGGTTGCGATAAGGTTAAATTACTTACGGTCCAAGCGCTACGTCATAATTCATTACGATACACTTCATAATACAAGCCTTTATGGGCACGGACCCCAGGACAAATATTCGGTTCCCATAACAACAAACACATGCGAATAACTTTCTGAAATAAACATCTATTTTCAAGAATGTATTTACATAATATTTTCAGGTAATATCACAATTAATATAATTAAATTGATATGAATAATCATCGTGGAAAAAATAGCATGCAACACACGGGCCGTAAAGGCATTTACGGGTCTCGAAAACTTAAAACCCGAGGCGCCTCATGCAGGCTGGAGTATCTGCAAACGATGGGTAGCAATTATGCCATTTCAGTAATCGCCAAAAAATTCCATCCACTGACGCTTTATTTGTTGCGGTAGGCTTTGAATTACTCGTAGTTAAGAAAAAGAGAAGTTGGCAAAAGAAACAATATAGGACTATATGGACGTAAATGGCTTATATATTCCTAATTGAACAAACATCAATTGATTTGGACGGAACTCACCATGAAAGGGTTTTCTGGGCCAGAGAACTCGAATCTGAGATCATTTTTCCCAGGTGGCTCTTTGAAAGTCGGACATTTAGATGTTTTGTTATACTTATTAATCGTATAGTTCATAAATGACTCGCATGTAAGCGTTAATGAATATAAAATGTTTACTCATTATGCTCTCAATTTTAATTTTCTAAATTAAATATCGTGGGTGAAGCCGCGGGAACCTGCTAGTATTACCATAAAATAGCACTAAATTGGGCATTACTCCGGTACCGTTCAACTGATTTGGTCCAATATCAGTAGGCTTGTTCACATGGACGTTATAAAAGCACAAACCAAGTTTCCTAAAAATCCGATAAAGGGTATTTGTGTTATTGCGCGTACAGACACGCGGATGGACGGACAGACATTTTCCCGTCCCACACACAATCTCATAAAAATCATTCTGGCATATAATAAAGACACGTCATCATCATTTATGGTTTCCACCACACAAGAAACGCAATAACAAGCTCTACCACCGCCCTGATGACTTGTATGGTGGCTCATGTTTATCACAGACTCAGGTTTAAATCCCGAAGCAAGCAGGTAGTGGTCAAAGCCGTGATGTGTAGGAGGGGCTTCTTTAAAGGGGCAGCTACTTGGTTCTTGCTGACTATAGGGAAGCTTCGTGAGGACTCGTGGGGACTCATGAAGGAGTATTGTTGACCGAAGTTGCCTTCGGGCATGCACCTCATTCCGTTTCCTTGGGGTTGCACATTGGGCCAACCTATGCGGCCTATGCACAAGTCCTTAAACGCTCACCTCTCGAGCCGCAATAACAGCCTTGTCGAGATGTGTTTGTTAAAAAAATGTGAAAGATATCACCTGGTGTAGTACTGGTGATTCGCAACTCCAAATGCGACAAACCTTAAATCACAACCGATAGGCCTACAATAGTTTTCTACTATTGTATGTAATACAGTCAGGGATGCAAAATATAGAAGTAGACAAATACTGGCTGCACCGATGGTTCCCCAAATTCTTGAGAAACCAGCCCACAGGACTTAAACAAAAACAGAGGAGATATAAGTATTGTAAAGAAAATTGATGTGAAAGTCACATAACTTCCTCTGCCAAAATAAAAGTTAGCAGTATTCACATATCCTTGTACAGTATTGCAAGACACAATTTTACGCTAATTGGGAAAATTCAAATGAAAGTCTCACCTTGGGATGAATCGGTCCCGCCCACCGCACCCTCACCGATGCAGTTTCTTTTATATCACGATCTAGCGAATTCTTCTGTCTTCGTATTACGGAGAAACTCGTGATTGGTCGTTGGAGGTGTGACGTCATACCGCTAGACGAGTGGTGACAGGCTAACAAACCTCGCGGGAGATATAATATGGCAAATTCTCGAAACCTACAAACAGTGTATCGTACATTATTCGAAAATACAAGGGCGCTTCGCTACGGCTACCGCCTCCGCTTCGCGCACTTAACTATGTGGTTACTGTTATGCATTGTTTAGACTATATTTATGTAGAGGTGGGTACAAGGCAATTGCGACAATACACAAGGACAGTGGGCACAAGGCACTTGCGACAATATACAAGGATAATTGGTCACTCTGCTTAGCTCAGAAACAGTATTATCACACAGTCCGTGCAAATGTGAATATCGAATGGGCGGAGCTGAAGGGGCGACTTACATTTTAATTATGCCCGCTAATTATGCCATAAATACCTTATAGCCCCTTCTTTGAATGTTGCGACTAAAAACCACCCTCTGAAGTATAAACTCGGAAACTGAAGTATGCTGGAATTTCATGCAATCTGGTTGCGGACTGTGTCGCCTCTATTGGAGAAATTACCCTAGTAGCACAGATCGTTGGGCCAATGTTGGGAAGTGATCGCCATGTTTCGTTGGTCAACGGTTATGAATGTCCGTCGGGGTTCCGTTGCCAAGGAGCGTTTTATCCAACCAATTGCCAACTGTAGCCAACCAATATACAACAAAATCCCAACAGTTGGGAGACATCTATTAGGTAATGTTGGAACTACTACGCAGCGCAGCGCAGCGCAGAGACATCTGGCGGAAATACTAGAAGCACACAAAATTTAATTTTTTATTTTCCCTTTCATCCCTTTTCTCCTCTTTTCCCTATTAACTCCCTTCTCTCCTTCACCCTACCTACCTATTCCTATCGTATAAAATTCGCACCTATGGGGATTCGATCTCGGAACCGCTAGCGTTATAGTCTATCGCTTTAACCACTACGCCATTAGTGATCGTTGAAATAAAAATCGAGAATTCTTCTAGCCTATTTACTACAGAGATGTGTAATACATGATAAATAGTAAGAAGGATATACATCTCGTATTTTGAATATTTGATGTGAATATATGATAACGTTATTTTCAGAGAACAAATAAAGAGCCCTAATATTAATAGAAGTAAAAACACCATTCGGATTCTTCAACATATCAAGATGGCGAATAACTGTTGTATCTTCATCGTCTACGCTGTGCCGATGACCTATACGAACACGCCGGAAATTGCCGAAGACTGGTGAGGAGATAACGTTGGGCCAACAATCATAACCCCAACGGTAGGGCGGGCGCGAACGCCAGTCAAAAAATCCGTTGGCAAAACCGAGGAAATTACGACGAACCTTTTCCCAACATATCCCTACCATGCCAACCAAATCCCTCCGTTGGGCCAACGAAGTGTGCAACTAGGGTAGGCAATTGAGCAATACGCTGAACTCCATGTTAAAATAAAGCATAGGACAGGCAGTGTAATTCTCGAGACGGCGGTGCTAAAAACGCAGGCTAGGACAAAGAAAATAAAATAAACAAGTGACTGAAAACGTTTATTGAACTTTCCGCCGTTAAGAATAATTTCCGAAATTTAACGAATATTCCCCTCAGATAATTCTTTACTGTATGCATACATACAACACATCTTTCTCACTCCACGTGCTCATATAGAATAAGAGGCCGTGAATGTTCGCATATTGAGTTGTTCGCCAGGCAAGACTGAGTTTCTACAAACAGTGGGTAGCTTACAACCACCCTTCAGGGAATTTTTTTAAAAAACGTTTCAAATAAAAGTTTTACCTCTTGGTATAAGCACTCCATGAACAAAATTTAAAGGAAATCGTAAGAGCCGTTTTCGAGAAAATCGCGAAAAACGAAAATTTCTTCATGTAAAGTCTCCTTAAAAATAAGAGAAATTTGTCGCCAATCTTTGGATCACATTTTCAGAAGGCACTTCACCCAAATACGAAATTTGTTTTCATACGATTTTCCGTTTTGTAGCTAGTGGGTTCACAGTGGGTGGCTTGTAACTACCTTTAAGAGAGTTTTTTTTTCGAAAAAAGTTCAAATAAAAGTTTTAGCTGTCTAAAGCTACACATGTGCAAAATTTAAAGCAAATCGTTAGAGCCGTTTTCGAGAAAATCGCGAAAAACGAAAATTTCTTCATGTAAAGTCCCTTAAAAATAAAAACTTGTCGCCAATCTTGGGCACACAACTTCAGAAGGTACTTGACCCAAATACGATATTTTGTTTTCACATGATTTTCTGTTTTGGAGCTAGCCTGTTAACAGGCAGACAGACACACAGACATGTTTCCAAAAATAGTATTAGCTTTTGTTCAAAATAACGATCCGGTTACTAAGTGAATATTAATGTGTTTAGCCTAATCATTTGAAATTGAGGTCCGAAATTGATTTTGCCCCCCTTAATAAAATTCCTGGCGGCGCTGCTGACTGTGAACTGTACCATTAATGATCAATGATTATATTAATAATTACAAAATACACCTTGAATCAGAAATCCACTGATAAACTTTCACAAGTATTTCAGTGATGTTTTCTGAGTGTTTTAATATAAGGATCCCATGGTCTCCGAAGTCTCATTACCGAGTATTTTCATTGCTTTCGTTTTGTTTAACCTCACTGCCTTTGTATATAATTGTTTCCAAATAAACCAGAACCTTTCACTGCTGTAGTAGAGTGTGCTTACATTATGGTCCGCCACCAATGAATCTACTCACCACCTCCTTTCAATTGCAGTTATTGTTGGTAGGCTGGATTCACCACAGCTGTCAATTTTCATATTCCCAGATATGGCTATTCTGACTATTAACAAGCCTTCTCTAGTAAACATTGTGTAGACTATCATAGCAGGAAATTGTAGCCAAGGCATTCTCTATTCAATATCAAGAATGGAATAATCCTACTGAGGCTTTGGTTTCTACATTCTTTTATCCAGATTCCGTTCATTTACATTACATGCGGTTTTAGATCTACCTCATATTATGTGGACATTATTGAATGTTTTGAGGATATGCTTTGATGACAAAAATCCATACACAATTCATATACTTTTTTTTTAATCCTTTATTTGCTACATGCTCCATTGCACAGAACAATATGACATGTTACAATCTATGTAGTAAATACTTAGGCCGGTATTCATAGTCATAATAAGTCGTACTTATATCCAAGTCGAACTTTAATCTCGTAGTAAGTTGAGTTTCTGACACAAACAAGTCGGACTTATAACGTAGCTACTTTATAAAGTCAAAGTCGAGCTTATTGCTATTCATAGTCACTAAAGTACGACTTATTTGTCGAAATAAGTCGTACTTTATCAAGTCAAGGGTCCCCCTGACTTATTTCAGTTTAAGCCAGTACCATGAATAGTAATTTTGAGGATCTTGGCGAGTATTAGAAGAACCTCACGCCCCAAAGCGTTTTTTGCGAAACATGATGAATCCATTCAAATTCTATAGTGACAATGAATTTAAAAAGAGTTTCCGTTTGATAAAAAATACACTTTTGGAACTATAAATCGGTGTTCTTTCATCAGAATTTCACTCCGCTGGCATTTCATATCGGCCCAAAACTTCCTAAGCTGTTTTGAATCTCTCTAAAACAATAATTAATATCAAAATAAATACATAAGCGTACCGGTATTAATTCTGAACAATCTCCAAGCTAATATATACGCAGAATATTCTCAAGAAACTATTAATTAGCTTACTTACACGCTGCAATATATGACTGGATGAATTGAATTCTTTGTTTACAATGCACGCCATCTCTATTTTTGTATCACGATAGCGAAATACGTACTCAGTTGGCTTTGCTTTACATAACATCTGAAAAAATCTTAAACACGATTGGCTAGTTCAATTATTACGGCAGTGAACGCGTGATTTTTCATATTATTGAGTTCGACTTTAATGCGTGGAATAAGTAGAGCCTTAAGGAGTCAGACTTAATAAAGTACGACTTTAAAGAGGACTATGAATACAAAAAACATATAAGTCGACTTGTCAAATAAGTTCAGCTTTATAAAGTCTGTTCTTAAGTCGTCGCCGACTATGAATACCGGCCTTAGACTAGGTTACAATTTTGTGTAGTGTGTCAAAATCTATGCTGTTTACAAATTTCTGAAAATATTTTAAGTATTTATTTACTAGTTCTCTTTTGTCTACTGGCCAATGCCCTTCTAATCTAAAGATGTTTTTTTCTAGTGTTTTTCTTTCATTTCTAGCACTTTGCACTCAAACAAAATATGGTCAGTACTTATTTGAAATAATAATAAAATATGATTAAATCAACTGAAGGAACAGAATTCCAACTCAATTAACCCTGTTTTCACATTTTCATCACAATTTATTTTTGTTCAAATATAAACAATGCCAAGAACTCAGTTGCCAAACTACATTAATAAAAATTTGTTTAAATGTTTTTTGTTTTTATTTATTTATTTATTTTTTTAATACTACAATACGCTTACTGCATTTGACATACTTGAAAACTGAAAGTAGCTAATAGCAACAATGATTAACTATGTACACTGACCAAGATTTGCTTTGATCTAAAAAAGAAAGACCCAATTATTCAGCAAAGAACTGAACGACTGCTAATCTTGAGTAACATTGGTTTCTTAAGTCCATTTGCAAACTTTATAAAGTGTAATGCACGTATGATAGGAAAGCGATGTCTATGATATATTCATAACATTAACAGAACACATTAAATCAGAGTTAATAAACCTATTCTTAAAAATTGATGTTAGGTCTGGATTGACATCACACAAATAAGTAAATAAGTAAGATTTCTCCACATCAAGATCATCGCATTATATACCAACTGAATGAAAAGCCATTAGACTCTCCCATCACTTCTACCTTAAATATTCCTGACAACTTCAGGTTTTCCCGTTATATTGTACGTAGAATTTTCTCTCTAGAAGTTTCAAACTTTCCATGACAAAGAATCAAAGCAGGCATTACACTAGGAAACGTTGTTCCTCTCATGAGTGAGCTGATGTGCTTTGAGACTCGCTCTTAGGGAAAATTTCTTTGTACATATATCACACGTAAATGGTTTATGTCCAGTGTGAGTAAGTATGTGTCTTTTGAGATCCCCTTTTTGGGAAAATTTCTTGGCACATATATCACACGAGAATGGCTTATGTCCAGTGTGAGTTAGCTGATGTTTGTTGAGGCTATCACTTCGTGAAAATTTCTTTGTACATATGTCACACGTAAATGGCTTATCTCCGGTGTGAGTAAGCATGTGCGTTTTGAGAAGCCATCTACGGGAAAATTTCTTGGTACATATATCACACGTAAAGGCCTTATGTCCTGTGTGAGTGAGAATGTGCATTTTGAGATTCCCTGTTTGGGAAAATTTCTTGGCACATATATCACACGTAAATGCCTTATGTCCAGTGTGAGTGAGCATGTGTTTTTTGAGATTATCTCTTTGGGAAAATTTCTTGGTACACATATCGCACGTAAATGACTTATGTCCATTGTGAGTAAGCATGTGTGTTTTGAGATGCTGTCTTAGGGAAAATTTCTTGGTACACATATCGCACGTAAAGGCCTTATGTCCTGTGTGAGTAAGAACATGTCTTTTGAGATCCCCTCTTTGGGAAAATTTCTTGGCACATATATCACACGTAAATGGTTTATGTCCAGTGTGAGTAAGTATGTGTCTTTTGAGATCCCCTCTTTGGGAAAATTTCTTGGCACATATATCACACGTAAATGCCTTATGTCCAGTGTGAGTGAGCATGTGTGTTTTTATATGGCCTCTTTGGGAAAATTTCTTGGTACATATATCACACGTAAATGACTTATGTCCAGTGTGAATGAGCATGTGTTTTTTGAGATTCTGTCTTAGGGAAAATTTCTTGGTACACATATCGCACGTGAATGACTTATGTCCATTGAGAGTAAGCATGTGTGTTTGGAAATTCTCTCTTTGTGAAAAATTCTTGGTACATATATCACACGTAAATGGCTTATTTCCAGTGTGAGTAAGCATGTGTCTTTTGAGATTATCTCTTCGGGGAAATTTCTTGTTACATGTATCACACGTAAATGAATTATGTCCAGTGTGAGTAAGCATGTGTGTTTTGAAATTCTGTCTTAACGAAAATTGCTTGGTACACATATCGCACGTAAATGACTTATGTCCAGTGTGAGTGAGCATGTGTTTTTTGAGATTCTCTCTTTGTGAAAAATTCTTGGTACATATATCACACGTAAATGGCTTATTTCCAGTGTGAGTAAGCATGTGTCTTTTGAGACTATCTCTTCGGGGAAATTTCTTGTTACATGTATCACACGTAAATGAATTATGTCCAGTGTGAGTAAGCATGTGTGTTTTGAAATTCTGTCTTAACGAAAATTGCTTGGTACACATATCGCACGTAAATGACTTATGTCCAGTGTGAGTGAGCATGTGTTTTTTGAGATTCCCTCTTTGTGAAAAATTCTTGGTACATATATCACACGTAAATGGCTTGTTTCCAGTGTGAGTAAGCATGTGTCTTTTGAGATGATCTCTTCGGGAAAATTTCTTGTTACATGTATCACATATTAATGGTTTATGTGCAGTGTGAATGAGCATGTGTGTTTTGAGATTCCCTCTTTGTGAAAATTTTTTGGTACATATATCACACGTAAAACTTTTATTTGGAGTATGATCTAACTGTTTGTTTACAGAAGAGGATGTGCTTGTGTACACAGCAGGAGAGTATGATTGCATTAGCTCATCCTTTTCATCATTAACTCCCGAAATCTGCTCTAAGTTGTGAATGGTGGTGCATGGTGTACAATCAACATAGTCTGTACTCTCACGTTTGACTTCTTGTGTTTGTATTGTATCAAATGTAATTGCGATAGGTTCCCTCTTTGGTTGTGTTTCAGGAATATCTTCCTTAATTTCAGTCTTAGTATACCCTGATTTCAGTACACGCTCCATTCTGTATCATACACAACTTACATTCACACACAGTGTTCGCTTACTGAAATGAAACTAAATTAGTTTCTCTGGCAATATGTAGGTATATCATCTGAGAGGCAGCGACAGCATCTTCTGCCTAGTCTACAAGTCTCTCATCGCAGTGTGTTGAGAGAGGCCATTGCACTTCCTTCTAGTAAGAAATAAAGAAGGCAGTGGCCATTGGCGTGATACTCGCTTAATAATATATACAAGGGTGCCCATTCCCATCAAAAGCTATGCCCGCTTCCCCCCAAAAGAAAAACAGGGAAAAAATAAATTAAGTCGCACTTTGGGATGAATGTTCCCGCCCAGCACACCCTCCCGATGCACTTTCTTTTATAAGACGATCTAGCGAATTCTTCTGTCCTCATTTTACGAAGAAAGTCGTGATTGTACGTTGGTGGTGTGACGTCATACCGCTAAACAAAAGGTGACAGGCTAACAAACCTCTGAGAGGCTTCGGCTGCCACCTCCGCTTCGCGCACTTAACTATGTGGTTAGTGCAATATCTGTGGGTTAGTGCATTGAGCTCTATTACATACTGGAGGTAGCACTGCATGATGAAAAATCGTGACGGCAGGGTTCGCGGTCCGCCATGAAAGTGAACGTATAATTTAGCTCCTATCTCGTATCTCCTTCTAACAAACTCATGTGTATTAATGGAATTATGAAGATGTATTGGCGTTTTTAAAACACTTTTATGAATGAAACGTTTCAATATAAACTACTTGATGCTTTTTAAGTACATAACAAAACTAATTTCATATCGTAATGGTTTGGTAAAAATAATTTTTTAATCTCAATCAGGCGTGAATGTACATTGGTAAACAGTTGTAAACACTCGCATTTTAAATATTAAAATAACTTCACAATAGGCCTTCATTTTGCGATATTATGCTTGCGATATAAAGAGAATAGACAAAATCTGTTCTAAGTGCTTTGGAAATGTATAAACCGTGACCTTCAACTTTACCGTTACTGTACTGGATACAAATCACATTATTATTATTTAAAATAATTCCTGTAGACTAGCGCAAAGGGAAGCCACTGAAATAAAATTTCAAAATACTTTAAGTCAGTAGGCCTACTTAGAAGTTCCTTTTCTTCCAATTTGAAATTTAATTAGCCATGCTATTTATCTTCTTGTTCTTGCGACAGACAATCGTCTGTAGCCTTTTGTTCTTTCTCAATTCTGTTTTGATAGGAGATGGTGGGAGATCATATGTTTGTCTGTTTATCCATTTTCGTATAATTTTCAGCGAGGTCTTATACAAAAACATCTGCTTCCTCTTATTTCTGCAATTAAAAACTAGCATGAAAAATTTAGGCCTACATGCTTAAGAATACTATGTTTACATGACTGACATATTGCATAATTTATATTCCTACATGGTACGTAAAGTAGCCCTACTCCTCACCACATTACGAACCAGAGGCGTAACGAGGGTGTTTTTGGGGGTTTGAACCCCCCCCCCCCCATTGATTAAAAAAAGGAAAATTGTACAATTTTTTTAAGTCTGCTTATAAATTGCTTAATACGAGTATAAAGCGTGGGAAGCTTGAAACTCGTTATTGTGCATCTTAATTTTTAAAATTTTCCGGGGGAGGACCCCGAACCCCCTCTCCCTGGGGGGGTATGGAATACCATATCCCCCAGATGTTGTAACCCCCCCATATGGTCGGTCTGGTTACGCCTATGTTACGAACCAGTTGTCTTTTTGGAACTATAAATTTTTGAAGGTGTCCTGGAAAATTGAAGACTAATGGTACATCATCTTTTAGTAATTTTACAAGTGCACCAGACCTTGACTGATAGCAATCAGGTGTAAAGATTTGGTCAGTATCCTCAAATGTTCCAAACAAAAATAACCTACTTGTGAAACTGAAGTCCACTTGCATTTCTCTGGAGCTCTGTGCAGCCATATACCACGCAATATTTGACCATATGAAAAATAATAAAAACACATTCATAAGTATATGTTTAACATAGGAAACACACTTCACCAATACGTACGGTGTAGCCAACTTAACAACAAGTGAACGTCACGATTTATGCAATTCCAAAGCACAGCTGTTGTGTATCCTGTTTATATATTGAGATCACTGGGTTAGTGTTATGCATTATTAATTAGACTATATGCAGAGGTGATTGTGGTACGGTCGGGAGTGCCGAGTGAGCTAGCGCAGTGGTTCCCAAACTTTTCAGTCCGTGGGCACCTTGAAAAAAAAATCGCTAGGTTTTGAAATAAAAACTAAATAAATACCGTACTTTGATTCAAATTTATTAAATCCAATAGACAAAATAACAATATCAATAGTAACCAAGAGAGTTCACTCCTTAATCTGAACAGTGAAGCTGCTTTTGATTAATTAGCTCTGCAATGTTAGGTTTAATGTCTGATAATTTTAATATTAAGTCACTTTCAACTTCATGTTTATTTCTCAACTTTGATTTCAAGTACGTGAGTTAGGAGAATGCTGTTTCACATAGATAAGTAGTGGGGAACACAGTTAAGCACTTCAAAATTACGGGATATCCTATTTCTTCTTAAATCGCCTGCGGACCCCACTTTGGGAACCACTGAGCTAGCGGGTTGTCATTTAGGTACAAGGGTTGGTAGCTACGATCGGGAGTTTCGAGGTGGTCGCCATAGCAACGCAGTGAACGGAGCATAAGGGTCGACTTACTTTTATCTTTTGCCAAAAAACATACACACATATTGCCCTTAGCTCAATGTTTACTGAGAATTCTATTGGTTTTTTAACACATGTAGAAATTTTGCAAAGCTGTTCTAATACCCGTAGAGCCTGCATGTTGAAAATTTAAACAAGCAATTAGAAAGTTAAAACCGATCAAATAATCATAATATATAAAGGGAAAAAATAAAAATAAAACATATTTTTCAAAGTCATATAGGCCTATTTTATTATTTTCTAATTCAATGAATCCTATTGTAGCTGCCTAAATAGACTAATAGGGTTTGTGTAATAATGCAATATACATAGTGCAATACCTAGTTATAAATTCAACAAAATTATCCTTTGATAGGCGGCATTCTATAGGACAGTATGATACCTTTTATGATCCAGCACATTTTATTACAAACCGAGATACAAAAGGTACAAAAAAATGTAATAAATTTTCACTGTTACATCAGTGTAATATCGCATATTTGACCGGATGCATTATTATGCTAGCTGTTGTATTTATTAACAAAAGTAGTATTTATTACACGTAAAAGTTGTGGTGTTCTTCAATTTGTACATTTTTGCAACTTAATGTTGGGATGGACACAGCTTATTACCATCTCCCATGCTGCTTCTAAGCGTGTTTTTGAAAATATTGAACCTATTCATACGGTAATTCTTTCTGCAGAATAACTTGTTGGTGGTAAAGATAGAAGGATCTGAATAGGACAATTTTCATTGTCAACATTTCTTTTTCTCAACTCATACAAAGCCTATAACAATTAACAGTGTGTAGGATTTTTACCAACTACTTGCATATAACCGGTTTAAAAATGTCATATACGAGTATATAATAAAAGATCTGGAACTCGTTGCATGGTATTGAAGCCAATGAGCCGTCCCCATGACAACACTAGCAGTTGCAGTATACTCAGCTGCCTTGGGAAATTGCATGATCTGGGATTTGACAATCGATCAAATTAAAGAGGATATTGACGGAATTAATTCCTATAAATCAATAACAAGAAATCCACGTAAATATAAATCTGTATTTTGCATACTCTGAGCATAATTTTCTCACTTAACATTTTGTTACACAAAAGAGGTCGTTTTGCGAAAAGTACGTATTCAATTGTCTCAACCTAATGCAGGCTGGAGTTTGTGTAAACGATGGTGTACCATGTCAGTAGTCGATTAAAAAATATTCCATCCATGACACTTTATTTGTTGCGGTAGGCTTTGAATTAGTTGAGAAAAATAGATGTTGGCAAAATAAATTATATAGGCCTATAAGGGCTTAAATGGGCAAACGTCGATCGATTTGGACGCAACTCACTATGCAAGGGTTTTCTGGAAGGGTTTTCAGAGAACGCGAATCTGAGGTCGTTTTTCCCAGGCGGCTCTTAAGGCCGGATACTTAGCTGTTTTGTTATAATTTTTAATCGTATAGTTTATGAATGATTCGCATGTAAGTGTTAATGAATATAATGTTTTAATTATTGTGCTCTTAATTTTCATTTTTGAAATTAATTATTGTGGACGAAGCCTCGGGCACCTGCTAGTATTACCATAAAATAGGCACTTAATTGGGCATTACTCCGGGACCGATCAACCGATTTCATCCAATACCAATATGCTTGTTCCAATGAACGTTATAAATGTATAAACCGAGTTTCATGAAAATCCGATAAAGCGTATTTGAGTTATTGCAAGTACACACATGGACGACAGACATTTTCCCGTAACCCAAACAATCTCAGAAAGTACCATTCTGGCACCTAATAAAGACCTGTCATCGTCATTCATGGTTTCCACCACACAAGACACGCAATAACAAGAACTACCGCCTCTCTGACGACCTGTATGGTGGCTCGTGCTTATCGTGGACACTGGTTCGAATCCCGAAGCAAGCAGGTGGTGCTCAAAGTCATGACGTTTAGGAGGGGCTGCTTGAAAGGAGAGACCAATATCCTACTTGGTACTTACTGGCTATAGGGAAGCTTCGTCAGGACTCGTGGGGACTCGTGGGGGAGTCTGTTGACCGAAGTCGCCTTCGGGCATGCACCTCATTCCGATTTCTAGGGGTTGCACAATTTGCCAACCTATGCGGCCTATGCACAAGTTTTTTTTTTTTTTAATTTAATTTTAGCCGGCCATAGGCCAATTTTCCTGAATTTGGTTTGCCTTGTTTTACTGTTTGTTTACTTTGTTTTACCATTTGCGTATCTTGTCCATATCACTCACAAACACCCATGCCTGAGGCGGGACTCGAACCCACAGTCTCCTTCACCGTGGCTCCAAAGCAGCATGTCTTAGCTACCACGGCTAAGAAGACCGGCTAGTCTTTAAACGCTCACCGCAAAAACAGCAGCCTTGACGAGACAAGTGTGGTAAAAAAATGTGAACGATATTTATTTTCTGAAATTTAGATTATTGGATTTTTTAATTTTAATTTTTAAATTTTGGATTTTTTTTGTTTTTAATTTTAGATCTTTGAATTTTTAATTTTAGAATTTTGGATTTCTTTAATTTTGTAATTTTTAAATGTTTGTCTTTCAATTTTTATATCTTTATTTTAGATTTTCGACTTTATTTTTAAATTTTGGATTTTTGGATTTTTAAATTTAGATTTTTTATATGGGATTTTATGATTTTTTAAATTTTGGATTTTTAAATTTAGATTTTTGGATTTTTTTAAATGTTGGCTTTTTTATAATGGTAAAGGACTCACGACGCCACTATCTAGAAGCAGTAATACCCCCACTCAATGCCTGATATCTTTCCCCCGCGCGCTCCAGTAATTTTTTAAAAATATTTGGATTTCTTAATTTTCGATTTTCGGACTTTTTGCATTTTGGATTTTTTTTATTTAAATTTTGGATATTTGGTCTTTTTAAATTTTGGAATTTTTGTTTTTTCATTTTGGATTTTATAATTCTTTAAATTTTATTGAGTTGTATGTTTTCTGTGCAGTCCTACTTTCGTGACGATTTTATTCGTAACGCAACTTTGGGTTAGCTCTCGATTTACTCCCAGCGCGCCTAAAACGTTTCACTTAAAAAAAAAACAGAAAAGTACCGGTATAATTAATAACACTGCCAACCCTAATACGTTACGGGTATAATATGTTCTTGCCATAATTAGGTATATTAAGTAATGAAAACAAACTACGAATAAAAAAAACACTAGAAGATATTATAGTAACTGCTAAAATGTGCTGTGCATTTACTTAACCTATGCCAACTAAACTCCGAAATAAAGAAAAAATAATATTATAGACGAAGGGTGCCCAAACTTTCATATGAAGGGCCAGTAACTACTCGTATTAGAGTTGATGGCGTGAAATATTTGGACTAGCAGCAATTTACGTTAAAGTAACTAGACCTTCCGGTACCTCAAAGCAAAATTAGAAATAATTTTTAATCACATCTGTAATCATAGTTAGTTCTTAAATTAAGCGCCAAACAGTAAAGAAGTATTCATAAAGTGATAGTAATTGCTATCCGTCGTGTTTTTGGTGTCTTCTGACGTTTCGGACATCATGTCCTTCTTCTGTCCTTCTTCTGAGAAAGAATCGCAATAAAAACATCCAGTAAACAAGTATTGTAATAAATAGAACGTATGAAGTTCCATAAAAGATTATCATAGGTAATCCCACTAAAGTTGACGAGTTTATCGATAAATTCGCGACCTCGCAGCAGGAGTGAATTTATTAAGACTATTCCACGAACACAAATGTAACGGATTATACAAATAATAATTACTTTCGTGCTTTGTTGTATAAAAACAAAACTAACAGCTGCAAGATCACGCCATACTATGAATCAACCATCCATGAATAGATTCAAGTTACCTTGTTCTGATCAGTGCTACCAATGGTTCATATAAAACATAGTTAACTTCATTCAGGTAAGCTAACAGCAGAACATAATAAAAGCACACCACCTGGCTTGGACCGAATCGAAATTGTGCTTTTAATCATTGTACATTTCTATTATTTCAATTTCCAAACAAGTTATGTTGTATAAAATAACCTGTTTTCGTGTTGCTTAATGGCAGCAATCACTTTACACTGATACTTACGTGTCCAGTAACGAGCAGGCGATTTTACCTGATAAAATAGTATCCTCATATTATTAGCAAGCATTTTATAAGATAAACGATCGTGATTGGTCTATATCCGAGGAATTGTTAAACGTTATTGGTCAATATCAAACACGCGGAGTATGAGTGGAATAGTTTTAGTAAATATTATGCATTAGAAGGTAATTTGGCAACTGCGTTTTATTTCACATAGCCTACAGTGTACTATGTAGTCAACTTGTGCAAAGAGAAGTAGGAAATTGCATGCGTAATTACCTGGTCAGGGGATGCGTTCAATCCTCTCACGCAGCGGCCCGGGTTCGATTCATGGTCGATACAAGTTACCTAGATGAGGTTTTTCCGGGGTTTTCCCTCACCTATGAGACAAATGTCAGGTAATTTTAGGCCCTTGTGGTCCGCGGATATCATCTGGCCGTCATTATCATCTTCATCCCCATCCTCGCCTTGTTCTGAGGCGTCCTATGTGTTCGTGTTGTCTCAAAGGTGGCCCCGTCATTGGACTTATCACTCATCCGGGGAGGCCCTCCATGTCCTTGTCTGGTCAAAAAAGTATGTATGTGATCCAAAGATAATCCCTCTCCCGACAGATCGTAACCCTGTAAGGCCCGGGCGGCTTGGGTCGCTTAAATCCTAGAAGGGAGAGGTATAACTACGACAAAGCAAGAAAGAATAAGAATTACCTGATAATGAGAAGTGTAGATTTGCCTTATTCACTGGTAACTGGATTATCTCTGGTGGAGACGTTTAATAAACCTATCGCTTGAAATAACACACGTCACATGCTCTTTCACAGACTAATTACAGATCCATGTTCATTACACTTTCACTGTTCATCCATTATGAACTTCGCACAGATTCAATATAACTAGCATTTGTGAGAATACCACACGGAATTGTACAGCTATAAATGACTGTCTGCGAAGCTAAGTGCGAATGTGAAAAATAAATACTAGATGAATGGAACGTAACGGTCTATGATGGATGAATGACCGCTATCCCTCTTGCCCTTGGCGTATTTATTAAGTGTCAGAATGGTACTTTATGAGATTGTGTGGTGTCTGTCTGTCTGTCCACGACAACTCAAATACGCTTTATCGGATTTTCACTAAAATTGGTATACGAATTTTTAACGTCCACAGCACGAAGCCTATTGGTATTGAACCAACACGATTGACCAGTACCGGAGTAATGCCCAATTTAGTGCCTATTTTTGTCAGTATACTAGAAAGAATTTATCAAATGCAAATCAGTTCTCATGACAACATATTGATTTACAGTGTTCATATACGGCTTTGGAAGTTGCAATACAGTTAGCTTTGACAAATAACACCACCCACATATTCTTTAAAAACCGTGACAATGACATTCAAAAGAGGGGGTAAACAGGCGGCGGCTGACACAATTTTCTTAGAAGGTCAACCATTGAACAATGTAAGGGAATTCAAATACCTAGGGATAACTTTGCAGCCTCAAGGAACCGTCTTCACAGCCCACATCAAAGACAGAGTAGCTGCAGCAGTCATCGCCATGAATGACATTAAGCACCTCCAACAGATATCTCTACAGACAGCAATGAAGTTGTTTCAAGCAAAAGTAATGCCAGTAATCGCATACGGACTGCATATCGTTTGGGAACATCTCACAAAAACCAACCTGAAAGATATCGAGAAAATAAAAGCCACATACCTGAAACGCACACTCTGCCTCTCAAAGTTCACACCATCAAGGCTAGTATATGAGTTAAGCAGGGAACCTCCGTTACTAGAAGACTTACGACTACAACTTCAATTGCCATCTACACCTGCCTACGAAAATGTCATCCTTCAACACGAAAGCAAGAAGACACAAATCTGGGAAGACTTTTACACCACAGATGCCATGACTAAAGATGACTGGAAAAAAGCTAACTATACTTTGAGACACCTGGTAACTAGGTTCGCTGTACATGGCTTTCACTACAAGATATGCCGCACTGAATGCTTTCACGAACCAAATGAAAATTGCAAGTGCTCGCTATGTGAAGAAACTTGTGGAAGATACCATGTGATTGAGTGCAAAAACCGTAGTGTCTCACTAACTGAGTTCTGCACCAGAGAAAACTAGACACCGATACTTGCACATTGTGCGCTATTCTCCATTATTATTATATTCTTTCAAAAATACTTATCAAACTAGACGTTTGCTCTTCCGTAAGCCTTGCTTAATGAATCGATTTGGAGCTTAACACGGAAATTGATTAAAAAATAGCTTATTTTTTGCATATCATATTTGCAATTATCACTGATTATACACGTGCATTCTGGCACTTGGTAAAATCAGTTTACCTGATTTTATTTGAAGTGAAACCTCAAATTAACTGAACTCCACGTTTCTAACATTTGATAATTGGGACACAACGAATAGAATGGGGATTTTGGCATTGCTATCTTGTTACTATATGTAGGCCTAGGTGTTGTTATAATTTATTAATAAAGCCTGCCAAAAAACAAGCGGCCTTTTCATGTGAACTTTTCTTTTCAGCGCGACACCGTTTTACTTTCTCGCTTATACGTAGTATAGAGAAAGTATTGTGATCGTGACAAAAAATCGAAATCGAGTTAACACCGGGAGAGCATGTTTCACGATGCCTAGAAACCGAAAAAAGGATTTTTGGAATGACGTCTGTCCGTCTGTCCGTCTGTCCGTCTGTCTGTGGACAAGCACAGCGGCTAAACGGTTCATTGTATTTACTTCATTTTTTGAATTAAGGACTTTTTCGAAATTTTGTCGAGCCGTCCAGAAATTTAGTTTTACAACTGAAATATTAAGGGGACTTTTCATGAAAACTTTTTTAAAAATTTTGATTTTTGAAAAAATGGCTCTAACGATTTTGATAAATATTTAAAATTGGAAACTCTTATCTATGACTAATAAAATGGCTATATCTGTATTTCTGCAAAAATGACTTGAAGGGGTACTTTACTCGTATCCATTTTCAATTTTTTTAGATTATATCCATTACAGTAGGCGATACACGAAAACCTACCACAGTAAAGTTGTAGAGAAAATTAAAATGAACATTATTTGTTTAACACATTTCTTTATACGTTTAATAGATATCAAGATAAAAACGAAATAAGTACGGCTTAAATGCGAATTTCAGAACATACATGTCAATTAAAATATGAATGACATTTTGTTGCCCGTAGTAACAAGAAAACTGTAGGCATAATGTACACTTATTGTTGTGAAATGCAACCAGTTTAGCTCAGTCGCAATGAACACACCAAAACCAATTACAGCGAGGTGATATGGGCTAACAGGGAAGAGGCCCTGAGTTCAAATCAAACCTTGTGGCCGCCCAGATTGACTTGGGTTTTTCATAGTTTCCTCATTCGCAAAGGCAAACGCCGGGTTTGTAGGACATGCTTACTTTCCATAACTCATCGCCGCTACGTCACTGGATATTATAATAGTTTAAACTGAATATCACAAAAGAAGACATCACTAAACAATAGAATCAGATAAGACGAATGAGTTGCTACTATAGACTAATGGTTCACGCAACCATACTAAACACGTGATATAACCTACATGCAGTTGCGTGCAATATAACCTAAGTAGTAGTAGTAGTTGTGGCGAAATTCAATTATAAGTCGCCCCTTAAGTTCCGCCCATTCGATATTCACATTTGCACGGACTGTGTGATGTATTTTGTTTCTGAGCGAAGCAGAGTGACCAACTGTCCTTATTTATTGCTGCAAGTGCCTTGCACCCACTATCCTTATATATTGTCGCAAGTGCCTTGTATTCACCTCTACATATAGCTAAATAATGCATAACACTAACCACATAGTTACGTGCGCGAAGCGGAGGCGGCAGCCGTAGCGAAGCGCCCTTGCATTTTCGAATAATGTACGATACACTGTTTGTAGGTTTCGAAAATGTGGCATATTATATCTCCCGCGAAGTTTGTCAGCCTGTCACCTCTCGTCTAGTGGTATGACGTCACACCTCCAACGTCCAATCACGAGTTTCTTCATAATACGAGGAGAGAAGAATTCGCTAGATCGTGGTATAAAAGAAACTGCATTGGTGGGTGGGTTGGGTGGGGCCGATTTATCCCAAGGTGCGACTTATATTTGAATTTTCCCGTAGTAGTAGGCCTACTAGTAGTACTAATAGTATGCAGTTTTACTGTCATTCATTATTATTATTATTTCACGGTAAAAACATTAAACATGAAGATCGACTCTGATGGTTTCCGTTCTAGATAGTTCTTAGTTTTATGAAAATGTAATAAATAAAATTTAATTGTCCCTATAATTTGCTCTTTTCTGTGCTAGCCTTTAACATGTATATGCGAGAAAGTTTGTGCAACATATTTTTGCACCATTTATTTAAATTGTGTGAGATGTTATCAAATCTCGTGTATTTTGTGAGTAGGTAAAAAAATTTCAATATGGCGGGAGTGCGTACTCATACGACAAATTTCTCAGTTGTGATGACGTTGTTTAAAATGCTTGTCTCTCGTTGGTTGATCTTCTCGTATACGTCACTATATTTCGGCTACCTTCTAGACAGCACACCGAATTCGATTTGAGACATTCTCCGGATGATTTCGATTGACATTACAGAATAGGAAACACGCAAGAAATTCGATCGATTCGGACCGTTGTGAAGTCCAGGTGGAAAACATCATGAGTCGAGCGAGTGGCAAATCGAAAACTTACAGATTAAGGCAGTTGGAATAATCTTCAGATAAACTCCCAAACCGTGAAGGATACAATAATTGTCTCCCGTGTCGTGACCAATGTTTTATATTGAAAGAGTCACGATTATCCTTCCTCGACCATGAACAAACGAACATCGGCATAACCTCTATCGTTACTCTGATGAATTTCATCCACTGCCCTATAAAAGTTACAATTTTACAGGTCACATAAAATTGTCTTAGGGAGCATTCACACCGAAGTAGCATGCCACTTGCGACTTGCTACCTGGATGCACGCTGCACGTTACTCATTTTAAATCCCAAATAAACAAGTTCAAGTCTTCACACCGAAGTAGCGTGGCAATAATGAATCTCGCAGAGTGCGACATTCATTTCTTCAGATAGATCTGGACTTATTTCATGCGACGCTACTCGGGATAACGCATGCGTACAGTTGCCTTTTCAGCTGTTTTCTGATTGTTAAAAAAATTCAACACATATTTCCTTGTGTAGCGGTAGATTATGGCAAAGATGTGTTGAAAATTGCTGGAAAGAGAGCTACAATTTGTACATGCGTAGGCTATACGATATGAGAATCGAAATTAGTAGGAAAAAAGCCTGGATTAAAATTGCTAAAACTATATCCTCTTTAGGTAAATTACATTACTTTAAATGGGTTTCTAAATTGTTCAAGTGAAAATAATATAATGTACGTTAAACTGCAGATCGCATTTGCTACTTCGGTATGAATGCAAAACTGTGAATCATGCTACTCGATGTGCAACTTGCTTCCCCGTAGTGCGATTCGCATGCTTCGCTACTCCGGTGTGAATGCTCACTTATAGGTTTACATTTTGACAATTGTGTATTTCATAAATACAAAAATGTCTTGACAATTTTGTAGATTTATATGACAATTTTACAAATTGTTGTTTCTCAAAACTTCGCTTTGACAGGTAAAAATCTGACAAATTTGTCAAATCTTAGGATACCTAACGATAGTAAAACGTTATTTTTGGTTGACATATTTACAAATTTGTAGAAAATGTAGTATTACTATCATGGAAGTGACAGGCAATGTTTCGTATGTAGGCCTAAATGAGTAGATTATGTAAATTTTCTTAATCTACCGATAGTGATATTAGCACCGATCTTATCAAAATACTGGACATTCCGTCGAATTTGTTCGTCCGTAAGTAGAGTGTGTAAAAAGCCGCCAAATTTATCTTCTGTTATTTTCAAAAGTATTAATGGATTGCTTAAGTATGCGTATTACATTCTCAGTGTTAGATCGACTATTACACGCGTATATGAGAGCCATCTGCAGTGTAATAAAGTAAATACACATATAATTGTCGCATTTATGATAAGTTTTCTTTCTAATCTGACAATTTACATTAATTTGTCTGTAATGTAAGGATAATTTGTAATATTTAAGAAATATAAAATCGTGATGACATTTTTACAAATTTGTCAGACTTGACATAATTGTCGTAAATTATTTGTAACACCTGTAGAGTTTTATGACATAAGGCCCTGGACGTCAGAAGAACTTAATGTTACTTCATTGACTAAACAATGTGCTTTTTCCCCAAACAGAAGGTGTTTTAAATTAGAATTTATTGTTTCTGGATACTTCTAAAAGATCCCAAATTTGTATAGACTATGGAGAAAATTTATTTTTCTTAGCTCTAATCACATACCTAAAAAGTCTTAGTAACAATAATAGAATGTTAGAAACAAATAAACAAACACTCTTCACTCTTTAAAAAACTATTTGTACTGTGAAATGATCCGAGGTTAATACATTTCAATCAGAGATTTTCTCCACACTACATGGCAATATGAATTAAAGTAATAGTTAAAACTTGAATACCCATCCGGGTGACTTTTCGTCTTATTATAAAAAGTATAAAAGCATATTGTGTTTATTATGACTATTCCACTCATACGCCGCGTGTTTGATATTGTCCAATAACGTTTAGCAATTCCTCGGATATAGACCAACCACGGCCGTTTATCTTGCAATATTTTTGTAGAAATCGCGAGGAGGCCGTTTTATCGGGGTAAAATCGTCTGCTCGTTACTGGAGACTCGAGTATCAGTGTGCAGTGATTAATAGTCAGATGCTGCCACTAAGCGGCACGAAAACAAATTATTTCATACAACATAACTTGTTTGGAAATTGAAATAATAGAAATGTACATTGATTAAGAACACATTTTCGATTCGGTGCAAGCCAGGTCGTGAGCCGTTATTCTGTTCTGCCGTTAGCTTACCTGAATGAAGTTAACAATGTCTTATATGCACCATTGATAGCACTTGTCACAACATGGTAGCTCGAATCGATTCATGGATGGTTAATTCACAGTATGCCGCGATCTCACAACTGTTAGTTTTGTTTTTATACAACAAAGCACGAAATTAATTATTATTTATATAATCCGTTAGATTTGATTCATGGAATAGTCTTAATAAATTCTACCCGAGTTGACGAGTTGCATCAGATAAATTAGCTCCTGCTGCGCAGTCGCGAATCTATCGATAAACTCGTCAACTCTCGTGGAATTACCTATGAAAATTTCGATAAAACTCACAATTTTATATTTGCACTATTTACCCATAATATCAGGTGATATTTCAATGCTTTAACAGTGAGCTTGGCCTATTCTTTCAATTTTCACTTAAGTTTTCTCGATAGAATAATGGTTAATTATGACTTATATTAAATTTACAGTTGGATAAGTCGGAAACTACATGAGATAAAGAGTTGAAATTTTCTGCATGCATTTCTCATTCCATTGCCTTCATGTAGGATGTAGAATATAAAATTCTGAAATTTCAGAATGGGAATCAATCATTTGTTATAATTTTTAAGCATTTTAAAATTAAGTTTCCTTTCAGAGACTATTTTACAACAGTTTTTCACAAATAAAGTTCCTCGTTCCTTCAAGAACAATATAATATATTTTAATAAAATAAGTGTATATAATAATAAACATAACATTTTAATAAAAAATATTAAATTAAAATAAACCAACTTCTATAACCACAAGAAAAGACTTCGTAGGCTTCATACGGCTCCACTGTTTAAAAAACAAGTACTCGAATTGATTAAATCTAACTTGTAATTGTACTTTTACCCAATTTTTTCCGTTATTCATTCTTAACTGTAAATTTTTAATTTTTAACATAGGATATTTTGTTTGTAACTTTGTTATGTTATTGTAATTTATTTTTTCGTATCTTTGTTCATGTATTTTATTTCATATAAGCAATCTTATTTATTTTTATTCTTATTTTTTGCCTAAAACTATAATATGTATGTTTTTTTTATATAATGTTCAAAATATAATTTTATTATAACTGAACTGACCCCGAACACGAGCTATGCTCATGCGGGGTAAATAATGCTCTTTTGTAATTGTAATAATTGTATTTATATTATGTATTTGTAATAATTTTGTATTAATTTGTATTTATTAATTTGTAATTTGTAATAAATAATAATTTGAGTGCTAAAAAAAATTTGCAACAAAAAATTATATGTAAAATCTACAGAGAAAAGTCTGTGTTAAAAGGCGGATTGGTTTAGTTGTCCGATCCTAACAAACTTTACATCGCCCTGTATTATCTTTCTCGAATGGCTGATATTATGACTTATATTACAATACGAATAGAACATTTCTATGCTGTGAAATTATTATCCCGACCAGCATCCATGTTAGTGGATTTCCATTTGGTCACAGTGGTTTCGTTCACACCGTACATCAAAGGATGGACTTGATTAAAGAGGGAAACACAAAGTGTGGTTTTCTGGTTTCAATTTCAAACGTATCACATTATTAGTTTGAGATGATGATGATGATTCAATTCAATTCAATTCAATTCAATTCAATTATTTATTTAAAGAAGCTACAAACAATTTTTACAAATTTTAGACAGTAGGCTTCTAATGATGTATGATGAATTGATGAATTGATGAATTGATGAATTGATGAATTGTTGCTTATGATTATGTGTATGATAATGATAGTGATATTATTAGTGATATACAACAGGAATTACATATTAATGCATAATTAAACATCTGACTGTCAGTCTGCAGTTTTAACCTAATTGACTGTGTGGTCATAGCATTTCTGGTTAGCTTGCATAAGTCACACTGAACACATGAACACTGTGTAGTCAGCACATTCAAGAGTTGTTGTTTCATTGCAGACACAGAAAGTTTGTTTGTACTTGAAAAGCAGGTCATATTTTGTAATTATATGATTTTGCCATTTCTTATTAGCAACATATGACTGTGTTGCCAAAAAAAATTAATGAACCCTTGTCAGTCTTGTGTGAATATAATAATAATAATAATAGTAATAATAATAAAATAATACCAATTAATAATAAAAATAATAATAATAATCACTGCTTGTGGAATATATCAGAATTTTTAAATAAGGCATTGCAAGCAATAGCCATTCTGTTGACAGGGATTGCATACGGTTGTTGTACCGCAAAAATTGTACGATTTCTTGTTCCTCGTGTAAGGGGTACAGATAGCCCTATGCTATCTAAAATTGATTTGCAATGTATTTCCCCACGAAAGACTTTAGCTATGAAATTAGCATCTGCAGAAACACGCCTATTATATAATGTTTCCAAATTTAATAACTCAAGTATATCATCGTAGCCCAGATTTCTGTAAAACTTACTACGTATAAGGGAGACAAATTTTCTTTGTATTCGTTCCAGCTTATTACTGTCAGATACTGTAATGCTGTTATATGCAACACTGCAATATTCTAAGCCACTGCGAATTAAAAATTTGTAAAGAGTAATTATTGACTCTATGCTTTTTAAATTATGAGAAATTAAACGAACTAATCCAAGAGTTTTTAAGGCCTGTGTGAAAATATGGTCAATATGGACATGAAAGTATAATTTTGAGTCAAGATAAACACCAAGGTATTTTATATTTTCTGAACGTGCTATTATGTTTTGGCCAAGACGATAATTGTATATTATTTGGTTAGTTTTTCTACTAAATATCATGCTCTGAGTCTTACTGGTGTTAATTATCATTAAATTTGATTTACACCACTGGTGTATGTAATCGATATTCCTTTGCAGTAATTTGCAGTCCGAAGCCGTAGATATTTTATTCCATATACATAGGTCGTCTGCGTATGCTATTTTCTTACATGTTAGCATATTAGATATGTCGTTAATAAAAACTAGGAACAAGAAAGGACCCAACACTGACCCCTGGGGTACACCATCTGGTATGTAAAAAGGCTCTGAAAAATAGTTAGATATTCTAACTCGAGCAGATCTGTTTCTTAAATAACTTGAAAACCAATTGACATACTTGTTATGTAGACCTAAATTACTCAATTTTTTAACAAGAAGATCGTGATTTACTACATCAAATGCTCTGCTCAGGTCAAAAAATATGGCATCTGATTGCGATTGTGAGCAATTTTCTTTAAGTATGTCATTGAGAAAAGTGATAATATTGGTTGCTGTGGACATGTCCTTGGTAAAACCATGCTGGAAATCATTTAATTTATTTTTACTGAAAAATGAAATATGTTTATGAATGATGGTTTCAAAAATTTTTGAAAATGTATTTAATATGGCTATGGGCCTAAAATTTGCCAATTCTTTGCTTTTGCCTTTCTTATGTACCGGTCTGATAGCAGAAATTTTCCAAATTGAAGGAAAAGTTTCTGTTTCCAGCGAAAGGTTATACACATATGTAAGTACAGGTGTCAGTATTGGGGCACACCCCTTAACAATAAAGCTTGGTATCTGGTCGAGTCCAGAACTCTTAGATGGTTTCAAGTGTCGAATAGCTACCAAGACATCGGAATCTACGATAGTTGGAACATGTAGGCATTCAGATGTGACAGTTTGAGCATAGGGCCCAGGTACTGCATTAGTGGGCGTATTTATAATCTGAAAATGCTCTGCGAAAATATTCACTAGCTTTGATGGTTCTGAAACAATGGTATTGTTAATTTTAACATGCAATACGGGATCGTTTTTATTTCGTAACTTCGAAACATAACTCCAAAATTTAGCAGGGTTTGACTTTAAATCTTGATCGATTGATTTGTACCATTTTTGCCTATCAATTTTAATAGTTACTTTTACCAATCTTCGGTAATCTGAGAAACATTGATAATACAAATCAGTCGAGTGTTTTTTAAAAAGTCGATGATAATGTTTCTTTTTCCTTATATATAATTTAAGCTCTCTTGAAAACCAAGCCGGATATTTTGGTTTAACAGCAAATGTTTTAGGGATTGACTTATTAATTGCATCACTAACTAAATATGCAAGATTTTCAACAGCAGTGTCAGGTGATTTTTGATTATACACTGCGGACCAGTCAGATGAAGCTAATGTGTTGTATAGTTTATAATAGTCACCTTTGTGATAGCATAAACTTTCTGTTGGGAACTGAGTACCTTCACTCACTTGGCTAATTAAATTCATAACAATAGGGGGATGATAGTTATCAATATTCACCAGTGCATAATCCGGTATTGATACAGTCATCTCATCCAGACTTGTAAAAACTAAGTCTAATAAATTTATACTAGGGACAGTGTCATTGATTTGAGACAAATTTAGGAAAGAACATGTTTGGTGTACAATTTCACCTTTAATTTTATGATAGTGATATAAGTTAGGTGCAACACCTGCCAGCCAATTGAAACCAGGGATATTAAAATCACCGAGTAAAATGACCTGAAAGTTGTTACAAACTAAATTATTTTCGAGAAAATTAAAATACTGCTGAAATGCAGCAATACTCGTATTGGGCGCAAAATAATGGCATCCAATTAAAATAGGCTGAGCATTTTTGAGAGTTAACTCAATCCACACACATTCATCTGTCTGTTCTAATTCAGGTCTACGTTTATGCCTGACACTGTTGCTGATGGCAATTAAAGACCCTCCTCCCCGAGTTTGGCTAACTAGTGTATATTTTCTGTCAGATCTGTACACCTGATATATTTCAGGAAAATAATTGTGATCATAATGGTCATCATTTAACCATGTTTCAGTAAGACAAATGATAATGGGTTCATTTGTGTTAATATTGTCGAAAAGGTCCGTGGATTTAGTTCTTAAACCACGAACATTTTGGTAATAAATTTCAGTGCCTAAATTGCTGTTACTAAACATAGACTGATCCATATGATCACAACTATTTGCCATTTAGGGTTAAGGAGAGCCCCCTCCAAGGCTGCTTTTAGAAGATGTTCTGGCTAGCAGTGTATCCATAATCTTCCTAGGGGAAGATCTACTGGATTTTTCAGGAGTTTTTTCAGGAGGTTTACCCTGCGACTTCGTTGTAGGGCTACATACGACTGGGTCAGGACTGATGGGCGCGATTTGTTCCTTTTGTAGGCGGCCACGGAATGGAAAAAACAGCACCCCTGTAGGCCAGATATCTACATTATTAATAAGAGGGAAATCTTCCTCACAAACAGAAATATGAAAACTGGCATAAGAATTAAATTTAGTTTTTAGCTTTGTTACTGCAAATGTTTTGAGATTTACCTGGGTACGTAAGGATTCTGCAATATCTTCCGCGTTTACAGTGTTACCATAGCGTGACACGAATAAGGCTTTACCTCTAGTTGGTTTGGCAACTACTGGTAGTGAGGAAGAATTCCTAACTCCTATTAGCGGGGCCTTCTTAACCCTAGGTTTTTTAGATACAACTGTGAAGCCGTCATTGGCGTCACCTCTATCAGATTCCGGGGCACTGAGTGCAGTGGGCACTGCGAGATTAGAATTGATGGCACAAGACACACTGGCACTGGAACTGGCACTTGTAGTGGCCCGATTGGGCACTGGCAGTTTGACACTGCGGCTTGAGGAAACTGAAACACCACCTGAACCATTACTGGTATAGGTAGGATTTCCACTGTTGGCAGAGGTAGTTTCTCTATTGATGGCAGCCACCACTTCAGAGTATTTAGCCGGTTGGATGATATTTGCAACTTTCTTGCTAGGCTGCTGGGGAATATTGGTACCACTTGAACTAGCTCCTTGTTGGACTCGTGGTGAAGATTCGTTTAGGAGATCTCGGAGGCCATAGATCTCTTTCCGTAGATTTTTGTTTTCCTCTCTTAGGTCAGAGACCTCGGAGAGGATTTTTGTCAGCAGTTCAGTAATAGCTGACACTGCTACTGATGAAGATTTATTAGCCTCAATAATGGCTTCAAGTTTGCTATCCAAGATGTTACACCTCCCTGGGTGAATATGAGCTGCAGATATACTCTCATCAGGAACTGAATTAGATCTAGATCTAACAGGAGTATCATTATTCCTGAGGGCTTTCCTTAATTGAGTGCACTTATCACAAACGTAGGTGCTCTCACCATCCTTGTGGTAGAGGGTAGCCTCTATATCAGTTATATTTAGACAAACTAAATGAAAGCGGGCCTTACAGTTCCCACTACAGTATAAGTGTTTTTGCCTTCCTTGAAATCCCTTGTTACACAAAGGGCACAGGTCGGCACTAGGCGCCATTGAAAAATCGAAGCACTGTCAATGAAATAGTAAGTAGGTCACCACTATAATAATAATAATAATAATAAAATCAGGTAAACAAATGTAACAAAGTGCCAGAATGCTTTTGTTTAATTTATTACGTGAACCAAAAATGTTACTACTGCTGGAGCTAAGCACTGTTCACGTTTCGGCCCAAGGCTATTCAATTAATTTATTACCAACCATCCTGATCTAAATAGCTTAAACAACAAACAATTTAGGTCTAAAATTAGAAAATTTACATAATTATTACTTTTGTTTTCTACTATTACTGTTATAACGTTTTTCATATTAAACTTTAAAATTTGGATAGAACTTAATTTCTTTGTTATTATTATTGTATTACCTCGTACCTTTGTATTGTAAATAGAACATGTTCTAACCTTTTATATATAATATTTTGTCATACTTCTCCAAATTATGTAGGCCTATTGTTTTAAGTAATTATTTAGTATAAGTTTTTCTAATATATTGAACTCAACCACCCCCGAACACAAGCTCTGCTTCTTCGGGTTGTGTATCTACTTTTGTATGTATTTTTCGTGTAATTTCGAACAATAAATTGTAATTGTAATTGTAAATCAGTGATAGCAGAAAATAAGTTATTTTTGTTATCGATTGCCGAGTTAAACTCCAGATCGATTCAATAAGCAGGACTTACGGAGGAAAAAAGGCCTAGTTTGATAAGCATATGTGAAGGAATATGTGGGTAGTGTTATTTGTCAAATCTAACTGTATTGCAACTTCCAAAGCCGTATACGAACACTGTGAATATGTTGCCATGAGAACTGATTTGCATTTAACAAATTCTGTCTGATATATTACCATAAAATTGGCACTAAATTGGGCATTACTCGGGTACTGGTCAACCGATTTGATACAATATCAATTGGCTTCTTCCCATGGACGTTACAAATGTGTATACCAAGTTTCATGATATTTCGATAAAGCATATTTGAGTCACCACGCGTAAAGACACACGGACAGACAGACATACATATTCCCGTCCTCCATAAAATCTCATGAAGTACCATTCTGGCACTTAATAATGAGTATAATAATCATTGAACAATGCTATGTTCGTGGTTGTTTATTTGATTTGATCTGGATGAAATGCCTGAAAATGTTAATAGGCTTCTCATGCTTGGAACAAATAATGATCTGGATAGCCAATATTTCTTTGAAGTTTCTGGTTAATAGCAATTTGTATTCTTTACCACGGATTTAAGTAGAAACCAATTACTTTTACAGTTATTAAGGTCAGTTGAATTAAATATTAAAATAGTTATTTAGAATTGATCTTCTCAATTAAGCAAAGCAAAATTTATGTATACAAGTTAATATTATTTGGAATAAGATTTACATTAAATATTTACAAATAAAGTATCATAAGTTATACGTACTCTGAACTCTTTCAAAGGTTACATGGCATTTCATTAAAGTGTACAAAGAAATACAATGGTCTTTGTATATAAATACACATTATTGAAGTAATTAAATATTAAATACTAGCAGGTGCCCGCAGCTTCGCCCGCGATAATTATTTCAAAAATTAAAAATTAAGAGCATATAATAATTAAATCATTATATTTATTAACACCTAATGCCCGGTTTCTACAAACTTGTGAATTACCTATGGGTAAATTATCCATGGACCTGTCCCTCTACCCTCTCTCGGAAAATAAGCATATCAAAATTAGTATAGGTAATGAAACCTCCATTGGAGGCCCCTTCGCCCCACCTGGGGATCATAGGGTACCAGATACAGATACAGAAATTATCCATGGGCAAATTAGTTCCATTTCACCCACAATGTTATAATGAGCAAGGCCTTTGAGTTGTACAGTTAATTTAATTCAGAAGGCTTTGATTCTCATTGTTTAATTTATTATTGATCCTACAAAGAGGTTAAATTTTATCCAGCCATCCATGTAAGGATAAATTAACCCGACGATTTACCCTTGGAAAGATCTAGCCCGAGTTTGTAGGAACATTTTTTCTGTTATTTTCATATTTACCCAGAGGACATTTATCTAGAAACATGCCACAAGTGTAAGTGATTGCTATCTTTAAATTATTTGTGTTTGTGTGGTGTTATTCTTGTGTAAATTCTGTCCATTGGATAATTTACCCATAGGTAATTCGCGAGTTTATAGAAACCGGCCATAAATCACGTGGACTACATACCAAGATTAGAAAGCGTCGCTTGCAAAAAACGACCTCAGGTTCGAGTTCATTGGCTCAGAAAACCTCTATATAGTCAGTTTCGTCAAAACCGAATAATGTTTGACCCTATTTAGGCCTATTTTATTGATTATCCCTCTTCCGTGTAGGTTGAAAATTTCAGATGTCTCCGTGCATTGGCATTCTAATCAAATGAATCGACCAGGGTGGACTTACAAAATTAAGCAATCGCAATGCTTTTATTTCCAAGGTATGACAAAAATAGGCAAAGCCACCTACAATCGATTTGACAACTGTAATGTATTACTGAGAACCGATGCTTCGAAAGAGCAAAAAATTCACGTTTTCTGAATGTTTTTCACTCATAACTCGCGAACGAAAACGAAAATTAAAAATCCGGCTTCGAGGGGCGTTTTCGCACCCTTCAGTCCATCTATGCTTAAAATTTCAGATCTCTGCTTGAACTAGGTTTTGCTGCACATCGAGGACAGACAGACAGACAGAAAGAAAGAAAACACTTCCTTTTATTATTATTATAGACTTTTCCCATCGATATTAACAGCAGGACACCTTACTTCACAAGAAATTCTGAGTATCCATAAACTAATTAAAATTATAATGAAAAATGTACAATTTTATGTGACGTGAAATCTCGTATAATAATAAATACGATATTTACAATACTAGATATTATTAGGGAGTTTAATCTAAAAAACAAAATATTTAGCTGATCTCAACGGAAAGTGTTGGCAGCAGCGCCTCCATCGCGATATATCGATATATCTTCGCTTACAATGACATAAATAATAATGAGTTTTTTTTAAGTTTTATGGTTTTAATTCATCGTTACATGTTTAATTATGTAAGTATTCGATAAATAGTCACAATAAAAATATAACTCGCGGTCCGGATACTCGTTAAAATCAGCTGTGATATTTTCTAAATAACTGATCACTTTGGTACTTCCAATTAGTGTCGAATTACTCTCTGATCGTGTATATCCAGTAAAAATCGATCCTAGATCAGTGCGAACTGAACTCAGATTAACGTTTACACAGTAAAAATGTCTGAGTTAACGTGAACTGAGATCAGATTCGCCTTTGATCGGTCAAAGTCATCGACCAAGCAAATCCAGAAATCTAAAAATAAAGCATTATTATCCTTCCGGTTGTATTACATGGATGTGAGATATGGTCCCTTACTCTACGGGAGGAACATAATCTGATAGTGTTCGAAAACAGGGAGCTTAGGAAAACATTTGGGCCTAAGAGAAATGAAAACGGGGGCTGGAGAAAACTGCATAACGACGACCTTCACCGGATATAATAAGGATAATTAAATCATGGAGGATGAAATGGGGTGGACATAGGGAAGGAAAGACATATCTGAATTGGAGGCTTGAAGGGGAGAGACCCCTTGGAAGACCTAGATGTAAATGGGAGGAAAATATTAGAATATATTAAGGAAGTAGGATTTCCGAGGGACAGGTTCGACTTAGCACAGAACAGGGTTAAATTGCGGACTCGTGTAAGCGCGACAGTGAGCCTCCGGATTCCATAAGATACTTATGCAGGGTGTTAATGAATAATATCGAAATATTTTACCTGTGTATAGAGGGGGCATAGACAAGCAACTTTTATTAGGAGATTTTTGCTCTATGGATTCAATTTCTTTCTGTTACAGAATAAAATCTCCCAGGGCATGACCACCACTGACTTTTAACATTTGAAAAAATGCACAACAAATGAACTTCATTGTTAACACTGGAGTTAAGAATTAAAAAAATAATGCAGTGGCGGTCAGTCAGGTGATTAGTCTGTAAATTTTGCAGATTATGAAAATTCTAAATTATGGTATAGTAGTAGTAGTAGTCCTTCGAGTCTGGGTTTAGACTCCTGGTGATCCTTGTTTGGATTTACTAGGCATTATGTTTAATACAGGAGTGGTTTGCCATTGCCTTCTCCCGTGCTTAGTGGACGTTTGTGCGTTCCCTGTTCCTGGTTCTCACTTCTGTCAATTTCCGCCATTCTTTCCTGGCCTTTACAATGTGGGTAATGGCTTCCCAACTTAAATTGACGGTTTTCTTCACATCATCTATCCAGCGTGTTCGAGGTTTTCCTTGTTTCCTAGATCCTTCGACCAGTCCAATCATGATGTCGTGTTCCAATGATCCTTGATTTCTCATGACATGCCCGAAGTACTGAAGCTTCCTTCTAACTACCATGACTTCCTGCAACCTTGTGGGTTTTATGTCTTCCAGGACCGACTTGTTCGTCCTTTTCTCTGTCCAAGAAATTCTCAGGAGTTTGCGCCACGTCCAGAGTTCGAATGCATCAATTCTTTTCCGGTCTCTTCCCAAAACAGTCCGACTCTCCGAACCATATGTAACGGTGGGGAACACCAACGTTTCAATTAGTTTTACTTTCAATGGCACACTAATATTCTTGTCTTTTATGATTTTGTCCAATTTAGTCACTGCTGTTCTTCCTATTGACATTCTTCTATTAATCTCTTTCCGACTGTAACCATCTTTCGTTATCAAGGATCCCAGAAAATTGTATTTGTTTTTTACTTCTATTTCAGTCCCATCAATTTGAAATTTTCTTATCATTCCTGTGGTCATTATTTTGGTATATGGTATAGCTGTTAATAAATGATTAGGAATAAGCTTTTTATCGATCAAAGAGAAGGCATGAATTTAATTTAATGACAATTTTCACATTTCGCTTCATTATTGACATATGAGCACCAAATTGCAATGACTTTAGTGCCCTGTAGCATACATAAAAAAATCTCCTAGTAAAAGTTGCTTGTCTATATCACCTCTATACACAGGTAAAATATTTCGGTGTTATTTATTAACACTCTGGATAACATGAGCGTACGGTGAAATTGTTTGGAGGGGGTTGAATATAAAGTTGTCTCAGCTCTATGTCCTTGTGCACATTGTAACTTAATACACTATTTTTACTAACTAAACATTTTATTTTATTTTATTTTATTTATTTTACCTACGTAAAACATAATATTATGATCATTAGTACACTACAAATAATATGTTATAATTGATCCCATTCTAGTTTGATCCTAGTCAAAACAAAGGGAAGGAGAACTCACAGAGAGTTCGCGGAAAATTCGCATCATGTGACAAAACGTGATTGGTTAATGTAATTAGCATGCGCCATTACCAGGGTGTGGGTAACGAGTGTTCGTAAGTTCATGCAACAATAATATCAAGATTTACACGTGAAATAACAAACTCTTACTGGCATAGTCATCATTATGGTATATCAATTAGCAAACAAAACAAAGCATTCATTGTTCACAACGACCATGCGGGTGAGTTGTACTAAGAATAAACAAACTAACATTTAACACGGTGACACATGCGTTCTCACGTGCGGGCTATGATAGCCACGCCTCCTTGTTTTGAACAGGATCGTTCTTAAATGGGATAGAGAATAGCTATGCAGCACAGTATTTCAAACTGTTTTCTTTAGGTATCTGTCCATTTCTTGTTTTCAGTAGTTAGTAAATAAAACCATTCTTTTGAGAAATTATCATAGTAGGCTATCGTAGGATGTAATACACACTATGGGCTATAATCCACATGACTACTTTATGCGGAGCACTTTGAATCATTGTATATATATTCTGTTGTTTCTATAACGGCAAGTTGTTTGCAATCATAGTAATTTCCTTTAACTACTCGTGCTAGTTTCTGGAGCTAAGTCCATTCCAGAAAATTTGGATTTACGTATTGAAAACTGATGTCCATTGGACCCCTGAGATCCAACCGATCACACCACATAAATATCTAGGATATCGAATCATTTATGAGAAATTTCGAAGGAAATTTTGATTATGAATAACACGTCACTGTTATAAGAAGTATAAAATAAAAAACCCACAGAATTAATAAGTTATTAAATAACAATAGATCTAGATGCTTTCCTCTACAGTAGAAGTTATTTCAGATAGTTTGTTCATTGAGATTATGTGCATTATTATTAAATAAATTATTGAGAGTATACAAACATTAATGAGAAATTGGGTTTTTTTAATAATGCTGTGTTATGTAAGAAAACTAGGAGGTGCCCGTGGCTTCGCCATGATAATTCTTTTAAAAATAAAAAATTAAGAGTATAATAATTATTAAAGCATTATATTTATTAACACTTACACGCGAATCATTAAAAAACTAAGCCATTAATAATTAATGAAATAGCTAAAACTCCTGCTTTAGAGTACATTCCACGACATGAAAGTGCCCCCTGGGAAATCTATATCAGAATCACTGCCTTCTAAACTGTATTACTTCTCGAGACGGCGGTGATCAGAATCGATTATGCAGTTCCAAAGAACCTGTGAACACATAATACGTATTGTTTCTCAGCTGTTTATTGACATGAATATGATGTGAATTTTATTCAGAAATTATATAATGTTTCAAGGGAAGGAATGGTTTGTTTGGATTATTATTATCAGCGACATTTCAAGAGATATAACCATCAATATTTTACAGCTGTTGCCCCCGGCTTCGCCCGCCATTATTCATTGACTCCAGGATTTTAAAGAAAATTACACTGGTAGATTATTAAAAATGTTTGTGGTTCAGAGCTATGAAAATTGTAAGTAAAAATAAAATTAGAATATTTGTTCATTGTGTTCATTTCACTTAGGCCTTATATAATAAAGAAACGGTTTTCCTTCCTAATTTTGTAGTCGTCATGAAAGTTTAGACTGCGAGAGACGAACATCGCCGAGTATACCCGATGTCTCACGAAGCGGGCGAGCAAGCACGCTATTTAGGGCCGTTGAATTGTATAAGAGTAGATGTAATAAAATATCCAAGCCAATTTTTTAAAATTATTTAACATGATATTAGGCTATAATCCTAAAAATCACAGATATTTCGGGAGGGTTTTTAACCCCCTCAACCCTCCCCCACCGTACACCCATGCTGTATAATATTCCTTTAGCTTACTTAGGAATTGTCTATTGCCCTTGCAATTATTGTAAGTGGGTAAATAAGTAAATGAGAAAGTAACTAGTAGTAGTAGTAGTAGTAAGTATTCTGCCTTCCGGCAGGTTTTCAAACTTGGTACGCGAATTTTATTTTCCAAAACTGTCTATTATCTGCTTCCTCCTTCAGCATCCAATATTTCCGCTTTTCCCTTAAATCGTCCAACAGCTGAATTCTTCTTCTTCCAAGTCCAGTTGTACCCTCCAGTCTTCCTTCTACGACATCATGTAATAAGCAGTTCCTTCTGAGAATGTGCCCAGCCCAGTTTGCTTTCCTCTGACGAATTGTGTGTATGATTGACTTCTTCTCACCCACTCTACTCAGAACCTCTTCGTTTGTCACCATGTCCATCCACTTTATATTTTCTATCTGTCTCCAGCACCACATTGTTTGCAATCCCTTTCTGTGCACTCCCTTCTATCAGCACAGAAAGTAACTACACCAAAGAAATTATTTTATTCATCTTTTTGTGTAAAGGAATTCCCAGTGGTTCATTGTTTTCATTTACAGTTGCATAGGCCAAAACTTTGTTGCTTACAATTTATTTCCAACTTGTCTTATTCGTTTCATCTTTTAAAAAAAATTGTTTGTAGTATTGATATAAAGCATTTTCTTCCAGCTACTGATTTTAAGTCTACTTTAAAAGTTTGGTCATTAAAAAAAAAGACAAAAACAACAGAAACCTTGGTCTTCGTTCAGGTGGAAGAATGTTTTTTTTAATAGTAGCAAAAATTGTATCGATGTTACAGGGTTCCTAGAAAGATCGGTCGTTAATAGAGTTTTTACTGTGTTTACTCCCAAGGTTTATTTATTATTTATAATATACAGACTGGAAAAACTTTGACCGTTAATAGTTCTGTGAAAATCGTTGTAATTAAGCAATATGTATGCACTATATTACGTTTTTGTATTGCTTGCCTTATTTAAAATGAAAATTTCCATACTGTAATTATGTTAAGGCATGCACTCCCTTCTTTCAGCTGAGTGCAGATATAATCACCTGTTAAATAAATAATCCAGGTTATCTATCACTTGACTTCGCGTGTTACAAATGAGCGGAATTAAATTGTAGTTTATTCTCTTTGTCACGAACAAACTACGGTCGATATGTGACCTAGTCAGGAATTTCTAAATTATATTATAAATTTGGACAGTGAAGGTCGATATACTCAATATAAATATTTTTCTCCTGGATAAGGAATATGTGGATAGTATAATTATTAACGTATTAGTAAAATTCGGGGTTCACAGACCCCAGTAGTCTTATCCCGTATCTGCTGTTGATAACCTTTACTGTAATACACTCCTTTATACAGAGTGTTAATGAATAACACCAAAATATTTTACCTGTGTATAGAGGGGACATAGCCAAACAACTTTTATGAGGAGATTTTTTTCTGTGGCGTAAAATGTGTATCCTACAGGGCATCAAAGTCATTACAATTTTGTACTCATAAGTCAATAATTAAGCGAAACAGGGTTAAAATTAGCATTAAATGAACTTCTTTCCTTCTTAGTGATCGATAAAGACATTCTTAATCATTCATCGACAGCTATATCATAATTTAGAATTTTCGTAATCTGCAAAATTTAGACTAATCTCATGACCGGTCGCCACTGCATTAGTTTTTTTATTCATAACTCCAGTGTTAAGAAAAAAGTTCCTTTGTTTTGCATTTTTTCAAATGTTAGAAGTCAGTGGCAGCCATGCCCTTGGAGATTTTATGCTATAACAGGAAAAATTTAATTCATAGAGCAAAAATCTCCTAATAAAAGTTGCTTGGCTATGTCTCCTCTATACACAGGTAAAAACATTTCAGTGTTATTCATTAACACCCTGAATAGTATCATAAAACTGTATCTCTAGTCCTAATGAGTTAGAAAATATAATACTATCTACACATCTTTGAAAATTATTTAATTACTAAAAAACATTAGTGTAGTTAGTTTCTTCTAAGTCACTGTTATGTAAAAGGAATGTGTGAGTCAAGTAACGTTATCTTTTAGTGTTTTATGAGCACCAAATTATAATGACTTTAATGCCCTGTGGCATACACATTTTACGCCATAGAGCAAAAATCTCCTAATAAAAGTTGCTTGTATAAGTCCCCTCTATATACAGGTAAAATTTTTCGGTGACATTTATTAACACCCTGTACATTATTAGTCGAAGTATGGAAGCCACGAATATATTGATGCAGAAACACGGTTTCGATGGATCTATTACATTCTTTTTAATGTATAGAGAGGGCCCTGGGCCCTGTGTCATAGATCTTGCTAATAACATTACAAACCATAATATTATTTATTAGTTAAAAGTATCTTGTTTCTTAGAGATATGTGCACTACTCATAGAACCTGTAAACCAATATTATTAGTATTTGATGGCATTTATTTTCGTAAAATTATTGCCTTCACATCGTGTGTTTCTTTTCTATTTGCTTTTTGATTACTTTTTGTAGAGTAAAACAAACTAGCTCTGAAAATGGATAAACATACGAAACATTTATTCAGGATAGTTGTATACTTATGTTCTAAAATCTAACTCAAATTTTTAAAAAATTAATCACTAAAATTCCTTTCATGACAAAACCAGACATTTTTTAATCGATATAATTAATTGAATCAGAGGGATTCGTTTTCTCATAATTTTAAGATCACGAAATCTCAATCATATGGATTTGCGAATAAATTCTAGCCCAAATTTATTTATAAAAAATACCTAATAATTTGTTTCCCTCGCAGTGTATGAAACAGATTACTAATAACATTAACTAATATATCCTTTTATATAAGAGGCTTGGTCCTGACTTAATGCCTAACAGAGAACCAACATAGAGCCTAAACTATAATCCACTATAAAACTAATCTATATAATAAATTATTTTAACTTGTATCTGTTTAGTTAGAAGTGTATGATTTTGTACTCGATATGTAATGTATTTATATAATTTCTTTATTTATCTTGGCATGTATTTAATTATTTTTCTTAATTAACTAAACATGTACATATTTAATTTCTTTATTTAACTTGACATGTATTTATTTAATTCCGTAACTTGTTAGAAATATTAGGTCATTAGTTATTAGAATGGGTATCTGTAATAATTTTTAACGTTTTCTTAATCTTCAATGTTTTCTTGTGTAATTGACACCACTAACACCGGGCAAAGCCCAATTCCAGTGTGAATAAATAAATACATACATACATACATACATACATACATACGTACATACGTACATACGTACATACATACGTACATACATAATAGGTAGAGACTTGGAATTTTGATAATACTTTCGTTTCATAATGCAAGTGCACACTAAGAAAGGACTTTGAAAAAAAAAATGATTTAAATGCCAAAATCAAATGTTTTCGAGGATACTTAATACCTTTAACACTGAATTAACAAATCAAAATCAAAATCCATGTACAGTTCTCATGACAACAGTGTGTTGTTGGAAGTGGTCACAGTTAGCCTTGGAAGTAAATGATACGGGAATTTGACAAATAAGAGAAGCTATTGATATAACTAATTGGTGTAAATAAATATTGAAGAATGAAATCCACGAAAATAATGCACAATGTGATGCAGTCACATAACTTTCTCTGCCCTGGACAAGGAGAATACCATTTTCTCACTTCACATTTTGATGTAAAGTAAGAGGTCATAATGCAGAGACAGCTTAATCCAGCTGTCTCAGTCTGAGTGTGTGTCAACGAGTAAGTTATGCCATATCAGAAGTCTGTAAAAAATTGTATCCACCGATACGTTATTCATAACTGTAGCCTTTGAATTTTTATTTGAGAAATATGGATGTTTATCATAGGCCCTACGCACGTAAGGATCCAAAATTAAAATGATTAAAAGATCAAAAATTTAAAAAATACAAAATCCAAAATTTAAAAAGTCTAAAAACCCAATATTAAAAAGTCCAAGAATCCAAAATTGAAATTCCAATAATCCAAAATTTTAAAAAATCCAAAAATTAAAACAAGTTTCACTTCTGTCGCGTGGCGTTCAACGCCCACTTTTTTTTTAATACAAATTTCTCACTTATAGCATCTGAACATTCTCACCTTTGTTGTTGATCATTTGCACTAAACGTTCACAAGATTCACTTGGTTTCAGTTAATTACAGTGCTTTTATAGGGAGAATGACGAAAGACCAATTCCTGCCAGACCGTCTCGACCGACCATGTGGTCTAATGAATAAGACTGCGGACTTAAATGGCATGCAAGCTTCATACATATTTTATTAAATAATATGGAAATTTGAGGCCGCAGACCAGAGTTTCCTGGCCTCAAACAGTTTGCTTAAGACACCTCTATTACGCACAAGCTACCGCGTATCACTTCATACAGTGTATAAATGAATTTTGATTAGCTTGGCAATACGTCGCTTTATTTCAATTTTAATTCCATAACAAAATATCTAAGTACATGCTTGCAAGTTAAAAAGTGTTGTATTTATAATTTATGTGATTCCATATTTAATTGCGAAATTGTGGAGTGACTGACATCTTGTTTAGTTTTATTTTATACAATATTAGTAAATGGTAAATAAGAAAGAGATGTATTTGTCCACAAAAATTTATAGTGTATAGGCTAGTTTACATGATGACACTACGTAGGTTTCGTAACCACTTTCATGAAAGTGATTTCGTGAAACTAATTTCATCCATTTTCTTCAAAACTATTCCAGTGCAATCGCACGTTTCATCTTATTTCTGAAGTGCAAGTTGTTGAAATCCCACAGACGCGTTTGAAACGCGTATGAATCCAGGCATTTCACAATTTACAAAGTTTTCAAGCCTATACGATATCCAGGTATCGTTTCTGAAACGTACGTTGGTAGTTGTCCTTCATAAAGTACTGTGGCAAACCAATGAATCATTTGGTTCTATCCGCATGAGGTAAGTCAGCTATGTCAAGAAGCAATATGGGTCGTAATTAATTATCGTGTTTGATAGATACCAAAAGGATGTGAATCAACGAGGTACTAACAGGTTATAAAGGGTTCGACGTTCCAAGATAGAGTTCAGCTGATGAGAAGTTTGATGAGAAAACATTCCTTGCTGTTTCCCAAGAGAAGTTCTTGGGGAATGACAGTTATAAGAGTCGTCTCATTCATATGATGGGAAAAAATCTAAAATATTTGCAAGTATTACAGGCAGTAGAAGACGAATATGTGCTTGCAGTTGTTACAGCTATGCCAAAAGGAGCCACTTATGGTAGCGTCGTTGTAAGTGAGGATATTGGCCTGCTTGTACTCCAGTCCGGGCTACCCAATTCATGCCAAAACATAGACTACACCTTCTGAAATCAGGAAGGAGTGGCAAACATGATACTTACTTCCCAACCTCATCATATCATTATGATCCAGAGTACCTTATGTTTATTCATGCTTTTAGTGGTTGTGATACCTGAGCTCCATTTGGTCATGGAAAAACAAAACTTCTCACCCTCATTGCGTATAACCAAGCTTAAGAAAATACACTTCAGTTTTTTAGAAGATTATGCAACCAAGGAAGAAATCAGGCATGCAGGAGAAAAAGAATTCTTGGCTCCGTACAAAACTAGAACGAACACTTGTCAGGGGATCAATGATCTTGGATACCATTTGTTTGTTAAGATAGCAGCCAAAACAAAGATCAGCCTACCCAGACTGCCACCGACGCAAGACGCAGCCGAACATGCATTTCGGACATTCCACCAAGTGCAATGCTAGCTGGTTAACAGCCTGGATGCAGTAGAACGAAAATGGAAACGCAACAGCCATGATCTCATTCCAATTAAAATGACAAAAGTCCCTGCACCATAGTCCTTGCTGCAACTGACACATTGCAGCTACAAATTTGAGGAAGCAAGTTAAGTTGGCACCGAAGCTGTTGAAGGACACGATGATTCTGAACAAGAAGAAGAATATGACTTGATGACGCACCGGAAGCAGATGTACAACGTGGACCTTTTGAACGTCTAAGGCGCACATGTTTATGACCTGAAAAAAGTTGAAAATATGACCCTAAAATGACCTAATATGACTCAAAATTCCTAAATGTGACCTCATAAAGAATGTATTTTCTAAAAACAGATGTTCCAATTTAAAACGTTTAATGGCACTAAGTTAAATCACATTAATTCAATCAGATAATCATTTTTTTAACAATTTTACAGGTGATTTACAGTTTTACTTCTAATCTGTTGATGTTTCCAGATCCACTGCAAATGTGAACTAGTATTTTAAAACTATATCTATTGGAAATTGTTAACAACAAGAAGGAAGAGATAATTGTGCTATTATTTGTTATTGTCCCTTCACATTTCAGTTACAGTAAAACAAAATTATCTGTGACTCTTTTTTGGAAAAAAATTAAGATGACAATTTAGTGCTCATACTGCATAACTGTACTCTTTTACCGAATTTATAACTGAAATATGACGTTAAATTACAAATATGACTAAGACCATGAAAGTGACCTAAATATTACTTTATATGCAAAATAAAAACGGTTCAATTACGACAACAAATGTGCAATTCATGTTTAATTTGTGTTTGCGGTGAGAATGGAGGTCAGGATAAAATATGACATATAAACACCCGAACCTTAATTATTAACATTGTTATATCACACGATACACTTCAATTTTCTTTTTAATAACGTTCCCCCTAACACAATTGATCCCTACAATGAATAAAAAGCTTGTAATTTATTTTTACTCCTTAATGCAATCCCTGCCTTTTCCCGCTCCCGTACTCATGTGATCTTCCGGGAAACTTTGTTTAGATCAAACCCCCAAGAGGATACAAAATCTGAAAGGCCTTCTGTCTTATTTATTACTAGGGTTTGGATGTTGACGACATGTCATATTTTTACCCTGACCACCATTCTTACCCCAAACACAAATTAAACATGAATTGTACGCTTATCATCTTAATCAGAGCGTTTTTATTTTGCATATAAAATCATATATTTGTAATTTAACGTCATATTTCAGTTTTAACTCCAGTCAAGGAGCACAGTTATAATTTAAAGTATATGCACGAAATGATTCAGTTAAATTTGAAGTTTATTTAATTAATTTAATGTTTATGCCCAATTAATAGGTAACTTAATTTTAAAATTAATGCAATTGTTAACGTTTTAGCCTATAGGGACACGCATGTTCTACAAAATATTATTTGGAGCAAATTCTTTAAAATCATAACTTCAACTATAAATCACCTGGAAAATTGTTAAAATGTGACCACCTGATTGAATTAATGTGATGTAATAATTTAATGTCATTAAACGTTTGAAATTAGAACAATTATTTTTATAAAATACGTTCTATCATGAGGGACGTCATATTTAGAGTTTTTAGTCATATTTGGTAATTTTTAAGAGCATATATGCAGTCATAATTTCCACTTTTAGACCATGAACATCCGAACCCATTTTATTACTATATTACTCTTTCCAATCCCTCGCAGTCCAACTGATTCCTATCCCTCCGTAGATAATTAAAACCCAATATTACGTGTTCATAATGCTTATCTGATTTGGAATGAAACTGTTCCGTCTCAAATTATGTTAAATAATGAGGTCAGTTTGTTTTCTGAAGTAATTACAAACAGTTAAATAAATAATCCAGGTCAAGTGAGAAAAATATGACATAATCCATGCGTAAACTAATTAAATTCCGGTTTATGTGAGTTCAGTTCAGTTCAGTTCTTTATTGCATCTTTCAGTCAAGAGGGTACATTGTATCCTCGGACATCAGAATTGTCAAAGTACAAATCTAACTTACACAAATAATTTTACATATTTACAAGTACTAAAATTTAGAACAATTATAAAAACTTAAAAGGAATAAATATACATAAATTAAAAATACAACATGGATCTAACTAACCTACAACAAACAATATCACATATTTACAAAGCAAAAAAATAAGAAATACATAGATATGATAAATAATTAACAACCCTTAACAAAAAAATTTACATAGTGACAAAACACGATCGATATGTGTCCTCTTCAGATGTTTATTGCAAATCATTCAAAACGTCATCTCGTATGAACCGATTTCTAACATATTTTGTACTAGCAGATCCCCGTGGTGTCCACCGCTGTGGCTCAGGGGGTGCGTTCGCTCCTCTCACGCACCGGGCCCGGGTTCGATTCCCGGGACAAGTTACCTGGGTGAGGTTCTTCCGGGGTTTTTCCTCACCTATGAGACAAATGTCGGGTAACTTTAGGGCCTTGTGGTCCCCGGATATCATCTGGTCGTCATTATCATCTTCATCCCATCCTCGCCTTGTTCGGAGTGAGTGTGTTGTGAATAGTGTGTCTCGTCCTATGTGTTCGTGTTATCTCGGCATTGTGATCACAATGCCGATCTCGGCATTGGGATGATCATTACTCATCCGGGGAGGCCCTCCATGTCCTTTTCTGGTCAAGAAAGTATGTTTGTGATCCAAAGATAATCCCTCTCCCGATAGGTCGCAGCCCTGTAAGGCCCGGGCTGCTTGGGTCGCTTAAATCCAAAAAAAAAATGGGAGAGGTAAAACTACGGTAAAGAAAGAAAAGAAAGATCCCCGTGGCCTCGCCCACGATAATTAATTGAAGTTAAAAAATTGAAAGCAAAATAATTAAAACATTATATATGTATTAACACTTTCGCACGAAACATTCATATACTAAACGATTAATATAGTTAATGAAACAGCTAAAAATCCGGTTTTAAAGTGAATTCCACGATTAGAAAGCGTCGCCTGGGTAAAACGACCTCATATTCGAGTTCTCTGGCCCAGAAAACCTCTGCATAGTGAGTTCCGTCCAAATTCTTCCGACTATGTTGAAAATGTCAGATGTCTGCGGGTCTTGGCATTATAAACAAATGAATCGACCAGGGTGGACTTTTAAAATGAAGCGATTCTTTATTCCCAAATCATGAGACAAAAGTAGGCAAAGCCATCTGCAATTAATTTGACAATTGAAATGTATTACTCAAAACTAATGCTTCGATAGAGCTAAAATCACTTGTTCTTCCAGTTTTTCACTCACAACTCGCGAACGAAAGCTAAAATTAAAAGAATTCCGGCTTCGAAGTCCATTCGTCCACCCTTCAGTCCATTTATGTTTAAAATTTCAGATTCCTGCATTCAATAGATTTTACTGGACATCGCGGACAGACAACACTTTTATTATTATAGACGTAGGCCTACATATTTTGTGTGTATTTTGTATGTTTCATATGAGACATCGAAGTAAATGTTTACAAAAATTTTTCATTGCTGAATAATCATGGGTAATGTAACGAGAGGTCGTGAATTTATCGCGAAAGAATACGGATCTCGTGGTATGTTTATTGGGACTACAGTGCACGCCGCTTATTGTGATCACTTTGGGATACAACTAATCTGATAATATTAACCGATTGATAACAGTACCCGAAGGAATTAATTGTAGGTTAGGCTATTTATTCATACATAAGACAATACACTACAAAACAATTTAAAATATTTATTCATAAAATAATACGTAACTGTGAATCATTGAACCACTCATAATACAGTAATAGACTGCTAGCAACTATTTTTTCAACCAGTAACAAAGTTTTTATTCTTTTTACTTTCCATTAGGAGTCCATTAACCATACTCCATACTCAGTTACGAGTTACGAGTGTATTTGGTAGTCTTTACTGATCTGTGGCAAACACCGCGTAGCAAGCATCTAACGCCTGCCTGTTCAAGTATTTTCATTTTACACTAGCCATCATTGCATGTCAACACTGTTATCTTCATAAATCAAAAGCTGCAGCTTAACTGAGGGGTGAAACATGTTTTATTGCTTAAAAGAGAAAGTTATCCTGTGAGCTGGGAACAGTGTTGCCAGTACAACACGATACAGTTGAAACCCTTAAATACGAAATTTTGAATGATGTACTGTATATAACCGCAAAAAGGAAAATGTGATAACATAAACCGAATCTTTGATCACAATAAACAGCATTTTTCACCTGTATGAGTATCAATCCGTACGGGGCTTCATAAAAGTGATAGCATTACCCGACTGATAACATTATCCGCGATTACATTAAGCGGCGTTCACTGTATTTAGATAATACATTCAGCATGTAATGAACAATTAAAACCACGGAAATGAATTAATCCCACAGCTCCTTTGCCAATATAAGCGAGATAGCCTATGGCGTTCCGTCTACATAATATATTATTGTAGTAGTGATATTTGGGTCATGTAAAATCATTCAAGTACTTCCTCAAAACAATCAAATTAATCCTATTATACGAATTTGGACGTTGCGATAATTTTCAGTATTTTAATTTAAGGAAGAATTTATTCTTGTTTTTCTAACATTTAAATATACAACTTACAATTTTATGTACTACCCGCGCGCCATATCTTGGGCGCTGGATTTACGGGGAAGTGAGGGTTGGGGGAACCAAACATAGCTACTCCGCCAGTCTTTCTGCAGTGTTGTCAACCAAAGAAATCACATTTCAGCAGAATCGCGCATATGGTAAGTGCACGTCAACAGCGTAAGTGTGGATACCGAATTAGATATTTATTTCCGATGAATCATCCTCGCTATTTTATGTAGTGACATTAAATAGACAACGATTTTAATGCAGTCCAATAATATAACGTGGTGACGGTATTGCGTAACAATTAATAACACGTCATAAGGCTTTAGTTATAAAATAAATAATTTTCCTCCGGGAAGAGAATGTTATATAAATAGGCTCAATATTTTTACACTGGATGACTAGTTTTAAGCATAAAGAAGAGTCTTAGCAGAACATGCTTCACCATTTCGTGTTGTAAAACATAAGAGAGGTAAGGCATCTAAAATTGGAGAAAACTATAGGCCTAATTTTAAACGTATTTAATACGTTTTGTGAAAAGTTCGCTCAACTTTCAGTTCATGAAATTGACATCAGAGTTCACGGGAGTATCAGAAATTAAAGGTGAGGAAAGTGTTGGATGTGCAATGACGTGTTTGTGAAATAAGCAATTCGAAAGATTGTATTTTTCCCCATAACTCCATGCGTCAGAAAAGATAATGTCAATAAATAAATAAGGATCCTGAGGCAGAATGAAAGCTTAGTATTGACGCCACTAGATGTCAGGGTGTATAGCGTACTTCGTGTTTCAATGTTGTCAGCTTTACCTACGAAGTTGAACGAAACCTACCGAATGAGGACTAGGGAGCCGAGCGCTCAAGAAATCGCGCGCGGGTAGTACGTAATTCAAACATAAATTAGACACTCCCGAGTAAGCTATTGCTTGTGGCCGGGAGTATGTTAACAAAAACATAGGGAATTTTTTAAAATTTTGTTCGACATATCAATACATTTTCTTATAAATTTGTAATCATTTTATATGATTCTTCTTTAAACAGTTTATTATTTAGTGATGACTATTTACCTCATATGTTTTCTGACGTGGACCAAAAACACATAAGTTCTAGTCTATATGGTGAATATAGTGAATACAGTGAATATTACGCTTACATCTGTTCTGGAATCAGCATTATAATATTTTACAGGAATTGTATTAAACAGTTAAACAACGTAGGCACTTAATAAATGTAAACCTCCCTGTAGATATTATTACACATAACCTCAACAGCATGAATGTACACGGGTCAAACGCGAGTGACCGTTCAGATGTGGGAGGTGGGAGCTATCATTCCACCACCTTTCGACAAAGTAGACTCGTCCGCAGCTGAGCATCTTACAACTGATCCTAGGAGCTTAGAATCATTCTAGAAATAATACATACCAGTAAGGATCGCTATGGAATAATACCCACTACTAATTTTCAGCAAACAGTATGTAAATAAATGGATGTTCGTTAACTGAATGTGTTTTGTTCACAGAAAACAGTCACATTGATTACATGTCATGAATGCTTTTTAAATAAAATCAGGTAAACTGATGTAAAAAAGTGCCAGTATGTTTTTGTTTAATCAGTTATGACTGCAATTATGATATGCAGAATGTTTTTTTTTTAAATTTATTTCCAAGTTAAGCTCCAGAATTATTCATTACGCAGGGCTTACGGAAGAACAAAGGTCTAGGTTTTTTTAATCAGATTAAAACCTTCCAGCATCAGCTGAACTGTACAGATTTGTGATATCTTGACAATCGCACACTCACATAAAAAAAAATAAATAAATAAAATTAAAGTAAAATTGGACGGTTTCGGGATTTGAACCATGGAACTTCAGAATGTAAGTCCAAGACGTTGCCATATCGGCCACCTGGGTCAGTTTAACGGTCTAGTTGGATAAGCGCATGTAAAACAATAGTGTTATTGGTCATAGCTAGCTGTATTTTAATTTCCAAAGCCTTATAAAATCACAATAAAACAATTGACTATGTTGTCAAGATAACTGCTTTGTTTTTTTTTATAAATCCTTTCGAATACGTATATTATCATAAAATAGGCACTAAATTGAGCATTACTCCGAAACAGGTCAACCGATATTATCCAATATCAATAGATGTCTTCCCATGAACATTATAAATGTGTATACCAAGTTTCATAAAAATCCGGTAAAGCGTATTTGAGTTACCGCGTCTTTAAAATAGACACTAAATTGGGTTTTACTCCGGTACCGGTCTACCGATTTGGTCCAATATCAGTAGACGTCTTCCCATATACATTATAAATGGGTAAACAAAGTTTCAGGAAAATCCAATAAAGCATATATGAGTTATCGCGACTTCTCATATATTAACATAAAAGGCACTAAATTGGGCATTATTCCGGTACTGGCCAACCGATTTGGTTGAATGTCAATAGACGTCTTTCCATGGACATTATAAATGCGTATACGAAGTTTCATAAATATCCGATAAAGCGTATTTGAGTTATTGTGCCTTTAAAATAAACACTAAATTGGGTTTTACTCCGGTACCGGTCAACATATTACGTTCAAATTCAATAGGGCACTTCTCATGGACCTCATAAATGCGTATATCAAGTTTCATGGAAATCCGATACAACGTGTTTGAGTTATGGCGCATTTCTATTAGAAAGGCGCCATAATCTATTAAAATAGGGACTAAATTGGGCATTACTCCGGTACCGGTGAACCGATTTGGTTCAATATCAATAGGGTTCTTCCCATGGACATTATAAATGTGTTTTCCAAGTTTCATGAAAATCCGAAAAAGCGTATTTGAGTTATGGTGCGTACAGACATACGGACAGACAGACGGACAGACAGACAGACGGACAGACAGACAGACGGACAGACAGACAGACGGACAGACTGACAGACAGACAGACGGACAGACAGACGGACAGACATTTTTTCGTCCACCACACAATCTCATAAAGTACCATACTGGCACTTAATAAAAGGAAGTGTCTGTCCTCCGTCTGTCTGTCCTCCGTCTGTCTGTCCTCCGTCTGTCTGTCCTCCGTCTGTCTGTCTGTCTGTCTGTCCGCGATGCCCAGTGGACTAAAGGGTCGGAATGTGCACCTCGAAGCCGGAATTTTAATTTTCGCTTTCGTTCGTGAGTTATGAGTGAAAAATGAGCAAAAAACGTGAATTTTTTGCGTTTTCGAAGCATCAGTTTCAGTAATAAATTTCAATATCAAATAACTAACAGTTGGCTTTGGCTATTTTTGTCATCATACCTCATACCTTGGAAATAAAAGCAACGCGATCGCTTGATTTTGTTAGTCCATCCTAGACGATTCATTTGTTTAGAATGTCAAGGCCCACAGACATATGACATTTTCAACCTACACGGAAGAAGGAAAATCAACCCTAAATAGGCTATAGTCAAACATTGTTCGATTTGAACGAAACTCACTATACAGGGGTTTTCTGGGCCAAGGAACTCGAATCTGAGGTCGCTTTTACCAGGGGACGCTACCTAATCGTGGAATGCACTCCACGTGATTTAGGTGTTAATAATTATAATGATTTAACTATGCTCTTAATTTTTGAAATAATTATCGCGGGGGAAGCCGCGGGCACATGCTATCTTATAATAATAAAAGGACGTGTTTGTCTGTATACTGAAATCTACTGAACGCAGAGATCTGAAATATTAATCATAGATGCACTGAAAGGTGGGCAAATGCACCTCGAAGCCGAATTTTTAATTTTAGCTTTCGTTCGCGAGTTATGAGTGAAAAACTGGCAGAAAACGTGATTTTAGCGCTGTCGAAGCATCAGATTTCGGTAATACATTTCAATGTCAAATCAATTGCAGTTGGCTTTGGCTATTTTTGTCATACCGTGGAAATAAAAGCATCGCGATCGCTTGAATGTTGTAAGCCCACGCTAGTCGATTCATTTGTTTAGAATGTCAAGGCCCGAAGACATGAAATTTTCAACCTACACGGAAGAGGGATAATCAATATAGGCCTAAATATGGTCAAATATTGTTCGATTTGGACGAAACTCACTGTACAGGGGTATTCTGGGCCAAGGAACTCGAATCTGAGGTCGCTTTTACCAGGCGACGCTATCTAATCGTGGTATGTAGTCCATGTGAGTTAGGTGTTAATAAATAACTTATAATGATTTAACTATTATGCTCTTAATTTTAATTTTTAAAATAATTATCGGGCACGGGCACGGGCACATGCTAGTATATCATAAAAACAAAATATATATTACATATTATACGTTTTACATAGGCCTATGACAATTTTTGGTTTATTTTATTGAAGCTATTACACAATCTCAGACCAGAATTAGAGCAATGCCTTAGGCCTGTTTCATTATTACATGGGCACATTCAGTGCATTAGTTAGGTTGGAGGTATTATTAAGTGCCAGAATGGTACTTTATGAGATTGTGTGGGGGGGACGGGAAAATGTCAGTCCGTTTGTCTGTACGCGCGATAACTCGAATACGTTTTATCGGATTTGCATGGAACTTGGTATATGCAATTGTAATGTCCATGGGAAGAATCCTATTGATATAATCGACCAAAGTGGTTGACCGGTACCGGTGCCGTGGTAGCTAAGGCATGCTGCTTTGGAACCGTGGTGAAGGAGACTGTGAGTTCGAGTCCCGCCTCGGACATTGATGTTTGTGTGTGATAACAAAAACAAGGTAAACAAACGTTAAAACAAGACAAGAAGTTCAGGAAAATTGGCCTTTAGCCAGCTAAATTTTTAAAAATGGTAAATCATCATTATACTACAAAGCCGCGTTCCAAATCACTGAGGGCCTTGACTACAATGCAGTTAGATATTTGTAAATGTATTATATCAAGCCTTGCTTTAGATGTGAGGCATTTGTTGTAGTTTCGTTCTGTTGTTATCCCACTTATTCCTTCATATATGCTTATCAAAATAAATAAACATAAATAAAATAATTGGTTTGTAGCATCATGGTGAAAAAATGCAAATAGTTGTGAAAAAGTGTTTTTTCTTTCGATTTTAAGGTACTAAGAAGGAAAATATGGAGAAAACGAAAAATAGCGCGAGATAGAGCTTTAAAAAACGATAAAAATAGATTTATAACTTTTTGCAGGAAAAATGGGAAATAAGTAATTGAGGCAGCAGACGTAGGGTGTGTAAATGTTCTGCAATGTAAGAGATAGGGTTAGTGTGTGTTTTTCTTGTTATATCACGCCTTGCTTTAGATGTGAGGCATTTGTTGTAAATTAGTTTTGTTAATATTCTAGTTCTCCCATTTATTCCTTCACATATTCTTATAAAACTTTTTCAAGAAACCATGGCCTAAAACTCAATAGTTTCTAAAATATGGCCTATTAACTCCATCTGGCACTTTTTTAGCCTATATCAGTTTATCTGATTTTATTATTATTTTATTATTGTATGGCATGAACAGCAAAATTAGTTGTACGAGGTCATGGTTGGATTCGCCAATCAGTAATCAGCCCTCATTGGCCAAATTCTTTATTATGCAGGAACTCTCATACCACGGAATATTTTAATTTTATAACCCATGTTTATTAGACTCTTTCAAAATATTGAATAACTTTTTTGTTCACGCTATATACAGGAATACAGAATTGTAGGATGCTAGTTTTAATTCAGTAGCCTACATAAAACACGAAGTTTGCGGAAGTCGTTAAAGCAACAAAGAACTAGAATTGATTATTCAATGTAGAGATTCGGAAGGACGGCAACATAAAATTGGCAGAGGCAACTCAATGCATTCATTTCCAACACCGGACAACAATAATGTCACATTGGATATTATGTATGGCTAAGATGTATAGTTTACAATCGATGGTGCGTGAAACCGGATCGGACTTTTCATCACTATACAATCTTATTACAGTCATTATGCTTGACAAATCATGCAATGCGCATTGAGCGATATTCTTCTGTTGTTATCATTGCACCATAACGTGCAATGAACGAGACATAACTTACATGTGATGTGAAATGGGAATTTGTGTTTATAGATTTTGTTCATTGGCTAGATTTTGAACATTGCTCTTGAAATAGCCAATATCCTTACCCATAGCGATGACCAGTGTGTTATAATACGTAATAACAACTTATATTTGGTAATTAGGAGTTGTAAGATAATTTCTTAGCCTAAACCCTCAAAAATCAATTAACTAATGAAGCGAAAGACTATAAAGAAACGTGTATTGATTTATAAAATATAAAAATTACTGTAATTATGATAATAAGAAGAAAATAAAAAATGAATTGAACTATTATTCACCATGTATTTTATTATATTGACATTAACAAATAATCAGTTAGGTTAGAAAAACCTAATATCTTATATGCCATATGCCACCAGGTTTTTCTAACCTAACTGATTATTTGTTAATGTCAATATAATAAAATACATGGTGAATAATAGTTCAATTCATTTTCTATTTTCTTGTTATTATCATAATTACAGTAATTTTTATATTTTATAAATCAATACAAGTTAATAATTTTTTTATATGTTGTGTGTGGGTATTCTGTGGTGTAAAATCCAAGTTTTCCAATTCGAGAACCCTGCGCGAACTTCAGGGCAGCCAAAAACCTCGAAACTGTTGGGGTTTTGTAGTGTTTTTCCTTATAACTCCTAAACAACGTGTTATAGCCTAAAACATACAAAAAAGTTAAAAAGCATTAAAGTTCCTACCATTTGCGTTGTTTAAACGTTTTTTAAAACCAAATACATACCGAGATATGACACTTTACAGTTTTGTAAAATTTTAAAAATATCGAAAAACTGCGAAAAAAACCTTAAGAAGGTGATAAAGGGTTAGTAGGCCTACTGTGGTCTGAAGTTAATTTTTGTACACACTTTAAAATGTGTAAATTCTGAAAAGAAGAAATAAATCAAGTGTTAAGATGAAATTTTTTCTCATTAGAAAGCCAAACACAAATCTCAAAATATCTTGATTCCGTTATTTCTGGCTTAGCCCACTCCCTCACTGGATGCCACAATTGTATTCAATGAGTATATTTTAACATTGCTCGTAAATGTATAAGTCACAATTTTCTTGTGGTGATATTCCGGTATCCAATGTTGTACTAAGTTCAAAAGTTTCCAGGTTACCTTCAAGTTTGTACTCAAAGCGGGATTCAAATTGCTGCTGCACAAAGAATTGTGGGTAATAGCACATGATTTTCATCTTCGTCGCTGCAAAGGACTATGGGAAGTGAAGCAAAGCAAAGCATAGCCCCCTGTGTGCAGCTATTCCATTGTTACGCCCATTTTCGTTTCCATCCTTCTTATGAAAAGAACCCAATTTCCCCCTTGGCTCCCTTTGTATAATAAATTTGGAAGGTTTTTTTAAAAATTATTATTATTTAAAAAAAATATATAAGTGGTTCTGATGTCATGACATTTCCAGTGATTGTATTTTCGTGAAAGAATGAAGCGTCTCTCCATCCAATAATTATTTATTAATGGGTAACTTAGCAGAATTTCGTTGACAAAGAAAGAGAGAAAAATAGCTTTAAACATAATTATGGCACAGTTTTTCTGTAAGTATTTAGTTTATGAGTCACTGACCGATCATAAGAATTTGGGGAATTATTACCAATCGCAAGTGTCATTTTATCGCACCTACAATGCACATGTTATTTAAGTCAATTCACAAAGATAGAACACTGAAATATTATACCTGCAGTTTCTTTGATAAGGCGTTTAAAGGAAAAGTTCAGGGTAGTTGAGGATACCACAAGAAAAGACCACATGAACAAAATAGTACAATCCAGTAACATTTAAAACAGACAAGTACTTACAAATCCTAAGCCCAATCTCCAGGAGGAATAAAGCGACTGGCTATACCTAACCACTACAGCATAACCTACTCCAACTCGTGAAATGTACCTATTGAATAAGATGAGCAATAGTCAAATAGGTAAGATCACACTAAAATATGTATAGCCTTTAATCTTATTTAACAATAAAAAGGATAATCCCAGCAAAAGCAAGAAGCAAAGTGTACCGATCAATAAAAAGTCCAATTACACAAGTCAACAAAATTTAAAAAGTTTTTTGTATCCGAAATAAAATGTATCAAATCTTATGTAATTTGGCCTCCTAAATTCGAAAATGGCAGTAAATCTTTTTTTATTAGTTCTTGTTTAGAAGATATCGGCTATATGGCCTTCATTGTTGTTCGTGCAAGAAAATATACGTAGTTTTTAATCACATACCTCATAAACGTGGTATTTTGCCTTCTCTAGTGTACTTTATCTTAGGAGCATCTCTTACTACAGACAGCAATCATAGACGTGTTCCATTTCCCCTGATAACATCGTTCTAGAGTAGCGATGTCTTGGTGGAAATGTTCACCATGCTTGTCGCTTACTGCCCCAAGATTGTCAGAGAAGAAGACCAGGTGAGAGTGAAGGAAATGCATCTTGAGAGACATGTTGTACCCCATTCTATTATAAGCCATCAACATATTGTCCACTAATGTTCTGTAATTAGACGCCCTTTTGTTGCCAAGGAAATTAAGTACAACTCTAGTGAACGCTACCCATGCAGTTTTCTCCTTGCCGGTTAGAAGTCCATGAAAATGTTCATCAGTCATTAGTTATCTTATTTGGGGACCTATGAATATTCCCTCTCCGATTTTAGATTCACTTAATCGTGGAAATTTATGAAAGAGATACTAAAATGCTTCTCCATTTTGATTCATATCATTTACAAAGTTTTTCATTAGTCCCAACTTAATGCGCAATGCAGGTAATATTATTTCAGTCTTGTCAACCAATGATCTGTAAACAATGTTTTAATACCTGGTTCTTGCTTTGTTGCATAGTGTTTGTCCTTCGCACGACTATCCCATTTACATAAAAAGCAACAATATTTCGTATAACCCTGTTTCCATTGGTAGGCCTATAGCAAAATTCATATATCACCCGTTTCCATTTAGCCACTCGCGTATGTTTGTGGAACAAGTACGACAACAAATATGGGGTGCAAGCTATTTGTCCTGATCACCAACATTGCAACCAAAATAGAGACGATAGGCCTTTTTAACAATAGGAGTTAACCGTACCTTTTGCGATATAAAAGTCACTTCTCCACAGATAAAACAAAAGTTATTTGGATTGTTAACACACTTACGCGGCATTCTGTGCCTTTCATGCCAATTCTATTACAGAAAGGATAATATATACGCATATATGTTATTTTACTCCATGTCCTTGTCTGGTCAAAAAAGTATGTATGTGATCCAAAGGTAATCCCTCTCCCGACAGGTCGCGGCCCTGTAAGGCCCGGGCGGCTTGGGTCGCTTAAATCCTAAAAGGGAGAGGTAAAACTACGAAAAAAAAAGAAAGAAAGAATATGTTATTTTATAATTATAATTATAATTATAATCACTCACAATAACGATTAAATCACTCCCTATTTTAACTATTTCAAAGTACACTGATAGACAGTTTTCTCACTCACAAAGCAAGAACTGAACTGAATTTATAAAGGAATATCAGTTTGAGGGTTTGACTTATATGCTAGAGCCATAAATTGACCCTTAAATTTCCGGTACAGTCTGTTTCAAACAAAGTTACTCGGCTAAAATCGTGTTTTTAGTAAAACAACCTGACCTGTGTATTGTATAAATGAGAACTAACAGACAAAAATGGATGTCATTTTCGTGTTTAGCGACCCCAAATTAGTAATGTATGGTTAATTTTATCTCGAATACATTTTGGTTGTTGACTTGTGTTATTAATGAATTATAATCCAATCTACAGATTATAATCCCGTAGTAATATTTCATATATTCTACCAAGTAGGCCTACATTGAAATGTGACGTCATAACCAGCTTTGATCTGAGCTCCATTGCAATTTATACTTTATACTAGAAAACCTAGGATAAATATCTTATAATTTCCAGAAATCTCTCCACTAGCGTCTAGCCCTCAGCGCCGTATGTTAAAAGCTTTCAATAACTGATTCAAGAATTCTCTCGTTTGCCTGCTAATATTTCTACTCCATAGAATCCCAGTCAGCGTTTTTAGATAAAAATAAAGTCAAGTAATCTGATATAACAAAGTGCCAGAATGCTTTTGTTTAATCAGTAATCATTGCAATGATGATATGCAGAAAATAAGTTATATTTTTAATCGATTTCCGAGTTAATCTCCAGATCGATTTATTAAGCAGGGCTTACGGAAGAACAAATTTCTAGATTGATAAGCATATGTGAAGGAATATGTGGGTAGTGTTATTTGTCAAAGATAACTGTATTGCAACTTCCAATGCTGAATATGAACACTGTAAAACAATATGTTGTCATGAAAACTGATTTGCATTTGATAAATTCTTTCTAATATACTACCATAAAATATGCACTAATTTGGGCATTACTCCTGTAGACTACCAATCAACCGATTTGGCCCTATATCTATAGACTTCATCCCATGGACGTTATAAATGCGTATACCAAGTTCATGAAAATCCAATAAAGCATATTTGAGTTATCGCGCGAACAGACAGACATTTTTCCGTCTCCCACACAATCTCATAAAGTACCATACTGGCACTTAATAATAACATATGTTTCGTATAGGATGATATCTCCAACTTTCACACCCAGGGTTGCCATAATAGGCTATTATGCAAATAAAGTATGATTATAATGTAACTAGCATATAAGATATTATTTCTGGCTCTGGACTGGATTCTATCTAAATAATTAGTCAGCCATTTGTGATTTCACAATTTTCTATCTAGCTTAATATTACATCTTAGGATATAAGAGGGAAGAGCGTCGACCTCTGTTTGACGTTTGTAAGTGCATAAAATGTCTGTAAATTTAAAGATATGTCACACAATTACGGCACACCGGCGATGGCTTTAGCAATCAGTACACCACCGTCGTTAAATCATCTTAAAACAAACCTGTACTGATACTAACTAAACATTTGCATTGGAGTAATATTTTCTGTAGCTTAGAATTTAACAAGCTATTAAAAACAACTACGACACGGGTTTTTCATGTCTTAGATTAATGAATGAGGATTATTTTAGTATATACAGAGTGTTAAGGAATAGCACCGAAATATTTTACCTTTGTGTAGAGGGGACATAGGCAATCAACTTTTACTAGGAGATTTTTGCTCTGTGACGTAAAATGTGTTTGCATTAAAGTCAGTACAAGTTGGTGTTCATAAATCAGTAATTAAGCGAAATAGGGTTAAAATATTCATTAAATTGACTTCATACTTTCATAGTGATCGAAAAAACCTGATTCCTAATCAGTCATCAACAGCTATATTATAATTTAGAATTTTCATAATTTCAAAATTTACAGACTAATCACATGGCTGGCCGCCACTGCAATAGTTTTTGTTAAAAATAACTACAGTGTTAACAACGAAATTCCTTTGTTTTGCATTTTTTCAAATGCTAGAAGACAGTGACGGCCATGGCCTGGAATATTTTGTGCTGTAACAGGAAAAATTGAATCCATAGAGCAAAAATCTCCTAATAAAAGTTGTTTGTCTATGTCCGCTCTATCATATAATTCAGTGTTATTAATTAACACCTGGTATATTATTCTTGTACATATAGTATTCTTGGAATTATACATAAACATTGAATTAGCTAGGCTACTAGTGGACGCATTATGTATAAGGCACGCCTCGTTGCACATGATATTGTAGGCGTATGGAGCGTGTAATCTCCACGATGACGTCACTAAGCAATTAACAATGAGCATGGCCTGCTGTTTGCTTCTCATTAACTGATGGCCATGCATACGCATGTAATATATTGTGACAATCCATACATGCAGATGCTGAGTTCTATGGAAAACAGACTATACAGAATCATTTGTACGTCGAAACCTATAGATTTCACGTGAAGAAATATGTTTGAATTTGAACACTGAACAGAGATATATTTATTACTAGAGATAGATCGATACCAGATACACGTCACCGTAATGCTTTTATCTCGATACTCGTTACTCGATACTCCGATACTTTCATTCCTGAAATGAAAAATAAAATACGATATTATAATAATAAATTATTAAAAACAGGAATTTTTATAGTAACATTTCCATATATGTAAGTTACAATTATAAGTAAAATTATATTATAGTCTACAGTCTACAGTCTACAGTCTACAGTAGGGGGGTACGCCGTAGCGTAGTGGCTGAGGCGCTGCGCTACAAACCGGAAGCTCACGGGTTCGATTCCCGATGAGGTCGTTGGGAGTTTTTCAATTGGCCTAATCCTTCTAGTCCTTGGCCCAGACTCTCCCTGTAACATAAATGGGTACCAGGAGCAATCGTGGGGGTAAAGGCGGCCGGTGCATAAGGCTGACAACCTTACCACCTTCACGTTCCGTATGTCCAAAATCTGGGAGCCTCAACCTTCTGGAACCCTCTGGGCCTCCATGGCCTGTATAAGGAACACTTTACTTGTTACGTAGTTGTAGTTAGGACTTTGTTTGCGCATCTTTTCACAAAGTAATTTTTTTAAAGATGTATTCCAAATTTTGAAAAAATCATAATCAAATGAATGATAAAACACATCTTAATAGTGTTATAAGTTACTGTACAGTCACTCCCATTAATGAATTTCATGTGTGTAGAGGATTGGCAGCATGTTTGTCACTTACATCTTAAATCTTTACTTATACAGTGAAACCTCTGTATAGCGTTATTTGTGGGCCCTAGCAGATTGTATCGCTACATGAGGGTTATTGTCATATTGAGGGGTTGTGACTTAGCACATATTAGAAAGACTGCATGCAGAAAACTCTGTAATCTACATGATAATTAATAAGACGGACACCCGAAGAAGAGGAAAATAATAATGAATCACAAATACAATCCTTAAAAAAAAAAAAGCTAACTTTGCTATTAAACTTACTGAATTCCGTTGAATTGTAACCATAGCTACTATACACCCATACACTAAAAAATTACTGCTCAGACTGGTTTAACATCACGGATCATGGCACACTTTTCAGCCTAGAATATCTCAGAAATATCAAACTCGTAGATGGTGGGAAGAGGGAAGAAAAAGACAAGCAAATTCAACACAAAGCGAAGGCAAAACTAAAATAATTGCGCCTTACGGTATTTTAATTGCACATTATGTACATGTTGAAGTAACAACCTAACTCAGAGCATGTTCTTGCACACTTAAGGGATGGTTTTAGCCGCATTGATCCAGTTTTCCACCCCTCATGAGCCTTTCTTTCCTGGAATTTCTAAGAAATGTAACAGATATCAGGCACCCAGATACCAGCTACCATCGACAGAGCTAAGCTACTGGTTTGCAGTAGCAAATCAACCTCCAAATAACATCGTTATAAAAGGTTGTTTCTAAGACAGTTACATCGTAATACAGTGAGTCCCACGCAAGAGTTGGCCAACGACGCGGGTTCCTGCGGCGCGGCGGGCACAGCTCCAACTCCCGACCGATCGGGTGAAATAGGCTATCTACGCAAATAAAGCCGCGATCGGTGTAATGATTCAGGTTCTCACAGTTACAGTTAAAATTACAATGAAAATAAACACGTACCTCATCACAAGAGATGTTGGAAATGTTCTCCTCTTGCATCCACACAATACTCTCAACTTTTTAGGAAATTTTTTTTCACGCGCATAGCCTAAGTTCAGCTTCCGAGAAAGTTAATTTCTCTTATGATATTGTCTTTAAGTTCTTCTAATGTATGGGAAATTGGCGTATACACTTTATTTTTCAAGTTTCCCCATAAATAATATTCACATACTGTTAGAAGAACATAGACCTATCACAAGAGAAATGAACTCCGTCTCGGAAGCTGAACTTATGCGCGTGAAAGAAGATTTCCTAAAAAGGTGCCAGTATTGTGTGGATGCAAGAGTAGAACATTTCCAACATCTCTTCTGATGAGGTACGTGGTTATTTTCATTGTAATGTTAACTGTAACTGTGATAACCTGAATCATTACACCGATCGCGGCTTTATTTGCGTAGATAGCCTATTTCACCCGATCGGTCGGGAGTTGGAGCTGTGCCCGCCGCAGGAACCCGCGTCGTTGGCCAACTCTTGCGTGGGACTCACTGTATTTAACATTATTAAGATAAGAAATTCGCCGGGATCAAACAAAAATATTGCTATATGAGGGTTTATCGTTACATCGATCTTCGTTATATAGAGGTTAGACTGTATTAAACATAGGTTTTGTAGAGCATAGTGTCTGTAGTGAAAAATTATGTATTTATAAAATGAAGTCAAGACTAGAAAACTAAAATCAACTTATGGCGTAGAAAAAATAACGTAAAAGAATACTTGTATTGCATGAACATTATTATTATATGAAGAAATACTTGTGTCCGAGGGTATGAGGTTGGAAGAGCCGGATATTCTCACTCTGATGGAAAACGTGTGTTCCTTGCATCCACTTTTAAATCTGCTGCTTGTGGCAACTTAACAATATTAAATAAATACGTATATTGGTGTCCACCGCTGTGGCGTAGGGGATGCGTTCGCTCCTCTCACGCAGCAGGCCCAGGTCGATTTCTGGTTGGGAAGTGTCACCTAGGTGGGTTTTTTTTTCTGGGGGCTTTCCTCACCTGTGAGACAAATGTCGAGTAACTTTAGGCCCTTGTGGACCCCAGATATCATCTGGCCGTCATTATCATCTTCATCCCCATCCCCGCCTTGTTCTGAGTGAATGTGTGTGTAAATGGTGTGTATCGCCCTGTGTGTTCGTGTTGTCTGGAGCACACCGATGAACAAACATTGAAATGTAAATTTAAATGAATACCGGTGAGCTTCAGCTGTAGTGTTAGTAAAATAGCTCTAGAAGCAGTAGTTTTATCTTATATTTCATTTATAGTGCAGTATAGTGTAGTTAAGTTCCGACTACTGGTCTCCAGTAGAAGGAACAAGTAGAGTAGGTTTTTATTATTATTATTATTATTATTATTATTTTTCTTCTTCTTTTTCTTCTTTTTTAAAATAAAAGGACATATAGAATACATAGAATACTGTTCAAAGCATAGAAAAATTTGTCCTTAATATATAATAATTGCAAAATGAATATTTGTATAAAGGCAATTAATAAAAGCCATGCGAGTAAGTCCTGGCTTTTATTAAAGATGCCAGGATAAAAGAAATAAAGGACGACTATTACATTATATATGTTTCGGAGGTGGCCCCGGCATTGGGCTGATCACTCATCCGGGGAGGCCCTCCATGTCATTGTCTGGTCAAGAAAGTATGTATGTGATCCAAAGATAATACCTCTCCCGACAGGTCGAGGCCCTGTAAGGCCCAGGCGGCTTGATTCGCTTAAATCCTAAAAATGGGAGAGGTAAAACTACGATAAAGATATATATATATATATATATATATATATATATATATATATTGGTATTCTGTTAACATATGCAATGCCACGAGTGACTTGGAAATCGACGATATATTCTCGAGCGACGAAGTCACCAGTTGCATTTATAATGACTATTTAAAGAATAATACCTATTATATAATTAATAAAAAGTATTTAAATTGAATTATTTGAATGGCATTTTAGATTGACACGGTACTATTGAAAGGCATAAGTTACATGACATATGATCAAGGTGGCTGTGAACATCCATTTATTTAAGTGCTGATTGTTTAGTGAAATTTAATATTGAAGACATTTTGCATAAAACAAATATAATTGTTATAGTTTCTAGCAATACACACTGGAGAGTACTGTTTTTTTAATATAGACATATGAACATACGCAGATGCTCAACTGCCTCACTACCGACTAAACAAGTCCATATCGAAAGGGGGTGAATGATTACTTATTCGTCTCCCACCTCTCGTAGGCGTTCCCTTCACCCGGAGAGTAGATTCGGGCTGTTGAGGTTATGTAATTATAAAGTTCACAAGAGGTGATAGCAATTATTAAATGCCAATGTTGCTGGACTATGGAATACATTTCTCTTTAAAATAATTATGCTTTTTGTGTTTAGGATTGGTAATTTACTATATACCTTGGCTTTAAATTTAATTAAGTTACAGTTTATTTCAATTATGAAAGTAAGTTAATTTCATCTATGTAATGTTATATCCAACTATATATATAATCAAATTGGAAAATACCAAAACGAAGCTAATTCAGATGACGGAAATAGATTTCAAAAATGTAGGATATTTACTGGAAATTTCACTGAATAAATATTAACAGGCACTTTGCTGTGTAAAGAAGAAGATCGATTAAAGAAATCCAAGTACCATAGAAAATATCAGCAGTTTAAATTCCTTAATAAATTTTGAGAGATTCCTAACACGGAATATGCATGAATTATATTAAAAACACATTGCATATTGCAAACACTGGAACATAATTTAGAGAAGTGTGAACCATTGAAACTGGTATTACTGAAATTATAGTCATTGCATTTTAATATAGGTCTACCAATATTGATTTGTAGACTTAATTCGGTTTCTTTCTTTTCAGGTATGTATGCCAAGAAACAGGAGGAAGGAAGGGGAGTGGCTGGGTACGCAGGGATCCAGGAGGTATTCCAGGACCAGCGAGAGAAAATGGGAGTTTATAATATTCATATAATTATTTTAAGGGAGGACATATAGCTTTAGGTGAAATTCATAGATGAGAAATAGGGGAATTTTTTTTTCTCTCAGTAATGAATTGTTCTGTAACCTGCCAATCTGACATACTCTTTATTGACTACTGTACTTCTACAATTATTGCACACTATTTTCAAAATTAATCAAACAGTTACGGGTAATTATCGTTACAAAATGGCAGCCACTTTTCGTGCACTAAAATGACATTTCCCTGATAGTTTCCACAAATATCAATATTTCTGAGTGATTCTTTTTTAGGTAGATTTCGAAGAAAAATCTACCTATTGCAATCGATACCATGTCATTGACTTTCGAAAATTTCTTTCATATCTTTACGTTTCATGCCTCCCTGAGTACAAAACCACCGCCCGTTAAAAAACAAAATTGTGATATATATATAAAATAATAGTTACACACCATTAGAACAAAATCAAAAATAAATAATAAAATATACTATCAATTTAAAACATAATAAACAACTATCTTTTTATTTTAAAAAATCAGATTTATTTATATTTAATATGGTTCATTGTAGCCCTACACTTTGATATTGCTGTGATAAAATAATTCTCAGTAAAAAGGAGTTTAATATGAAAGTTACGGCTCATTGAATAAAGAGTGTTGTCCTCAAAGAACATTGGGACTACAAGTTTAGTATTGTCTTGTGATATAAAATAGTATATTGCGATACAAGTGCCGTAAGGCACGTTTACGGGTCGAGGAAACAGATTGAAAACCCGAGGCGCAGCCGAGGGTTTTTAAGTTTTCGAGACCCGTAAATGCCTTTACGGCCCGTGTGTTGCATGCAATTTTTTGCACGACGGTTACTTATATCAATTTAATTATATTAATTGTGATATTACCTGAAAATATTATGTGTATACATTCTTGAAGAGAGATGTTTATTTCAGAAAGTGATTCGCATGTGTTTGTTATGGGAACCGAATATTTGTCCTGGGGGCTTTGTTCATAAAGGCTTGTATTATGAAGTGTATCGTAATGAATTATGACGTAGCGCAAGGACCGTAAGTAATTTAACCTCATCGCACCGGCCATAGCAACAATACTGTGTGGGAATGTCAACTTACGATCCATGTAAACAACTTTCGTAAGTAACACTTACTAGCTAAGGAGCGCAAAAACATTATTTCTTGCTTGCATTTATGAAACTATAACTATAATAAACTCCGTAGCGCTACATCCGTGGATCTACGTCATCTATCAAAGGCAGATGGCAGGATTGGGGGAATATGGTCAGCATTCCGACACCCACGGCCGTTAATGATGGTTTCCTTGACCAAAGCCGCTACTCCTCCATCAAGTAGCTGAAACATAATTACAGAATGCTCTCTTTTTATTAAAAAATATTTCAGTTCTTCTTACATCAATTTCTTCCGAAGGTTAAGCCCTTCTTAAGGCCGACTTATGCCCGGTTTCTACAAACTAGTGAATTACCTATGGGTAAATTATCCATGGACAAATTAATTCCATTTAACCTACAATGATATAATGAGCAAGGACTTGGAGTTGTACAGTTAATTTAATTCAGAAGACTTTGATTCTCATTGTTTAAATATTACTATTGATCCTATGAAAGGTTAAATTTTATCCAGCCATCTATGAAAGGATAAATTAACCCGAAGATTTACCCTTGGAAAGATCTAGCCCGAGCTTGTAGGAACATTTTTTCTGTCATTTTCATATTTACCCAGAGGACATTTATCTAGAAACTCGCCACAAGTGTATGTGATTGCTATCTTTAAATTATTTGTGTTGGTGTGGTGTTATTTTTGTGTAAATTCTGTTCATTGGATAATTTACCCATAGGTAATTCGCGAGTTTATAGAAACCGGGCATTAATCAAACAAAAAGCTACTGGTTATGTAAAACGAAGTTTTTTTTATACATAGTAAGTTTATGAGTTTTAATAAAACCAGAAGTATAGACCAGTAGTTTCTTGGTTAAATCATCAGTTATCGTATTTAGGCCCCGTTACAGTGCTCTTTCCTCTTTTTGAAGTTATTATTGCGGGTTTGTCATGCCAAGGCTAAAGAAGAAGAGGACAACAAACTAAACCATAAGCACTTCGAAATCTACCTCAGCCTGTAGGCCTGCCTAAAGGGATTTTTAAGTATTAGCGACACGTACGTTTTGTTCGACATGACGTCACTTTGCTACTAGTCAACTGTTGAGTTGACGCCTGACGGAAAATAGAGATCTACTGTTCTAGAACTATTTACTCACTCAATGGCAATAGTAGCGCATTTCGTGGTGTCCTTCATCCTGCCAGGTAAATCTCATTATTGAATGGAACAAAAGACTCTAATACTCTAACGGTATTTTTAGTTCTGTACAGTCTTCGTCGTTTAGGCTTGAATAACAAAGATATATTGTAATCCAGTGAGTGCTACATATAACTATATTTTTCCGCATTATACGGTGAATTATTAATTAAATCTTAAAATTTGCATTTAGTTTCCGCGTTAAGCACGTTCCGCTTTATACAAAAAAATTACACAAAAATGTATTGCATGCATCGAGACCAATATATTTGTTTCTTTAGTCAGATTTCCGGATTATACACGTTCCGCTTTGATTAAGATTTACTGTAGTATTATTCGACATCGATTTGGTCCGAAATAAATAGGTTTCTTGCCATGGACGTTATAAATGCGTAAACCAAGTTTCATGAATATCCGATAAAACGTCTTTGAGTTATCGCGCGTACAGACACACGGACGGACGGACAGATAGACGGACAGACATTTCTACGTTCTCACACAATCTCATAAAGTATCATACTGGCACATAATAAATAGGAAAAATAGGATTGATTGAAATTGCTGAACGAAACAGCACCTTTTTATCCCCTGTTTTGCCTTATTTTACTACATTTTTCTTCTTTTTTCCATGTGGAATTTGCACTTAAAAATCCTAACCCTGTTTTTTAATGCAAAACCACACATAAATTTGTATATTATTTTCATTTATCATTTGCTGATTTGCATATTTTATTGCAAACGCTGTAAATAATATGATTAATTGTTTCTTATCAAAGAAGCTGCAGGTATGAAGATGTTTCAGTGTTCACTCCTTGTGAAATTACATAGTAAAATAATTGTACTACGTTGATAACATAAAATTGATAAAATTAAACCATAAAATTATCACGATAGGCACTTGGGATTGACTGGATGGCCACTAATTAATGTAAATATTTTCAGAACACTTGAAGGGCTTTTAACGCATTTAATTAACGATTCAATTAGGTACTAATGCATTGCAATAACTAAAAGTTGATTTAATTGCAGTGGTAAAACAGCATGGTTGGTTGGAGGGATGAGTAATCCCTATTTAACCCTCCCATTTCATGCATTGACGTTAAGCTTCGTTGTGAATAATATGTTGTTGCAGTGTTTTTTGTTTCATTTCTGCTGTTCAGGCTACGCCTGGGGATAAAGCTGATATGCGTGCGCATGTATGTTGCATCCCACTTCTGACACCAATAACGTCGCCATAGAGACATGTAGGGAATTGTGTCAACTGTTGTATGGATGTAATCCACAAGAAATGAATGTCATCTTGAACTTTGTAACATGTCTTTGCTTCTAGGTCGATACAAAATGGAAATAAATGAACATAAAAGGGTCGCCGTTTCACTTTGCTGAAATCAGTGCTTTTTGCTTCTAGATAAGAACGAATTAATTTTCCTTACCTAAAGTAAGCGATTTTATAAAAATAATATTCAAGTAAAATCTATCCATAATTTTCTCCCGATGAAAAGTAGAACCAATAACTTTAAATAAAATGGGTAATCGATACCATCGGCTCAATAATATTCATTTAAACCGAGGAGTTTTTAAAAAACGAGGTGTTTTGACTGTTTTGTTCCACCATAATTAAACTATCTAAGTATAAGTTTTTAAAATGTCTTTTAATAATGACCAAACTATTCTATCTCGGCAATCAGCTGTTACTAAGTTCTAGTCTTTTGCGGTAGATGGCAGGCGACAAGGCATGCAAACCGCGGGGTGGGGAGGAGCGCTTTACTTAAGCACTTTAACCTCAAAGCAATGAACATTAAAACACATGAAGTGAATTCAGTATATTGTGATACTAAAATTAACATTAATGAAATTGATTTTATAATAATTATTTGTTTATTGTGTAGTTTGATTTGCTTCTTTCAAGGACTGTTCCGAGTACGTTATTAATCAATAGGACACCAGTGTTTGGTCGCATATAATAGGACTATTATAGTATGATCGAGCTAAAAACATTAAAAGCTTTAAAAGGTTTATGAAAACACGAAACACCTATATTCCTTCTTTTTTAAAACCTTCTTCTTCTTGTATTACTATCTGAGTATTACTCAGCAGATATGCAACGGTGAACATAAGAAGAAGAAGAAGAAGAAGAAGAAGAAGAAGATGTATCAGTGTTAGTGTTTTAATAACTTTTTTTAAATACATGCTCTGTAAAACAGTTGCTTGTCGGACAGATAACACGCCGAAAAGTAGAACTTTACCAGCCTAGGCCAGTAATAGCTATTTATGTATCAAGTACGCAAAATAACGCTTTAGCGGACGAATCTAGTATAGCAGCCGAGGCGAAAGCCGAGGCTGAAATACTGGATGAGTCCGCTAAAGTTTTTGCGTACGTGGTGCATACAATATTTTTTAGTGATAGCTCTCTAAATTATATGAAATGAAACAAAAATACCGTATATAATTAATTATAATGAAAGGCAGTCAACCATATTCTCAAGGCCCTCTCAAACGCAAGACAACAATGAACCGTACATACCAAAACGAAATGAGGTAGGCTATAGATAAGTTATATGAGTATCTGATTTGTAAACAATAATAAATACGAACTAGTATTTATGAAAAGCTTTGTGAAAATATGAATTATAATCCCGAGGAAATTTCACTCCAAGTCAAAAGCATTGAATTGGAGCTGGTACCAGCAACATCACGGCAGAAGGAATAGGGAATATATTGCAATTAAATGCTGGTGCATCCATGTAAGCTATGTGAACGAAGATGTGAAAAGTTGTTGGCTTATATTTGTTGTCATGTGATGAAGTGGGCTACCGTGTTTTGCGAAAAATCCTGGTGAAGTCTCTGATTATCATAAAGAAACGTGTTGGCTTAAATTTGTTGTTTTATGACCAATTATATGCGTAAATCCATGTTAAAGTTGGTGTGACTGGTCAATGCCGTCTGGGTTTTGTTTATAGATTGCCATGACGACTTTAAAGGACAAGGCCGCTAAAATTGCATTTTGAATGCAGTTTGAATGCACTTTTATGCAATTTTAGCGGCCTTGTCCTTTAAAGTGCAGCTTTTCGGCGTGTTGCCAGTCCGATAAGCAGCTGTTTTAGAGAGCGTGTACTAAAATAGTTATTTATGTATCAAGTACGCAAAATAACGCTTTAGCGGATGAATCTTGTATAGCGGCCGAGGCGTAAGCCGAAGCTGAAATACTGGATGAGTCCGATAAAGTTTTTGCGTACGTGGTGCATACAATATTTTTTAGTAACAGCTCTATAAATTTTAGAAATGAAACAAAATTACCGTATAATTAATTATGATGGAAGATAGTCAGCCATTTGTTAAAGTCGTATTCTCAAGAACAACAACAAACCGTACGTACCAATACCAAATGCATAATATATGAGTCGCTTTTTGTAAACAGTAATGCATATGAATTAGTATTTACGGAAAGCTTGTGGAAATATGAATGATATTCCCGAGGAAATTTCAATCCAAGCCAGAAACATTGAATTGGAGCTGGTGCCAGCAACATCACGGCAAATTGTCATGGTAAGCTATGTTTCTCTTGTGAACGAAGATGTGAAAAGTTGTTGGCTTATAGGCCTATCTGTTGTTATAATGATGAAGTACGCTACCTTGTTTTGCGAAAAACCCTGGTAAAGTTTCTGATTATCATAAAGAAACATGTTGGATTAAATTTGTTGTTTTATGACCAATTATATGCTTAAATCCATGTTAATGTTGGCGTGACTGGTCAATGCCACCTGGATTTTGTTTATAGATTGCCATGACGACTTAAAGTACTAGGCCGATAAAACTGCATTTTGAATGCATTTTTTCGGGGTGTTGCCAGTCCGACAAGCAGCTGTTTTAGAGAGCGTATACTAAAAAGTAATTTTTGCAGGCATACGCCGGCAAAGTAGTCAAGGCAACTGAAAAATCCAGATGGCAGTGACCAGTCATACCAACAGTAACATGGCTTGAAACGAAATTCTGGACCATAAAAAACAAATATAAGGCAACATTGTTTCTTTACGTTAATCAGAATCTTTACCAGTCTCTTTACAAAGAACTTAATAATAAAAAACAAATGTAGGCCTAAGCCAACGTAGCTATATTATTCATAAAAACCCTCACTGCCAGCTACTTCCGCATTTCGTATATGTTTATAGCATAGGATGTGAGAATATGACGTCAACAAATGGCTGACTATGCCTTTTATAATTAATTATGCGGTATTGTTATTTGGTTTCATATAATTTACAGAGCTTTTACTAAAAAAATATTGCACGCACCCCATACGCAAAAGCTTTAGCGGACACATCCAATATTTCTAGATTCGTCCTCTAAACCGTTATTTTGCGTACTTGATACACAAACAGCTATTACAGTTTTTTAATTGTTTATCATAATGACAAGACTAGAAGACAAAGCCGTATTCTTCTTCTTCTTCTTCTTCTTCTTCACCATTTCCAAGGATTGGGAGTTCCGTGCCAAAAATATTGATTAATTATTGCAATTGGTCCTTCCATCTGGTCCTCGGCCGTCCTATATCCCGTCTTCCCTTTGGGTTGTATAACTTAGCTTGCTTTGGTAGTCTGTCAGATGTCATTTTATTGACATGCTCGTACCAATTCTTTTGGTATTTCACTACCTCTTCCACCATACTACTTTCCAGCTCGTTTCTTATATCTGCACTTCTTACTCTGTCTCTGAGAGACACTCCTTGTAACCTTCTCGTAAATATCTTTTCTGAGCTTTCAATTTTGTTTTGACAAAGCCGTATTAATTTCTTAATTAGTAACGTCCACGTAGAACCTGTTGCGCGCATGGGGGTGGAAAAACATATCTCAAAAGTATTGACTGGGAGACCCGAAGGGAAAAGACCACTTGGAAGACCTGGACGCAAATGGGAGGACAGTGTTAGGATAGATTTAAGGGAAGTAGGATTTGCGAGGGATGGTTGGATGGAGTTAGCGCAGAATAGGGTTGAATGGCGGGCTCAGGTAAGCGCGGCAATGAACCTTCGGGTTTCATTGATTCTATCGCCAATGAGTAAGTAAGTAAGTAAGTAAGTAAGTAAGTAAGTAAGTAAGTAAGTAACGTCTGCATAGATCGATGCCTTGAATATGATACTAAAGTATCGAAAGGCTTGAGCACAAAATACATGTTATTGAGCTGACGGTATGAATTATCCAGTTTATTTAATTTTGTTGATTGAGCTCAGTGGTACAATAACGTGTGTTTTAACGAAGTAGATCCAAATTTACAATCATGATATCGAATTGCTTGTAATTTTCAGCCGTACATGCGAGAAGCTGAAGACTGGATTCCAATGATATAATGATTATTTATGAAACAAGTGGTAAATACAAAATTTTATTTTTGCAATCTTACGTACAAAACAAAATAATTTTACCATATGTAGCCTATCATATAATATTTTTTAGACAGTGTTTCTTATTTGTGAAATAATTTTATTGCGTACCGTGCAACCATTTTGGAATATTTCCAGCTGTCCTTCCACCTAGTATGCACTTACGCAGATCGAGGCTATTGATTTTCTGGTGCATGGTAGCCAACATATGGGATGGAGTGGACAACTTTTTCAGCCCCCAAGTAAATATTTCTTGCGATTACCATGAAAAATTTAACATTAAAAGAGACTTAATTATTTATTTATTGTTATTTTATTTTATTATTTATTAACATTACTTACTTACATTACATTACTATTATTACACATTTAGTACAAGTAAAAGCAAATACAACAAACATGCTCCTACATGGGCAAAGCTCGTGTTTAGGAGTATAATACATAATATAAATCTAATTATATATCAATGCACATTATACTACAAACGAAAAATTATAAATGTATGAGTACAATATATACAAAAATAATTTTGCAGCATTAGCCAGTGGTTTATATAGAATTTACAAAAAAATAAATATAAATAAAATAAATAGAATAAATTAGGTTGAAACATTGAAAGACGAAACAAAATTAAAGTTGTGCTATTATTATTGCATAATATATATTTTTTAAATTTTCCGGTTAAAATGCTTATCAAACTGAGTCTTTTTAATAATCATATGAAAATATTTGAAACTAAAAGAGCATTTTCCATGGGACTGAAACCATGAACCCTAGAGTGTTATAATTTTATTTCAGTTAGTGGCATAATTTTCTCCTTTCCACACCACTCTTTAAATCGAATGTTGTTGAGAATAATGCACTAAAAAATCTAAAAATTATAAAACTTGTTTTATTTTTCATTTTAAATGCCGAAAAAATTTCGCCTAAGCAATGAAAATGTCCTGTTTTGCAGAAAAGTATAGAAATTAGGAAAAGATTACCTATAAAATTCGTTTCATGTCATTCCTGATTGCCTGATTGATTCTTATTTTCAATAGAACATAACCCTAGAATCAGCAGATAAAAAGACGGAAAGTCATTTACCCGCGATCGCTCGCGTACTTAGATCGGAACTAACACTTGTATATATTATATTTTAATAACTCGCGTATATCTTGAAAGAGAAAGTTTCCTTGCTCAGTATTTGTGCTTTATAATTTACGTAAGTCAGCTGTAACATGATTTCACACACGTGTCAGCAACGGTATTATTAACAAAGCGGCGCATTCATCCTCTGTGTAAGAGGTAAGTTTACGCTATAGCTCTTAAATCATATTATTTTTACTTTGCTTCTTTCACATTTTTACAGTATAATAACAGTATAATAATAATAATGATAATAAATGTTACCAATAATAATTTCAAAATAATAAAATAATAAATGTTACAAATAATAAGACCAAATAATAGTATTAACAATAATACTAAATAATATCATTAATGATAACAAAATAATAATAGAATTAAAAATAGTAATAATAATATACTAAAAGTAATTAAATGTTTACAATGCTAGAACAACGTAAAAATCTTTTTTGAAAGGGCATTCATTATTATTATGCTTTTGAAAAATAAAATATAACACTGTGTGCTTTTACAAATGTTAAAATGGTTACATAAAAACATGTTGTAAGTTTAACACATGAGTTTGAGTTGCATTTAATAGCTATAAAAGAAAACAAACCATGTTAGAGTAAATGTAACGCACGAGTGATGGCGTGACAACGACAGGCAAGAGCAATTGGGGTTAAAATCTGGATTGTTTGTCGACATAGCCCCTTGCAGTGGCGACTAGAAAACCCGCAATACATCTCTGTTGGAGAAGTGTACCACGCGGGTTATTTTGCTCCTCTAAGTTCCTTCTTCTAGCTGGGGGTTTTTCCGGGGTTTTTCCGGGGTTTTTCCTCATCTGTGAGACAAGGCCCTCTGTGGTCCCCGGATATAATCTGGCCATCATTATCATCTTCATCCCCATCCTCGCCTTGTTTGGAGTGAGTGAGTGTGTGTGTGAATGGCGTGTCTCGTCCTATGTGTTCGTGTTGTCTTGGAGGGTCTCCGGCATTGGGCTGGAACATAAAAAGATATTTATTCGAGAATATTAATATCATCTATTTCGTTAATATTTAGCATAAATGTATTCATGGATGGATGATTTTAAGGTTTAACAACGAAATTATTTTGTTTTCAACATTTTACCACCAACTGTCATTAACATACGCGTACAAGGTATGGGAAGAGAAGGCAGACCTAACACGTGACCAATCAAATAACGTTACGGATACAAGTACGCATTGGAACTTTGCTAAGGATTGGTTAATCAATTCTGCAATCTGAACAATCTGCTTATTTCAGAATATTGTCTGGTTTGCAATGTAATAGATACAAATTATCCATCATCAATATACCAAGACAGTAATTGACATAATTGCCAAACCAATGCAGCTAGTAACTTAGTGAACAGAAAGGTAATCGACATCGATCACGTGAAATCGAAGACTGTTGCATTGGATAATGTTAAACATGACTTATCTTCCTCGCTTGAGTTTAAATCTTTCCCTGCAATATTGATTTTAGTTGGCTGGGATTTAGTAGGTGACTGTGGAGGGAAATTTCTGCCTCGCCAGCTCGAGCTAAAAGGGGAAATTTATGTATCTCCATCCTTCACTTGATATAAAGCTGCACTCGAGAAAGGCACGAACACTAGAACTCTTAAGGTTTCAGTCCTAACAGGAAAGTAGGCCACATTTCTGTACCAGAGTACAGTAGTGTCACAGCACTGAAGTTTCAACTCTAGTTCTGTCTCTTAAAAATCTAACCCTATTCATATACAGTGCACGCCGCTTATTGTGATCACTTCGGGATGCCGCTAATCTAATAATATTAACCGATTGATAACAGTACCCGAAAGAATTAAATGAAATTTGTGTTGATAAATTTCACGTTGTTTATCTCCTACGAGGGAATTGTATGTCGTGTATAAAATAATTCCACCTATTCCCTCGTATAAAATGTTTTTGTTAAAATATCAGCTCATAGCTTTGAAAGTTATTCATTCATATATAAGATATTACACTACTAAAACAAAATTAAAAGCTATTTATTCATGAAATATGTAACTGCGAATCATTGAACCACTCATAATACAGTAAAAGACTACAAGAAACCATTTTTTCCAACCAGAAACAAAGTTTTTAATTTTTTTGTTTTCCTTTAGGAGCCCTTAACCAATACTCCGCACTCAGTTACGAGTTACCTGTGTTGGAAGTCTACCGATCTGTGGTGAACACCGTGTAGCAAAATATCTTAACACCTGTCAGTTCAAGTATTTTCATTTTATATTACCCATCCCTGCGTGTCAACACTGTTATCTTCATAAATAAAAAGCCGCAGCTTAACTGAGGGATGAAACATGTTTTGTTGCTTAAAAGAGATGTCATCGAACAGGGAACACTAACAATGTAACACACTACAGTTCGGTTAGAAACGAAACTATTAAAAACGAAAGGTTGAATGACGTACAGCACTTGGAAAAAAAGCCGTAAAAAGTAAAATGTGATAACATAAACCGAATCTTCGATCACAATAAACTGAATTTTTTTCAATGTATCAGTATTAATCCGTACGGGACTTCATAAAAACGATAACATTATCCGCTAATACATTAAGCGGCGTTCACTGTATTATTCCATACTAGGAGATGCCAGTGGCTTCGCCCACGATAATTAATTAGAATTTATTACCACTTACATACGAATCACTAATAAACTAAACGGTTAATAGTAATTATAACGAAACAGGTAAAAATCCGGGTTTTCGAGTGCATTCCACGATTAGAAAGCGCTTCTATTGTATTTGACATTATAAACAAACGAATCGACCGGAATTGAAAGATCGATAATTCAATGCGATATATTGAAAAAATCGCGATGCTTTTATTTCGAAGTTATGACAAAAAAGGCAAAGTCAAATCAATTGCAGGTGGCAATTGAAATGTATTACCGAAAACTGATGCTTCGATAGCGAAAATAAATTCACGTTTTCTGCCAGTTTTGCACTCATAACTCGCGAACGAAAGCTAAAATTCAAAGTTTGGCTTCGAGTGCATTCGGCCACCTTTTAGTTCATCTATGTTTAAAATTATAGACCTCTGCATGCAGTAGATTTCGCTGGACTTCGCGCACAGACAAACACATCCTCTTATAGTTATAGATGGTTATTGATTCCTCGGTTTTCCAGCCGGATGAATTATTTGCGAGCTTTCGGCAGCTTCTTGCGCTGCCATTTTAAGGAGAAATGAGCTCATGTAATGTTCAACAAAAACAATGTTCTGTGGTTTCATGAATACATTTCTACATCTTGAATGTTACAATACAATAACACTGGAAACACGGTCACAAAGTCACTAAAGGGTAGTGTGTCTCACAATACTGTATATTTGACGTAAATGTCTTTTATTGAGGTAGATCATTAACGGTAAATCAGTCATATGAGAGAGACTACGCCTGCCCCTGTGAATCGAACTCTGGCTAGACAAGATCAAAGGCACGGAAGGCCGAAGGTCATGAGTTTGAGTCCCAGTGTCAGAGGGATTCTTCTTCTAAACTATTCTCGAGGAATGTATTACGTAGAAAAGTGGAAGAAAACTATCTGTCAGCATTGGCAGACAAAGATACTACTAGTATTACTATATAGATCTACTGGGGCAGTATTGTATCGGTCATATAGGCTCCAACTTAGAACAACAAAAATATTCAACCGGCTTCATAAACAGAATACATTTTTTTTTTTTTTTTTTTTTTTTTTTTTTTTTTATGTTTTAGATATATTTTGTGTGTGTAATGTGAACCTGGGCCCGTGAAAGATTAAACTCATGGTATAAGGTTGGGGTCTTTCTTTTATTATCAAGATTTTAATATTATGAAACATGGATATATAATTTTGCATTCATGAACCACAAATTATTGTATGAGAATATTGTAGTAGAAAAATTCCTCTGACACTGGAACTTGAACCCAGGACCCAGAACCCTTGTCCAACAGAGACAATAATCTGTGGTTCATGAATGCATACTTATCCATCTTGAATGTTACTGTACAATAACAGTGGAAGCCCGGTCACAAGAATCACTAATTAGTGTGCCTGACAGTACTACATATGAAATAACTTGTCTGTCAGTGAGGTAGACCATTAAAGGCAATCAGTCATTGGAGAAAGGTTCTATCTGGCGCTGTGAAGTGAACTCTGGCTTAGCTCTGTTGGTAGTGCATTGGCACTGGATTAAAATTCCAGTGAGAGAGGAATTTTTCTCCTATAATATTCTCATTATGAAACATATTTTTCCAACTTTACCACGACTTAGTTTTTTTACTTTATCTTTGCTCTGTCGTATACGGTAAATTAAAAGGTAACGATAGTTGTTACAAGACTTACGACCGTGTAAATAATTGACTTCACACTGTCTTCACATGTAAATTAACTATCGGTTAAATCATGTTCATAACTTCCAAGCCTACTAAATCGGATTTCGCTGAGTACTAAACTAAATTCAATTTAACTTTGAACCGTGTTTCATGTCTCAAAGCAAAGGGGTTATTACTAACTATCCATGGTGTATTCAAATATACTTGAAGTCTCCAAAGATTTTCATTTTCGTTAACTCTGTAGTGCGTAATGTTTTACGTGCTTAGTAGAGAAGCAAGAGCCAGCGATGTAGCAATATATGAGGGCGTTAAAGCCAAAGTGGTGTAAGTCATGTTTTTAAAATTTTTAACCAAAGTATTGCAATGCAATATTGCGGTATAGATATGTTAGCAGGAAGAGTCGTGTAAGTACTATTATTTATGGTGTGTGAGTATATATATACATACGTAGGTGGGAGGACAATATTACGAGAGATTATTATAATGCATCTAACAAATCCTTCTGTTTCTTTAAATGCACAAAACATGACTTACACCTCTTTGGCTTGACCCCCTTTTCATATATAGGCATTAGTTTTAAGTTGTTTTCATATTTTCTGATATGTTTTCTTTTTTGCAATGGATTGTTGTTATTTATGTAAAGAGTTATGCAATTATTTCTGGATCTTCAGAGTCTCCTAGTATGCTGGGCAGATGTTCTTTTTAGAAAAAAAATATACAGTATATATATACGTGTATATATATACTATGAAACCATGAAGGGAAAATACACTAAAAGATGCACTTTCATTTTTGTTCAAAATTCCTTTTTGCATTCAATTTTTCTCTGGCACAGTTAAAAACAAACTAAATTTCTATTTTTTTTTCTGCAAGGTTCCTGCGCTTGTCAGCCCATATGTTTTTGTAGGCAGAGAATGATCTCTCTGTATCACACAATGCTATGAGTGCAAACTTTAACATACGAGGGAGATTCAAATGGGAACCGCAATTAATTTTTTCCCACTACTTTGCTGCAGGAAGAATGCTTGCTTGCACATTATTTTTCCACATAGTCCCCCCCCCCCCAGTTCAATGCACTTGCGCCATCTGATAGGAAGTGCTTTGATACCGCGTGAGAAAAATTATTTTGTTTGACGCTGTAGCCACTCATGCACCGCCTACTGGACGTCTTCAGCAGACTTCAGATTTTAACGGACCAAAGATTTGGAATTCTGATGTTGACAAATCTGGCGAGTATGGCGAATGTGGAAGGCACTTGAAGCGAATGTCATCGATGGTTTTCATGGTTGCACGAGTAGAATGAAGACGGGCGTTATATCATGTTGAAGCAAAACACTTGCACTCAGTAATCCCCTTCGCTTTGGCACCATCAGACTTCCACATCTTTGGTCCATTAAAGGAGCACCTTGGTGGCATAAGTTCAAGTCTGATGAAGACGTCCAATCGGCAGTGCACGACTGGCTACAGTGTCAACCAAAATAATTTTTCTCACGCGGTATCGAAGCACTTCCTATCCGATGGCGTAATTGCATTGAACTGGGAGGGGACTATGTGGAAGAAAATTAATTGCAGTTTTCATTTGAATCTCCCTCGTATTTGTGAGAGATGACAGTGTCAGGTTGCATTAAACCTGAAACAAACTTGTCAGCGAATCGTAGGCCTACACTTACATGATTAATATTATTGCCTGTGCATTTTGTTAATGTTTACATATGTTAAGAATTTCTTATATCAGTATACACGAGTATGAATTAAGGTTAAACATCAAACTTTAGACCGTTCTTCTTCCGCAAGCCCTTCCTAATGAATCGATTTGTAGCTTAACTCGGATATCGATAGGAGACACACTACACCTTTTCAACCTCAATTTCGGAAAAAAGTAATTTCGGTTTCGGAAAAAGTAATTTCAATTTCGGAAAAAGTGATTTCCATTTCGGAAAAATGATTTCCATTTTTTTTAAACCTCCGATGGGGCATAAAATGAAAACCACAGTGAAAATCAAAACGGTTTTATTTGGAACAATTAGGTACACCTTCTAGTTACTTCTCTACATAATCTCGCTCCGATTGAGTCATTTGTCTTAGCGTGGTACCAACTTTCAAATACCCTCTTCATAGAAGCTTGCCGCCAGCGCATTGCGAAGGGTCTTCACGGCATTTTGAAGAGTTTTGAAATTCTTCAATCGAAGCGAGATTATGTAGAGAAGTAGCTAGAAGGTGTACCTAAATGTGATAATGTATAACATAGATAAAAAGGTTTTATGCTAACTTATTGTGTAATGTATGGACATTTTATTTTTAAGGAAATACTTATGTTAATGTAAAACATAGTAATGATCCTGTACGGTCATGGAATTCATTATTTTTATGTCTAGGTTGCAACAACCAATTAAAATTAAATGTCCGTTGTGATACAGGAGGGAAGATGCCGATTGTATTATAACTCTCACTTGTCTCGAAACAGCGGCATTTAGAAATAAATTTAGAACAAAATTAATAAATCTGAAGATCCTGAAGAAAATTCGAAACTTTTAATTACCACCTTCATGCATTCTAGGGGTGAAGTTTCGTGTTATTGTTATCTTTAAGCTTAATCTTGACTAAATTGCGGGCCAAATGTCCTAGTTATGCTATTTGTAACATTGTTGTGTGATACAGAATATAATTAATGATAATGCTATTTGAATGAGTTTCATTAGACATAAATAGCAGAAAATATATGTTGTACTTAAACGAATAAATTTCTTGCCACACTAACCAGAACTATAAATTCAACTGTAAATTTTGCAATGAAAATTTTAATGACATCTAGGGAATTTTAAATATTTGTAATTCGACAATAAATTAATAATAATAATAATAATAAAAATCAGGTAAACTGATATAACCAAGTGCCAGTATGTTTTTTTTTAATCAGTGATATACGCAATTATGATAGGCCCATGCATAAAAGTTATTTTTGTAATAGATGTCCGAGTTAACTCCAAAAACAAAATGTGCCGGCAATAATAATAATGATGCAATAGACCTACGATTCGCTGATATCTCTGTTTCAATTAAAAGCAGCCTTAAAGGTTATGAATGAATAATAAGCATATGAAATCTATCTGTCAGGAATTACATTAGGTATATTGCTGCACAGGAACGATAAGAAAAATACTCACAGTAAAATATAGCCTAATGTAAATATCGGTAGTCTACATAACCATAGAATACACATTATAATATCAATATTCAACGGCTAGTTGTTATAAATCGTTTATTTAAGTTATTATTTAGCCACACTGACATCGTTATGAAGAAACAAATCAATGAAGGCTGCTAACAATATGAATAAACGATTGGCAATTTGTTAAGTTTTTTTAATACATTGTGGGCCTTGAAAGAATATTGATTACAAAATTAATATTGATATACGCGTTACTTCGGTACCGATCAACCGATTTGGCCCTAATTCAAGAGGCTTGTACCCAAAAACGTCATAAATTCGTATACCAAGTTTCAAGAAAATCCGATAAAGCGTATTTGAGTTATCCACGCCTTTGTGATATATTACCATAATAAGGCACTAAATTGGGCATTATTCCGGTACCGCACAACCGATCTGGTCCAATATCAATAGACATCTTCCCATGGACATTATAAATAGGTATTCCAAGTTTCATGAAAATCCGATAAAGCGTATGTGAGTTATGGTGCCTTTAAAATATACACTAAATTGGGTTTTACTCCGGTACCGGTGAACCGATTTGGTCCAATTTCAATAGGGTTCTTCCCATGGACATTATAAACGCGTATACCAAGTTTCATTAAAATTCGATAAAGCGTATTTGAGTTAGAGCGCGTACAGACACACGGACGGACGGACGGACAGACGGACAGACATTTTTCGTCCCCCACACAATCTCATAAAGTACCATACTGGCACGTAATAATAATAATAATAGTAATAACAATAAGATAAAATCAGATAAACTAATGTATCAAAGTGCGAAAATGCTTTTGTTTAATCGGTGATAATTGCATTTATATTAAAGTAAGTTATTTTTGTAATCGATTTCCGAGTTAAGCTCCAGATCGATTTATTAAGCAGGGCTTACGGAGGAATAAAGGTCTAGTTTGATAAGCATATGTGAAGGAATATGTGGATAGTGTTATTTGTCAAAGCTAATTGTATTGGTACTTCCACAGTCTCATAACAATATGTTGTAATGAGAATTGATTTGCATTTGACTATTCCACTCATACGCCTCGTGTTTGATATTGACCAATAACGTTTAGCAATTCCTCGGATATAGACCAAACATGGCCGTTTATCTTACAATATTCATGTAGGAATCGCGAGGATGGCATTTTATAGGGTAAAACCGTCTGCTCATTACTGGACACGAAAGGAGCAGTGTGTAGTGATTAATACGTTGCCATGTTGCCATTAAACAGCAGGAAAACAGATTATTTTATACAACATAACTTGTTTGGAAATTGAAATAATAGACATGTACATTGATTAATAACACAATTTCGATTCGGTGCAAGCCACTTTATGTGATTTTATTCTGTTCTGCTGTTAGCTTACCTGAATGAAGTTAACTACGTCTTATATGCACTATTGGCAGTCCTGGATACAACATGGCAACTCTAATCGATTCATATTAGGCCGTGACTCGCAGCTGTTAGTTTTGTTTTTATATAACAATGCACGAAATTAATTATTATTTGCACGTTACGTTTTTATTCATGAAATAGTCTTAATAAATCCAACTCGAGTTGACGAGTTTCGTGAGATAAACTGTGATAAGTTCTTTCTAATATATTACCATAAGACAGGCACTAAATTGGGCATTACTCCGGTACCGGTCAATCGATATGCTCCAAAATCAATAGGCTTCTTCCCATGGACGTTATAATTGTGTATTCCAAGTTTCATGAAAATCCTATAGTGCGTATTTGAGTTATCGCGCTTATCGACTCACGGTCAGACAGACAGACAGACAGACATTTTTCCTTCCCACACACAATCTCTGGCACTTAATAACTTCGGACATCAAATGCTGGAGAAACATTATTATTTATTAATATAACAAAGTTTCAAACAAAGTTTCTCGTGAAATTCATCACGCAGTATATCACATTCATTTCGTTCAGTAAAACCGTGAAGATTCGAAAACATTCAAATGGTTGCCGTGTCGATAAGCATTGAAAACGAGTGTAGAAAAGTGAGTATCGGCAGCCGCAGAGCCAAGGCCTCCTCTATTCCATTTTAAATAAATTGCATCGTATAGTGTTTGTGACGTACATTCAGACCGCACCGGAAATTGAAGAAATCCAGCTACATCTAGTGTTCTAACTCAGAGTTATTCCCGTAAAGTGAGTAGCAAAAAGGTACAGTATATTGAAAACTACAAACAGCATGGGGCGAATCAAATTGCAATCTTCAGTTTCGTTCATGGAATTGAAATGAAAGTGCAGATTATCAGAGCACATTGACATGTTGTATATAACTAAAAATATCAAAATTGTGAAAAATGTGTTTTGTAGGAAGATAGTTTCGTGAAATTTGTAATCTTATTCACCTTGTCAAATTCTATGTTAATCCTCAGAGACGCTATTAAGAGGACTTCCAGGTTTTTTTTTTTCTGGAGGTCATCGAACCCCCATAAGGTTTGAATTTAATTGAAGAAAGCGAACATTCTATTATTTGAAATTCTGCATATGGCATAACTTGTCTGTCTGTGAGGTAGACCATTAGCGCAATTAGTCATAGGAGAGAAGTTCCATCTGGCGCTGTGAATTGAACTCCGGCTTAGCTCAGTTGGTAGAGCATTGGCGCGAACATTCAAAGGTCCTGGGTTCAAGTCCCAGTGTCGGAGGAATTTTTCTCCTATAATATTCTCATGTAATGTCCAACAGAGACAATAATCTGTGGTTCATGAAAGCTTACATATATATTCTATTATTTTCCTATTTTTTTAAACTGATTATGGCTTTTGGAACATACTGCTAATACGGAATGGGTTTAATTAGTAAGAAATATCGACCCTGGGACTACGATCCCACTGAACGAAATAACATGTGATGTGATGTATTGGAAGTAATTGTACTGTTCCTAGAGGTGTACATATTCTGATTTCAGCTTGCTTGCCCCTTTGAAATTCTGCAACCAGTCACAGCTTTTAACTTGCTTGACTAGAAAGCAAGCCAGATTACAACGATGATAAGAAACACTGTCGCTATGAGTCACAAGCTCTTCACAACTTGGTGGGGTTCACAGGGCCTAAGGAAACTGCAAGGCCTGGCGAAAAGAATAAGAAACTGGGTATATCAGTGCACTGGTAAGTCGTGCAGTTACATAGTTGAGGAACTTCAGATGTGTTTAGAGTGCAAGCAAAAGGAGAAAGGAGAATTTTACCGTGAAGGAAGCCGAGGAGAAACTAAAATGTGAACAGTTTGAATTATCAATGAACAAAGGTACTAGTCAGCATGGGAAAAATTGTCAAACATTTTCGAGAAAACATCATAAAATCAATAATAACAATAACAAAAATCCCTTTAAGCAAGCCTACATGCTGAGGTAGATTTCGAAGTGCTTTTGATTTAATTTACTGTCGCTGCGTAGCACTCTTGGCATGACAAACCCGCAATAATAACTGCAAAAAAGAGGAAAGAAAACTTTTTCAAACATTCAAATCTCGCCTTTTATGAGAACTATCAAGAAACTAGTTATTGATTTGTTGAGTACTCATCAAGAGCTTTTCAACGATACTCCACAAGACGTAGTTTCAAAAATTTCGAATTTCCATCCCGCCACCCCCACTCGTACCCCCAAAAACCCCCGATTCGTTGGTGTCACTGTGAACTCTATAAGGAGTACTCTAATTTATTCAAACAAAGTTTCCCTCTATAGGCTACTTGATAGGGGCAAGATATAAATGTTTTAAAATTTCAACCCCCTCTCCCGACCACCCCCTTGCGCCAATTTTGCTCATCAACGAACTTGTCTGAACTATTGGGCCTAGAAATAACATAATAAAATTTGGTTCAAATATCTTCAAAATTACTTCCGCTAGCGTGTAATTTTTTTAACAGGCGGTGGTTTTGTACCTAGGGAGGCATGAAACGTAAAGATATGAAAGAATTTTTCGAAAGCCATGACATGGTATCGATTGCAATAGGTAGATTTTTCTTCGAAATCTGTCTAATAATAAAAATAAAAAATGTGTTAAGACGCTAAAAGATTTTTAATACTTTATCCACCTTTTATTTATCTGCATGATGAATTTCTTCTACCAGCATCTAGAAAACCAAGAAAGTATTACCTACACTTAGCAACTACAGTTGTTTAGCTGATAGGAATGTCGCAAGCTTATTCTGGCTTGCATAGGCTAGGTTTTACCTGACCCATGCAAGCCTAAAGAAACCTGCCTGCTTGCTAGCTGCGACGCTGGCAACTTGCTTGCCTGGCGTTCACGCGGGTATGGGCAAGCTAACTGTACACCTCTAACTGTTCCCAGTTCACAGGATAGGGTACAGGGAGTGTTCGAGAGTGTGGCATTCCGTAACTTTCTCTTTTAAGTAATAAAATATGTTTCACCTCTCAGTTTACCAGCTGCTTTTGATTTGTGTTGACATGCAGTGATGGCTAGTGTAAAATGAAAAGACTTGAACAGACAATCGATAGATGTTTTGCTACGCGATTTCCAAAAACACCAGGAGCATGAAATACTGGTTAATGGTTTCCCGAGGGAAAACATAAGAACTAAAATCTTCTTTCCTGAGTGGTTCATAGTTACATATTATCTTGTATTTATAAATAAATAATTAAGTAAATAAATAGCTTGTAGTTCTGTTTTGTAGTGTATTATTTTACGTATCAATAAATAACCTTCATTTAATTCTTTCGGCTACTGTTATGAATCGGTTAATACTACCCTATCAGCTGCATCCCGAAATGATCACAATAAGCGGCAAGCACTATATGTTGAAAAGGTTAAGGGCCCTTTACACGCACATATATTTACACTGGTTTGTGTGCAACGACTGTGTTTGTACAGACAAACCGTTGCGTGTAAATGAAACTATTTAGTCTACGTTACGGTCAGAGTCGGTCTGTGCAAAGTCTGGCGGAACTTAAATTTATGCAGACTATTCAACTCATACGCCGCGTGTTTGATATTGACCAATAACGTTGCAATTCCTCGGATATAGACCAATCACGGCCGTTTATATCGCAATATTCTTGTAGGAATCGCGAGAATGGTTTTTTATCGTGACTATTCAACTCATACGCCGCGTGTTTGATATTGACCAATAACGTTTAGCAATTCCTCGGATATAGACCAATCACGGCCGTTTATCTTACAATATTCTTGTAGGAATCGCGAGGATGGCATTTTATCGGGTAAAATGGTCTGGTCGTTACTGGAGACGCAAGTATCAGTGTGCAGTGATTAATAGTCAGATGGTGCCACTAAGCGGCACGAAAACAGATTATTTCATACAACATAATTTGTTTGGAAATTGAAATAATAGAAATGTACATTGATTAAGAACACAATTTCGATTCTGTGCAAGCCAGTTCGTGTGCGTTTATTCTGTTCTGCTTTTAGCTTAATTGAATGAAGTTAACTATGTCTTATATGCTCTGGTGGTAGCACTGATTACACCAAACAAGCTCGAATCGATTCATGGACGGTTGATTCATAGTATGCCGTGATCTCGCAGCTGTTAGTTTTGTTTTTGTAGAACAAAGCACGAAAGTTATTATTATTTGTATAATCTGGTGGATTTTTATTCATTGAATAGTCTTAATAAATCCAACTCGAGTTGACGAGTTGCATCAGATAAATTCGCTCCTGCTGCGCAGTCGCGAATCTATCGATAAACTCGTCAACTCTCGTGGGATTACCTATGATAAAACCGCCTGTTCGTTACTGGAGACGCGAATATCAGTGTGCAGTGATTAATAGTCAGATGCTGCCACTAAGCGGCATGTAAGCAGATTATTTTATACAACATAACTTGTTTGGAAATTGAAATAATATAAATGTACATTGATTAAAGATACAATTTCGATTCGGTGCAAGCCAGTTCTTGTGCGATTATTCTGTTCTGCTGTTAGCTTTTCTGAATGATGTTAACTATGTCTTATATGCACCATTGGTAGCACTGATTACACCGTGGTACCTCGAATCGATTCATGGATGGTTGATTCACAGTATGCCGTGATCTCACAACTGTTAGTTTTGTTTTTATACAACAAAGCACGAAAGTAATTATTATTTATATAATCCGTTATATTTTATTCATAGAATAGTCTTAATAAATCTAACTCGAGTTGACGAGTTGCATCAGATAAATTCGCTCCTGCTGCGCAGTCGCGAATCTATCGATAAACTCGTCAACTCTCCTGGGATTACCTATGATAAACCGGTGCTTGTCTGAACGTGTAAAGGCGACATAGATCTCGCCCCAAACAAATAGCACAGCGCAATGCATATCTGCCCAGTGTCCGCCAAAAGTACTTAGTATGGGTGATTCACGCATTTATTGACGTGAATTTATAGAGTTGTATCGAAAATTGCCAGTTGTTTGGAAAGTGAATTGTCGAATTGTAATTTAGTGACCGGAACAAGAAAATGCTGCTTATGACACATAAAGAAGTTGAAACTAATGCGGATGATGGAACCGTAGTAAAGAAAATTAAGTAAATCAGGAAGGGTAAAGTCCCACCGGACGGGGCAGTGACGAGTAAATACCCTTATTTTGTGTTATCACATGCTATCATTTTTACAAGATCAAGCATGGGAGAACCTTCACAAGATCCTGTAAATGAATAAACCAGTTTTGAATTATTAATAAGGTACTGTATTTTAAGGGCCATAAGACACACTTTTTTTTTACCGTTAAAACAAAGCCTTGCAAATTGGGTGCGTCTAATGGTCCCAAGTACACTACAAAAATTAAATTATGGTAAATATTGCCGGAATACCATAGTTATAAACAAGGTGTTGTAAACGATAAGATAATTGCAAATTTTGACACAGATTGTACATCAGCGCACTTCTCAAAATCGCAAAATGAAGGTTGCTGGAAGCCACGTATACAATGCGAAAAGAAAGGAATGTTGAGTTCTTTTTTACGAAATGTTGTCTCCGCCGGGTGGTTTAAATTAAACAGCCTTGTCCCATTACATTTACCATATGCTGTATTGTGTGAGGGTGTAAAAGTATTTTCAGTTTCTCATGCGAAATCAGTTCAGTTCAGTTAAAATTTACGTGATACCACATGTACAGAAGAGATTTTCGCACAACGCAGGTTTAAAGTTAGAAGTGATTTACACTGATTCCTTTGTACAAGGCTATTTGATTATGCAATGAACTATAGTATTCTCTTTAAAATGTTTCGTTTAGAATCATATTAAATTTATTTTCCTTTAATTTTTATCCTAAAATCAAGGTGCGTCTTATAGTCCGGAGCGTCTTATGGTTCGGAAAATACGGTAATTTAATTAAAACCTGACGCTAAGAAATGTAAAATTATACAATATTACAAGAAGTCTTCTAGAATAGGTTTAATAATTAATTTATTATTGTTTTAAGTTGTTAAAATTAATATTAATTGTAATTAATATATTGTAACAAAGCCCAGAAAAGCCTAGAGACTGACAGAAGAAAGACTCGGCCGAAAGCGCTAGAATTAGATATATCCAGAAAGGGACGGCCCTCTTATTGTTGATTGGAGCCGCGCGCCGACGGGTGCGGCCTACTCCCTGGCACGGCGCGGTGAGTGACGGTGCGCGCTCGTGGGAGGGGCCAGAGGTGGAGCCACGCGCTAAGGGCTGTGACGGCGCATCGCGCGGACATTCTAGACCATGCGCGGGCGGAGAACTTTCGAGAGACCGGCTCTGGAATATTCGTCGGCCCTATATATAGCGCCGCGAGCGAGCGGAGAGTCAGTCAGTCAAGGAGAGACAGTCAGTGAAAGTTCAGTTCAGTACAGTGAAGAGTCCGTGAAGAGTCAGTACATCAGAGGAGAGACAGTCCGTGAAGAGTCAGAGAGTCAACGAGGGGACAGTCAGAGTCAGCGAGAGGCAGTCCGTGAGTAGCGGCGAGCGTCAGCGTCAGAGGGTGAGCTGGACGGAGAGGACTGATCAGCGCGGCCTCAAGTGAGTGTGACTTGGGGAGCTGAAGAGCCGGTGACCGTAGAGACTAGTGTGACCGGAGGGACCCGCGAGCGGAAGACCTAGTCAACGGGGAACTAGTGACCGGAAAGAAGGGTGAACGGAGGAACTAGTGAACGGAAGAGCTGGTGAGCAGATCTGGGCTGAGGCAGTGCCGTCCCAGGGAACTCTGCGCGACGGGTGGATCGCACCGCGGCAGCGAGGACTGTGGAGTTGACCGACGCGACGTGGAATTGTCTCGACTGGGAGTCCGCACAGTGTGTGCGAACGGAACAGTGCTGTAATTAGGACTGAGCACAGTGAGAGTGAGCACTGAACAGGACAGTGAACTGGCGAATAGTCTGGAGTCTTCTGGCTGTATTGACAATTGTTGTGGGAAATAAAGAATCCTCCATCCTTCAATTATAAACTCGGTGTTCTGATTTCGAACCCCGACGAGCCCTTGTTACAATATTATAGTATATTATATTCCCTCTCCAAGAGAAAACCACGTTTCTTGGCCTGAGTTGTGCCTGGCTTTCTGTGCCCAAGGATGCGGGTCGATGGCATTTATGTGTGCAAATTTTATTATGTTATTTCTAGGCCCAAAAGTTCGGACAAGTTCGTTAATGAGGAAAATTGGCCCAAGGGGGGGGGTGGTCGGGGAGGGGGATTGAAATTTTGAAAACTTTATATCTCGGCCCCTATGAAGTACTCGTATAGAGAGAAACGTTGTTTGAATAAATTAGAGTACTCCCTACCGAGTTCACAGTGACATCAACGATTCGCGGGTTTTGGGGGTACGAGTGGGGGTGGAGGGGTGGAAATTCGAAATTTTTGAAACCACGTCTTGTGGGGTATCGCTCAAAAGCTCTTTATGAGTACTCTGCAATTCAATAACAAGTTTCTCGATAGCTCCCATATAAGGCGTGATTTGACTGTTTGAAAAAGTGCTCTTTCCTCTTTTTTGCAGTTATTATTGCGGGTTTGTCATGCCAAGGCTAAAGAAGAAGAGTGCTGCGCAGCGACAGTAAATTAAACCAAAAACACTTCGAAATCTACCTCACCCTGTAGGCCTGCCTAAAGGGACTTTTTTCTTTCAAATTTTGCTAATTTTCGTGATTTTTCAGGTATACCCTAAGTTATGACTTGTTTTTATCACTTTAGTTTCACTACATTAATTATTTCTACTTGTGTTTTTTATCATAGTTATTAAATATAAATTTAAACGTAGGCCTATAACAATATTTTACTCTTGCCTGGGACGTACTTTTGAATCCTCTCACGTACAGGGATGTTGACTTTTAGTAGCTTCGCGATGGTGTCCTTTACAATTATTTTTTCAGGTTTATTTTCTTCTGTCTTTCTAACGAGAGTTCTTGCGTTTAGTTTACGTTTCAAATGTTCCTTATTTTTAAAACAATGTTTTGATAGGTTTTTTTTCCTCCCACTCTATGCGAACATCACAAAATTTTCGCATCAAAATATTGCTTTGCGACAGATATAAGCCCTCATTAGTAAACTCGCTCTGCTGTGTGCTGTAACATTCGCTGTCAGACGTATCTTAGCAAAAAAATTCACGTTTAGAAGAAAATAATGAAAGGCCTGAGAGAGAGAAATAGATGTAAAGGGTTCGTTATTCGGAATTCCCTTCCCCATCTCTACATTCAGTGTGATCAGAGCTTTACACTGTTCTTATCCACCATTTCACTTTATTGTAATCGAGAATATTATTTTATTATTAGTAAGTATTTAATAAGTGACAGGGATACATTTCAAAGAAAGTGAAAACTTACTTTTATGAAGGTTGATAAAGAATAACACCGAAATATTTTACTAGTTTATAGAGGGGACATAGACAAGTAACTTTTATTAGGAGACTTTTGCTCTATGGATTCAATTCTTCCTGTTAAAGCATAAAATCTTTCAGGGCATGGCCGCCACTGACTTCTATCATTCGAAAAAATGCAAAACAAAGGAACTTCGTCCTTAACGCTGGAGTTACGAATAAAAAACTAATGCAATGGCGGCCAGTCATGTGATTTGTTTGTAAATTTTGCAGATTATGGAAACACTAAATTATGATATAGCTGTTGATGAATGATTAAGAATCAGGTTTGTATCGAACATTAAGAAGGCCCGAAGTCAGTTTAATGACAAATTTAACCCTATTTCGCTTCGTTATTGACTTATGTGCACCAAATTGTAATGACTTTAGTTCCCTGTAGCTTACACATTTTACGTCATAGAGCAAACATCTCCTAATAAAATTTGCTTGTTTATGTACCCTCTATACACAGATAAAATATTTCGGTGTTATTCATTAACACTCTGTATTGAAGATAGCTGGGATTTCGCCTTTTTCGGAAAATCAGACAATTTCGCTTCAACTGTTCTTATCGTTAAAGTTCATTAAAATAATAAAATCAAGTAAAGTGATGTAACAAAGTGCCAGTATGCTTTTGTTTAATCAGTGATAATTGCAATTATGATATACAGAAAATGAGTTATTTTTGTAATTTATTTCCGAGTTAAGCTCCAGATCGATTCATTAAGCAGGGCTTACGGAAGAACAAAGTTCTAGTTTGCTAAGCATATGTGAAGGAATATGTGGGTAGTGTTATTTGTCAAAGCTAACTGTATTGCAACTTCCAAAGCCGTATATGAACACTCTGAAACAATAAGTTGCCATGAGAACTGATTTGCATTTCATAAATTCTTTCTAATATATTACCATAAAATAGGCACTAAATTGGGCATTTCTCCGGTACCGGTCAACCGATCTGGTTCAATATCAATAGGCTTCTTCCCATGGACGTTATAAATGAGTATATTAGGTTTCATGAAAATTTGATAAGGCGTAGGCCTATTTGAGTTATCGCGTGTATAGGCACCCGGACAGACATTTTCCCGTCCCCCACACAATCTCCGAAAGTTCCATTCTGGCACTCAATAAAATCATTAGCTCAGAAACAGAACAATCCTGTAATTAATTCTATTTTATAACATAAGATCTGAACAAATTTTTATAAATAAAGAAATTACAACCTAAACCAATCAAAAGATATCAATTATTTAATTAAAGCATAAGGTTATATTTAGTATGAGAATATTATAGGAGAAAAATTCCTCCGACACTGGGATTTGAACCCAGGACCTTTGGCTATTCTCGCCAATGCTCTACCAACTGAGCTAAGCCGGAGTTCAATCCACAGCGCCAGATGGAACTTCTCTCCTATGACTAATTGCTCTAATGGTCTACCTCACAGACAGACAAGTTATGTCATATGCAGTACTGTGAGGCACACTAAGTAGTGATTTTTGTGACCGGGCTCCTACTGTTATTGTGCAGGTAACATTCAAGATAGATATATAAGCATTCATGAACCACAGATTATTGTCTCTGCGTTCAAGTCCCAGTGTCGGAGGAATTATTCTCTTAGAATATTCTCATGTAATGTCCAACAGAGACAATAATCTGTGGTTCATGAATTCTTATATACATCTAGTATATTCTTAAATGTGTCCGTCGCCGTGGGTGAGTTGGTAGCGCGCCTGCCTTCCATTCCGGCGGCCCGGGTTCGATTCCCGGGCACAGGACTGGTTAATTCTTAGGTTAAGATAATGCACATTGTGCGCGATTCATTAAATATTACAACTTGTACTTTCTTTCTTTCTTTCAGGTACGTGCTGGGGTCCAATGGATCTTCTCATATACCTTAGGATAACCAGACAAGTATTCTATTCTATAGTTTGTTATTATAAGAGCACAACTGAATTAGTGTAACAATTTAAAGCATTCCTGTATTTGATGCAATAAATTACTGCCCGTTAAAGTAATTGCTATGCCATGGAACTTGATGCATCAGATAGTCAAGGTTCACACACTCGATATACTCCGTTGCATATCCAATAGGGGTTCATTACGGCTGTATAGTATTATACTTGATCCTAGATGTGTACGGAGCAAAAATAAACAACCTAATGTGAAAGCACAGTTCACAACAGTTCGTTTTTGAGACGTTTAGTCGATTACATACAGTCAAGTTAATTCATTTTTTTGTATTAAGCGCCAAGGGTCATGGGTTCGATTCTCAGTGATTTGTATATTTTTACAGTCTGTATATTCTCGCCGCCGGACGTATCTTTTCCTCGCACATTATTTTTTATTGGTGACGTAAGTTCTGAAGTCCCAGGTTCGATATTTTCTTCCATAATGAAAATTCTTAGAGGTTTTCCCTATTACTTTTACTAACAATATGTGGTGTACGTTATCACACATTTTGTAAATGAAAAGTACAACGAATTAATTAATTATGTTATAAATTACGTCTTGTATTTAGTAACTTATGTCACTTGTTTTTTTTCTTTTTTTAGAATCAACAAATGTGACAAGGCAATGATAAAAACAAATGAAATCTTTCTTGCTAGATATATGTTGTAATATATGTTGTAAAACATGTAAGCCTATGATATAAATATGAATGCAAGAAACTCACTTAACAGAACTTATGTTTTCACAATTACACAAGATATAAATAATTGTACGATGAGTACGGAATGGAAGTAAACATCTGACTGAGCTTGTCGAACTGTCACCAGTGAAGTATGCGCTGGTGCGATTATCCAGAGCACAATTAGTCAAGGCAAGTCTGTTGTTTATTTTTGCTCCGTACATATCTTGGATCAGGTATAAACTACAAGCAAGATCAAGAACAGTTCTCAACTGACTCCATAAATGTACGGTATGTTAACTGATACTTTGACGGGAGAATTAAATGTTATTTGGAATAGGCCTACCATGTCCTGGTAACTTTTAATTCCGTCATTGACCAAATCTCTTTAAATAAATCAATATAAAGAATATTATTATCTCTCAAGAATATGATATCGCATAACAAATGTGACTTTAGATCAAATATGCTCTCAACAAGGAGTTTTCTTTAATATTTTACACGCACTGAGGAAAATGACACGGCTACATTCTCTCTAAATAAATCATTAAAAAATCCGACCAGCGCAGAAAGAAAGCTTAAACGACTATTCTCATTTATTACACACTGAAAAAAATAGAACCCAAGTAATAATATTGGTAATAAGTCATACTGTTTAATTTAGAAGAACACAGAATATTATAAGCTCTAATAATCCCTTAGGCAAGGAGATGCCCCCAGGAATGCCAGAATCGTACTTTATGGAATTGTGTGGGGACGGGAAAATGTCGGGAATTTATTATTATTATTATTATTATTATTATTATTATTATTATTCCGCCCTTAAATGTTTCTAAAAATTTACCGGCTGGCCTAGTTCGCCTATAGGGACGAGCCTACCCTTGTGTTAGATTTATCTGTAATATCAGACGATTTGACCACGTGATGCCATCTTTTCACACCTTGTCATGGATACGCCTCAAACAACGAAGAATGATCCATTCTCTTATGTTCCATCATAACATATTATTATCTTCCTCTCCTTATTTACACTCTCGTTTTAATATCCTTTCGACCTCACGAACGCATAACCAAAATCTACTGCTTATTCCCCGACATACAACATCATTCTATTCTTCATCTTTTAGTGTATCAATTCCTCGCTTTTGGAATTCGTTGCCTTGTCATATCAGAGATTGTCGAAATGTACCACAATTTAGAAATAAGTTGAATATCCATTTTATTAATCATTAAATTTATTTTAGTTTAGTTTATCAAATTTGTAATTAGTTTCATTTTGTTTAGTTTTAATTTATAATTTATCATTTCTTGTATTGTTTGTAGTAGGCCTATGTACTATTTACGATATGTATAGTTTTACTGGTGCAGTGGAAGAAAAGGCCTTATGGCCTTAACTTCGCCAGTATAAATAAGTAAATAAATAAATAAATAAATAAAAGGGATCTTTGGAGTTGAATCGGTTATTAGGAGAAATCTGACTTTTGTAGGATCATTTATAAAGGTTTGTTGGGTTGCTATTCCAGTCAATGTTACGAAACTACAGCCAGAAATTTATGAATAAAACGAAAGTAAGCTTAGGTCTATTTTTAAACTAAATATCAAATTTAAACTTGTTTAATTTATGCCAAGTATAATTGAGTGTGGAAGACAATAAAACTAAAACTCCAGTTTTTCCTTGGAGTTTTATTAGAAGAACCTAAATACTACAGATCCGCACGAGTTTTCGAGGTGTACGAATTTGTTGCATACAAGGTGTTAATGAACAACACAGAAATACTTTATCTGTGTATAGAGGGGACATAAACAAGCAACTTTTATTAGGACATTTATGCTCTATGGATTCACTTTTTCCAGTTGCAGCTTAAAATCTCCAAGGGCATGGCCGCCACTGACTTCTAACACTTAAAAAATGTAAAAAAAAGGAACTTCGTTGTTAACACTGTAGTTATTACCAGGGCCCGGATTCTAATGACATGTCATCTTTTTATTGATGCTGCATAGACATTGCCAACTTGTAGATGAATCCTAATCGTTGCCTCTAGATTATAGAAATTCATTTTTATTTGGTCATTTTTTGTCATTTTATGCAGTTTTATATTTTTAGGGCATTTATTTCAATTTTAGGTCATTATTTTGTCATTTTCGTGTCATTTGCTTCCTTTTTTAGTAATTTTCATGTATTTATATTGAGTGTATTAACTTTTTTTCGTCACTAGCGATGCTGTCTTTGAAGTATTGTTTGTTTAATGCAAGAAGGAAAAATCAGCCTTAAGTATTGTCATGTCTCAGTCGAAAATGAGAATCAAAGAAACGCAAAAATTCTGTATAATATTACTATTGTTATTAGATTGACTTGGCACCAGAGTCTGCCATCTGCTTGGGTCTGAGAGTGCAGACTACTGTTTACCCTCAATTAAACAATATAATCCGGCAGACCACAAAAGGAAATGCCGAATTTTGACTCGCCAGTGCCTCAGTGCCAGTATAAATTTCCGTGAGAAAAGAACATTACAGTTATTTTCAGTTTTTACAATTATGTACAAACTAGTCTATAACTTTGTGTGTACAGTAATAATTTTTTATTAATAAAATATATGTTTTTTGGTAATTTTTTATAATTATTAAGTCATTTTCTTTAAAATTTAGGGTTATTTTATAGGTCATTTTTCAAACAATTTTAGGTCATCAGAATCCGGGCCCTGGTTATTACTAAAAAAGAAATTTGCAGTGGCGGCCAATCATGCGATTAGTTTGTAAATTTTGCAGATTATAAAACCTCTAGATTCCGATATAGCTGTTGAAGAATGATTAAGAATCAGGTTTTTGTCGATCACGAAAAAGGCATGAAGTAAATTTAATGACAATTTTAACCCTACTTCCTTTCATTATTGACTTACGAGCACCAAACAGTAACGAATTTAAAGCTCTATAGCATATACATTTTATGTCCTAGAGCAAAGTCTCGTAATAAAAGTTGCTTGTATATGTCTCCTCTGTACAAAGGTAAAATATTACGTTCTTATTCTGTATTTTGAATGAAAATCACTGTAATTTTGCAATCTAAAAATAGCATACTCGGCCTATAGTATCGGGTGTTTTCATATCATTTTGTTCTCGAAATATTTAGAGCATTTTCGTATGATGGAAATGTATAATTAGTTTGCGATTTCAGTAGAAACAGTCTTATTTAATTTCAATTCGAGATAAGTATAATAGAATAATTTTATGTGCATGTTCATGTAGGTCTTAAAAGTAGCTAGAATAAACTAAAATATTCTTGTTGTAACAAGGCTTTAAAAATAGTTTTTCAAAGTCAAAAGTCTTTGTTGTACCAAAGGTAAGTCATCGTTGTATGTAATTTAACATGCCATAATAATTAGTAATGACTAATGAGCCGTGGGTGAATTGGTAGCGTAACTGCCAACCAACTGGGCGACCTGGGTTCGATTCCCGGCCGGGTAGGGATATTACAGTTTCTTTCTTAGGTCAGGACTGGGTGTTGTGTCCTCATTCCCATCCTTCGAGAGGACCTGGCCACCCTACGCGGCATCATCCGGCCTAGTGTCCGTCGGTCGAGCTGTGGGCCTCCCCCTCATTGGCTTTGTCCCAGGGCAGGAACGTTTGTACTTCCTCCATTTGACTGCATTCCCAAAACACTTCGTAACGTTGCAGTTCTCCAGCCAACTCTATCCAGAATATTTCTGGGTCTGTAAAAAGTCAAACAAAGAACTATTGCTTAATACTAGCAGTCAGAAGCACTAAACTTTGGTGAATCACATTGCCTTTTTGCCAGGTGGCTCAATCAGATCTAATTAATGTTACCGTACAATAAGATTTGTATATCTCATCGAGTCTGACTCCAACAACGAGTAATAATGTCTGCATTTAGAACTACAGGGTCTGAAGCACTAAACTTTGCCGGATCACATTGCCGTTTGCCAGGCAGCTCAACCAGATATTCATTCATGTTACCGTAACATAAGATTTGCAGATCTCATTGAGCAGACTCTGACAGAGCCAATAATGTACATATTTAGAACTACCGGGTGCTAAAGAGAGGGAACCTGTTATGAGGAAGAGTATGTGTAGTAATAAACTTAACGTGAGAGTGAAATTGTTCTACTTAGCTTTCATTATGTGGTGCTCCGAATTTCAAATCAACTCATCGCTGGTGTCCAACATCTGTGGTGTTCAATTCCTTCCGAGATCCAGATTACATTTGGCTCAGGAATACAACGGCTGGTTCAAACTGCAAATAAGAATCAAGTTGAATTGATATGGACTTTTTAAAGGGGAGATATACTCAGTAAAGTCAGTTAAACAGATTAGGATTTACATATATGTTGCTGAAAGGATGAGATTAGGGTTATGAGTTCTGAACCTTCTCAGTCCTCTAATTAAAAATGGTTTGTTTTTAGGAACCGATAGTTTAAAGCTTGAGAGTTGAAGGGACAATAAAATTAATTCGCTATCTAATCATTGTGACGGCCTTAACCAATGGAAGGCGAAAAACCGTAGACGGAATCTGCACAAAGCCTACAGGGTTTTTCCGGAAAGTAACGAGCCCCACTTGACTGTGAAGCGACTATACAGCGCCGAGCGGTGCTACCGGAGAAAAGGAGTGGGAGGGACCTTACGCTTTCCAGCGGTATCGGGTTTAATCGCCTTCATGCTCTCAGAAAGTCAGGAATTGCTGCGGCGTTAACCACTGTGCAGTGACCTTGTCATTCTTACGCTGCACGAAACGTTAGAGGAACGTTAAGCGTTGAAATTTTGTGTGAAGCTACGCCGATCCGGGTCAGGTAGGACGGGTGGCATTTTCCTCCGTTCGCGATGTTGAGGCGCGTCCGCAAAGAGCCTCATCTTAGAAATTTTCCCGACCTTCTAGGAACGCTTTGTGCCACTTCTTCGCCTGTGAATAGGGCATGCTGTCTTACTCAAAGGCTTCCTTCAGCATGTCATAAGATTCCTTTAGCGTCTTGTTCAGCTTCACACAAAATTTCAACGAGTAACGTTGCTCTAACTTTTTCTGCACCGTAAGTACGACAAGGTCACTGCACAGTGGTTCACGCCGCAGCACTTCGTGACTTGCCCAGAGCACGGTACCGCTGGAAAGCTTAAGATCCCTCCCACTCCTTTTCACCGGTAGCACCGCTCGGCGCACTACAGTCGCTTCACAGTCAAGTGGGGCTCGTTACTTTCCGGACAAACCTTGTAAATAGTTGAAATTAGACAAAAAGAATCACTGTTCAGGGTAAGGACAGCTAAATGGTATAAAAAATTTACAAACGGACAGAGATAAGACGAAGAATTCTAATAAATAAAAAACCGATCAATCCTAACGGATGTTTAACTACAACCACTCATATGTAAAGCAAGATCAAAATAGAAATCCTCCACCAAACAAATATGAATCACCAAGATAATGCACCAAATGCTATTAAGGGCACACACAGAAATTGAAGAAGAGGAAAAATGTCAATCACGATAAATTATTTCACGAATAAAAACTAAATGCAATCTCAAGAAAAATTCGAAGTCGATAAATCAAAGAAAAGGAAAGGAACTAAGTTGAAATCTCACAGGCTAGTACACTTTAAATTTCTAAATAAAAAAACTAGAGGCCATAAATAATAAAGAATCCTACCGAGGTGCAATACCAAGGAAAAGAAGTCCACAAGAACCCTTACAGATCGGTTTCTAGAAGAATAAGAAGAAAAGAGAATATATTTGATACCTCAGAAATGGGAGTCACAAACACAAATGCACGTTTTAAGAAAACTGGCTAGCTTGAACTAGGATTTCTGACCCTGTTTCATCTTATTATGATAATTCCAGCGTTCAGTGAAAGTGAACACTCTTGTTGCCTAGCAGCGGCACAATAACTTTGTTTAGCGCCATCTTATTGTTGCATGAGCACTATATGAACTCCACATAGAGTTCGATTAAGTGGCAAAATGGTACTTGATGGGATTGTGTGGAAAACGTATGTCCGTTTATCCGTGTGTCTATACGAGCGACTATTGAAATCATTTTTATCGGATTTTGATGAAACTTAGTATACGCATTCATAACGCCCGCGGCAAGAAGCCTGTTTAGTTTGGAGCAAATCAGTTGACTAATACCGGAGTAATGACTAATTAAATGTCACATGCTTTTTTAATAGGTAATCATGATTATACTACGAAGCCTCGTTGCTAATCACTGAGGGACTTGACTCCAATACTGTCAGATGTTTGTAAATTTATTATATCTGATGTAAGGTGCTTTAGATGTGAGGTGTTTGTTGTAATTTCGTTCTGTTGTCATCCCACGTATTACTTCACATGTGCTTATCAATATAAATAAAAGATTTAAAACACATCTAACGGTTGAATAATGAAACGCAGGTGCTGTTGATATAATATTGGGCATTCTATCTAAATGTACGGCTACCGATATCTATATTATATTTTAATGTGAGCATTTTTCAGTGTAAACGCTGCTGTGAAAGCAAATAGACCTACTGTAACTCCTGACAGATTGATTTTATATTGAATTCAATTAATTCATAACCTATACGGCTGCTTTAAACCTGAAACAAACATGTTAGCGAATCTTAGGCCTACAGTGATAACATTAATATTATTGTCAGTGCATACGAGTATGAATTAAGATTAAGAATAAAACCTTAGACGTGCTGTGTTCGTGTTCTTCCGCAAGCCCTGCTTATTGAATCGATCTGGAGCTTTACTCGAAGATATATTACATATATTATATATATATATATTATTTTTTCTACCTAGCCCTATTATAGTTGCAATTATCACTTTATAACCACTTTGTTATATCAGAGTAACTGATTTTTTCTTATTTTTTGGTGGTCAAAATCGATAGAATGTTGCACGAGTTAAATAGTTATAAGTACACTAAACAGACAAAGTCCTCCTCCTCATCCTTCGTGGCGCGACATCCCCGAAAGGACAAGGCCTACCACCCGACTGCTGCGTCATCTACCTATCGGCAGATGGCAGGATTGGGGGAATGTAGTCGGCATGCCGATACCCACAGCCGTTAATGGTGGTTTCCATGACCGGAGCCGCTACTTCTCTATCAAGTAGCTCTTCAATTTGAATCACGAGGCTGAGTGCAGACCTCCCTACCTCAGAAAAATCCGAGTAGGTACCCGGGCCGACGGATCCGTAGTAAGCGCCGCTAGTCACAAGACCACGCCGGCGGTCAAACAGACCAAGTAATAATAATAACAACAATAATAATTATTATTATTATTATAATTATAATGACTACAGTAAAGCCTCGGTAATTCGAGCCCCGGTATTTCGAGGTTCCGTGTAATTAGAGGTGGTCTTAAGAAAATTAAAATTTTCCATCCCGTTTTATACGGTGTCCGCATTAAAGTTTTATGCACTTCCGAATGGGTTGCATTTTGAGCTTTCTTTCAATTTTTCCATGTACAAAAATACAGGTAAAACTGTCTCACTTAGGGTTTTCGTTCCTAATACACAGAAATAACCTTGGCTTCACACTGCCAATACATTTGACAGATTGACAGAAACCGTTAGGTTCGATCTTTCTTTGTCGGGACCTCGTGTCAATCAATTGTACATTGCATACCATCCTTTCAGAAAAAATACTGTATTGCCGACGTAGCAAATTGGAGGCGTAACATAGGTATATAGGCCTACTATATTGTTTATTTATTTATTTTTAAACCATTATTGTGCTCATTAAACATTTATTTATAATTTACCCATTGATTTAGTGATATTTCCGTATAATCCGAGTTTTTTTAATTCGAGGTAGTCTCAGCCCCAATTAGCTCGAATTATCGGGGTTCTACTGTATACCCCTAACCTTGTGAGAAAATGTTATTTCTTCCAGGAACAGTAGGCCTATGTCATATATTTTCCCAAATTTTCCATTTTGGTTAATTTTTGGTCTGTTTCATAGGTTTTCGTGAATTTTCTATTAAATGTCCAGCAGCGACTGCCTAAACTAAGAAACAAACGACTCGAGGAAACCTCTAAATGCCCATAATCATGCTTACGCAACGGGAACGCGCCAACGGAGAACACAAAAACCCATTACACAACTTGACCAAAAATCTTTTGAATAGAAAAATCATGAATCTCTATGAAACATACCAAAACATAAATCAAAATGGAAAATTTGGGAAAATTTCCTGGAAATCAAGGAGCAATAAACTAAGAAAAGAAGAAGTGGCCAATTTCTGATTTAAAAAGTCCCTTTAGGCAGGCCTACAGGCTGAGGTAGATTTCGAAGTGATTTTGGTTTAATTTATTGTTACTGCGCACACTCTTCTTCTTTAGCCTTGGCATGACAAACCCGCAATAATAACTGCAAAATATCTCGCCTTATAGCCTATGAGAGTCATCGAGAAATCTGGTTATTGATTTGTGGAGTAGGTCTACTCATCAAGAGCTTTTCAACGATACCCCACCCCCACTCGTACTTCCAAAATCCCCGAATCGTTGAAGTCACTGTGAACTCCATAGGGAGTACTCTAATTTATTCAAACAAAGTTTCCCTCTATACTTCATAGGATATTTTTCAACTCGACTCCCCCTTTGGCCAATTTTGCTCATTAACGAACTTGTCCGAACTATTGGGCCTAGAAATAACATAATAAAATTTTGTTCAAATATCTTCGAAATTACGACCGCTAGTGGGTAAAGATATATATATATATATAACAATTTTTTTTTTAACGGGCGCTGGTTTCGTACTTAGGGAGACATGAAACGTAAAGATATGAAAGAATTTTTCGAAAGTCATGGCATGGTATCGATTGCAATATGTCGATTTTTCTTCGAAATCTACCTAACAGCACATGACTCTCTGGATATGAAAATTTCCAAGAAATATATATCCTATTTGTAGCGATGGAGTCATAAACTCCGAACGTCTTCTATTGTAACCAGGTCTAGAATGGTAATAATAAGTCCAATTTGTATCGAGATACCACAAATCGTATGGCTCACCTTTAAATTAGAGTTATGCCAATGTAATTGTATTATTCCATTTATTAAGTACTAATGGTACTTTATAAGATTGTGTGGGGGACGGGAAAATGTCTATCCGACCGTCCGTCCATGTATCTGTATGCGCGTTCTCAAATAAGCTTTATCGAATTTTCATGAAAATTGGTATACGCATTTATACTGTCCATGGAAAGAAGCCTATTGATATTGGACCAAATCGGTTGACCGGTACCGGAGTAATGCCTAATTTACTGCCAATTTTATGGTAACATATTAGAAAGAATTTATCAAATGGAAACCATGAGAATATTATAGGAGAAAAATTCCTCCGGCACTGGGACTTGAACCCAGGACCTTTGGCTATTCGCGCCAATGCTCTACCAACTGAGCTAAGCCGGAGCTCAATTCACAGCGCCAGATGGAACTTCTCTCCTATGACTGATTACCCTAATGGTCTACCTCACAGGCAGACAAGTTATGTCATATGCAGTACTGTGAGGCACACTAAGTAGTGATTTTTGTGACCGGGCTCCCACTGTTATTGTACAGTTAACAATCAAGACAGATATATAAGCATTCATGAGCCACAGATTATTGTCTCTGTTGGACACTACATGAGAATATTATAGGAGAAAAATTCCTCCGGCACTGGGACTTGAACCCACTGGGACTGTGAGGTAGACCATTAGGGTAATCAGTCATAGGAGAGAAGTTCCATCTGGCGCTGTGAATTGAGCTCCGGCTTAGCTCAGTTGGTAGAGCATTGGCGCGAATAGCCAAAGGTCCTGGGTTCAAGTCCCAGTGCCGGAGGAATTTTTCTCCTATAATATTCTCATGTAGTGTCCAACAGAGACAATAATCTGTGGCTCATGAATGCTTATATATCTGAAATGGAAATCAGTTATCATGACAACATAGCATATTTTTTTACAGTGTTCAAAATACGTATACAGCTTTGAAAGTTGCAATACAGTTAGCTTTGACAAATACCTCTATTTCTTTGATATATGCTTATCATACTAGACTGTTAAATTGAGCTAGGTGGCCGAAATGGTATCTTCTTGGACTCGTATTGTGGAGGTCCCTGGTTCAAATTCTACAGTCAGCTAATTTGACATTTTTTAAAAACTTTTATGTGAGTGTGCTAATATCAAGATATCACAAATATGTACCGGTATAGTTCTGCTGATTCGGTGCGATGCTAATCTGTTTTTTTTAAACTAGACCTTTGTTCTTCCGTAAGCCCTGCTTAATGAATCAATCTGGAGCTTAACTGGGAAATCATTTTTTTAAGCTTATTTTCTGCATATCATAATTGCAATTATAACTGATTGAACAAAAGGATTCTGGCACTTTGTTACATCAGTTTACCTGGTTTTATTATTTTTAATTCTATATGTCAATAAAGTCTGCATTTTCTAACTTCAAAATGTCCAATGTAATGCATTGAATTCTAATAAAGCCATATTTACCCCACATAATTATAATAATAATAATAATAATAATAATAGTAATAATAATAATAATAATAATAATAGAAACACTTACCAATACATATTCTAAAGTTAAATTCATGGGAGAACTCTCCGACCCATTCGAGATTAGAACTGGTGTTCGGCAAGGAGATGTATTCTCACCGCTGATATTTAATTGCGCCTTAGAAAAAGTAGTCAGAGAGTGGAGCAAGAATACTCAAAGTGGAATCAGGCTTGGAACAAAAACAAAGGCATCAAAATCAAATGCCTAGCCTTCGCAGATGATATGGCCCTACTAGCTGAGACCTGGGAAGAAGCCAAAAAACAAGTCTTCGAACTACAAAAACAAGCAAGAAAAATAGGTCTCAACATTTCTTTCGAAAAGACCCAAATAATTATAAACATGAAGAATTCTCCGAAACATGTCAAAGTGGGACAACAGAACATAGAAATTGTCAAAGAATTCAAATATCTTGAAGAATGGATCAGCTGGAATGCCCTCGAGAAAAAGGCAATAGAATCTAGAAGAAATAAAATTGAACTGGCCTTCCAACTAACCAAAAACACATATAACAAAAAGTCCCTCTAATGGAATGCAAAAATAAGACACTATAACAAGGTAATCAAACCAGAAGCCCTATACGCAGCCGAAACACTGTCCATCACTAATCATGGTCCAATTGAAAGACTTGAGATCAAAGAAAGAAAGATATTAAGGAAAATCCTAGGCCCTAAGTTCCATAACAACAAACTAATCCGTATCAGAAACGAAACACTCTACCAAAAGACTGAAAAACTCTCGGACTCAATGAGGAACACAAGAATTGATTTTTATGGACACATCCTCAGAATGGACCCAAATAGACTGACCAAAAAAATCTTTGAATATTTTCGCAACAAAAAGACCAAACCAAATTGGTTTAAGGAAACGGAGAAGGACTTAAAAGAACTCAAAATCACAGAAAAAATGCTCATAGATAAAACTGCAAAAAAAAATAACCAAAGTCAAGAAAGTGAGGTTCCAAGTCAAAATCAAAACCAAACGAATGATTCAGATCATTGAAGACGAGAGAAAAGCAAGATCAGAAAGAATGAAGCAATACTGGGCTAAAATTAAAACACAAAACATTAAGAAGTGATTGATTCAACGTACCCCAAAGTTGGGTGAAACGGAGAATAATAATAATAATAATAATAATAATAATAATAATAATAATAATAATAATAATAATAATAATAATAACAATAATAATAATAATAATAATAATAATAATAATAATAATAATAATAATAATAATAATTAGCGTTGCATGTTCATCGTCTTTCGTGGAATAATTGAAAATCCGAGGTGAGATGGCCAGATGGCCACACAACTGTTTAGAAAAAAAAATCGTCCAAAGCTACATGATTTGAAGAAACCAAAGTCGGAAAATGAAGAAGCGCAAACATTTCAAACACGATAGATTATTTGACGAATAAAAACTAAGTCCAATATATGCAATCTCAAGAAAAATTCTAAGTCGATAAATCAATCAGAAAGAAAAAACTAATTCGAAATCTCACAGGCTAGTACCCCCAAAAAAAATTCTAAGTCAATTTACTAGAGGCCATAAATTGACTACAATTATAATGGTGAACTGTAGCCCATGTTATCTTGTGTGTGTGTATATATATATATATATTTATTTATTTATTTATTTATTTATATAGTGTAACATTTTAATTGTTTTTAAGGGTTTTGATTGTTTTATAAACAACTATAACAATGTATAAATATTGACGATTAAGGATTTGATTTATAACTAGTGTCAAATCGACACGTATTTCATTTTATAAATATACAACCATGAATGTTTACAGCAGTTGAATTAATACAATAAAATTATCAACCTTGTGTCACGATAAAGAAAAACTCTCTGCGTTGATGATTTGTGGTATAAGGTGGTACATTTTGGGTATAAATCAAAGTATTCACCACAAACGGATATAAAATTCATCAACCATCCGCAAAAATCCCTCACAGATCGGTTTCTAGAAGAAAAAGAAGAAGAAGAAAAAAAGAGAATTTACCACATACCTCAAAAATGGGAGTCACAAAGACAAACAGCACGTTTTAAGATAACTGGAAATCAGGCCCATGTGATGTGGGGACGTCAAGCTAGCTGACCAAAGGACGAACTCGGATTTCTTCCCCTGTACCCTCATAATCCATACTTCATCTGATTATGATAGTTCCTGCTTTCAGTCAAAGTGAACATTCTGGTTGCCTAGCTACGGTACAATGATAAGGGAAGGCATTGTCTAACGCCGTCTTATTGTTGCATGAACTAACCCACATGGAATTTAATATGTGCCAAAATTGTACTTTATGAGATTGTGTGGGGGACGGGAAAATGTCTGTCAGTTTGTCCGCTTGTCTGTACTTGCAATTATTATATGCAGAAAATAAGTTACTTTTGTAATCGATTTCCGAGTTAAGCTCCAATTCAGGGGGCTTACGGAAGAAAAAAGGGTCTAGTTTGATAAGGATATGTGAAGGAATATGTAGGCAGTGTTATTTATCAAAGATAACTGTATTGCAACTTCCAAAGGCTTATATGAACACTATAAAACAATATGTTGACGTGAGAACTGATTTGCATTTGATAAATTCTAATACATTACCATAAAATAGGCGCTAAATTGGGCTTCACTCCGGTACCAGTCAATCAATTTGGTCCAATATCAATAAGCTTCTTCCCATCGACATTATAAATGCCTATACCAAGTTTCATGAAAATCCGATAAAGCGTATTTGAGTTATCGCGCGTACCGACACACGGACAGACAGACGGGCGGACAGACATTTTCGCGTCCACCACACGATCTCAGAAAGTACAATTCTGGCACTTAATGAAGCTATATGTAATACACTCACTAATAATAATAATAATAATAATAATAATAATAATAATAATAATAATAATGCGCGTTGCATGCCCATCGTCTTTTGCTGAATTCTATCTAGGCCTTTCATATCGCCTTGTGTGTAGACTTACGCTGAAATGACGTATAAAGTTGAAATACGATAGCTTCAATGAGAGGATAACGCGAACATTGTCTCTGGCAACTTAATAATTTAAAGTTTGTAAACGTAGCAGGGCTGATCCTTTGCGATGACATTTAAAATTGATGACGAAGAACACAGGACTGCTCAACTTCTCGGAACTTGTCGATAAATTCGAATATAACACGGACAAGCTCTTCATTATTGAATCGTTATTTTTGGACTTGTAGTGAAAAGCTGTTGGCTGTTATTGCTGTGTCCTGTAGCCCACGTCAATTACAGAAATATATGGCGACCAAAATAAATCTAACTTACAACAGACAGCCTGGGACTAGTTTCATGTCTGCACAAATTCCGATGTACAAAGTGCATGAATAGTTAATTTATTTACAATGAAATAGTCTCATATTTTACAGAATATTCACAGTGGACTTGTAACAGTGATTGCTTTTGTTGCCCTTTGTTATCCAGTAAATAAGAAAGGGTATGAAATGCACAGTTGGGTTCGATAAACAAAAATGCCATGATTAAAGGAATAGTTCGGTTTACTCCTTAGTCTATTTTAGAATTAGACTTAGCCCTAGGCTAAACGAATATCTATTCTAAAAATGCTAATGTGTTAGGTATAAGACATTTGCTTTTTATTGTTTCTTGTATATTGTAGGTCTATGTTAAAGTTATGCCGATGTGCCACGATCAAAGTTTTGGTCCAAATGTCTACAAACCGTCAGATTGGATCGTGTGACATGGCCGACTGCCATTGCACACAATTTCATCCTATATTTTCCATACAATTGTTTTGCATGCAACGGAATAGAAACATTTCTATTTTTCCATCCAAAAATATGAAAGCAACCAATGAGCCTCTTTCTATCCCCACGTGACCTGCATGACGTAGAAACATGGCTTCTTCCTCCGAACAGCTGATTCTCTCCTCTGCCAGCGCTCACTCGACCAGGGAACATAACCAAAAAGACAACATGATATAATATTAAAGTCAAGAAGATTAACGGATGCTAAAACTTTGAATTTACAATATTAGCAATAACCATTATTACCACCGGCGTAAACGCTGAGGTGCTCTCGAAATTATGATAAAGGTCCCGTAAAAATGTTACTTGTATCAAGTGCGTACATATCGACCGCCATGTCGATTGTAGTAGATATCCACTTTCGTTTCCGGAGATCAGTTGGCGCTGTATATTGAACCAAAATGCACTCTCGTGTGCACAGCCAGAAATAGTTGTATATAAATGCTACTTGAAACAAAATTTTCAACCAACAAATTGGATCGTGGGACATCCTAGTGTAACACAGTCTGTAACATAGATTCAATTAACTACTGTATATGTATATACTAGTGTATTCTTATTAGTTACAGAGCTATGTTAGTGTAGCCTATTTGTTTGTTCCTTTTCCTGTCTCTGGTTGAGTATAAGAGAAGACCTTGAGGCCTTAACTCTGCCAGATTAAGTACAGATTTATTATTATTATTACTAGGGTTCGGATGTCTAAAGGAGTGGAAAATATGACTTAAAATATTACCTTAAAAATTAATAAACAAGATCCAAAAATCCTAAATATATCCTCATAAAGGCACGTATTTTCTAAAAATAAATGTTCCAATTTAAAACGTTTAATGACACTAAATTATTAAATAAAATAATAAATAAATAAGCCCGACACAATCCCTTGTAGGGCAAGGGCCTCCTACCATGGTAGGGCTAGCTCTGTTTTCACTCTCCCAAGGTGAGCTATTTCCTTGGAGAGTTGGGTTTTTGCGACATAACATTAATTCAATCAGATAATCACTTTTTAACAATTTTAGAGGTGATTTACAATTTTACTTGTTATCTGTTAATCTTTCCAGACATCACTACAAATGTGAACTGAAAATATTTTTAAAACATGTATATTGGAAGTTGTTAACAACAAGGAGGAACAGGGAATTGTGCTCTTATTTGTTATTGTCCCTTCACATTTCCCTTACAGTACAGTAAGGGACTTTTCGTGACTTTTTTTCGGAAAAACATTAAGTCGAGAATTTAGTGCACATACTACATAATTGTGCTCTTTTACCAAATTTATAACTGAAATATTATGATAAATTACAAACATGACCGAAATAAGACCAAAACCATGAAAATGACCAAAATATGACTTTATATGCAAAATAACATTCTGCCAAAATAACTCTGCCAGATTAAGTACAGATTTATTATTATTATTACTAGGGTTCGGATGTCTAAAAGAGTGGAAAATATGATATAAATAATTACCTTAAAAATTAATAAACAAGATCCGAAAATCCTAAATATATCCTCATAAAGGCACGTATTTTCTAAAAATAAATGTTCCAATTTAAAACGTTTAATGACACTAAATTATTAAATAAAATAATAAATAAATAAGCCCGACACAATCCCTTGTAGGGCAAGGGCCTCCTACCATGGTAGGGCTAGCTCTGTTTTCACTCTCCCAAGGTGAGCTATTTCCTTGGAGAGTTGGGTTTTTGCGACATAACATTAATTCAATCAGATAATCACTTTTTAACAATTTTAGAGGTGATTTACAATTTTACTTGTTATCTGTTAATCTTTCCAGACATCACTACAAATGTGAACTGAAAATATTTTTAAAACATGTATATTGGAAGTTGTTAACAACAAGGAGGAACAGGGAATTGTGCTCTTATTTGTTATTGTCCCTTCACATTTCCCTTACAGTACAGTAAGGGACTTTTCGTGACTTTTTTTCGGAAAAACATTAAGTCGAGAATTTAGTGCACATACTACATAATTGTGCTCTTTTACCAAATTTATAACTGAAATATTATGATAAATTACAAACATGACCGAAATAAGACCAAAACCATGAAAATGATCAAAATATGACTTTATATGCAAAATAACATTCTGCCAAAATAACTCTGCCAGATTAAGTACAGATTTATTATTATTATTACTAGGGTTCGGATGTCTAAAAGAGTGGAAAATATGATATAAATAATTACCTTAAAAATTAATAAACAAGATCCGAAAATCCTAAATATATCCTCATAAAGGCACGTATTTTCTAAAAATAAATGTTCCAATTTAAAACGTTTAATGACACTAAATTATTAAATAAAATAATAAATAAATAAGCCCGACACAATCCCTTGTAGGGCAAGGGCCTCCTACCATGGTAGGGCTAGCTCTGTTTTCACTCTCCCAAGGTGAGCTATTTCCTTGGAGAGTTGGGTTTTTGCGACATAACATTAATTCAATCAGATAATCACTTTTTAACAATTTTAGAGGTGATTTACAATTTTACTTGTAATCTGTTAATCTTTCCAGACATCACTGCAAATGTGAACTGAAAATATTTTTAAAACATGTATATTGGAAGTTGTTAACAACAAGGAGGAACAGGGAATTGTGCTCTTATTTGTTATTGTCCCTTCACATTTCCCTTACAGTACAGTAAGGGACTTTTCGTGACTTTTTTTCGGAAAAACATTAAGTCGAGAATTTAGTGCACATACTACATAATTGTGCTCTTTTACCAAATTTATAACTGAAATATTATGATAAATTACAAACATGACCGAAATAAGACCAAAACCATGAAAATGATCAAAATATGACTTTATATGCAAAATAACATGGTCCGATTGTAATAACAAATGTGCAATTCATGTTTAATTTGTGTTTTCGGCGAGAATGGAGGTCAGGATAAAAATATGATATGTCACAAATATTCGTACCCTAATATAACATCCCTATGAGGCCAAGAGAGTGCCTCGAAAAATCCGTTTCCGAAACACTAAAACATTTATATTTACTTATTTACTCAATGGCAATAGACAATTCCTCAGGGAGTTAAAGAAATATTATCTAATTTATGGAACCCGAAGGTTCTTTGCCGCGCTTACCTGAGCCCGCCATTCAACCCTATTCTGTGCTATCTCCATCCAATCATCCCTCGCAAATCCTACTCCCCTTACATCCATCCTAATATTGTCCTCCCGCCTACGTCAGGTCTTCCAGGTAGTATTTTCCCTTCGGGTCTCGCAGTCAATATTTTTTAGATATGTCTTTCCTCCCCCATGCGCGCAACATGTCCAGCCCATTTCAACCTCCGTGATTTAATTATCCTTTCTATATCCGGTGTTCCGTTATGTTTTAGTTCGTAGTAGGTCATGCTTCTGTAATTCGTTTTTAGCAGGCCTTGCTTGCTATCTTGTTGTTTATTTATAATTGAACAAATGAATTTCAAATATTTTTTATTTATGGGTATTGTAATATCAAAATTATATTCTTTTTGTGTCTTGTATCCAATCAGAGACTGGATATTTTGTCATATTGTTTTGATAGCCAATAAGGCTTTACTTTAGCTTCTTTCTTTTTCTTCATCAATTCAAGTCAACTGTGTCTCATTAAGACATTAGTTCTTCTAGGCTTTAAATGCCTATTCTTCTTCATAATCAATTCAACTACTACTCATAAAGACATGAGTTTTCTTCTTGGCTTATCAATGCCTATCTTTACCTATCAGATAGATCTGGTGGTTCACTTTCAATAGCTGAAGCAATCAGCTCTTCGATTCACATTAAGGTTTCATATGCCTTATTGATTCTGAAGACTACTAACGATCTAAATACTATTATCACCCATCGTGTGATTCATCGAGTCTTCTTCCTTTTGGTGTTGGCGTCGCAAGATCTCAAGCTAACATCTTTAACAACTATCAAAAGGTGGTATTTAATTAATTCAAAGGTACGTCATTTACTACTTAATTTATTTGAAGAACAATTTGGACGTAAGTTCATCATTGAACTAATATACGTGTGGTTTTGATCGAACTGATTAAGCCATCTCAAAGATATTTATGACCTTTAACTAAGGAATTTGTATTAAACATTGTGATATCTACAATTTCATCAGTGTTTATGAATAATAATATTATATACGTCCAAGGAATCCAGAATTTATAAACTGAGCATGATTTATGTATTGTTGTTTGTGACAATAAATTGTTACATACCAGAGAAATCTATCTAAAATGTATTGGGCAAGTTTGGCTTATCTATTTATAGTTTAAGTCTCTATCTCAAGAAGTGCTACGTCCTATGAATCTTGTGTACAGTCCGCTTGCTCTCAGCTTGCCCGTACATTTTACTGGTCCTCCGGTTTCCGGATAATTGAATCATTTCCGGACCATTTTATTGGACTCCTATTGCTGAATCTTGAATCATAACTGGACTATTATCTGGTGAATTGAACTGTAATATATACCAGAATTGTTCTCATCATAACAATAACTAAACAATAATTAATATTGTTACTACCTCCATGTCTTCTGCATGTTTGAGGTGAAGGCTGGAGGATCTATTGTTAAACTAGTGTTATAAGTTTACATGTATGTAAAACCTACACAGACAGCAACACTTACACTAGTACACATATCACACCTGATATTGTATTGTTTCAACGTCCATTGCATTGGACGTTTATGTACTGATTTGTCTTAACCCGTAATCGGGCATTGTATTTATTGTCATTTTGGCCCTAAGAGCGGGCAATTATTGATATTCATTGTAATCTGAGCTGTAAATCTAAAGAGATGGCTAATCAGGAGTTAAACATTAATGCTCTTAAAGCCAAGAGAATTCCTATAAAGGCTCAGATCACTCGCCACGTCAATACCTTTCTATCATTCACTGATCTTGATGATAAATCGCATAAAGAAATTATAGCCCGTAAGGCTAAGTTTAATGAAGTTCTGATCAAATACGAAGATATTCAGTCTCTGATTGACCAAGTCGAGTATTCAGAATCTGAAGCAGATTATAGAGAAGATATTGAGCAATCTGTCTTTGCAGCCATATCTCAAGTAGACTCTTTAATTGTAGCCTATGAGGCTAAACTTAAACAAGAAGTAGATGCTAAACTTAGACAAGAAGCTGCAGAAGCAGAAGCTAGGGCTAGACTAGAAATTGCAGAAGCAGAAGCTAGGACTAGGCTAGAATTAGCAGAGACAGAATCTAGGGACAAACTAGCTTCTATTGATATTGTAGCAACTCAATTCTTTGATTATATTGAAGCTATTCAAACGTTAGTTATACGAGACGAAGCTTCATATTTCAAGGCTGTCAGTATGCGTAATGCATTTGAAGCTACATTTAATAAATATAAGATTAATTTCTCTCAAATAAGATCACAAGAAGTGACTGAAGTTATTAAACTTCAAGGTCGAGAAGTCGAAGCGGCTTTTCATGAGGCAATAGGTCGTCTAAATGGTGCTATTGCCAAAAATAAACAGTTTTATGACCCTGATCAGGTCTCCACTTCTGTAGTACACCAGTCATCTACAGAAATGACTCCTTCACTGCCAAAGCTTCCCGAGATCCGTCTTCCTCAATTCAGTGTTTAATAATATGGAAATTGAAGAAGTGGCGAACACCAAATTTCTAGGGCTAACGATAGATTGTCATTTAAATTGGAAGGGACACATACAAAATTTGTGTAAATATCTATCTAGTTATACCTTTTTATTCGTTAAACTATCATCTTATTGCAATAAGAAAACTCTTCTGCAATGCTATTACAGTTATATTTATTCTAAAATAAAATATAACATTATTGCTTGGGGATCAGCAGATCAATTCCACATAAATAGAATCTTTGTCCTGCAAAAACGCATAATACGTACCATTTACAATGCCAAGCCTCTCGATTCCTGCAAACCTTTATTTAAAACCCACAAGATCCTCCCACTACCATGTATCATTATTTTTGAAGCCGCCCTGTTTGCTTATTCTCATAGACTCCTTTTCAAAGTTAATTCTGACTACCACTCTTACAACACCCGACATAAAAACAGCATAGCACTTGTGACGGGCTTTTCTTACTTTATGCTATAAAGTTCCTTAACTTCTTGGATTTAATCTTTGCCAAAATTCTGTGACGACTAATATGTGATTATTCTTAATCGTAGTATATAAGTTTACTGAACTCCTACAAAACAAGGTCACTCATGCACCTGTCGTGTCATCATAACACTGCCTGCATAGTCCACATTCCAACGTTCAGTACAACTACCTTTGACACCGGGTGATTGCAAACTTCCTACTCTCAGTCTACTTTCTCTCTCTTTTAACAATTTACCCAGTCTTGATAATATTGATGAAAATTTATATTAACGGGCGCCATCATCAATACGCTTCCTCTTTTCTTTTTGTTATGTATCAGCCCAGACACAAATTAAATTATAGATACACAGGCTATGTACCTACATGCCCCTCGACTAGCTTTTACATTAACAGTGGAGACGGGAGTTGGGTTCGGATTTACCTCTCTTTTATTATTTTGCTTCTCTCTCTATTTCTCCTTTTTCTCCTTTTTCAGTGCTCACTACCAAAGTATATACTTAGCCCAAAAATCAGCGACTCTCAAACCATTACAAGGATAAGGGTCAAAAATCTGAACTTCACGTTAATTTACTTTGCACAACAATAACCATAATTTATTTAATATATTATTTTTTTTTTCTCTTTTCAACAATAACAATCTTATATACAATAAATTACATTTACACTACATTAACCATTCAACATTTTTATTGGTAGGATAATATTTGATTATTCAAGGTTAGTATACCCAACTTTAACTGTATAAGTACGTTCTCTGTTCAACAATAACAAATTCCTAATTAATTATTTTAACCTTCTTTCTTTTTTTTTTGTTTCCAGGTATCTACTAGAACGTCTCGTATTATTTACTATTAACTTGTGTAGTCACTTACACTTGCAACTTCAGGATGTTTCAATATATATATTATACCCCTTTTTTTTTCTTTATTGAATAAATAAAGGTTTTCAATTTATAATCCAGTCCTTAACTCTACAGATTACACTCAATAATCCCACCTATGTCTCCTATATGAGTCTACTAGTCATCTTAGTCCATGAAGAATTGTATTTAAAGATAGATAGGAAAGACAGTCTCATGAAGAAAGAAATAGAAGTTTAGGCCTATACCCACAGAGTGACTGTGGCAATAGACCACCGATACAGGAGCGACGTCTAGATCTTGAGTTACAAACAATCTGACTCCTCTCCTGCAACCGGGAAAATATTAATGGGCCGCAAACAAAAATACAATTTTGTAAATCGACGTCAGAGGTCCCTGACACTCTCTCCTAGAGGCACGTGGGGCCGTTGTTCGCCTCCAACATCGATGGCTTTCACAATCTCTCATAAATTTCTTTTCTTTATATGTTACTGGTATAGGCCTTGCCTACTACCAGATTTTATTTGTTTGATTCGGGATACTTCTGGCGTTCCCTCACCTCACCCTTGCAATCTCTAGTACTTGCTAATAAACTACTTATCATCGGTACACTACTCGCAATTTCCTATTCTCCTCTTTCTAACCTAACCAATCATTTGTTGTTATCTTTCAACTCACTCTCCTCTTTCTAACCTGACCAGTCATCAGCTATTATCTTTTAACCCCTTTCTCTCTTTAAGTAGAGTTCCCTTCAGCTTATACCATTGATTTAATTCACTCTGTGGTTATTCTAGTTTTCCTACTTCTTACGTTACTACTCTTTAGCATGGGCACCCAATCTTCTTTTGTCTCTAAATTCCCTAGAATTCTAACTGAAACTAATTCACGCCCAGATTAGTAAGCTTCTCTATAACCCCTTTAGTGACTTCTACTTCTACCCTAACATGTAAATTTTCCAATGGTACACACCTAATGCACTACCACTCGTAGGCCTTCTTTTGCCCTTCAATCTTTCCACTTCTTATCCCCCTCTACCATATTCCATACACCTTCGCTTGTAGATAAATCTCTATAAAAAAACATAACTTAACATTACAGGCCAGCATGAAATCTATTTATAGATAGTCACCCGTCACCTGAACGAAACCCAAGAGGGAGGGGCCCTCGTAAGAAGTACTAAGCATGCCCCTTAATTACCTTTCTTCCTTACTCCCCTCGCGTCCTGTCTCAAAAATAACAAAGTTTCTATGAGCATCACCAATTGCCCCTAGCTATGTATTCATTCGTGGGACAATCACCCAAAAAAACCTAAAGTGAAGAGATCTATCTGTAGCCTTCAGCGGTTAGGCTCTTGACTGCTCTTTTATAATTAACTTAGACCAGAAATAGAAAATAGTTGGATTACTGGATTTCATCACTTTACTTCTAGAATTCTCACTTCTATGTTTCTATTCTATTCTATTCTATTATTCCATACGGTGTCTAATCGCCATACATGACTTAGAAACCATCCTTACAAAAAAAATGGGATATCTCAATTTTCTCACTCCCCAAACAATAAGAAAAAAAGTCTAGACGATTGTACTCAACCAGTGATGTCCAACTTATCCTCCGATCCTGAGTTGTCTTCCATTACTTCCTGATGTCCATATCTGCTCTTATTCAGAGCGAGCAGTCACGACTCACTCTCACAGCTGATGTTCGCTGTAGCGGTGTCTCGTACTGGCCGACTTGGTGTATTCTTCTGATTAATGACTATCTCCATATAGCCGTGTCAAGGAAGTTCACAACCAGAATTTCCTTTAGATGAAAGTCTGACACACCATTATGCCAGAACGCCTCTACCGCTGTCACACATCCCAATCTCGTCTTCTCCCTTCTGCCTTTTCAACTTCTCTCTCTCGTGGTCAGGCACGTACTACTAACCGTCTTTCAGGTTCCGCACGTCTCCTTCGTCGATTCACCGTCGACGCATGCGCACCTCTCCTTTTCTGTAATTCAAATAAAATTCAGGGCAGTATCGATAATCATGAAAATGTTCAATATCGATTAGTTGCGGTCCCCCAACCCTTCCTTTGTTTAGGAATGGTCTCCTATCGTTGATTATGCACGTCGCTATTTGCGTCGTTACATTCTTCCCGCACTCACCATAAAAAAAAATAATGTTGACACAGGTCACATTTTTTTTTTTTTTTTTTTTTTTTGTGCGTGTCTCTTTTACCAGCCTTAAAGAATGTTTATCCAGGAACAAAGGGTTTCAAGTCTTTGACGTGCCACTTCCCCAACTTTTTACCAAAACGGTTTGTCAGTTCGTAGCTATTTTCACTGAACTTTTTCTTTATAATATAGGGCCCGACAAACTTTGCACTTAAACCTGCTGTATAAGCTTGTGAGGCATCACTTAATTTAAAGTTTCTTCTTAACACTAGATCTCCTGGACGAAATCTCACCTCTCTCCTCCGAAGATTATAATAATGACTCGAATTCTTATAGGCGGTTTCTAAGTTATGTCTAACCATTAAACGTACCGTTTTCAATTTATTGAGTCTCTCCACCCAAAGTTTTGGAATTTCTTTATAAATCGGTTGGTTTTCCACCTTTTCAATCCTACTGATAATTTCAGGCTCCTTCCCATAATTTAGCATATAAGGAGTGCATCCAGTGGAACTATGCTTAGCCGTATTTATAGCAAAATTAAATTCTCTCAAATACACATCCCAAACTGTCTGATCCTTTTGAATATAACTAGAAATCATTGTTTTCAATACTCTATTGACTCTTTCTACTGGATTTCCTTGTGGCGAATATACAGGTAAATAACAAGGAGTTATATTAAAAGCTTTAGCTATCTCTCGCATTAATTTACTAGTATATTGCGGTCCATTATCCATCAGCAAATATCCCGGAATTCCCCATTTAAGGATAATCAATTCATAAAATGCTTCCGTAACTGCTCTACTGGTTGCTTTCCTTAACGCTTTACACTCTACATATTTGGTAAAGGTGTCCTGAAATACAATCACATATCGGTTCCCTTTTTTGGAACGTGGGTAAGGTCCCAACAAATCTGTAGCTACAGTCATCCAAGGTTTCTCTTTCTGGTAAAAATGCATTGGTCCTGCTTGAGCCGTTTGTAACACCTTCTGTCTCTGACATATTTCACAAGCAGTAACATACTTAGCAACATCTCTAAACATTCCCGGCCAATAATACTTGTTTGCCATTCTAAAGAAAGTTTTAGCTATCCCCATATGTCCTGCGGTCGGTGCATCATGACATTCCTGCAATACTTTAATCCTAAAATCTTGCGGAATAACTAATTTCCACCTATTTACTGTTCCCTCTAAAGTTTGTTCTAACTGATCTAATCTTAAATGGTACAACTTCTCATCTACGACCTTCCAATCTGGCCAAAATTTAGGTTTACTTTGTACTTGCTCCTTCCGCTTAATATACCAAGCATCTTGTATATTTTCCCATTCCACTACTTCAGAGTTATCAGTCAACAAGAGGCAAAATTCTTCCTCTACCGTTTTCTCTTGAACTTTCCCTTCGTGTATTCTAGATAAAGCATCCGGAACTTTTTGTAATCTACCAGGCCTATGTATTACTTCAAAATCATACTCCTGGAGCAATAAACTCCACCTAGCTAATCGTCCGGTCGGATTCTGTAATGTATTTAACCATTTCAGAGCAAAATGATCAGTATATACTTTAAAATGATAACCTTCCAAATAAGGATGAAACTTTTGAACTGCCCACAATATAGCTAACAATTCTTTCTCGACTATTGCCCACTTTTGCTCACCTACCGTTAAAGTTCTACTAGCATAAGCTATTACTTTTTCCTCTCCTTCCTCTCCTGTCTGAATTAATGCTGCTCCTAGTCCTGAAAAACTAGCGTCGGTCTGTAACACTAGGGGTTTAGTATAATCTGGACAAGTTAATATAGGACTACTAGATAATTTCGATTTTAATTCATCAAAAGATTCCTGACATTCCTTAGTCCAACGCCATTTCTGATTCTTTTTCAGAAGTGCAGTGAGGGGCTTTGCAACTTCAGAAAAAAATGGAATGAATCGTCGGTACCAAGAAGCCAATCCTAAAAATGCTCGTACTTCCTTGACTTTTGTAGGGGCTGGATACTCAAGGATACACGAGATTTTATCTGAATCTACAGCAATTCCTAATGGAGTAATGATATGACCCAAATATTTTAATTCACTTCTACAAAATTTTGATTTTTCCCTATTAATTTTCAGGTTAGCTTTTCTTAATTTCTCTAAGACTTTTTCTAACAAGGACAAATGTTCTTCAAATGTCTCGCTAATAAGTACTATATCATCCAAATAACAAAAGCATTTCTCTCCTATCTCTTCTCTTAATATAGTATCAACTAATCTTTGAAACGAGGCTGGTGCGTTATGGATTCCAAAAGGCATAACTCGAAACTGATACAATCCTCTACCAGGTACGGTAAATGCTGTTTTTTCTTTACTTGCTTCATCTAATGGAACTTGCCAATACCCATTTTTCAAATCTATTGTACTGATATACCTAGCATGTCGTAATTTACTCAAAACATGTTCAATGTATGGCAAAGGATAACTATCTCTTTTAGTACAATTGTTTACTTTTCTGAAATCTACGCAGAACCTCCATGTTCTATCTGGTTTCTTTACCATAACTACCGGAGACGACCAAGGTGAATTTGAAGGCTCTATAACTTTTTCCAATAACATTTTATCTATTTCCGCGTGTATAACTTTTTCCAAAATGGGTGATACTGGATAATATCTTTGTTTTATAGGTTTTGCATCGCCTGTATCAATAACATGAGAAATCAGATCGGTAAGTCCAGTACACTGATCAAATTTCTGTAACTGATTTTCCAAAAACATATTCAATCTGTCCCTTTCCTGAGGTGTAGGTAAAGTAAGAATATTATGTAGTTGATCTTCTTCTTTTAAATCTATAGCCTTAACAAATTGAAAAATTTTTGCTGGTTCATCCTTAAAATACCAAGTCCCATCTTGCAAATCTACTACTAACCCAATCTGTTTCAAAACATCCATGCCCAGAATCATATCTACTGCTAAATTTGGCATAATTTTACATTTTATCTGAAAGATCCTGTCCTGCAATTTCATCTCAAAAGTTCTTTCTCCTGTTATAGAACTATAAGTTTTATCTGCTAGTTGCACCACCCTAACTTCAGATTCTTCTACTGCTAAATCTAACATTTTACATAAAAAGTCACCCTTCTCTCCCACATAAGTTTTATCTGAACCTGAATCTATTAAAGCAATAAATGTAATATCCTCCAGCAAAATTTCAACAAAACATCTATCTCCATTAACTAAATCTGTAGGATTTATATTTAACATCACACAAGCCTGATTTTTAGTTAATTGTCTTAAAGAATTTGTAGGCCTAACTTTTCTTTCTTGGGGCATCCTACAATCAATAGACCTATGTCCAAGCTTATTACAATTATAACATTTAATCGTAGTGCGTGGAGTAACTCTACGAGGTGCCTTACACTCGAACTGCCTATGTCCTGTTTTATCACAATTCCAACATCGCTGATTATTTGAAAAACGCAAAGTGGTGTTTTTACCATTATCCCTCGACTCATCCTGTCTCTCTTTATTTTCTATTACTTTAACCATTCTAGAATCATTTACAGGACTTGAATTTCGTTCTTTGTCCCACGTCTTTGCAGAAAAACTAACATTGGGTTTCTTTTGTAACTCGGACGATGGAAGTTCCTGTTTTCCCTGAATTCCTAGCGCTGTATGAACTGAAGGTATAACAACTTGTCTCTGAGGTTTATAAGCCGTTTCTTTAATTGTAGCTCTAACCTGCGTTGGAGGAGGAATATATCTCTCAGAATCTAACAATATTTGTTCATACTGTCTACCTACACGTATTAAATCTGTTATAGTTTGAATCTCTGCAGGTCTAAGGTACAATTTTACATCAGGACGCAAATTTTTGATAACAGTCTTCATCATTTGTTGAGGACTCATTGGAGTACTTAGCCTCCTCATTAACGTTTGAATAGCATTAACATAATCAAAAATCGATTCTTTGGGACCTTGCGTTCTCTGTCTAATCTCATCCAAAAGCGAGTCTTCCTCATCAACAGGCAAGTAATATTCTCTAAATTCTTTCAAAAAAGCTTCCCATGTAGGCCAATCTGTTAATCTGTTCCTGTACCAAAGTAAAGCTGAATCTTGTAAAATTTCGGGTAATACTGACAATAACTCTACACCCTGTAACTTAGAACTTTGTTTTAAATCTTCCAATCTCTCCAAAAATAAGTAAATACTATCCCCAGGTTTGAATTTAATGTTCCATTTACGAACCAGATCCAAAGTATTTGGTTTATGTGGCTCTAACTGAATTGTAAACGATGGTACTACTGGTACAACTTCTTCTGAATCAGCTACCGCCATGGCCTTCCTACGCATTAACTTAACCCATGTATACACTACATCTCCATATGAATCTTGTGGTACCGTTATATTATGTTCAACTAAATCTTCTTCCAAAACTTCCTGACTCAGAGCAAAAGCCGTAATTAACACTTGAAATGACTGAGGGTTCTTACGGGCATAATCTAACAAGCGTTGTCTTAACTCATCCCTTGTACCTGTGGTCGGTAACTTTACTCTATCACATTCTGCCTCTAAATCCGCCTTCCTCAACTTCCTAATAGCTTGGGTTAGCTCAGCTGCTCTTATTTGTGCATACGGATCAACATAAGTAGCCATATTTATATATTAACAATACCACTGGAAAAAAAAGATTAGAACACACAATAGTTCAGTCGTCTGTCTTAGTCATCTATAGAAGTCCTTACTTGTCAATAGTCATTATTCTTTTCCCAAAAATATGTTATTATTATTATTATTATTATTTGTTTTTGAGAATAAATTTCAGTTATACTAACCTAACTCCCAAAATTCTTTTAACCCTATCTCGCCTCACGTTAGGATATCAAACTATCACTGCCTCACGCTATGGGCTATCATAATATGGAACTTCAACTGAATAAAGGTTTCTTTTTTTTTTTTTTTTTTTTTTTTTTTTTTAACAATTTTAACTAAATTAAGTTGCAACAATTAGCAATACTGTTTTGTTTTAACACTACTCAGCCCCACGATATGGGCGCCAAACTTTGTGACGGGCTTTTCTTACTTTATGCTATAAAGTTCCTTAACTTCTTGGATTTAATCTTTGCCAAAATTCTGTGACGACTAATATGTGATTATTCTTAATCGTAGTATATAAGTTTACTGAACTCCTACAAAACAAGGTCACTCATGCACCTGTCGTGTCATCATAACACTGCCTGCATAGTCCACATTCCAACGTTCAGTACAACTACCTTTGACACCGGGTGATTGCAAACTTCCTACTCTCAGTCTACTTTCTCTCTCTTTTAACAATTTACCCAGTCTTGATAATATTGATGAAAATTTATATTAACGGGCGCCATCATCAATACGCTTCCTCTTTTCTTTTTGTTATGTATCAGCCCAGACACAAATTAAATTATAGATACACAGGCTATGTACCTACATGCCCCTCGACTAGCTTTTACATTAACAGTGGAGACGGGAGTTGGGTTCGGATTTACCTCTCTTTTATTATTTTGCTTCTCTCTCTATTTCTCCTTTTTCTCCTTTTTCAGTGCTCACTACCAAAGTATATACTTAGCCCAAAAATCAGCGACTCTCAAACCATTACAAGGATAAGGGTCAAAAATCTGAACTTCACGTTAATTTACTTTGCACAACAATAACCATAATTTATTTAATATATTATTTTTTTTTTCTCTTTTCAACAATAACAATCTTATATACAATAAATTACATTTACACTACATTAACCATTCAACATTTTTATTGGTAGGATAATATTTGATTATTCAAGGTTAGTATACCCAACTTTAACTGTATAAGTACGTTCTCTGTTCAACAATAACAAATTCCTAATTAATTATTTTAACCTTCTTTCTTTTTTTTTTGTTTCCAGGTATCTACTAGAACGTCTCGTATTATTTACTATTAACTTGTGTAGTCACTTACACTTGCAACTTCAGGATGTTTCAATATATATATTATACCCCTTTTTTTTTCTTTATTGAATAAATAAAGGTTTTCAATTTATAATCCAGTCCTTAACTCTACAGATTACACTCAATAATCCCACCTATGTCTCCTATATGAGTCTACTAGTCATCTTAGTCCATGAAGAATTGTATTTAAAGATAGATAGGAAAGACAGTCTCATGAAGAAAGAAATAGAAGTTTAGGCCTATACCCACAGAGTGACTGTGGCAATAGACCACCGATACAGGAGCGACGTCTAGATCTTGAGTTACAAACAATCTGACTCCTCTCCTGCAACCGGGAAAATATTAATGGGCCGCAAACAAAAATACAATTTTGTAAATCGACGTCAGAGGTCCCTGACACTCTCTCCTAGAGGCACGTGGGGCCGTTGTTCGCCTCCAACATCGATGGCTTTCACAATCTCTCATAAATTTCTTTTCTTTATATGTTACTGGTATAGGCCTTGCCTACTACCAGATTTTATTTGTTTGATTCGGGATACTTCTGGCGTTCCCTCACCTCACCCTTGCAATCTCTAGTACTTGCTAATAAACTACTTATCATCGGTACACTACTCGCAATTTCCTATTCTCCTCTTTCTAACCTAACCAATCATTTGTTGTTATCTTTCAACTCACTCTCCTCTTTCTAACCTGACCAGTCATCAGCTATTATCTTTTAACCCCTTTCTCTCTTTAAGTAGAGTTCCCTTCAGCTTATACCATTGATTTAATTCACTCTGTGGTTATTCTAGTTTTCCTACTTCTTACGTTACTACTCTTTAGCATGGGCACCCAATCTTCTTTTGTCTCTAAATTCCCTAGAATTCTAACTGAAACTAATTCACGCCCAGATTAGTAAGCTTCTCTATAACCCCTTTAGTGACTTCTACTTCTACCCTAACATGTAAATTTTCCAATGGTACACACCTAATGCACTACCACTCGTAGGCCTTCTTTTGCCCTTCAATCTTTCCACTTCTTATCCCCCTCTACCATATTCCATACACCTTCGCTTGTAGATAAATCTCTATAAAAAAACATAACTTAACATTACAGGCCAGCATGAAATCTATTTATAGATAGTCACCCGTCACCTGAACGAAACCCAAGAGGGAGGGGCCCTCGTAAGAAGTACTAAGCATGCCCCTTAATTACCTTTCTTCCTTACTCCCCTCGCGTCCTGTCTCAAAAATAACAAAGTTTCTATGAGCATCACCAATTGCCCCTAGCTATGTATTCATTCGTGGGACAATCACCCAAAAAAACCTAAAGTGAAGAGATCTATCTGTAGCCTTCAGCGGTTAGGCTCTTGACTGCTCTTTTATAATTAACTTAGACCAGAAATAGAAAATAGTTGGATTACTGGATTTCATCACTTTACTTCTAGAATTCTCACTTCTATGTTTCTATTCTATTCTATTCTATTATTCCATACGGTGTCTAATCGCCATACATGACTTAGAAACCATCCTTACAAAAAAAATGGGATATCTCAATTTTCTCACTCCCCAAACAATAAGAAAAAAAGTCTAGACGATTGTACTCAACCAGTGATGTCCAACTTATCCTCCGATCCTGAGTTGTCTTCCATTACTTCCTGATGTCCATATCTGCTCTTATTCAGAGCGAGCAGTCACGACTCACTCTCACAGCTGATGTTCGCTGTAGCGGTGTCTCGTACTGGCCGACTTGGTGTATTCTTCTGATTAATGACTATCTCCATATAGCCGTGTCAAGGAAGTTCACAACCAGAATTTCCTTTAGATGAAAGTCTGACACACCATTATGCCAGAACGCCTCTACCGCTGTCACACATCCCAATCTCGTCTTCTCCCTTCTGCCTTTTCAACTTCTCTCTCTCGTGGTCAGGCACGTACTACTAACCGTCTTTCAGGTTCCGCACGTCTCCTTCGTCGATTCACCGTCGACGCATGCGCACCTCTCCTTTTCTGTAATTCAAATAAAATTCAGGGCAGTATCGATAATCATGAAAATGTTCAATATCGATTAGTTGCGGTCCCCCAACCCTTCCTTTGTTTAGGAATGGTCTCCTATCGTTGATTATGCACGTCGCTATTTGCGTCGTTACACACTGTCGAAACACTCTACCCATCTATTCGAATCTTCTCCATACTACTTATGCTCTAAAGTATTTAATTCACTCCCCTCTCATATCACATCACAAAAAACAGAAATTTCATTTAAGAAAATGCTTAAATCCTTTCTTTTATCAAAGTGTTTTTATAATATAAGTGATCTCTATTCTTTGTAAGTGTGTATATACTATATTCTTAAATTTATCATTCAATTTGTATAATTCATCTTTCATATACTGTAAAAATAGAGCTAGAAATAATATTAAAATGAATAATGTAAAATGTAGCATGTTTAAATATTGAACATGCATTGAATATTTGTATGTAAATTATTAATTTGTAAATGTGTGTGTTAAACTTTAAGAAATGTAGTTTATAAGTATATGTAAACTAAGTAAAACACTGTACTGTGTAAGAAAATAAATAAACAAACAAACAAACAGGCGATCCCGCCTTGTGGATTGAATTCAGGGATACATTTTATTCCCTTGTCATTCAACACAAGCATATTTCTAACATGGACAAGTTCCAATATCTAAAATCATGCTTATCGCCAGAAGTCATGACTGTAATACAGAATATTCATGTATCCTCAGCTACATTTGATGTAGCCTGGGAAACGTTGTCAGAAAGATTTGACAACAATCGTCTGATTGCTAAAGCCCCCTGCACACAGGGACAGTACTGGCAGCCAGTAGCACTAGCCAGTACTGGCCGCCAGTTACTGTCCCTCTACTGTCCCAGTGTGCAGGGGTACTTCCCTTCAACGTCCAGTAGCTACTGGCGGCCAGTAAACTTAAGGCAGGTTTAGCCCCCTGCACACAGGGACAGTACTGGCAGCCAGTAGCACTAGCCAGTACTGGCAGCCAGTAATTATCCCACAACATGCAGCAGACTACTGGCGGCCACTAAACTCAAACCTGCTTGAGTTTGAGTTTACTGGCCGCCAGTAGAGTCATTCCGTGTCAGATCACACACCCATTTAATCTCACCGTTCCAGATTTGGATGAAATTTTGTAGAGAGGTAATTTTCATGTATATTAAGAGAAATACACACTTTTATTTAAATATTTCAATCCGTTCTTTACAGCCATGTAAAGTACTAAAAAAATAACAAAAATCACATCAAAACATATCTTTCAACTAATATAGCAACTCTTCTAAGTAACCTATAAAGGTGGGGAAAGTGTCATTTTTTAGCATTTTTTACGAGCATTCCAATGACATGTAACACATAATAGTTCTAATAATTTTTTTTTTTCAGAATTCAAAGCGAAAAATTTTGATTTTGAATTTTTAAAAAGTACTTTTTAAAAATTTTCAACAAAAAAATCCTAGGAAATAGGTTATACCAATGCTAAATGATGTTTCAAGTTTGAAAATATGATGGAAATGGGTTCATGGTTAAAAAATTAAAAAAGTGTCACTTTACAAAAAAATCAGGTAAAAAATAACTTATATGCCCCAATGGAAAGCATAATAAAATAATTTTGACAAATAAATTTAATCAAGGGAAGTAACTCACATACTTGACATCTTGTTGTTCAATGAAAATTCTTGTCTAATGCCTTATTGGTTTGCAAAGTGTTAAGATAGCACATAAAGCCTTTTGATCGGTGTCGACCTGTGAATACCTCTCACAGATGTATTACATACAGTAAATCCTACGACACAGATCAAAAGGATTTATGTGCTATCTTAACACTTTGCAAACCAATAAGGCATGAGACAAGAATTTCCATTGAACAACAAGATGTCAAGATTGTGTTATTTTCCTTATTTCAATTTATTTGTCGAAATTATTTTATTATGCTTTCCATTGGGGCATATAAGTTATTTTTGAGGTTATTTTTGAAAAGTGATGTTTTAATTTTTTAACCATGAACCCATTTCCATCCCATTTTCAAACTTAGTACTTCATTTAGCATTGGTATAACATATTTCCTAGGATTTTTTAAAATTTTTAAAAATGTACTTAAAAAAAATTCAAAATCAAAATTTTCACTTTGAATTTTGAAAAACAAATTTCATTAGAACTATTATGTGTTATATATCATTGAAACGCTTGTAAAAAATTCTAAAAAACGATACTTTCCCCAACTTTGTAGGTTAATTAGAAGAGTTGCTATATTAGTTGAAAGAGATGTTTTTGATGTGATTTTTGTTACTTTTTTAGTGCTTTACATGGCTGTATTTTCAAAACGGATTGAAATATTTAAATAAAAGTTTGTATTTCTCTTAATATGCAAGATAATTACCTCTCTACAAAATTTCATCCAAATCTGGAATGGTGAGTTTAATTTTAATTAAAAGTGTGTTGATTTGACACGGAATGACCCAGTAACGGGTCACGTGACCTAGTGGCAGCCATTATTGGACGAGTCTTAAAGGATACTAGCCGCCAGTAGAGCACTGGAATGAAGTATCTGTTGGGGAATTACTTTTGTGATTTTTTATTTGCGAAATATTTTAAAAACCCAAGGTCAGTAAACCATATAGATTGCGCATTCCGGGATAGACCAATCACAGCACTTGAGTGTGTGACGTCACGCGTTTCTAAGTATGGCTATTCACGGCTTTTACTCCGTTTAGAAATACACGGCATGATTAAACTCGAAACCTTTAATTAACCCTTGGTCGGATTCCAGTGAAGTGCAGAAATAATCTACACACAACAGCCCTACTGATGGTTAAAACAGAACCTTAGAAAAGCTGACACATATGTTTTTATTTCATGTTATACTCATCACCAATTACATAAAACTCATGCAGGGAGAAGCGAATTTGACTATGCGACAGTTCTTTTATTTTTGTATCCCGAAAAGTCTTTAAGCGAGAAAGTTTTAGGGAAATATTTGAATTACATTATAAATTAAGCATCTACTTTATATTTTGAACAGTTTACAAGTAATTGAGTGGTAATTATTCCGGGCGCTTCAACTATGTGAATGATTTGGGATGATCGTGGAATGTCGAGGGTGAAGCAAATTTGACTATGTGACATTTTTATTTTATTTTTGTGTCCAGAAAAGATTCAAGTGTGTTACTTTTAGTGAGATATTTGAATTTTATTATAAATCCTTTATAACTTGAATGGATTACGAGTGGTAATTATGCCAGACACTATTAGAACGTTACGGAGGTATTAGTAAGCCTCTTTTCCATTATATGCCAGCAATAACGTAAAAATCTTTAAATATTTTATTCGTGGACTCAGTAATAAAACTTTATTAACTTACTACTTGTACACATAGTGAAAGATTGACCGCTGGGGAAAATGTAAGAATCAAACTTTTCCCTGACTTCGTAAATCTGCACTATTTTTATTTAGATATTTGTTGGAATATTTATTTTATGTTTTGTTCATTTATGTCAAAACCTTCCCCATATAACAGGGAAAAAAAATATTAATATAAGTATATTACTTTTAATACAATATTAATACAAATTATTAGCTTACAAAATTCTGCACAATGTAATATTAATATTAGTACCACATTAATATTAAAGTATAAAATATCCCTTAGCTGTTTTCTACCCTTATTATATGGCGTAATTCCTATAAAAGTACACATTCTTTAACAAATTTTCCTCAAAATATATTAACGTACACTCTAGAATGAGGAATATTTTCTAGGCAACAAAATATTAGATCAAATCACCCCTAGCTGTTTTTACCTGTTTTAATCTCTACTCAAAACTACATTTTTTGACAAATTTTACGCGATTTTACAGACAAATCCTCTAAAAGTCAAAATAACTTTTTAGGCAGCTTGAATAACAGAAGAATCCACATCTTAGCTGTTTTCTACCCATGTGTTGTGATTTCTGCAATATTATTCGAAAGATTTTACAACCGATTCTGTTTTCTACCCCTATTACACAACCTATTTACAAGTCTACAATTTTTATAAAAGTTTGCCTACTTTGACAATATTAATACAAGTTCTCTAATATTCTATATTCTTTAATATAATATAAATACTGTTTATATTAATCATAATCATACATAATTAAATAATTGACCCTTGTACTGCCTACTGGCTGCCACTAGAACATCCACTGGCTGCCAGTACTGGCTGCCAGTTACTGGCCGCCAGTAACTGTCCCTGTGTGCAGGGGGCTTAAAGCCCCCTGCACACAGGGACAGTACTGGCAGCCAGTAGCACTAGCCAGTACTGGCCGCCAGTTACTGTCCCTCTACTGTCCCAGTGTGCAGGGGTACTTCCCTTCAACGTCCAGTAGCTACTGGCGGCCAGTAAACTTAAGGCAGGTTTAGCCCCCTGCACACAGGGACAGTACTGGCAGCCAGTAGCACTAGCCAGTACTGGCAGCCAGTAATTATCCCACAACATGCAGCAGACTACTGGCGGCCACTAAACTCAAACCTGCTTGAGTTTGAGTTTACTGGCCGCCAGTAGAGTCATTCCGTGTCAGATCACACACCCATTTAATCTCACCGTTCCAGATTTGGATGAAATTTTGTAGAGAGGTAATTTTCATGTATATTAAGAGAAATACACACTTTTATTTAAATATTTCAATCCGTTCTTTACAGCCATGTAAAGTACTAAAAAAATAACAAAAATCACATCAAAACATATCTTTCAACTAATATAGCAACTCTTCTAAGTAACCTATAAAGGTGGGGAAAGTGTCATTTTTTAGCATTTTTTACGAGCATTCCAATGACATGTAACACATAATAGTTCTAATAATTTTTTTTTTCAGAATTCAAAGCGAAAAATTTTGATTTTGAATTTTTAAAAAGTACTTTTTAAAAATTTTCAACAAAAAAATCCTAGGAAATAGGTTATACCAATGCTAAATGATGTTTCAAGTTTGAAAATATGATGGAAATGGGTTCATGGTTAAAAAATTAAAAAAGTGTCACTTTACAAAAAAATCAGGTAAAAAATAACTTATATGCCCCAATGGAAAGCATAATAAAATAATTTTGACAAATAAATTTAATCAAGGGAAGTAACTCACATACTTGACATCTTGTTGTTCAATGAAAATTCTTGTCTAATGCCTTATTGGTTTGCAAAGTGTTAAGATAGCACATAAAGCCTTTTGATCGGTGTCGACCTGTGAATACCTCTCACAGATGTATTACATACAGTAAATCCTACGACACAGATCAAAAGGATTTATGTGCTATCTTAACACTTTGCAAACCAATAAGGCATGAGACAAGAATTTCCATTGAACAACAAGATGTCAAGATTGTGTTATTTTCCTTATTTCAATTTATTTGTCGAAATTATTTTATTATGCTTTCCATTGGGGCATATAAGTTATTTTTGAGGTTATTTTTGAAAAGTGATGTTTTAATTTTTTAACCATGAACCCATTTCCATCCCATTTTCAAACTTAGTACTTCATTTAGCATTGGTATAACATATTTCCTAGGATTTTTTAAAATTTTTAAAAATGTACTTAAAAAAAATTCAAAATCAAAATTTTCACTTTGAATTTTGAAAAACAAATTTCATTAGAACTATTATGTGTTATATATCATTGAAACGCTTGTAAAAAATTCTAAAAAACGATACTTTCCCCAACTTTGTAGGTTAATTAGAAGAGTTGCTATATTAGTTGAAAGAGATGTTTTTGATGTGATTTTTGTTACTTTTTTAGTGCTTTACATGGCTGTATTTTCAAAACGGATTGAAATATTTAAATAAAAGTTTGTATTTCTCTTAATATGCAAGATAATTACCTCTCTACAAAATTTCATCCAAATCTGGAATGGTGAGTTTAATTTTAATTAAAAGTGTGTTGATTTGACACGGAATGACCCAGTAACGGGTCACGTGACCTAGTGGCAGCCATTATTGGACGAGTCTTAAAGGATACTAGCCGCCAGTAGAGCACTGGAATGAAGTATCTGTTGGGGAATTACTTTTGTGATTTTTTATTTGCGAAATATTTTAAAAACCCAAGGTCAGTAAACCATATAGATTGCGCATTCCGGGATAGACCAATCACAGCACTTGAGTGTGTGACGTCACGCGTTTCTAAGTATGGCTATTCACGGCTTTTACTCCGTTTAGAAATACACGGCATGATTAAACTCGAAACCTTTAATTAACCCTTGGTCGGATTCCAGTGAAGTGCAGAAATAATCTACACACAACAGCCCTACTGATGGTTAAAACAGAACCTTAGAAAAGCTGACACATATGTTTTTATTTCATGTTATACTCATCACCAATTACATAAAACTCATGCAGGGAGAAGCGAATTTGACTATGCGACAGTTCTTTTATTTTTGTATCCCGAAAAGTCTTTAAGCGAGAAAGTTTTAGGGAAATATTTGAATTACATTATAAATTAAGCATCTACTTTATATTTTGAACAGTTTACAAGTAATTGAGTGGTAATTATTCCGGGCGCTTCAACTATGTGAATGATTTGGGATGATCGTGGAATGTCGAGGGTGAAGCAAATTTGACTATGTGACATTTTTATTTTATTTTTGTGTCCAGAAAAGATTCAAGTGTGTTACTTTTAGTGAGATATTTGAATTTTATTATAAATCCTTTATAACTTGAATGGATTACGAGTGGTAATTATGCCAGACACTATTAGAACGTTACGGAGGTATTAGTAAGCCTCTTTTCCATTATATGCCAGCAATAACGTAAAAATCTTTAAATATTTTATTCGTGGACTCAGTAATAAAACTTTATTAACTTACTACTTGTACACATAGTGAAAGATTGACCGCTGGGGAAAATGTAAGAATCAAACTTTTCCCTGACTTCGTAAATCTGCACTATTTTTATTTAGATATTTGTTGGAATATTTATTTTATGTTTTGTTCATTTATGTCAAAACCTTCCCCATATAACAGGGAAAAAAAATATTAATATAAGTATATTACTTTTAATACAATATTAATACAAATTATTAGCTTACAAAATTCTGCACAATGTAATATTAATATTAGTACCACATTAATATTAAAGTATAAAATATCCCTTAGCTGTTTTCTACCCTTATTATATGGCGTAATTCCTATAAAAGTACACATTCTTTAACAAATTTTCCTCAAAATATATTAACGTACACTCTAGAATGAGGAATATTTTCTAGGCAACAAAATATTAGATCAAATCACCCCTAGCTGTTTTTACCTGTTTTAATCTCTACTCAAAACTACATTTTTTGACAAATTTTACGCGATTTTACAGACAAATCCTCTAAAAGTCAAAATAACTTTTTAGGCAGCTTGAATAACAGAAGAATCCACATCTTAGCTGTTTTCTACCCATGTGTTGTGATTTCTGCAATATTATTCGAAAGATTTTACAACCGATTCTGTTTTCTACCCCTATTACACAACCTATTTACAAGTCTACAATTTTTATAAAAGTTTGCCTACTTTGACAATATTAATACAAGTTCTCTAATATTCTATATTCTTTAATATAATATAAATACTGTTTATATTAATCATAATCATACATAATTAAATAATTGACCCTTGTACTGCCTACTGGCTGCCACTAGAACATCCACTGGCTGCCAGTACTGGCTGCCAGTTACTGGCCGCCAGTAACTGTCCCTGTGTGCAGGGGGCTTAATAGTCACATTGACAAATTATTTTCACCACCCTCTCTTGAAAAGAATTCTGCAGACTCTCTGCAAAGATTTATAGATCATTTCATAAGCACGGTGCATGCATTGCACTCCTTAAATACTAATGTCGATTTATCCGACTTAATTATTTCTAAAATGATCTTAGACAAACTCCCAGTTCATATTATTAGAGAATGGGAATCATCGCTGAAGTCAGACAGATTGCCTGAACTCAAGGAACTACTTAAGTTCCTGGAGACTAGAGTCCGGGTCTTGCAAATGACGGATTCAGCTCTAAAAAATCAGCCTTCAACTTCACAGAATTCGCAACCTATATCGGCTAAGAGCAAATCAGCTCAGTTTGTCAACAAATGTATTTGTTGCAAAAAAGATTCGCATCAAGTCTACCAATGTGATGTTTTCAAGGCAATGAGTCTTGCAAGCCGTAGCAATTTTGTTAGGACTAACCATTTATGTCGTGTATGTTACTCTTCAAGAGGTCATACCAAGGCTTGCAGCTCGTTCTCTTGCAGAGTGTGCGGAGAGAAACATAGTAATCTTCTTCACGATTATAGTGCTCAGAACGAGTCACAAATATCTAATACTGCAGGGATTATGTCAGCCTCTCATAATCATCAAAGCTGCTTACTTCCTACTGCAAATGTGTTTGTGATAAACAAGTATGGTCAACCCGTAGAGGCCACTGCCCTCTTAGATAGCGGCTCTGATTGTAATTTAATCAGTGAAAGGCTATTTAAACATTTAAAACTATCTCCTTGTCAGCAGCAAGCAAGGCTGACTGGAATATTGTCGTCTAAAGTAAGCACACATAAGCTTGCTTCTATAGAAATCAGGTCCCGAACAACTCGATGGTTTTGTAATACTGTTGCTCTTGTTGTTCCGGAGATTTCAGAATCGAAACTTCCAAGATCTCCAATTAATGTCACTAACTGGAACATTCCGCCTAACCTTCAACTGGCCAATCCCGACTTCAATACACCTAACTTTGTAGATTTATTGTTAGGTATTGAGATTTTCTCGCAAATCGATTGTGTGGGTAACATTTCTGCTCCTAACCTACCCATCATTCATAACTCTCAACTGGGTTGGTACTTTGCGGGCAAGCTGCCCCAACCTTCTTCTCCTAGGTTGTCTGTTCGTAGGTCCAACAAACTTACACTTCATAAATCTAAGGATCTTAGCAATGGACTTCCTGATGATGTATCTTGCCAATCTAATACCTTAAATACGCATTATTCAGCTTTTCTGAATTCAGATTTCGAAATCAGTGAACAACTAACTAAATTCTGGGAGCTGGAAAGGATTTCTAATGCATCTATTAATTCCAATGAGTTTGATTGCGAGGTGCATTTCACCCAGAACACTGAAAGAAATTCTGAGGGTAGATATGTGGTTAAGCTACCATTTAAATCTGATCCTCAGTCTTTGGGTAGCACCAATCGCCAAGCACATTTGAGATTTGTATCTCTTGAAAGGAGGTTTCATTCTAATCCTGCATTAGCTGAGGATTACAAGAAATTTATGTCTGAATACATCGACTTGGGACATATGGAATCCGTTGGTCAGGTTTCCAACAATAATTCTGACTACTTCATACCTCACCACCCGGTGCTGAAGCCTTCAAGCACCACGACTAAACTTCGCGTGGTGTTTGATGCCTCTGCCAAGTCTTCCAATGGTAAATCTTTAAATGACATTCTGGCAGTTGGGCCTAATGTCCATCCTGAGCTTTTTTCCATCCTATTACGCTTCAGGTTCAATGCTATAGCCTTTACTGCCGACATTGAAAAGATGTATAGGCAGGTGATGATTCATCCAGATCATCAAATCTATCAAAAAATACTTTGGAGAGATTCTCCTTCGAAACCTATTGAGGTGTTCAACCTCAAAACAGTTACATATGGCACTGCCCCTGCCTCCTTCTTGGCTACTAGGGCCCTGAAGCAAATAGCGATTGATGAAGGTTCCAAGTATCCTTTAGCCAGCACTATTGTTAATCGTTCAATTTATGTTGATGATATAGTTGCAACTTGTTCTACTTTAGCTGAAGCTAAAGAAGCGGTAAGTCAACTGCGATCATTGTTGCCCTTGGGAGGTTTTATTCCTCGTAAGTGGAGTTCAAATGTTCCTGAATTGCTTCAGGACATTCCTCTTCATTTGCAAGAGACTTTAGACAGCCGCACATTCGGTAAAGACCAAAGACCAAATATGCTAACTGAGATCAGAGCATTGCGGGCGAAGCCCGCAATGCGATGATCTCGACTCCGATTCCATACCTGCATACGAAATGCATTGCTGGAAATGAAAACGGGTTCCTATCCTATAACTTAAATTTGCTTACGCTAACGGTGTTTTGCATAGGACTTGAACCTATGCAGGGTAACTGCAATGACTTAGGGGTTCGGGCCGTGGCCCTTTTTTGTTTAAGTTCCGGTATTCACCTTACAACCAGGGAAAACCACGGAAAACCCTGGTCGGAACTAGCAAAGGGGATTTGGTCATGGTCCTCCATTCTGTAATGCCTGGTAGGGGTTGAACCAACCAGTTTGGATACGTGTCAGCTGAAGGCTTATACGTATTGGGAAAGGGTATTGTTAGGCTGAAGGCCTCAAAAATTCTGACGACTTTAATCGTCCCCTGGGAAGCGCAGTCGCTTTCCAAGTTGCCGTTAAAGGGTTCTCAGCATCTTGAAGCTTGGAGTCGAAACTCTGTGCAAGGCTTCTGATGTGTGTGGCAAGTAGTGGAACCTTTAGGTCTTCATGGATCTGCCTGTTACTGACGTACCAAGGTGCGCCCGTAGCGAGGCGAAGACATTTCGACTGCACGGCTTGTAGTCTTGCGACATGCGTGCGTGCTGCGGCCCTCCAAGCTGGACTGGCATAGTCTAGCAGAGGTCGGATGAGTTGCTTATAGAGCAGCGCTCCATTCGCAGGTAAAAGTCCTCCTCTGCCGTTAAGCAGAGGGGATAAAATTCCAAGCCGTTGCATGGCTGTTCGTCTAACCTGGGTAACGTGGGGTTTCCAGGTCAGCCTTTTGTCCATTGTTACCCCCAAATATCTGGCTGTTTCGACCCATTCGATTGGCTCTCCGAAAAGTTCTACAGGCCTAGGCGGCGCCGTTCTTTGTCTTCCAATGAAGAGCAAAGCTGCGCTCTTAGTGACGTTGATGGAAATTCGCCACTTTGTCAGCCAGAACTCTAGCTCTTTGAGATATGTCTCGAGATACTTGACGATTAGTGCAGGCCGTTTCGACGTTGCCAAAAGCGCAGTGTCGTCGGCATAAAGCGCCAAGTCGACGTGGCGGTGTGGTGTGGGCATGTCATTCACATACAGGCTAAAGAGGACAGGGGAGACCAGTCCCCCCTGAGCAACTCCAGCTCGCATGAAACGACGAGAAGATGTGGCTGACTGGAAGGACGCTACGAACGTCCTATTGGTAAGGTAGGAGGTGATAACTTTCACCAGGTAATAAGGGAAGTTGAGGAGAAGGAGTTTGTAAAGGAGACCTTTGACCCAAACTGTGTCAAAGGCCTTGGCCACATCAAGGAATACCGCGCCGGTTAGTCGCTTTTCGTCAAAGTTCCTCTTGACTCTCTCAACCAGGCGGGCTATCCTTGAGTCGTGCTATGTTTGGGTCTGAACCCAAACTGCTCATCACGAATAGCGCTGTGCCTGTTGACGTGCCTTAGGATTCTGCTTAGCAGAATTTTCTCGAAGAGCTTCCCCACCGAATCAAGAAGACTTATGGGTCTATAAGACGATGGAAGTGTCGGATCCTTTCCGGGTTTCCGGATAGAGACAATCCTGGCATGTTTCCATGCAGGTGGGAAATATTGCCTCTTAAGGACCGAATTAAAAATCTTGGTGACGTAGGTGATTCCCCGTTTTGGGAGGTTCCTCAGGGCCCTATTGGGAATACCGCTAGGGCCCGGAGCCTTACCAAGCTTGAGCTCTTTTATAGCCTTGACGACCTCTGATGGAGTAGTTAATTCGGGTTGACTTGAAGGAGCAAACTCAAACGAAGTCAGTTCCCTTTCAACCAGCTCAATCACGGCAGGATCCGAAGGTTCGTCAACCGGCGTAAATTGAGATTCAAGATTGTTGGCCAGGGCCTCAGCTTTCTCAGAATCTGATAGAGCGAGTCCTCCTGCCACTCGTAAGGGGGGTGTGGGATCAGAGATCCGCATCATCCTCTTTGTAACCTTCCAAAGGGACTGATCCTCTACGTTTAAGGATGAGAGCGTCTCAGACCAAACGCCGTTCTTCCACTTCTTCAGCTCATAGCTAATAGACCGCTGGAGCCTATTAACTTGGGCCTTGATAGCGGTGTCCCTAGTTGCCTGCCACTCCCTTCTCAGCCGGTTTTTCTTCTGAATATCAGAGAGAATTGCCGGCGGTATTGAAGGTCGTAAACAGGTTTTCGGTCGACTCTTTGGTGCTGATGCCTCCAGAGCTTCCGTAATCGCTTTGGACAAATCCTCAATCCTAGCATCAATATCCTCCTCGGAGTTTACCACGGGATTCCCCGGGAGTCTGCATTGCAAGTGGTTCTGGAAGCTAGTCCAATCTACTCGTCTAACGTCTGGCCTGTCTGGAAGGGTTGTGAAGGATGTTCGACCTTGGAGGTCGACAAGGACGGGCAGGTGGTCTGAGCTGAGAGCTGGGCACACAGTCAGACTCACTGGTAGTGTGAGGTCCTTGACAACCACTATGTCAAGTACATCGGGAGAGTGTGTGGTACAGTAAGGATCGGTTGTAGGTTCATCCGGTCCATGGACGATACAGGAAGTCCCAGTTACATACTCTGCCAGTTGCAAGCCCCTGGCATTGTTAGTCCTTGAGTTCCAATCCGTGTGCTTGGCGTTGAGATCACCTGCTAAAATCACAGGTAGTCCGCCCCCAAGACACTCGGTCAGATCTGCATCTATCATGTTCCGGGTTGGAGATAAATAGACAGCCACGAGTTTGATAGGCCTACCTGCAATCACAACGTGAATGGCAGTGGCTTCCAGTTGCTGCAGACCCGAGACCGGCACGGTGCAATGATCAATGCCCTTTCGGACAAGGATCGCTGTGCCACCCCCCTGAGTGAGTCTGTCATTTCTATAGCAAACGTAATTTGCTAGTCGAAATCGCAAGCCCTCCCGAAGGTGAGTCTCGTTCAGGAGGCATATATCAATGCCATGATGACTGAGGAATATCTCCAGTTCCGCCTTCTTGCTGTGAACTCCATCGGCGTTCCAGTAAGCGAGCCTCAAGAAGGGCCGTGCGCTCCTTGCCTTAGTTTGTACTGCCATATCCAGCTAGGAAAAGGGCGATAACTTTGAGGACTGCCTTGGGACGGGCATCCCCAGTGGGAAGGGATGGAGCTTGTTTAAGTAGACACTTTGTCACCTCAAAACTAGCTTCCATAGGAAGGTCGTCGATAAGTTGACTCAACTTCTCGATATAGCTGTCTGGATTGGTAGGTGCGGGTTCCAGAACAGTTGGATTGCTAACAGGTGGCATCTGTGATGCACATGAGTTGCTAGAGGTTTGGGGTGGTGGTGTGGGTTGCTGGACCTGGACAATACGCCCCCGCTCGGTGACACGGCTCCAACCTGGGCCAAGCTTCTCCTGCTCAGAGGAGAGACTGGGTGCAATGCCTTTTGGCACAGCAGAAGTGGTGCGTGAGTTGCCAGAAGCTCTGGGCCCCGCCTTAGTGCGCTTCGCCGCTGCCCCTTTAACTTCCTTCCACTTACTGCAACCCTTATAGTTGGCAGTGTGAGAGGAGTTGCAGTTACAGCACCTCAGGGCCTCCTTGGGCGTACTACAACCCCCTGAGGGGTGGTCCCCGCCACAAGCGACACACCTTGGAGTGTAACCACAATTACGCTTTGTGTGACCAAAGCGTTGGCAGTTGCGGCATTGTAGAGGGCCGCTCGGAGCGTGGTAAGCTTCCACTGTTATGTGGAGACCACACAATGTGGTTAAGGCTCTCACCATTGCTACCGAGGGTCCACGCGACACTGTCACAATAAAGTGTGGCGTTAAGGGCCTATCCTTTTGGGGATCGGGGTCGCGCCGCTGCGACCGAAGTTGCAGTACAGAGAGCACGGGAACTCCAAGTGCAATGAATTCCTCGCGAACATCCTCTGTTGGCATGCGACGCCCTAGGTTTTTCAGAAGCAGTCTAACAGACCGCTCCTCCGGCAGTGAGTAGGTATGAAACCTGACTCCCTTCTCCGGTTCGATGGCACGAAGAGAAGAGATGGTGGCTCGGAAACAGTCGGCAGTATCCGGAACTAGCATAAGAGCATCGCCCCGCACAGCCGCCGTGCCGTTACCACCAGTCTTTTCTCGCAACCATCTCAAAAAATTGCGAGTGTTTGTCACACCAGTGACATACACAGGGACTTTGTTGCGGAGCTTCCCTGCGGGAATGGCAGCAACATCCGCTTGGGCGTGGGGTGTGGTGCCAAGAGGCGTGCCTAATGGACCGCCGGACTCGCTGCGCGAGCGCCCTAATGCAGAGTCCATCGACTCCGCGGCATCTGGTAAAGAACCAGAGGCCTTGGCTTGAGCGGTGTTAGGCCCACATGCCTGGTTAGGAGCTGTATGCCGGGCTTGCAAGACCGCGGCATACGGTGCTCTTTCCTGGGTAGGACCCAGTTGGCTTCCACACGAGGTGGATTGTTCGCCCACGGAGGGAGAGGTCACGGAGACCTCTAGACCTTGAGCGCTGTTTTCAGCCACAGTCAGGGACGCATTCCCGGCTATGGACAGTGGCCCAGTAGCCGGGCGCCGGGTGGCTGGTTCCATTGAATCAGCAGAGTTAGGTGAACCTAACTCAGTGGCCTTGCGTTTGGCTGTGGCCTTCGCAACTACCCCGGACGAACCAGGTTGCTGCCCAGCTGGCACAATGCCAGTGGGTCGTTCGCTCGGCCTCAATGCCGCTTTGGCGGTTGCCTTAGCGGGCTTCTTCGTGGCAGGAGTCCTCTTCATCAGTCTCTGCTGCTCCTGGTAGAGGTCCTTCATCACAGTCGCCAGCTGGTCTCGCAAAGACGGCGGAATCCGCGAGAAGTTCTTCTGAAAGAACGCCATGGGGTCCGGTGGACCGGCCATGCCGGGCCACAGGTAGCTGCGACGACCTAAAGAAAAGAAAAAATGGTGGGTATGGCAAGGGAAGGTTGCAGCAAGCAAGCTCTTTTGTATCCGCCCTGAAAAGGGCCGTTCGTAGAGTCCTCAAAAGAACTGCTACGACGGAAGGTTAGGTAAGGAAGGCCAAGGGGATAAGGTAAAGCTCTTTCAGAAAGCCCTGATAAGGGCAGACGATGAGTTCTAAGAAGAACTCTTAGTTCAGGCGGGCTGCGCTGAACCAATAGTAGTCGGTAGTAGAGGCTTCCCTCTTCGCTAGCTGAAGAGCTCAGTAGTCCCGGAAACTCAGATGCTCACTGCTCTGCTGCCTGCTACCTGCTCTCAGTCTGATCCACTCTCTGCCAGTCAGTCCTCATCCTCCATCACATTCGGTAAATCTGAAGTCAGTTCTATAAAGGCTTTAGGTTTAATCTGGCAGCCATCCAATGACTTGCTTAGAATAGAGACCTCTATTGACTTCACAAAACCGTTCAAGATATGCTCTAGGAGAACATTGTTATCTTGCATCGCTTCAATCTTTGATCCTTTAGGCCTTATATCTCCAATCGTTGCCTACTGCAAGATAATATTTCAGTCTTTATGGAAGACTACTACTTCTTGGGATCAGCCTATTCCTCCTGATATAGCTGATAAATGGCTAAGGATTCACAGTCAATTGACTATGATAGAGCAAATTGCTATACCTCGCATGGTAGTATCGGAGGATTCAAGGTCTATTCAGCTTCACGGATTTTGTGATGCTAGTGAATCTGCCTATGGAGCCTGTTTGTATTTGCGCTCTTATACTCACTCCAGCAATGTTCAAAGTTTCTTGCTGTGCGCTAAATCTAGAATCGCGCCTGTAAAGCCTACCACGATTCCTAGGTTGGAGCTATTAGCTGCCCATCTTTTGGCCATTCTAATTCGTAAGGTTCTGCCCATGCTGCTCCTAAATATTGATAAAATTTTCCTCTGGAGTGATTCCAGCATTGTGCTATGCTGGCTATCTCGTTCACCAGATACTCTACAAACCTTTGTTAGAAATAGAGTTTCGGATATTGTTGAGTTCACCTCAACCTGCCAATGGCGCCATGTATCCTCAAAGGATAATCCAGCCGATCTTATTTCTAGAGGTGTTTTGCCTTCTGACCTCATAAATAATCAGCTCAGCGGTTTTCAAACCGCCAGTCAAAATTAGGAATATGCTGCGCCCTGTGAAAGACGACCTGGGCCTCAGGACCCCGGGCGTATATCAAATTCCATGCAAATGCGGCAGGGTGTATATCGGCCAGACATCCAGAACCATACAGCAACGCTGCGACGAACATGCCCGACATCTAAGACTGTTCTACCCGGACAAATCAGCGATAGCAGAGCATGCTATAAACTCAGGCCCAGGACACCAAATCCAGTTCGCAAACACCACCATCTTGGCCAAAACATCAGGCTACTGGGAACGACTGATTAGAGAGGCAGTAGAAATTAAATTTCAACCAGAAAACATGAATAGGGACGTGGGCATTAACATCAGCCCGATTTGGGAGAATTGTCTGCAAACAGTCAAGCACAGAAGAGAGCGGACCAATGGGAAGACGCAGAGCCGTGCTGACACCTGATTGGTCGGCACGGTCCAAGTAGCCTTTAATATAAATACGACCCCAGGACGACCACTCGGCACTTCAACGCCTTTGAAGATGGAGGCAGCGTCGGCCTCCGAAACGTCGGGTTTAATTGACGAAACCACCTGGCTGACTGCCCGAGAAAACTTCACTCAATATTATATACGTCCAAGGAATCCAGAATTTATAAACTGAGCATGATTTATGTATTGTTGTTTGTGACAATAAATTGTTACATACCAGAGAAATCTATCTAAAATGTATTGGGCAAGTTTGGCTTATCTATTTATAGTTTAAGTCTCTATCTCAAGAAGTGCTACGTCCTATGAATCTTGTGTACAGTCCGCTTGCTCTCAGCTTGCCCGTACATCCGGTGAAGAGTACAGGTCATGAAGCTCGTCGTTTTGCAGTTTTCTCCAGTCCCCATTTTCATCTCTCTTAGGCCTAAATACTTTCCTAAGACCCTGTTTTCAAACACATTCAACTTATTATGTTCTTCCCAAAGAGTAAGAGACTATGGGTGGCGTGCACCAAACTCATGCCATTTACTCTTTTAGTAAGCCTTACTTCTTTAGTTCTAACTACTTTAGTAAGCTACTCTTTTAGTAACCGTACTCTTTTAGTAAGGACGGCGTGCACCAACCAGGAGTAAACTAAACTCGGCGGCTTTCAACATAGAGGAATGTACTAAAGAAGTAAAAAATTTATTTACTCCCAGAGTAAATGAACTTACTCCACAAGTGGTGGAGAGCACCAACACGGAGTACGTTACTAACGTAGTAAGTTGTGGAGTAAATAAGGCCAATATTTACTCCTACTCAGGGGGTGGAGTAAAGTTGTGGAGTAAGTGTGTTCTGTGGCATTTGCGTGAGTTATGAGTTACATATCACATTAAATGGATTACATAGTTCAAACTGAGGATAAGTTATTGAGATGAAGAAGGTTGTATACCAAAAATGAGAGTTGTGGCAAGTGATTTAATAAATATTAAGCGAACCATACCTAGTAGGGCATTTAATAACGTAAATAATTAAGCTCATAAATCCTTACATGAAATTTTGGCGTTTGGAAGAAACGATGTCAGATTCTCACTACATCCATGTGATTTCAGCCAGTCAAATGTGGAAATATCATTGCGGAGAGCGATCCAACTAGGAAGACGTCCACCAAAGGTGAGGGGAAGAGTGAGTGGAAGGGACGTTTGCATTGCACGGTACAAGGAACTCATGTGCTCTTAAATATCTTCCTAGCTGGATCGGCCTTTAGATGTTGCAGTTCTCCCTAACTTTGGGTCAGAAAACGACGATGTATTTCAAGCTAATCATATGGATACGGATATCGGCGAGGTTTAGTACATTCCAATAAATGAAAGCCTCCGTTCTTGGAGCTACCCAGAAAACACTTCCCCCTGCTACTTAACCATAGAATTACTGAACAATAGGTGATTCTCATTGTTAAACGATTTAATGTAATTATTGTAAATTAATTTTATTACATTACACTTCTATAGCTTAACTTAAAGCACAACATTGCGAATGCCAGATTATAATAATAATTATAAGAGCTAAAAGTTCAATAGTTGCACCCGCAGTGTTAATGAATAATATGTCCTTTTTTCTAACCCAGGTGTAAAAATGTCCAAACAGGCCACATCGGAAGAAAGTTTGACTGACTCTGGGATTAGCGTACATTGAGAAGGGGACACATTGTAAAACCATTCCTTAAAGACTCCCCAAGTCTCGAATGGTGGAGTGAGACGAGACTTTCATGTTTGGGAATAAACTATAACAGATGCTGCAGGTCTATAGTATGCTGCTAACTATTTAATTAACCTTGTGGACAGGAAAGTGAGAAGCATTATAAACTATATAAAAAAAATGCCAACATGAGTGCCGAAAGAAAATTTTAAGGAGGGGCCCGGAGGTTGAAGCTGCACAGGATCTAGAGAAGTAGTCACTGAAATTATTTTTAAACACACAACCATCTACATAATTATTATTGGAGTTCATAGCTTCCGAAATATTGTACCGCCATTTTTTGTTTAAATATTACATTTCTCAGTTGTAATATTATTACTTTTATAAGGTAATATTTTTTAAGTAATTGTTCTGTGCATTTGAAAAAGGACAGAAACATAATGCTCCTTATTAGTTTTGTTATCCTTCTTATCCCCCCTTTTTCATGATTTTGTGTAATACTTCTTATTAATATTGTTAAACAGTCAATAAGTATTAATAATTCATTATAGTGAGATTTATGATAAACAACTATAGAATAATTGATTTATCGTTTTTGGGGAAGAATATGTAACTTTAGGAAGTATAAATATTTTAATATATTTTAGAACTTTATTATTATTGTGAGAGAAATAAATATAATATTGACAGTGAATCAATTATGAAAATCAACTGGAAATTCCAATTGTTTGCATTATAATACAGAAATAGTTTGCACAAAAATTGTAATCACAGTACCCATACGTAGGCTACTAAACTGAAAATACTCAATTGAAGGAATTAAAGTTAGTAATGAATAAAACATTACTATTAGACCTATTTTAAAACATGAAGATTGTCATTAGTAATATTTGGAACAACCCAAATTCATATTCATTGTTTCAGCGAACCTTTCCTTTTCATTATCTGACACTTGAATAATACTGGCAATTGAAATGCACGTGTTCTGCTGCGCTGCACTAACGTTTCTGCTCTGTTCTACGCAGAATTCGACTACTTCTTTAGTAAAAATCGCTTACTACTTTAGTAACAACTAAAGAAGTAACTATCAATTGAGCTCTCCAACACCAACTAAAAGAGTAAGTTACTAAAAGAGTAGCACTAAAGTAGTAAATTTAGGAAGGGAACCTTACGTAACAAAAACCGGTTTGTCTGTATCACTCTAGCACATACATTAGTATGACTTAAGAGTGAGACAGATGTACTGGTTCTTGTATACTCCAGGTCTCCGTCTTAAATTTACTACTTTAGTAAGATTTACTCCTGGATGGTGCACACCACCCTATGTCTCACATCCATATAATACAACCGGCAGGATAATAGTCTTATAAATCTTTATTTGTAGATTTCTGGACACCAGACGAGAAGATAAAGTGTTTCTGATCTGCATAAAAACAAACATATCCTGATTTGAGTCTACACTTAACTTCTGCCTTAATATTATTTGTGTCTGTAATTATTGCTCCCGGATATAAAGTGTTCCACTTGTTCGAACGATTTACCGGCTATTCCAATATTTTGTAGAGCATTATTTTGACGTTTCATGACCATGTACTTATTTTTTTCTGTATTAATTTCCAATCCAACATTCCTGCAGGCATCGAAAAGGCTTTCTGCATTTCTCTCGATTGTGTTTATGTCATCGCCCAACAAACAAACGTCATCGCCCAACAAACAAACGTCATCTGCATCAGCTAAAATGGGGTGATTGCCATTTAATTCTAGGCCTACCTTGTTTCCCTGAACGTACCTAATGACATATTCCAAAGCGAAATTAAAAAGTAAAGATGATAGTGCATCTCCTTGCTTCAAGCCGCTTCTAGTGGCAAACCTATGTGGTATAAATTTCCCTACCCTGCCTCTACTATAGGTTTCATTTAGACACATTTTGATCAGCCTAACTAACTTCATTGGTATCCCAAACTCTCTCTCTCTCTCTTCACCCTAGTTTTACCTCTCCCTTGTAGGGACTTTTATGCGACCCATGCCGCTCGGGCCTTACAGGGCTGCGACTTATAGGGAGAGGGATTATCAATGGATCACATACATACTTTTTTGACCAGACAAGGACATGGAGGGATCAGTCCAATGCAGGGGCCACCTCCGAGAAAACACGAACGCATAGGACGAGACACACCATTCACACACACACACACACATTCAGTCTGAACAAGGCGAGGATGGGATAAAGATGATAATGACGGCCAGGGTATCCCAAATTCAATGAGGATATGGTAGAATTTGTCTCGCCTACCTGAAGCATAGTTTTTTTTTTTATCTATGTATAGCTGGTGTTTGGAAAAGAAAAAGTTACAGAAGAGATACAGTAATATATTTTTAGGAGAAAAATGTTTTACTTTTGAACGATAAAAAGATTTAGTTTTGAACTATTTAACGACAAACTCACAAAAAAAAAACGTAATTAATGATTACTTTTGAATTTAGATAATATACTGTAGCTTTTCTAAGTTCTGACTCCATCATTAACTCATAAAATCTACTCTACTCCCAAATGTAATATAAGTAGGCCTACTTTTAAGTAAATATTCTTGTACGCCGATTATTTTCATAGACTATCCCACTCATACGCCGCGTGTTTGATACTGACCAATAACGTTTAGCAATTCCTCGGATATAGACCAATCACGGCCGTTTATCTTACGATATTCTTGTAGGAATCGCGAGGATGGCGTTTCTTTGGGATAAAACGTGCTCCTCGTTACTGGACACGCAAGTATCAGTGTGCAGTGAATAATACGTCACACGCTGCCATTTAAGTATCACGAAAACAGATTATTTTATACAACATAACTTGTTTGCAATTGAAATAATAGAAATGTGCATTGATTAAGAACACAGCTTCGATTCGGTGCAAGCTTGTTCGTGTGCTTTTATTCTGTTCTGCTGTTAGCTTACATGAATGAAGTTAACGATGTCTTATATCAAATACTATAGAGGACAATACCGGACACTTACTGCTTTGACAATGGAAAAATGAGGGACAGATTTTGCAGCACTCCTGGTGGCATAACCTGCAAACTTAGGGGCAAATTAAAATATTCGAAACACATATTAACTGCAATGTTTTAATGTTTCACCAAACACTAAGGACCAAAACACTGTTTAAGTAGTTATAAGAATAATAATGAGCAAACAAAACACAGAACTTCCAAAATAGTTATCAAAATATCAATGAAAACACAAATATTTCAACTTACCGGCTGCTAACAAAAACTTTCAATTTTTTTCAATGTTGCTTTTTTGTTTTAACTTTTAGGTCATTTATTTCCAAACCAGCATTTATTTCTGAACCATAGATAGATAGAAAAATCATATCCCTTATGCATAACATGCCGAGGTTGGCTATTTCGGCTTCTCTAATAGAAATTGGTTGATATCTTTGTATCTAGTTACTGCAACTGTATTCAGTAGTAGCAGGTTGGGCCGCTAGAAGGTGCTCAAGATATTGTCCCTCGATATATCGCAAAGTGTCCTGTATTGTCCTCTATAGTATTTGCTTATATGCACAATTGGTAGCCCTGGTTACAACATGGTAACTCGAATCGATTCATGGATGGTTAATTCATACTATGCCGTGATCTCGCAGCTTTTAGTTTAGTTTTTATAGAACAAAGCACGAAAGTAATTATTATTTTATAATCCGTTACATTCTTATTCATGGAATAAATCCAACTCGAGTTGACGAGTTACATCAGATAAATTCGTCAACTCTCGTGGGATATTTTTCATTTTTTCATCACCAGCGGGAGCCTGCAGATCCCGAAGAATGAAAACAGTAAAATCTGAACTCATGCGAAGACAAAGAAGTATATTATTATTATTTTATTATTAGTAGCCTACTGCTTATCTAATTATAATCTAAATTTTTCATTAAAGCATACTTATAACATCTTTCATTGTAAGTATTATTGTAGTTTAATCCTACTTAATTGAATTTAAAGTTTTATTTAGAGTTTCACATTAATTGGTTTTTCACTCACCTTCTGTCTCCCTTGATAGCATTACAGTAATTATATGTACTGTTTGCTCATTCCGGACGGATACGAATCTAAATTAAATTTGATTTCATTTATTGCAACTCGCATTTAAGTATAGCGATATTTTAGCAAAATAGTTGTGTATATTGCAAATTACTTGTAAACACAATTAATTCTCTTTGTAAATATATTACTTTCATTTAAAAATACAACACACTTCGCTCATCAAAGAGTGTTTTAGATACGTCAGAGCAGAGTGGTTAGTGTTTAACTTGTTATTTTCTATTTTACTATGACTTTTTTTTAGTGAAACTGACATAAATTTGTAAATGCTACCACTTTCATGAAATAGTTTCCAGACCACTTGACATGAATAATTTTATTGAAATTAACCAAGGTATTGATTGCCTGCTTGGTCTAGTAGGGGACCGGCCCTATCTCCTTAACATTACAGTTTTAATTTTTACTAAACGAAACAACGTTAAAAATGTGTCCCTGGGTGCGAGGATTATAATTAGGTACGAAATTAAATGTATATAAGAATACATCCTGTAATCCCCATACCTTAAAAAAGTAATTCATGATCATAACATATAACTGACGGCCATCTTGCGTGGATAAACAGGTTGACCAACACGACAAACCTCGCACATTTTCGAAACTCGCGAATTTGATATGCCCTACTAAATTAATATCACTTTTCATAACCTAATCTAACTTAACCTAACTGCCAGTAAAAAGAATCTACATGCCATTACTTTCCTTAATGCAAGAAGGACAGTTGGTATCCTGCTTTGCCGTTGGTATCCTGCTTCGCTCAGAATCATAATATGGCTGGCGTGTTTAATGCGAAATAAAAATGAACGGATTGAAGTGGGTAAAAATACAAGATCAAGTTCTAAAAACTACTAATTTCACCCCTTAATTATTTTAACAAAAGTAAGTATATGTAATCAAGTGTTCAGTTACAGAAAGGAAAATTGCAATGTTAAGGACATATTGCTCTCACCTTCTAGCAGTTATCGTTGCCGCGGGTTTGGGTTCGTTCTCTGGTATTTCCTAGGATTTTTCAGAGGTAGGCAGGTCTTGAACGGGGTGTACTTAGCCTCGTGTCAAAACTCAGGAGCTACTTGGTAAAGAAGTAGCGGCTCCTGTTAAGTAAGCCATCAATAACAACGTGGGAGTCGGCATGCTGCCCACCTGCCCCCATGTGTTTTTAATATTGTGAATATTCCACCAATGCCAAGTTAATGGAAAAAATATACAAATTATTCTAATGCTATCATATAAATTATTGTAATACTGCCATGGGATAAAAGCCTTGTAAATAAAATCAGGTAAGCTGATTTAACAAAGTGCCAGATGGAGTCAATAGGCCGTATTTCACATGCTTCTGATATACATGCTTCTGATATAGGCCTAATAATAAACATTTATTATTAGGCCTAAGAGAGTAGGCCTACCTATTTAAATACAATAATACGTTAGTAAGCAATTCATTAGCAGTAATGTAAAGTAAGTAAGTAAGTAAGTAAGTGTGATTATTAGCAGGGCCCGGATTCTGATGACCTTCAATTTGAAATAAAATTTGAAAGAAAATGACTTAATAATTATAAATAATGACCTAAAGACTGATATTTTATTGAAAAAAAAATCATTATTGTACATGCAGAGTTGTAGACTAATTTGTACATAGGCTAATTGAAAAAACGGTAAATGCAGAAAGGATATTGTAGGTCAAAAAACTCAGTTCTTTGTTCTTGATTCCAGCATTTGGAAAAAGAAGTAAGAAATTTGTTTTAAAGTAGATCCTACAAAAATATTGCATTATGGTAAACCTAGTAATTTATTTAAAATATTACCTGTATGAAAAAAACTTGTAAATCCTACTTTATTTAGGATTGCAGCATATGGAGATTATTGAAGGTATGAAAGTTGGTATACTCAATGCAAATGCATGAAAATGACTATATAAGGAAGCAAAGACACGAAAATGACAAAATAATTATGTAAAATTGAAATAAATGCCCTAAAAATATAAAATTGCATAAAATGACAAAAATTGACCTAATAAAAATGTATTTCTATAATCTAGAGGTCATGATTATGATTTATCTACAAGTTGGCAATGTCTATGCAGCATCAATAAAAATATGACATGTCATTAGAATCCGGGCCCTGGTAATTAGCTTTTTACAAATTCCAATGCAAACAGTCGCATGAGTCCGCATGGACCGTACATGCTTACGCAAAAACACACACAAAAAAAGAAAAAAATAATATAAAATACAAAATAACACAAACAAACTAAACCTATTCCTCACCCTCCAAACCCGCTCTCCAATTTTCCGCTTTTTCAAACCTGAGCTGTCTCGCCTTTATTAAAAACTTTCCAATGTTTTCGTCGAAATTTTTGTCCGTCAGTAACTCCAAACATTTTCGTTGCTCCCTATTTCATTCCATAAAAGATACCAGTAGATATTTTTCCTCCAATTTTCCAAACCTTCACAATTCGCCAAAATATGAAACCATGATTCTTCCTCCTTGATTTGATTTGATTTGATTACGGGGGGCTTTTTAAAGAGTTTGGCACCTCTTTGCACGTCAGCCTAAAAGGCTTATTGTGCTGCCCCTTTTTGGTTAGGAAGCTCATGTCTTCCTTCCAAAACTTCCCTGGCATGCCAGGTTTCTAGCCAGACAGGGTATCAAAAGTTAGCCTCCACTGACTTGTTCGCCCCACGAGTAGGGAAATTCATTGTTTCCCAAAATCTGTTCCTTGTACAAGTTGCAGTATTTTGGTTCCAATGTCTTTTCCATTTCTTAAGTCTTTCCTGGAGATGGAGAGAGCATGTCTCTTCCTTGCCAGGACAGGACAGTCAAACAGGATGTGTGAGGCTGTTTCTTCCTCCTGCTTGCATAATCTGCAAATTGGTTCATACTCATAGAGCCCCACTTTGCATAGATGTTTTCTGAAGTGACCATGCTCAGATATTAATGCAACAACCCTCCTTATTCCCCTTCTGTCTAATTTCAAGATAGAAGAGGAGAGAGCGTTGTTTGGACCCAGTACTAGCTCCCTAGCCTGTCTTTGTCCTGGATAGGTTTCCCACCTATATTGGTGTTTCTCCCTTATCCATGTTTTAACCGAGGTTCTCACAGTAGTTGTAGTGTTTCCCACCACAGGTTCAGGTCCAAAAAAGGGTATCTGAGCACCCCTTTTTGCCAGCAAATCTGCTTTCTCGTTTCCTTCAACTCCCTGATGCCCAGGCACCCACCTCAGTTCAAGACTGTTGCGGGATGAGAGGGCAGTGAGGGAGTTTAGGCATTCCCATACCAGTTTTGATTTTACCTGGTCAGAGGAGAGTGCTTTTAAGGCACTCTGACTATCTGTGAGGATGAGAATTCGCTTACCTTGGTAGCCTTTCTCAAGTCCTCTGAGTGCACACCTCAAGATAGCAATTGTTTCTGCTTGAAATACTGTGCAGTATTTCCCAAGGCTTATGCTAATATTTGTCCTTGGGGCTTGGCTAAATATGCCTGCTCCTGATTGATTCCCTATGCGGGATCCATCCGTGAACCATACAAGCTGGTCTCGTTTCCTATCAGGAGTAAATCCCCCTTCCCAGTCATCTCGAGAGCCAAGAGTGATCTTGAAAGAAGGAGGAGAGCAGTATTGAGTATTCATGATGTCAGACCTCATACTCAACTCTGTAGTATTCAGGAATTCCAATATGGAGGTATGAGCAGTTGTTGAACTGCTGTTCCTCCAATTCCCTGTTTGCTCTAAGCGATAGGCAGTGAGTCTGGCCTCCGCTTGAATATGTATGTCTATGGGTGGGAGGTTCAAAAGAGTCTCCAACGCGATGGTAGGAGTACTTCTAAAGGCCCCCGTAATGCATAGACATGCAAGTCTCTGCAGTTGGGTTAGTTTGCCAACTACAGTTGTTTGTAACGTTTTGCGCCACCATACGATGGCACCATAAGATATCTGGCACCTAACCATTGCAACATAAAGCCAATGGCTTATGCAAGGTTTTAAGCCCCAGGTTACTCCGATAGTGCGTCTGATGGTCACAAGTGACCATCTAGCCCTACGTATGATATTTCCAATATGATTGTTCCAAGTCAGTTTCTTATCCAGTGTAAGTCCTAGATATTTAACTGTCTCGGAGTATTCCAGTGTTGAATTACCTAGTTTAAGTACACCTAGGTCTTTCAAGTTTCTCCTATTTGAAAAGGGAACCACAACTGTTTTGCTGGGATTAATGGACAAACCTTCCTGCTTGCACCAGTTGTGTATTTTCCTCAGACCACGATTCAGCATGTCTGAGATTGTATTGAGAAATTTCCCAAAAACAACCAATGCTATGTCATCTGCATAGCCTTGTATATAATATCCTTCTTGGGTCAGCTCATTGAGAAGATCGTCCACCACGAGACTCCACAGGAGTGGTGAAAGCACACCCCCCTGCGGGCATCCCCTCGTAGCGACTATCCCCATAAATACCCCAAGAAGGCAGGCTATTATTTTCCTGCTCTTAAGCATGGAGTTCACCCATCTACAAAGAGTGTCATTGACTCCACGTTTCCGAGCAGCTGTTACCATAGACTTAAAGGAGGTGTTATCAAATGCTCCCTCTATGTCCAGGAAAGCCGCTAGAGCTGTTTCCTTCCATGCCATAGAGTCTTCCAACCTGCTAACTAGGCTGTGTAACGCCGTCATGCAGGATTTGGATGGCTGATAGGCATGTTGATTCCTGTGAAGAGGAGTATCTGAAAGTACTCTCTTACGAATATATCTTTCAACCAGTCTTTCTAAAGCCTTCAAAAGGAACGATGAAAGACTGATTGGTCTAAATGCCTTAGCCTCGGTGTAATTATTCCGCCCAGGCTTAGGAATAAATACTACTTTTGTTACTCTCCAGGCCTGAGGAATATAGCCATAAGCTATACTGGCCTTGAAGATATTACAAAGATGTACATACAGTGAGTCCGGCCCTTTCTGCAGTAGTGCAGGAAAGATGCCATCTCCACCTGGTGATTTAAATGGTTTAAATTTATTTATTGCCCATTTAACACCATGTAGTGTGACGACCTGGCGTGCTGATTCCCAGTCTCTTTGTGATGCTCTTGGTCTTGAGTTTTCACAATGGACTTCGGAATCGCCCGTATTGTCATCATTTTGGCTGCCGGGAAAGTGAACCTCAAAGAGAACTTTGAGTGTTTCTTCGGCCGAACATGTATATCCCCCTGTAGGCTTACATAATGTTCCTACAGGGTTAATTGGTCCGAGGGCCAATGATCTCTGTAGCCTGGCTGCCCCTGACAAGCTAGATATTTCTTGACAGTACGTTTGCCAGCTGGATCTTTTGGCCCTTCGTATACTTGTATTGTAGTCTGTGAGGGCTGTATGATACGTCCCCCAATCTCCAAGTCTTTTTGCCTTGTTAAAGAGATGTCTGACTCTCCATCTCCTATATTCAAGGTCCTTTGTCCACCATGTCACATTCTTATTTCTTTTCCCTGTGGGCATGGGGCAGTTTTGGTGATAACAATCAAGTATAGCCTCTTGTATAGAATATGCAGCCTTGTCTATATCACCAAATGATCTAATTTTCTCTATTTGCCCAATCCTTCCTGTGAGATCCTCTTTATAGGGCTCCCACCAGGTTCTCCTGGGATTTCTATAGAGATTAGTATTTATTCCTACATTAACATTAAAGAATATGTAGTTATGATCCGAAAGTGATGGTTCCTCTAAGACCTTCCATTCGGTTATTTGAGTATAAATGTACCCAGTACAAAAAGTGATGTCGATAACTTCCTGCCTTATGCGATTAGCAAAGGTAGGTTTGTTACCAACATTAAGTATGTATAAATTATTTGAAAGCAGAAAGTCTAAAAGGTACTCACCCCTTTTGTTTGTGTCCTTGCTGCCCCAAATTTCATGATGAGAGTTGGCGTCACACCCAAAGATGGTTTGTTCCCCTCTCTGGGTAGTATGTGCGACCAACTGCTCTAGTTCCCTTGTGGGTGGGTTGCTGCCATCGTAGGGGAGATAAACAGAGCTCAGTATAAGGCCTCTGCTCCCTCTTCCTTCTTGACTGTTAATTTTCACCGTAGTGATGTCGCTGGAACAAAATTCCAGAAGTGGTAAGCTTTGAATTCCGTTGCGTACTACAATACAGGTTCTAATATGATCATCCCTGCTACAATAGATCAGCTTACCTCGACATTCTCCCAGTCCTGCGATTCGTCCCCTGTAGATCCAAGGTTCCTGAATCAGGGCCAGGTCAATCCCTTCAGTATTGAAGGTTTTACAGAAGGCGGCCGAAGCTGCCTTATTATGCTGAAGGTTTATCTGAAGGACCTTTATTGGCATCCTTGGCTAGAATTGCAATCGTTATTCTACCAAGGCCCAAAAAGGCTATGTTGCCCAGATCTTTTATAGCCTTTGTGGCATCCTTGTCTACCAGGCAGACAAGAGTTTGTCCTGATGGGTCTGACCTGGAACTTATAACTTTCCAGTCTCCCCCACGTAGGGTTCTGTTCTGATCCTTCAGCATGCTGATTAAAAACTTGGGATCAGTCTTTGCAAACATCTTGGGTGTCTTGAAAAGCACCTTAGTAGTTTGTTAGATCTCTGCTCTGGACCCTATGGTAAGTTTGATGCCTTGCCATGGTTCCATTTGTGGGATCTTATTCATCACCCAGTCTTTGGTGGTGTCATTAGCGCAGGAGAGTATGAGGGCGCCTCTCTCTTCATAGGCTCCTGTGAACTGAGGGAAACTACCATCTTTAAGGGTTTCAAAGGCCCCTACTATCGTCGCTTGGAGTCTTTCAATTTGCTCCTCTGAGAACTTGGTGATAGGATAATCTTCAGGGATTATAGCTGCTTTAAAACTAGTAAGAGACTCCCTGTATGTTTCTTTGGACGAGGTGCTAGTGGAAGCTTTCCCTTCTTCCTGGCCCTCATGGTGTCTTGTCCTTTTTACAACTCCAGAAGGCGAAGGGGTTGATCCCTCGGACCGGTTGCGTTTAGCGCCTGTCCTTGGTATTTCCTCCCTTGTCTTCTGGAGATCAGTTGATTTCGGTTTACCTTTGCCCCATTTCTTGGGATCCCAGGCAATCCCTTGTTCTTTCAATTTCTCTTTGAGGGCTTTCTTTCTCTGAGCCCCTGAGGGTCTCTTTTGTTTGACTTGGAGCCTGTCCAGCCTTTCCGTGGCTTCTTCTAAGCCCGGAGGAGGCCTTTTAGGCTCTTTCTCCTCGGCCGAGGTTAAAGTTGCTTCCTCGGACGAGATTGTACCTGTGCCCACTTCCATATCAGAGGCTTGCTCCAGAAGAGCTTCCTCGTCAAGGAGAGGGGTTGCAAGTGCTGAGGGCTCACTGTCGTGGTCCTCAGAGATTGTTTTTGTGGTTTTCGAAACGCTTTCCATTTTGGTCCCACGAGAAGCTAGGGAACTAAGTAGTCCACCCAAGCAGAGCCCCGCTTGCCCGGGTAAGGCTTATACTCTGGAGGTCGCCTGGTTTCCAGAGGCCCCGTTTGTGACACATTAGCCCTGTGCCATTCACCCCCTCAGCACGGGTCGCACTACACCTTAGGGTTGGGCTTGGTTAGCCGCTTCTTCGTCTGGTATCTCCCCTGTGGCCACCCTGGCATGAGTAGCTCTTCGGTGTTTCCACCTCCAGTACAGCCCACAGGTTCTCAGATACACGCAAGCCCCCCCACCTACTTCAAGGTCTTGCGGCTACTAGGGGGGGTTCTTCCTCCTTACATAAGGGACAAACTCTCATTTAGGGTTGCCATATTTCCAAGAGTAAAAAAAAAGAGGACACATTTGTCGATACCTATCTACACAATAACTGAATGAGGTTATTTTATAGCCCTTATAATTCATAGAGCACAGGAAATATATGTTGGTAACAGCATTCAAATTTTCAATTATATTAATTATGTAACTGAACTGATTTAGTTTACAAGTAATTATAATATTCAAGTATTATTATGTTGACTCAAAAGACAAAAGAATAAAATGCTATGTTTCAATACATACAGTAGGCCTACTCTACATGCAACTGTAAGTACAAGTGGAAATACAGTTGCCTCAAGACTTTTAACTTTTAACGCACTTTGACCTTCGTTGGACCAAGCGTATTTCTCTGTAGTTCTTATCTTATTCAGCAAGGCATGGAATTCCTTACAAGTGGAATGCTTTTAATTATATTGAACTAGCAATATGCTCTGCTCGGCTCGTTAGGCTCGAGAACTGTTGGCTCATGTAAAAAAAGGTCATTGAATTTATAGTCCGATAATGGCATCCATTCAGAAAACCCGGACATTTTTCCGAAATTAAAAATTTACACCCGGACAGAAATTATAACCCTAAAAAAGAGAACATGTCCGGGAAAAACCGGGCATATGGCAACCCTATCTCATTCCGTTTTCAACTGTGATCTTAATTATTCGCCACTCACCGAGTCTAATCCAAGCGAGCCCCATTTTACTGACTTTGGATCCTTTTTCTATGTATTGCTCCTTCCCCCACTCCGATTTTAATTGCGATTGTACTTCAAGTGAAACCATAGTCTGACATTGTGCATTTGTCTGATGTCTATCAATATCCTTCAAACGGTTCACACACTTTTCCTATTTCCCTGCCCATCCATCCAAACGTATCCCATCCTAATTGTTTCTAATCCCTTTCTTAATTTGGAAGCCCAGGTATTTCCTCCTATCCTTAACTGTTCATGATAACATATTGCTCTAATTAGTAAATAAATACCCTTAACAAACTATAAATCACAATTACTACCACCGTATGGGTTTAACAAAATACTGACAAATATTTATCATTAACGTGTGTTTACTTACATGAAGGTATAATATATTCCCTATGAATTGCAGATATGCATTTACGCCGTGTGGATTCATTTTTGGAAAATTAGACACTTGGACCGTTAACGTTATTATTGCTATAGGCCTAGTACAGCCAGGAACACAACACTTATCAGGCATTTTCTCTATTTCTGTATAAAAGGACGATTTTCATTTATCATGTAATGGATTCTTGAATTCGGCCTGCTATGTATCACAGCTATGAATGATGTGTACATGACGTCTTAACTGACTTTGGAGGCCGTGGTTGGTTAGCAACGCGGCTTCGTTGTAGTATAGTGATGATTTGCCATTTAAATAGCATGTGACCTTTAATTAGTCGTTACTCCGGTACCGATCAACAGCTTTGGTCAAAAATCTACAGGCTTGTCAAAAATAATATAAAATGTAAAATAATATAAAAAATTTAAATGTCTTTAAAATGTTGAAATATAAGCATATCTCCATAAAAATGTCTGTTCTATGTTATGATATGGTTATGAACTTGTCCAGCCCATTTCATCCTCTGTGATTTAATTACCCTTACTATATCCGGTGACGTGTACAGGTTATGAAGCTCGTCGTTATCCAGTTTTCTCCAGTCCCCATTTTCATTTCTTTAGGCTCAAAAATTTTCCTAAGCTCGATTTTTTCGAATACTCTCAGGTTATGTTCTTCCCGATTTGATAGGTCATTTAAGTAAATCATAAAAGAGAATGAAAATTAAACAATATCGGTATAATATATGAGTGGCCCACTTTATTGCAATTTTTATGTAGATATATCTTTCTGGACCAATGTAATACAATATCTGCATTCTTTTTTTTTTAATCAGGCTTGTTCAAGAAAATATAGTATTTGACTTTTAAGCCTACTATTTTTTTAAATAATACCATTACTATAATTATTGTTATTATTATTATTATTAAAAATAAAACTCGGCGCTTTTTAGATGTGGACTTCGTGAAAACTACTTAGGGTGCAATGGACAGAGACTCAATCAACCCAGGAACCAGAAGAATAGGAAGGAAAATAATGAGATGGGAAGGTAGTAGGCCTATTAGACAAGCTATCTAACTATCTTGGACTCATAAGTTCGAGACCAAGGCATTTTGAGAAAAAAAAGTGTGCGTGGAACGCCACGCGACAGAAGTAAAACTTGTTTTAATTTTTATTTTTTCAATTTTTTATTATTGGATTTTTCAATTTTGCATTATTGGACTTTTTAATATTAGATTTTGGATTTTTTAATTTTGGATCTTTGAATTTTTAATTTTGGATCTTTGAATTTTTAATTTTGGATTTTTTAAATTTTTGATCTTAGAATTTTTTATTTTTGGATTTTTTAATTTTAAATTTTGTTATTTATTAAATTTTGTATTTTTGTATTTTTTAATTTTTAATTTTGTTCTTTTAAATTTTGCATTTTTAATTTTTTGAATGTTGAATTTTTTGATTTTTTAAATTTTGGAAATTGAATTTTATTTTTGGAATTTATTATTTTTAATTTGGATATTTTAAATTTTGGATCTTTTAAATTTTTATTTTTTGGATTTCTTAATTTTGAATTTTTCGATTTTTTAATATTGGATTTTGAATTTTTTAATTTTTTTAAATTTTGATTTTTTGATTGTTTAATTTTGGATCTTTGAATTTTTAATTTTGGATTTATAAATTTTTGATTCTTTGATTTTTTTATTTTTTTATTTTAGTTTTTTTAATTTTGGATTTTTAGATTTTTAGATTTTTCAAATTTGGTATTTTTGATTTTTTAATTTTTTAATTTTTATTTCACTATAGTAATTTCGTGACGGTATTTGAGCGTTTTAGTAATTTCGTGACGATTTTAGCGTTGCACAAGTTCCCGATTTACCCCTACCGCGAGAAAAGAAGTTTTACTTAAAAAAAAAAAAAAAGTTGGCTGGCAACTCACTGCTGAGAATACCCACACATGGATTGCAAATGACCGCTCACGACTTGTGGTACTACTATACCAGGCATTTCCAACTGACTGAGGAATGACGTCAGAGCTTGTTTCTCTTGCATAAAACCGGTACGGAGCAACATGCGAGAGCCGTGGACAGAGCAGTGGCGCGGTTGTGTGTTTAATCAGTGTATCATGGTATTTGCAGTGTACAGTCATGGCTTCAATGAGTAGTATTACTGAAAAGCCATGTACTCAACCTAAATTTATTTGTATTTGGGAGAGTTGTTTATGTTTACGGATACTGGAACAGTAGCAAAATGTTTAGTATGTTCCAAAGAAATGCAGTATGTGAAGAAATTCAATTTACAGAGACATTACTCGTGCCATCCTACTGAATTCAACAAATGGCCGCTAGAATGCTGTATAGGTATGTTTGGAACCACACATGTCTGCGAGCAGTTTTTTCTAATGAAAATTAACAAATCTCGCTATAGAAGCCAGATGTCCGATAAGAGCTTACAGTCTACACTTAGGTTATCTGTGACTCGATCTCTCTATCCAAATATTGAGGAACTTGTGAAGTCGAAACGTTTACAGAAGTCCCGAAAAACTAATGAAAAATAATTCACAGCAATGCGACTGTTCAACTTAATTTGTTGTTTCATTTCTTTTTACGTTCAATTTTGTTTGTTTGCTATTCGCAAAAGAAGTTGTAGTGTTTCCTTTTAGTTACATTTTGTACCATTTTACTGTTATTTTTAAGTTCAACATGCTATGCATTCAATGTGTTAACATATTATTATTATTATTATTATTATTATTATTATTATTATTATTATTATAGTAGCATGCATCACTACTACATTATGTTGTATTTCCTTATTATACGCCACTGCTCTGACAGGGTGAATCTGCTCCATCTGCTCCGTGTTGTCTACCTGCCTTACTACGGAGCAGCAGAGACGCTCGCTATGACGTCACTGAGCATTTAGTTGGAAACCCCTGTAGGCCTACTATACTAATCGTTCGGAACAACGTGGCACACGGTCTGCGCAAAACCAATGCAAGATTTACGTGGAACAGCCTTGTACGCATCATCAACTCGTGTGCCATGTCGCTTCGAATTATAACTTGATCCAAGATGTGTACGAAGCAAAAAGTAAACAACCTTGTGTGAAAGTACATAACATAGTTCACAAGAATTAATTTTGAAACTGTTTAGTCGATTAGGCCTACATGCAGCAAAGTCAATAGAACTTTCTTTTTCATACTAAGCACTAAGGGTTGAATCAAAATTCTGCTCAGTGATTTTTTTTGGCTTTGATTTTGGATTAATTTTGACCGGTGACTTGACACCTCCTGTAGATCTGTATTCTTTTAGGACTTTGAAAACCGTACTTGAAACTACTCTCCAAGATGGCGCCACTTTCACTCCAACGTCTTGCACAGTACTTCAGGGTTTTCTTTTAATGACTTGTATACATTTAAAATCTGTATCTTCTCACCGCTGGACAAACCTTTTTCGTCGCACGTTTCTTTATTGGTGACGTAAGTTCTGAAGGCCCTCGCTCGCAGTTTTCTTCAATAATAGAAATTATTAGAGGTTATACCTATTACTTTTACTTACAATATGTAGTGTACTTCTTCACACATTATGTAAATGCAAAATACAACGAAATAATTATGTTATAAAACACGTCTTCTATTTAGTAACTTATGTCATTTGTTGTCCACCGCTGTGGCTCAGGGGATGCGTTCAATCCTCTCACGCAGCGGGCCCGGGTTCGATTCCTGGTCGGGACAAGTTACCTAGGTGGGGTTTTTTCTGGGGTTTTTCCTCACCTTTGAGACAAATGTCGGGTAACTTTAGGCCCTTGTGGTCCCCAGATATCATCTGGCCGTCATTATCATCTTCATCCCATCCTCGCCTTGTTTGGAATGAGTGTGAGTGTGAATGTTGTGTCTCGTCCTATGTGTTCGTGTTGTCTCGGAGGTGGCCCCGGCATTGGGCTGATCACTCATCCGGGGAGGCCCTCCATGTCCTTGTCTGGTCAAAAAAGTATGTATGTGATCCACAGATAATCCCTCTCCCGACAGGTCGCGGCCCTGTAAGGCCCGGGCGGCTTGGGTCGCTTAAATCCTAAAAAAAGGGAGAGGTGAAACTACGATAAAGAAAGAAAGAGATGTCATTTGTTTTTCTTCAGAATTAAATTTGCAAAGGCAACGATAAAAACAAATGTTATTTGCTAGATATATGTTGTAAAACATGTAAGCTTATGATATTAATACGAAAGCAAGTAACTCACTTAATAGAACTTATGTTTTCACAATTACATAAGATGTAAATAATTATTGTACAATGTGTGCGGAATGGAAGTAAACAATTGACTGAGCTTGTTGCACTATCGTGAAGTTCGAGCTGTTGAGATTAACCAATGAAACGACAGGACACAGTTAGGCAAGGAAAGTCTGTTGTTTACTTTTGGTCTGTATTCATCTTGGTTCACTTATAGTAATATTATTTACCTCAGTTTTAATTAGGGATTTGATGGAATCAATCTAAACCCGCGTGATACTTATACCAAAAGTTGTCTGTTTCAAAACGCTTGTCTGAGATATTTCAACAAAAATGTCTTATATAAACGTACTAGCAGGTGCCCGCGCTTCGCCCACGATAATTAATTGAAAAATTAAAAATTAAGAGTATAATAATCATTAAAGCATTATATTTATTAACGCTTGCACGCAAATCATTCATAAACTTAAAAATTAATAATGAGTGAAACAGCTAAAATTCCGGCTTTAGAGTACATTCCACGGTTAGAAAGCGCCGCCTGGGAAAACGATCTCAGATTCGATTATGCAGTTCCAACACATAATACGTATTGTTTCTCAACTGTTTGTTGACAGATGAATATGATGTTAATTTTATTTGATAAATTCAGTGTAATTTTCAGAAATTATGTAATTTTTCAAGGGAAGGAGTGGTTTGTTTGGATTTTTAGTGTCCGCGATCCTTCCAGGGTTAAACTATCAATATATATTATAGCTGGTGCCCGCGGCTTCACCCGCCATTATGAATTGACTTCAGCATTTTTAAGAAATTTACACTGGCAGTTTATTTAAAATGTTTGTGGTTCAGAGCTATGAAAATTGTAAGTAAAAATAAAATTAGAATATTTGTTCGTTGTGTTCATTTCACTTAGGCCTTATGTAATAAAGAAACGGCTTTCCTAATTTTGTACTCTTCGTAAACGTTTAGACTGCGAGAGACGAACGTCGCCGAGTATACCCGATGTCTCACGAAGCAAGCACGCTGTTTAGGGCCGTTGAATTGTGTAAGAGTAGATTCTCTTTTCCATTCTCAGGAACAATATTCGCAATAAAAGTTTCAGAGCATCGCATTCAGACTTTCACAGATGATATTCTAACAGTAAAAACTTGAGCTCAGAGTGACTGAAGGGTGGAAAAGTGTGGTAAAGACAAGGATGAGTTTATAGCAGTCGTAAACCTCAGACAATGATGCAAGCTTCATGTGGTACCGCACTTACTCAATTCCCTTGATTATTCCTACTTGCTGGAATTTAATTTAATACGGTTTTCTTATTGATGCAATATAAATTGTGACTTTTCTTAGTAATGCTTTCTTTCTTCCTTTCTTTATCTTAGTTTTACCTCTCCCTTTTAGGATTTATATAATAATAATAATAATAATAATAATAATAATAATAATCGTCTATTTGAGCATAAAGCCATAAGACTTGTCACTATATCTAAGATTAAATATAAATTATACAATGCCCACATTTACTTCATTAATACTGTAGGGACACAAGTGAATTAAAATCTTTCTGATACGTCTTTTAAAAACTTTCAGGTCATTAATGACTCTAATGCTAACAGGCAGATCATTGTACATCTTCAGACCATAATGGATTTGTTGAAACTTTTAAAATTATGTTGAGGAATGATAAACTTATTTCTATTTCGAGTATTGTAAGAATGAAAATCGCTATTTCAACTAAATTCATTTCTATGAATGTGCACAAATTTTAATAGTTTGTAGACGTACAGGGCCTAACAGGTCGGGAGAGGGATTATCTTTGGATCACATACAAACTTTTTTGACTAGACAAGGACATGGAGGGCCTCCCCAGATGAGTGAATAGCACAATGCCGGGGCCACCTCCGAGACAACACGAACACATAGGACGAGACACACCATTCACACACACACTCACACACTCACTCAGAACAAGGCGAGGATGGGGATGAAGATGATAATGACGGCCAGATGATATCCGTGGACCACAAGGGCCTAAAGTATCCTGACATTTGTCTCATAGGTGAGGGAAAACCCCGGAAAAAACCTCACCTAGGTAACTTGTCCCGACCAGGAATCGAACCCGGGCCCGCTGCGTGAGAAATTGAACGCATCCCCTGAGCCTCAGCGGTGGAATTGATTATTCCTACTTGCGGAATTTAATTTAATACGGTTTTTTTATTGATGCAATATAAATTGTGACTTTTCTTAATAATGCTTTTTTTCTTTCTTTATCTTAGTTTTACCTCTTCATTTTAGGATTTAAGCGACCCAAGCCGCCCGAGCCTTACAGGGCCAAGACCTGTCGCGAGAGGGATTATCTTTGGATCACATACAAACTTTTTTGACTAGACAAGGACATGGAGGGCCTCCCCGGATGAGTGATCAGCATAATGCCGGAGCCACCTCCGAGACAACACGAACATATAGGCCGAGATACACCATTCACACACACACTCACTCCGAACAAGGCGAGGATGGGATGAAGATGATAATGACGGCCAGATGATATCTGGGGACCACAAGGGCTTAAAGTTACCCGACATTTGTCTCGCAGGTGGAGAAAAACCCCAGGAAAAAAAACCACCTACGTAACTTGTCCCGACCAGGAATCGGACCCGGGCCCACTGCATGAGAGGAGCATTCTCTACGCCACAGCGGTGGACGACTTTTCTTAATAATACTTAAAATCATATTCTCTGCTAGCTCAGTGGCACTATTAGGATTTCATTGTGGGGGTGCTAAAAATTATAAAATACATGCTAATAAACATTTAAAATCCTCGATTATTATAAACTGGATGGAATTAGTTCTTCAATTTTCTTTGTAACTCATTCTTATTCAATGAAGTTATCATATTTTAAACATTATTAATATTATTATTATCATGTGCCAGAATGGTACTTTATGAGATTGTGTGGGGAACGTAAAGTGTCTGTCTATGTGTCCGTGTGTCTATACGCGAGATAACTCAAATTTGCATTTTCAGATTTTCATGAAACTTGGTATACACATTTATAACGTCCATGGGACGAAGCCTATTGATGTTGAACCAAAGTGGTTGACTGGCACCGGAGTAATGCCCAATTTAGTGCCTATTTTTATGGTAATATAATTATTAGAAAGAATTTATGAAATGCATAGCAGTTCTCATAACATATTGTTTTACAATGTTCATATACGGCTTTGGAAGTTGCAATATCAAACTATCAACTTATCAAACTAGACCTTTGTTCTTCCGTAAGCCTAGCTTAATGAATCGACCTGGAACTTAACTCGGAAATCGATTACAAAAGTAACCTATATTCTGCATATCATAATTGCAATTATCACTGATTAAATAAAACATTCTGGCACTTTGTTACATCAGTTTACCTGGTTTTATTATTGTCATCATCAAAACAATTTTCCATCTGATCAAATGTTTATAAAAAGTTTGATATGCTTATTACTATTACGTATATAACGTATCACATTACAAAGCATTTCATTCTTTTTTTTTAATTTAGTTTTATCATAGGTAATCCCACGAGAGTTGACGAGTTGGATTTATTAAGACTATTCCATGAATAGGCCTAAAAATGTAGCGGATTATACAAATAATAATTACATTCGTGCTTTGTTGTACAAAAAAAAATCTGATGTGAAAGTCACATAACGTCCTCTGCCCAAATAAAAGTTTGCAGGATTTACGCTAATTATGCAATAAATATCTTATATCCCCTTCTTTGAATCTTGCGACTAAAAACGCAGGCTATGGGGGAAAAAACAAGTGACTGCAAACGTTTATTGAACTTTCCGCTGGTAAGAATAATTTCCTAACTTTATCAAATATCCCCCTCAGATATTTCTTTACTGTAAGCAGGGCCAACAGTACATTTTTCTCACTTCACGTGCTTATATAGAATAAAATGCCTTAAACGCCCGCGTATTGAGTTGTTCACCAGGCAAGTTGGTAGGTTACAACCACCCTTCAGAGAATGTTCTTGAAATGGTATAAGCATTCCATGTACAAAATTTAAAGGAAATTGTTAGAGGTTTTTGAGAAAATAGCAAAAAACAAAATATTCTTCATGTAAAGTCCCCTTAAATATAAGAGAAGGTTGTCGCCAATCTTCACAGCCTCAGAAGGTACCTAACCCAAATACAAAATTTTGTTTTCGTACGATTTACAAGAAGCCGTATTGCAAAAAGCACGTATTCACAATGCGTTGCATATAACTACCCTTCAGAGAATTTGTTCGAAAAAATATTTCAAATAAAAGTTTTAGCTCTTGGTACAAGCAATCCATGCACAAAATTTAAAGAAAATCGTTAGAGCTGTTTACGAGAAAATCGCGAAAAACGAAAATTTCTTCATGTAAAGTCCCCTTAAAAACAAGGGAAATTTGTCGCCAATCCTCGAATCGCATCTTCAGAAGGTACCTGACCCAGATACGAAATTTTGTTTTCATACGATTCTCCGTTTCGGAGCTAGCCTGTTCACAAACTTCCACACAAACACACACACACAAGACACACAGACATGTTTCAAAAAATAGTATTTTTGGATTCAGGGGGCCTTGAAACGTGTAGGCCTATATATGCTAAAAACTCAACTTCCAATTTTGGGGTCGAAACAATACTTCCTCTACCTATAGTACCTATGGTACGGGCAGAGGATGTAATAAAACTAAAAGTTACGAGATAACGGCATACTATGAATCAACCATCCATGAATCGATTCTTGTGACCATGTTGTGACAGTGCTGCCAATAGTGCTTATAAGACATAGTTAACTTCATTCAGGTAAGCTAACAGCAGAACAGAATAAAAACACACGAACTGGCTTGCACCGAATCGAAATTGTGTTTTTAATCAATGTACATTTCTATTATTTCAATTTCCAAACAAGTTATGTTGTAGCCTATAAAATAATCTGTTTTCGTGCCGCTTAGTGGCAGCAATTACTGCACACTGATACTTACATGCCCAGTAACGAGCACACCATTTTACCCCGATAAAACGGTATCCTCGCGATTTCTACAAGAATATTGTAAGATAAACGGCCGTGATTGGTCTATATCCAAGGAATTGATAAACGTTCTTGGCCAATATCAAACACGCGGTATATGAGTTGAATAGTCGTAATAATAAGGCCTGAATACAACTGAATATACTTGCCTATAGTGTTGGGTTCCGTGTGATTTTAATAGACCATGGGCCACTAATATGAACCCCCCCCCCGTGGGAATTTCCGACACATTTATTTTTCTGTAGGTATTGCCATCTAGTTTAAGTTTTTAGTTGTTTACCCCTTGTCAATTACAGCATTTACAACTGAAACCTTGATCTGGATGGCAATACCAACAGAAAAGCAGTTAGAAATTCCCTTTGAATATTAGAAGCAAAGAACAGAGATTACAAAATAAAACATTGTCATTTTCTTCGTATTTCCGTAGTTTTCCGGGGTTTCCGGGTAAATACTGTAACTGATAAGGGGCAAACAACTAAAAACTGAAACTAGATGGCAATACCAACAAAAAAATATGAGTCGGAAATTCCCATGGGGGGAGGGGGGTATACAGTAGCCTACGCTCTATAATGCGATCGTGTAAAGCGCTGTTGCAAGCGGGATTTTAAAAAAGCGGTATTAAGACATCTCAATGACAGAGTGACGGAGAATTTAACCTTTTCTCTGCTACTGACGTATAAATTCCGTACTTCATTCAATCATAGGAGGAAGGTTCCATCTGGCGCTGTGAATTAAACTCCGGCTTAGCTCAGTTGGTAGAGCATTGGCGCGAATAGCCGAAGGCCCTGGGTTTAAGTCCCAGGGTCGGAGGAATTTTTCTCCTATAATATTCTCATGTAATGTCCAACAAGAGACAATAATCTGTGGTTCATGAATACTTAAATATATCCATCCTTACTTCAAAGCTGCATAAAACCAAAAATGTAATAGTTATCGAGTAAATCTATATACAGTATTTTGAGAACTTTTATCCTTGTGTTACGATTGTAATCCATAGAAACTAGTTATTCTACTGCAATTCTCTCCATCGATTTCTAACTTAGATCCCACTGATGAGTTCACGTGAAGATTGCTTATATGAGTATTGTTGTATAAATTCAGCAATGGAAAGGTTAACTGTGTGGATACGTATGCAGCATACTAAGCAACATACTAAATTGTTTCGACTTCTGTAATGACTTGAAATTATTGCTATTAACATAATCTTTTATCATAATGTGCCATTATGAATCATGCATCGAACTTTGTGCACACGATTCGCATTCGATTCGGAGAACGTAAAGCGACGATGCAAACTAATGCATTTGAAATCGATATGGTATTTATGTTAAGTACGGCGAAAACTAATTATTTCAAATATTGAAGGCCTACATGAAAGGGTCGCGATCCTGTGACGTCTGGGCGGCATGGGCCGCATCAGTGTCCGTACAACGGAAGAGTTTAAACTAGGAAAAGAAAGAAAGAAAATAAGGTTAACTAATGTAACAAAGTGCCAGAATCCTTTTGTATAATCAGTGGTGATTGCAATTATGATAAGCAGAAAATAAGTTATTCATTTAATCGATCTCCGAGTTAAGCTCCAGATCGATTCGTTAAGCAGGGCTTACGGAAGGACAAAGATCCAGTTTGATAAGCATATGTCAAGGAATATGTGGGCAGTGTTATTTGTCAAAGATAACTATATCACAACTTCAAACCCGTGTATGAACACTGTAAAACAATATGTTGTCTTGAGAACTGGTTTGCATTTTGATAAATTCTGTCTAGTATATTACCATCAAAAAGGCACTAAATTGGGCATTACTCCGGTACCGGTCAATCGATTTGGTCCAAAATCAATAGGCTTCGTCCAATGGACGTTATAAATGCGAATATCAAGTTTCATGAATATTCGATGAAGTGTATTTGCGTTATTGTCTTATAGACAACGGACAGACATTTTCCCGTCACCCACTAAATCTCAGAAAGGATGCTACCATTCTGGCACTTACTAGGGAGAATCAAATGAAAACCGTAATTAATTCTTCTCCACTATTTTACTGCAGGATGTACATTATTTTCCGACATAGTCCTCTCCCAGTTCAATGTATTCACGCCATCGGATAGGAAATGCTTCGATACCACGTGAAAAATTAGCCACTCGTGCACCGCCAATTGGACGTCTTATCAGATTTGAGCTTATGCTCTCCAAGGTGCTTCTTTAATGGACCAAAGATGTGGAAGTCTGATGGTGACAAAGCGAAGGGGATTGCTGAGTGCAGGTGTTTTGCTTCAACATGATAACGCCCGTCCTCATGCTACTCGTGCAACCATGAAAACCATCGACGACATATGCTTCAGATGCCTCCCACATCCGACATACTCGCCAGATTTGGCACCATCAGATTTCCAGATCTTTGGTCCATTAAAGAAGCAACTTGTAGGGCAGAAGTTCAAGTCTGATGAAGACTTGGTCTGGAGCTTAACTCGGAAATCGATTACAAAAATAACCTATTTTCTGCATATCATAATTGCAATTATCACTGATTAAATAAAAAATTGTGGCACTTTGTTACATCAGTTTACCTGGTTTTATTATTGTCATCATCAAAACAATTTTCCATCTCATCAATTGTTTATAAAAAGTTTGATAGGCTTATTACTATTACGTAGGCTATATAACGTATCACATTACAAAACATTTCATTCTTTTCTTTTTTTAATTTAGTTTTATCATAGGTAATCCCACGAGATTTGACGAGTTGGATTTATTAAGACTATTCCATGAATAGGCCTAAAAATGTAGCGGATTATAGAAATAATAATTACATTCGTGGTTTGTTGTACGAAAAATAAAACTAACAGTTACGAGATCACGGCATACTATGAATCAACCATCCATGAATCTATTCTAGTGACCATGTTGTGACAGTGCTGCCAATAGTGCTTATAAGACATAGTTAACCTAAATCAGGTATAAGTCGCGCAAGCAATTTTTGGGGTATGGAATTTATTAACGGAAGCTTTGAAGCGAGTGACTTACCAATAACACTTCCTCCTTCTCCTGACATAGACAGCTCATCGCTCCACAGAGTTGCCTTGTCTTCCAGTTCAGGAGACACAAAATGCTGTACACACACAGACATGCTCCACTATGATTGTTAGTTTTATTTTTTATTCACATTTCACGTTTTCCAGTCTTCTAATGAAAAACAACGCCGTTATCTTTACTATTTTTCTTCTTACACCACATATTTCATGGTCACAAAACACACAGAAAACGTGGATTAAAATTTCAACTGATAACACGACGCACGTCTTGCTGTGGTATGATTCCTGAAGGAACTGTACTTGGCCACTTAGTGCAGCGTGTCATATGTTCTGTTTGGTTCTTCACCGTCGGATCACCAGTTAAAAGGCTCGCACGCTGGGTGTGTTGTTCAATGACATACCCCAAGATTGCCTGCGCTACTTATAAGTTAACAGCGGCACACGAACTGGCTTGCTGTTGTGTTTAAATCAATGTACATTTCTATTATTTCAATTTCCAAACAAGTTATCTCTATATATAAAAGCCAAAACCCACTGACTCACTCACTGACTGATCACAGTTTCTCAAAAACCATACAGCCTAGGAACGTGAAACTTGGTACACATATTGATCATAGGCTCTAGAGGCGCACTAAGAAAGGATTTCGAAATCTTTGGCCTCTAAGGGCCTATAAGGGCCAAAATAGGGTGGTAAAGTTATGAAATTCACCAAAAGGAATTCATACTGCATGTATACAATCCCCATGACAACATTTTTTTTTTTTAATTACACAGGTGGCTTGGCATGACACTGTGATTTCATGTAGACCTGATAGATATAAAATTATGAGAAAGGATATCAATAGAATTCCTAAAGATTATTATCAACTATTTTTTGACACGAAGTAAATTTAGAAGGTCCTGGGTTCTATTCTTAAGAGTTGAACTCTTTTCTTATAGCTAGGCTAGGACTGTAAAGTGTTCCCTATTACAGGCCACGGAGGCCCAGAGGGTTCCAAGAAGTTGATGCTCCTGGATTTTTAGACAATCGGGAGGTGAAGGTGGTAAGGTTGTCAGTCTTACGCACCGGCCGCCTTTACCCCCAGGTAGTTCATACAGTATCAATAGATATAATTTCCTGATTAATTTCTATTTACCATTATTATCTCTCTATCTTTACCTGAGTTTTTACCCCTCCCTTTTGGGGTCATTTAAGCGACCGACGTTGCCCGGGCCATACAAGGCCGCGACCTGTCGGGAGAGGGATTATCTATGGATCACATACATACTTTCTTGACCAGACAAGCACCTGGAGGGCCTCCCGGATAAGTGATCAGCCAAATGCCGGGGCCACCTCCGAGACAACACAAACATATAGGACGAGATACATCATTTACAAACTCACTCTGAAGAAGGCGAGGATGGGATGAGGATGATAATGGGTGCCAGATGATATCCGGAGACCACTAGGGCCTAAAGTTACCAGACATTTGTCTCACAGGTGAGGAAAAATCCCGGAAAAAACTCTACCTAGGTAACTTGTCCCGACCAGTATTCAAATCGGAGCCCGCTGCGTGAGATGAGCGAACGCATCCCTTACGGCCAGCTATTTACTACATGTTTGCCAAAATTGAAACAGAACGATTAAATTTTTTAAGACATAATCAGAGTAAACTACGGGTGGAGTATGTGGAATATAAATACGTCCACCGTGATGGCTGGACGGCTGATGATTTATATAAGTAGGCTACATCTAATCGACTTTAAAGTGTGTACACTTAACCTATATTTACATAAATCAAACAATGCGAAGCATTGATGGGTCAGCTAGTGTTGTATAAAATAATCTGTTTTCCTGCCGCGATTTCTACAAGAATATTGTAAGATAAACGGCCGTGATTGGTCTATATCCAAGGAATTGCTAAACGTTATTGGCCAATACCAAACACGCGGCATATGAGTGGGATAGTCGTATTAATAAGGCTTGAATACAACTGAATATACTTGCCTGTAGTGTTGGGTTCCGTGTGATTTTAATGCGATTGTGTAAAGCGCTGTTGCAAGCGGGATTTAAAAAAAATCCCTTTAGGCAAGCCTACAGGCTGAGGTAGATTTCTAAGTGCTTTTGGTTTAATTTACTGTCGCTGCGTAGCACTCTTCTTCTTTAGCCTTGGCATGACAAACCCGCAATAATAACTGCAAAATATCTCGCCTTATAGCCTATGAGAGTCATCGAGAAATCTGGTTATTGATTTGTGGAGTAGGTCTACTCATCAAGAGCTTTTCAACGTCCCAGTGTCGGAGGAATTTTTCTCCTAAAATATTCTCATGTAATGTCCAACAGAGACAATAATCTTTGGTTCATGAATACTTAAATATATCCATCCTTACTTCAAAGCTGTATAAAACAAAAAATGTAATAGTTATCGAGTGAAGCTTTATACAGTATTTTGAGAACTTTTATCCTTGTGTTATGATTGTAATCTATAGAAACTAGTTATTCTACTGTAATTCTCTCCATCGATTTCTAACTTAGATCCCACTGATGAGTTCACGTGAAGATTGCTTATACGAGTATTGTTGTATAAATTCAGCATTGGAAAGGCTAACGTAATGGATCCTTATGCAACATACTAAGCAACATACTAAATCGTTTCGACTTCTGTAATGACTTGAAATTATTGCTATTAACATAATATTTTATAATGCAGTGAACTTTGTGCACACGATTCACATTCGATTCGGAGAACGTAAAGCGACGATGCAAACTAATGCATTTGAAATCGATATGGTATTCATGTTAAGTACGGCGAAAACTAATTATGAATCCAGTTAACAATTTCAAATATTGAAGGCCTACATGAAAGGGTCGCGATCCTGTGAAGTCCGGGCGGCATGGGCCGCATCAGTGTCCGTACAACGGAAGAGTTTAAACTAGGAAAAGAAAGAAAGAAAATAAGGTTAACTAATGTAACAAAGTGCCAGAATCCTTTTGTATAATCAGTGATGATTGCAATTATGATAAGCAGAAAATAAGTTATTCATTTAATCGAGTTAAGCTCCAGATCGATTCATTAAGCAGGGCTTACGGAAGGACAAAGATCCAGTTTGTTAAGCATATGTGAAGGAATATGTGGGCAGTGTTATTTGTCAAAGATAACTATATCATAACTTCAAACTCGTGTATGAACACTGTAAAACAATATGTTGTCTTGAGAACTGGTTTGCATTTTGATAAATTCTGTCTAGTATATTACCATCAAAAAGGCACTAAATTGGGCATTACTCCGGTACCGGTCAATCGATTTGGTCCAAAATCAATAGGCTTCGTCCAATGGACGTTATAAATGCGAATATCAAGTTTCATGAATATTCGATGAAGTGTATTTGCGTTATTGTCTTATAGACAACGGACAGACATTTTCCCGTCACCCACTAAATCTCAGAAAGGATGCTACCATTCTGGCACTTACTAGGGAGAATCAAATGAAAACCGTAATTAATTCTTCTCCACTATTTTACTGCAGGATGTACATTATTTTCCGACATAGTCCTCTCCCAGTTCAATGTATTCACGCCATCGGATAGGAAATGCTTCGATACCACGTGAAAAATTAGCCACTCGTGCACCGCCAATTGGACGTCTTATCAGATTTGAGCTTATGCTCTCCAAGGTGCTTCTTTAATGGACCAAAGATGTGGAAGTCTGATGGTGACAAAGCGAAGGGGATTGCTGAGTGCAGGTGTTTTGCTTCAACATGATAACGCCCGTCCTCATGCTACTCGTGCAACCATGAAAACCATCGACGACATATGCTTCAGATGCCTCCCACATCCGACATACTCGCCAGATTTGGCACCATCAGATTTCCAGATCTTTGGTCCATTAAAGAAGCAACTTGTAGGGCAGAAGTTCAAGTCTGATGAAGACTTGGTCTGGAGCTTAACTCGGAAATCGATTACAAAAATAACCTATTTTCTGCATATCATAAATGCAATTATCACTGATTAAATAAAAAATTCTGGCACTTTGTTACATCAGTTTACCTGGTTTTATTATTGTCATCATCAAAACAATTTTCCATCTCATCAATTGTTTATAAAAAGTTTGATAGGCTTATTACTATTACGTAGGCTATATAACGTATCACATTACAAAACATTTCATTCTTTTCTTTTTTTAATTTAGTTTTATCATAGGTAATCCCACGAGATTTGACGAGTTGGATTTATTAAGGCTATTCCACGAATAGGCCTAAAAACGTAGCGGATTATACAAATAATAATTACATTCGTGGTTGGTTGTACGAAAAATAAAACTAACAGTTACGAGATCACGGCATACTATGAATCAACCATCCATGAATCTATTCTAGTGACCATGTTGTGACAGTGCTGCCAATAGTGCTTATAAGACATAATTAACCTAAATCAGGTATAAGTCGCGCAAGCAATTTTTGGGGTATGGAATTTATTAACGGAAGCTTTGAAGCGAGTGACTTACCAATAACACTTCCTCCTTCTCCTGACATAGACAGCTCATCGCTCCACAGAGTTGCCTTGTCTTCCAGTTCAGGAGACACAAAATGCTGTACACACACAGACATGCTCCACTATGATTGTTAGTTTTATTTTTTATTCACATTTCACGTTTTCCAGTCTTCTAATGAAAAACAACGCCGTTATCTTTACTATTTTTCTTCTTACACCACATATTTCATGGTCACAAAACACACAGAAAACGTGGATTAAAATTTCAACTGATAACACGACGCACGTCTTGCTGTGGTATGATTCCTGAAGGAACTGTACTTGGCCACTTAGTGCAGCGTGTCATATGTTCTGTTTGGTGCTTCACCGTCGGATCACCAGTTAAAAGGCTCGCACGCTGGGTGTGTTGTTCAATGACATACCCCAAGATTGCCTGCGCTACTTATAAGTTAACAGCGGCACACGAACTGGCTTGCTGTTGTGTTTAAATCAATGTACATTTCTATTATTTCAATTTCCAAACAAGTTATGTTGTATAAAATAATATGTTTTTCTGCCGCGATTTCTACAAGAATATTGTAAGATAAACGGCCGTGATTGGTCTATATCCAAGGAATTGCTAAACGTTATTGGCCAATATCAAACACGCGGCATATGAGTGGGATAGTCGTAATAATAAGGCCTGAATACAACTGAATATACTTGCCTGTAGTGTTGGGTTCCGTGTGATTTTAATGCGATTGTGTAAAGCGCTGTTGCAAGCGGGATTTTAAAAAAATCTCTTTAGGCAAGCCTATAGGCTGAGGTAGATTTCTAAGTGCTTTTGGTTTAATTTACTGTCGCTGCGTAGCACTCTTCTTCTTTAGCCTTGGCATGACAAACCCGCAATAATAACTGCAAAATATCTCGCCTTATAGCCTATGAGAGTCATCGAGAAATCTGGTTATTGATTTGTGGAGTAGGTCTACTCATCAAGAGCTTTTCAACGTCCCAGTGTCGGAGGAATTTTTCTCCTAAAATATTCTCATGTAATGTCCAACAGAGACAATAATCTTTGCTTCATGAATACTTAAATATATCCATCCTTACTTCAAAGCTGCATAAAACAAAACATGGAAGCCCGAGAGACCATTATATATAAAACATGTAATAGTTATCGAGTAAAGCTTTATACAGTATTTTGAGAACTTTTATCCTTGTGTTACGATTGTAATCCATAGAAACCAGTTATTCTACTGCAATTCTCTCCATCGATTTCTAACTTAGATCCCACTGGTGAGTTCACGTGAAGATTGCTTATACGAGTATTGTTGTATAAATTCAGCATTGGAAAGGTTAACGTAATGAATTCTTATAATAATTAAGGAATCGCGCACAATGTGCATTATCTTAACCTAAGACTTAACCTACCCAGTCCTGAACCCGGGAAAGGGATTTTTCACTACTGAAAAATCCCCGACCCGGCCGGGAATCGAACCCGGGCCGCCGGAGTGGAAGGCAGGTAATGAATTCTTATGCAGCATGCTAAGCAACATACTAAATTGTTTCGACTTCTGTAATGACTTGAAATTATTGCTATTAACATAATATTTTATCATAATGTGCCATTATGAATCATGCAGCGAACTTTGTGCACACGATTCGCATTCGATTCGGAGAACGTAAAGCGACGATGCAAACTAATGCATTTGAAATCGATATGGTATTCATGTTAAGTACGGCGAAAACTAATTATTAATCCAGTTAACAATTTGAAATATTGAAGGCCTACATGAAAGGGTCGCGATCCTGTGAAGTCCGGGCGGCATGGGCCGCATCAGTGTCCGTACAACGGAAGAGTTTAAACTAGGAAAAGAAAGAAAGAAAATAAGGTTAACTAATGTAACAAAGCGCCAGAATGCTTTTGTATAATCAGTGATGATTGCAATTATGATAAGCAGAAAATAAGTTATTCATTTAATCGATCTCCGAGTTAAGCTCCAGATCGATTCATTAAGCAGGGCTTACGGAAGGACAAAGATCCAGTTTGATAAGCATATGTCAAGGAATATGTGGGCAGTGTTATTTGTCAAAGATAACTATATCACAACTTCAAACCCGTGTATGAACACTGTAAAACAATATGTTGTCTTGAGAACTGGTTTGCATTTTGATAAATTCTGTCTAGTATATTACCATCAAAAAGGCATTAAATCAGGGCCGCCACATGGGGGGTGCTGCCGGACCCAAGGGACCCGGACCCGGGCCCGGGCCTCTTGGGGCCCGCTGGATCCCGGTGATGTGATATAATTTTATGGAAAACTGGAAAAGTTTGATAAAATGTTCTGTTACACTAGCAACGCGAAGGAAGCTCCACGGAGAAGGGAAAAGACAACTATCTGAATGAGGATGGTCAGCGTTCGGTGAGGGGCCCGCGACCAATAGCCTACATGGTCCTGGGCCCGGCCCCGAGATGTGGCGGCCCTGCATTAAATTGGGCATTATTCCGGTACCGGTCAATCGATTTGGTCCAAAATCAATAGGCTTCGTCCAATGGACGTTATAAATGCGAATATCAAGTTTCATGAATATTCGATGAAGTGTATTTGCGTTATTGTCTTATAGACAACGGACAGACATTTTCCCGTCACCCACTAAATCTCAGAAAGGATGCTACCATTCTGGCACTTACGAGGGAGAATCAAATGAAAACCGTAATTAATTCTTTTCCACTATTTTACTGCAGGATGAATGCTTGCTTGTACATTATTTTCCGACATAGTCCTCTCCCAGTTCAATGTATTCACGCCATCGGATAGGAAATGCTTCGATACCACGTGAAAAATTAGCCACTCGTGCACCGCCAATTGGACGTCTTATCAGATTTGAGCTTATGCCCTCCAAGGTGCTTCTTTAATGGACCAAAGATGTGGAAGTGTGATGGTGCCAAAGCGAAGGGGATTGCTGAGTGCAGGTGTTTTGCTTCAACATGATTACGCCCATCCTCATGCTACTCGTGCAATCATGAAAACCATCGACGATATATGCTTCAGATGCCTCCCACATCCGACATACTCGCCAGATTTGGTACCATCAGATTTCCACATTTTTGGTTCATTAAAGGAGCATCTTGTGCAGAAGTATCAAGTCTGATTCCAATCAGCGGTGCACGAGTGGCTACACCGTCAACCAAAAGAATTTTTCTCACCCGGTAACGAAGAAGTACTTCCTATCCGATGGCGTAAGTGCATTGAACTTGGAGGGGACTATGTGGAAAAGTAACGTACAATCAAATGTTCTTCCTGCTGTAAAATAGTGGAAAAAAATAATTGCGATTTTCATTTGATTCTCCCTCGTAATAAACAAAGAAAGTATGTAAAATGTTTTCAACTATCTTTCATTCTTGTCACTAATTTTACTTCAGTGAAAATGATACATAGAAGAATCAATCTATCTATATTAATGACGCTCATAAGAACATAAGATGTGATCATTTATTTGCATCTAATGTTAAACAAATACTTAACTCGCACAAAATTTGAGGGTCATACGCATTACTTATTTACGTTACCTGTAAATTCATTTAAATGTGGGACAACTAAACTGGATAAAGGTTAACTTCACAGACAATTAACTGCAGAGAAGATATATATATATACACATATACATATACATATATACATATCGAATCCTATGCCCCCATGTTCGGGCGAAGGTCCTCCAAGTGGAGCTTTCTGTTTACCGATGTGAAATTTGTTACGCTTATTTTCCTAGAGAGGGCAGAGGGACAGATGGTAAGCCCATCGCCCCATAACCCTCCTCCGGAAACTAAAGTATTACTTGGACGTGAAAGGGCCGAGAAATTTTGTCCAGAGTCTCTAATTTAGGTTTGGAGTTCTTTTACGTGCCGTAAATCTACGACATGAGCCCCCCCCCCAGCTTATAGTCCGTGCCCAGGATGTTTACGTCCTGAAAACCCCATCGACTGCGGTTGGGCCTGATCCCGCGAACTTCGGATCTTAGAGGCGGGCCCGCTACTTCTAGACCACCTCAGCCGATATATATATTTTTTTCCTATATAACCTATATTAATATTAATTCTGCTTCATTTATACTCCTTTGAGCATCAAGGCCATATCAGGAGTTCAGGTTCGAATAGGCCATGAAACTATTGATTCTAAACTATTTTCTATTGTAGGTGTATTTTAATGTCAACAAGTTTTTCAACTAATATTAATTTCAGTAAATATGATACAGGGTAAAATAGTGAGGATGATTTATAGTACGTAGATGTCCAATTGAGCATTTGCCTTTACGACTGGAGAAACCATGAAAAACCCATGTCGGGTTTTGCCGGCAACGGGATTTGTACCTGGGACCTCCTGAACGCGAATCCAAGACGTTACCATCTCGGCCACCTCGCCCAGTTATTTGGGTATTATTTACTGTTATGTGGATTGTTATGTCGATTAATTAAAGACAGACGTTAACGTAGGCCCAGTTCATTCTTATTCCCGGCTCTATGTGCTCTACGCTTGTCTGTTTGCTATTCGGACAACACCACATATTTTAACAATTAATTAGACTATTCCATTCATATGCCGCGTGTTTGATATTGACCAATAACGTTTAGCAATTCCTCGGATATAGACCATTCACGATCGTATCTCTTATAAAATGCTTGCTATTAACATGAGGAAGGGATTTTACCTGATAAAATCGGCAGCTCGTTAGTGGACACGTAAGCATCAATGTGCCGTGATTAATATATCACATGCTGTCATTAAGCAGCACGAGAACAGATTATTTTATACAACATAACTTGTTTGGAAATTGAAATAATATAATATATTATATTATTTCAATTTCCAAACAAATATGTGTACATTGATTACATTCGATTCGGTGCAAGCCAGTTCTGCTGATAGCTTCCCTTAATTAGGTTAACTATGTGTTATATGCACCATTGGTAGCACTGGTCACGGCGTGGTAATTCGAATCGATTCATGGATAGTTGATTCATAGTATGCCGTGATCTCGCAGAAGTCAGTTTTATTTTTATATAAAAAAGCACGAAAATAATTATTGTTTGTATAATCCGTTCGCTCCTCTCACGCAGCGTGCCTGGGTTCGAATCCTGGTCGGGACAGTTACCTCGGTGGGTTTTTTCTGTTGTTTTTCCTCACCTGTAAGACAAATGTCGGGTAACTTTCGGCCCTTGTGGTCCCCAGATATCATCTGGCCGTCATTATCATATTCTTCCCATCCTCGCCTTGTTCTGAGTGTGTGTGTGTGTGTGTGTGTGTGTGAATGGTGTGTATCGTCCTATGTGTTCGTGTTGTCTCGGAGGTGTCCCCGGCATTGGGATTATCACTCATCTCCATGCCCTTGTCTGGTCAGAAAGTATGTATGTGATTCAAAGCTAATCTCTCTCCCGTCAGGTCGCGGTCCTGTAAGACCCGGGAGGCTTGGGTTGCTTAAATCCTAAAAGGGAGAGATAAAACTAAGACGAAGAAAGAAAGAAGAAAGAAAGGACTATACTTAATAAATCCAACTCGAGTTGACAAGTTTCATCAGATAAATTCATAAACTCTCGTGGGATTACCTATGATAATTACAAATAATTAGATTATTGGATAAAATAACGTCGATATCCAGTCAATAGGACATAAGATAATGGTGATTTTCTCAGTAAATCAATTAACTTTTATCTGGATATTCCCAGGTCTTAGTACCTTTAATAGCAGAGAAAAGCCATAAAGTAAAGTTACAGGCATTTCAGTAACTGGTTACTACACACAGTTATTCTAATGTAGCACTCGCTGTTGTTTTACAGAAGCACAACTGTTTAAAATATTCATTAGTTTTTGTCCTCTCTCTGTGTAACTACGCAGCGCTGTCGTATAAATTGGATACACTGTTATTTCCATATTTCAGCCTGTGTAGTGGGACGTCTGGAATAAGGCGTATGCATGTCGTAATGCGAGTGTCTCCAACATTCCTTCTTATATACCGCGTGATTCACGAATTCCGTACTTCAGGAAATTGTAAAATAATAATGTAAGGACTGTTTTGTTTCATTGGGCCTTTCGATATTACTACACAATCTTCAAGGCATCTTGTTTTGTTGTTTTATCCTAATTTATTATTTCAGGGGGAGCAATGATTTAGCCTACGACGGCCGTCCACAAAGTAAGTTTGCCTAGGGCCGTTTACACAAACAAAACTAAATTTCATGGAAATATTTATTGCCACATATATAGCAAGTGTTCAGCTATTTTTCAACATATTCGTCACCGGAATTGAGACATTTTTCAACACGTGGGACTAACTTTTGTATACATGTGCCATAGAAGTCTGCCGCCTGAGATTTGAACCGTTGTGTGATAACCTTCTTCGTTTCTCTGTCATTCTCTACCATTCTCTGTCATTCACTGCCAATTCCTGAGAGGTAGGAAAAGATGAAAATCTCTGGGTGCGCGGTCCGAGCTTGAGGGTAAAGGCTTCAACACCTCCCTGCAAGTCTCCTGTAAAAAGTTGGCTAGGAGATGTTTCAACATCCACTCTACAGCCCGGACCGCGCTCCCAGTGATTTCCATCTTTTCCTACAACTCAATAAATTACAGAGAATGAAAGATGGTTATCACACAGTGGTTCAAATCCCAGGCGGCAGACTTCTACGACACAAGTGTTCAAAAGTTTGTTCTTCGGTATGGCAAAGTCACAATTCCTGAATATGTTGAAAAATAGCTGAACACTTGCTGTATCTGTTGCAATAAGCATTTCCGTGATATGTTTTTGTTTTATTTGAGTAAACGGCCCCAGGGAAACATACTTTATGGACGGCCCTCGTATTTTAGCAAGAAATGGTGTGTAGAATATGGAGTTGATTGCTAGAAACCGCTCTATAGAACGATGAACAGCTGATCAGCAGCTAATTAAAAATAGAAATGCGTTTGAGAAGTTAAATTAAAGTTTAATTTCTTCCTCCATTTCTTGTAAAGGAAAAGGGTTAATAGTCTGACCTCCTTAATATTCAATAGAGTCTGAGTTAAACCTATTTCACTTGCATGAATTTTACAGGACGTTCTAGTGAATAATTATAACATTTTATTCAAATTTACATTACCGTAGAAAGTATGGGGTTTTAAGTATTTATGGAAATAATTTGAGATCGGAATACCATAACAAAGCCATCGTCTTCTTGAACCTGCCGCCAGACTGACTGTAACAAAACGCAATTTTCCTGCAATGGCAGTATTGTTATTCAATAGGTTACTGCCATATGTATTTGCCCTGCCCATTTCAAAATTTAAAATAAGTTTGCTCCAATGGTTAGCAAGAAATCCTTTTTATAATGTAAATAACTTTTAGATGCATCTGTAAATATGTGTATGTAATTTTAAATGTTAATTGACTCTGTCTATACATCATTCGTCATGTTTACGACATTAAATCATTAAGTATCCGAATGATACTTCCTGAGACTGTGTGGTGGTTAGGAAAATGTCCGTCTGTCTGTCCGTCCATGTGACTGACGCGCGATAACTCAAATAAGCTTTATCGGATTTTCATGAAACTTGGTATACTCTTTTATAACGTTCATGGAAAGAAGCCTATTGATATTGGACCAAATCGGTTGACGAAGAAGAACTAAGAAAGGATGCCCAGGGACGACCTACTTATTCTGATAAAGTAAAGATATCGAAAATACATCTAATGGGATCTTTACCAGGGTTGGCAACGTTTTTCCCCACCCCCGGTAAATACCATGGTAAAAACCGGTATTTACCGTCCTGGGAAATATACAGGGTGTTTCACGAAGTTTTACCACCAGTAACAGAGCATGTTTCCTAATAAAAGTTTTACCTATCTCAAATAATTACGGAGTAATGTAGATATTTATGAACGTCTCCGTGTGAACAGAACTCAACATAGCGGATATGCAACAATGATAAAGAACAGTCCTGATAAATTACGGAACGCGACACGCGCCGTTCATACCCGCGCGTCAAAGTGCTTGGATGTAGAGGGAGGTATCTTTGAAAATCTGATGGCAAACTGAGATAAAGGGTGAAATGTATGGTAAGTGTGTGAATTAAACCCATTTTGTTTGTTACCTTCAATTTCTGTACCGATTTATTGCCGAATTTATTGCTATTTTATCACGAATGTTGAAACTTCAACCGCTTATAAGAACGTAACTACAAGTCAGATCACATTTTTGTATTTACATTTTTTGTTCCAAATATCCTCAAGAATGCACTCAGAAAGTGGCGGTAAAACTTCGTGAAACACTCTGTATAGTTTTCTCCACATAGGAAAACTGGGGAAAACTCATAACTGAAAAATTGTAATTATTTCATTTTTCAGTGTGCCTACTCTATACTGTTTTGCAACTTTTAATATAAAAGAATTTACTTTTTAAGTCATTATCATTATACAATACCATTGTAAATGTATCGTAATTAATGACAACATATACAACATAATATGTCGAGGCCATCCAGCTGTTTAAATATTTTTATGTGACTGTAAAACAAAAACGGGCTAGAATAAATTTAAAGTGCCATGCTATGACTTGATTCCATCGAATACTTTTATAAAATGCAGAAAAATCCTGGTAATACATAATTTCCACATATGGTTTACTGACATTTTTCACCAGTCTCAGAAATTGCAATCTACATCAAAGTACCAGCAAATGAAATTCGTCGTGTTTATTAAAAAACTTCACAATGTGTACCTAAAACTTTTCTTTTTAAAATTGTTCTGCATGTAACGTCCTGCATTACTTAAAGTATGACAAGAAAATGAGAAATAACTTCAAAATTAAAGTACAGTAGGTTCTACACAACATAACATTTACCAATGTAAAGTTTCACTTCCACATCACGTAACAAAACACTAGTTTAGAAGCTGTTTGTAAGCCTAATGTGTTTCTGTTTTTGTTATGAATAAATGAGAACATTGAAAAAAATAAGCTCCATAGATGCGGATGATTCAGGACATACTAGAAGCTGTTCCATTAGCTCCAAAATGTTTGTATCATTTCCACTTTTTAAAGGTTCTTCCACCACATAGAAGGCGACACACTACTAATAACATCAGATGAAACAATATGTCTGTTCTGATTGAAACTGAACTGTGTATTGTAAATATTGTGGATTTATATTTATATTTATATTTTTTTAGCCAGAACTTCAGTTATTTATTTTGGGCTTGGCTACTACAGCCTCTATAAAACAATTAAACAATAAAATTAAATAATTCTGAAGGTTTATTTATTGCAATATGGGATCATGAATCTTGATATTATTACATTATGATTATGACGTTTGTCTCAAAACTACACAGAAATGTTTTGGAATAAGAATATAATCCATAAAGTTGGAATTTGTTAACAAATAATGTTTTCAAGTTTTTCCCACTGGGATGTGCCCCAGTGCCAAGGAGGAAATTCCCTTACAAGGAAAACCCATAAGAGAGGTAAGGAAAAAATATGTTGTCCTGGAGAGCCTGGAACTGGTCTCCGAAACAAGACGGCGAAGGAGTACAGACGGCGGCAAAAAGGAACATACGGAGGTGACAGTGGTGACAGAGAAAGATACAGTTTCCCTAAGACGAAAACACCACATATCCCATAAGGATGAAAATGGGCGAACCTAGGTACACACAGCAAACAAATGGTTACCAAAATTTGGTTTGACCGGAGGTAATCAACTTCATTGTTGGGCACTCCGGAGGTAAGGGTGGGCACACAAAAGAAATGATAATAATAAAATAAATAAATAAATAAATAAAGATCCGAGAGATTGCGAGCAAACAATGAAAATTTAAAGATCAAGATCCACCTCAAGAAGCAGTAAAAATCCATACGAGAGTGGAACACTCGTAATCCCGACAGGAATGGACAGAAGAGATAGAACTGCCGGCAGAGGAACGCAACAACAACCCCGGAAGAAGAAGAAGAAGAAGAAGAAGAAGAAGAAGAAGAAGAAGAAGAAGAGGGAAGACAAAATAAGACAACAAACCGATTATGTAACATCACGGTGAATCAAGATCAAACTGAACAACACGAAATTGCAATAGTGTGAGAGTGTTTAGGTGGGGAAAGCCGCGATCTGAGTTTGCCGAAGACCCTTTTCTAATTGAAATACTTGCAGGCAAGAAGTTTGCGACATCTAACACCGAACAAAGAGACAATCCAACTTGATTCCAATAGTAGTTAAGTTTGTACTTGTAGAAGTAATTTGCTGTTAGTAGTTTACAGTAATTGTAGAAATCTAATTAGTATGATCATGCACAGAAGAATGTAAATCTAAACGTTTATAAACTGTATAATATCCTGTATTTGAAAAGAACAATTCTTGTCTAATAGATGTTTTGTTATGGACCTAAATTCTTTTCCATTAGACTGTAAACTCTCGACTTTGTTAGCAAAGCTTTCTATTTTATGTTTCTCATATGTGCGTCGAATGGCTCGTTGATGACGATAAAAATCTCTTTTTGCTTCTGGATCTCTGAAGTTCTGCCATTTCTTTCTTGCTGATCTTTTATCTTGGATGAGCTGAGTAAGTACACGATTTGAGTCACTGGGTTGTGGTGTAGGGAGAACAGATCTAGTTGAAGCAACATTATACCCAATTGCCATGCTATGACTTGATTCCGTCGAATACTTTTATAAAATGTAGAAAAACCCTGGTAATACATAATTTCCACATATGGTTTACTGACATTTTTCACCAGTCTCAGAAATTGCAATCTACATAAAAGTATTACTAAAGCAAATGAAATTCGTCATGTTTATTAAAAAGACTTCACGATGTGTACCTAAAACTTTTCTTTTTAAAATTGTTCTGCATGTAACGTCCTGCATTACTTAAAGTATGACAAGAAAATGAGAAATAACTTCAAAATTAAAGTTAGTTCTACACAACATAACATTTACCAATATAAAGTTTCACTTCAACTTCACGTAACAAAACACTAGTTTAGAAGCTGTTTGTAAGCCTAATGTGTTTCTGTTTTTCTTATGAATAAATAAGAACATTGAAAAAATAAGCTCCATAGATGCGGATGATTCAGGATATACTAGAAGGTGTTCCATTAGCTCCAAAATGTTTGTATCATTTCCACTTTTTTAAAGGTTCTTCCACCACATAGAAGGCGACACACTACTAATAAAATCAGGTAAACTGATGTAACTATGCCAGTATGTTTTTGTTTAATCAGTTATGACTGCAATTATGATATGCAGAATATGTTATTTTAAATTGATTTTCAAGTTAAGCTCCAGATTTATTCATTAAGCAGGGCTTACGGAAGAAGAAAGGTCTACCATCTCGGCCACCTGGGTCATTTTAACGGTCTAGTTGGATAAGCGCATGTAAATCAATATGTTTTTTGTCATAGCTACCTGTATTTTAAATTCCAAGGCCTTATAACATCACAGTAAAACAATAGGCTATGTTGTCAAGATAACTGATTTTCATTTTTTTTATATAAATTCTTTCGAATACGTATATTACCATAAAATAGGCACTAAATTGAGCATTACTCCGAAACAGGTCAACCGATTTTATCCATTATGAATAGACGTCATCCCATGGACATTATAAATGTGTATACCAAGTTTCATAAAAATCCGGTAAAGCGTATTTGAGTTACCGCGTCTTTAAAATATACACTAAATTGAGTTTTACTCCGGTACCAGTCTACCGATTTGGTCCAATATCAGTAGACGCCTTTCCACGTACATTATAAATGGGTATACAAAATTTCAGGAAAATCCAATAAAGCATATTTGAGTTATCGCGACTTCTTATATATTAACATAAAAAACACTAAATTGGGCATTATTCCGGTACTGGCCAACCGATTTGGTCCAATATCAATAAACGTCTTCCCATGGACATTATAAATGCGTATACGAAGTTTCATAAATATCCGATAAAGCGTATTTCAGTTATTGCGCCTTTAAAGTAGACACTAAATTGGGTTTTACTCCGGTACCGGTCAACAGATTAGGTTCAACTTCAATAGGGCACTTCTCATGGACGTCATAAATGGGTATACCAAGTTTCATGGAAATCCGATACAGCGTATTTGAGTGATGGCGCCTTTCTATTAGAAAGGCGCCATAATATATTAAAATAGGCACTAAATTGGGCATTACTCCGGTACCGGTGAACCGATTTGGTTCAATATCAATAGGGTTCATCCCATGGACATTATAAATGTGTTTTCCAAGTTTCATGAAAATCCGAAAAAGCGTATTTGAGTTATCGTGCGTACAGACACACGGACAGACGGATAGACAGACAGACGGACAGACAGACGGACAGACATTTTTTCGTCCACCACACAATCTCATAAAGTACCATACTGGCACTTAATAACATCAGATGAAACAATATGTCTTTGGTAAGGCCCCTCTCCTGATTGAAACTGAACTGTGTATTGCAAATATTGTGGATTTACATATATATTGATATTTTTAGCCAGATCTTCAGTTATTAAGTGCCAGTATGGTACTTTATGAGATTGTGTGGGGGACGAAAAATGTCTGTCCGTCTGTCCGTCCGTCCGTCCGTGTGTCTGTACGCGTTCTAACTCAAATACGCTTTATCGAATTTTAATGAAACTTGGTATACGCGTTTATAATGTCCATGGGAAGAACCCTATTGAAATTGGACCAAATCGGTTCACCGGTACCGGAGTAAAACCCAATTTAGTGTATATTTTAAAGGCGCCATAACTCACATACGCTTTATCGGATTTTCATGAAACTTGGAATACCTATTTATAATGTCCATGGGAAGATGTCTGTTGATATTGGACCAAATCGGTTGGCCGGTACCGGAATAAAGAGTAATTATCAGTCAAATTTATTATAATATTTTGGTTCAATTCGAAGCATTTTGATTGGCTCGCGGCCAACCAATCAGCGGGCGAGTCCCGTAACTAAGGTAAATAACGGGGAATTGTGGAACAAGCCTTCAATTCCTGTCGAAACCTTCTTTAGTAAAGGAGGGTAAAAAGAAGGCACCTTCTTCAAATGCAAAATCAAATTCTCGGTTCTTTCTTATAGCGTCATCAATTAATGACAGCTTATAAAGCTTCCTTCAGTTGCCATGGACAGTTGACATCTACATGAAAAACAAATGTTCCCATATGTACGATTATAGATGAAATGCTGTTGTATAATGACTAATTATTTTGCTAAAATTGATTACAATTAGATTAAAGCATTGAATTTTACTTCAGCCTATGTCAGATTTATAATCCCTGACCTCTTAATAAATAAAAACATTAACTTCTGAGAATTTGCATAAGTTGGTACGCTGCTTTAGTGAGGGCCAAATCCACATTTATGACTCGAATATCGCGAATATTATGTTACCAATGAATGAAATAATACTATGTTGTAACATAAGAAAACTAGAAGGCTCGAAATATAGCCTAATTTCGAAATACGGTGATTTTTTCTTTTTTGTGAGCTACGACGAGATAGTATTCTTTGGTATTGGACACTCAAAAGTTGCAGTGTGGTTTGGTCTTGGGGTAAGATGCTTGTCTAGTAATCAAGAGATATCACTTTCGAGTTCACCCTGAAGCAAAATTTTTTTATTATTATCAATTGTGTTAAATTGAGCCTATTCCATTCTTGTGTCCTATTTTGTCAATGTGCTTAAATAAGTATTACATTTTCCTTTAAAAAAACTGGGAATTCATTGTCTTTCATTGACCTACATCATTCCTAAAGAATAACAAACGCCTATAAATGTTATTTCACGAACAGAAACTAGCTTTAAAGTTATTGCGTTGCGTTAAAATTGCATAACCTATACTCAGAACAAAACTGCATACCGCTATTGGCTTACTGTACTATTTCATTGTCAATGCATTTTGTCAAATGTTTACATATTTTAAGAATTAGTATATCAGTGTATACCAATATGAATTAAGGTTAAGAATCAAACTTTAGACCTTTGTTCTTCCGTAAGCCCTGCTTAATGAATCGATCTGGAGTTTAACTCGGAGATCTATTAAAAAAAAAAAAAACCAACAACTTATTTTCTGTATATCATAACTGCAATTATTACTGATTAAAAAGCATACTGGCACTTTGTTATATCAGTTTACCTGATTTTATATATTTTGGGCTTGGCTACTACAGCCTCTATAAAACAATTAAACAATAAAAGTAAATAATTCTGAAGGTTTATTTATTGCAACATGGAATCATGAATCTTGATATTATTACATTATGATTATGACATTTGTTTCAAAACTATTTGTCAAGAAACTACACAGAAATGTTTTGGAATAAGAATATAATCCATAAAGTTGGAATTTGTTAACAAATAATGTTTTCAAGTTTTTCCCACTGGGATGTGCCCCAGTGCCTAGGAGGAAATTCCCTTACAAGGAAAACCCATAAGAGAGATAAGGAAAAATATGTTGTCCTGGGGAGCCTGGCAGTACTGGTCTCCGAAAAAGACGGCGAAGGAGTACAGGACCAACAGGGCGGCAAAAAGGAACATACGGAGGTGACAGTGGTGACAGAGAAAGATACAGTTTCCCTAAGACGAAAACACCACATATCCCATAAGGATGAAAGTGGGCGAACCTAGGTACACACAGCAAACAAATGGTTACCAAAATTTGGTTTGACCGGAGGTAATCAACTTCATTGTTGGGCACTCCGGAGGTAAGGGTGGGCACACACAAAAAAAAAATAATAATAAAATAATAATAATAATAATAATAATAATAAAATAAATAAATAAATAAAGATCCGAGAGATTGCGAGCAAACAATGAAAATTTAAAGATCAAGATCCACCTCAAGAAGCACTCGTAATCCCGACAGGAATGGACAGAAGAGATAAAACTGCCGGCAGAGGAACGCAACAACAACCTCGGAGGAAGAAGAAGAAGAAGAAGAAGAAGAAAGGGAACAAAATAAGACAACAAACCGATTATGTAACATCACGGTTAATCATGATCAAACTGAACAACACGAAATTGCAATAGTGTGAGAGTGTTTAGGTGGGGAAAGCCACGATCTGAGTTTGCCGAAGACCCTTTTCTAATTGAAATACTTGCAGGCAAGAAGTTTGCGACATCTAACACCGAACAAAGAGACAATCCAACTTGATTCCAATAGTAGTTAAGTTTGTACTTGTAGAAGTAATTTGCTGTTAGTAGTTTACAGTAATTGTAGAAATCTAATTAGTATGATCATGCACAGAAGAATGTAAATCTAAACGTTTATAAACTGTATAATATCCTGTATTTGAAAAGAACAATTCTTGTCTAATAGATGTTTTGTTATGGACCTAAATTCTTTTCCATTAGACTGTAAACTCTCGACTTTGTTAGCAAAGCTTTCTATTTTATGTTTCTCATATGTGCGTCGAATGGCTCGTTGATGACGATAAAAATCTCTTTTTGCTTCTGGATCTCTGAAGTTCTGCCATTTCTTTCTTGCTGATCTTTTATCTTGGATGAGCTGAGTAAGTACACGATTTGAGTCACTGGGTTGTGGTGTAGGGAGAACAGATCTAGTTGAAGCAACATTATACCCAATTGTGTCAGTTAACATCTTCACTGCCATATCTATGTCATCAGGTTCATGAATAAGTGGATTTGCAGATATGGATACATGAATCCGTTTTGTGAACTCGTAACAATTTTTTGTTTTCAACAATGGAGGGTTTCGAATTTGTCGAGTAATGGGAGAGCTGAAAGATATCATCACTGGTATATGATCTGAATCAAGGGCTGTAAGACATTCTTGTTTCTCTGGAATCTGCCTTGTTTTGTAGAGACAGATATCTAGTACATCTGGCTGATGAGATTAAGACCAGGAATAACGTGTGGGCGTATGTGGACCAGTAATTGCATACTGATGATGAATGGAATGATCGAGTAAGAATTCTCCCTTAGGGGTGCTTATACGGGAATTCAATATGCGGTGTTTCGCATTAAAATCTCCACAGATGATAAAGCTTGTGTGCAAAGAAACAAGTATATTTAGATCTGCTTGACTCATGTGGACATATGGTGGATAATATGCGGCTGAAATTCCAGCATATTTCAGTTTCCGAGTTTATACTTCAGAGGGCAACACAGAGCATAGAAGCAATGTACGTAATGCATAGGCTATTGCAGCAAGGTGCGGTAGGTGCTGCCATTTCTAATGTCGCCGCGTACGCAATATTAGCCGTATAGGACAGGCAGTGTAATTCTCGAGACGTCGGTGGTACAGAGATACCAAATTCTTTAGACGTGTGCGAATAATTGTCAATCACGAAAATTATAAGGAATGAACAAAACTCTTTATTACGAATAATGAACAGTAAAATAAGACATGACGTGTCAACAGAAACTATGAAACACGTCTTATTTAACTGTCCATTGTACGAAAGATGAAGGTTTAGTCTTGAATTGCATGCTTCTCAGTGTGATGAAACATTTTTCAACTCATGTCTCCAATTATTTAACAAAATCTGCTGTTTTAGGGAATTTATCAGTTTTATAACTTACATTCACAATCAACTATTATTAATTACAGTACTTATTTAATGCTTGAAATTATATAATTATTACAATTAATTTGTAAACTACAACCCTAGCATGCCTCTGTGGCGAAATAGGGTTTCCTTCCCTGGGCCATGTTTCATAGAACTTTTACACTCATATTATTAGCATATACATAATAATATTGTTCCATAAGAATATTTTCTAATAATATTAGTTATGACTTCTTTCTTTCTTTCTTTATCTTAGTTTTACCTCTCCCATTTAGGATTTAAGCGACCCAAGACGCCCGGGCCTTACAGGGCCGCGACTCTGTCGGGAGAGGGATTATCTTTGGATCACATACATACTTGTTTGACCAGACAAGGACATGGAGGGCCTCCCCGGATGAGTGATCAGCCCAATGCCCGAGACAACACGAACACATAGGACGAGACACACCATTCACACACACACACACACTCACTCCAAACAAGGCGAGGATGGGACGGCCAGATGATATCCAGGGACCACAAGGGCCTAAAGTTACCTGACATTTGTCTCACAGGTGTGAAAGAACCCAGAAAACCCACCTAGGTAATATTTGTCTCTACCAGGAATCGAACCCGGGCCCGCTGCGTCAGAGGAGCGAACGCATCCCCTACACCACAGCTGTGAACTAGTTATGAGTTCATGGCTCTAAATTATTAGTAAATATTGCTAATATTTTAGTAAACTGCTTCTTAGACGGCAGAACTAATAAAATTTGATGATAATACTGTATTAGGTGTTTTTCTGTAAGTGTTTTTGAACCAATAACTTATTCTCAAACCCATGTAATTCAGAATTCGCGATCTTAAAATTGTAGAAAATGAATCACTCTTATTTAATTATCAATTTAGAAAGAGCTTACATACGCTGTCAAAGGAATTTTTGTCATAACAAGTTTTTAGGATTTTAGATTAGCTTTAGTACATAAGCTTACTGCTATCTTGAATAAGTGCCTGGCAGATTTATTACTTTCTTAGCGCTAGTTATTACTTGTGATATTTATGAAGATATATGTAGACCGTGCTGCTTTGAAACAGTACGGTATTGACAAAAAGAATATGAAGGGGAAACACAAAGAACAATCCAGACATAACCTCCAAATCAATCAGCTGACTAATAAACTAATAATATTAGTGAAGAGATTTTATGAGCAGTATACATATCTCTTTGAAACAAGCTTTGTTAACTAATAAATAATATGAGTTTTAATATTGATAACTATGCCGTGCTTCATAGAAGCTAATAATATTACTTAACTAGCATGTGCCCGCGGCTTCGCCCGCGATAATTATTTCAAAAATTAAAAATTAAGAGCATAATAGTTAAATCATTATATTTATTAACACCTAAATCACTTGGACTACATACCACGATTAGATAGCGTCGCCTGGTAAAAGCGACCTCAGATTCGATTTCCTTGGCCCAGAATACCCCTGTACAGTGAGTTTCGTCCAAATCGAACAATGTTTGACCATATTTAGGCCTATCCCTCTTCCGTGTAGGTTGAAAATTTCATATGTCTACGGGCCTTGACATTCTAAACAAATGAATCGACCAGCGTGGGCTTACAACAATCTAGCGATCGCGATGCTTTTATTACCACGGTATGACAAAAATAGCCAAAGCCAACTGCAATTGATTTGACATTGAAATGTATTACTGAAATCTGATGCTTCGACAGCGCTAAAATCACGTTTTCTGCCAGTTTTTCACTCACAACTCGCGAACGAAAGCTAAAATTTAAAATCCGGCTTCGATGCGCATTCGCCCACCTTTCAGCTCATCTATGTTTAAAATTTCAGATCTCTGCGTTCAGTAGATTTCGCTGGGCATCGTGGACAGACAGACAAACACGTCCTTTTATTATTTTAAGATAGCATGTGCCCGCGATAATTATTTCAAAAATTAAAAATTAAGAGCATAATAGTTAAATCATTATATTAACACCTAAATCATGTAGACTATATATCACGATTAGATAGCGTCACCTGGTAAAAGCGACCTCAGATTCGAGTTCCTTGGCCCAGAAAACCCCTGTATAGTGAGTTTCGTCCAAATCGAACAACGTTTGACCATATTTAGGCTAATATTGATTATCCCTATAATAATAATAATAATAATAATAATAATAATAATAATAATAATAATCCTCTTCGGTGTAGGTTGAAAATTTCATATTATGTTTGCGTGCCTTGACATTAAAAACAAATGAATCGACCAGCGTGAGCTACAACATTCAAGAGATCGCGATGCTTTTATGTCGAAGGAATGACAAAAATAGCCAAAGCCTAGTGTAATTGATTTGTATTACTGAAAACTCATGCTTCGAAAACGGAATAAATACACGTTTTTTGCTCATTTTTCACTCATAACTCACGAACTAAAGCGAAAATTAAAATTCCGGCTTCGAGGTGCACATTCCGACCCTTTAGTCCGCCTATGTATAAAATTTCAGATCCCTGCGTTGAGTAGATTTCGCTGGGCATCGCGGACAGACAGACGGAAGACAGACAGACGGAGGACAGACACTTCCTTTTATTAATATAGATAATATTAGAACTCATAATATTATTTATTAGTTATCAAAATCTTGTTTCATAAAGATATGTACACTACTCATAAAAATCTCTTCACTAATATTATTACAGTGTTTTGCAGATGACAAACCGTTTGTTCATTCTCCTGCTTAGATACGTGGTCCAATCAGAGATGGCGAGACGGAGGGAAGACTCTTCCTGCTAGCGGCGCGTCTTTAGCTCGTACACGTGATTGGCGGTGAAGGAAATGGCTTCTCATTTTAAAAATACTGTAGTTAATTAATCAGCTGTTTGATTTGGAGGTTATGTCTGGATTGTTGTTTGCGTTTCTTCCTTTCTTAGTCTTTTTGTCAACACTATTTCAAAGCAGCACGGCCTACATAGGCTGTATCTTCATAAATGTAACAAATAATAACTAGCTCTAAGAAATTTATAAATCTGCCAGGCACTTATTCAAGATAGCAGTACGCTTATGTACTAAAATCTAACCTCAAATCCTAAAAACTTGTTATGACAAAAATCCTTTGATGGCGTATGTAAGCTTTTTGTAAATTGATAATTTATTAAATCAGAGTAATTCATTTCCACAAATTTAAGATCACGAAATCTGAATTAAATGGGTTTGAGTTATTTAAGTTATTAGTTCAAACACACTTATAGAAAAACATCTAATATTGTCAGAAAATTTTATTAGTTCTGCAGTTTACGAAACAGTTTACTAATAATGTTAGCAATATTTACTATTAATTTAGAGCCGTTGACTCATAACTAATATTATTATAAATTGTTCTTATGAAACAGAAGACTAATAATAATAACTAATTTTATTATCAGGGCCCGGATTCTAATGACATTCCATTTTTTATTGATGCTGCATAGAAATTGCCAACTTGTAGATAAATGCTAATCATGGCCTCTAGAGTATAGATATACATTTTTATTTGGTCATTTTTTTATCATTTTATGCAATTTTATATTTTTAGGGCATTTATTTCAATTTTGTGTCATTATTTTGTCATTTTAAAGGCATTTCCTCCCTTATTTATTCATTTTCATGCATTTACATTGAGTGTTTTAACTTTTTTTCGTCGCTACCGATGCTCTCTTTGAAGTGATGTTTATTTAATGCAAGAAGGAAAAACTCGATGTTGAGTGTTGTCATGTCTCAGTCGAAAATGAGAATCAAAGAAACGCCAACGTTTTGTATTATATACCTACTATTATTAGATTGGCTTGGCGCATGCTTGGATTTGAGAATGCAAACCAATAAACAATAATATGACTCTCCAGTGCCTTAGTGTCAGTATAAATTTCCGCGAGGAAAGAAAATTCACACCATTACAGTTATTTACAGGTTTTACAATTATGTTCGAATTAGTCTAAAACTATGTGTGTACAATAATCATTTTTATAAATAAAATATAATTTTTTATAATTATTAAGTCATTTTCTTTAAAATTCAGGGTCATTTTATAGGTAATTTTTGAAACAATTTTAGGTCATCAGAATCCGGGCCCTAATTATTATGTATTTGCTAATAACATGAGTGTAAAAGTTCTATGAAACAGGGCCCTGGAGATTAAATAATAATAATAGTAATGATAATAACAACAACAAAGCCCCAGGCCACAAGTAAGAAGAAGTATGTTATAAGAAGGTCATGAAATAATATTGATACGGATATCGTGTGTTTATCATACATCCCCATGTGTATTGACTCTCTCCACTAGAAGGAACTTCTATATTTTATGCGTGGATTTTCCATTTGCTTTGCTCTATCGTATCTGAGTGTTTATATTGCCTTTATTTATTTTAAAAAGAAGCGTTGGAAACTCCTACATTTATATTGGAAACCAAAGAAGCTGAATACTGCTTTTACATTTCCTGGATGTTCCATGTGATTTATAAGCGATATAGTTCCAGAATTCTAAAAGTGGAGCTGTCTGTGTGAATGTGGAGATACAAGGGGAACTAAAGGCAAGTAGAAATGGAGACAAACAGAATTTTGATTTCTCCATTCCACTATACAGATACACATATGGACGTATATTTCTCATTCATATCATTTAGATTAAGCAGCTCTGTCTAACAGGTGTTCCATCTCTGTGAAGCCGGCGACAAACTTTTTTAAAGATATACTCGTATTTTTACTTCCTCTGCCCATATAACACGTGTTTTAACTTATTGTCTTCAACCCCGAAATTCGATGTGAAATCTTTAACATATATATATGTCCATGAAATTGTGTTTATATATATATATATATTCCAAAATATATAGCAAGTGTTCAGCTGTTTTTCAACATATTTGCTACCGGAATTCAAACATTTGTCTTACCGTGGCACCAACTTTTGAATACCTGTGTCGTAGAAGAACCACTGTGTGACAAATACCTCCTCCTCTCTGTCATTTTCTCATTCCCTGTCATTTCTTGAGGTGTAGGGAAAGCTGGAAATCACTGGCAGCGAGGTCCGGGCTGTAGGGTGAATATTTAAACACCTCCCAGCCGATCTTCTGCAGGAGACTTGCTAGGAGGTGTTTAAACACAATTCTATAATTTTTTGATAAGATATCTGTTCGAAGTGAAGCGCTGAACATTTGTACCCAATGCACAACCTTTTCACGCAAATACAGCCCAGTAATACCAACTTCAATGCAAGTATAAACTGAAGCAATCGAAACACGCGTGTGAACGTATTTCATAATATGGCGCGTTATGGAACAAGTTTAGAAGCAACTGAACTGAATTCATGACGGAAATTGGTTACTTACTTACTACCCGCGCGCCACTTCTTGGGCGCTGGATTTACGGGGAAGTGAGGGTCGGGGGGAACAAAACATAGCTAGTCCGCCAGTCTTTCTGCAGTGTTGTCAACCAAAGAAATTACGTTTCAGCAGAAACGATTTTAATGCAGTCCAATAAATAATATAACGTGGTTACGGTATTGCGTAACAATTAAATACACGTCATAAGGGTTTGGTTATCAAATAAGTCATCAAATAAGAATATTATACATAATATATTCTCAATATTTTTACACTGGATGACTAATTTTAAGCATAAAGAAGAGTCTTAGCAGAACATGCTTCACATTTCGTGTTGTAAAACGTAAGAGAGGTAAGGCATCTAAAAGTGGAGAAAACTATAGGCCTAATTTTAAACGTATTTAATACGTTTTGTGAAAAGTTCGCTCAACTTTTAGTCCATGAAATTGACATCAGAGTTCACGGGATCGTCAGAAATTAGCACATACGGAATTCTTAAAGAGGTGAGGAAAGTTTTGGATATACAATGAAGTGTTTGTGAAATCAGCAATTCGAAAGACTGTATTTTTCTCCATAACTCCATGCGTCAGAAAAGATAATATCAATAAATAAATAAATAAAGATCTTGAGACAGAATGAAAGCTTAGTATTGAAGCCACTAGATGTCAGGGTGTAAAGCGTACTTCATGTTTCAATGTTGTCAGCTCTACCTACGAAGTTGAACGAAACCTACCGAATGAGGACTAGGGAGCCGAGTGCCCAAGAAATCGCGCGCCGGTAATACTTACTCTATGGCAATAGACAATTCCTCAGCAACTAAAGGAATATTATCTATTTTATGGAACCCGAAGGTTCATTGCCGCGCTTACCTGAGCCCGCTATTGAACCCTATTCTGAGCTAACTCCATCCAACCATCCCTCGCAAATCCTACTTCCCTTCAATCTATCCTAATATTGTCCTCTCACCTACGTCTAGGTCTTCCACGTGGTCTTTTTCCATCGGGTCTCCCAATCAATATTTTGTAGATATGTCTTTCCTCCTCCATGCGCGCAACATGTCCAGCCCATTTCATCCTCCGTGATTTAATTACCCTTACTATATCCGGTGACGAGTACAGGTTATGAAGCTCGTCGTTATGAAGTTTTCTCCAGTCCCCAATTTCATCTCTCTTAGGCCCAAATATTTTCCTAAGCCCCCTGTTTTCGAACACTTTCAGATTATGTTCTTCCCGAAGAGTAAGCGACCACTTCTCACATCCACTTAATACAACAGCAGGATAATTGTCTTATAAATTTTTGTTTTTAGATTTCTGGACAGAAGACGAGAAGATAGGAGTTTCTGAACTGCATAAAAACAAGCATTTCCTGATTTTAGTCGACACTTGACTTCTGCCTTAATATTATTTGTGTCTGTATTATTGCTCCCAGATATTTGAATTTTTCCACTTGTTCGAACGTTTTACCGGCTATTCTAATATTTTGTAGAGCGTTATTTTGATGTTCTATGACCGACTGAAATAATTGCTAGAAAAATAAAAAATATATGTTGAAACTTCAAATGACCGAGAATTCTATTTGATTTCTAAAACCCGGAAAAATTAGGTGTCCCGGAAGAACCTGACGAGGACAAGGGGATTGTCTCGGCCAAATCGGGACTGAAGTTTGTTCATTTTAATTTTAGGGGTGTGTTTCGTATTGTCATTTTAGCCAGCCTATGGCAAATTGTCGAAATAAATTTCACTATTGTTTTTTCTTATTTTCAAACACAAACATCCATGCCCGAGTCTAAAAATGTTGAAGGTTGTTTTTAAAATGTTGGTAGTCTCGACCCATTTCGGGTCACGACCCACGAGCCACCCTTATGTCGCAATATGAGGTATGAGGTTCTGCCTTTAAGGGCTAGGGCGACCCTAAACACTTCAGCTTTATAGCGTCATTGTGACTACCTCTGGGGAAGAGGGGCGTGCCCACAAGCCTCCTACATCCAGCAAGACTTTACAATTCATCGTGTGTGCCATACCCTTGGTACCTTCATGTTCGCGACACACCACCAGCAACCTCTTGACCACAGACCAGGAGCAGGATTCTGCAGCGGGAGCTTAGCCTATGCTAGGAATGGAAACTGGATGGTGATGAAGAGGAGGAATGGAATATGAAGTAAAGAGTAGTGGCAAAATTTATTTATTTAGTCATTTATTTCACCTGCGTAAAACACAATGCAAACATTACTGGTGCCCGAATGAGTAAAAGTTCGTGCTCGGGCACAGCTCAGCACAGTGACAGAAAATATAACGAATACAGGAACTACAAACTTACAAATTTATAGAAAAGTCTCTCTACATACAATGCATACCCATACACACAAACATACACGCCAACAAGGCAGACAGTACATAATACAAACCAAGAGCAAAATAAACATATTAAACATCAAGCATTTTTTAGAAGAACGATACACATGAACAGCGAAAATGAAAAGCAAAACACCAGGACAGTGCAAATGAGTCACACTCTAGGCTGTATAAGTTTTCAAAATTTATTCCTTGAATCTGCGTAAATTTAGTTCATATAGTTCAGGATGAGTTGTATAATCTTTGGCCACAATTTATACTGTGATTTAATCCAGCAGAGGTAATGCATTTGGGTTCATATAGAATGGAATTTTGATTCTGTCTGGTAAGGTAGTGATGAGGATTGTTGATTTAAAAAAAAAATATTTCTAATTTTATGAAAGTAAGTCAGTCGAAAAATGGGAATCCAGTTAGATGAGGAAACGTTCTTACATAATTTGCTGTTTGCAGATGACCAGGTGGTCGTGGCTCAGGATGGAGAAGATGCAAATTATACGTGTAGAAAACTATACTATTTCCAACTAAAGAATAAAGTAGATGTAAACAAACACACTGATATGTATTACTCCGCGACCACGTGTTCGTTGACACATTGCAGACGTCGCAATTTCAATACAAGAGGAACTCGTTAATATTGATCAAAGTAAGCTAGCATCTACAGAAACAAAGCTGGATTTCACAAATATTGCATATGCCTACGTTTTAAATGCTAATGCATTGTAATATGTCAATGTCATAATGAAAAATCTACCTACTGCAAAATGTATTTAAAAACATTCAAGATCACAGTTTTTCGCCACTATTTAACGGCTTTCCCCGCTTGTGCTTGACAACACGAGGTGGTGAGGCCTGATTAGCTTCAGCCATTGAACTTTGTTGCTGTATTTTATTATATAATAGCTGTAGTAAGCTTGTTTTCACCGTATGAATTAAACGTTATCTGTCTTCCAGAATACATGACAAGTGACTGTGTTATTTTTTCATACCTTTGTTGTCTTCAGGCATGCGCGTCGCATTACATTCAACCGATAATATCAAATAATAATATTGGTATTGCTTGAATCACATAGAAAGGGTTGCAACAAGTTTGAGAAACGTGCTTAATTTAGTCCTACATCAAATACATTACTTACTTTTTATGTTTTGAAGAAACTACATTAATACTCGGAAGAAGACGACAAGCAAGAGCCTGAAGGGTTGTGCGTCCAACTGCCAATCAGAACCCATCATGTCACGTGGTTTTGTTTACATCTGCTTTATTCTTTAGTTGGAACTAGTATAAATGAAGTTTATAAGAAATGGGGATTACAAATAAATTACAATAAAACAGAGTATTTAACCAATGACACGGATGATTTATATATAGATGGAAAGAAGATTAAAAAAGTGCAAGATTTTTGCTATTTGGGATCCATACTTGAATTAGACGGAACATCAAATAAAGAAATACAGAAAAGGATCGCTAACGGGAGAAAAGTTATAGGAATGCTAAATTCGATATTGTGTAATAAAAATATAATTAACAAAACTAAAACAATAATTTTTAAAACAATTCTCCAAAGTATAGTATTATATGGGGCAGAGACATGGACAGTAAATTCACACCATAACAGAAAACTAATTGCTACAGAAATGAATTTTTGGAGAAGAGCTGCAAGAAAATCAAGAATAGAAAGAATTCGGAATTCAGAAATAAGGAAGATAATGAAAGCAGAGGAAACAATTTTAACAACAATAGACAAAAAAAAAGACTAAATTGGTATGGACATCTACACAGAATGCCGGAGAATAGGATACCAAAAGCTATAATGAATTGGCAACCAGAGGGGAGAAGGAAAACGGGAAGACCTGCTAGAAAATGGGATCATTGCGTTCGAGTCCCCTTACAAAATTTTCAGTTAAACCCAGAAGATGCAATGGACAGGGATAAGTGGTAAAGTGCAGTTACTCATTGAATGGCCAGTCGGCTTCAAAGGTTTCGGTGTTTCTTTATGTTAATTGATCTGACTAAATCGGTCTTGGGCTTCCGCTAGCCAAAACAAAAGCAACGTTGCAATATTCTCTCATTGTTATCACTGACCTCAGTTCTTCCTTCGCTTTATTCAATTCACACGTGTTATTGTTTACTGTAACTTGATCTTGCAACCTTGCGTTTCACTCCACGCGGAGTAGACGAGTAGCTGTCAAAATCGCCACAGGACATTCTTAGATATTGATTGGCTGGGGTAACTAGCTGATTGGTGCGGTAAAACAAAGAACATGGGTTGAGCTGTCGGTAAACTTTTCCTCCTAACGAAAGGAAGCCGCCTGGGTATGCAATGAGTAACTGGACTATACCATGCAACATATTGAACATTCTTTGGAAATATGTTAATTTTATTAAAATATGTAAAAATTTGGGTAAATTTTAATTTAAAATTTGGTTAGAAATTATTGAACTTTTATAAAAATGTTATTGTAATAGAGTTGTTGTGTTGGTGGAGTTTAACCTCAGAAATGAGGAAATCGCTCAATAAATAAATAATAAAGTCAGTGATTTGATTTTGTATATTTGTTCTATATTTAAGACATTAAATTCCGAAAATATTAGTTTTGTGGAGTAATCAGCAGGTTTACTTAGACATATTCTAATGATCCTTTTCTGTAGTATTACTGTAATAGAATGAAAGGGAGGAACGGGATAATGCACGATAAAACCACCCAATGCCACGGTTTCGTCATGAATGATACGCTAGTCTGCTTCGGGATTTCAACCCGGAACCTCTTGCACGCCAGGCCATGAACCATTGCAACATACAATACTACAGAATGTCAAGTGTATGACAATCGTGAAGATTTTTACTAAAGTCAATAGCTCACAGTTAAACACAGAATGCGGTAGTGTCAAGATGTTCCCTTACATCAGTAGAGCTTCAGTGTAATATTACGACCAATTAAATCCCATCGTGATTGTATGGACATAGTATTGTGTTACCCGACTCGTTGCCATGGAAACTCCAAACAATTTCCGACAAGTAGAGTGAGAGGAGGCTTTGGTTGTATTAGCAACTTGGACAGAACACAATCAGTTAATCAGATTGAGATGTCAAGTGCTGGCCTCAATCAAATTACAACACTGAGCATAACATTATGTAATCATAAACATACCAGCTTTGCAAACAATGTTGTTTCGATCTTCTTGGGGAAGTAACAGAATTGTTATTAGTACAATCTGATTGAAATACTCACATGACCTTTGATACCCGGGGTTTCCAACTGGAGAAGTCAGCTTAAAAATATATTGATTTAACCTTCTTAGCACCATTGTGATCAATAATGACCCGAAAAGCACATTTGAATAAAAAATAAAATACCTTTGGGAAGGCCTACAGGCTGAGGTAGATTTCGAAGTTATTTTGATTTAATTTATTGTCGCTGAACAGCACTCTTCTTCTTTAGCCTTGGCACGACAAACCCGCAACAATAACTGCAAAAAAGAGGAAAGAGCACTTTTTCAAACATTCAAATCTCGCCTTATAAGAGAGCTATCGAGAAACTAGTTATTGATGTCTAGAGTACTCATCAAGAGCTTTTCAACGATGCCCCACAAGACGTGGTTTCAAAAAATTCTAATTTCCGTCCCCCACCCCTTCCCCACTAGTACCCCCAAAACCCCCGAATCGTTGGTGTCACTGTGAACTCCATAGGGAGTACTCTAATTTATTCAAATAAAGTTTCCCTCTATACTTCATAGGGGATATAATTTTTTCAAAATTTCAACCCCCTCCCCGACCCCCTCCCGACCCACATCCCGACCCCCTCCCCGACCCCAATTTTGCTCATTAACGAACTTGTCCGAACTATTGGGCCTAGAAATAACATAATAAAATTTGATTCAAATATCTTCAAAATTACGGCTGCTAGCGAGTAAAGTATATATCACAACAAATTGAACGAGCGGTGGTTTCGTACCTAGGGAGGCATGAAACGTAAAGAAATGAAAGAATTTTTCGAAAATCATGACATGGTATCAATTGCAATAGGTAGATTTTTCTTCGAAAGCTACCTAATATCCACTGTTTTGAGACTGTGATTTTTTGATTTCATCATTATATCCCTCCGAGTCAACAGTATCCAAAAATGTGTTATTAATTTTTATTATATAATCGTATTAAAATGAATTAATTGTTTTTGCATTGCATATTAATGGGGTTTAAATGACCCCATTCAAAAATATTGTTTTTCTTTGAATGTATCATTATATAAAAATGTTTATATATATATATATATATATTAGGGATGGGTCGATACCAGATTTTCTCGATACTCGATACCGATATATGATTTTTTCCCTCGTTAATCGATACTTCGATACTCGATACCGTCAACATTTCCAGTTGCAATAAATAGGACATTAAAATTAAAAGTTGAGAGAACTGTGTAATACCAACTAAAGTAATTAAGTGTGCATATTTAATGCGACAACATTTAATATCATCAGTAGCCTATAATTGTTTTTAAATTCCACATTAAAACTAAAATTAGTTTTTGAAACAGTCCACTTACAAGTTTTTGTTTATTATTTATTAGACTACTATATTTAGTAGACTACGAAAAGCAGAAAGAGATACCGCATTTCCTTTTGCAGAGTTACCAAAGTATCGAAAAAGTACCGAGGGTGTTTTCTGAAGTATCGCTCGATGCCGATACCATGAAAGTATCGAGAGTATCGAGGTATCGAAAGTATCGAGGACCCATCCCTAATATGTATATATATAACCCATATGTATTCAGTGCAAAAACAATTAATATATTTTAATATGATTAAAATATGAAATTAATAACACATTTTTGGATACTATTGTCTCAAAGTGACAAAGTGAAGAATGCTGAAAAGTATGGTCTCAAAAAAGGGGATATAAATAATTGTAATTGTGCCGTTGTGAAGGTAAAAAGTTATCTCCAAAATGAACGAAAGATTTATCTTTCATTTTGCATTACTGTACAAATAGTTATTTACAATTTGTTGTGAATATTCTTACTTTATGTCTAGAAGATCTCACGTTGGTAAATCAAAACGATATACCTAAAAAAATTTACACAGCATTTTTATATTGCCCTTCTTGCTTCAAAAATATCACATCTAGCTGCAAACTTGGCACTCATAGTGCCTGTGAATCACTCAAATCTCACCGTTGCGTTGAATGGTTATGAAGTCTATGTCAACAGCCACAATATCAGCACATTTGCTCGAAATGCAGTGAACTTTATAGATCTGAAATCTACCAGATTTTTTAAACTTAGCTTCCCATTTACGTCTGAAACAAAACATTTTGTGTGTGGAATCTAGTTTTTTGAACTACAGTACTTATTAATTCCAAGTCTTGTACTGCATAATAAATGACTATGAGAAGTCTGTGATACCTTCAGAAAGCTTTTTCAATCGTAAGCATGGGCAGAAGAATGACAAAGGAAGTTGGAGCGATTAGTGGAGAAGATATGAAGATAGATCTATGGAATGGGGAAAATGATAAAAAGTAAAAAGTTGAAGAATATTTCGAAAAATTAATAATTCTTGGGGTGCCTTATACAGGGTGTTAATGAATAACACTGAAATATGTTACTTGTGCATAGAAGGGATATAGATAAGCAACTTTTATTAGGATATTTGGTCTATGGATTCAATTTTTCCTATTAAAGCATAAAATCTCCCAGGGCATGGCCGCCACTTACTTCTAACATTTGAAAAATGCAAAACAAAGGAACTTCGTTGTTAACACTGTAGTTATGAATTAAAAAAAAGATTAATGCAGTGGCGACCAGTCATGTGATTAGTCTGTAAAGTTTGCAGATTATGGAAACATAAATTATGATATAGCTTTTGATGAATGATTAAGAATCAGGTTTCTATCGAACACAGAAGGCACGAAGTCAGTTTAATGCCAACTTAACCCTATTTCGATTCATTATTGACTTACGAGCACTAAATTGTTGTTGCTTTAATGCCCTGTAGCATAGGCTACACATTTTACGTCCTAGAGCAGAAATCTCCGAATAAAAGTTGATTGTCTATGTCCCCACTATACACAGGTAAAATATTTCGGTGTTATTCATTAACGCTCTGTAGATAAAAGAGTATTAGGGACTGTACCTTAATTTCAATATTTACGAAGCTTGATTACAAGAGATGCCCACTGCACGAAAGAAATTAGGGAAAAGATAGCAATGGTCAAAACTGCTTCCTACAAAAAGTTAACTCTATTGACCGGAAAACTAGATTTGCAGCTAAGAAGGAAGCTAATGTGTGGATTGTTGCTTTATATTGGCCGGAAACATTAACGCTGAAGAAAACTGAAAGGAAATATTTAGAGAGCTCGAGAATGTGATGTTGGGAGGAAAATGAAGAAGATTAGGTGGACAGACAGAATAACGGACGAAGAGTGGGTGAAAGAGATTATTTTGAAAAGTTGTAAGGAAAATAAAAGCTGTTAGGTAGAAGAAGGATTGTAATGCTGGAGGAAATTGAAGAAAAAAAGATTTGCAGAGTTAAAAGTTGCAACGAAGATAGAAAGAGTTGGGGAGTGAAATTTCACATGGGAATTTAGAATTGAAAAATACCAATAATAATAATAAACAGGCAAACTGATGTAAGAAAGTGCCAGAATGCTTTTGTTTAATCAGCTATAATCGCAATTATGATAAGCAAAGAATCAAGTTTTTTTATCTTTTATTTATTCCCGAGTTAAGCTGCAGATTGATTTATTAAGCAGGGTTTACGGAAGAACAAAGGTCTAGTTTAAAAAAAAAATCATATTAACATTGTCCAACATCAGCAGAACTATACATATTTGTGGTATCTTGACAATCACACACTCACATATAAACAAATGTAAAATTGGCCGGCTTCGGTATTTGAACCAGGGACCTCCTGAATGCGAGTCCAATACATTACCATCTCGGCCACCTCGCTCAGTTTAACGGTCCCAGTTTGATAACCGTATGTGAAGGATTAGTGTTATTTGTCAAAGCTAAGTGTATGTAACTTCCAAAGCCGTATATGGACACTATAAAACAATATGTTGTCATGATAACTGATTTATATTTGTTAAATTCTTTCTAATATATTACCATAAAATAGGCACTAAATTGTGCATTACTCCGGTGCCGGTCAACCGATTTCGTCCGACATCAATAGACTTCTTCTCATAGACATTATGAATGCGTATACCAAGTTTCATGAAAATCCGATAAAGCATATTTGAGCTATCGCGCGTACAGACACACGGACAGACAGACATTTTCCCGTACCATTCTGGCCCGTAATAAAATAATGAATGGGTCATACAATTGCCTGACTTTAGAATACGAGGTCATAGTGCACATTCAGTTGTCTTAGTCTCATGCGAAGCTATATGATAATTCTTTCACACTGGCCGTATGTGGGCTAAGGTGGAAAGGTAGAGTCAGACTAAAGAAATCAATGCCATATCCGGGATTTTAACCATGATCTTCGGCTCTTCCAGCCGCTGTGCTTTACCAGTTGAGCTACCATGGCAAGAGCAGCGTCACGGAGAACCGAAGATCCTTGTTCAAATCCCGGTTATGGCATTGAATTTTTCAATCCGACTCTACGTTTCCACCTTAGACCACATACGGCCAGTGTGAAAGAATTCCACTGTACAGCACGAAAAATGTCCTTTAGGTGAAAATACGTGTTTCTTAAATATTTTTGGCTGAAAATAATGAAACTGTAGTTATTTTTTTTACCACGCAACATTTTCCCAAAAATCCACGTTTTTGCTTTTTACGTAAATATGAGAAGTGTGTCTCCTACAAACGCTTACGTGATAGACCATTTTGCTTTTGATATCAAGATCCTTTTGTTTATACAGAATCACATGGTTTCGTATAAAGGATAGAAAAAGCGTTCAAATTCGTTGTACAGTGTTATGATTCGTTCTTTTTATATTTTGGTCTTTCAAGTTCGACACACATTTTGTGAAACCAATTTCTGTTAATAATTGACAATGAACACTTTGAGTGACAACCGCATTATTGTGTTTTGATATAGAACCTATCTGTAGTAAGTAAAAAAGCGAAACATGGTTTTATATCGTCCTCAACACGTTGTAAAGTGAGGTAGTGTATATTTTGTAAACTGGTAACATACATGTGAATTGTTATCTCCAACACTACAGACCACATTGGTGACGCGGAAAAATTACATTTCCGCCATTTCGCAGTTAAACGCGGCGTGAGTCCATCTCTGTAATTTAATGACAGAGAAAATGCATGAAAGCTGGAAATTTGCTTTTACTACACGATTAGGTAACTCGCTGCGTTTCCCGGAAACTTAATTCAATAAACGAGAATCAGTTCAGTAGCGAACCTAGTGGCCACATGCGAAGATAACATGACAATGAAAACCCTCATCTGACAGGACTGGAAACAGTGAAACTTATCAGTAACAATTGACAATCTGGTTTCCATGCAACGCTCTCCCAATGCATATTCAGGTGGCATTGACCAGTCTTGATAGCTTCGTAATGAGAGACTATTCAGTGTGCAGTGGACACTTATTTCTCAAGCACCACCAACACTAATACTGTATTAATGCCACTATACACTTATAGGTCCGATAATATGGACAATAAACTATTACCGTTCAGCAATTATCTCATAGGCTTACTCCTTATTGACAGGCATTTATGAAAGTTGAAAGTGACCAGTATTGTGAGGTCAAGAATAAATTTTTCGTTGAAATAATAGGTTAGTTGTATAAAAATAGGCTGACGACCTTCTTTTTAGTGTATCTTTTACCCTGCCGTATAGGCTGAAAAGCTCTCATTTCTTACATACCAGGTATACGTACACCCAAGGAACAAAACAAAATTGAATTGTATAAGAGTAGATAGTTTTATTTTGTTTGTAACTATGGCCACGACGCTAATGTGCATAAAGTGCTTTCATTAATTGCATCTCAGTGGACAGATGAATGAAACAATCGACAATTGAATATGTTAAAGATCTATTATTGCTGCAATAAAACTTTAAGGAATAGGCCCCTATCTCCTATCACATTGAAAGTCCTAATGTTTAAAAATAAAATTTTCATACGTAAAGGTGTACACATACCTTCATGCTTTATAAGAATGTGTCAGTAATCACTTTAGGCCTATCTGTAAACTATTTACTGAATAAATTGTAAATACTCGCTGGAAAAGCTTAAGAATTCATAACGAACGTAATCAATGCAAGAAATGTCTTATGTTTTATTGCATTCTCTGTCAGAATTTACTCACGATAATGCACATAATTTTACTGACCCGATATTTATTTTTGTGGGCCATATTTATGACTTCATTATTTGTATTATACCTTTAGCAAATAGGGATGGCGGTTGAGGCAAGGTAGGTCCCTTCACCCGCAAGTCCCTCACATTTACAAGCGCAGGAGATTAGAACCAACCGTAATTTCCGCCCCATGAGTCACCTAGTCTACTTCAACCAGTCTATATTAGATTTTTTTAATATGTCATTTTATCTTAAAATGTTTGTTATATGTCAATTCTACACATAATTACAAGAAAAATGACACTAAACAATGCATAATTTACTTTAATAGGAACATTTCTAACAAATGATGAAGTTTTTATAGTTTGATAGATAGTCACTACGTTTCTGTCGGAATAAGTCTGCAAGTCATTTTAGTGACATTATGACAGATGATAATGACAATATTGTCATTTATTAAATAAATAACCATTGATTGCCAAAACTGAATCTACAGTAGAAATTCTATTCAGCAAATTCATTTCGATTAAGGACACCGCATTTAACTAAAAATTCTGTCCAACTCTGGAGTCGTACTGCAAACACTATTAGCTTTTATCCAACGTTTACGTGAGAATATTATAGGAGAAAAATTCCTCTGGACACTGGGATTTGAACCCAGGATCTTTGGCTATCCGTGCCAATGCTCTACCAACTGAGCTAAGCCAGAGTTCACTTCACAGCGCCAGATGGAACCTCTCTCCTATGACTGATTGCCCTTAATGGTCTGCCGTTGCATATTCCAGGCTCTCGTGAATTTCATCCCACAACTAGGTTGACCGGGCGTTCTCTTTTTTCCAGGACATGCCCTCAATTTTATGTCTTGGTCCTCTGTGTGTAATAGTTGCTGACTTCGTAGTTTGTAATGGGTGCCTTAACACAAACACTCTTTTCGGTATATACACTCAGTAATCATTGTTATTTTCATCCTGTAAGACCTGAAATATGCCATTCAGAATTGTTAAAAACTAGAAAATAGCCTGTTTCTTTGCCACGGTTAAAATGATGCTTGTTTCAATGCTTCCTTATCTGGATATATTACGCTTTTTCCTTTAGATTATAATTCGTTCCTATCAGTACGTAGATTTCAGAAATTAATTATATCGTAAGTTTTATGCATTTCCAAAGCTACCTGTGAACATTGATAATATGTATCGTTTCTCAATTGTTTGTTGACAGATGAATATGATATGAATTTGATTTGATAAATTCGGTGTAATTTTCAGAAATTATATAATTTTTCAAGGGAAGGAGTGGTTTGTTTTGATTTTTATTGTCCGCGATACTTCCATGGTGGCACTATCAATATATTATAGCTGGTGCCCGCGGCTTCGCCCGCCATTATTAATTGACTCCAGGATTTTTAAGAAATTTACACTGGCAGTTTATTAAAAAGGTTTGTTGTTCAGAGCTATGAAAATTGTAAGTAAAAATAAAATTATAATATTTGTTCATTGTGTTTATTTCACTTAGGCCTTATATAATAAAGAAACGGTTTTCCTAATTTTATACTCTTCGTGAAAGACGAACATCGCCGAGTTTACCCGATGTCTCAAGAAGTGAGGGAGCGAGTGAGCACGCTATTGAGGGCCGTTGAATTGTATAAGAGTAGATAATTTTATTTTGTTTGTAACTATGGCCACGACGCTAATGTTCATAAAGTGCTTTCATTAATTGCATCTCAATGGACAGATGAATGAAACACATTGACAATTGAATCTGTTAATGATCTATTATTGCCAGTGCTTTAGTTGGGCCGGTACGCACCGGTACTGCGTACCGGTATAAAATTATTTTCCTTCTACCATACCGGGAAAAATATGTGCTCCGGTACGTCGTACTGGCAGTACAGGAACGATATTGTCCTAAAATACTTATTAAATGTCCAATTCACGAGAGTGTATTTGTTAATAAAGACAAACACTATTAAATTCGCAATAGATATGCGTTCTATGGAAGGTGAGTACCCCCATAAAATATTTTCCAACTAAAGCACTGATTATTGCTGGAATAAAACTTTAAGGAACAGGCCCCTATCTCCTATCAGGTTTTTTATGTGTAAATCTTGAGAAAATACCTAAACTCCTGGAAGGAAAGTCGTCCTCAGGGAAATATTTGTGAACTTTGCACATTGGTTTTTAAAATCTGCTATTAAGAATTTGTTTTAAGTTTCATTTCATGCTTATAACAATACTAGCTGACCCATCAATGCTTCGCATTGTTATATTTATGTATATACAGGTTAAGTGAACACAATTTAAAGTCGATTTTATCTCCGCCAAGTTTCATAGTTAATTTCAATTCAGGTTTATTGTAAACAACATAGCAGTTTGTCTTGTCATTCTTCTGAAATGGCACATATTTGCTAGGGGAAATTTGATGGGCATGCCAGTTCAGAATGATTTTTTTTAGCTAAGGATGTCCAAGTGTATAAATTTACTTATTTTTTAGTGATGAAATGAGTGTTTTTATACAGGGTGTTAAAGAATTACGTTTACAACGTTTCAGGGACGATAGAGGAGGTAAAAACAAACATTTTCTTTCTGTGACAAAACTTTGGCATATGCTCCGTTTTGCTGCTAGATGGACTTATGGGTAGATGGCTTAACTGCCGTCACAGCACGCACCGATTAGTTTTGTTTGTACTGCTTTGATCGTCGTGTCAGGAACCATCTAAATGCTACATTCCCCATTCGTTGGATCGGCAGGGGTGGGGCGGTACCGTGGTGGCCACCTCGATCACCGGACCTATCTCTACTGGATTTCTTTTTGTGGGGAGCAGTTTGTCTTGTAGCAATTTTTCCCCCCTTTCTTTCTACATGTCACATATTTGCTAGGGGCAATTTGATGGTCATGCCAGTTCAGAATGATTTTTTTTTCCGCTAAGGATGTCCAAGTAGTATAAATTTACTTACTTTTTAGTAATATAATGAGTGTTCTTTATATAGTAAATTCATTTATAACGCACTGTCGTCCATTAAATTGCTTTTAGTAATTCATTACTTTAAGAAACTAAATATAAGTAATAACGGAAAATTTATTGGTATTTTTTTCACTATTTTTAGATCATAAATGCATTTTTTCACTATTTTATGGTCATTAAATACCTTGCCAGTTTAAGCATTAGAGCCCTTTGTTTCCGGGCTGAAAGAAACTATGGAGAGTAATAGAGTTCTCTAGAAATACATCTAGAGAATTCTACTTAAACATTTTCGGTGAACAGTTCTGTATATAATCCATTGAGAGCTTTGTCTGCCATCTAGTTCTCTCTATTTCTCTTGTTTGAAATGTCCAGTGGTTTCAGTCTACCCTAACTTCCTGGTATTGTGTCGTGCTTTATGTACAATAGAGGTTTTAGCTGTGGCATTGTGTGTGATTACAAAGCGGGGGAAATGGAACTAATTAGGGACAATTAAATATAGATCAGTGCGTGTTCCTCTGCTCTAAAGTGTATTAAGTAGGAGTATTAAGTCATAATGTTATACCTTCTGAAGTGAAACTCCAAATCTGTGGCATTGAACTATTATTACCACAATAAAGCTCTTTCATCTGAATCGAGGGGATTAAATTGATTAATATCACTGAATCTGAATCTTCATGAAGTAAAGCTCGGCAGTTGTTAATCACGCACGTTTTCTGAAGGTGAAAGGGGCTTATATTGCATATAAGTTATAAGTTGCATATAAGTTATAGTGACAGTGAAGTTTCATTGGACATGTATTTATCTACACCTTCAGTGACCCCTTTAGTGAATGTGGATTATTGATTTTAAGTTTTACCAAATAGTACACACATAGGCGTAACCAGGCCGACCATATGGGGGGGGGGAGTTCCGGGGTCCTCCCCCCGGAAAATTTAAAAAATTAAGGTGCACAATAACGAGTTTTAAGCTTCCCACTCTTTAAACTCATATTAAGTAATTTAAAAGCAGATTTTTAAAAAAGGTGATATATCACAATAATGAAATAAATAGTACTATTTTCCATTTTTTAATCAATGGGGGGTTTCAAACCCCCCCCCCCTCGTTACGCCTCTGAGTACACATTCACTAGAGATGGTGCACCATGGCTAGTGACTGCATACCTTCACCATCTTGAGGTAGAGAATGTAATGAAATAATAAAATACAGTCATAGTTTGGAAAGACAATAAAAAAATATTTGAGACCTTTTAGCTTCGAGGCCGAGGCACTCGAAAAATAGCATAAACAATTGAGATATTTGCCCTTTATTGATGCAATCGTTCAATACATCACTCATTCACTTCCGATCAACAAAAATAAGTAGACTCGAGTGTCCGAATTTGTTCCTTTCTCCGTCGTTGGTCGGCAACTTGTTATGTTATGGATTAAACAATTAGTTGCAGATTTCAAAGTATTGCAGACGGCTCAAGTTTCATTTCTTTCGACGGCGGAGCGGCACATTTTCGAGTTATAAAGACAAACGTAAAAGCGAAACATACATTGTTAATCTCAGTGCATTGTATAAATTTATTTGTATTATGTCTTTTCTTCAAATGCACAAATTAATATATTTATTTTCCTTTGCATTAATTGGAAAATCTATTTAAAAATCGTGACTTTCTGGAAAAGTCCTGTTTAACCTCTAGTTTTCAGCAAAAGTCCTCCATAGCCCCTTTCAGGCTCTTCAGTCTGATTAGCCCTTTTAGGTTCTTTTTTTTTTTTTAGATTCATATATTCGGAAGCAAGGGGCATGAAATGGAAAAATACGTTTAAATGTTCTATTTAGGAAGCTGGGGAAAACATAGGTAAAAACCTTCGAATCCGGACCCTACTGATAAACAGAGATAATTGAAAAGCCTAACCACTCCACCCGAAAGACGAGGGGAGGAGAGGGGAGAATAGAATACCAAAGATAGTAGGCAGCACCTGTTCCTATATGAACTACCTTGCCAGCTAAATATTTGGGAAACAGGTCCTAGATGACACTTATTTCTAACTATGATACAATTTTTTGAATTATTCATAAGTTAATTTCGAATTATCTCTATCTCTATATATATAAAAGGCTTTGTCCTGACTGACTGAATGAATGACTGACTGACTGACTGAATGACAGGAATCAACGTACAGCCTAAACTATAACAGATAGATATATAAGCAATTCTAAACTATAACAGGTAGAGACTTGGAATTTTGATAGTACCTTCGTTTCCTAATGTAGATGCTCACTAAGAAAGGATTTTGAAAAATTCTGATTCTAAATGCCAAAAATGAGTGAAAAACGGGCAGAAAACGTGCATTTTTTGGGTTTTCGAAGCGTAATATATTTCATTGTCAAATCAATTACAGCTGGCTTTGGCTATTTTTGTCAAACCTTGGAAATGAAACTTTCGCGATCGCTCGAATGTTGTAGCTCACGCTGGTCGATTCATTTGTTTTTAATGTCAAGGCACGCATACATATGAAATTTTCAACCTAATCCCGAAGAGGATTATTCTTCTTCTTATTATTATTATAAGTGGGATAATCAATATAGGCCTAAATATGGTCAAACGTTGTTCGATTTGGACGAAACTCATTATACAGGGGTTTTCTGGGCCAAGGACCTCGAATCTGAGGTCGCTTTTACCAGGCGACTCTATCTAATTGTGGTATGTAGTCCACGTGATTTAGGTGTTAATAAATATAATGATTTATAAATAATATAATAATAATAATGATATAAATTAAATGTTTTTGAAAATACTTAACCCCTTTTTGCACAGATTTATCAAAACAAATTCTCAGAACGTATTGTTACCAATGGTATCAGGTGAGCTTGGATTACATGAAATGGATGTTTGACAAATTAGAGAAGGTATCATTATAATTCATATTATCTATATTAATAAAAGGAATTGTCCTCGATGTCCAGCGAAATCTACTGAACGCAGAGATCTGAAATTTTAAACATAGGTGGGCTGAAGGGTCGGAAAATGCACCTCGAAGCCGGAATTTTAATTTTAGTTTTAGTTCGTGAGTTATGAGTGAAAAACGGGTAAAAAAACGTGCATTTTTTGCGTTTTCAAAACATAAGTTTTCAGTTATACATTTCAATGTCAAATCAATTACAGTTGGCTTTGGCTATTTTTTTCATATCTTGAAAATAAAACTTTCGCGATCGCTTGAATGTTGTAAACCCTAAATATGGTCAAACGTTGTTTTATATGGACGAATCTCACTAGACAGAGGTTTTCTGGGCCAAGAAACTCGAATCTGAGGACGCTTTTACCAGACGATACTATCTAATCGTGGTATGTAGTCCACGTGATTTAGGAGTTAATAAATATAATGATATAACTATTATGCTCTTGATTTTTAATTTTTGAAATAATTATCGCGGGCGAAGCCGCGGGCACATGCTATTTCTCTCTATATAAAAGGCTTTGTCCTGACTGACTGACAGGAATCAACGTAGAGCCTAAACTATAACAGGTAGAGACTTGGAATTTTGACAGTACCTTCGTTTCATAATGTAGGTGCTCACTAAGAAAGGATTTTGAAAAATTCTGATTTTAAATGCCAAAAATAAAATGTTTTTGAGAATACTTAATCCCTTTTTACACAGAATTATCAAATCCCAATCACATTTGACATTAAAGCATATTTTTGCCAGTGGGTTTCAGATGGGTTTGGAATTAAATTAAATGGAAGTTTGACAATTACAGTTTGCTTTGTCTATTTTTGTCATACCTTGGAAATTAAACTTTCGCGATCGCTTGAATGTTGTAAGCCCTAATATGGTCAAACATTGTTTATTTGGACGAAACTCACTATACAGGGGTTTCTGGACCAAGGAACTCGAATCTGAGGTCGCTTTTACCAGGCGATGCTATCTAATCGTGGTATGTAGTCCACGCGAATTAGGTGTTAATAAATATAATGATTTAACTAACTATATTATGCTCTTAATTTTTAATTTTTGAAATAATTATCGCGGGCGAAGCCGCGGGCACATGCTAGTAAATATATAAAAGGCTTTGTCCTGACTGACTGACTGACTGAATGACAGGAATCAACGTACAGCCTAAAGTATAACAGGTAGAGACTTGGAATTTTGACAGTACCTTCGTTTCATAATGTAGGTGCTCACTAAACAAGGATTTTGAAAAATTCTTATTTTAACTGCCAAAAATTAAATGTTTTTGAAAATACTTAACCCCTTTATACACAGAATTATCCAAACAAATTCACAGAACATATTGTTGCCAAATGGTATCAGATGGGCTTGGAAAAAACAAATTAAATGCACTTTTGACAAATAAGAGAAGTTATCAAAATAATTCATGTTATAAATAAATATTACAGAATGAAATCCACTAAAATAATGGAATCACATAACTTTCTCTACCCTGGACATAGAGAAAACAAAACGAGGTATGGTAATGTGTATAAGTTATTATTATATTATATCGCAGGTTTTTTGAGAGAAAAGTATGAAAGTGATAAAGCTTTCTGTTTAATTTCATCCCCAAAACGGTTTTATGGTAACATAAGAGTGGGAAATTTCCCGCCTCGATATTACAATTTTATGTTACAGGAATTTCTGTTTCTTCTTATTTAAACCTCTACCAGGCTTGCTGTGCACTGTACAAGCGATGGGATGCAAAATTCTAGATCCTCTATGAGCCATAAAAAACTATATCAAGCGTTTTCTGAGGGAATAGTTTGAGTGTTTAAGTGTTCGTCGTTCTTCCTATTTCAAATTATAAATGCCTATATAAGGACCTAGAATTTAAAATTTAAAATCCTTCATAAGTTAATTTCCAATTACAAAATACAAAACCCGGGCGACGCAGGGTCTTTTAAGCTAGTTTGTTTATGTTGCGTATGTGCAAGAAAAATTGAACATCTTCACATTTTGAGAATAGAGATATTTTGGCAATAGCCTTGCGTTAGTGTAACTTGTATGTCATCTCGAATAATTCCATTGCCGAGTTTCAGGAGTTTAAGTTCTGCAGCTAATTTATTATTTAACAGTGTGAAAAATTAATCAATTATTCAAACATAGTATAGTAATTTTTACCATATAACGTTAAATAATACTGAAATGTATGAACTACTAGGTATCTATAATATAATTAACAAGAAATTACAGTGAATGAAAAAAAAAAGATTTATTTACGCAGGAATGGAATGGAATTTTCATTATCATAGTAAAATATTACATAATGCAATGAACCTAATATAATGACATTTTATTAAGGTACGAGTATCTTAATTACCAGGGCCCGGATTCTGATGAAATGTCATCTTTCTATTGATGCTGCATAGACATTGCCAACTTGTAGATAAATCCTAAGCCTCTAGATTATAGAAATAAATTTTATTAGGTCTTTTTTTGTCATTTTATGCAGTTTTATATTTTTAGAGCATTTATTTCAATTTGATGTCATTATTTTTTCATTTTCATGTCAGTTGCTTCCTTATTTAGTCATTTTCGCGTATTTACATTGAGTGTATTCAATTTTTTTCGTCGCTAGCGGTGCTGTGTTTGAAGTGTTGTTTGTTTAATGCAAGAAGGAAAAATTCGATGTTGAAATGTTGTCATGTCTCAGTCGGAAATGAGAGTTAAAGAAACGTCAAAATTTTGTTTTATATTACTATTGTTATTAGATTGACTTGGCACCAGAGTCTGCCACCTGCTTGGATTTGAGAGTGCAAAGTACTGTTTACCCTCAAAAAACAACAATATAATCCGGCAGATCACTAAAGGAAATGCAGAATTTTGACTCGCCAGTGTGCCTCAGTCACAGTATAAATTTCCTTTTAAAAGAACATACACAACATTCTAATTATTTACATTTTTTACAATTATGTACAAACTAGTCTATAACTTTTTGTGTAGAATAATAATTTTTTATAAATAAAATATCAGTTTGTAGGTCATTCTTTTTATAATTATTAAGTCATTTATGGTAAGGGCCAGGTTTTGCAAGCAGGTACTGGGCATCCCCAGATTCACCTCAAATGAGGCGGCGAGATATGAACTAGGTTATGACAGCAGCATGGGCACAATCTTAGGTAAGATCTTTTCTTTAGATACATATATGAGAAAGACAACGATGGTGTAGCTAAAATATGTTTTCAATCTCTCCTATTGGACAATGGTAATAGGAGCAGAGTTCACGATATTACGAAACTATTGGACGAGATAGGACTAAAATGGATTTGGAACTCAGTTCTGAACCCTCAGAAAAACATAATAACGCTCACCAAGATCGTTAGTAGAAGATGCGACGATATTCAGAGACAAAACCATGTAGCTATAATGAGGGAAAAAAGATCCCTAGTGTTCTATATTAAAATGAAAGAAATGTGGGGATTGGAAAAGTACGTCTCAGGTTGCTCCAAGAAACAAAGAATGGGTTTAGCATGGTGGCGGGTTGGGGTATGGAAACTTAGGGGCATAAGAAGGAATTTTGAGAAAGGACGATGTCCTTTATGTTTAAATAGAGAAGACGCTGAGCACATAATTTTAAAATGTCCAGAAACTGATACGATCAGACTAATATTTTTGAATAGAAAATTCCTCGGAATTAACGTAGAAATAGCATATAAGAAATTAACAACTACGAAGAATATGAAAACTTTGAAGGAAATGGGGAACTTTTTATACATTGTTAAAATAAAATGGGGGAAAAACGAATCCTAGAATTAAGTGAGCAAGTGTATTAATTCCTTTTTTTTTTTTTTTTTTTTTTGCTTTGTTCACAAGTAAGGCAAATACAGGAATACCATAACTTATAGGTACTCAAGGCTTTTATGTTAATATTAGTGTGTAATGGCAGGAGGTACATCCTATGGCGAAAAACCTCTGTAACGCCAAGGGTGTTAATATTACGACACAAGAATAAACTATATCATATCATATCATATTAAGTCATTTTCTTTAAAATTTAGGGAGATTTTATAGGTCATTTTTCAAACAATTTTAGGTCATCAGAATCGACCATAATTTATTCAAAGTTTAAGTTTTGAGATTTCAGATTGATAAAAATAAAAACAAGATGGCTGACCGCGGCGATCAGCTGTTACTAAGTTCTCATAGTTCTTGACTTCTGCGATAGATGGCAGCTGATAGCGTACGGTAATGTATAAAATATATATATATATATATTTGAAAGTGTGTATTTATGTATGTGTGTTTGTATGTTTGTTCCCTAAGCAAATGTAATGCAAATTAAACAGACAGACGGACAGACATTTTCCCATCCACCATGCAATCTTAGAAAGTACCAATTTGGGCACTTGATAAAAAATCTAACTCATTCTGAGGAATAACCGATGGAGAAACGACAAAAAGCCATAGGGCCAAACTTGTAAATCTCTCAAATCGTTACTGCTGCTGCAGTCGGTTATTTGATACGACTTACCGTTTAGCAAGCCTCCAAGGAGGTCTACACAGACCTTTAAATTAAGTACGCCATGAGACATTTTCAGACAGCAAACACGAAAACTAGAAGTGATCAAAAATAATAAAATTTCTGAAATCAGGTGAACTTATTTAGTTAAAATCACTTATTAGGTGCTTTGCCGCAAGAATCATGCTGCTGTATCTGGTATCTGGTACCCTATGATCCCCAGGTGGGGCGAAGGGGCCTCCAATGGAGGTTTCATTACCTATACTAATTTTGATATGCTTATTTTCCGAGAGAGGGTAGAGGGACACGTGGTAAGCCCATCGCCTCGCAACCCCCCTCTGGAAACTAAGTATTTCTTGGACGTGAAAGGGCCGAGAAATTTTGTCCAGAGGCTCTAATTTAGGCTTGGAGTTCTTTTACGTGCCGTAAATCTACGACACGGGACCCCCAGCTTAAAGTCCCTCCCGGAGGACTCCGTGCCCAGGATTTTTACGTCCTGAAAAATCCATCGACCGCGGCCGGGTTTGATCCCGCGCCCTGCGGATCTAGAGGCGGGCACGCTACCTCTAGACCACCGCGGCCGACCAAGAATCATGCTGGGTAGTGTTATTTATCTAAGCCCAATTTATTACAACTTCCATGAACGCTGAAAATTTTGTTGTAATAAGAACTGAATTGCATTTGATGATTTCAGTGTAATATTTTCAGAAATTATGCCCATCATTGGGCATTAGTCCGGTACCGGTCAAACGATTTGGTGCAGAATCAATAGGCTTCGTCCCATGGACGTTATAAATGCGTATACCGTACCAAATTTCATGAAACTCTGATTCGACTTTTCGCGTGTACAGACACACGGTCAGACCGAGAGGCGAACAGACATTTTCCCGTCCACCGTACAATCACAGAAAGTACCATTCTAAACTAAACTAATCTCCGTGGCGGGACTTGGCCTACCACCCGACCGCTGCGTCATCTACCTATAGGCAGATGGCAGAATTGAGGGTATGTGGTCAGCATGCCGACACCCACGGTCGTTAATGGTGGTTTCCGTGACCGGAGCCGCTACTTCTTTATCAAGTAGCTCCTCAATTTGAATCACGAGGCTGAGTGCACCCCTACCAGACCTCCCTACCTCAGAAAAATCCGAGGAGGTACCGGGAATCGAACCCGGGCCGACGGATCTGTAGTCAGCCACGCTAACCGCGAGACCACCCCGGCGGTCTATAAGTAAAATATCTTTATAAAATTATCATATAAATTTATATCATATATTTTAAAATAAATATACTATTTTCACCAATGTTAGTAGGCCTAAATCATATCATTAATCATACTTTATATTATACACATTAATTATGTTCAACTATCACACTCAGTATCGCCACTCATAAAATATATATTATTAACTGCTTGCAGATAATGGTATGAATTCTTAAAAAGTCAATTAAAATGGTAAAATACATAGTACCGTACCAATAATGTTCAACTTTGTGAGTTAGGTTAAAAGTTTCTATGTGATCTTACACTATTGTCCGTTGGTTATTGCTATAATGTTCGTTGTTGATGTAATGTATACTTATTCAAAGTTAAAATTACTGCAATGTATCTATAGCACAATATTAAAAGTGTAAAAGCCTTCCACAAATATATAGCAATGTCCAAAGATGTAACTATTTTAGACTTTAATGATTTGCAGTAGCATCCGTTGTATCAGATGAACATTCTGAGGAATAGTATTAAGCATATGCGCATTTCGGTCCCTGGTAGATCGTCATTAGTCCCTATAAAATTTATTTCGCCAATTAATATAATATAATATAATATAAATGTGTAATTTAAGCTGTCGCTCCTCTCACGCAGCTGGCCCGGGTTCGAATCCTGGTCGGGACAAGTTACTTAGGTCTGGTTTTTTCTAGGCTTTTTCCTCACCTGTGAGACAAATGTCGGGTAACTTTAGGCCCTTGTGGTCCCCGGATATCATCTGGCCGTCTTTATTATCTTCATCTCATCCTCGCCTTGTTCGGAGTGAGTGTGTGTTTGTGTGAATGATGTGTTTCGTTATATGTGTTCATGTTGTCTCGGAGGTGACTCCGGCATTGGGCTGATCACTCATCCGGGGAGGCCCTCCATGTCCTTGTCTGGTCAAAAAAGTATGTATGTGATCCATAGATAATCCTCCTTCCGACAGGTCGCGGCCCTGTAAAGCCCGGGCGGCTTGGGTCGCTTAAATCCTAAAACGGAGAGGTAAAACTATGACAAAGAAAGAAAGAAAGAATTTAAGCTACAGGAATGTTGTATACTTTCATCAGGTAGTGCTTTATATATATATATATATATATATATATATATATATATATATATATATATATTGTGGGCATGGTAATTTTATAAAGTAGAGAAAACTTGCAAATGAGTGAAGCAGTCGTCTGAATGGTCTGGAATAATTTGACAAACATTCATTGCTTCATGAAGTATGGACAGGAAGTTATTAATGGCGCATAGCCTATTTTCTTGAGCTCATAAAATGCGGGGGTGAAAAGGGGTTGGTTATGATAGGAGCACTGAGCTGAAATTAACGTAATTTTTGAAGAGCTGCCAAGTAACCGGCGTCTCGTATCTCACAATTTAAAACAAGCCTGCCATTTTTTTCTGGTGTCCCTGGAGGCTGTCCAGGATTATTTTATCCTTTCATGTGCAGCTTCACTTGCCCTCGTATATACAGCAGCTCGTTTCAATGGCTCAAGGTTACCGCACACAAAACCTATACAATGCCATGTCAAAAAGTCACTCCAGGGCACTGTTTCATAGAACTTTTACACTCATATTATTAGCAAATACGGGTAGAGCACTATCTCCTTAGCATTGCAATTTTCCTTCCTGCAACTGGAAACTTCAATAAATGTACTTACTTTCGTTAAAGGAAATGAATCAGGGATGAAATTAGTAGTTTTTTTAACTTGATGTTGTATTTTTACCAATTTAAATCAATTCATTTTTATTACGCATAAAACACGCCAGCCATATTATGGTTCTGAGCGAAGCAGGATGACCAACTGTCCTTCTTGCATTAAGGTAAGAAGTTTCAGGTAGATCCATTTTAGTGGCAGTTAGGTTAGGTTAGGTTGGGTTGATTAGGATGGGTTGGTTAGGTTGGGTTATGTTATGAACAGGCTTTGAAACTTAGTGCCCGAACCCACAGAGGGAGATGATTCCGGTTACCAACAACCTGAGTATAGGGGGTGGGGGTGATTGTGTAGGCTGATAAGACAGTCATTGATAGCATACGCCGAGCAAAGTCTGTACAGTACGGTTGCTGTTAACATATTCGATCGGGCACTAAGTTTTAAAGCCTGGTTATGAACAGTGATATTAGTTTTGTAGGGCATACCGAATTCACGCGTTTCAAAACGTGCTATAATCTATCTCCCGCGTATTGGTCAACCTGTTTACCCACATAAGATGGCCGTCAGTTATATATTATTATAATGAATGACGTATTTTAAGGTAAGAGAATTACAGGATGTATTTTTAGATGTGAACTATTTTGGCCCTAATTATAATAATTGATTCTAGGGACACATTTTTTAACGTTGTTCCGTTTAGTGAGAATTAAAACTGTAATGCTAAGGAGATAAGTGATAGCAAATACATAATAATATTAATTATTATTATTAGTCTTCTGTTTCATAAGAACAATTTTCAATAATATTAATTATGAGTTCATAGCTCTAAATTATTAGTAATTATTACTAATATCATTAGTAAACTGTTTCATAGACTGTAGAACTAATAACATTTACTGATAATATTACGTGTTTTTCTGTAAGTGTTTTTGGACCAATAACTTATTCTCAAACCCATGTAATTCAGATTTCGTGATCTAAAATTCGTGGAAAATGAATCACTCTGATTTAATTATCAATTTAGAAAAAGCTTACATATGCTATCAAAAGGAGTTTTTAGGATGTGAGGTTAGATTTTAGCACATAAGCCTACTGCTGTCTTGAATAAGTACCTGACAGATTTATTCATTTCTTATTATTTGTTACGTTTAAGAAGATATATGTAGGCCGTGTTACTTTGAAATAGTATTGACAAAAAGACTAAGAAGTGAAAAAACACAAACAACAATCCAGATATAACTTCCAAATCAATCAGCTGACTAAAGAACTAATAATATTGGTGAAGAGATTTTATGAATAGTGTTCATATCTCTATGAAACAAGATTTTTTAAACTAATAATATGAGTTCTAATATTATTAACTAATATTATTAGCAAGTTCTATGAAATAGTGCTGTTTAAATAGGATGGCATCGTACAGAGAGCCCGCCAAGTGTATCAGTTGTTTTCCTTCAAGGCTGGTCAACTTAGAGGAACAGACCAATCATAGCACCAAATACCATTAATACTATACTATTGATAGCACTTGAGTGCGTGATGTCACTGCATTTCATACCGCAGCGCATATTTTAAAGCTATGTTAATACAGTAATGCAGAAGTTTAAGCTTACAAGTGCAATAATTTGTAGAAAGACTAGCAGGTGCCCGCGGCTGCGCCCAAGATAATTAATTAACAAATTAAAAATTAAGAGTATAATAATTATTGAAGCATTATATTTATTAACACTTGCACTTGAATCATTCATAAACTAACCCATTAATAATTAATGAAACAGCTAAAATTTCGGCTTTAGAGTATATTCCACGATTAGAAATCGATTAGTCTCCTAAACAATTTACGTCTTTCATTTATTACAATAAATATATAGCAGTAGTGTAGGCCTATTTATTTTCTCATGAAAATTCTTACATATGTGTATGTACATTATTAACATTAACCGGCGCCCGGGTGGGGTCGACCGTACGGGCTCACTTCATACACTTAAATTATTACCCCATTAAAATACCCAATTAAAAAATTATATTCTATTATTTACATAACTATACCTCGATCGGTAAGACCAGAGCCAAACACGCGCAGATAGTTCGTCTGCCGGTAGCAATGGAGTAAGGGCAGAAGAGAATGCATGTCCTGTACTATTCATTCCAAACTGTGCGTTTCATAATAGCCCGTAACTATTGAAAACAAAAATAAAGTGAATAAAGTATTTGTTTTTTTAGTTATGAAATATTATTTAAGTAATGGTATGTAACTCACAGAATATCGGTGTTGGGTCTTCACTATTGAATGCTGTGAGGCTAACTAAGATGTTTTTATACGGTCTGTACAGTAGGGAACATCACGTGCTATGAAGGTCAGGCAGGTCTAGATTACATCATCGTACCCTACTGCGCAGCCGTTTGTTTGGCTGAGGTCTTACCGATCGAGTTATACCAATATCCATAGACGTAACCCCCACCCCCAAGCAGTAAAAATTTCATAAAAATACATAGACATTATTAAAACAAAACAAAACACTTGAATTTCCTTAATTTTCCATTCTATTCTTTCTCTCACACATCTAACTCTGCAGAAATTTACATATGCCATGCCAATAATAATTGTGCTCATCCAGTAATAGATGTAGACGTGCCTCCCTTCTTCTTTGCGAGTTAAAAAATTTGTCGGTTAGCATCATAACTCTCCAGCGCTCTGTAACTCCACATCACGATAAGATATGAACCCATCTAATATAGGCCTATAAAATTAAAGGGATATGTATGTGTATGTATGTATGTACGAGGGGTATTCCGAAAGTAAGTTTCGTCAATGTATGGCAGGAGCGGCGTGTTCACCAGGGGAACCAAACAAACGCCAGACGAATCCCCACCCGTGGCTGGTTCCACGACGGAAGTGGCGTCAGCGGAGGAGGCATGACGCAGGCGCACTGCGCCGTAGAAGAGCGAGTCGCAGCAGACTGGCGTGCCCGCGGGTATTAGTGTACCGCTCACGATGGCACGAGAGATTTGGCGCCACTGCCATGTACCGCTATCTCCCCTCTTTCAAACGAGCCATTGCTGCAGCCGCTGAACCTTTTATTGTCCGAGATAGAGCTGTTTGAAATTGATCTCCCGATTTCCGTCCCCGCAAAGTGCGGCCTCCACGAACCCATCTCGCACAAACCTTATGGAACATCAATTTGTCACTCAAAATGGTCTGTATGGAACCTTTAGTAATGTCAGGAAGCTGAGGTGGAGCAGGCTGTGCGCCAATTCCTTGCAGCGCAGGGCACCGAGTTTTACCACAGTGGGTTCTTCAAACTGATCGCACGCTACGACAAATGTCTCGATGTCGCTGGCGACTATGTCGAAAAATAGTGCACGGTGTATAGGTCATGCTGCCATGCTGTATTGCTTTTGGGTCAATAAAGTGTCCGTGTGACAAACTGACGAAACTTACTTTCGGAATACCCCTCGTATGTATGTTTGTACGAGGTTTGTCCTCTATACAAATCCACAAGCTTTGACCAATTTGCACGAAATAATGCACGTATACCCTATTTAACCAGAAAAGAAACTTAGTCAACATTAAAATTCAAAGAAACCACAGCTTCCCTTACTTTCAACCCCCTATTTTTTTCATACAAATATACATTCTTTGACGATTTTTACCAAACTTCGCAGACCCTATAGAACTAAGAAAAAACTTTAGGAAAAATTAATTTTCGAAGAAACCACCCCTTAAATTGACCTATATTTAAAACTACATTTTTTTTTCAATTTTGTGTCCAACTTTAGCGTTGTGTATTAAAATAGCTTAATAAAAACATTTTTTGTAATGCACTTTATTTACCTTGGCACTCTGCTGATGATGCAGGAATACCACCTGCGAAACGGCCGTCCAGAAGTTTACCAAGGTAAATAAAGTGCGTTACAGAAAGTGTTTTTATTCAGCTACATTTTTTTGCTAATTTTACCAGACTTTAGACACAGACTCAATAGAACCAGGACAAAATTTAGGCAAAACTAATTTTCTAACACACTACCCCTTAAATGTTTCAACCCCTGTTATGTGACCTTTATTTAAATCTACATTCTTTGGCCAATATTAACCAGACATTACACACAGAACTAACAGAATCAGGAACAATTTCATGCAAAAATGTTTTTTGAACAAACCATCCCTAAATGTTTCAACCCCTAGTATATGATCTGTGTTTAAATCTATACCAGCGCCAACCATAGAAGGAACCTGATCAAAACAAATAGTACGTGTACTGCATTGCTGGCAGAACTGTGCATTGGCCACACTGTATTTACATTAATACCTTTGTAATTCAAGACAAATAGTTCCATGTAGAATTACGGAAATTAATTTAGATTCATATTAATAAAGAGTTTTTTTACTTAAAAACTAAACATTTTTGAAATATGCTTTGTAATCAATCCTGCCTACAGCAGTAGCGCCGAGGGCGACAGTCAGCGGGAATAATTTGAACCACTTTCATCTCTATAATAAGGTACTTTTTAATTTTCATTATCGTTCTTTGCATACTGTTTATGTTACTATTTTAGTATTTTAATTACAAAATCATACTTGATAACAGGAAACGAGTTAATTAAAGAACGTTGTTCTTCAATTATTTTCCAAAGCACCAAATAATTCTTCCAGAATTTACCTACTCTTCTACAATTCAACTGCCCTAAATAGTGTGCTCACTCGCTCCCTCACTTCGTGAGACATCGGGTATACTCGGCGATGTTCGTCTCTCGCAGTCTTAATTTTCCCGAAGAGTACAAAATTAGGAAAACCGTTTCTTGATTATATAAGTCCTAAGTAAAATGAACACAATGAACAAATATTTTAATTCTATTTTCACTTACAATTTTCATAGCTATGAACCACAAACATTTTTAATATACTGCCAGTGTAAATTTCAAGTCCTAGAGTCAATTAATAATGGCGGGTGAAGCCGCGGGCACCAGCTATAGGCCTAACAAGTTGATAGTTTAACCCTGGAAGTATCGCGGACAATAAAAATCCAAACAAACCATTCCTTCCGTTGAAAAATTATATTTTTTTTCTGAAAATTACACTGAATTTATCAAATAAAATTCACATCATATTCATCTGTCAACAAACAGTCAAGAAACGATACGTATTATCCACCGCCGTCTCCAGAATTTCACACGAGTAATACAATCTAGAAGGCAGTGGTATTATCATTGTTCACAGTTAGGTTTGGAACTGCATAATCGAATCTGAGATCGTTTTCCCAGGAGGCGCTTTCTAATCGTAGAATGTACTCTGAAGCCGGAATTTTAGCTGTTTCATTAATTATTAAGGGTTTAGTTTATGAATGATTCGCCTGCAAGTGTTAACAAATATAATGCTTTAATAATTATTATACTCTTAATTTTTAATTTTTTAAGTAATTATTGTGGGCGAAGCCGTGGACACCTGCTAGTATTTAAACGTTTGTAAGCATTAAGCCGTTCAGTTAGTTCCAGGTCACATCACGCGTTGTCAAATACAAATAGCGCGATCGCTCCGCCCATGGCGTAGTAATACAATTTCAGTTCAGTACTTTAGAATTGGAAGGTGAACCCAACTGCCTGGCTTTGTGCCCAAGTACTCCAGTTACTTCCCATCTTTGCTTCGATGATAGCCTGAAAATTCTTCACCCTTAATTCTTTCATTCAGTCTGGGTTTCTCCAATGCTTTTGGATCTGTTTTTCTCATCATCTTTCTTCTTTGCTTTTTCATTCTTTCTTCTTTTTTTTCCCACTCTCAGTAGATTGAATTTTCTCTACTGTATTTACATTAAAACCTATGTAACTCAGGACAAATACAATCTCTGCCGGTGTCGTGTTTACGAACTATCTTCCTCCACAGCGATGTCATCGCACTGTGCAGTACACTCATCACGAAATATCAGTCGCCTGTACCCTGAAGAGCCGTCACGGTGGCTCATGCCTAGCGAGTGGGCCTGGCATGCTAGCAGTCCCGGGTTCAAATCCCGAGGCAGGCGGACATGTCATTCGTGGTGGACGAAGCCGTGACTTTGGGGGATTTTCTCGGGGATCCTCCCGTTTCTCCCTCTCATTCCACCAACACTCTCCATTTCACCATCAAACTCCTCCTCATTATCATCCCGTTTCCTGTTTCCTTTCCCGGCTTTCAGGCCATCTCCCGCTGCGGGCCTCTCCCGTACTGTCGTGTGATTGTTGGTGGTGTGTTGCACACCTGGGGGCTCTCAGGTGTGCCGCGACCCTACGGGCTCTCTTCGTGAGGGACCGGGGGCGTGGGGCGTGTCTGAGGGACCCTGGGGGTGTGGTGCACGTTGTATGGCTTCTGGTTCTAGGTGGATGTTGGGGAGTTCCGTGGGGGCTCACGATGGTATCTGCTACGGGGGGTCTTTGGGCATGCCAATCATCCCATTCCCAAGGGGTTGGCACAAAGGGCCCGCAGATGTGACCTACGTGCTTAGGGTCGTTCCCAACCCGCCTCTCCCCTTACGCGGGGAGATAATAGATAGATACCCTGAAGAGCTGTTGTTATGTTGTGCTGCAATCATTAGGTGCTAGTATGCGTAACTCATGGGATCAGCAGCTCCATTTCAGGATTAAAAGGCAGGCCAATACCGAAAGTATTTCTAAAACACGGCACACTACTGTGAATGACTTTCAGTTTAAGATGGTACTTACTTCACCTTTCCACCTCTCACTCCCTGCAAAGATCTACATGCAGACGTAAACATCGACAGCAGCGCTCTTTGCCCAGCGGCATTCATAAATGTCCTGGGTTTAGCCTATATCTACGAGGGTCATTCAATAATTAAATAGACAAATTGGTCTGGGGAAAAGACGGTTGGTAGTACAAGTTTGAAACATTTAGGATTTTAAGTTGGCATCACTAGGATGAGTTCTATTCAGCTGATGGATCAACATTGCTCTTTTTATAATCTCAAAATTAAGTTTAACGATGACGTGTCTTCTTGAAAATTCCACAATGCGTGAACAACGTTCTGTGATTCGTTTTTTGATTCCTGAAGGTGAAAAATCAGCTAATGTGTATGGTGAAAGTTGTATGAACCGTGGAAATTTTTACAATTGGGTAGAACAGTTCAAAAGTGGTCGAGAATCAGTGACTGACGAACACCATTCTGGCCGGCCTGTTGAAGTTGCAATTTAGCACCCTCTGATTTCCATTTGTTTGGTCCACTGAAGGAGGCATTAGGTGGGAAGAAGTTCCAGGATAACGAGGATGTCAAGGACTTTGTGGGAAATTGGCTCCGTCACCAAGCCCGTATAAAAAAACTAGTAACCCGTTGGGACAAGTGCATAAATGTTGATGGGAATTATGTTGAAAAGCAGGAAAAGTCTTTTTTTTTTAACGAATGGTTTTTTCTCCAGATCAGTTTGTCTCTTTAATTATTGAATGGCCCTCGTATAATGAAACATAATAAATCAGGATCATCTGAAAGTTGTGATTTGCTTTCTGTGCTAAGAAGAAACTAACAGGTACGTGAATAGTTAACTGTACCTTAAACATACCGGAGAAGACGGCATTAAACTTCACACAGGAAAAACTAAAGCACGACCGAATTCAGGCGTTCTCGTTTAATATTACCGATTGGTTGGTTGGTGTGTGTATGTTTATTTAACGACGGTGATTTACTGTAACTTAGGCCTGTTACCGTCGCCGGTGTGTCGGAATTTTGTCCCTCAGGAGTTCTTTTACATGCCAGTAAATCTACTGAAATGGGCCTGTCGCATTTATGCGCACATTAATGCCATCGACCTGGGCCAGGATCGAACCCGCAACATTGGCCACAGAAAGCCAGTGCGATACTAACTGCGCCACCAGGCCGACAATATTACCGATATATATATTTATATAATTTTTATTATATTATATTATATATTAATATTTATATTATAAACAGCAGGGACAGAAAGTAAAGATCATATTGCACAAACATTAGATACATGACATTAGCAGGTGTATACAGGATGTTAATGAAAAACACCGAAACATTTATCTGTGTATAGAGGGGACATAGACAAGCAACTTTTGTTAGGAGATTTTTGCTCTATGGATAAAATTTTTCGTGTTACACAATAAAATCTACCAGGGCATGGCCGCTACTGACTTGTAACATTTGAAAAAAAAAAAAGCAAAACAAAGGAACTTCGTTGTTAACACAGGAGTTATGAATACAAAACTAATGCAGTGGCGGCCAGTCATGTGATTAGTCCGTAAATTTGGCAGTTTATGAAAACTTTAAATTATGATATAGCTGTTGATGAATGGTTAAGAATCAGTTTTTATCGATCACTAAGAAGGCATGAAAAATTTTAATCCCATTTTGCTTAATTATTAACTTATGAGCACCAAATTGTAATTATTTTAATGCCCTGGCGCCCCTGTAGCATTGCATTTTACGTCATAGAGTAAAAATCTCTTAATAAAAGTTGCTTGTCTATGTCCCCTCTATACACAGATAAAATACTTCGGTGTTATTCACTAACACTCTGTATAATGTGAAATCTATACGTGTTTTTTTTTTTATTAACACCACTGTTTCATAGCTACATGCTCCATTACATAATGTAACACTACATGCTTATGAGAACAGTCACAATACTTAGATTTCATATTTTCAGTTTTTTGTACATCGTTTAATTAGTATTTTTTAAAGTTTCAAAAACAGTCACAATACTTAGATTTCATATTTTCAGTTTTTTTTACATATAGACTCTAGTAACTTACGTGGTATTAACATTTAGTTTAACATCGTTCTGATATGAGGGATTTGAAAAGTAATTTTAAGACACCAGAATATTGCTTTGCATACGTGTTATTACAACAGCCTTGTTGAGTGTTCTTTCTAGGCATATTCCCAAAAGTCACGTGGTATTAGAACTAAGCCATCGATATGCACATTGTTGCTACATGAAGCCTATATCAAGAAAATTGCTAAGGCGTGAGGTGTAGGCAAACCTGCATGATACAATAATGCAACTTGTCATGCCCCTGGGACTAGTTTCTTTTTTTCCGTGTCACGGACTCCGGAAGGGAGGGTTCTTCGAATACACTATTAGGTGAAATGTATTTTAAGCGAGGAAAGTATACCTTAACATTTCATTCATTTCCCATGCATTCTAAACAAATTTTACGACCATTAGAAGATTGGTTGGTATATGGTTATTTAACGACGGGGATGTACTGCTATTTAGGCCTGTGACCGTCGCCGGTGTGCCGGAATTTTGTCCCGCAGGAGTTCTTTTACATGCCAGTAAATCTACTGACATAGGCCTGTCACATTTATGTGCACATAAATGCCATCGACCTGGGTCAGAATCGAACCCGCAACCTTGCGCACAGATGTTGCTAATCTCCACAATGGCTGCAGTTAGTATAAATTAAGTATACAGTATATTGTTCTTCCTTTTTCTTTCTTTATCGTAATTTTACCTCTCCCTGGCCTTACAGGGCCGCGACCTGTCGGGAGAGGGATTTTCTTTGGATCACATGCATACTTTTTTGACCAGACAAGGACATGGAGGGCCTGCCCGGATGAGTGATCAGCCCAATGCCGGGGCCACCTCCGAGACAACACGAACCCATAGGACGAGACACACCATTCACACACACGCACTCTCACTCACTCCAAACAAGGCGAGGAGGGGATGAAGATGATAATGACGGCCAGATGATATCTGGGGACCACGAGGGCCTAAAGTTACCCGACATTTGTCTCACAGGTGAGGAAAAACCCCCAGAAAATACCCCACCTAGGTAACTTGTCCCGACCAGGAATCGAACCCGGGCCTGCTGCGTGAGAGGAGCGAACGCATCCCCTACGCCACAGCGGTGGACTAATATATTGTTAACAAGTATATTATCAAGTAGCCTAATTTATGTAACGTTACTAAGTTTTGCAACATAATGCAATTAGAAATTACTCTGACTCATTTCATTCAATGTAACTGTACAAGTGTTGGTTACATAGGCCTACGTATCTGTGGCAATGCTGCATTGTTGTCCTCTTGTTATTGTATTTACCTTTCTTCGAATTTAGGGCAGAGGTTATCGAACCCATACTAATATTTCTATTTATTTCAGCCAAAAACATATTATTTCAAGATTCATATTATTATATAGAATATTATATATATTGGCCCTGGGGTCGACTCAGCCTCCAACAGAAATGAGTACCAGGAGCAATCCTGGGGGTAAAGGTGGCCGGTGCGTAAGGCTGACAACCTTCATGTGCCGATGTCTAATAATCTAGGAGCCTCTACCTCCTGGAACCCTCTGGGCCTCCATGGCCTGTAATAGGGAACACTTTACTTATTTTATATATATTATATAATGTAGTAGTAGTAGTAGTAGTAGTAGTAGTAGTAGTAGTATTAGTAGTAGTAGTAGTAGTAGTAGTAGTAGTAGTAGTAGTAGTAGTAAGTATTCTGCCTTCCGGCAGGTTTTCAAACTTGGTACGCGAATTTTGTTTTCCAAAACTTCCTGCTTCCTCCTTCAGCATCCAATATTTCCGCTTTTCCCTTAAATCGTCCAACAGCTGAATTCTTCTTCTTCCAAGTCTAGTTGTACCCTCCAATCTTCCTTCTACGACATCATGTAATAATCAGTTCCTTCTGAGAATGTGCCCAACCAGTTTGCTTTCCTCTGACGAATTGTGTGTATGATTGACTTCTTCTCACCCACTCTACTCAGAACCTCTTCGTTTGTCACCATGTCCATCCACTTTATATTTTCTATCTGTCTCCAGCACCACATTTCAAAACTTTCTAAATATTTCTTCTCTAATTTCCTCAAAGTCCATGTCTCTGATCCATACAAAGCAATACTCCAAATATAACACTTCACCAGGTTTTTACGTAGCTCTAGGTTCAGACTACTAGTTAGCAGAGTTCTCTTCTTCATAAATGCTTTCTTGGCCATTATATAATATAGAATATTATTGGAGAAAATTCCTCTGATACTGGAATTTGAAGCCAGGACCTTTGGCTATCTGTGCCACTGCTCTACAACTCATGTAATGTCCAACAGAGACAACAATCTGTGGTTCATGAATGCATATAGATCCATCTTGAATGTTACTGTACAATAACAGTGGAAGCCCGGTCACAAGATCACTATAGCCTATAGTGTGCCTCAAAATACTCGTCAGTCATCATTTTATAGGCGACTGATATTTCGTGCTGAGTGTACTGCACTGTGCGGAAGGCATCAGGGCCGATCGTTATGTAAATGCTTTTTACCGAGAAATAATAATGGCAATAATAATAAGTTAACAATAATAATAAATGGCGGAGGGTGGATATTTTGAGTGGGTGTCCACATCAGTCAATAAAGTTTTTTTGTCTAAGTAAAATTTATTACACGCCCAAAACGAAAGAACTCTATTTCAGCAAAGAATGTACACAAGAAAAGCTTAAATATTTTGAGAATCTTAATATTCCACAATAAATATCTTTGAAACAGAAACAGGTAGGCTACTGTGAAACCATCTGACATGACCAAGATCGCCAACTTTTTCTAATAATGTAGAAACTTATGTTTTACCGATATATTTCCTTTTATATTTTATAACCAATGGTGATAAAATTAGGTGGTCATATTATATGACTCGAGTTCCTATTGATATAAACATTATTCTACAACGCTCCTCTACGACTACCGCTTTCGCTACACGTGCTTATCTATGTGGATAGTATTATGCATTATTTAGAATATCTGTACAGAATGTGTTACTTAAGAAAGTTAGTTTTAGAATTAATTATAACGTAACACATCCCATTGTGGTACAAGCCGTAGTCAATATAACAGTGCAGTATAACAGTGAGCTGCATTGCCGGGAGGCGGACGAATGATGGTGTTGGCAGTATCGAAGGATCGTTCGTAGACAACTGACAGACCGCATAACCACACGAAGCAGCAATTGCCAAACCGCAGTACCAGTATGATTGTTATTATTATTATTTTTATTATTATTATTAAAGGTTATATTACAAGCTTTAACTGCATACAGGTCATATCACGTGTTTAAAATGTTTGCGTGAACCAGTAGTCTATTGTAACAACTCATTCGCGTGCATCTGTTTCTATTGTTCAGTGATGTCTTCTTTTCTGATATTCAGTTTAAACGATTATAATATCCAGTGACATAGCGGCGATGAGTTATGGAAAATAAACAAGTCCTACAAATCCGGCGTTTGCCTTTGCGAATGAGGAAACCATGAAAACCCCAAGTCAATTTGGGCGACCACGAGGTAAGATTTGAACCCAGGACCTCTTCCCTATTTACCTTATACCATCTCGCTGTAATTGGTTTTGGTGTGTTCAAAACGACTGAACTAAACTGGCTGCATTTAAAAACAATAAGTAGATTATAATTCTCTTGTTAATATAGGAAACAAAATATCATTCATATTTTAATTAATATGTATGTTCTGAAATTAGCATTTAGGCTGTATCTATTTCGTTTTTACCTTGATACCTATTATTTGTATAAAGAAATGTGTTAAACAAAAAATGTTCATTTTAATTTTCCCTACGACTTTATCTTGGTAGGTTTTCATGTATCGCCTACTGTAATGGATATAATCTAGAAAAATTGAAAATGGATACGAGTAAAGTGCCCCTTAAGTCATCTTTGCGGAAATACAGATATAGCCATTTTATTAGTCATAAATTAAAGTTTCCAATGTTATATTTTTTATTACAATTGTTGGTGCCATTTATTAAAAACAAATTTATGATAAGTCCCCTTAATAATTCAGGTGTAAAAACCAAATTCTGGACGGCTCGATAGAATTTCGGAAAAGTTTTTAATTTAGAAAATTAATTAAATACAATGAACCTCTGTGCTTGTCCACAGACAGACGAGCAGACGGACAGACGGACAGACGGACAGATGCCTTTCCAAAAACACTTTTTTTCGGTTTCTAGGCATCGTGAAACATGCTTTCCCGGTGTTATCTCGATTTCGATTTTTTGTCACAATCACAATACTTTCTCTATACCGTACTACTCATGCGAGAAAGTAAAATCGATATAAAATGCAAGTTACACTGAAGGGGATGTTAAATCACTTTAACATATTGAGAACATATATAAACACCGAGCGAGGTGGCCGGATTGTAGCCTCTTGGATTCGCATTCGGGGGGGGGGGGTCAAGGGTTAAAATCCCGTGGCCAGTCACTTTGACTATTTTTTTCATTGTTTCTCAAGTTGTAAAGGGCAGATGCCAAATAGAATATTTATTCATTATGAATCATCCCCTATATTTCATCCTGTATTATAATAATTAAAATTAATATCAGTTGAAATTAAGGGGGCTCATACACCAAGAGACCATGCCCGAGTAGGCACTGCAGTAAAAGTTCAACATCTTCAACACTATTTTCAATAACAAAATGAAAATTTTGGACATTAGAAATATACACTTGGGGCTCGAGATGTGCACAAAAATTATTATAATATCACAAATATGAAGGTTGATGTTAGAAATTTTTTTTTATTTTTTTTATTTTTCAAAATGTGATAAGGTCTAAGAATCATGATTGTTTGCAAAGGGTCAATCTCATCTTTTTTTTTTTAATTCACAGCTGACACTATAATCTAGAGGCTAAACCTTCAATGAATAGGCCTACTGTGGTATACCTGATACAATTTTCAGGGATTTTAAAATTTCAATATCAAATTATTACTAATTTTTTCACATAATGTTCACAAGTGAAATAATCTTGTGATGCAAATACATCGGATTATTTAGATTGGTCCTCTAGAACGCACAAACATCTATACGTGTGCGAAATTTCATGCAATTTGGACCATTACTTTAAGAGATATTGTATTTTTTGTGTTGAAAATATTAAGTTACGGGAAAATGACCGAAAATTCAACATGCCATTCAACTTGACGCTCATACTGGCATTTAGACTTGTATATCTCCAGTAAATGACAGAATTTAAATATAAGAATTATAAGGTATGTTCAGAAAGGCGTGTTCTTTAATATGAGAGTGAAAAAAAAAATGAAAATGTTGACCCTGGTTGGTGTATGAGCCCCCTTAAAGACGCTAAAACACATCAACAATAGAAAACAATAGCAAGGCTTTCTCGTGTATAACTCAGATCAAAGTCACCTGTGAGAATTTTAATGATATTATGTCGAGTAGCAACCGTTGCTAAGGAAACGATCTTAAATTACATTTTGAAAATAATGGATTCCATTTTCAATATAATTCCTAGACGCAATTCATTTATTTCATTTCGGACCATGTTAATTTACCGGCTCATATCGCTCAGAGAACCATTAAGGAGGGTAGATTAATACTTCGCCTTATCGACAGGAGCGCTGTAGGCAGTTCCCATCCCTACAGGCAAGTTGGAGAAACAGCTGATTATGGCCGCGCGGAAGTAAGTCGTGTTGTGTCAGTGTGGTATTTGTTCAGTGATTTTTATGTTTAAAGCAAGGTTTTAGTTAGTGTTAGCGTGTGAAATTGTGAATGAACATTGCTATATCAAGTTGAAGAAGACTCCCGACAACAAAGGAACGCTGGAAACAGTTGCAGGTGAGTTATATCAGAGGGCCAAGCCGTTGTAGTTTGTGTGCAAGGGTGAAGCGAAAACCTGGCTGGTCATTGCCTTGGATGTACCTCAGCACCGCGTCTGATAACGTACACAAATACATTGCGTTTCATTTACTACAGTATTAGATTATGTCAGAGATAAGTGATGTAAGAAAGGAGAAAAGAGTACCATAATTTGTCAATTTGTAAATTAAGATGTACTGTTCAGGCTAATTCCCAGTAGCCGGGCGAGTCTATTGTCGGAATATTGCCATTTGAAGGGGTGATGCTCGGTAGCCGGGCGAGTCTACTATCGGAATATTGCCATTTGGAGGGGTGATGCCCAGTAGCCGGAAGAGTCTATTGTTGGAATTCTGCCGTTTGAAGGGGCGATGGCTCAATGGAGTCAGCCCGTTCACATGTTTTCCCCGCTCGTAAAGGGAAATACCGGGTTGTATATTTACCAGTAGCGGCTCGTGGCTCAAAACGAAAGTGTGCTGCAAATACTATTTCATACAGCAAACTTAAAATATTTTTAAAAATTATTAGTAGGCCTATCTAAACTGCTCGTCTCTTAATCCATCTCTGGGAACTCACACGCGATTTTCTCTGCCCTAATTATTTTTTTGCTAATTTCTCTCGTCTCGTCGAACGTTGTGTGAGTTGTGTGACGAGAGAAAATAGCAAAAATAAAAATAAAAATTAATAATAACAATAGTAATAATAATGATAATAATAGTAATAAATAATAATAATAATTAGGGCAGGGAAAATCGCGTGAGAGGTCCTCGAAATGGAATAAGAGACGAGAAAATAGTATTTTTAATGATCGAGGTAGAGGAAGTCGCTTAGTGTTCCCAGTGCGACAGAATACTTAATCGGGGTTGTGGAATCCGGGTTTTTCTGTCAACATTCTAATTTGGCGGTGAAGACGAAAAGCATTGCTTACTCGCTACATCTCGGTCCCCTACCGTCAGATGGTGGAAGATCTTCTCACAACGCGCCCGCCGGTGAGACGGTGAGAATCCCACTCTGGGCTGCCGCTGCCGCAGCGCATTATGCAGGTTAAAACTCCCATAACGCCATGAAGTCAATGTCGAGCATGACGTCACACCCTACGAACGCTGCGCTGTTCGCAAAGTGCATTCACGAGGCGGAAAAGATAATATTCGCATTACCGACTCTTGACTCCCAAGCTACCAGCTAAGAAATTCTCGCGTGGACGCGCCAAGATCAAAATCTACGCAAAAGAAAATATAACATGGCGTTTGAAAATAACATTATACGACGAGCAGAAAACAAGCTGTGTGCTGCAGCACTGCAGCACATAGGAGAAACCGCCACTGATATTTACGTACCACTGGCTAATTAATTGGTCTAATAGGCGCCGCTATTTTATCCTATATCATAATCACCAAATTGAAATTGATAGGGCAAATGAATGTTTAAAAATCCTCGGGATGTTAGTTTAATGTTGACTGGGTGATCATATGCCAGATTTCACTGTTCGTTCAAATGCTAATATTCATAATTCATAATAGTATATTCTGTACACTAATATTACAGTATAATCTTGATGTTGTCGTATGGCCTTTAAATAACTCCGTAGCCCACAACTTTTTTATTTTGATCTTTATTATTTTTTAATTATTATTGTAGAACCACTTCCTTCCGAGATTTTTTACAGTAGTCTTTTTGAGTAAGTACGGTGCTTAACGAAGATCTACAATCAATCGGAAACTGGGAACACAAATTTGGCTTACAACTTAACCCAAGCAAAACCCAAGTTATTGTATTAGGACAGCAAAGACTCCAGTCCTGGGTTTGTCAATAGGCCTTATAGGCCGCAGCCTAGGGGCGGCAGCGTCCTAGGGGCGGCGGATTTAAGAGGGCGCTCACTTACTTTTACTTTATGACTAATTACTTCGTTTATTTCATTTTTAATACCTACGTAACCTATTTTAAATACTTAAAATTATTTATTACCTAATAAAGGACCACAAATGAGTGATTATGATACGTGGGAACTTCTAGGAAGGAGGAAGGTTTAAAGAAAGTGGCCTATACTTATGAAAATTATAAATCCGACACTGAAAGACTCGTATCATCCATCAACAAGGCTACATTGCTAGCAGTGTAGGTATCTATCACGACTCAAACATGAATTGGAATTCCCAAGTCAAGCATAGGCCTATATGTAAAAAAGCTTTCTGAATCATGCATGCTCTAAAACGACTGAAAAACTTCCTTCCCGGTAGAGTAAAGCAAACTCTAATACAGACCCTAAAGTCTGGCAGTTCTAAGAAGGAGACCTGAAGTAAACAAAAACCAGTACATCTATCTCATTCTAGCACATTACTCATATGACTTAAGAGTGAGACAGACATACTGGTTTTTGTTTACTTCAGGTTTCCTTCTTAGCTTGTCTCGGGTATAGTGATGCCTTATTTTCGACTACTGTGACATCTTGTATGGAGATCTGAGTGTTGAATAATTATCACAGAATTCAACGTGTTCACAATACTTGTGTTCGTTTTATCTGGAACATTCGTTTCCACGATCAAGTCTCAAAATATTTCAAACAACTGTCTTGACTTCGATTGCAAAATAGACGTTTAGTCCACTCCCTGTGCTTATTATACCAAATTCTTAAGTTTTCCACACTTCTTTACTTGGCTCCCCGGTTTACGTTTTTATCCTCCTACCATATCAGCACAACTCTCTGTTATCAATTCCTAGTCATTATACAACCTCATAGCCACAGCCACAAGATTTCAGGGGTTGTCTGAGTTTACACACTTTCAAATCTGCTCTTATTAAACAATTATTGCCCACTGAACAGAACTAGCTCTTTGTAGTCACTCCAACTCTCATTATACATAACAGTACTTAATCTTCTTATAACTGCCTATAACTTTATTTCACAAACTTAAAGTTTCTCCATGGCGCTACATCCCTGAAGGGACAAGGCCTAGCATTCGACCGCTGCGTCATCTACCATAGGCGGATGGCAGGATTGGGGGCATGTAGTCAGCATGCCGACACCCACGGCCGTTAATGGTGGTTTCCATGACCGGAACCGCTGCTTGTCTGTCAAGTAACTCCTCAATTTGAATCACGAGGCTGAGTGCACCCCTACCAGATCTCCCTACCTGAGAAAAATCCGAGGAGGTACCGGGGATCGAACCCGGGCCGACGCCAACCACAAGGCCACGCCGGCGGTCATTTCAAGTTTCATTATAACTTAATTTGACATTCTCCTTGTTTTGCTTGTAATATTATTTTTTCTGTAATGAAACTTATGCTTTTTACTTAATTAATTAATTATTATGATTAGCCTTAACCTTAGTATTAGTCTCTTATCCATTACTATGTTTATTAATGTAAATGTACAGTGTATATATTTTTAACCTGGTTGAGTGGAAGAGAAGGCCTCATGGCCTTAACTCTGCCAGGCAAAATAAGTAATTTACTACTACTAGCCTACTACGTATATGCGAGAAAGTAAAATGTGATAATTAGGCTGTGGATTTGTACAAGAATGATATGAAGTAGTGTTACAGTAGCTAATGTATTATAACCTGAATAAAAGTTTCGCTGGGGGCTGTGTATAAACATGAAAATGTAATTTCATAAACTGGTCGGGATCCGCAGGCAATCATCCGTTAATGGAAGCAGATTATAGCTCACATAAAACAGTGATACCAACTGCAATCAAGCTGGCCCGTACAGAAAAAAACCCTCTATTCTCTTTATAAGCTGTATGAAAAATTGTACGCCCATCACTGCGTTTCAAACAAGGCCTGACATATCACTCCAATGATATTCGCCAACAAATTAGGAACAGTACTAAGATACCACGGAGTGTGCCGCGTTGCCCGGCGCTACAAACCGAAGGGATGCTGTTCTTATCCCCGTTAAGGTCATTAGGATTTCTCGATTGATCTAATCCAGCTGGTGGCTTTGGCTCTGGGTTCGACTCCAATTCTAAATTAAATGAGAAACAAGAAGAATTCTGGAGGTATTATTATTATTATTATTATTATTATTATTATTATTATTATTATTAATATTATTATTATTATTATTATTATTATATCATTTATTTATTTAAAGATGCTACAGACAATTTTTACAATTTTTTAATAGCAGGCATCTTATGAAAATATGACAATAATAATAATAATATAATGTATTTAAAATTTGTAAAAATTGTCTATAGCATCTTTAAATAAATAAATGAAATGAAATTATTATAAGTTTGATCAAAGAACAAAATTTTTATAGATCTCTTCACCATATAAAAAAAAAAATTAAAGCCTTGCCGTTCTAAGAAGGAAGTAAACAAAAACCAGTGCATCTGTCTCACTCTAGCACATTATTCGTATGAATTAAGAGTGAGAGAGACATACTGGTTTTTGTTTACTTCAGGTTTCCATCTTAGCTTATCTCGGGTATAGATGTAATAGCAGAGTGGTCGGATTCATAAAATTCTGCTGAACTATAAAATGGGTTAACAGTCAACCATTCTTTTAAAATTCTTAAGCGTTAGCATCAATAGCACTGCCAGAAACAGAATTGAAAGAAGACACTGTACAATTAAGTCTGTTCTGTTCAGGATACAATTGATATTTCCACCTAGTATTGTAAGTATGGACTTGATCATCTGTTATTAAGCTACTATACCTCTGTTCAACATAAACTAAACACACACATATATGTATGTATGTATATAGGCCTATATATATACATATATTTGCTATTATTGTTGTTATTGAATAACACCGAAATAATTTATCTGTGTATAGAGGGGACCTAGACAAGCAGCTTTTATTACGAGATTTTTGTTCTAGGACGTTAAATGTGTATGCTACAAGGCATTAAAGTCATTACAATTTGGTGCTCATAAATCAATAATTAAGCGAAATAGGTTAAAATTATAATTAAATTGACTTCATGCCTTCTTAGTGATCGATAAAAACTTGATTCTTCATCATTCATCAACAGCTATATCATAATTTAGAGTTTTCGTAATCTGCAAAATTTAGAGACTAATCACATGAGTGGCCTCCACTCCATCAGTTCTTTTATATACGGTAACTCTAGTGTTAACAACGAAGTTCCTTTGTTTTGCATTTTTTTTTTTCAAATTTTAGAAGTCAGTGACGGCCATGCCCTGGGAGATTTTATGCTGTAATAGGAAAAATTGAATCCATAGAGCAAAGAACTCCTAATAAAAGTTGCTTGTCTATGTCCCCTCTATACACAGGTAAAATATGTCAGTGTTATTCGTTAACACTCTGTTTACTGATTAATGACTGTCAAAGGTGGCCGGTGCAAAACGATGAAATCGTATCACCTACATGTGCCAAATACCTCAAAATCGGGGAGTCTGAAGCTTTTGGAACCCTATAGGGTACTGAAATACCATTATATAATTTTCTTTTTTTAAATCCTGATAACGCAGTGAGTATGGCTTTGTCTGCTCAAGGTTCGATTTCGAGTCAGGTCGATGGCATTTACATGTAACAACCCATATCTGTAGATTTACAAGCTTGTAAAAGAACTCTTGTGGGACATAGTAGCAGTACACGGCCAGTGTTCTATAACTACATAAAGAAGCTAATATTTCACTTATGCTATTCCGGTGTATGCAGCTAATTATTTTATCAGTATATAAAGCAAATTCCCGATTATTCGTTTTCATTGGGGCCCTGACATGCACGTATAATCAAAGAACACGGATAGGCCTAATCTAAATGTTAGAATCAATTTGATGCGAGATTTTGGATTTCTCGCACTTTGTCCTGAGAATTAAAAATCAGGTGAAATATAGTGCAGGATATTTGAAATAATGTGCGGGTAATTCGAATTAAAGTGCCGGAAATTCGAAATATCGTGCAAGTAATTCGAAATAAATTGCCGAGTATTCCAAATATAGAGCGGAAAATTCTAATTCTCGCGCACGGATAATCCGCAAGCCGGATAAGCCGCCCACGAATAATCAGGAGTTTGCTTCATTATGTTGCGAAGCGGGATCCTGGTTTGATTCGAGCGTTTGGAATTTTGTCCATCTGGTCAATTTCTTCCACTTCGGCACGAATGTTCCTTGAAGTATTTAAAAACTAAATATGTGTAAGCATTTTTATTTTTTATTCGATTTTGAGATGGTTACCGTTTTAACTGCTGAAGTGCAGATGTCAGACATATATATATATATATGTATATATATATATATTTATATATATATATATATTTATATATTTATTGGACGCAAGGCGTACTGGTCACGGAACTGCTAGTTTTAACATAATCAGCCTGACACGTGGCAAAAAGAGACTTCCATAACATATCAATAGCCAACACTATATCTTGAAACTAGTTCCAGTATTCTATAAAATTGGTTTTAGAAAGGTGAAAATAAAGAAAAAGAGTCATGTTGTTAAGCATACCGTAAAACAGCTATCGATTTTTTTTAACTGGCGTAATAACCAGGGCTAGGATTTATATGTAATTACATATTTCTTAATTTCACTTATAGACACATTTTTTTCACTTATCTCCATCTATTATGTTGTCCTCTATTCAAATTAAACAAATTTATTTTACATATTTTTCCATATTTCTGACATTAATACATATTTATATGTAAAATAAATATTTGTCCATATTTAGTGATTTTAATGCAATATTCGTACATATTTCATTCTTACGAGGAAAACTATATAAAATTGTCGTTTTCAGTGACAGAAAATATGGCAGCACAGGATAAGTTTACAGTTATGTACAGAAATGAATGTGTGAAAAATGATGTGTTACATTGAATCAAATTTTTGTAATATAACAAAAATAATTCAGAAACTACAAAATAATAATCACACAATGCCTGGAAATATTGAAATTGTGAAAAACATTATTCATGAACTCAAATGTATACGTGGACATTTAGCCGATCTTATCAAATGTAAAGTGGACAATGTGTCTTCAAGAAATCCAGGCTTTGAAGAAATGTGTAAAATCAGTGCAATCTTAAGTGGCTCGCCAAATGTAAAACTGGAATCAGTGAATTTTAAACACGCGCCAATCACTTCATGTGCAGTAGAACGAAGCTTCAGCCAATACAAATCACTTTTGAAAATTTAAAACAACATTTTGTGGCATGAATACAAATAAAGTAAATGATCTGAAAAAAAATTGAATAATTTAATTTATGAATCCAGTAGGCCTATTTGTAATGCAATTTTATAGGTTCTAAAAGTAACAAAATGTAGTGTCTAGTGGTTAAATTTGTTTTGATGTCCATATTTTACAAAATATATTTGCATATATATGTACACATTTTGACATTTTTAAGTACATATATATGTACATATTTTGACATTTTTTAGTACATATAAATCCTAGCCCTGGTAATAACAGATGTAATACTGAAGAATTAAATGTCAGTCACCAGCCAAACGACCGGACATTTACAGATATGGGTCCTCTTCAATATTTACGTAAAGTTTAAACAAACGATAGTGTAAAGCGGAAACATGACTCTTGTGTCACTGAACAGTGTTGCTTGATGACAAAAGAAAGCACATGAAAACTACATTTTATAATTTTATTGATTTACGTATCAAATATCTGGGAGCAATAATTACAGACACAAATAATATTAAGGCAGAAGTTAAGTGTTGACTCAAATAAGGAAATGCTTGTTTTTATGCAGTGCAGAAACTCTTATCTTCTCGTCGTCTGTCCAGAAATCTAAAAATAAAAATTTATAAGACAGTTATCCTCCCGGTTGTATTACAAGGATATGAGTAGACTTCGGACTTTTAGGTCGGTAAAATGCTGTTTTAGGTACCTAAAATAGGCTCTAAAAATTGGAAAACAGGTTTTAAAAATCGTAAAATAGTCTCTTATAAAATTCTTAAGTTGACAATTTTCTGAAATATCTCAATTGCAATGCAGAATATTATATTTATTGAAGTCACAATAAATCAATAACCATGATAAAACACAGATATAGGCTACCATAACTTTAATTTAGGCCTACTATATAATTTTAGAAAGCAATGTTCATGAATTATTGGACCTGTAAACAACACTGATCAATTCCTTACAATTCTTGTCCGTAATTGGCTTCACAGTAAACAACTAGCACTTTTTATAGATTTTCTAATCCAAAACAATGTCGCCTATCGCTCAGCACTAATTTATAGGCTGAAAATGAACGCTCCACATCTACTGAAGTAACAGGAGCATATTTCAATTTTGGCACTAAGTTGATTGGAATATCACACTGAATGTCCGTTGTCTTGCCTGCTAGAATGTCTGAAGCAGCACAAAGGCTTTTTAGACCTTTATTTCTCAGCAGAACTTTCTCCAGTTTATCCCTTACTATATCGCCTATAGGACCAGGAACTGTTTCAATCTTTTTCTTCATATCATTGAATACGTCCATCTGCTCATATAATGCTTTCCCGGCAGCTTCCAGTGATGCAATGACATGCACAAGAAAAGTATAATGTGACCTAATAAATACTAGGTCCCTCTGAATTCTAGAATCTTCCATTAGTTCCTTTGCTGAGATAATGCTAGCAGAATCATCTGGTAGATTTATCACAACATCTTTAACTTCATTAAAGTGATTGCTGTAATAGTCGGCAGCCTCCAACCATGTTCCCCAGCGAGTAAGTACAGGTTCTGGTGGAAGAGCAACGTTCGGTAACCTCTCTCGGAAAGCCTGAACCCTTGTTGGTGCCTTCACAAATACCTTTTTTACAGTAGAAATCAATTTATTTACCCTTGGAAACTGTAGCCTGATCTGCTCTGCAACACGATTCACGCCGTGAGCAAGGCAAGTAATATGAGTGACAGAGGGATAAAACACTTTCAGTAATTGTACTGCAGCAATCATGTAGGCCGCCGCATCAGTGTAGATCAGTAGTATCTTTTTTTTTTTTTTTTTTTTTTTTTTTTTTTTTTTTTTTTTTTTTGGGTCTTGGCTTTAGCTGGCATGCCCCATTGCAGTACGCAGTACTACATGCCATACTTTACATATTTCAATTTAGTTTGTGTTTATTTGCACATTGTCTTACACACTTATTGTTGACTATAGATACTTTTTAGATTATCACTTCACTTAACACTTATCAATATTACTTAACAATGTCTTCATAATGTTACTTATAGCTTATATTATTTTAGTTCGCCAAAGTCGATGCTCTGTATAAATGTTTTAAAGACTCGCAAATGATTTGAGATTAGCTGCACCTTACTCACTGGCCATTTAGCACGTTTAGATTCAATTTCTTTTATCATTTTGTCTCTTTGTGGTTTAAGTTTGTCACATCTATAAATCAAATGTTCTGCTGTTTGATCCTCTTTAAGGCAGATACAAATAGGGTCCTGTATTATACCTAGTCGGTATAAGTATGATTTGGTTAACCCATGTCCAGTAATCACAGCTGTTAACGCGAAATTTAACTGAATTGGTTGTTTCATTCTTTGAACAACTGATGGGATGAATTCCCTGCACGCTGCACCCTTCATTGAGTTGGTCCATTCCTCTTGCCACTTCTGAAGTCCATTCTCATCGAAACTGTTGGGAAACAATACTTTGATGCCAGTGTTCACGAATTGTGCTACTGTCTCTTGGTTGGTTCGGGTCAATTATTTGCTGCATATTAAATAGGCTTTAGAAGGGGAATCAGAACTCAGCTTTCCAACAATTAAATGAGCTATGTAGCGTCCCATACTGTCAGTAGTCTCATCTACCGAAAGCCATATATGTGAATCACCAATGTCTGAACGTATTCTACAAAGAGCCTCTTCGTATGTACTGTCCACATAGTTTTTTCTGATGGTGGATTCTGAAGGAATATTCATCTGGCAATATTTTTGCAAGAAACCTTTCAAATGGGGATTGTCAAGAGCATTAAACGGGATGTTTGCTGCAATGATGGCTCGGCAGAGGTCTGCGTGAAATTCATTTTTGATTGTTGAACTGTTTGGTTGAGTTAGAAGAGACTGTTTTGATTTTAATTTTCGCGTCACGTTTCTCTGATGTGTAGCACCTTGCACATGTTGAGTAAAATGAGATTTTTTGTCACTGGATACCTACAAAAAACGAAATGAAAACTGATTGAAATCCTTTTACTACCTTTGCATCAAAATAAATTATTGTAAATAAGTTATAAAATAATCGTAATATTTCGTGCTTAGAATAGGCATAAGATTTTAGCGATGCTAGTTTTTAAAATCAAAATCTTGAGAAAATTCTAAAAATTACCTTAGCTTCAGTGTTCAAGCACTGGATTGAAGTTTTAAGACATTAAATCCGTTCCAATAGGGAACGAAAGGACATAGCTACTCCAATTTATTTCCTTCCAGTTAGCGGATTTTTTCCGTAAATAATAATAAAACTATAATTAATATACTCACGTGTTTGCTACAAGCTTCACAATAAACAACGCGTCCATCTGTTGTAAAATGTGGAAATTCTTGTAGCCATTGGTGTATCCCTCGAAGTTTTAATTTTCGGTATTTCAAAATTCTTTAAACACCACAGTACACACGAAAGTGAAGACCATACACAAACAAAACTGTTAACAGAACTGAAACCTTCCGTATGTAGCATTGTCGGCAAAATTCCAATATTATTCGCCCCATAAGCTCCGCCCATTCGATAGTCACATTTGCACGGACTGTGTGATCTATTTTGTTTCTGAGCGAAGCTAGAATCAAAGACACCGACAATGAAAACCTAATCACTGTGCTCATAAGCTAAGCACGCTAGCATATTCAACCCCTTGTATCCCTCAGTGATTCAGAGAACCAGTTTTTTTTGTTACTGGATGTGGGAGTCGGAAGAAAAACGCTACATTTTCTTGGGAATTCCAAGGAATTTTTCTACTGAAGACGGAACATTCTTTACTATTTAACCACGTCACAAATGTGTCATGTATTGCACATTCCGAGCTAAAAATTTAGTACGAACTGATAATCAATGCTAGAATTACTAACAAAAACTAACTTATTTTTAACTTTAGAGAAAAAAAAAGCAAAATAGGCAATATTAGGCTCTAACGTAAAAATAGTCTGTTTTAGGTCCTATAAAAGTATCAGTTTTAGGCATAGTCACTTATGGAAACATGCATATACAAATTTTCGTCCATATATCACTTAAGGATTAAAATAGGTTTTTACCTAAAATCCGAAGTCTAGATATGAGACATGGTCGCTTATTCTTCGGAAAGAACATAATCTGAGTGTTTGAAAACAGGGTGCTTAGAAAAATATTTGGGCTTAAGAGAGATGAAAATGGAGAAAACTGCATAACGACGAGATTCATAACCTGTATTCGTCACCGGATATAGTAAGAGTAATTAAATCATGGAGGATGAAATGGACTGGACATGTGGATATTAAGTGGGAGATCCGAAGAGAAAAGACCACGTGGAAGACCTAGACGTAGGTGGGAGGACAATATTAGGATAGATTTAAGAGAAGTAGGATTTGATAGGGAAGGTTGGATGGAGTTAGCACAGAATGGGGTTGAATGGCGGGCTCAGGTAAGCGCGGCAATGAACCTTCGGGTTCCATAAAATAGATGATATTCCTTTAGCTTGCTTAGGAATTGTCCATTGCCATTGCGTGAGTGAGTGATGTATCTTCCGGACATGTAACAGGTAAAAGTATAATATTTTGTCTTACTTTTAGGCTATCACCATTTTACACCAATGTAGGCCTACTTTTTCTAAAATTCATTCAATAATTTGTTTCGTTTTTTAGCACCAACTGCAAACACAAACACATAAAACGTTTATTTGAAACATTTTCTAGTGGAAATTCTCTGAATGGTAGTTTTAAGCTAGTGGTATCGTCTACAAACTCAGAAATTCAAGCCCTGCTTTGTGAAAAATGTGACTATGGTTGAGAATTGAATGTACATATTCCCCAATGCAGCTACTTATTCGATGTAGGAATGTGAAGCTACAGAATTGCATTGACTATGTTTTGGATTTATTTGTTTTTATTCTGGCAGAGCTATTTGATATTCTCTTCCTCCGTGTCAGTTAAACAAAGAAAATTACTTAAGTACTTTAGGTACAATAGACCTACTCTAAAGTTGATATTAAACTAGCTTAAAAGGCCCGGCGTTGCCCGGGTTTTTTATATTGTAATTGGAAATTAACTTATGAAGGACTTTCGATTTTTAAATTCTAGGTCCTTATATAGGTATTTAGAATTTGAAATAGGAAGATCGACTTATCACACTCAAACTATTCCCTCAGAAAACGCTTGGTAAGCTTTTTATGGCTCATAGAGGATGTAGAATTTAGAATTTTGCATCCCATCGCATGTACACAGCAAGCCTGGTAGGGGTTCAAATAAGAAGAAACAGAAATTCCGGTAACATAAAATTGTATCGTCTTTGCGGAATATTTATTTCTCACTCTCATGTGACCATAAAACCGTTTTACGTATGAAATGAAACAGAAATGTAAATCACTTTCTTACTTCTCTCTCCAAAAACCTGCGATATAATGATATACACATTGCCGTACCTCGTATTGTTTTCTCTATGTCCAGGGTATAGAAAGTTATGTGACTGCATTATTTTCGTGGATTTCATTCTTTAATATTTATTTATAACATGAATTATATTGATAGCTTCTCTAATTTGTCAAATTCCCGTGTCATTTATTTCCAAACCCACCTGAGACCACTGGCAACAATATGTTGTCATGTGAACTGTGATTTGGATTTGATAATTCTGTGTAAAAAGGGATTAAGCATTCTAAAAAACATTTAATTTTTGGCATTTAAAATCAAAATTTTTCAAAATCCTTTCTTAGTGAGCATTTACATTATGAAACAAAGGTACTGTCAAAATTCCAAGTCTCTACCTATTATAGTTTAGGCTCTGCTTTGGTTATCTGTCATTAAGTCAGTCAGTCAGGACAAAAGCCTTTTATATATATAGAGAGATTGCTAATTTAACTTTAAGGTTAATTAATAAATTACTCCAAATATATTTTTAATTAACTTTGAGAATATGATCTCTACATTTCTGAAAGAAAACACTAAAAATTACCTTTCTTGTTGTCTTTAAAATAGCAGAAATCTGAAAATCAAAACAATTTTAAAATAACGGCTCAAATTATTTTTAAAAGTCGTGAAAATTCCTGGTTATTAAGATGAGAAAAATGGAACAATTAAATTACATTAACTCGAATTAAATTACTGAGCTCTCTGAAATTTACCTAGCGTTCAACAGCTTCTGACATTGCGAAAGAAGGAATTCCAGAAACGAAAAACCGATACAGTCAGCGAGGAAGAATAGGATGATGATCGGTGTACTTAACTACGAGGCGCGTCCACAAAGTAAGTTTCGCTGGGTCCGTTTAAAGAGACAAATCACAATTTCAAGGAAATACATATTTATTCCAACAGACACAGCAAGTGTTCAGCTATTTTCCAACATATTTGCCACCGGAATTGAAACATTTGTCATACCGTGGAACCAACTTTTGAATACCTGTGTCGTAGAACACAGGGATTTGAACCACTCTGTGACAACCACATTCGCCTCTCTGTCATTATTTGTCATTTCGTGAGGTGTAGGAAAAGATGGAAATAACTGGGAGGTCCGGGCAGTAGGATGGACGTTTAAAAACCTCCAAGCCGAGCTTCTGCAGAAATCTTGCTAGGAGGTGTTTAAACATCCACCCTACAGCCCGGACTTCGCTTCCAGTGATTTCCATCTTTTCCTACACCTAAAGAAATGTCAGGGAATGACAGAGAGGCGGAGATATCTGCACATAGTGGTTCAAATCCCTGGCGGCATATTTCTACGACACAGGTGTTGAAAAGTTGGTTCCACGGTATGACAAATGTTTGAATTCCGGTGGCGAATATGTTTAAAAACACTTGCTGTGTCTGTTGCAATAAATATTTCCTTGAAATTGTGTTTTGTCTCTGTAAATGGACCCAGGGTAACTTACTTTCTGGACGCCCCTCGTATGTTCTAAGAGGGTTTGATGAGAAGACTAGTTCGGGAAGTTACTGCTAGATATCATGGTGATGAAGTTTGATGATTTTTGAAGAGGAGACAAAGTAAATTCTTCTCCGATCATTCAGACAGAATTATGGTACTTCAAAATAAACCGATAGCACACATGATCTAACGGACTTAAATTACACGTGAAGCGAATGCACTTATGAGCACGTTGTTAGAACTCAGGTCTGTAAACAGGACATCACAGTAATCGAACCAGGGATTGTATTAAAGTCCTTATTACAGCAATGGGTAAGGGCATGTTTCATCTTTTAGTCGAATGAATTAATGAGTTCACTTTCTATACATCTCAATAATCTGCCTTTCCCAGGTTAATTTTTATCTAGAAACACACTAAATTTTTTAGCGATTCGCCAGATGGAATTGCCAAATGGAATAACCAAATTATAGACTTTAATGGACGGTAAGTGGATGTAATTAAATTTATTTAAGAGAACCTGATATCCCACATTTATTAAGTGCCAGAATGGTACAATATGAGATTATGTGGTAGACGGGAAAATGTCTGTCCGTCGGTCTGTGTCCATGTGTCTGTACGCACGATAACTCAAATCCACTTTATCGGGTTTTTATGTAACTTAGTGTACGCAATTATAACGTCCATTGTAATAAGCATATTGGTTTTGGACCAAATCGGTTGACCGGTACCTGAGTAATGCCCAATTTAGCGGCTCTTTTATGGTAATATATTAGGAATAATTTATCAGATGCAAATCAGTTCTCATGGCAACATATTGTTTTACAGTGTTCATATACGGCTTTGGAAGTTGCAATACAGTTAGCTTTGACAAATGACACTACCCATATATTACTTCACATATGTTTCCGTAAGCCAGACATGGGCAAACCCCTATCCATTAACATGCAACCCACAAACTTTTGTCAACTTACACGTAGTTCGAAAAGAACGGGTAGATGGAGACACAAGGAGACAATAAGTGCAGTGGCGGTTGCTCATTCTTAGGGGAACACTAATTACACTTTATAATGTACACTACAATATGCAAATATTGTATTTTTTATTATTATTTTACGTGTGCAATTATTTCATTATACAAAGATTTAGGATGTGCCATAACGCCTTTCCAGTCGGAACTGTGTCGCGACCCGTCACTGCTTGCAAAGAGAGTATGACTCATGCATGGGAATAAGCCACCACGTACACCGAATGTCCGCAATGCCATCTTGTGTGTTATGCGGGAAGGTCAAGGACCACAAGTTGTTCGCGAACCAGTAAATGCCCATGTATGCCGTAAGCTCTACATAAAGACTCGAACTGGATCTTAACGCGGAAATAGATTTAAAAAATAACTTATTTTCTGCATGTCATAATTGCAATTGCACCGTATTCTGCAGAAAGGAACCAATCCACATGATTTTTAAGCTCAGAAAAAAAATATTTAATGTCAAATAAAAAGCCGCCTGGATCTTTTCAGAGTGTGTTTTTGATGCTCCATGGATGGCATACAAATGGAAGAAGAGGTTTGGACAGTTTGCATAACAAAGATGTATAGTTCAGTAGCAATAATAAAGCATCTACTCCGGTTTTTTAAATTTGAGGGTTGGTTCCTTTCTGCAGAATGTGGTTCAATTATCATAGGTAATCCCACGAGAGTTTACGAGTTTATCGATAGATTCGCGACTGCGCACCAGGAGCGAATTTATCTCATGTAACTCGTCAACTCGAGTTGGATTTACTAAGACTATTCCATGAATAGGCCTACAAATGTAGCGGATTATACAAATAATAATTACTTTTGTGCTTTCTTGTATAAAAACAAAACTAAAAGTTACGAGATCACGGCATACTATAAATCAGCCATCCATGAATGTTGTGATAGTGCTACCAATAGTGCTTATAAGACATAGTTAACTTCATTCAGGTAAGCTAACAGCAGAACAGAATAAAAGCCCACCAACTGGCTTGCACCGAATCGAAATTGTTTTAATCAATGTACATTTCTATGATTTCAATTTCCAAACAAGTTAAGTTGTATAAAGTAATCTGTTTTCGTGCCGCTTAGTGGCAGCATCTAAATATTAATCACTGCACACTGATACTTACATGCCCAGTTACGAGCACACGATTTTACCCCGATAAAACGGCCTCCTCGCGATTCCTACAAGAATATTGTAAGATAAACGACCGTGATTGGTCTATATCCGAGGAATTGCTAAACGTTATTGGTCAATATCAAACACGCGGCGTATGAGTGGGATAGTCACTGATTAAACCAAAACATTCTGGCACTCTGTTACATCAGTTTACCTGATTTTATTTCCTACGATTTCGCTGCATTCAGATTGAGTCTAAAATCATAACAGAATATTTAGTGGAGACTCCCCTTACCGTGGAAGAAGAAGAAGAAGCGTGTTAAATGGTTAGATGCTTCAGTTATCGACTCCTTCAATATTATTCAACCGTGTTTTTCATCTTAATACTCCCTAATCTAAGTTCTATTGCTGTTTTCACTTCGGATCCTCGGAAGACTGTGGGTTGTTGTATGGCTGAAAATGCTTCCAATCAGCTTTACAGGCATGTAATCGTTTTACATGTAAATTGAAAACACGTATTGGTTTTGTGTCGCTGCCGAGAGAAAAACAACCTTTCCTGCTGAGCGAGAGGAAAAACAATTTAGAAGCGTAGTCAATTGTTTTCTGTTGGAGTGAGGGAACGTTTTGATATTATTCCTGCCGGTTGAATAAACACACAGAAATGTTTATGTATCAGGTAAGCTGTTCATCTATTAGTACACGTAACTTTAGAATTATAAAAGAAAATAGAGTAACGCCTGTAATAACAGTTGTTAATGCGTGCGCTCAGATTTACGTATCTCCTTTGGGGTGAAATGGAGCTATTTCAGACTTTTCGTACTCATTTTTTCAGTTCGTCTTGTTAAGTGCCAGAATGGTACTTTATGAGATTGTGTGGTGGACGGGAAAATGTCTGTCCGTATTTCTGTCTGTCTGTCCGTGTGCCTGTACGCGTGATAACTCAAATACGCTATAACGGATTTTCAGGAAACTTGGTATACGCATTTATAATGTCTGTGGGAAGAAGCCTATTGATATTGGTCCAAATCGGTTGACCGATACCGGAGTAATGCCCTATTGTAGACCTTTGTTCTATTGTAAGCCCTGCTTAATGAATCGATCTGGAGCTTAACTCGGAGATCGATTAAAGAAATAACTTATTTTCTGCGTATCATAATTGCAATTATAAGTGATTAAGCAAAAAACATTCTGGCACTTTGTTACATCACTTTACCTGATTTTTATTAAATTTATACATTTCTTTACACTCGTTAACTACAGAGGTAATTAATTAGGTGTTTAGGATCTTTTGGTGTAGTAATAGGCTATGTAACATCAATTATTGATGTGGGTCTGTTGTTTTTTCTTTGTGTAGCCTAATGATTTATGTTCCTATTAACTGATATTTAATTTTAATTACTATGACGTTAGATGCCAATATGGAGACACAGAGTTATGGTATGTCTTACAGTGTGTCCCATAGGCGTAACCAGGCCGACCATATGGGGGGGTTATAACATCCGCGGGGTCTGGGGGGTATGGAATACCCCCCAGGGAGAGGGGGTTCCGGGGGTCCTCCCCCGGAAAATTTAAAAAATTAAGATGCAAAATAACGAGTTTTAAGCTTCCGGGGGTCCTCCCCCGGAAAATTTTAAAAATTAAGACGCAAAATAACGAGTTTTAAGCTTCCCACGCTTTATACTTGTATTAAGTAATTTATGGGCAGACTTATAAAAATTATATAATTTTCCTTTTTTTAATCAATGGGGGGGAGGGTTCAAACCCCCAAAACCCCCCCTCGGTACGCCTATGGTGTGTCCAGTCCGGCATTTGTCTTTGCGGCTATGGAAACCATGAAAAGTTCGAAGTATAATTAGCCGGGTACGGGGTTTGAACCCGAAACATCGCGAATGCAAGTCCGCGATTTTACAGTGCGAGAATGAAATTTACCGTGGCACAAAAAACATGTGTTTCGTATGTAGTTCAGTGCCCTGATTTCGACAGTTGTTTGCTATCACCTAAACATTTCTCTGGAAACACAATTTTATCTGTACATGAATTTTTGATTCTCTCCCAGTTGCAAAACCACCAGCGGAATGATTACTGGAAGATGAAACAGACAATGAGAATGAAAATCCAACAGATCACGATCACGGTTTAGGCTTTATTATATTCTTTCAACGTGGCCTTTGCGACAATAGTGTCTTCCTTATCAATCAATCAATCTTTAATTCACCTTTAAAACTGAACAATACTGTTATGGCTTTGTCTTTACAAAAAAATAAGACTCCCTATATTACAGACTGTAAAAACAACTAAGAGCTAAATTACATCATAGCCTATAAAGTAGGTCTACACGTCAATAACACAAATAACACATATGAAATGTAGGGGAACATGATGCGAAAGTGAAAATGAAACCTTGAAATTACTCGTGCTTACCGTCAAACCATTAAATTCACACTTGCATTAAAATATTCTTTAACGTCATAAAATGGATTAGCAATAAGCCATGATTTTAACACCTTTTTGAATCTGGTCAAGCCAATCGTGTGAGCCTCTCTGGGTAATCTGTTGAACATGTCCACTGCCATATTTTTATTCTTAGGTATATATGGTTAGGTTAGGTTAGGTTAGATTAGATTAGTTTAGATTATATTATATTATATTATATTATATTTGGTGATTAGACCCGCCCCCCAAGATCCCAAGAACTGAATTAAACTATAAAACTGAACTATGCGGAGCCCAAGATCACGTCAAAAAGGCCCCCCTCGTGCCGGCACTGTACAACACTGGTGTAGGGGATTTTTGACGAGTCTAATCACCAAACGTAATTTAACCTAACCTAACCTAACCTAACTAAACTAAACTAAACTATACAACTATGTGCTTCATCTATCAGTTTTTGACGAGGATTCCAAATAAACAATTTACTACATTTCTTTGTTCTTTCGTATCCTCCAAAACACCACCATTATATTCTTCTCAAACATTCGGGGGGGGGGGGGGTGGTTGATACAGGTTCCTTGTTTTAAAGCCATAGCTAAATTCACTAGACAATGAAGTTAACACTTTTAAGTTAACATTCAAAGACACAGAAATAAATGAGTATATATTATGTATTTTAACCAGGACAAGTAATAGTACTATATATCGAAAACTATAATATTCGGACTTGCAAAAGACATAAGAAGCCAAAAATTATATATATTTTTTTAAATAAAACTGAAAATGTTATGGTAGAAGAGTATTGTAAGAAAATGTTATAACTTACATTTGGTACGTGAAATTATGCAACGGGGATTGTTGATAAAACTTGATAAATGTAATAAATTCTAACCTACACTTACATTAACCAGTTTCATGGGAAAGACTAATATCTAGATTTATCAAATTTGTCATAAAATGTTTTAAAACCTAACTCGAGGCTCATTATAATTTTAAAACACCGTCTAATGATCTCATTAATAATAATTAATTTGGTTATTATGCATGGAATTGTATTTCCAGGGAAACCCTGATTATGCTGATGGTGCTGCTTAATGATTAATATTTGAGCGCGCGTGCAATGCAGTGTAATGACGTCACATTATTACTAGGTTTTGTACCACCAACTGCAATAACGTGAAATTAAATTATAAAGCTTACACTAAGTTAAAATGTCATATAACAGAAATTGTTTTCTAAGCTTATTCTGTGTTCGTTTGTGATTCAAGCAACGAAATAATTGTTTTCTACCTTGAAAACTGTGGGCAGAGGACCGAAGAAATGTAATATTTTTTCCTTCTTCTCTTAGTTCAGCCTCTCCCGCTATGAGGACGTTCATGCGGCCAAAGCTGCCCGGGCATTACTAGAACAGCGACCTGTCGGGGGAGAAATCATTTTTGGATCACATACATACTTTTTCACCAGGCAAGGGCATCGAGGGCCTCCCCGGATACGTGATCAGCCCAATGCCGAGGCCACCTCAGAGACAAAAGGAACACTTAGGACGGGACACAACAGTCACACACACTCAAGCCGAACAAGGCGCGGATAGGATCAAGGTGATTATGACGTCAGATGAAGTCTGGTGACCACTAGGGCCTATAGTTTCCCGACATTAATCTCATAGGTGAGGAAAAACCCCCGGTAAATACCCCATGTAGGAATATTGATTCGACCGGGAATCTAACCTGGATCCCCTGCTTGAGGCGCACAGCGCTGGAGCACTCTTCCCATCTCCCGTCAAATTTTGTTTACGTCGTTGCATTAATCTTGTAATACCTGTTCCACTTCCCGTGTTTGCTATTGGCCTCAGTCCATCTTGGTCCTTTCTATATAATACAAACCTTCCCATTTAGCTCACTTCTCTCTGAAGTTCAGAATCAGTCCGGTTGGAAGCCCGAGAAATCATTAGGGGGCTGTCACACTAAACCGATCAAGCGAGAGCAATCAACTGACCGATATAAGGAGCCAATAGACAGCAGTGGTACCAGTCACATAGCATTGACCGATATAAGGAGCCAATAGACAGCAGTAGTCCAGTCACATAGCATTGACCGTCAGCGATCAACAACGATCGTGAGGGATCAACTGATCTGTGAAATCAAACCTGTCCGTTTTTCAAGCTACAGTCGCTGGCAAATGGTGGGCGAAGAAGATGGCAGCACTACGAAGCTTCGTAGCCATCTGAATTTCAGAACTGATGCAGGATGATTAAACTTACACAAAAATGCCGTTTTAGCCTCACACTTGAATGAAATAGAATTGCACAAATCGATTAATATTTACTGTTAGAAGTTGGTACAGTAGTCTGTTTTTCATTTGGGTTTTATGTACTGGATCTGTTAGTGGTCATCATATAACACAGGCAATTGCTTATTAAATTTTGTTGTTTGTTTAAAATTCATATCTCACTAATTTATTTTGTTTCTTCTTAGGTGAGTGACGCCATCTTTACTCCTAAACACGTGAGTGACAAATCTATATCTTACTACAGTGAAATCTCTGTATAACGAAGATCGATGTTTATTAAGTGCCAGTATGGTACTTTATGAGATTGTGTGGTGGACGAAAAAATGTCTGTCCGTCTGTCTGTCTGTCCGTCTGTCTGTCCGTGTGTCTGTACGCACCATAACTCAAATACGCTTTTTCGGATTTTCATGAAACTTGGAAAACACATTTATAATGTCCATGGGAAGAACCCTATTGATATTGAACCAAATCGGTTCACCGGTACCGGAGTAATGCCCAATTTAGTGCCTATTTTAATAGATTATGGCGCCTTTCTAATAGAAAGGCGCCATCACTCAAATACGCTGTATCGGATTTCCATGAAACTTGGTACGCCCATTTATGACGTCCATGAGAAGTGCCCTATTGAATTTGAACCTAATCTGTTGACCGGTACCGGAGTAAACCCCAATTTAGTGTCTACTTTAAAGGCGCAATAACTCAAATACGCTTTATCGGATATTTATGAAACTTCGTATACGCATTTATAATGTCCATTGGAAGACGTTTATTGATATTGGACCAAATCGGTTGACCAGTACCGGAATAATGCCCAATTTAGTGTTTTTATGTTAATATATAAGAAGTCGCGATAACTCAAATATGCTTTATTGGATTTTCCTGAAATTTTGTATACCCATTTATAATGTACGTGGAAAGACGTCTACTGATATTGGACCAAATCGGTAGACCGGTAACGGAGTAAAACCCAATTTAGTGTATATTTTAAAGACGCGGTAACTCAAATACGCTTTACCGGATTTTTATGAAACTTGGTATACACATTTATAATGTCCATGGGAAGACTTCTATTCATAATGGATAAAATCGGTTGACCTGTTTCGGAGTAATGCTCAATTTAGTGCCTATTTTATGGTAATATACGTATTCGAAAGAATTTATAAAAAAAAAATGAAAATCAGTTATCTTGACAACATAGCCAAATGTTTTACTGTGATGTTATAAGGCCTTGGAAATTAAAATACAGGTAGCTATGACAAAAAACATATTAATTGACATGCGCTTATCCAACTAGACCGTTAAAATGACCCAGGTGGCCGAGATGGTAGACCTTTCTTCTTCCGTAAGCCCTGCTTAATGAATAAATCTGGAGCTTAACTTGGAAATCAATTTAAAAAAACATATTCTGCATATCATAATTGCAGTCATAACTGATTAAACAAAAACATACTGGCACTTTGTTACATCAGTTTACCTGATTTTATTTATTTATTCATTCTGCCAACTACAGGATTAAATCCCAATTACAGTTGTACGTGTTGTACAATATAAAAATACAATACAATAAATGAATGAATGTGTGAGGATAAAGAAGAAAATGCATGAATGATTTGTAATAACTACAATTAATTTAACAAGACAATCTAAAAACTAAGCCAAATCATACGGAATATATAACATTTTATGAAGAAATCCTATTTTAATGATAAGTCAAAATCCAGAAGAGCTTTTTGAAGTGATAGATAATTATATTGTTTACATATTTGAATTAAAGATGAACATTCTAATATTTTTGACTTAATGACAGGAATATATGTCAATTCTCTATTCCTTAAATTTAATACGTTTTAAAAGTTCATTACTATCAATTATACCATTGATAATTTTATACAAGAATTACTGTTGAGCTACCATATAACGATACACCCGCATATAGCAATATTTTCTTTGGTCCCGGCGAATTTCCTCACTCTAACGATGAAGCTATTTTAGAAACACCCTTTTATAACGATATTTGGAGGTTGAATTGTTATGAAAATCACTATCTTAGCCCAGTGAATGGTAGCTGGTATCAGATTAGTGTCTTTCCCAGCTACCAATATTGTTCCCTGTTATATTTCTTAGAAATTCCCCCCCCCAAAAAAAAAGTTTATAAGGGGTCGAAAATAGGATCACTGAGACTAAAATCGTCAGTTATGTGAGCAGAAACATACGGTTGCTATTTCAACATGCCCAGCTAGTGCAGGTAAAACACCATAAGGATCAAATGTTTTAGTTTTTCCTTAGTTTTGTTGTTTGTTGCTGTTTTTTCCCCTTCTTCCCACTATCTGCAAGTTTGAAATTCGTTGCACAAGCCTAGGCTAAAAGCGTGGAATATCCAGGATGTTAAACCAGTCTGAATTGGAATTTTCTTAGTATGCGGGTGTAAAGTAGCTACGGTTACATTTCAACGGAAGTAAGTTAAGTTACACATTTTCTTTAAGATTTGGATTTGTGATTCATTATTTTCCACTTCTTTACATGTCCGTTCCATGAATTATTCTATAGATTACACAGTTTTCTGCATGCAGTCTTTCTAATATATGATTAGACCTGGGATTTTAGGCTCTTAAAAAATTAGGTTTAGGCACCTAAAATAGGCTTTTAAAAGAGAAAATAGGCACTTAAAATAAGTTTTAAAAATATACTTTAAAATACTACAATATGCTCTTAAACTGTAACATGATCTTTTTTTTACTGTAAAAAACGTGGTATACCTATTAAGTTATTATCAGCAGAAATAATTGCAAAATTAAGACAGAATTAAAAATACATTTATCAAAAACAGTTTTGGATCATATGAAAAATTGACACAGTATCTCCCTTCTTACTATATATACAGTGTGTCCCACGCAAGAGTTGGCCAATAACGCGGGTTCCTGCGGCGCGGCGGGCACAGCTCAAACTCCCGAGCGATCGGGTGAAATATCTACGCTAATAATGCCGCGGTCGGTGTAATGATTCAGGTTCTCATATTTACAGTTAAAATTACAATGAAAATAAAATCAGGTAAACTGATGTAAAAAAGTGCCAGTGTGTTTTTTTTAATCAGTTATGACTGCAATTATGATATGCAGAATATGTTTTTTTAATTGATTTACAAGTTAAGCTCCAGATTTATTCATTAAGCAGGGCTTAGGGAAGAACAAAGGTCTAGTTTTCTTTTTAATCAGATTAAAATCTTCCAGCATCAGCTGAACTGTACAGATTTTTGATATCTTGACAATCGGACACTCACATAAAAATACGAAAAAGAAAGTGAAATTGGCTGCTTTCGGGATTTGAACCATGGAACTCCATAAAGTGAGGCCGAAACGTTACCATCTCGGTCACCTGGGTCAGTTTAACGGTCTAGTTGGATAAGCGCATGTAAAACAATAGTGTTTTTGGTCATAGCTATCTCTATTTTAATTTCCAAAGCCGTATAATATAACAGTTAAACAATTGACTATGTTGTTATGATAAATGATTTGCTTTTTGTTATATACAAATTCTTTCGAATACGTATATTATCATAAAATAGGCACCAAATTGAGCATTACTCCGAAACAGGTGAACCGATTTCATCCAGTATCAGTAGACGTCTTCCCATGAACACTATAAATGTGTATACCAAATTCCATAAAAATCCGGTAAAGCGTATTTGAGTTACCGCGTTTTTAAAATAGACACTAAATTGGGTTTTACTCCGGTACCGGTCAACCGATTTGGTCCAATATCGGTAGACATATTCCCATGTACATTATAAATGGGTATACAAAGTTTCAGGAAAATCCAATAAAGCATATTTGAGTTATCGCGACTTCTCATATATTAACATAAAAGGCAATAAATTGGGCATTATTCCGGTACTGGCCAACCGATTTGGTTGAACATCAACAGACGTCTTTCCATGGATAGTATAAATGCGTATACGAAGTTTCATAAATATCCGATAAGGCGTATTTGAGCTATTGCGCCTTTAAAATATACACTAAATTGGGTTTTACTCCGGTACCGGTCAACAGATTAGGTTCAAATTTAACAGAGTACTTTTCATGGACGTCATAAATGCGTATACCAAGTTTAATGGAAATCCGATACAGCGTATTTGAATTATGGCGCCTTTCTATTAGAAAGGCGCCATAATCTATTAAAATAGGCACTAAATTGGGCATTACTCCGGTACCGGTGAACCGATTTGGTTCAATATCAATAGGGTTCTTCCCATTGACATTATAAATGTGTTTTCCAAGTTTCATGAAAATCCGAAAAAGCGTATTTGAGTTAGAGCGCGTACAGACACACGGACGGACGGACAGACAGACGGACAGACATTTTTCGTCCCCCACACAATCTCATAAAGTACCATACTGGCACTTAATAACCACGTACCTCATCAGAAGAGATGTTGGAAATGTTCTCCTCTTGTATTCACACAGTACTGGCACCTTTTTTTAGGGAATTTTCTTTCACGCGTGTAAGTTCAGCTTCCGAGTTAGAGTTAATTTCTCTTGTGATATTGTCTTTAAGTTCTTCTTGTGTATGGGAAATTGACCTATACACTTTATTTTTCAAGATTCCCCATAAATAATATTTACATACTGTTAGAAGAACTTAAAGACAATATCACATAGGCCTATCACAAGAGAAAGTAACTCTGTCTCGGAAGTTGAACTTATACGCGTGAAAGAAAATTTCCTAAAAAGGTGCCAGTATTGTCTGGATGCAAGAGGAGAACATTTCCATCATCTCTTGTGATGAAGTACGTGGTTATTTTCATTGTAATTCCAACTTTAAATGTGAGAACCTGAATCATTACACCGATCGCGGCTTTATTAGCGTAGATATTTCACCCGATCGCTCGGGAGTTGGAGCTGTGCCAGCCGCGACGCAGAAACCCGCGTCATTGGCCAACTCTTGCGTGGGACTCACTGTACCTGCTACTTGTTGTTTTGAGTATTCAGCATTCAGCATTCCTTTGCCGATAATTGTTTGGAAAAATCAAATTTCTGTGAAAACCCCACCCTCTGCTGTTCTGCTCTTCATTCAGGGATGTCCATTAAAAGATTGTAAAAGTTACAGAAATTGGATATTATTTTAAATGTACAAAATAGGCATTTTAGGCACTAAAATAGTAAAAATAGGCTCCAAAGGTCCAAATAGGCATTTTAGGGTACTATAAAACACTATAAATACGTTATAAGTGATTTATCATGAAATGTCAACATATTTAAAATATTTCATGTTATTTCATAAGGAACAAAACAGGCATTTGCCTTAAAATCCCAGGTCTATATATGATATATCACAACTCCTCAATATAAATATAACACTCATATAACAATATAGTATGCTAGGGTCCACAAATATCGTTATACGGAGGTTTCACAGTATTGTTATTAGTCTCCGTAAACCTAATATAGTGAATTCTGGCAAAAAAGGTATGCGATGGAGTCGTGCGTTGTGGATACCGCTCTTGATACAACCGACGAGCTGCTCTTCCATTCCCTTCCCAAAATCATGTCCGTGAATTCTGCAAACCTGTACTCAACCATGTTGATCGGAGACGCACAGGCACGTGAATTTTTTTTTATTTTTTTTATTTTTTTTATTTTTATTGTACAAATAACTTATCACATTGTCTAATGCTTATTGAGTAATACACTAAGTTTTAACAATACAGAACACTCAACAAGGTGATTTCACTGAAGTCTGATACAGTACCAGTAACAAAAACAATCGATCACATTCCGCAGTGGGAGAAGTGAAACCAGATGAACTATGCCGTGTGGTGGGGATCCTAGTTGTGAGGTATTAAGTCAGAATGTTCCATATGGCATGCCCTAGCTCAACGATTACTGTGGTGTTCCGTGCCGGGGGAGAAAATCTGAAATTTGGATATTGTACATAGTGGAACCCGAAGTATTGTTCCCGTATATTTAGAAAGCGGATGATCTTTTCTTTCGTGGTTTTCCAAATAGGAGATAGCAAACATTTTTCGAATCGATGGTGGAGAGTGTCAGTCGCACCACACGCGGCGCAAAGAGGCGATGGCTTGATTTTCCTCTTGTGTAATAAGTCACCTGATGGAATTAGGCCATTTATCAATTCATACCAAAGGCTTTTATGGTGAGATGGTAGATTCTTATTGTGCAAGTTTGTCCATATTCGCCTCCAATTGTAGACTGGTTTCTGAAGGACAACTCGAGGATCCGGGAGCTGGGCTATTTTCTCACGATAAATGTCCTTCGTTGTGAGTTCGTTCCCCCGACGAGTGAGACGACTATAACTGACACATTCGAGTAATTTCTTGACATGTGGTTCATGTGTAGATATGCCACGTAGATCCGGTGGGTTCAAAAGTTTATCATTGGGTAATCTGTGGGACAGGAAAGTGTGGCTATAGGGGTCACCAGTACCTTGAAGATGTTTCCAGTTGTTTGTCAAGAATAAACTGTCCGCTTTTAGCTGTGGATCAATTGCTTGCAAACCTCCTCTTGAGTAAGGTAAAGACAACTGGTCTCTATGGACTCGTAGAAGACGACCTGTCCATATGAACCAACCAGTTATGGATCGGAGTTTTTTACCATACATTTTTGGAAGTGGCAGGATCTGACTTGTATACCACACCTTTGACAGCGCATACATATTCACATATTGTACTCGCTGTATGAGATGCAATGATCTATAACGGTTATCACTCAACATTTGCCGAATGATATTAATAATCCGAGTCCAGTTTTGATGAAGGGTACCCATGAGGGAAGATGAAAAAGTAAGTCCTAATATTTTAATCTGAGGTTGTAAGTGTATCCAGGTTGGGAACTGAGTAGCAGTGTGGCCGATTGTTATAGCTTTAGTCTTGTTCACATTTAAGGCAGCGCCACTTGCGTTGCAGTATCTCTGAATAATGTCATGTATATGGGAAATACTCACATCAGGAGTAAGTATCAATGATACATCATCGGCATATGCGCGTATTAGGTTGTTGGGGTGCGCTTCAAGATATGTACCCAGGCTGCGTAACAAAGGGTCAATCGCTATCACAAACAAATGCATGGATAGAGGGCAGCCTTGTCGCACTGATCTGGTGATTGATATTGGTTCTGTAAAATAGCCATTTACCTGTATTTTCGTTGTAGCGTTCGTCATAATTCGACGAAGCAACCCAATATACGCTGTGTCTACGCCAAGTCTATGCATTGTCCGAAAAAGGTATTGGTGATCCACTCTGTCGAAAGCATGGTCAAAATCCAAGGATAGTAAGAGTTTCTGCTTACGGGACAGATTGGCGTCGCTAATGGCGTCGCGAAGGGCGCTGAGTGCGTTAAAGATACTTCCATCTGAGCGGACACATTGTTGGGAAGAACACAAACCTTCATTCACTGCCGGATGGAGGCGGGTTTTTAAACAGCGCATGAGCAACTTATAGTCGCAGTTTAATAATGTTATAGGTCGGTAGTCTTTCACTGTCTGAGGTTTTGCAATTTTGGGGATCATAACTGTTATACCACTAGTGAAGGCACTGGGGACCGATACCAATGTAACAATTTCATTGAATATATCTTCCAAGTCCTGCTTAATAGTGTTCCAAAACTTAGAGTAAAATTCAACAGTTAAGCCATCCGCACCCGGTGATTTATTCTTCGGGCAATGGAGTAAAGCAGAATTCATTTCATCAATGGTAAAAGGAGCAATGGACGATGAGTGCAAGCTTTCTTCTTCCATTGACAGTATGGTATCATGTTGAACAGGAGAATATAACTGAGAGAAAAATGTGTGGAAGATTTTGCGAATCCCTGGCTGTGACTTGACAACCGTACCATCGTCGTCTTTAATTTGATGAATGTACTTTCGTATGCCCCTTTTGTTTTCTTTGAGGACGTGAAAAATCGAGGGCTGTTCATCTTGAAGGTCGACCGTTTTTGCCCTCACTTGAGTACCTCGTAAGTCTGCTAATTGTAGTTTCATTATCTTAGCCTTCACTTTCCGAATAAGTATAGACTGTTCTTGGGTAATAGTCTGTTTGTGATACAGGTCTCCTAAAACGGCATACAGAAAATTGCTGTACTGCTGCTGTAGTTGCCGTTTTTCACGAGCACAGCGTTGAAACCAGGATCTGATTTTTATTTTTATTGCCAACCACCATTGTAATTTGGACTGGTAACGTTGTTGTTGTCGTTTCCAGATGTTCCACTGCAATATAAATTGTTCTTGTATATCTTCATCTGCTAGGAGAGTGGAATTTAACTGCCAGAAATCTCTGCCGTAAGGCTGAATTGTAATAGGTAAGCGAACAGATGTGATGAAACCACAATGATCTGATAATTCAGTGGGGCAGATATCAACCCCTCTGATTTCTATATCTGCATTTACATATATACGATCCAGGCGGCCAGCTGAGGTGTGACGTTGAAAAGTATACAGCAGGCGATTTTTGTGTATCGCTTCCCAAGTGTCGCGTAGCTTGAATTTGGACACAAGATTTTGCAAGGCTGGACAGGTGTCGTAATTGCCAGTATGGTCCTTATGGGATAAAATGGCGTTGAAGTCACCTCCAAGTAAAATATGCTTGGCGTTATTGAATAAAACAGCTACATCTTCACTGTAAAATTGGTGTCGTTCCTTACGTTTAGTAGATCCGGAAGGACCATAGACATTTATTATTGTCACATCTTCGACTCGTAAACTTATACCACGGCAGTCAGGTAGTAGTTTCACATCACAATAAGCAATGTTATGTTTTAGAAGAATGGCAGTCCCACGGGTGTTGTGATCGGTATTTACTTCAGCCGTATAACCCGCAACAGTATAAATATTAGTTGAACTCACTTCTTGTAACAAAGCAATATCTATATCTAGAGAATGGAGAGTTTTACTAAGTAATCGAAATTTATCTATAGTCTGGATATTATTAATGTTCAGTGTTAAAACCGTATACGTGAGCTGCATAAGTGGTAATAATATACCAAGACATGCACATATGCTCCTAGTGCGAAACATAATGGAGATTTGTTTTTATTTCGCAATCCGATGGAATCTTAGCTTAGAAGTTGTTTTAACTGGCGCGCTGTGTGTATGCTCTTCTCGAGCGAGCGGATTGTTTACGTCACTCGCAGAGGCCGGAGGAACGGAAGCAGGGGGACTGACCTGCTGTTGTTGTATGCCTGGATCCGGATCATGTAACGATCCAAGGGTCTCCTGACAGCGAGGCTCGTTTACTGCATCTGTAGTAGTAATTGTTGTAGGATCGATTATGTGTTCATCGGAAGATTTTAGTTTTTTTGCAGTAGGCTCTTGAGTATTCGGTTCTGTGCTAGAAGGGAGTGATGAGTCACCTCCGTCGGTAGGACTGGAACTTGTAGCAGCAACGGATACGTCCAGTTGATGCTGCTGCTTCTGGCTTTGGTGGAGATGTTTTTGGTGTTGTTGTTGTGAGGGTTGGCTTTCACGTGGAGTTATTTCCAATTGTACATCGTCATCACCATTAGTATTGGTGTCTGGCGGCTCCGTCAGAGTGGGCGGGACCAGTACATCAATTTCGGGTTTACGAAAGAGATCACTCAGCAAGAGAGGTTTACGGGGTTGAACTGTTGTCTTGTACGCGAACTTTCTGTATGTACACTGATCTTTGAGGTGACCTGATTCTCCACATAGATTGCAGGTTTGTAACTGTCCTGTATAAACAACATAGGCTTCATGACCGCCGATATTTATGTTTGAGGGAATGGGTTTAGTGATGGTCATGTACACAGAACGGATACCATTAGGAACTTTATATTTATAGCCAGAAGACCACAGTTCGTTTTCAAGTTTGTGTACAGGTCCATACGATTGTAAAGTGGACCTGATCTTGTCTTTGGGCAGTTCTGGTGGGAGGTTGAAGACCCGGACATGTGTATGTTCCTCACTAGCGTCAGTAATAACAACTGATGTTACGGTGTTATCTTCTAGAATGTATTCACTCTTACCTTTATGTTCATTTAATAATTGTTCAAAGACCACTCGATTTTTCAATTTAATGAAAACCGCGTTGTGTTTCCCCACGAGTTGCAGAGCTTCCAAGTGATCTTCTGGTATATTCAATTTTTCGTCCATCCAGCGATGTATATCCAGGGCAGATGGTCGCGGTTTATTTTTATCAAAGGCTGCTTTGATTGTGTTTTGCCTAAGTATCTTGCTCATGTTGGGATTTTCTTGAAGGGGCGTTTCTAGTACGAAGGAAGACGGATCGAAACCCGCTTAGAATTCTAACTTGTACGTTTATAACGCGAACAAGCAACAACAACAACAAAAATCACAATTATCACTGTAGAGTTGGAACTATAGCTGCGAGAGAGACCACGTCTGTTCAGTTCGAAGCTCACGTCGCGACTAAGAATGGGGCTCCAGGCATGATACACAGCAGGGTAAACGTCACGTGTCATCAGGTGATCCTCTGACGTCATGTACTGCCTATCCGGTTGCAAAACAACACCGGCAAATCCGACACATTGTAATGGCTGTAGCACGGAAACGGTACGTTTCCGGACATGGGTTCCTATTCGAAATATTGTCTACTAAGGGCTGTGTTCACCAATGCCGATAATCTGTCTGATCCTGGTTTTTAGACTGAAAAACTGGGATATTGTCCATTTTGCGTTTCACCAGCTACAGTAACTTGGTTTTTCGATAATATCCAAGCTAATGCTTTACCGGTGAAATATCGGCCAGCAAAACAGGATAAACCAAGCTAACTGCGACATCAAGATGGCGCGTAGGCGATGGGAACATCTGATCAACATGAGAGATGATCACAGTGACGAGGAATATGAAGCAGAACACAGAATAAGGTACCCTCATGGATAAAGACACGTATGTCGTACTTGGACATTTATGACGACATTAATTTCTGCACAAGATTCAAGGGGAAAACGAAAATTATCTGCTATACGCCACGCCCCCAAAACAGTGAGACATCTAGTGACCATTTGCAGAACTACTAGCTAGAGACAGCGTGAGGGGAAAATATCTGTTGCTATGGCAACGTTTACATTTCACGTCCGGACGTAGCTAATAGGCAGTATCCCCCCGCTGTTTCACACAACCGCCGCTAGATGGCGTTAGATCTCTTATGAAAAATTTAAGGGTCAGACAAGTAGTAGACAAAAACCAAGCTTTTCAAAACCAAAGGTGACAAACTATGTGGTGAAACCCGAAAGGTTTACTATTTGAGATAATGGATGAATCGTAGTTTCTATTATCCACGATACCAAGAAATTTTATCCGTGTTGGTGAACACAGCCCTAAGTCCCCTCTATTAGCCCTATAAGTTAGTAATACGAATTTCCGAACACCCGGTATGGAAGCGCCCGTCAATATGCTTCAAAACGCATCAATATTCTCACCAATACTCATTCTGGCAAAAATATTCGTGCTGCATGATCGAAGCTGTTTCAGTTTTTTTTTTTTTCCAAAATGTTTTCTAGTTCAGATTTGGATTTTCTAGCATTGACTCTATCACTGTGCGAAAAATAAAAAGTAAAAGAGAGAAATAGTCGCTGGTCCAAAGAGTGGTACAAGCTGAGAATCTGTTTTACACACGAACGTTTGCTTAATTTGTTGCGATCTACAGAAACCGGACGACTACAAAAAATCACTTCACTGTCTCACAAACAACTGATATAGAAATAATCTCTTATATATATAAAAGGCTTTGTCCAGACTGACTGAATGAATGACTGACTGACTGATTGACTGAATGACAGGAATCAACGTACAGCCTAAACTATAACAGGTAGAGACTTGGAATTTTGACAGTACCTTCGTTTCATAATGTAGGTGCTCACTAAGAAAGGATTTTGAAAAATTCTGATTCTAAATGCCAAAAATTTTATGTTTTTGAAAATACTTAATCCCTTTTTACATAGAATTATCAATTCCAAATCACAGAATATATTGTTGCCAAATGGTATCAGGTGGGCTTGGAAAAAACAAATGAAATGCACTTTTGACAAATAAGAGAAGTTATCAAAATAATTCATGTTATAAATAAATATTACAGAATGAAATCCACTAAAATAATGAAATCACATAACTTTCTCTACCCTGGACATAGAGAAAACAAAACGAGGTATGGTAATGTGTATATTATTATATTATATCGCAGGTTTTTGGAGAGAAAAGTATGAAAGTGATAATGCTTTCTGTTTAATTTCATCCCCAAAACGGCTTTATGGTAAGTATGAAAGTGATATTGCTTTCTGTTTAATTTCATCCCTAAAACAGTTTTATGATAACATGAGAGTGAGAAATAAAATTTTCCGCCTCGATATTACAATTTTATGTTACAGGAATTTCTGTTTTTTTCTTATATGAACCCCTACCAGGCTTGCTGTGTACATGCGATAGGATGCAGAATTCTACATGCTCTATGAGCCATAAAGAACTATATCAAGCGTTTTCTGAGGGAATAGTTTGAGTGTAATAAGTCGTTCTTCCTATTTCAGATTATAAATATCTGTATAAGGACCTAGAATTTAAAAATCGAAAGTCCTTCATAAGTTCATTTCCAATTACAAATTAAAAAAACCCGGGCGACGCCGGGTCTTTTAAGCTAGTATTGTCAATAAATCTCCTAGACGTTCAAACGGTTCTTCAATATTTACAGAAAATATAATTTTTCTATCAATACCCGTCAGTTCAATACGCCCCTAGACGATCAATATTTCCATCAATATGGTACTCCGTTAACATTTAAGCGAATATTGACAATATTATTGATCCCCTAGGCTCTACTTAATCTGCTCATATCAGTTTGGTAAAATCCTATTGCTCGTTCTGGAAATACTGATTTTCTATATAATACTTCATGCAACAGCTTGAAATTGTTGGCCAACTATTGGAAAAGCATGAGGTAACGGCTCTAAAGTTTCTCTCTGCCGTATCCTCCTAAATTGTAGTTCACTGAACACATTGCCGATATAAACTGAGTCTAGCTGTATTGGCTTACACACTTTGTATTGCATTGCGTTATTGTATTGGCCGACCATTATCCTCAATACTAAGAAGAAATTTGAATTGTAATCACTTCTGTGCTATGCTATAAAAACAAAAGACTCGCTGTCGCTGACAGAGTATCTTCATGGGACCTTCAGCGCTGCTTCTGAGATATGGCCACATAACCTCACTTCACTCCATATCCTGAGACTGTTGTTTTTATTTCATTCTTTTATGTTTCAAATAATTTTTTGCAGAGCCACGTCCTCCTGAGTTGTATAAAATAATAGTGTAATAATTTTGTTTTTAAACTGCTTGAATTAAAAGTAGAACCTCTAATTCAAGACAGAGGAACTAAAAATGTCACATTATCGCACTAGTGCTACATTTAACTTATGCCACTCCAGTATTACTAATTTTGATTTCAGTCTCTTGGAGAATACTCGATTAGTTAAGAATATTTCGATAAGATTTTTAAATACGAGGGGCAGCCAGAAAGTAAGTTTCCTTAGGATCGTTTAAATAAACAAAAGAAATTTGTTATGGAAATGTTTATTGCAACAGATACAGCATGTGTTCAGCTATTTTTAAGCATATTCGCCACCGGAATTGAGACGTTTCCCATACCGTGTGACCAACTTTTTAATGCTTGTGCCGTAGAAGTCTGCCGCCTGGGATTTGAACCACTGTAGCCTATAACAACCAGCTCTGCCTTTTTCATTCTCTGTCTTGATATATTAAGATGTTAGGTACCATTGCAGGCAAATGTAAACCGCGAAATAACGAGAATTTCGTAAATAGAAGAACAAACTCCATAATCCACAAAATAAAAACTATTTTATGTTTTTTTTCCTCCCCCTTCTTTCTTTCTTTCTTTCTTTCTTTCTTTCTTTCTTTCTTTCTTTCTTTCTTTCTTTCTTTCTTTCTTTCTTTCTTTCTTCCTTCCCTATATACCGGTACGTGTACCACATAGCTCAAGCACAATGTGCGATTCGTTATAATGACATCAGGATACATCATTTTATAATGATTTTGGATGAGTGGTTAGACCGCTCGTCTTCCACCGCTGGGACCCGGGATCGAATCTCTGTGTATCCATGTGGAGTGATAAATTATATAATTTATGAAAATTATACTGAATTTATCAAATCAAATTCAAATCATATTCATCTGACAGCAAACAGATGAGAAACAATACGTATTATCAGTGTTCGCAGGTAGCTTTGGAACTGTATAAAACTTGCGATGTAATTAATTTCTGAAATCTACGTACTGGTAGGAACGAATTATATTCTAAAAGAAAAAGCGATAGTATATGATGAGATATTTTAAATAAAAATTGGTGAAGCTAGCGCTGATTTTCGTAAATGTAAGTTATTGTCAGTGCCTTCAGGATTCTACACCTGTAAGTTTCGTATTTAAGCATCATTTTGACCGTAGCAAAGCCACGGGTTATTTTCTAGTCATGAACATGTCTACCAGTCGCAGATATTCCGATCATGACTCCTAAATTATAAAAATGGTAGTTTTTGGGATCTTTTTTTGTCATTTTCCCCCATTTTTTTATTTTTAGGCAATTTTTAGAATTTGTCGTTATTTGGTAACTTTTTGGTCATGTGATGGTCTTTTTAAAAGAATATATATAATGTAATTCTTTTCTTATTTTGTGTTGTTTCTCGTAATATGGGCCTATGGAGTTTTATGCATTTACTTACATTGAATATTATCAGAACTCTAAATAAGCATAAATAAATAGATCTTGTTATAATTTAAATTGTATATAGAAGGACGGTGTTTGCTGTTTGAATCTAACCGCCTGTATCAATTAACTCATTACAATTTGAGCCAACAAGGTAAATGTAGAATAGACACAAATCTTATGAATGAACTTGCATTTTTATACAAGGTTTTGAGTAATTTTGTTGTTGTTAGTTTTTGGGTCTTTTTTTTGTATTTCTGTTGTCATTTTGTAGCTCATTTTAAAATTATTTTTAGGTCATCAAATCCGGGCCCTGTTTATAACAGTTATCCGTCTCTTCAATTTAAATGTAGCCTATAACTTGTTTTGTAGACTTTATCTGAAGGAAGCAATTAAATAAGAGGAACTGAGATTATTGTGCCAGTATGGTACTTTATGAGACTGTGTGGGGAACGGAAAATGTCAGTTCGTCTGTCCGTGTGTCTGTACGCGCGATAACTCAAATATGCTTTATCGGATTTTCATGAAATTTGGTATACGCATTTATAACGTCCATGGGAAGAACCCTATTGATATTGGACAAAGTCGGTTGACCGGTACCGGAGTAAAGTCCAATTTAGTGCCTATTTTATGGTATTATATTAGAAAGCATTTATTAAATGCAAATCAGTTATCATGACGACATATTGTTTTACAGTATTCATATACGGTCGGCCGCGGTGGTCTAGAGGTAGCGTGTCCGCCTCTAGATCCGTAGAGCGCGGGATCAAACCCGGCCGCGGCCGATGGATTTTTCAGGACGTAAAATTCCTGGGCACGGAGTCCTCCGGGAGGGATTCGTAGATTTACGGCACGTAAAATAACTCCAAGCCTAAATTAGAGCCTCTGGACAAAATTTCTCGGCCCTTTCACGTCCAAGAAATACTTAGTTTCCAGAGAGGGGTTGCGAGGCGATGGGCTTACCACCTCTCCCTCTACCCTCTCTCGGAAAATAAGCATATCAAAATTAGTATAGGTAATGAAACCTCCGCTTGGAGGGCCCTTCGCCCCACCTGGGGATCATAGGGTACCTGATACAGATACAGATTCATATACGGCTTTGGAAATTGCAATACAGTTAGCTATGACAAATAACATTATTCCTTCACATACGCTTATGAAAGTAGATCGTTAAATTGAGCGAGGTAGCTGAGATGGTAACGTCTTGGGCTCACATTTTGGTTGTTCCTGGTTCAATTCCCGTAGCCGGCCAATTTGACATATCTTTTTTGTATTTTTATGTGAGTGTGCGATTGTCAAGATATCACAAATCTGTATAGTTCTGCTGATGCTGGACGATTTAAAGCTGATTAAAAAACTAGACCTTTGTTCTCCCTGAAGCTCTACTTAATGAATTAATCTAGAGCTTACCTCGGAAATCAATTAAAAAAAAAACTTATTTTCTGCATATCATAACTGCAATTATAACTAATTAAACAAAAGCATTCTGGCACTTTGTTACATCAGTTTACCTGATTTTGTTTTCTATGTTGCTAGTAGTTTTAGTTGATTTGGTATATTAGCAATATGCTAATCAGAGTTCTTATTTTAATTTTTCGTAAAGTGAATTTTCACTCGTCTCTACTGAATATTTACTCACAGACATAGGCAGTCTGTCTCCAGCAAGGTTCAATTATTGTAGCGCAAAGTTCACACGGCGCTGGAGATGACGAATGTGACGCTTGAATGTGACGTAACTTGATGCGCAATAAAATAAAACAAAACAGACTTGGAACGCTTTCACCAGGATTCATTTTGCTACAAGTCACATAATGTTATTTCTTCCCTTTCTTTTTCTTCTTCTCCAAAGCAGCTTTGTTCTGAACGCAGGGCTGCCACGCCCCATGCGTTCAAATTGTCATGCAAATCCAATTGCCCTCCTTTCACATAATTTCCCTCCAACCGTGAAAGTACATCAGCTTTTTTCCTTCAACTTAAAAAAAATTCGTCTTCTTGTTCTGTAAGATGATAATTTTGTTGGAATAAGAGACAATGCAGCATAATCTCTTCAGACCTGATTGGTTCTTTTGATTTTTAAAAAATTCTCTCATATTCTCTTTCAGAATAACTTGTAGAGCTCCAGAAAATGTAAAACCCTGGTCACATCGTACAGCAATTAAGTCGTACATCCTGCAGGAAATTCTATTTTCAGTGACTACTGGTTAAAGTTTTTCATACGGTTGATTTAATAACTATTGAAGCTAATTGGGAGCAAAAGTTACAGACACAAATAATATTCAGACCTAAGTTAAGTGTAGACTGAAATCAGGAAATGCCAGCTTTTATGCAGTTCATAAACTCTTATCTTCTCAGTTCTGTTAAGAAATCTAAAAATTAAGATTTATAAGACTACTAGCATGTGCCCGCGGCTTCGCCCGCGATAATTATTTCAAAAATTAAAAATTAAGAGCATAATAGTAAAATCATTATATTTATTAACACCTAAATCACGTGGACTACATACCACGATTTGATAGCATCGTCTGGTAAAAGTGATCTCAGATATACGCAATGTACGCTAACGATACAGTTTTGTCGTAATTTCAATTTAAAACCCGTGAGGTTCCTTTGCTGGACCCTGTACAATTCTATAGATTTTAGTAAATGTAATTATCATGAATTTGCACCTAGGAAAAACTACATTTTGCCCCTTTCAGAAAGTATATTAAGCTTCTGTTTTTTCCCTTGTCACATTTATATAGTTTGAAGATATGCCTCATGAGCTTCCAAATGTGCACTTAACACGCATGGCATGCGTCCTCTATGCCATTGATATATTCAGATATAGAAGTATTTTTTACCTTAATGCTTAATATAAATTACATACCTGACACTCAGAAATATCTGGTGTAATTCGCAATTAAATCAGGAAGAAATAAAATTCTTGAATAGGCTAAAAAGGTCTTGAAATCCAGAGAAAAATGAAAACTAATTTTAGACGATATTTATTTCATAAACAATCAAACATAGCCTACTCTAATATTTACCTCGAACAATGGCGATGGTTTATGCACTGCGATTTGTCCTCGCATAGCAAACGCATAAGGCTTTGGCCTAAACATTATGTTAAGTATTATTAAGGGCCTTGAATAAGGCAATATTATTTTTTTTATCAAATGTCGACAGTGCTTTTCTTCGTGTTTTGAAGGCTAAGTGTGCAAAATTCCATCGAGATCTGAAAAAAATTGTAAATTTGTATAAAATACAAAAACACACACACAACTCTTCTTTATATATGTGGATTTGTATAAAGGCAAACAAACACTTACATCTCTTCTTTATATTATATTATATATATTGTAAATGTATATATGTATATATATTTGTATAAAGACAAACAAACACACACAACTCTTCTTTATATATATATATAGCCGTATATGAACACTGTAAAATAATATTTGTTATGAGAACTGATTTGCATTTGATAAATTCTTCCAACTCTAATACCATAAAATAGGCACTAAATTGGGCATTACTCCGGTACCCATGGACGTTATAAATGCGTATACCAAGTTTCATGAAAATCTGATAAAGCGTATTTGGGTTATCCCGCGTACAGACACGCGGACAGACATTTTTCCGTCCACCACACAATCTCATAAGCACCATTCTGGAACTTAATAAAAACCGGACAATAAAAACAGTTTATAGAAATGTAATGAAATATTTACCTGTGGGCATCAGAGAATGTTCTCTCCCTTAATAAAATGGCTTGGTTTTACTAGGCTTAACTTTTAATAATACAAGTGTTGACAAAATAATCTGTTCTGAATTGCGATCACGTAGGAACGCAATTGTAGTAACAAGATTCCAAAAATCAACAACAAAAAACTCAACGAGGTTAACAATGCAAGTCCCACAAACAGAAATCAGTAACCATGGAAAATTAGATTCTAAGCGCAGAGGATTAAAGGAAGCTGGCATTATCCAGGGACCTTTGCGTAAAACAGCTCTCTATTCATGATGCGGATGTTACACGGATCTTTTCATGTGGTTTGTACACTGGAATTAAATAATAAAAGCATTACCTGAAATTGATTTTAAAAAAGTTAGGGGCAAACCACGATCCGTACAGACAATTTCTTTCACTACACAACTTTTCTCCGATCCACATTGAACTCGAAACACTCTTACATTTCATTTAAGCTGTTAAGTTTCACTTTAAGGATAGGAATTTTTCTATAAATAAAGAAGAGTTGTGTGTGTGTGTTTGTCCTTTAAACAAATATATATAAAGAAGTGCTGTGTGTGTTTCTTTATAAAAAAATATATATATAAAGAAGAGTTGTGTGTGTTTCTTTATACAAATATATATATATATATATATATATATATATATATATATATATATAAAGGAGAGTTGTGTGTGTTTCTTTATATAAATCTATATATATATATAAAGAAGAGTTGTGTGTGTTTCTTTTATACAAATCTATATACGTAAAAAAGTGTTGTGTGTTTCTTTATACAAACCTATATATATAAAGAAGAGTTGCGTGTTTGTTCGTCCTTTAATATATATATATATATATGTGACTAGTATGAAGTGATCGGGAAGAATATATATATATATGTATATATTCTTTCAGATCACTTCATACCAGTCTACATTTTTCTGTTTTTCGTCCTCTGCCCTCTGTATATCAGGGCCAGTATTATATTAAACTGACTACACCTTAAAATAATGCCATGATTTCATGTTCCTTTTTCTCATTTACTATTAATCACAGGGAGATTAATTTTCACCCACACTTTTATATATAACACTAGCTGAAAAGGCCCGGCGTCGCCCGGGCTTTGTGTTTTGTAATTTGAAATTAACTTATGGAGGACTTTCGATTTTGAAACTCTAGGTGCTTATATAATATGTACCGTATGTAAAACTTGAAATGAAGAAAAATATTTATCACACTCAAACTATTCCGTCAGAAAACGCTAGATATAGCTTTTTATGGCTCATAGAGGATGTCGAATGCTGCATTCCGTTGCTTCTACACATCATGCCTGGGAGGGGTTGAAATAAGAAGAAACATAAATTACATAAGATTGTATTGACTTGACGGAAAATTTTATTTCTCATTCTCATGTTACCATACAACCGTTTCGGGGCTGAAATAAAAGAGAAATGCAGTATCACTTTCATACTTTTCCTCCCCTAAAACCGGGACATAAAATACTGCGAGCATAGGACTCAAAATGTTCCATTCCATGCTTAGGGCCTATGATAAACATCCCTATTTCTCGACTAATACAAAGCATACAGCTATGGATAACGTATAAGCGGAAAGGATTGTTTACCTACTTCTGATATAGCATACTCACACACTTAAGTTGTCCCTGCAATACGACCTCTTATTCTACATCAAAATGTCAAGTGAGAAAATATTTCTTGTGTCGAAGGTAGAGAAAGTTGCATTACATTGTGCTTTATTTTCGTGGATTTTATTCTTCAAGAATTATTTTTACAAAACGTTAGCATCAGAATTCGTTAAAGTCCAATATTATGTAGTGTCCAGAGCCCTATATGAACTGTGTAAACAATACACTGTTGTCTTGACAACTGAACAGCATTTCATTTTTTTCAGTATAATATTCTCAGAAATTATATAATTTTCAAGGGAAGGACTAATTTGTTTCAATTTTAATGTTGACCGCGTTACTTCCCGGGCTTAACTGGGTATGTATCAGCAGCGTCGCCAGGAATTTTATTAAGGGGGGGGGGGCAAAATCAATTTCGGACCTCAATTTCAAATGATTAGGCTAAACACATTAATATTCACTTAGTTAACCGGATCGTTATTTTGAACCCAAGCTGAATTCGACGAGGCTACAAAGTTTTTTAAGTTAACAGAATACGCTCTTTTGAGCAATGGCCTTGGTGAGATATTATTATAAATACATATTTTAGTTATAATTAGTTAATACTTGCTAAACTCATTATAAAGTAATTCTATTTTCTTTATTCTCCATGCTACAACTGTAGGTTGACAAAGAGTACCACAAATAAATGAATCCATAAGGCAATCCAGAGGGGGGCAGTTGCCCCCCCCATGCCGACGCCCATGGTATGTATGCAAAATTTCGTGTAAATTGGTAATTGGTAGATTTGTATAAGGAACAAACATACATACATACATACATACATACATACATACATACATACATACATACATACATACATACACACTTTCGATTTTATATATTAGATATACGTATAATAAGTAAATGAGCTTTTATTGATTTTTAAAATATCTTATGTGAAACTCACATAACTTCCTCTGCCCAAATAAAAGTTTGCCTCTTAGTATAATGCATTATGAATGACATTCTCTTCACGTAATTTGGTTATAAAAATTAAGGGAATGTCGTTGCCACATCGTATCGCATCCCCGAAGGATAAGTAACCCAAATAAAATCTGATTAATACACTCTCATACTTTCTTTACTTTAAGCATGGTCAATACATTTTTCTCACTTCACATTCTAATATAGAACAAGAGGCCATATTGCAAAGAGCGCGTATTCAGAGTGGGTGTCTTATAACTACCCTTCAGATTTTTTCTCGAAAAAACCTTTTAAATAAAAGTTTTAGCTCTTAGTATAATCAGCCCGTATATAAAATTTAAACAAATTCTTCAAGGGCTGTTGTGAAGAAAATCGCGACAAACGAAATTTTCTTCATGTAAAGTTCCCTTAAAACTAAGAGAAAGTCGTCACCTGTCTTAGTGTCACATCCCCAAAAGGTACCTAATTTGGTTTTTGTACTTTTTTCCTTTACAAGAGGCCTTATTGCAAAGAGTGGCTTATAATTACCCTTCATATAATGTTTTCGTAAAAATGTTTCAAATAAAAGTTTTAGCTCTTAGTACAACCACCCCATGTGTAAAATTTGAACAAAATCGTAAGTGCTATTTCGAGAAAATTGCGACAAACGAAATTTTCGTGTAAATTCCCCTTTAATATAAGAGAAAGTCCTTAGCAGTCTTCTTGTCACATTCTTAGAAGGTACCTGGCCCAAACACAAAATTTGGTTTCTGCACTTTTTTCCTATAGAAGAGGTCATATTGCAAAGAGCGTGTATTCAGAGTGGATGGCTTATAACGAGCCTTCATATAATTTTTTCGAAAACATGTTTCAAATAAAAGTTTTAGCTCTTATTATAAAAGCAACCTATATGTAAAAGTAAAAGAAAATTGTTAGAGCCGTTTTCGAGAAAATCGCTAAAAACTAAAATTTCTTCATGTAAAGTCCCCTTAAAAATAAGACAAGGTCGTCGCCAATCTCCTTGTCACATCCTCAGGATGTACAAATACAAATACAAATACAAAATTTCGTTTTTATACGATTTTCCGTTCTGGAGCTAGGCTTTTCACAGATAAGAACTTGGAGAAAATGGTATCACACATGAAAGCATCTAGGAACGTCTTCCTCTGCAGAGCTTTCCAGCGATCCCAAGACAGGCCTAAATTGAAAATGCGGGAATACTGAGGAAGGATGCAAACAGTTGAAATAGCTTGGTCCACAACAGACCAAAGCGAATAAAAAATGTTACACAACAGCCGCGTAATTCGTACATTTTCTTCATTGGAAGAACCACTGCAGAAGTAGAGATGAGAACATTGGAGTTTTGTCACGTCTGTCTTTTGTTGAATTCGTCCTCTTCAGATTGCGCAGTCAGCTGTTTCCATCCCTCCTCAATTTTGCTGATGCATGGTGACGTCACACAAGTGGTGCGTTCTATGCAGATGACCCTTGAGCTCATTCTTTAGTAGAGCCCTTATGAATAATCTTGGGATGTGCATGGTACTAATGTTCTTTTGTTTACCCTAGAAATCATGGTATACTTAGAAATATGAGTTCTTACTACAGGATCTTTCATAACGATTTCAAATGGGTTTATTTCTGTACTTACGAACGTGTAATCATTTCACATCTATAATAATAAGAGGAAGTGTTTGTCTGTCTGTGCACGATGCCCTGCGAAATCTACTGCACGCAGAGAGCTAAAAATTTACATGTAGATAAACTGAAGGGTGGCCGAATATACCTCGAAGCCGATTTAAAATTTTATGAGTAAAAAACTAGCAGACAGAAAACGTGGTTTTAGCGTTATCGAAGCATCAGTTTTCGGTATTACATTTCAATTGTCAAATCAATTGCAGGTGGCTTTGCTTTCTTTAAACATATCGATTCCTTTGTTTATAATGTCAAGGCACGCAGATATCTGAAATGTTCAACATAGGCGGAAGAGGGATAATGAATATAAGTCCAAATGGGCAAACATTGAACGATTTGGACGGAATTTACTAAGCAGGGGGTTTCTGGGCCAGGTAACGTAGCTTTTATTTATTTATTTATTTATTTATTATTATTATTATTATTATTATTATTATTATTATTATTATTATTATTATTATTATTATTATTTCTTTATTTGTTTATTTATTTTAAGGCGGCGCTTTCTAATCGTGGAATGCACTCCAAAGCCTGATTTTAGCTGTTTTCATTATACAGTAGAACCCCGATAATTCGATCTAATTGGGGCTGAGACTACCTCGAATTAATACGGGAATATCACTAAATCAATGGGTAAATCATAAATAAATATTTAATGTGCACAGTAATGTTTTAAAAAATACATAAACAAACAATATAATAGGCCTACATAGGCCAACCTGTGTTACGCCTGCAGCCTATGTAGCCTATATTGGCAAACATTTAAAATAATTTCTGTGTATTATGAACGAAACCCTAAGTGGGACAGTTTTGCCTGCATTTTTTTTTACATGGAAAAATTGAAAGAAAGCTCAAAATGTAACACATTCGGAAGTGCGTAAAACTTACATGCGGACACCGTATAAAAACGGGATTTTACTCTAGTTTTATGAAAAATTTTAATTTTCTTAAAATCTGCTCGAATTACACGGAACTTCGAAATACCGGGGCTCGAATTACCGAGGCTCTACTGTAATTATTGATCGTTTAGTTTTTTAATAATTCGCGTGTAAATGTTCATAAATATATATTTTTAATTATTATGCTCTTAATTTATTTTTTGGACTAATTGTCGTGGGCGAATTAATTTTTTTAATTAATTATCGCGGGCGAAGCCGCGAGCACCGCTTGTCATTGAATAAAATTACAGATTTTGTTTTTAAGTCAGATATGCATAATGGTTTTCTTTCCTTAGAAGTTGAAAGTTGACTCATGTGGATTATTAGAAGAAAAAATAGGGAAACACAGAAAGCAAGCAGTTAATGAAGAATTAAGGGGGTAGGTACAGCTTTGTCAACTAAAAAAGAGTAATATTGATTTTTTTTCCTCAGTGTAGGCCTATACCAATTATATAAAATTGATATTTAAGCAGTTAAAAATTTTATGTTCCTTAAATGTATTGGGTCATTTTAGCTTCCTAAAATGAAAATAAATGCTTAATTTAATTATTCAAAATGGCGGCTACTCGCTATACTAGAATTAAGATTATCAGTAATAACTAGACTAATTTTCAAGATATTGAAATTCTGTTTTTTTTTTTTTTTTTTTATTTTTTTTTTTAAATTTTGAAGGTTAAAGTTAATTGTAGGGAAATGTCCATAATCAGATTTCTAGTTGAATAAATAATTTTTTTAATTAATTTCTTTAATTGACATAAGACTTTTCCTAGGAATTTTTATTACAATTATTTTTTATCAGACAATACAGGGTGTTAATGAATAACACCTAAATATTTTACCTGTGTATAGAGGGGACATAGACAAGCAACTTTTATTAGGACATTTTTGCTCTATGACGTAAAATGTGTATGCTACAGGGCATTAAAGTCCTTAAAATTTGGTGCTCATAAGTCAATAATTGAGCGAAATAGGGTTAAAATTTCATTAAACTGACTTCATGCCTTCTTAGCGATCGATAAAAACCTGATTCTTAACAATTCATCAACAGCTATACCATAATTTAGAATTCTCATAATCTGCAAAATTTACTGATTAATCACATGATTGCCCGCCACTGCATTATGTTTTTATTCTTAATTCCAGACCTAACAAAAATGTTTCGTTTGTCTTTTTTTCCCTCAGAGTTGTAAGATATCGATCGTCATTTTTTACAATTTTCCCGACCACTACACAATATTCACTGTTCCTTTGTTTCCCATCATTTCAAGTATTAGAAGACAGTGGCGTGCATATCCTTGGGAGATTTTATGTTATAACAGGAAGAATTGAATCCATAGAGCAAAACTCTCCTAATAAAAGTTGCTTGTCTATGTCCCCTCTATACACAGGTAAAATATTTCGGTGTTATTCATTAACACCCTGTATATCAAACAGATGGTAATGATAACTTCTCTAGGTAATGTGTATGTTAGCAATCACAAAATATTTCATTAGAATATGCTCAGTAGTGCATTGAAAAACTAAAGCAAAGGACCAATTTGGACCCGTTCAGAGGACACCCATAATTCAGATGGTTAACAAGCAGAGAAAGCCCTATGTTGTCAGAGAAATTGGAACGGATGAGATCAACGACTGCAAAGATTTTCAAAAGCAAGTAGGCATAAATTCTACCGTAAATTCAAATGGACTGAACTGTAACTCAGGTATAAGCTACTGCATCTTACTCAATAATTATTTTAGTTTTCTTGCTACTAGGCCTATGGGAAACAAAAGAATAGTATCTATATATATATATATATATATATATATATATATATATATATATATATATATGGCTTTGTCCTGACTTACTGACTTGACTGACTGACTGACTGACTGACTGACTGACAAGAATCAACGTAAAGCCTAAACTATAACAGGTAGAGATTTGGAATTTTGACAGTACCTTCGTTTGATAATGTAGGTGCTCACTAAGAAAGGATTTTGAAAAATTATGATTTTAAATGCCAAAAATCAAATGTTTTTGAGAATACTTAATCCCTTTTTACACAGAATTATCGAATCCGAATCACATTTGACATTAAAACATATTGTTGCCAGTGGGTATCAGATGGGTTTGGAATTAAATTAAATGGAAGTTTGACAATTACATTTGGCTTTGTCTATTTTTGTCATACCTTGAAATAAAACTTTCGCGATCGCTTGATTGTTGTAAGCCCTAATATGGTCAAACATTGTTTTATTTGGACGAAACTCACTATACAGGGGTTTTCTGGACCAAGGAACTCGAATCTGAGGTAGCTTTTACCAGGCGACGCTATCTAATCGTGGTATGTAGTCCACGTGATTTAGGTATTAATAAATATAATGATTTAACTATTATGCTCTTAATTATTAATTTTTGAAATAATTATCGCGGGCGAAGCCGCGGGCACATGCTAGTCATTTATATTTTAATTAAGGCGTGCTATGATATTATACACTGAAGTCATATTTATTTCAAACCCAGGGGCAGGCGAGTGTATCATTCGTGGTGGACGAAGCCGTGAATTTTTTTTTTCTTCTCGGGGATCCCCCCATTCATTCATTCCATCAACACTCTCTACTTCAACTTCTTTTTCCCCCCTCATTATCACCCCGTGGCAAGTGGTCCGGAAGTTGGTGGTGGTGTGCCGTGACTCTTGGGCTCTTGTGAAGGACGAACCAAGGGGATACGGTGCACGTGGAATGGTACCTGGTACTTGTTGGATGTAGGGGAGTTCCGTGGAGGCTCCTGGTGGAATCTGTTGACCGGAGGGCCTTAGGACATGCACATCATTCCGTCTCCTAGGGGTGCACAATGGGCCCATCTATGCGGCCTACTTGCGCGAGTCGTGAGGGCTCACCCCCCCTGAGCAGCAACAACATATTTATTTCGTTTCTATCTCGATACCTATTAACTTTCTAAAGAAATTTTATTGACAAAAAAACTATCATTTAACTTTAATGTGTTATGTTTTGATGTATCGCCTCTGTAATGGAGATAACCTAGAAAAATCGAAAATGGACTGAAGTCAACTACCCCATGACTGATGTTTACAGAAAAACGAATGTAGCAATTTTATTAGTCATAGAAGTTTCGAAATTTACACTTTTGGCGAAAGAGTAAAACAAGCCGCGCGCACGTCCACATTCCACTCAATATACCCGCCTGGCCGCTTCCCTTATCCCGCCGGCCGCTCTTAGCATGTCTACTAGCCACCGGCCGGCCGCTGCTCAACGCCAGTAATAATATTTCACAATAAAAAGATACCCTTGCACCAAACATATTTTGCGCGGCCTGTTTTACTTTTTTCCCTAAAAAAAAAAAAAAAAAAAAAAAAAAAAAAACTTGCACCATACATAATATTTCGCAATTATAAAAAATGCCGTAATATGGCTTAATTGATGCAGGGAAATTCCCTTGCGCCAACACTGCTCTTTTCATACATAACAAAACCCCAACTTTCCAGGGGGTTGGAGTGGGGGGGCTCGTGCGCGGCCTGTTTTACTTTTTTCCCCTGGTCGCGGGCATCTCAACGACCGCCGACCATCCTCATTCAGTTGTGTCTTCCCTTCTCCGTGAAGCTATCACCGCTGTTAAAATGTTCTTATTCATTCCAATGTTGTGTTAATTATATAGTTAATTATTTAATTATTGAAATATTACTTTACGTTATATTGCGACATTTATTTCACCACGTTTTAAAATTTGTTGACTTTTTCAATGTTTCAACTGATAAATTATTTCCAGAACATAATATTCTAAAACTCACCAACGGAATTCCCGGAAGTAGCACATATATAAGAACTGGTTTAGAGTATTGTCAAACTCAATATGAATGTCCTCTCCACCGTTACCTCTAACGTGGTACTGGCCCGACTCTGAGATGTTGAAGTAAGAAAAGATTCACCCAATATGGTCTAATATAAAACATTTTTTCAACAACATGAATTCGAAACAGCATCTATAATTATACGAAGGACACTCTTAAGCCAAGATAAAAGATCTCGTGGTCTTGTGTTCAACAAGTATTATACCAAGAGTTTACCATTCCTTCCACCATGGCCTGCAAAGCATAAGCTGGTCAATTAGAGTGCTGTGAAAATGATTTACAAGAATCACTTTACAGTAATTAGATATTTTGTTTCTGCAGCAGGGTATTCATGATTGTAGTTGGATGATACAGAAAGTCTAAAAATTACAGTTTTATTAGTAAAAGTCAACATTCTTTTACTCTAAAGCAGGCCTGTCCAACCCGCGGCCCTCGGGCCGCATGTGGCCCGCTCTCACAGTTTTTTGGCCCGCGGATACTTCTAGTACGACAACCAATCCCGGTTTGAAATTTTGCGCTTTGACGCAGGGCGTTGCATATTACCGACTGTGGTGGAATATTTGTTCAAGTTTATGATCACGAGAAACATCCAATCGGCCGTGTTCATAGCGCCAGTATCAAAGAAATTAGAAGATATGGTTGGAAAATGCAGCTACTTTTCACTATGCTTGGATGACAGTGTCGACCAGACTGACACCAGTCAACTCTTGATTTTCATACGAATAATCGACAATGATTTTTCAACACAAGAAGAAATTCTTCAATTAGGTTCTTCACGTGGATAACCAAGGGTGAAGATATATTTAAAGCAGTAAATGAAACGGTGGAAATGACTGGTAGGATTAATTAGGAAAGCTGGGCTAAGTTTCCTCATGTTCCATTGCCTAATTCACCAAGAGGCTTTGTGTGGGAAGTCAGTGAAACAAAGCGATGCCATGAATATAGTGGTTACAGTTTCCAACAAGATACGTGGTGGCAATAAGGCACAACGTCACCGCAGATTCCGGGAATTTTTGGATGAGCTACAAACCCAATATTGAGATCTATCACTCCACGCAAATGTACGCTGGCTGAGTGCAGGTAGTGAAAATCTTGTTCGACTGGTTGAAGATCCAGACTTTCTGAGGCAGCTTGCTTTCATGACTGACCTGACACAACACTTCAGGGCAAAAATCAAAGTGTTTCAGGGTTAGAGGTCATGTTAATGGTTTTAAAATCTCTGAAATCAACTTTATCAAGAAATGATTTAACACACTTTCCATGTTGTCAAGAGCTGTCAGAAGAAATTGAAGATGGTAATTTTTCTGAGTTTTGTGAAAATATTGAAGTTATTATTCAAGAATTCAATCCAAGATTTCCTGGCTTTGAAAATATTAAAGGTAAACTGCTGCTTTTTAATGACCCTTTGAATATGGATATTGAGAATCAGCCATCCATGTATCAACTGGAGCTCTGTGATCTTCAGGCGGATCCTTTTCTTCAAACCAGGTCTGAGAGAGGGCTCAACTTTTTCAAGCTACTTCCACAGGGCAGATTTCCTCAACTTAGAGATTGTGAGAGTGCTTTCTCCAACATGAAATTCATAAAAAAATAAATATAGGAACTGTCTCACTGATGATTCCTTGTTACACCTACTAAGACTGGCAGTTACTAACATAGAAGTGGACATCCATACTTTAGTGAAGCAGTCTGAAAATCCTCAGTGCTCACATTAAGTTCTAATTTCGGCCTACTGGTAATGAATCCTATTTCAACAATTTGGTCTGCTGTACTTTACTGTTATAGTAATGTGAGTGAAACTTTTAGTGTTTGGCCCTCACCATCAATTGTCGAAATATTTTGGCCCCCAGTACTTATGAAGTTGGACAGGCCTGCTCTAAAGTGACAGTTACATGGATTTTAGATTTATAATTAGATGGTAATAAATTAAGCAAATTAAGTAATATAATTTATAGTTTACTCAATATTCCACCTGTGCTCAATTCATACAAGAATTGTATAATTATTCTACTAAAACATTAATTATTTAAAAATCATCATGGGATAAATGTAATAAATTGTAATATACATTACTTGTCTAAAAACATTAACTTATGTGTGTACATTGTAAGAGTCAAAATGATAACAGAATGAATTACAATTATTCAAATGTATTCATAGATTACTTGTCACCAATAATATAAAAGATTGGTAGTCCTAATGTTAAAATACAGCCATAACTTCGTTAAAATGTTTGTTCAGTGTTATAATTGCAGTGTCTTTTCTTCATTTGTCAGGCGTCTGTTTTATTTGTGTAGAAAGAATAGCAGTATGCTACATGTTGCTCCTTGTGTTGTTAGTCGTGTAGGCCTACTTTTGTATTATTGGTGACAAGTAATATATGTTTACATTTACATCTTCATTTATGTTCGTACTAACAGCTCTGTGCACTTATTCTCAGGTAGTATAATATCCTTATAGTATCTTCTTGTACCAGATGTACTTTGTAATTTGATCTAGTTCTAGAGGTTTACATTTCTTCTTGTACAGCCTATCCATTTACTTCTGAATTTAAAAGCACATATTGTATTGAAGAATGGTTTTTGGTTTTACCAGTAGGCCTTGAAATATTGCAGTGCATCTTTTTATTGTGTCAGGGCTTGGGTACATTTTAACTGATCCTATTGAATGTTAATGATAATGGTATTAGGTGAAATACCGGAGATTAGTGAATGGCTACAGTCTTATAACCTTTCTGGATATAGCAAATACGTTTAAGCGAAATTTCAGCTTTAATAGTGTAATAGATTTAAATCAGAACAGACAGAAGTGAAGTATTACATTTTTATACAAGTATATGATACATTAAAATGTAAGTAATAAAATAATGTTAATATATCAAAGTTATACCACCGGATACGAGCCCCGGTACCTCGGATTTTCCTGAGGTAAGGAGGTCTGGAACGGGCTGCACTCAGCCTCGTGATTCAAATTGAGGAGCTACTTGATAGAGAAGTAGCAGCTCCGGTCATGGAAACCACCATTAACGGCTTGGGTGTCGGCATGCTGACCACATGCCCCTCAATCCTGTCATCTGCCTATACCACTGTTGGGTGGTAGGCCTTGTCTCTTCAGGGATGTAGCGCCAAGGAGTTATCTTTTACTTAGACGCTTGCTTTTGGTTTTAATTCCACATATTCTTATACTGGTAGGCCTTGTCCTTTCAGGGATGTAGCACCATGGACTTTAGCTTTTAGTTAGATACTTGCTTTTGTTTGAAATTCCACATATTCTTATACTGGATTAATGATTCATTCATGAGCTAATTAGTTACTCTTGGAGTTAATTAAATTGCCGGTAGAACTATCAGCACTTGTGTAGATGCTTGACTGTCTTAATTATACCATCATTAACACCGGTATAAAAACGGTTTGCATTTACTTGACGCTAGTGGATTGGTTAACACAAATGCACGGGAGCTGCTGTGTGCAGTTTTAATTTTCGGGTGTCGAGTGCGTATTGAATGTGGGATTCAGGCGGTGGCTGGGTCGTCACGAGATCGATACAGGAGTGGGGTGAGGGGGAGCAGATCTGGGGCACTCAATGCTACACCTGTACCCCGTCACTACCACTCTTATATCTCACCTGTGATGAGAAAACACATTTGTTGCTATTAGCAGACCTCGCGTTCAAAAGAATTCTAAGATCTGCTTTTTATTTATTTATTTATTTATTTAACCTGGCGGAGTTAAGGCCATAAGGCCTTCTCTACCACTCAGCCAGGACAAAAACATGAAATATATAATGATAATAATAATAATGATTAATAATAAATTAAAGAAGAACTGATATACATGAATACAAGAAACATACATTAAATACAAAGAAAAAATTCGAACATAAGTACTTGAATAATATGAATATGTAATACAAATAACTAAAATAAAAAATGAAAGAAATAAAATAAAAGAAATAAAAAGATGAAAGTCAAAACAAATACATTCTTAGCTATTACAAAATATAATGAAAATTAAAATATATATTACTAATTAGCATCAATTCCTAAATGTTATTGTATACTAAATTTATTAAATGGCGCTTGAACTGTGAATTCGTTTGGCAGCTCCTGAGATGGCTAGGCAGTGAATTCCAGTGACGAATAGCTGTTGTTGTAAACGAATTCGAATAATGTGTAGATCTGTAAAGAGGCATGGATAGTAAGGGGTCAAGCTGAGAGCGGGTGCCCAAGTTATGGTAGGAAGATATGTAATGAAAGCGACGGGAAATACAGCTAGGTGTTGAGGTATGAAGGATTCTATAGTGCAGTATGAGACAGTGAAAATATCTTCGCTCACGCAGGCGTACCCATCGAAGTGATTCCAGTGATTGTGTTATATGGTCATCTTGGAAACAAAAAAAGTAATGTAAGTGTTTATTACAGTAATTAACTTTTTACAAATTCCAATGCAAACAATCGCATGAGTCCGCATGGACCGTACATGCTTACGCAAAAACACACAAAAGAACAAATAATCTACTCTTATATAATTCAGCGGCCCTAAATAGCGTGCTCACTCGCTCGCCCATTTCGTGAAACATCGGGTATACTCGGCGATGTTCGTCTCTCGCAGTCTAAACTTTCACGAAGAGTACAACATTAGGAAATCCGTTTCTTTATTATATAAAGGCCTAAGTGAAATGAGCACAATGAACAAATATTCTAATTTTATTTTTACTTACAATTTTCAAACTTCTGAACCACAAACATTTTTAATATACTGCCAGTGTAAATTTCTTAAAAATCCTGGAGTCAATTAATAACAGCGGGCGAAGCCGCGGGCAGTATCGCGGACAATAAAAATCCAAACAAAATAACTCCTTCCCTTGAAAAATTATATATTTTTTTCTGAAAATTACACTGAATTTATCAAATTAAATTCACATCATATTCATCTGTCAACAAACAGTTGAGAAACAATACGTATTATCAGTGTTAACAGGTCGCTTCGGAACTGCATAATTGAATCTGAGATCGTTTTCCCAGGCGGCGCTTTCGTATCGTGGAATGTACTCCAAAGCAGGAATTTTAGCTGTTTCATCAATTATTAATGGCTTAGTGTTAAATAATTATAATTAATAATAATTAATAATAATAATAATAATAATAATAATAATAATAATTATTATTATTATTATTATTATTATTATTATTATTATTATTATTATTATTATTATTATACTCTTAATTTTTAATTTAATTACCGTGGGCGAAGCCGCGGGCATCTACTAGTATAAATACAAAATAACACAAACAAACTAAATCTATTCCTCACCCTCCACACCCGCTCTCCAATTTGTCGCTTTTTCAAACCTGAGCTGTTTCGCCTTCATTAAAAACTTCGAATAATGTATATTGGTTGACTATTCCACTCATATGCCGTATGTTTGATATTGACGTTTAGCAATACCTCGAATATAGACCAATCACGGCCGTATATCTTGCAATATTCTTGTAGGAATCGCGAAGATGGTCTTTTATCGTGATAAAATCGTCTGCTCGTTACAGGAGACGCGAGTATCAGTGTGCAGTGATTAATAGTCAGATGCTGCCACTAAGCGGCACGCAAACAGATTATTTTGTACAACATAACTTGTTTGGAAATTGAAATAATAGAAATGTACATTGATTAAGAACACAATTTCGATTCGGTGCAAGCCAGTTCGTGTGCTTTTATTCAGTTCTGCTGTTAGCTTACCTGAATGAAGTTAACTATGTCATATATGCACCTTTGGTAGCACTGATTACACCATGGTAGCTCGAATCGATTCATTAATGATTGATTCTCAGTATGCCGTAATCTCACAGCAAAGCACGAAGGTTTTCTCCTGACTGACTGACAGAGAATCAACGTAGAGCCTAAACTATAATAGGTAGAGACTTGGAATTTTGTCAGTACCTTCGTTTCATAATGTAGGTGCTCACTAAGAAAGGATCTTGAAGAATCTTTATTTTATATTCCAAAAATCAAATGTTTTTGAGAATACTTAATCTCTTTTTACACAGAATTATCAAATCCAAATCACAGTAAACATGACAACAGTGTATTGTTGGCAGTCTTTACATAAGGCTTTGGAAATAAATTAAACAAGACTTCGAAAATTAGAGAAGGTATTAAAATTTGTATTTGAGTAAATTATGTATCTCAAAATTTTGTAGATTATGTAAAATAATTAGTAAATTCAACCTTTTATTCGAAATGTTCGAATTAATCAATATGTTCTTTACAGCTTACAAGTTTCGCGGGCAAAGCCTTAAGAAAAAACATGGAATCCTTTGGACGAAAAACACTATGCGGGGTTTTTTTGGCCTAGGGAACTATAATCTGAGGTCTTTTTTCCCTGGGTGGCGCACTTCGATCGTGAAATGCACCTCGAAACCAGGTTTTTAGTTTTTTTTTTTTTTTTTTTTTTTTTTTTTTAATATCAATCGTTATAATAAAATTGTTTTATGCGTGATTTGGGTAAAGTTCATGAATCTATGGTTCATTTTAATCGTTTCATTTGGAATTTGTATGCCCATATGGTTGCATAAGATTCGTTTTGTTCGTTTATTAAGTGCCAGTATGGTATACTCTGGTTATTCATTGCATGGCCAGGCGGCTTCCTTTCATTAGGAGGAAATGTTTGTTGACAACTCAACCCATGTTCTTTGTTTTACCGCACCAATCAGCAAGTTACCCCAGCCAATCAAAATCTAAGAATGTCCTGTGGCGATTTTGACAGCAAGTCGTCTACTCCGCGTGGAGTGAAATGCCCAGTTGCAAGATCTAGTTACAGTAAACACTAACACGTGTGAATTGAATAAAGCAAAGGAAGAACTGAGGTCAGGGATAACAATGAGAGAATATTGCAACGTTGCTTTTGTTTTGGATAGCGGAAGCCCAAGACCGATTTAGTCAGATCAATGAACATAAAGAAACACCGAAACCTTTGAAGCCGACTGGCCATCCAATGAGTAACTGCACTATACTTTATGAGATTGTGTGGGGGACGAAAAATGTCTGTCCGTGTGTCTGTACGCGCGATAACTCAAATACGCTTTATTGAATTTTAATGAAGCTTGGTATACGCGTTTATAATGTCCATAGGAAGAACCCTATTGATATTGGACCAAGTTCACCGGTACCGGTACCGGTACCGGAGTAAAACCCAATTTAGTGTATATTTTAAAGGTGCCATAACTCACACACGCTTTATCGGATTTTCATGAAACTTGAAATACCTATTTATAATGTCCATGGGAAGACGTCTGTTGATATTGGACCAAATCGGTTTTCCGGTACCGAAATAATACCCAGTTTAGTGCCTTTTTATGGTATCATATAACAAATGGAGCGGCAACTCAAATACGCTTTTTCGGATTTCATGAAACTTCGTATACTCATTTATAAGACCATAGCAATAAGCCTATTGAATTTGGACCTAATCGGTTGACCAGTACCGAAATAAAGAGTAGGGGAGCGGGGGCTGGTACCGGACAAGCCCAATATCTCTTGCTAGCAGGTGCTTGGACGACCGGTTTTGTGATTGACAGCCTTGGCTAAATGTTTGAAGAGGGTGAACATCTTATTCAGTTGACAGCTAGTTTCGTTTGTGAGTGATAGTGCTTTTTGTTCTTTTCTGTGTAATTCGGCTTGCACGAAGATAACTTCACAAAGCAGTAACAGGAAGAAGGGTGAGTTGTGTTACATTCTAGCATCACTAACAGAAGCACTGTACTTAAGGCTATAAGCTGTAGGTTTAGAATTTAATTATCTTCAAAGGTTCTTGGTTGAGATTTTTTTCTCTTAGGACCGTGAATCGGGTGGTATCGGACAGGAAGCTAGCGGGTGGTATCGGACAATATAGCTTCTCATCCAACGTGGTTACTGATGGTTCTTTCCTTTGGTTTTAGGTAAATATGGGGAAGATAAGGGGAAAGTGGGAAGGTGACATGATATTTTCCGTAACAATGTCAGGGACAAAAAATGACTATTCGAGAGACAAGTGATTGTTTTTCAGTACCGAAAAGTACATTAGCTGAGTTTGCAACGGCTGGACACACGAAAAATGTGCAAATTTGGAGGGGAACTCTTTATTTTATAAATGTGACATTTGTATAAAAAAGTAAAACAGTAAAACTTTATACTTTAAACATGGAAATAAGTCTTTTGTGGAAAACAGTGACTGTCCGATACGACCCTCAATTTTTAAAAAGTACAAAAATGTAACTACTTTTTAATTTTCTTGTGCTAATTACATGTTTTAGTTTTAATTAAATATATTCATATAAACATTTAGTTATAAGAATAAAGTTATCTGTAAAGTAGATTAAACATTTGTTTCCAGTTTCAAAAAAGAGTTACGTCGCAAAAACCTAAGGTGTCCGATACCACCCCCCGTTCCCCTAATTAACAGTCACTTTTATTATAATATTGTGTTAAATTCGAATCATTTTGATTGGCTCGCGGCCAACCAATCAGCGGGCTCGTATAAAGCCTCCTTCAGTTTACCATGGACAGTTGACATCTACATGAAAAACAAATGTTCCCATGTGTTCGATTATAGATGAAATGCTGATGTAAAATGACTATTTATTTTGTTAAAATTGATTACAATTAAATTAAAGTATTGAATTTTACTTCAGTCTATGTCAGATTAATAATTCCTGACCTCTTAATAAATAAAAATATGAAGCTCTGAGAATATGCATAGGTTGGTACGTCGCTGGAGCGAGAGACACATTTGCATTTATCATTCGAATATCGAGCATAATATTGTACAATTGAATGAAATAATACAATTATGTAACATAAGAAAACTAGCAGGGCTCGGAAATAACGCATAATGTCGAAATACGATAAGTGATTTTACTTTTCCATGAGCTACGACAGCTTGATACATGGTATATGACATTCCACACTCACAGTGCAGTTTGGTCTTGAGGTAAAGTGCTTGTTTATTACATCAAGAGATATCACGTTCGAATCCACCCTAAAGCATTTATTATTATTATTATTATTATTATTATTATTATTATTATTTATGTGAAATTGAGAGTATTCCATTCTTGTGTTCTATTTTATCAATGCGCTTAAATAAGTATTATATTTTTCTTAAATTAAAAAAAAAAACTGGGAATTCATTGTCTTTCATTAACCTACAACATCAATCCTAAGGAATGATAACATAAGCCTATAAATGTTATTTCACGAACAGAAACTAGCCTTAAAGTTATTGCGTTGCATTAAAATTGCATAAGCCTATACTCAGAACAAAACTGCATACCGCTAGGTGGGACTATCCTCTTCTTATTGGCTTACTGTACTATTTCATTGTCAATGCATTTTGTGAAATGTTTACATATTTTGAGAATTTATTATATCAGTGTATACCAATATGAATAAGGTTAAGAATCAAATTTTAGACCTTTGTTCTTCCGTAAGTCCTGCTTAATTATTAGATCTGGAGTTTAACTCGGAGATCTATTTAAAAAAACGTATTTTATGTATATAATAACTGCATTTATATCTGATTAAAAAAGCATAGGCTACTGGCACTTTGTTATATCAGTTTACCTGATTTTATGTTAAAAAAAAAAAAAGTTGAAATTGAGCTCTCATTAAACATTAAGCTGTGGGCGTTGGTTTTTGTTTTTCTGGGGGGGGAGGGGGGATAGCCATTGTTGCGAAAGGGAACCCTTGTATATTATATTGAGTAGGCCTAAGTCTGATTTAATGGGCCTTAGTTGACTGTGCAGAAGCTCCTATTTCTCCTCGAGTCACTGCCTGCTAGATAATAACTAACCCTTATCTTCCAGTCCAGTGAGATAATGGTGAATTGGGACATGAAATTAGAAACTATAAAAATGAATACAATTTTAGTTCAGTAAGCGAACACCGTGTGCTTATACAGAATGGAGCCCGTACTTAAATCAGAGTATACTAGGATTGAAATTAAGGAAGAAATTTCTCAAATAGAACTAAAGTGTGAACCAGTCCCAATTACGTTTGACCTAATAAAGACAGTGGAAATCAAACGTGAGAATTCAGACTATGAACATTCTACTCCATGCACAACAGTTCACAACTTAGAGTACATTTCAGGAGTTTCACAAGTAAATAATAAAGAAGAGGATCAGTCAATGCAATCACACTCATCTGCTGTAGGTACAAGCAAATCCTCTGCTGGAAACAGTAGACAGCTGACTCGTACTCCAGACAAACATTTCTCTTGTGATACATGTACCAAGAAATTTTCCCGAAAAGACAATCTCAAAACACATCTCCTCACTCACACTGGACTTAAGCCATTTACGTGTGATATATGTAGTAAGACATTTTCGGAAAGAGGTAGTCTAAAAAAACACATGCTCACTCACACTGGACATAAGCCATTCAAGTGTGATGTATGTGCCAAGAAGTTTTCCCAAAGAGGACATCTCAAAAGACACATGGTCTTTCACACTAGAAATATACCATTCACTTGTGATATATGTACCAAAAAATTTTCCCAAAGAGGGCATCTCATAAGACACATGCTCATGCACACTGGACTTAAAACAGTCTTATGTGATATATGTACCAAGAAATTTTCCCGAAAAGAAAATCTCAAAACACATCTCCTCACTCATACTGGACATAGGCCATTCATGTGTGATGTATGTGGCATGAAATTTTCCGACAGAGGGAATCTCAAAAGACATGAGCTAACTCACACTGGGCATAAACCATTCACGTGTGATGTATGTAGCATGAAATTTTCCGAAAAAGGACATCTCAAATCACACATGGTCACTCACACTGGACAAAAGCCATTCATGTGTGATAAATGTAGCATGAAATTTTCCCTAAAACAGAATCTCAAAACACATGAGCGAACTCACACTGGGCATAAACCATTCACGTGTGATATATGTAGCAAGAATTTTTCCCAAAAAGGACATCTCAAAAAACATATGCTGACCCACACTGGACAAAAGCCATTTACGTGTGATATATGTAGCAAGAAATTTTCCCTAAAACGGAATCTCAAAACACATATGGTCACTCATAAGTGGGATAACCTTTAATAATGTAACGTGTGCATTGATTCTTTGCCTTGGTAAGTGTGAAACTTCTGTTTAGAAACCCGAGAGAAAGTTCTGCATTCAATATGCCAGGAAATTCATTGTACAGAAAGATTTATGGTAGTTGTGACGGGAGACTTGAACATCAATTCATCTTGATAAGCAGAAGTTAATCCAGAACCTATGTCACTTTATGAGAACATTTTTATTTAACCCTGCCTTTATTCTGTGTTCTGTCAATGTATTGAGTCTACTACTGCTACATATGCCATGTTTTATCCTCACTTTCCTGTCATAAGTAGGCTACACTTGAACAGTGGCATAGATTAACATTGTGTCCTGGGTGAACTATATTTTAATAATTAAATTTATAAAGTTTGTTTAAATGACACACAATTTCTCAAGTATTAAGTGCGTTTTAAATAGTGATGTGAGTCGGAAAATTTTCAACGGAAAAATTGGAAATTTTTCAGAACGTCGGAAAAATATGGAAAAATAGGAAAAATATGATTAAGTGCTTTTTTTAAGTGTGTGTATGTGTCCAAGCCCCAGGCAGCCAAATTGCTTATTTGAGAAAGTGAAATCCCTTTCTTATTTGAGACAGGGAAATCCAATTGCATATTTGAGAAAGGAATATATATATATATAATATACATAGGAATATATATATATATATATATATATGTATATATAAAGGAGAAGAAAGTGCCAGAGCACTTACCAATTGGCAGGCTGGTCTTCAATTGGTGCTGGCTCTGGTCTGATACAAACACATAAATAAAACATTAAAGTTGAAAATTGTTGGACAAACTTTGTCCTTTGTCAATCCCTTGGAGAATGAAGTGATTGACAAAGGACAGAGTTTGTCCGGAAATTTTCAACTGTAATGTTTTATTTAGGTGTGTTACTAAGTGAATAACATTTCTCATAGTTAGCTGACTGTGAGCTCAGCTTGTAGACGTGAACTAGTTAATTATATCTAACTTAACTTCTTTAGTAATATATTAATGTGTTTTTTCCATTTTAAATTACTGCCAATTGTTAGACCTAAATACTTTATTTCATGTACTTTTTCCAGTTCTAGGCATTTACATGATGTCAACTTATTGGAATTGTGTAAATGATATTTTAACTTACATTCCATCCTCAGTTTTGGCTTTTGGGTAAATATCGTATGTTTTTATTCTGTTATCTTCTAGCCATCCTCTGAATGTCTCAGTATCGAATTTGCATATCTAAAGTTAGCTTGGTAGTAATTCACCGATAATAATTATTGCATTTAATCAGTGAAAATTTATATTCAGTGAAAATACACTCAGTGGCGGCTATTCAGGGGAAGTAGGTGAAGTAGCACTTCACCAGTATTTTTCCTTTACAATACGTATTTTTAAAGTTTATTTTCCATATTACGAATGTTTGTTCTTACTATAATGTATTTATACAATTTTGAATTTCCCTCCACTACTGGTGTCAACGCTAGGAGGCAGTGAGCTCCCAAGTCCTCCTAGCATTGAAGCTGAATATTCCCAGAGCCTTGGGTAGTCTGTTCCACTAAAATTAGCAAGGATCCACTAAGGATGGCAAGCAGCAGTGTTCTCGCTTATCCCAGTCCGCTAGGTGACGAGAACAGACTACCCACGAAGCCGTCCCTCTTGTTCAGGTCGACAGCAGCTCAGCTCGGAGAAAGAGGTGGGCACGTTAGATCTTCCACCGTCTGATGGTCTGACGCCGCCAAATTCGAATGTGTTAAATTCAGAAAAACACGGATTCCACAACCCCGATTCAGTATTCTGTCGCACTGGGAACACTAAGCGACTTCCTCTACCTCGATCATTAAAAATACTATTTTCTCGTCTCTTATTCCATTTCCGGGGAACTCTCACGCGGTTTTCCCTGCCCTAATTATTATTATTATTATTATTATTATTATTATTATTATTATTATTATTATTATTATTACTATTACTATTATTATTATCATCATTATTATTATCATTATTATTATTGTTATTATTATTATTTTTACTTCCTCTGCCCATACCATAGAGGAAGTATTGTTTTCGACCCCCAAATTCGAAGTTGAGTTTTTTATATAAATGCACGTTTTGAGGCCCCCTGAATCCAAAAATGCTATTTTTGGAAACATGTCTGTGTGTCAGTGTGTCTGTCTATGTGTGTGAAAAGTCTGTGAACAAGCTAGCTCCAAAACGGAAAATCGTAAATCAAAATTTCGTATTTGGGTAAGGTACCTTCTGAAGATGTGAGCCGAAGATTGGCGATAAGTTTCCCTTATTTTTAAGGGGACTTTACATGAAGAAATTTTCGTTTTTCGCGATTTTCTCAAAAACGGCTCTAACGATTTTCTTTAAAATTTGCACATGTGTTCCTTTTACTGAGAGCTAAAACTTATATTTGAAACTTTTTTTCGAAATAAATTCTCTGAAGGGTAGTTACAAGCCACCCACTGTTCACCCACTATTTGTAGAAAGTTTGTCTTGCGTGATGAACAACTGAATATGCGCTCTTTCATGGCCTCTTATTCTATAAGTATGTGAAGTGATAAAAATGTATTATTGGCCATGCATAGAGTAAAGAAGTATCTGAAGGAAATATTCGATAAATTTCGGAAATTATTCTTTACGGCGGAAAGTTCAATAAACGTCTGCAGTCACTTGTTCTTTTTTAAGTTTGTTATATAGCCTATGCTTTTAGTCGCATCGTTGAAAGAAGAGGTATTTATAGGATAATTAGCGTAAAATTGTGTCTTGCGATTCTGTACAAGGATATGTGAATTATTTGGGCATAACTACCGGTATTATTATTATTATTTACATTTTATATTCCTTCATCACTCTATCTGTTTCCCTGCCAAATAGCAAATACATTATTTGTGGTTGTAACTATAGGTTAACCAATTAAATTTACTGTACTAGGATGTTTGAAATGTTTATTTTCATGCAAGTCAATGTCAAGCCCAGAAGTTGGTAATTTACCTTAATTTCACACTTTTTTTTCATAAGGCAGAACCGTAAACGCAGTTTTTAATAGTTGATTCTGTGGAATTGTCCACGCAACACTGAGAAATAATTAAACACACAGTATAGGTCAGCAATGACAAAGTAATGTTTAATGTTACCGCAGTTTCAAGTGAGCTGGTATCTAAGGGATGAGACTACGACGCCGATAAATCTTTCTAGTCTCTGCGGTGGTGCCATATGTCGCTCTTCCACGAGAAATTAGATTGTCTTCTCTCAATGAGTAGGTTAACATTTAGTGGAAAAAGTCATATAGCTCGCACTTGAATGAGACTGCAACTTGGCTGACTTATATCCAGTCTCAACTCGCCTTTGATGCCTAAGCATGCGGAAACACAAGTTTACACATAACAGTAGAAGTGGGGTATGCAGCGGAGAAAAATATTTTAATGATAGTACTAATGGATTTATAATGATTAATAACTTGGTTGACGATGCTTTTATTTATTTCTTTATGATTCTACTTTTCTTAGCACTTTATTTAGGTTTGATTCTATTGTCGATGTATATTGCATTTATAACATGTCAAAAGGAAATATATATTTTATTGATATATCATATCGATTAAACGCAGAAACTATCGATTCCAAATTCTTGTAACCATTCTTAAAGTATAAATCACGGGTAAGTTACAGACTGGACATGCGCAGTACAACAAATTCTCAAGCGGTCACGGATTTGCTTTGCGAACAAACCTATTAATTTTCTGTCAGCCCTACCTCTTCCTCCACACCATGAGAGACATCTTTTTTCCCCCAATGTAACGCCCTAAAAGTAAAAAAGGCACTCTCGCAAATAAATCGAAAGCAGCACGGATGGCATTAATATATTATTAAAGCTAAAGAAAATCATCGGGTATTCTTCCTACCTTAACCAATATTTACAACGCCTCTCTCATCACCTCTACCTTCCCGCAACAATTGAAAATTGCTCTTGCTAAAGTAAATCTCCCAAACATCCTCAAGCACTATAGACCTATGAGTAGCCTATACTTCCGACTTGATCGAAAACCCTCGAATGCGTTGTCCACAAGCAGCTGACTGAGTACCTAAACACTTATAATTTACTTGACCATTACAATCTGGTTTCAGATCAAATCACAGTACCTCCACTGCCCTACTTAAGATCAGTGAAGAAATTCGCGAGGCCATGGACCGACGTGAAGTGACGGCTCTTACCTTACTTGACTTTTCGCGAGCCTTTGACACTGTTGACGCAGACCTTTTAACTGCTAAATTGAGGTCACTACACTTATCAAATGCAGTAGTCACGTGGGTACAATCTTACATCTCTGGACGCCAACAATGTGTGTCTCACGACAATCGATCTTCTTCGTGGCGTCTCGTGAGGTCAGGTGTACCACAGGGCTCTGTATTAAGACCCTTTCTTTTTGCAATCTATATAAATGGCATTTATTCAGTACTAAAACATTACCAACATCATCTGTATGCAGACGACCTGCAAATATATTTACATTTTCGGCCTGATACAATCAACGACTCTCTTACAAAGCTTGGGGTGTACTTTGACTCTGACATGACCTGGAATACACCAGTTAAACATATCTGTAAAAAAGTATTATGCATTCACTAAACTGACTGAAAAATTTCCTACCTGCTAAACTCAAGCAGACATTAGTGCAGTCACTTGTGACGCCACACTTCGACTATTGCGATGTCCTGTTCACTGACTAAGTGTTGAATTATCCTGTAAGCTACAACGTGTTCAGAATTCTTGTGTCCGTCACATATTCAACATACGTCGATATGACCATGTCTCAGATTATTTTGAGCAATTATCCTGGCTTCGGCTAAAGGACAGACGCCACCTACACTCCCTAACTCTACTCTATCAAATACTTAATAATTCTGCACCTAATTATAAAGTCTCCCGTTTCTCACTGTTATCTTCCCAACATAACCGCGACACACGATCTCAGAATAACAGTCTACTGTCAATTCCACGCCATCAAACATCTCCGTACTCTGCCTCATTCACAATAGCCATCACCCGCACCTGGAACTCTTTTCCGCCGGACATCAGGGGTAGTCAGAACTTACAGATCTTTAGGTCAAAGTCAATCAAGTATCTCGCTGATAACTAGAATGAATGTCTCGTTATCTAGCCTAGGTTAATTTATATCGTACACTATTTTCATAGCACTTAGCCTATATTGCTTCTATTTGTTAATTTTTTTGTTTTAAGTTTCAATTTTAGTGTATTTTATAGTATAATATTATACTGTATACACATCCAATACACAATATCTCATTACACAATATAGTATACACACATCCAATTATATTATAATTCTTTAATTTACTTTGTTTTCTCGGCATATTATTGGACGCATTTTTATCTTATGTTTTAATATAGGTAGTTCAATATTGTATTATTATTCTATTTTTAGCATTTTGTATTATGTTTGATATCTATTGTATCTGTTTTTGTAGATTCCTTTCAATGTATTTTGTATTTATCCTGTAATAAAGCATTATTATTATAACAAACCTCGTTACTGTGCCAATTCATTTACTACCAGTGAATATAAGAAACGTTTTTACAAAATATAGCTAGCAGTGATTTTTTTTAAGTTGCAGAATTCTTTTAAAACTGGCTTGAATGTTTGGAAGATTATTTAAGAAACATATTGTACTGTATTTCCAAGAAGTGAGTGTAAATGTAGTGCGGTGGAATGAGGAAGCTATGTTAAGAAGTTGATCAGACAACCTGCATTAGAGTTGAGCAAGTAGAAAGACCCCATCATACAATGAGATATTCTAAACTTTCACTTCTATTAGTCCAGTGTCCATTCAGCTGTTAAACGCTGCACTACGGTTACTCAGTTACAGTTATCAGTTACACGGACACACATGATTTTCAACCCCTTTGTGTACTGTAGCAAAGGACATATACTGAAATAAATTGAGTTACTGTACAGTATTATACTTTGTACTGAAGTTCGCTATTTTTCCTTTTATTAAATTTTCCTTTTTCTAATAGAGTACAGCCCTGCATTAATAGGGTCAATCCATTAGAAATGAACCAGGCCAAGTTGCTCGACATTTTTGATTTTCCTAATTTTTTTACCAGTTATTTCCCAATAAAAGGTGAGTTCAAAACTATGGTAAAAATATTTTAGGGTCATATTTTTTTTTGGCGGCCATTTTAAGTTTGCTTTGTAACTTTCTATATTTCAGTCAAAAACATGTTTTGCACAAATATATGTAACTCTGTTAATTTTATAGGTAACACGACAAAATAAAGACCAAAATTATCAGAATGATAATTATCAGAAAATCATGACAAACAACAAACAACCACGTCAATACCTTAAAATCCAAGAACAAAAAATAGAAATAGTAAAAGAATTCAAGTATCTCAAGTATCACATAACTTACATGTTATTTATCTGGGGTCGTTTTCATAAAACGGATCTTCAACCATTAAGAGTACTTCAGAATAGAGCAATCAGAATTTTACTAGGTGCACATTATTTGACACCAACTCGCATTCTTTATGAACAATCGAAAATCTTGCCGTTTGAGACCTTAGTTAAAGTAAATGCCATTACATATATGCACAGAGTAGTACATGGTAACATCCATAGTAATTTTCCAATAGAATATAACAAAGACATTCATAACTATGAAACAAGGCAAAAACAGAACATATACCTCACACATTGTTCAACTGTAACTTATGGGACAAAGGGATTAAAATATTATTTGATCAAAACATATAATGAATTACCACAAGAACAAAAGAATATATTAAATTATAACGAATTTAAATCACAAATAAAACTCTTTTTAAAATCTAAGATTAATTAAGTTCTTTGATTTAGTAATAAATAGATACTGTATATTGATCACTATTATACTATGTAACTATGTGTTTCTCTTCATCATCTATCATTTCACGTCATTCTTAAAATCAAGTCATTTTGTTTTGTGTTCCTATATTCTGTACCTCTTCACTCTTGTACCTCTTGTATATATTGCACCTCTTGTATATTTATAAGTTATTTGTAATTGAAAATTTATGTATCACAATGCATGTCATGTTGTATATAGCCCCTTAAGGTGAGCTTTGCTCGTTGGGGTTTTCTTACAATAAATGAATGAATAAATAAATAAATAACTTTCCACTTGTGTTTTTTTTTTTTTAAATAGTTGAAATTGTGCTCTCAGTACACATTAAGCTGAGGGCGTTGGTTTTTTTTTTTTTTTTTTCGGGGCGAGGGGGAATAGCCATTGTTGCGAAAGGGCACCCTTGTATATTATATTGAGAAGCCTAAGTCTGATGCAAAGACGTTCTATATATCTACCGTCTGATGTAATGGGTCTTTGTTGACTGTGCAGAAGCTCCTATTTTCCCTTGAGTCACTGCCTGCCAGATAATAACTAACCGTTATCTTCCAGTAAGATGATGGAGTATTAAGACATGATATTAGAAACTATAAAATTAATACATTTTCAGTTCAGTAAGCGAACACCGTGTGGTTATACAGAATGGAGCCCGTACTTAAATCAGAGTATACTTAGATTGAAATTAAGGAAGAGATTTCTCAAACAGTACTAAAGTGTGAACCTGTCCCAATTACGTTTGACCTAAAGAAGACGGTGGAAAAAATCAAACTTGAGAATTTAGACTACGGAGATTCTACAGCATGTAGCCCCAGTGAAAGCTTAGAGGAGATTACAGGAGCTTCTACTTTAAACAATCAAGAGGATCAGCTAATGCAATTACACTCATCAAACACCTCCTCTGGTGATAACAGTAGACAGCTAACTCGTACTCCAGACAAACATTTCTCATGTGATACATGTGGCAAGAAATTTTCCCGGAAACACCATCTCAAATCACATCTCCTCACTCACATTGCACATAAGCCGTTTACTTGTGATATATGTAGCAAGAAATTTTCCCTAAGACAGAATCTAAAAAATCATCTCCTCACTCACACAGGACATAAGCCATTTACGTGTGATATATGTACTAAAACATTTTCTTGTAAAAACTCACTCAAAACACACATGCTCACGCACATTGGATATAAACCATTTACGTGTGATAAATGTGGCAAGAACTTTCCCTTAAGACAGCATCTCAAATCACACATGCTCACTCACACTGGACACAAGCCATTCACGTGTGATATATGTAGCATGAAATTTTCCCTAAGACAGTCTCAAAAATCATCTCCTCTCTCACACAGGACATAAGCCATTTACGTGTGATATATGTACTAAAACATTTTGTTATAAAAACACACTGAAAACACACATGCTCACGCACACTGGACATAGACCATTCTCATGTCATATATGTGCCAAGAAATTTTCCGAAAGAGGGAATCTCAAAAGACACATGGTCACTCACACTGGAAATAAGCCATTCACTTGTGATTTATGTACTAAAACATTTTGTTATAAAAACTCACTGAAAACACACATGCTCACGCACACTGGACATAGACCATTCTCATGTCATATATGTGCCAAGAAATTTTCCGAAAGAGGGAATCTCAAAAGACACATGGTCACTCACACTGGAAATAAGCCATTCACTTGTGATATATGTGCCAAGAAATTTTCCGATAAAGGACATCTCAAAAGACATCAGTTAACTCACACTGGACATAAATCATTCACGTGTGATATATGTAGCAAGAAATTTTCCCAAAAAGGAATTCTCAACTCACACATGCTCACTCACTCTGGACGTAAGCCATTCATGTGTGAATTATGTGCCAAGCAATTTTCCCAAATAGGACATCTCAAAAGACACGAGTTAACTCACACTGGACATAAACCATTATCGTGTGATATATGTTCCAAGAAATTTTCTAAAAAAGACAATCTCAAAACACACCTGCTCACTCACACTGGAATTAAACCATTTACTTGCAATATATGTAACAAGAAATTTTCAAGAAGTGGGAGTCTCAAAATACACCAGCTCACTCACACTGGAAATAAACCATTCACGTGTAATATATGTAACAAGAAATTTTCTCAAAGACAGGATCTCAAAAAACACCTGATCACTCACACTGGAAATAAACCATTCACGTGTGATATATGTACCAAAAAATTTTCACAAAGAGGGAATCTCAAAAGACATATACTCAATCATGAGAGGAACAACCTTTCCTAATGTAATGTGTGCATTGATTCTTTGCCTTGGTAAGTGTGAAACGTCTGGTTGAAAACCTCAGAGGAAGTTCTGCATACAGTATTCCAGGAAAATCTGATGTCGTACAGGCAGTTCTGTGGTAGTAGTGATGGGAGACTTTAACATCAATTCATTTTGATGAGGAGAAGTTAATCCAGACCCTATGTCACTTTATAACAACATTTTTATTTAACTCTGACATTATTCTATGTTCTGTCAATGTATTGAGTATACTACTGTACATATGCCATTTTTTATCCTGGTTTTCCTACCATAAGTAGGCTACACTTTAAAGTTCGCATAGATTACTTTGTGTTCTGGGTGAACTATGTTTTAAAAATTAAATTTATAAAGTTTGTTTAAATGACACACAAATTCATAAGTATTAATTGCGTTTTAAATATCGAAGAAATGTTTGCACATGTATTCGATTTCATGTAGGCCTATACCTATATAAAGCATTATTCCGGTTGTCGACCAAGAGCTAAGTTAGTTTGTTATTGTTATTGTTATTGTTATTGTTATTGTTATTGTTATTATTGTTATTGTTATTGTTATTGTTATTATTATTATTATTATTGTTGTTATTGTTATTGTTGTTGTTATTGTTGTTATTGTTGTTGTTGTTATTGTTGTTATTGTTGTTATTGTTGTTATTATTGTTATTATTATTATTATTATTGTTATTGTTATTGTTATTATTATTATTATTATTATTATTATTATTATCATTATCATTATCATTATCATTATCATTATCATTATCATTATCATTATCATTATCATTATCATTATCATTATCATTATCATTATCATTATCATTATCATTATCATTATCATTATCATTATCATTATCATTATCATTATTATTATTATTATTCCTTTATTTATTTCTCTGTTTAACTAAACAGGAATACATTTATGTACATACAGCTTAACACGCAGGTAAGTACACTGTAAATGTATATAGTAACAACAATTGTCCTGTTGTACACAACTTCTACTGGTCCACTTTTTCCCCAAGAACTCTTCTGACGATGTTACACGTTTCTAGGATTACCGCACGCTGCATAGATAAGTACAAATATTTCTGTACTTTTAATCGCTTTAAACTGTCTTGAAGCTTGAAGGGAATCTCACCAGTACATCCCAGCACAATAGGCACAATCTGTACAGTGTCCATATGCCACATAGCCTTGATCTCATCAGCAAGTGGTAAGTATTTATTAAATTTTTCCCCATAAACTTTTTCTACATTGGCTGCTAACGGAACCGCAATGTCGATGATGTAGGTGAGTTTTTCTTCCTTCAAGGAAAGCACAATATCTGGAATATTATTTTGTATGGTCTTATCTGTGATGATCTTCCTATTCCAGTACAATTTCCCCCTCTGATCCTCACATACAAGAGAAGGAACATATTTATAACAGGGTACTGTAGGTTCCTTTTCAAAGAACATGTTTTTCAGTTCTTGGTGAATAATATTGGCTACCTTATTATGACGATCAAGGTATTGCTTGTGTGCCATCACCTCACATCCAGATATTATATGACTTATAGATTCTTCTGCTTTTCCACACATACGACAGATGATATTTTCTACCGCTTGCTTCATGATTCTCTTTTGGTAGCTGCGCGTTGGTATTACTTGATCTTGTATGGCTGCTACAAAACCTTCCGTTTCCTTGAATAAGTTTCCACTCATTAACCACTTTTGCGATGCTTCAGTATCTATGTGTGGCTGCTCTATGCAAGCCCTATACTTCCCATGTAGGCATTTTGATCTCCACTGGTTTACTAGTTTATCTGATGTCGCTACATTCTCTCCGGGGTCATAATTTCTATCACTCAGCTTCAATGGAGTTAATTTGTTATCTTTTTCAACTACCATCTCATGTAATCTGCTACTGTCTGCTTTCTCATAGAAATATTTCCGCAGGTTGCTTATTTGCTTGGCGTGTCTATCAGGGAAGCTGGCTATTCCTCTGCCCCCAAGTTTTCTAGGCAGATGAAAACGTTCAATTGAACTATGGGGTTGATGTGCTCTGTGCTTCATAAATTCCTTCCTGGTCTTGATGTCCAATGCTTTCAACTCAGTTGCTGTCCATGTCAATACACCAAAGCTGTATTCTATTACTGGTACAGCGTAAGTATTAACTGCCTTCACCGTATTCCTTGCTGTGAGTTCTGTCTTTAAAATGGACTTCAGCCGTGTTAGGTATATTTTAGTGACTTGTTCCTTGCATTCTTGGTACGCTATGCCTTGAGCTTGTTGGTATCCCAAGTAAGTGTATGTATCGTATTTCTCCATTCCAACTATCTGCCCCTGGTGTGCAATGTGGTAACCGTCGTTTCTATACCACTTCCCTTTAACCATACTACTGGTCTTACATTTATCTAGGCCAAATCGCATTCCAATGTCAGAACTGAAATCACCCACTGTCTTCAAAGCTTTCTGCAAACTTTGTCCACTATTGGAAAACAGCTTCAGATCATCCATGTACCACAAGTGTGTTATATTAAACCCTCCTAAAGTATATCCCTTCTTTAAGTTATTTAATATCGACGTTAGTGGTTTGATGGCAAGACAGAACCACAAAGGGCTTAACGCATCACCCTGGAAAATACCACGTTTTATTTTGATGTCGCCCACTTTAGAATTTCCCATTTTTGTGTTAATAGTTAGCATGGTTTTCCAGTTTTCCATTGCATGTCTATTATTATTATTATTATTATTATTATTATTATTATTATTTTATTATTATTATTATTATTATTATTATTATTATTATTTTATATTCCTTCGTCACTCCATCTGTTTCCCTGTCAAGTAGCAAATACAATATCTGTGGTTGTAACTATTAGTTAACCAATGAAATTTACTGTACTGAGATGTTTGAAATGTTTGGTTATTTTCATGCAAGACAATCTCAAGCTCAGGAGTTGGTCATTTACCTTAGGTACACACTTTTTTCTTTTATAAGACTGAATTGAAAACACTGAAACATAATCAAATGCATAGTTTAGCTTAGCAATGAGAATGTAATGTTTATGTTACCCCGGTTTCAAGCGAGCAGGTATCTGTGGGGTGACACTACATCCCCGATAAATCTATCTAGTCTCTGTGGTGGTGTCATGTGTCGCTCTTCCACAAGAAATTAGACTGTCTGATCTCAACGAGTAGGTTAACATTTAGTGGGGAAAGTCATATAACTCGCACTTGAATGAGACTGCAACTTGGCTGATTTCTATCCAGTCTCAACTCGCCTCTGATGCCTAAGCATGCAGAAACACAAGTTTACACATAACAGTAAAAGTGGGGTAAAAAATATTTTAATTATAGCACTAATGGGTTTATAATGATTAATAACTTGGTTGATGATGCTTTTATTTCTTTCTTTACGATTCCAGTTTTCTTAGCACTTTATTTAAGTAGACTCAGTCTCAAAGTCTACCCTCACGCTACGCTCCTGAACTTTAATGTTACAAGTGGAGATAAGAAACTGAATCTAATCAGTATTTTAGGTCGTTTAGGCCTTGCATGCTTTTCTTTACATAGTTGTCCCAGAGATAGTTGGGTATTGCTTTTTCGATCTTAAACAGGGCAGAAAAGGGTTGCTGTAATTGGTCACAAATATTGATAACTTCTCAACAGCCATAGAAATAGCAGAAAAGGAAGCATGCAAGGCTTATAAGGAATGAAGGTAAAAAAAAATCACATTTCTCAATTACCTATGTAATGGGCGTATTTCGCTCTTTAGACATTTTGTAAAATCAACAAATATTGTGATGACTGATGGATTCAATTTGATTAAAATTGGTATTTTACACATGAACAAAGCTAAATATAGGAAGGAAAGCTATTATCTAAAATTTCACGCTTATCACTCTTACCAACATAACACAAAGCATACAACAAAGAGAAGGTTCAGCGCATAGCGCTGGCATAGCATAGCCACTCAGATAAGTCCAAACACATAGCGCACTCAAATAAGTTGAAACACATTATTTGTTTATAATTGTCTTATACTTTACTAGCAGGTGTGCGCGATCATTTACTCAACTGCTAGATGCTTTGTTTATTTACTTCTTTTACATAAAAATAAATAAAACATATTTATTAATACTGACATCGTTTTTACATGAAAATTCCATCCTAATTTGTCTGCTTAGAGCCTATAATAAATACCCATATTTCTCAACTAAAACTACAAAGTCTACAGCTATGAATAACATATCAGTGTATAGAATTTTTTACCGACTTCTGATATGGCATAACTTATTTGTTGACACACACTCCAACTGAAAAAAACTCAAAATGCTGTCTCTAGAATACGAACTGTTATTCTACATCAAAATGTGAAGTTAGAAAATGGTAGAGAAAGTTGTGTGACTGCATCACATTGTGCATTATTTTCGTGGGTTTTATTATTTATTTACACCAATGATTTATATTTATAGCTTCTCTAATTTGTCAAAGTCCCATAGCCTATCATTTATTTCCAAAGCTACCTGTGACCACTGTCATCATGAGAACTCTACATGGAATTTGATTTGGATTTGATAATTCTGTGTAAAAAGGTATTTTGTCACCTCTTAAACTTTTGATTTTTGGCATTTAAAACCAAAATTTTCTAGAATTCTTTCTTAGTGAGCACTTACATTATGAAACGAAGGTACCGCCAAAATTCCATTTTCTACCTATTATAATTTAGGATCTACGTTGATTCTCTGTCAGTCAGGACAAAGCCTCTTATATGCAGCTTGTTCACAGTGAGATTCCCGCATATTAAACAAATATAGCATAGGCTATACTGTACCTTTGACGTACCCCCACAAGAAAAAAATCTAGTGGGGTAATGTCAGTGGACCACTACGGCCAATCCAACAATGTGGGAATGTGTCGTTTAAAAACTGTCAGACTAAAAGGCTCTATTGCAGTTATCATGACAACATAGCCTATTGTTTTACTGTGATCTTATAAGGCTTTGGCAATTAAAATACAGTTAGCTATGACAAATAACACTATTGCTTTACATGCGCTTATCCAACTAGGCCAGGGGTCGGCAACCTTTTGAGTCGGAAGAGTCAAAAATTACAATTTACATAATTTCAAAGTTTTTAAAGAGCCACAAAATTTTTTTCTTGCCAACAATAAATAGTACTCGCATAAATAAATGTTTTTGATAAAAAAAACTAATCTATTTATTCATAAGAAAAAATATCTATTTATTCATATATAAGTAGTGTTTTTCACAACAAATTATATAATATATATGGCATTATTAGATAATTACTTATTATTTAAGTAAAAAATAAAAACAATTAAACATTTACTTACAACACTAACTTGTACTTCAATAACAAACAATTCAGCAAACAAATTCAATGGGAGTGATGGCTTTGCATGGTTAATCAAGCAGAAAATTTAAACTTTACTAAACAATGTAACTTGTACTTAAAATAAAAAAAACAATAACATACATTTGAGCAAACAAATTCAATGGGAGCGTTGGCTTTGCATGGTTTTAGAAAGTTTGGATAAATTTGGCTCATAACTTGCTGTTTTAAGTTTCAAACACGACTCTGAATTTTCATTTGTTAGTTGGCTTCTTACTTTACTTTTAATTATATTCATGCAAGAGAACACTTGCTCGTACGAATATGTCGAACCGAAGATAGTCAGCACTCCAAATGCCAACTTCTTCACCTCACTGTAGCAATCTGGAAGACTATTCCATGCGTCGAATATAAGTGCCTCAACTCGCGGCATTTCTTTTAAAGCTGTCCACTTTTGTTGCGTTACGTACATACATTTCTGGACCTCCAATTCTTCCAACTTGCTTTTCAACTCTGTAAATGTTCAACTCCACAAAGCTTTACTTTTTAAATCGATCAATTGCATTTCTAGATACCCAGTATCAATTCCAAATGGCTCAATGTGGATTTCGTTACTATTTGTGTTGAGAGGATTTACTATGAATGCTAGAGTGGTTTTGTTGGTTTTGAATTGCTCAAATCTGTCAGCAAATTCATCTTTATTTTTTTTTTATAACTGTGCTGAAGTAATTCGTGTAAACAGTTGCACTGGTTTTATCGCGATATTGCTTTAGAAATTGAAAATGAAGTAATTTACCGCTCTAAATATCTTCTGCAAAAATAATTATTTTTTCTTCAAAAAAACCAATTCATCTATCAAAACATAGGCTGGGTTTCCCTTTCCTTGCAGTTTTAGATTCAGCTCATTTAATTTCGCTGTGATATCCACCATAAAGTAAAATTTTTGCAGCCATTTGTCGTTCTCTAATTCAGGGTGATTAATGCCTTTTTCATTTAGGAATGTATTTATTTCATTCAAACACAAAGCAAAACGTTTCAACACCTTACCTTTGGAAAGCCATCGCACTTTATTGTGAAGAAGGAGGTCGGAATACTGAGTCTCCATTTCGTGTAAGAATTCTTTAAACTGACGATGATAGAGTGCTTTTGACAAGATGCTGTTAACAATCTTGCTTACCAAATTCATGACCTCAACTATTTCGGCCGGAAATGTTTAAGCACAAAGCGTTCTTGGTGTATTATGCAGTGAAACGTAAGAAATTCGTGGTTTATTTTGCTCTGAAGAATCGTTGTTGCCCCTTTATTTTTTCCTGTCATACTTCTGGCTCCCATCAGTTGCTATTGAAACGATTTTATTTAAATAGATCTTATTGTCTTCAAGGCATTTTTGCACGGCATTCGCTATATCTTCCCCTCTAGTTTGTCCCGAGTGCGGTAGCAATCCTAGGAATTCTTTTTTTGGACCTTGGGAAGACATATACCCGACAAAAAGGACAACTTGTGCCGTGTCTTTTATGTCGCAAGACTCATCTATAGCAAGTGATAAGGCAGAAGAAAGTTGAATATCTTCCACCTGCAAATATGTTACATTTGAAGACATTTTAGCTATTCTATCTTGTACTGTTTTAGCGGATAGTGGCAAATCTTTGACGGACTGACATTGACGACGCGTGTCACGTGGGAGGGGTGCGGTGAAAAGCGAGTACAAGTAGATGAGAGATAGAATCGGTGCCTATTCCTCGTTAATCGATTCAGAACGATTTTTATTTTTTATTTTTATAAAATAAATAATATTTGCGTATGGAACTAAAGAGCCGCAGCTTCACATCCAAAGAGCCGCATGTGGCTCGCGAGCCGCAGGTTGCCGACCCCTGAACTAGACCGTTAGCCTGGCGCAGGTGGCCAAGATGGTAACATACTGGCACTATGTTGCATCAGTTCCTGATTTTTTATATTTTTAACGTTAACAATATAATTAAGAGTAAAATTACGTAATTCCTCCAATTTATGTAAAAACGATGTCAGTGTTAATAAATATAAGGTTTTAATTATTTTTCTGTTAAATAAATTATTGAAGCACAATATTTAGCAGTTGATTTGGCCTAAGTAATCGCGGGCGAAGCCGCGGCCACCTGCTAGTTACTTGTATAATCCGTTACATTTTATTCATGGAATAGTCTTAATAGACCCATCTCGAGTTGAATCAAGTAAAACCGCTCCAGCTGCGCAGTCTCGATAAACTCGTCAACTCACGTGGGATTACTTATGATAAATTTCATATCCGCTTATGGTGAATACTTTGATTTATACCTAAAATGTACCACCTTATAAAACAAATCATATACGCAGAGGTTTTTCTATCCTGATAAAAGGTTGATAATTTTATTCTATTTTAATCCGATGGACCACGGCAACGGAGCCCGGAAAGTTTTAACAATATTAACAATATTTATTCTATTAATTCAACTTCCGCAAACATTCATGGTTGTATATTTATAAAATGAGATACGTATCGATTTGACACTAGTTGTAAACAGGGCCCGGAATTTTAGGCTTTTGTAAAAGGTATTTTAGCCTTTTATTTTTGTCAAATAGCCCTTTTTAGGCTTTAAACAAACGATTTTAGCCGTCTAAATAAAACATACAATGAACACTAATATTAACACCGAAAATTGTATTATAATTTTGACTCGCCTATTCTAGATTTTTTACAAAATAAACAAGCAACTGTTCCTTATATTACAATAAACAATAAACAATTGAGATATTTACCCTTTAATAATACAATTATTAAATACAACACTCAATTCACTTCCGATCTACAAAAATAAGTAGACGGAAGCAAGGGCCATGAAATGGAAAAGTACGTTAAAATGTTCTAATTAGGAAGCTGGGGGAAGAATAGGTTAAAACTTTCAAATCCGGGCCCTAGTTATAAATCAATCCTTAATTGTCAATATTTAGGCACTGTTTATAAAACTAATAAAACCCTTAAAAACAATTAAAATTTTACACAACATATACAGTGTGTCCCACGCAAGAGTTGGCCAATGACGCGGGTACCTGCGGCGCGGCTGGCACAGCTCCAGCTCCCGAGCGATCGGGTGAAATATCTACGCTAATAAAGCCGCGAGTGGTGTAATGATTCAGGTTCTCACATTTACAGTTAAGATTAAAATGAAAATAAACACGTACCTCATCACAAGAGATGTTGAAAATGTTCTCCTCTTGCATCCACACAATACTGGCACCTTTTTAGGAAATTTTCTTTCACGCGCTTAAGTTCAGCTTCCGAGACAGAGTTCATTTCTCTTGTGATAGGCCTATGTGATATTGTCTTTAAGTTTTTCTAACAGTATGTGACTATTATTTATGGGGAAAGTGAAAAATAAAGTGTATAGGTCAATTTCCCATACATTACAAAGGAAACGGGTGAAATATCTACGCTAATAAAGCCACTGATGGTGTAATGGTTCAGGTTCTCGCAAAGAAAATCTCAAGTGATTTATCTGGCAACATTGGCGTTATAGGAATAACATTCTTAAACCATTCTTTGAAGAACTGACCGATATTGAATGTCGTAGTGCATATTTCCAGCAAGACTCTGCCACTGCCCATACAGCTTATGAGTCATTAAAGTTAATTCAAGAAATTTTTGAAGATCGAGTCATTAGTAGGGGTTTGTGGCCCGCACGGTCCCCAGATCTAACAGTATGTGACTTTTATTTATGGGGGAACTTGAAGAATAAAGTGTACAGATCAAGCCGACGAGAAAGCCGACATTAGAAGAACTTAAAGACAATATCAAAAGAAAAATTAATTCTATCCCGGAAGCTGAACTTATGCGTGTTAAAGAAAATTTCTTGAAAAGATGCCAGTGTTGTGTGGATGCAAGAGGAGGACATTTCCAACATCTCTTATGATGAGGTACGTGGTTATTTTCATTGTAATTCCAACTGTAAATGTGAGAACCTGAATCATAACGCTATTAGTGGCTTTATTAGCGTAGATATTTCACCCGCTCGCTCGGGAGTTAGAGCTGTAGTCGGCGCGACGCAGAAACCCGCATGATTGGCCAACTCTTGCGTGGGACACACTGTATATATATACAAGGTGGACTACAATGCATCATTATAATTGAATTGATGCATAAATATTTCCTTTTAGTTTCAAATATAACACCAGTGAATATTAATATTAAAACTGTGTTAATACCAAATTAAACTATGTGTTTTGAGGTTTTTAATAGTTTTATAAACAGTGCGTAAATATTGACAGTTAAGGATTGATTTATAACCAGTCTCAAATCGACACATATATCATTTTATAAATATACAACCATGAATGTTTACAGCAGTTGAATTAATACAATAAAATTAGCAAGTTTGTATCAGGATAAAGAAAAAACTCACTGCGTTTATGATTTTTAGTATAAGGTGGTACATTTTAGGTATAAATCAAATGTATTATAACAACACATTACCTTGATGACGTAACCCCTTCCATACTTCCCTGGTTCGAACCTCACTGGGCGTGTCTTTGTTTGCAGTAGCCAATCCTGTATGTTTTGGGATGTCTACAGTTCTACACACACAATCAATATAACAAACCACGAAGATCAAGTTTACACATGTACTAGCTTTTATCATTAAACTAAAGATTAAACATTTTAATAGTGTAAAGTTGGCAATATTATAATCTTCAACTGGTAATATGTTAGCGAGACTTTATAACAAGTAGCACAGTTTTTACAATGGTTTGAATAATCTCTCTCTCTCTCTCTCTCTCTCTCTCTCTCTCTCTCTCTCTCTCTCTCTCTCTCATCCTATGCCCCCATATTGGGGCGAAGGGCCTCCAAGTGGAGGTTTCTGTTTACCGATGTAAATTTTGTTACAATTATTTTCCTAGAGAGGACAGAGGGGCAGGTGGTAAGCCCATCGCCCCTTAACCACCTCCGGAAACTAAGGTATTATTTGGACGTGGAAGAGCTGAGAAATTTTGTCCAGAGGTTCTAATTTAGGCTTGGAGTTCTTTTACGTGCCGTAAATCTACGACACCCTAACTTAAAGTCCCTCCCGAAGGACTCCGTGCCCAGGATTTTTACGTACTGAAAAACCCATCGACTGTGGCCGGGTTTGATCCCGCGACCTTCGGATCTAGGTGCGGGCACGCTACCTCTAGACCACCGAAGCCGACGGTTTGAATAATACAGTTAATTAAATGCCACGAACGATTTATCCAAGAGGTTACTAGTCCACACGCACATGTTTTTATAAATATATATATTTTTATTTTTATTTCAGCTGCTTTTATACTCCTTTTATCTACGAGGCCATATCAGGAGTTCGGGATCTGTGTCTATACAGTAGCGTACGCTATGGAACTATTAATTTCAACTATCTTCTATTGTTGTGTATTTTATGGAGAAATTTTCAACTGATATTAATTTATATGGATTTGATACACGATGAAATGGTGAGGATGATTCATGGTATGTAAATATACAATTCGGCATTTGCCTTTAGAGTAGGATTACCTCCACAAAGTCGCTGGGTTTTTACGTATATAGCCTATCTTAGGAGCTAGTCTCTCCGCTCGTAGAGTTCCTGGCTAGGGGAGGTAGCTGCACCCTGATAGGCTATCCCACTCCACGTGTTGTCTGTCTCTGTCTCTGTGGCATTATCCCTCCACTCAACTATTACAGTATTTTATAGCCACTGGCAACATGCAGCATGATCTTTACTCTCTGCCTAGCAGTAACTCACTGATCTTAGGCGCATTTTGGTAACGAGAAGCTCGCCAGACGTTGTGGGAGTAATCCTACTCTACGACTGGGGAAACCATGGAAAAATACCATGTGAAATTAGCTGGCCACGGGACTTGAACCTAGGACCTCCCGAATGCGAGTCAGGGTGTCCACTGGTCGGGAAAATCCGGGAATCCGGGAAAAGGCCGGGAATTTCGCATGGTCGGGAAAATCCGGGAAAAGTCAATGAATTTGTTAAAATATCCGGGAAAATTCGAAAAATTGGAAAGTGGGATCAAAAAGACTTCTAGACAATAATAGGCCTATATGAAAGTATCTTTAATTTACTTTATTGTTCCTAATTTTTGTATCTTTTATAGCCTAAGTAATTATTGTTTGCAATTACTTTTGTTACTAAAAGTTTATCTTATTTAAAGTATGTATAATCCTATAATTTTTCTTACACAGTTATTAGAAAGTGCTTCATATTTTGGTCGGGAATTTCTGAAATGATCAATGAAAATCAGGGAATAAGCCGCGAATTTCTTCAGCATTACTTGGTGGACACCCTGCGAGTCCAAGACTTTACTATCTCGGCCATTTCGCTCGGTTAAATATAGTTGTATTTGCGATAACCGCCTCTATAAATGTAATAGCCTATATTACTTACATGCTGAAATATACTTCTCGCTACTCAAGTGTAGCTACAGTGTTTTTAAGAACTGGAGAAGACTCGGAATCGCTCCAGTCATACTTGTTAAAATTATTTCCCTATTGGTTAGAGCAAACGGAGATGTCCTCTCAGTTATACACGTAGCTTTCAATTTTAGGTGGGGTTGAAAATTTCCAGAACAATCTCCAAAAATTATGGTGGGAAAAGTACTAGTTTTAGTTCCGGTATATATGTCCTTAGATAGTAAAAACCACCAGTCTCTGTTGACAAGTTTATGGGAGTCTTGAGAATTAAGTACCGGTAGCTGTATTGTACAGTTATCTATTTAACTTGCAGTTTCTGCATGGATTCTTTGTCATAGTCCCATTGTAGAGGTCTCGTTTACGCGATATGCACACTTGCACGGACTATGTGTTGTTTGTTTTTTTATTGAATCAGGATCACCAACTGTCCGAGGGTTGAGAGGGTTGAAACCTTCCTAAAATATCTGTGATTTTTTTAGTATTATAACATCGTGTTATGATATAAATAAAAAAACGTTGTTCTTTTTATTATATTTTCTTACATAACACAGCATTATTAAAATAACTATTGTAAATTTTAATTTCTCATTGATGATTCTATACTCCTCGTATTCGTTTGAAAGATTCAAATTGTGTTGGTAGTTCTTTAGCATAATAATGCACATACTTAATCTCAATGAGCAATTATATATAAGAAACAACTTTTACTGTAGAGGACAGCACAGGTCTATTTTTTTAAATAATTGATTATTACTGGTTAGTTTTTTATTTTATACTTCTTATAACAGTGACGCGTTACTGATAAGTTCAATTTCCTTTGGAATATCGCATGTATGATTGGATGGCCTGGATATCTATGTGGTGTGATCGGTTGATCACTATGGATATCAGCTTAATTCCTGCAAAATGTCAATTACATAAAAACCAATTTTCTGGAATGGATTTACCTCCAGAAACCAGCACAAGGAGTACTTAAACGAAATTACTACGTCTGCAATCAACTTTCCAATACAGGAACAACACAATATAGGTACAATAAATCCTAGTGCTCTGCATAAAGAAATCATGTGGATTATAGTCCATAGTGTGTAATAGAATTACGATTACTTCCACAAAGTCTCTGACCTTGAAGATTTAACGCAGCCAGCGAGCTTTCGCGTTACAGCGTGCGCAGACTCGCATGCGCTTAGGTCAGTGAGCTACTGTTGAGTACAGAGTGAAGATCACGCCTGAAGCACGTTGCCAGTCGTAGAAAATACTATAATAGTTGAGTGGAAGGATAATGCCGCAGCGAGACAGACAGACAAGACGTTGACCATTCAGATTGCAGCTACCTCCCCATGGCAGGAACTCTAGGAACTGTGACACTCGCTCCTAAGGTATGTACGTAATAATCCAGAAACTTTGTGAAAGTAATCGTACTCTACATCCTACAGTACTAACCAAGATAACTTCTGAGAGAAGTTTTATTCATAGACTCTATTTTAAACAAGAAATGTACAGATCATCATCATCATCTTCACTCCACGGTTTGGGCATTTTGCCCCTTCGGGCTTCATAGGTTTCTCCAGTGTCTTCTGGGTCGTCCTCTTCCTCTCCTTCCTTTTGGGCTGTAGTTTAATAATGCGTTTGGATATCTACTATATTCCATTCTTAAAATATGTTCATGCCATTGTTGCCTACGTTCTGATATTTTATTTATAATTGGCTCAATTTCTATTCTTTCCTGATATCTTCATTGTTTTATTTGTCTAATATTGTGCAGCCTTTAACCCCTCTTAAAAATTTCATTTTTAATGCCTGTATTTTATTTAGATCCTTTTGTGCCGGTACCCAGGTCTCGCTTCCATATAACTTTGTTGGTATTGCCATTACTTTATACATTTAAAATTTTGTATCTCTTCTTAATCTATTTTTAAAAGTTTTTTTGTATTGTCCCATATATCATTCTGAACTTTTTTACTTTTTCTTCTATGTCTGTGTTGTATTTAAAACTTATGTTGCTTCCTAAATATTTGAAATTCGTTATTTGTTCTAAATTTCATTTTCTAAGACAATTTTTGATCTTACTGGATAGGGTCCCTTAAAAGCCATTATTTCTTTACGTATCTGTACATTTCGAATATATCCGTTTCAGCCGGACGGATATATTCGAAATGTACAGATATGTAAAGATAAGAAACAGTTTCAAAGACTGTGATGCACAACTAACAGCATATTCTTTGTAGTGTACACAACAGAACTTACAGTTTAGTTCAGGCACCGCGAGCTGAACTTGTAGGAGAAACGAGACTTCAGCCTCTTTCCACTTCTTGTCCATGCAAACAACGTGACGTCAACGCTCTGCAGTACTAGACACATGCAATAGGTGGCGTTGCAGTGGCATCTGCGAGTATGAGGTGCACACTTTGCAAAGTTATACACTATAAGCTATAACGATCAAACGTATTAGAACTTCGTAAATGGATTAACAAAAACTAAAAACTTTACATGATCTTATAAATTGAATGTCACTGCCACGGGTCCTAGTAGGGCCTATAAGTGATATTAGTCTACTTACTAAGTTAAACGGTCTTTAACGTTCTCCCCTATTGTGAATGGTTTCATTTTTTCCGCAATATATTTAGAAATGCGCTAGCTGACACGAACCAATTGTTTTTCTGTGCTCTTGCTATCTTGTTTGAATTTGTATGTTTTGCCTTTTTAGACTTTCTAACAACTATTTCCTGTCGTCCTCTACAATAGATAATATCCAATTTTGTCGTAAGAAATTCTAATGTTATTACAAAGTCACTTACATTAAGCTGATCTTTACATTTATTGGTAAGCAATTATTTGTCGCAGCTAAACATTAATGACAAGTTAATTTCGTAATTTATTGTAGTTTTTAAGTAAACAATACCTTCATACTACAGTTTATACAATCAGAGCTGAGCACTACATGCGTCGCAGGGGAAGGGAGGAGAAATAAGTGGGGATTGCTTCTCATGCACATTCCAAGGGCCAGTCACGTGGTCTAGGAATTCATAATTGTAAGCTATTGTCCGTCTGCACGAGGAAAGGTCTGCGCCGTATGAGATTCTCAGAGAGACTAAACTGTACACCCCTCAAATCGTTCTCCCACATAATGAACCTGGCCCGGTCTACTGCACATCATGTTTACAGTGCTCACCTCTGATTGTATAACTTACGTACTGTAGGCTACTTGGCATGCTTTGTATTGAAGAGTCTTTTGATGTTGAAATTTTGCCTTCAATAAAGCGAATCGGTAGGCCTACACAAAATATCTAACAAAACGAGATTTCATTTTGTTTGATTTCATTTTTGTTTTGTTATATTTACTAATCCCCAGTCTTTACGGAAAGAATAGTTTTTCTTTTGATGCGCCATAGTCCTTAGCAGTTGGCAAAAGATAACGTACACCACTGACTGCTTCCACACTCCGTATGTTACGCAAAAGGTGCGCTGTATCATGAAGGGTCTTGGAAGCAAGGGGAATGCTTTAGGTACCCAATGAGTACCAGCTCGCAGACCCTGGTTTAGTTACTAAAAATAGTGTATTAAGTTACAATGGAGCTGAGATAACATTATATTCAACCCCCTCCAAACAGAATTTCACCGTATGCCCATGGCCAATAATAACCAGTAACTTATTTTTACTAACCATTTAATAATAGTATATTGCGATACAAGTGCCGTAAGCGGTGCATATGGATCGAGGAAGCGCTGAGTTTTTTCAATTTTCCGAGATCCGTTATGCGCTTACGGCACGAGTATTGCATGCTATTTTTGCACGGTGATTATTTATATCAATTTATTTATATTAATTGAGATATTAGCTGAAAATATTATGTAGGCCTATATACACTATTGAAGATGGATGTCATATTTCAGAAAATGATTCGCATGTGTTTGTTGTTATGGGGACCGAATATTTTTCCTGTTAAAGTCGCCACAAACTGGGAGGCCTTTGTCCATAAAGGCTTGTATTATGATGATTTTACTTACGGCACTTGTGCTTTTTGTGATTTTTACCGCACGGAGATTTCTTTTGTTTTCATAGAAAACAGATTGCGTGCGGGAATGTCAAGTTCTCTTCATGTAAATTGGTTGTGAAAATGAAGATAATGTCATTACCACGTCACATCGCATCCCTGAAGGATACATAACCCAAATAAAATCTGACAGATGGTCTAAATAATGGAAAATCGCGAAAAACAAAAAATTTCTTCCTGTAAAGTCCCCTTAAAAATAAGAGAAACTTGTCGCCAATATTCAGCTCACATCTTCGGAAGGTACCTGACCCAAATACGAATTTTTTTATGCGATTTTCCGTTTTGGAGTTAGCCTGTTTACAGACATCCACACATCCACACAGACACTCATACACAGACATGTTTCCAAAAATAGTATTTTTTGGATTCATGGGGCCTCAAAACGTGTATTTATGTCAAAAACTCAACTTAGAATTTGGGGATCGAAAACAATACTTCCTCTACTATAGTACGGGCAGAGGAAGTAAAAAACTATGACACACAGATATGAAGATTCTAGCTTCGTTATCATTGACTGGTAACTCTGCTCCTCCTGACAACAACAATTACAATCGATACCTGTTGCAGTCGATCTAGATTAGCAGGAGGCTGTGCATGATGTCACGCACAGGAAATTATAGCTGTCAAGTGTTGTGAATGTTCACATCAGCCATATTGCTTCTGAACAGAATTAACACGAAGTCGGTTTCTCAACACGAAGCTCGTGAGCTTAATTGCCTTTACACTTTTCTGTGCCAGGTATCTGTAGAGGATTTTATTTCGATATGAAGTGACTTACAAGACAGGCAGACAAGAAATGGACTGAAACTAAACGATCGCTACATCATTGGCGAATAACTTCTTTGGTTCGTAAAACGTTGGTACCGGAGGAGGAAGGTTTTCTTTAACACTACATAAAATCTCAAAGGAAATTATCTGATGTGAAATTCATATTATTTCCTCTGCTCAAGTAAAAGTTAGCCTCTTAATATAATATAATTATTGTGTATAACATTCTCTTCATGTAAATTGGTTGCAAAAATTAAGAGAATGTCATTACCACATCACATCGCATCCCCGAAGGATACATAATCCAAATAAAATCTGAATAATGTACTCTCGTAACTTTCGTTACTTTAAGCATGGCCAATACATGTTCGCACTTCACATTTTAATATAGAACAAGAGGCCATATTCCATAAGAACACGTACTCAGAGTAAGTGGCTTATAACTACCATTTTTGAAAAAATGTTTCAAATAAAAGTTTTAGCTCTTGATATAAGCACCCCATGTGTAAAATTGAAACAGAGTCGTAAGAGCTGTTTTCGAGAAAATCGCGACAAACAAAGTTTTCTTCATGTAAAGCCCCCTTAAAAATAAGAGGAAGTGGTTGCCAATCTACGTGCCACATCCCCAGAAGGTACCTAACCTAAATACAAAATTTTGTTTTCGCACGATTTTCTTTACAATAGACCGTATTGCAAAAAGCCCATATTCAGAATGGGTGGCTTATAACTACCCGGTAGAAAATTTCGTCGATAAAATGTTTTAAATAAAATTTTTAGCTTTTAGTATGAGCAACCCAGGTGCAAAATTTAAAGAAAATCGTTAAAGCCGTTTTCGAGAAAATCGCGAAAAATGAAAATTTCTTCATGTAAAGTCACCTTAAAAATAAGAGCAACTTGTCGCCAAGGTTTGTGTCACATCTTCAGGAAGAACCTGACCGAAACATAAAATGTTGTTTTCATTCTATTTTCCGTTCTGAAGCTAGGCTGTTCACAGACATCCATACAGACATGTTCCATTGCGTTGTTTAAAATCAAGTCGATATTGAGCCAGCTGTCAGATCACGGCATACTACAATAATTCAATGAACAATCAAAATAATTACTCAATACAGGGATTGCTACCAACAGCAACAGTGCTAATGAGATAACAGTTAATCTCAGAAATTAAAAAAAGCTAAAATCAATACAGAATAAAACAACACATTTGGCTTAAAACAACCAAAATTGTGTTTTTTGATCATACGTAATCCCACGAGAGTTGACGAGTTTATCGATAGATTCGCGACTGCGCAACAGGAGCGAATTTATCTGATGCAACTCGTCAACTCGAGTTGGATTTATTAAGACTATTCCATGAATAAAAATGTAATGGATTATGCAAATAATAATTACTTTCGTGCTGGATTATACAAAAACATAACTAACAGCTATGAGATCACGGCATACTATGAATCAACCATCCATGAATCGATTCGAGTTACCATGCTGTAATCAGTACTACCAATGGTGCATATAAGACATAATTAACTACATTCAGGTAAGCTAACTGCAGAACAGAATAAAAGCACACCAACTGACTTGCACCGAATCGAAATTGTGTTCTTAATCAATGGAGGCTACATTTCTATTATTTCCATTTGCAAACAAGTTATGTTGTATAAAATAATCTTTCTTCGTGCCCCTTAATGGAAAAATCTGACTATTAATAACTGCACACTGATACTCGCGTCTCCAGTAACTATCAGACGATTTTATCACGATAAAACACCATCCTCACGATTCCTACAAGAATATTGCAAGATAAACGGCCGTGATTGGTCTGTATCCGTGGTTGCTGAACGTAATTGGTCAATGTGAAACACGCGACGTATGAATAATCAATGTAAATTTTAATAGTTCGTTTCCAAATAAGTTAAGTTGTAAAAAAAATCGTATGTTTTATCGTATTCATTCGAAACAATACAGATAAGTGACGTGTTAATCACTGTTTTCTAATACTGTACCTTGCCATAACTACTAAACTTGAAACATTTTAAATGTAATAAATTTTTTGTCATAGGAAAAAGTGTGCGTGGACGCGACAGAAGTGAAACTTGTTTTAATTTTTTATTTTTTAAATGTTTGATTATTGGATATTTTCAATTTTGGATTTTTTTTAATATTGGGTTTTTGGACTTTTTAAATTTTGGATTTTGGATTTTTTAAACTTTGGATCTTTGTATCTTTTAATTATGAAATTTTGGATATTTTAATTTTGGATTTTTTAAATTCTTTAATTTTTAGATTTTTTAAATTCTGGACTTTCGATTTTTTAATTTTGGATTTTTATTTAGGATTTTTTATTTTTTATAATGGTGAAGGGCTCACCACGCCACTAGCTCGAATCAGTAATAGCCCCCACTCAATACCTGATACCTTTTTCCCGCGTGCTCCCTTTAATTTTTGGATTTTTTAATTTTATATTTTTTTATTTTTTAATTTTGAGGTTTTAGATTTTTTAATTTTGGATTTTATTTTTAAAATTTTGGATATGCCTAATCATTGAGTTGATTGTTTTCTGTGCAGTCCGTTCCGTCACAGCCCCACTAATTTCGTGACGATTTTGTTAGCAACGCAAGTTTGGGATAGCTCTCGATTTACTTCTAGCGCGGCTAAAGAAGTTTCACTTCAAAAATAGTGTGTAGTACCTGTGTATAAAGAGTATAACAGAATGTCGCAAAAAATAGACTTCATTTTTTTAAACTTTTCCTCAGTTATGTTATACTACATTTCCCACACGGGCATGGCAATGCATTATTCCAAAATCGAGGAGATTTAGTTAAATGTCCATGGTTGGTACTTCTGGTTATCCACAAACCTCTGTATTCCATTGGCACCATTAACTCTTGCTCCCTTCCATATTCCTGGGATCCATCTCCATCAGGGAGCAAGGCCTCCTCTGTCACAATAACGAAGACAGATCTGCGTTACACTCTTTGCTAACTTCTTCTTTGTCTTCTTCATCTATCCTCTGTGCTTTCTTTGAACTCTGTCTTCGGTTTTAAAGTTACGGTAATAAATATTGTGACTGCTGGAAGGATGGAGGAAAACTTTGAAGCAGAAGTCCTTTCCGTCTCTAGTTGTACCCCCCCCAACCCCCATCTCCCCCCCCCCACCCCACAACCAAAGAAAGATGAAATGTTTCGGAAGTAAACGAACTGAGCCTAACGACTTCCTCTGGTTTAGTTAATCCAATTTGTAGAACACAAATGCGATTCACTCTCACCACAACAACATCTTCACGTCAGTTTGTCCCTCTTTGCTTTTGGTAATTTATTAATGTGGAGAGAGGCTGTTTATACAACTTGTGAGGAGTGTTTCACTTTCCAATTCCAAGTCGATTTCACAAACATGTTTACACCCATATTTGTAAGTAATAAATAAAAATTATCTTACGAAATGCAACGGACGCTATGCAATTGATCGATCCAGTGAAGTTGAAAATCAGCAGATTTATTTATTTTTGGTGAAATAAAACGGCTTGTTATTTTATACTAAATTTCACACTGATAAGGTTTGCTCCGTTAATTACGTTACCACTCAAATGCAAGAGTGAAAATGACACTCAAAATTATAATAAAGCATTATAGGGCATTTTACTTTCAGCGGTGAAAGATAAAACATAATTAATTACGGCATGTCTTATAGAGGGAACATTTTTTTTTGTTTTTTGAGATCATTCTGTCTACGATATTTCAAATTATTGTATTAACGTAAGTTTTAATGTTTGTATAGCTGCATTCATGTGGCACCCCTCTAATAAGAGAAGATTTTTGTAAGTTTATAAATAATAAATAGGCATTTGCATTTTTCAAGCTGAATGGTTAATCATATTCCATAAAGTAATGATTATGTTAAATGGCATACATTCTTCAATTATTGATGTAATCGATCATATGTACGCCTATTTATAACTTCTCAGCGGTCATAGAGACAACATGAAAAGTGAACAGCCTGCTAAAAGAACGAAAAAGAAATTAAAAACAAATTTATTTTTATAAATAATATATTTGAGTATATTTATCTATACATATGGGTTTTGGAGGTGTATTTCGAGGTTATTTACACATTTCTTGTAATCTAATAAATTTCGCGATATTTCGTAGATATAACTTGCTTAATAGTAATATTTTAAGCATTTATCAGGCTAAATATAGCTACAGAAAGCTGTTTTGGAAATTTCGCATTTATGGCTGTTACCAAAAAGTACGGTCCCTAGCAATGACTACTTAAAGAATTAAATAAGCTAATGTACAGTGCGTTTCACGTAAGAGTTGGCCAGTCCTGCTTGCGTGTCCAGTAACGAGCTGTCGATTTTACCAAATAAAACGGAATCCTCGCGATTTCTACAAGAATATTGTAAGATAAACGCCCGTGATTGGTGTAGGCTATATCCGAGGAATTGCTAAACGTTATTGGTCAATATCAAACACGCGTCGTATGAGCGGAATAGTCATACCTATTTTCACCTATATGTATTGGTTAGAGGTACGTAGATAGGTATTCATGAACCACGGAATGTGTTTTTGAGCATTGCACGAGAATAATTCCTCTGACACCAGGATTCGAACCGGTGACTTTCGACACGGAAAGCCGAAGGTCGTGGATTCGGATCTTAGTGCCAGTGCAATTTTTCTTCTAAAATATTCTATAATAATGGGGTTTCGTAATAGATTTATAACCCTTTTACTTCCTCTGCGACCGCCGGCGTGGTCTTGTGGTTAGCGTAACTGACTACAGATCCGTCGGACCGGGTCCGATCCCCAGTACCTCCTCGGATTTTTCTGAGGTAGGGAGACCTGGCAGGGGTGCACTCAGCCTAATGATTCAAACTGATGAGCTACCTGATAGAGAAGTAGCGGCTCCGGTCATGAAAAACACCATTAACGGCCGTGGTTGTCGGCATGCTGACCATATGCCCCCAACCCTGCCATCTGCCTGTGGTAGATTACGCAGCGATCGGCTGGTAGGCCTAATCTTTCCAGGGATGTAGCGCCACGGAGTTTAGTTTTTTACTTCCTCTGCCCGTACAATAGGTACTAGGCTATAGATAGAGGAAGTATTGTGTTCGACCCCCAATTTCGAAGTTGAGTTTTTAACATAAATACACATATTGAGGTCTCCTGAATCCAAAAACACTATTTTCGGAAACATTTCTGTGTGTCTGTCAACAGCCTAGTTCTAGATCGGAAAATCGTACGAGCACAAAATTATCTATTTGGGTTAGGTATCTTTTGAGGATGTGACACGAAGATTGGCGAAAGCATTCCCGTATTTTTAAGGGGATATTACATGAAGAAAGTTTCCTTTTTCGCTATTTTCTACAAAACGGTTCGAACGATTTTCTTCTAATTTTGTACATGGAGTCTTTATACCAAGAGCTAAAAGTTTGTTTGAAATTTTTTATGGAAAATATTATCTGCAAGGTAGTTATAAGCCAAACACTTTGAATACGCGCTCTTTGCAATATGGCATCTTGTTCTTTATCAGGATGTGAAGTGAGAAAAATGTTTTGACCATACTTAAAGTCATCACATTTTTTGAATTAACAAGCCGATTTCAGTAAGGGAGGTGTCAAATGTTTGGATTAGGTCTACCTGCAAACAGGAAATGTATTTATATCCTGGTAAGTGGTCAGCACGATGCAGGGCCACCTGCTAAACAATACTTATAAAATGCATGTTAGACAGTAAGTATATTCCCTTCCGTCAATATAGAAACCGCCTTTCCTGCTATAAATTCTCAGATCGGCCGGCTCTTGAGTTTGAACCCATGACCTCTTCAATGCGACCATCCTACTTGGTCTCTATAGTCGATAAAAGCGCTGTATTCTGTAGACTTCAAGTTAAAGTGTCACGTAGACCTATTGACAATACTCCTTGTAATGGTCGTCTAGTATGGTTGGGTGATACAAGGTTCTATAGTCTCTTAGCAACGTTGTTCAGATGTTTCTAATGAAAATAAATTGAAGTAGCATGCTGAGTAAATGACTCTTAAGAGTTCTTCCAAAACTGCTTCTTATTCTTGTTTGCCCCTGGCCTCATGCAGGGAAAAGTTTTCTATTTTAGTAAAAGAAATTTATATGTAATGCGGTACTTAAAGAGCCTACAGCGTTTCCTCAGATAATGGGAATTTTCTCATCTACAGTGTTCCTAACAAGTGTATCAAGTGTAGGGTGGTCAAATACTTCGGATTTTCAAAGGTGATAGTGTTCGCCATAACAAAGAATAATATTTAATAAAATCAGGTAAACTGTTGTAACAAAGTACCAGAATGCTTTTGTTTAATTTAATTATAATATGACGAAATTAAGTTATTCTTGTAATCGATTTCCGTGTTAAGATCGATTAATTAAGCTGGGCTTAGGAAGAACAATGGTCTAGTTTGATAAGCATATGTGAAGGAATATGTGGGTAGTGTTATTTGTCAACTGTATTGCAACTTCCAAAGCCGTATATGAACACTGTAAAATAATAAATTGTCGTGAGAACTGATTTGCATTTGACTATTCAACTCATACGCCGCGTGTTTGATATTGACCAATAACGTTTAGCAATTCCTCGGATATAGACCAATCACGGCCGTTTATCTTACAATATTCTTGTAGGAATCGCGAGGATGGCATTTTATCGGGTAAAATGGTCTGGTCGTTACTGGAGACGCGAGTATCAGTGTGCAGTGATTAATAGTCAGATGCTGCCACTAAGCGGAACGAAAACAGATTATTTTGTACAACATAATTTGTTTGGAAATTGAAATAATAGAAATGTACATTGATTAAAACCACAACTTCGATTCGGTGCAAGCCAGTTGGTGTGATTTTATTCTGTTCTGCTGTTAGCTTAACTGAATGAAATTAACTACGTCTTATATGCACTGGTGGTAGCATTGATTAAACCAAAACAGCTCGAATCGATTCATGGATGGTTGATTCATAGTATGCCGTGATCTCGCAGCTGTTAGTTTTGTTTTTATACAACAAGGCACGAAAGTAATTATTATTTGTATAATCTGTTGGATTTTTATTCATGGAATAGTCTTAATAAATCCAACTCGAGTTGACGAGTTGCATCAGATAAATTCGCTCCTGCTGCGCAGTCGCGAATCTATCGATAAACTCGTCAACTCTCGTGGGATTACCTATGATAAATCCTTTCTAATATATTACCATAAAATAGGCACTAAATTGGGCATTACTCCGGTACCTGTCAACCGATTTGGTCCAAAATCAATATGCTTATTTCCATGGACGTTATAAATGCGTATACCAAGTTTCATGAAAATTCTATAAAGCGTATTTGTGTTATCGCGCGTACATGCACACAGGCAGACGGACAGACATTTTCCCATCCCCCACACAATCTCACAAAGTACCATACTGGCACTTAATAAATTATTAAGCTCCGTCTTTCAAACTACTCGATTCAGCAATGATGTCCTTACCACTCTTGTATCGTAATATGCTATCAACATTAAGTGTAGAGTTTTCTGATTATAGTAATTAATTCTGTATACTATACAACAGATCGCATTATTAGATCAATAATTATTATATCTATCGGTCTATCTATCTGCTTGTCTTTGAGTGAAATCCGTCTAAGACTGTCAAGCAAGCTTGAAAAACTATATATAAACGACTACCATGTATACAATCCCCAAGCCTCACCTACAACCGCCACTGGAAGCGAAACAGTTGACTTCCGGTCTCTGCTGGCTACTTGAACACTTGGTGTTTCTTACGATATTTGCCAAAGATGATCTTTACAGAAGGAAATGAGTTAAGCAGATGTCACACTATCCAATTTGTTGGTTGAAAAGTTTGTATCAAGTAGCATTTCTATACAATTATTTCTGTCTGTGAACACGAGAGTGCGTTTTGGTCCAAAATACAACGCCAGCTGTTCTCCGGAAACGAAAATCGATAGCTACTACAATCGACATGGCGATCGATATGTATGCCCTTGACACAAGTAACACTTTTTACGGGATCTTTATCATAATTTTCAGAGCACCTCAGCGTTTACGCCGGTTGTAATAATGGTTATTGCTAATATTGCTGTGAATACAAAGTCTTAGCATCCGTTAATCTTCTTGACTTTTATATTATATCTTTTTATCTTTTTGGTTATGTTCGTTGGTCGAGTAATCGAGTGAGCGCTGGCAGCGGAGAGAATCAGCTGTTCTGAGGAAGAAGCCATGTTTCTACGTCATGCAGGTCACGCGGGGATAGAATGACGCTCATTGGCTGACTTCATATTTTTGGATGGAAAAATAGAAACGTTTCTATTCCGTTGCATGCAAAACAGTTGTATGGAAAATATAGGATGAAATTATGTGCAATTCCAGTCGGATCCAATCTGACGGTTTGTAGACATTTGGACCAAAAATTGGATCGTGGGGCATCGGCTTTACTCATGGCCGCCGTAACATATCACTTTTGCCAACTTCCACTTTGAATAATACAATATACCTATGCTTATTACTATAACTTCCTCTGCCCAAATATAAGTTAGCATCTTAGTATATATAATAGACCTAAGTATCCAACCTGAAATTAAAAAAAAATAGTTTAAACGTAAAGTTGCCAGTATTCAGATATTATCCTTGTACAGAAATGCAAGACACATTTTTATGCTAATTATGCTATAAATACCTTATAGCCTCTTCTTTGAATGTTGCGACAAAAAACACAGGCTATAGACAAACTAAAAATAACAAATAAAAAATCAACTGACTGCAAATGTTTATTAAACTTTCCGCCGTTAAGAATAATTTCCAAAATTTATTGAATATTCCCCTCAGGTATATCTTTAGGCCTACTGTATGCATGGCCACTTCACTTCACGTTCTTATATAGAATAAGAGAAAGTGAAAGAGCATATCCAATTGTTCACCAGACAAGACAAACAGCGAGTGAACAGTGGGTGGCTTATAAACACTCTTCAAGGATTCTTTTTTAAAGTTTCAAATATAAGTTTTAGCTCTCAGTATAAGCAACCCACATGCAAAATATAAAGAAAATCGTTTGAGCCGTTTTCGAGAAAATCGCGAAAAACGAAAATTTCTTCATATAAAGTCCCCTTAAAAATAAGATAAACTTGTCGCCGTTCTTCGGTTCACATCTTTAGAAGGTACCTGACCCAAATACGAAAATTTGTTTTCATACGCTTTTCCGTTTTGGAGCTAGGCTGTTCACAGGCATCCACACAGACACACATACAGACATGTTTCCAAAAATACTGAATAATATTTTTGGATTCAAGGGGAATAAAAAAGTGTATTTATGTTAAAAACTCAACTTCGAATTTGGGGTCGAAAACAATGCTTCGTCTACCTATAATACCTATAATATAATAATAATAACATAATACCTTTGGTACGGGCAGAGGAAGTAAAAATACAACCAGTGCTAATTAAATAACTTTTTCCTGTCATACTGGTCACTATGATGTAGCCAATTTAGCCTGACGTCATGTATCCACACAGTTGCCATATCGCTGCAAAATCCTTAACCTATTTTGCAAGTTTTTATAGAAATATTTAATTTTAAGCACACCGCTAGGTGGTTTGTGCTATGTCTGCTGCTATTTTTATTAAGTGCCAGTATGGTACTTTATGAGATTGTGTGGGGACGAAAAATGTCTGTCCGTCTGTCTGTCCGTCCGCCCGCGTGTCTGTACGCGCCATAACTCAAATACGTTTTTCGGATTTTCATGAAATTGGTATTCACATTTATAATGTCCATGGGAAAACGTCTATTGATATTGGATAAAATCGGTTGACCTGTTTCGGAGTAATGCTCAATTTAGTGCCTATTTTATAGTATTATATGTATTCGAAAGAATTTATGAAATGCAAATCAGTTATCATGACAACATAGTCTATTGTTTTACTGTGATCTTATAAGGCTTTGGCAATTAAAATACAGTTAGCTATGACAAATAACACTATTGCTTTACATGCGCTCATCCAACTAGACCGTTAAACTGATCCATTGGCCGAAATGGTAACGTCTTAGCCTCACATTCTGGAGTTCCATGGTTCAAATCCCGAAACCGGCCAATTTGACTTTTTTGTATTCTGCATATCATACGTAATTGCAATCATAACTGATTAAACAAAAAAATACTGGCACTTTGTTACATCAGTTTACCTGATTTTATTTTATATGCACACGTTGAACATAATGCATTGGTTGCTGCAAATCACTTTATATTTATACTTATATATTACTAGCCGGTGCCCGCGGCTTCGCCCGCGATAATTAATTCAGAAATTACAAATTAAGAGCAACATAGTTAAAACATTACATTCGTTAACACTTACACGTGAATCATTCATAAACTAAACGATTAATAATGATAAAGAAACAGCTAAAAATCCGGCTTTAGAGTCCATTCCACGATTAGATAGCGTCGCCTGGTAAAAAACGACCTCAGATTCGAGTTCCTTGGCCCATAAAACCCCTGTATAGTGAGTTTCGCCCAAATCGAACATGTTTGACCATATTTAGGCCTATATTGATCACCCCTCTTCCATGTAGGTTGAAAATTTCAGATATATGCGGGCCTTGACATTCTAAACAAATGAATCGACCAGGGTGGACTTACAAAATCAAGCGATCGTGATGCTTTTATTTCCAAGGTATGACAAAAATATACAAAGCCACCTCTAAGTGATTTGACAACTGAAATGTATTACTGAGAACCGATTATTCGAAGGCGCAAAAAAATCACGTTTTCTGCCCGTTTTTCACTTATAACTCGCGAACGAAAGCGAAATTTAAAAATTCGGCTTCGAGGTGCATTTTCCCACCCTTCAGTCCACCTATGCTTAAAATTTCAGATCTCTGCGTTCAGTAGATTTCGCTGAGCATCGCGGACAGACAGACAGAAAGACAAACACTTCCTTTTATTATTATAGACTAGCAGGTGCCCGCGGCTTCGCCCGCGGTTATTTACTCAACTGTTAGATGTTTTATTTAAATAATTTATTCAACAGAAAAATAATTACAACATATTAATAACACTGACATCGTTTTTACATAAATTGCATGAATTATATACTATACTTTTAATTATGTTGTTTCAAGTTGTAAATATAAATAATTATAACAAACACTCATGCCCGAGGCGGGACTGAAACCCACAGCCTCCTAAGAACGAAGCGATCTATAATTCTCTGCGATATATTGAAGCAATCGCGATGCATTTATTTCCAACTTCTGACAAAGAGCGGTCAAAGCCATCTGCAATTGATTTGACAAATGAAATGTAGGCTATTACTGAAAACTAATGCTTCGATTCACGTTTTCTGCCAGTTTTTCACTCATAACTCGCGAACTAAAGTGAAAATTAAAAATCCTACTTCGAGGTGCATTCGGCCACCCTTCAGTCCATCTGTGTTTAAAATTTTATATCTCTGCATGAAGTAGATTTGATGGGCATCGTATTTGTCGTATTTGTTCCATCAATTTGAAGTCTGCCTACTACAAAATGCTGTACGACCCCTTGCAGGTTAGGCATTCGTCGACAACTCTCCGGATATGCGTGTAGTCTAAACGATGTGTTGCAGGCGTTTACAGCGGGGAGAATGAAACTCATTTAAAAGCTTAGTTTCTTTCGTCAATTTCCCGTTCATGTTGTCATGGAGGAAACTTGAACATCCTGTTAACCTAACCTACATGCATATTTTCCTTTTTTGAAGCCCACGTGCGTCATTATATAAAGTTCTCTATCATTTTGATATGTTTTATTACTGAGGACAATGGATTTTAATTATATTTGCTAGAATTCAAATGTACTTCTGTCTCTAATTAATTGAGAAATTAAAAATTAAGTGCTAAAAATTAAAACATTATATTTATTAACACTTGCAGGCGAAACATTCATAGGCCTAAACTAATGGATTAATAATTATAATGATACAGATACAAATCCGGCTTTGAAGTGAATTCCACGATTAAAAAGAGCCACATAAGAAAAACGACCTCAGATTCGAGTTCCCTGATCCAGAAAACCCCTGCATAGTGAGTTCCGTCCAAATCGAACATTGATTGACCATATTCAGGCCTATATTGATTATCCCTCTTCCGTCTCTGTTGAAAATTTCAGATTTCTGCGTACCTTGACATTATAAACAAACGAATAGACCAGCGTGAGCTCACAACATTCAAGCGATCGCGATGCTTGTATTCCCAAGTTATGACGAAAATAGCCAAAGCCAACTGTAATTGATTTGATATTGAAATGTATTACTCGAAACTGATGCTTCGAAAACGCAAAAAAATGCACGTTTTCTGTCCGTTTTTCACTCATAACTCACGAACGAAAGCGAAAATTAAAATTCCGGCTTCAAGGTGCATTTTCCGACCTTTCAAAAAAAAAATTAAGAGCATAATAGTTAAATCATTATAACTTATTTATTAAAACCTAAATCACGTGGACTATATACCACGATTAGATAGCGTCGCCTGGTAAAAGCGACCTTAGATTCGAGTTCCTTTGCCCAGAAAACCCCTGTATAGTAAGTTTCGTCCAAATCGAACAATATTTCACCATATTTAGGTCTATATTGATTATTCCTCTTCAGTGTAGGTTGAAAACGTCACATTTATGCGTGCCTTGACATTCTACACAAATGAGTCGTCCAGGATGGACTTACAAAATCAAGCGATCGCCCGTGATAATTGTTTCAAAACTTAAAAATTAAGAGCATAATAGTTAAATCATTATAACTTATTTATTAAAACCTAAATCACGTGGACTATATACCACGATTAGATAGCGTCGCCTGGTAAAACCGATATCAGATTCGAGTTCCTTGGCCCCGAAAACCCCTGTATAGTGAGTTTCGTAGAAATCGAACAATGTTTGACCATGAGAATATTATAGGAGAAAAATTCCTCCGACGCTGGGACTTGAACCCAGGACCTTTGGCTATTCGCTCCAATGCTCTACCAAGTGAGCTAAGCCGGAGTTCAATTCACAGCGCCAGATGGAACCTCTCTCCTATAGCTTAGCTAAGTTGGTAAAGCATTTGCGCGAATAGCCAAAGGTCCTGGGTTATTCACAGCGCCAGATGGAACCTCTCTCCTATAGCTTAGCTAAGTTGGTAAAGCATTTGCGCGAATAGCCAAAGGTCCTGGGTTCAAGTCCCAGTGTCGGAGGAATTTTCCTCCTATAATGTTCTCATGTAATGTCCAACAGAGACAATAATCTGTGGTTCACGGAAGCTTATATAGCCTATCTGTCTTGAATGTTTGACCATATTTAGGCCTATATTGATTATCCCTCTTCCGTCTATGTTGAAAATGTCAGGTATCTGCGTGCCTTGACATTATAAACAAATGAATCGACCTGCGTGGGTTTTTATTTCCAAGGTATGACAAAAATAGCCAAAGCCAACTGTAATTGATTTGACATTGAAATGTATTACTGAAAACTGATGCTTCGAAAACGCAAAAAATACACGTTTTCTGCCCGTTTTTCACTCATAACTCACGAATGAAAGCTAAAATTAAGATTCCGGCTTCGAGGTGCATTTTCCGAACCCTTCAGTCCACCTATCTCTGCGTTCAGTAGATTTCGCTGGGCATCGCGGACAGGCAGACAGACAGACAGACAGACAGAAACTTCCTTTTATTAATACAGATGTTTTTACGTCTAATAACTTACAGATAACTATTTCATTGTTTTGAATATATTATAAGCTTGATTTATATATTTATTACATTAATTTAATTATTATTTATGCTTAGTTAATAAGGCAGCAACAGCAGGACTCTTAGGCAATTCTTAAGGTTGATAACCTATGCCGTGGAAACGTACAAATTATGAGGGCTAATGAGGTCCGGACAATAATGTTTAATCTCCGTAGCTTCTATCATTATATATTTTCAGTCAAATCAGTTTCAATACATTTTACAAAATTTATAAATACTTTCAGCCTTTAAAGAAATCTTGGATTGCATAATTTCAAACTTTCTATTTACAAAAAGGGACGGCCAAATTTCTTTCCCTTTACAAATTATAATAATACTAGCTGAAAAGGCCCGGCGTCGCCTGGGCTTTGTATTTTGTAATTTGAAATTAACTTATGGAGGACTTTCGAATTAGAAAATCTAGGTCCTTATATAATATGTATGTAGAACTTGAAATGAAGAAAAATATTTATCACACTCAAACTATTCCCTCAAAAAACGCTAGATATAGCTTTGCTTCTACGCACTATGCCCGTGAGGGATTGAATTGAGAAGAAACAAAAATTCCGGTTACATAAGATTGGATTGTCTTATTGTATTATTTCTCACTCTCATGTTACCATACAACCATTTCGGGGCTGAAATATAAAAGAAATTCAATATCACTTTCCCCCTCAAAAACCTGAAATGTTCCATCCTATTTTGTCTTCTTTTAGATGCTTAGGATTTTTTCAGACTTCTTTATAGCATACTCATTGGCGCCCACTTCAAGCTGTCTCTCTTATTCTACAACCAAATGTGAAGTGAGAAAGTGATATTCTTCATGTCCAGGGTAAAGAAAGTTATGTGACTGTATCACACTGTGCATTATTTTCGTGGATTTCATTATTCATTATTTATTTTCACCAACGTATTGCCTTACATCGATATCATCAGAATTTGTTAAAGTCCAATATTATGTAGTTCCCAAAGCCCCGTGTCAACAATGTAAACAATACATTGTTGTCATGACAACTAAATTGGATTTAATTTTTTCAGTATAATATTATCAGAAATTACATAAATTTTCAAGGAAGGAGTGTTTTTTGAAGTAAAACTTCTTTAGTGGCGGTAGAGGGTAAATCGAGAAAATCAGTCACACTAAAACCGTCACGAAATCAGTCACAATCAGTCACGATATCAGTCACACTCAAAATCGACTTGTTTCGGTGCGGACTGCACAGCAAACAATCAACTCAATGATTAGGAGTAATCTTAGGAAATTTTTCAGACCTTACTTCCTCAATGGCAATAGACAATTCCTAAGCAATCTAAAGGTATATTATCTATTTTATGGAACCCGGAGGTTCATTACCGCGCAAATCCAAAATTAAAAATCCAAAATTAAAAAATACAAATTTCCAAAATTTAAAAAACAAAATTAAAAATTAAACGTCCAAAAATCCAAAAATCCAAAATTTTATAAATAATAAATTCCAAAATTAAAAAAAAAATTAAAATTAAAAAATCGAAAATGCCAAAATAAAAAGATCTAAAAATCCAAAATTAAAAAAACTAAAATACAAAATTAAAAAATCCAAAAATAAAAGAATCAAAATTTAAATAATCTAACATTAAAAAATTCAAAGATCCAAAATTAAAAAATCCAAAAGTCCAAAATTAAAAAAATTAAAATCCAAAATTAAAAAATAAAAATTTCCAAAATTTAAAAAACAAAACTAAAAATTACAACATCCAAAAATCCAAAATTTAATAAATAATAAAATAAAAAATTTAAAAATCCAAATATCAAAAATTTAAAAAAATACAAAAATTAACAATTCAAAGATCGAAAATTTAAAAAATCCAAAATTAAAAATTCAAAGATCCAAAATTAAAAAGTCAAAAATCCAAAATTTAAAAAGTCCAAAAACCCAATATTAAAAAGTATAATAATGCAAAATTGAAAAAATCCAATAATCAAAAATTGAAAAAATAAAATAATAAAATAAAGTTTTACTTCTGTCGCGTGGCGTTCCACGCACTCTTTTTTTTAATTTTAATGTTGACCGCGTTATTTCCCGGGCTTAACTGGGTATGTGTGCAAAATTTTGTGCAAATTGGTCAAGAAATGTAGATTTGTATAGGGAACATACATACATACGAGTACATATCCACATGTCCATATACAGTAGAACCCCGATAATTCGAGCTAATTGGGTCTGAGGCTACCTCGAATTACAAAAAACTCGGATTATACGGAAATATCACTAAATCAATGGGTAAATCGCAAATAAGGCTAGGGCTCCACTAGCAGTATTTGACTGCTGCCGCGAGCAGCATTCTACTGCCTAAATTTTTACTGCGAGAAGGTGGCTTCACTTGCTGTAAATTTTCTGCGAAAAAAAGCTGTAGTTTACTGCTCCGCTCTGCTCAGCCCGGCTTCACTAGCAGTTTTGTTCTGCGATGCACACAGCGTTGTGGGGTTCTTGTGCATAGAATATAGACTGTCTTGTAATAATTGGTGGAAATGAGTGCATTGTATATCTTAAAAGTAATTGACCCATTTCATCTCAGATCATACAGGGGGTGTCACATCAACATCATGGATATTGCTGAAAAAAATATATGTTAAAGGACCACATGACCTATGTTCAGAAATGAAATATTTTCCTTCTCACTTGATTTGTAACAATGTTACAGGCACACAAAGAATCGGGATTTTGGTAAAGAGTTGTACGCAAAGAAAATATTGCAATTTTCAAAGCGCTATAAATCAGAAACCAAAGATTATGGAGACTTGAGGTTTTTTTTATTTGAAAGCCTGTTCATAGTAGTTTCAAATCATGATATGGGAAGACATTTTTAAAATTCTCTTTAACTCTAAAATTCAACATGAAAATACAAAAAATTGATTTTTTTCCAAAGTTTATGTATTTTTTTTGAATATGTGAACAGTCGTAAGTCATTACTTTTATTGGGATAATATGGTGTGGAAACTGGACTAATTATTAGCAATAAAATTTCTGCATTAGCTTTTCACATTAAGTAGATAAATCTTTCTAAAAAGTGAAAAAACACATTTTTGACTGTTTGTTAGAAATTATTTTCTCCAAAACACCCATCTCAAAAGTTTTGAAAATTACACAAAATATTCTTTGATGGTTGTTCTTATAGGTGGTACAATCACATTGGGGGATATTTGTGTGGAAAACCTGAGAGAATTTTTTCAAAACTACTCTACCTGTTCCATAATGTTGGACATTTAGTATATAATGTATTACATTGACAACACTGTTTTGCCAAATGTTTTCAATGTACACAGTTCTATTAAATGAAATTGTATTGAAAGATCATACCATAGATGGTTGAGTCCATTTCCGGAGTGACGTCACTTGAATAACATAAACATGCAGTTGAGGAAATGTTCGTCGTAATCTTGATGTTTATGAAGCTAATTGAATACACATGTAAATGTATTACATTATATACTAAATGTCCAACATTATGGAACAGGTAGAGTAGTTTTGAAAAAATTCTCTCAGGTTTTCCATACAAATATCCCCCAATGTGATTGTACCACCAAAAAGAACAACCATCAAAGAATATTTTGTGTAATTTTAAAAACTTTTGAGATGGGTGTTTTGGAGAAAATAATTTCTAAAAAACAGTCAAAAATGTGTTTTTTCACTTTTTAGAAAGATTTATCTACTTAATGTGAGACGCTGGGGCAGAAATTTTATTGCTAATAATTAGTCCAGTTTCCATACCATATTATCCCAATAAAAGTCATGACTTACGACTGTTCACATATTCAAAAAAAATACATGAACTTTGGGAAAAAAATTCAATTTTTTGTATTTTCATGTTGAATTTTAGAGTTAAAGAGAATTTTAAAAATGTTAAATTGTACAATACAGGATACATCTCTACTTGCACTATGATCTCTTCACTGTCTAGTTCCATTTTGCCAGTACACAAACAAACAAACAATGAACAACAACAATTATACAACAAGGGCGCTCGAGACAATGAGTTACTGCCGCTGCCAGCAGATTTCTACAGCTAGTGAAGCCAGATTCCCGCAGCAGATTACTGCGCCAAAATGGAACATGTTCTATTCCGCGGCAGTAGAAATTTTTACTGCCGCAGTAATTGTGTTAAGAGCAGTAAAATGACTGCCCATATAGCCACCTAGGCTTGTTTGCGTGTGTTCCATTTTTAAGCAGTAGAATGCTGCTCGCTTCAGCAGTCGAATACTGCTAGTGGAGCCGTAGCCTAAATGTTTAATGAGCACAATAATGGTTTAAACAATAAATAAATAAACAACATAGTAGGCCTGCATACCTGTGTTACGCCTGTATGTATATAATGTCAGACATTTCCAATTTTCTACATCGGCATCCTTTAAGGATTAAATCATTGTATGACCCTTAATGGAGTGGAACGGGAAAGCGGCGCTAATAGGAAAACACTTTTAATTACCATTGTTGCTGAGTAGGGATTACTGTAACAATACAGTATTCTTTTCTCAAAGGATGGTATGCACTGTACAATTGATTGACACGAGGTCCCGACAAAGAAAGATCGAACGGTTTCTGTCAATCTGTAATAGAAATGCATTATAGCAGTCTGAAGCAAAGGTTATTTCTATGTATTATGAACAAAAACCCTAAGTGGGACAGTTTTACCTGCATTTTTGTACGTGGAAAAATTGAATGAAAGCTCAAAATGTAACACATTCGGAAGTGCGTAAAACTTACATGCGGACACCGTATAAAAACGGGATTTTACTCTAGTTTTATGGAAAATTTTAATTTTCTTAAAACCAGCTCGAACTACACGGAACCTCGAAATACCGGGGCTCGAATTACCGAGGCTCTACTGTACCCACAAACACACATTCGATTTTATATTATTAGATCTTTCAAATTTACTTTCAGGCCTATAATTGATAATAAAAATTGGCATAAACTTTAACAAAGCATAGATCTTCCAGGCCAACTAAATTTCTTGCCGTACCAATAATCATATTTACACGCACGCACACATATAGCCTACTTTTACCATTTGCCATACCTGGCGGTCGTTTATACATTCCACGGTCTGTTTGTCTCTCTGTACATTTGTCTCTTTCTCTCTTTGTGTGTGTCTCTCTCTGTTTGTGCTGCTACATAAATTCAGAATGAGACACATAATAGTGCACACACAACGTTCATTGTAGAGCTCGTGAAATGGCAATACATATCTAGTTGTATCGGCTGTGCTGGAGATATCAGTTTCCTGCATGAATAATATAGCATAAACAGGCTTGCTTAGGGGTTGAAAATTCATATGAGCTCCCTAGGGATGAATTACTAATGGCTCACTAAATGCAAATTAATATTTACCCCTTAAGCCTTTATCAGTTTAGTCAAGTGAATACAAAATGGTACGTTATAATACAAAGAGTGATCAGCCGATTATACGAGGGACGTCCACAAAGTAAGTATCCCTGGAGCCGTTTACAGAAACAAAACACAATTTCGTGGAAATAATTACTGTAATAGATGCAGCTAGTGTTCAGCTACTTTTCAACATATTCGCCACCGGAATGGAGACATTTGTCGTACCGTGGGACCAACTTTTGAACACATGTGTCGTAGAAGTCTGCCGCCTGGGTTTTGAACCATCGTGTGATAACCTCCGTTTCTCTGTTAATCTCTACCATTCTCTGTCATTCACTGTCATTTCTTGAGGGGTAGGAAAAGATTAAAAACTCTGGGTGCGCGGTCCGAGCTGTAGGGTGGAGACTTCAACACCTCTCTGCAAGTCTCCTGCAAAAGTTCGGTTAGGTGATGTTCCAACATCCATCCTACAGCCCGGACTTCACTCCCAGTGATTCCCATTTTTTCCCACACCTCAATAAATGACAGAGAAGTCGGAGATGATAATCGATAGTAAACTATATTAAAAATGAACAGCAAATCTAGTTCTTAAAAAAATCAAAAATCTCTGAACCACCTTTCGACAAAGAATTATTTTGATAAGGATTAAGTTAATAGGCTTATTTATTATCACTTAGAAAATGTTCTATACTTATCTATTACAAAATAGGCGGGGCAACAGAGAAGTCAGAAGAGAGCTGGCTACTAGAACTTCACTCACATTATACATTGAGAAGTTAGAAATGCCATGACCCGATGTTTGGCCAAAATTTATAAAACCCATCAAATTGGATTTAGTGACATCGACGTCTGCCATTCCACACAATTTTATACCATACTAGCTTAAAAGACCCGGCGTCGCCCGGGTTTTGTATTTTGTAATTGGAAATTAACTTATGAAGGATTTTCAATTTTAAATTCTAGGTCCTTATATAGGCATTTATAATTTGAAATAGGAAGAACGACTTATTACACTCAAACTATTCCCTCAGAAAACGCTTGATATAGTTTTTTATGGCTCATAGAGGATCTAGAATTTTGCATCCCACCGTTTGTACAGTGCATAGCAAGCCTGGTAGAGGTTTAAATAAGAAGAAACAGAAATTCCAGTAACATAAAATTGTAATATCGAGGCGGGAAATTTCCCATTTTATGTTACCATAAAGCCGTTTTGGGGATGAAATTAAACAGAAAGCATTATCACTTTCATACTTTTCTCTCCAAAAACCTGCGATATAATATAATAATATACACATTACCATACCTCGTTTTGTTTTCTCTATGTCCAGGGTAGAGAAAGTTATGTGATTCCATTATTTTAGTGGATTTCATTCTGTAATATTTATTTATAACATGAATTATTTTGATAACTTCTCTTATTTGTCAAAAGTGCATTTCATTTGTTTTTTCCAAGCCCATCTGATACCATTTGGCAACAATATATTCTATGATTTGGAATTGATAATTCTATGTAAAAAGGGATTAAGTATTTTCAAAAACATTTAATTTTTGGCATTTAGAATCAGAATTTTTCAAAATCCTTTCTTAGTGAGCACCTACATTATGAAACGAAGGTACTATCAAAATTCCAAGTCTCTACCTGTTATAGTTTAGGCTGTACGTTGATTCCTGTCATTCAGTCAGTCAGTCAGTCAGTCAGTCATTCATTCAGTCAGTCAGGACAAAGCCTTTTATAAATATAGAGATTTTCCATACAGTTGTATTGCATACAACGATATAACAGCGTTTGTAATTTTATATATAATATGAATTTATTACGATCATTTCAATTCTAAAAAATATTGCAATATGAAATCGGCCAATAAGGGTCTTTCTCTCCCCGCGTGACGTAGAAACATGGCAGCTTCCTTCGAACAGCTGATTCTCTGCTCTGAAAGGAAGCATTAACCAAGAAGAAACAAAGGAAATATTAGGAGTCAAAGAGGCTTAACAGACGCTAAACCCCTCTTTATAGCAACATAACCATTACCACATTGGAAATTATTAAAACGTGGCCGGTGTGCGTATCTACCGCCATGTCGATTGTATTAGCGATCGATTTTCGTTTCAGGTGTGCAGCTGACGTTATACTGGACCAAAATCGACTCTCGTGTGCACCATAAGAAATAATTGTACCGAAATGACACATGATATAACTTTCTGCACAAAAAATCGGATTGTGGGACATAGATCTTTTAGAACAGGAAAGATGAGTAAAATTCTAAAGTTCACTAGGGCCTTAACTTATTTGCATTTTCGGCGAGAGATGGAGAATAAGGGGGCTGCCACACTAAACCGATCGAGCGACAGCAATCAACCGACCGATATAACGAACCAATAGACAGCATTGGTACCGGTCATATAGCATCGATCGTCAGCGATCAACAACGAGCGTGAGGGATCAACTGGTCTGTGAAATAAAACCTGTTCGTTTTTCAAGCGACAGTCGATAGCAAATGGCGGGCGAAGAAGATGGCAGCACTCCGAAGCTTTGGACACACCTGAATTTCAGAATTGATGCTGGGAGATTTAACTTATACAATATTACTGTTTCGGGCTCACATTTGAATGAAAATGAATCGCACAACTCGATTAATGCATTTAAAGTTATATGTTCTTATGTAATTTAATTGTACAAATACAAACATAGGCCTACATTACGATCGAGTTGTCGCACCTAACGGTGCCCGACTGAACTGCAACGAACACACCACTTTGCTCAACGAGCGAATTTTACTTCATTCTTCCCGATGGTAGTTCAGCGGTGGTTGATCGATAACGCTCGATGGTAGTGTGACAAGGAACAGAAATGTAGTCGTGAGCGCTTGATGGCAGTCGATTGGTCTTGACTGATCGATGCTCTGTGTGACAGGCCGCTAAGACATCGTCATGGCGATCGGTCGCTCTGTGCCAGGCGACAGCCGCGCGCTATTCACGGTAGAGTCCACCTCTGGTTCGCACTTTATGAGGACTGATTTGATAAAATTGACTGACGATCAAATTAACTATACCGGTACCAAATAAAATATACAAATTCGAAAAGGAATGGTAGTTGAAGGAACTTCCAACCTTACCGAGTACGAATACTGCATACCAATCACACCCTGGCAACAGTCGCACAAGCCGAGGACTGTCTGAAATCTGTGTGCCACTGTTCCGTCTATTTCATTAGTGAGTTTTACTTTAGTTCTGTAGCTTAGTTAGTTACTTTATTATTTATGTTTGTTAGTTATTTATTTAATTATATGGATGTGAGACATGGTCCCTTATTGGTCAGAAAGAACATAATCTGAGAGTGTTCAAAAACAGGGTGCTTAGGAAAATATTTGGGCCTAAGAGAGATGAATATGGGGACTGGAGAAAACTGTATAACGACGAGCTTCATAACTTGTACTCTTCACCGGATATAGTAAGGGTAATTAACTCACGGAGGATGAAATGGGCTGGACATGTTGCGCGCATGGGGAGGAAATACAAGTCTAAAAAATATTGACTGGGAGACCCGAAGGGAAAATACCACTTGGAAGACCTAGACGTAGGTGGGAGGACAATATTAGGATAGATTTAAGAGAAGTAGGATTTGAGAGGGATGGTTGGATGGAGTTAGCAAAGAATAGGGTTGATTGGCGGGCTCAGGTACGCTCGGAAATGAACCTTCTGGTTCCATAAAATAGATAATATTCCTTTAGCTTGCTTAGGAATTGTCTATAGCCATTGAGTAATTAAGTAAGTAAGTTATTTATTTAAGTCCACCGCTGTTGCGTAGAGGGTGCGTTCGCTCCTCTCAGGTAGCGGGCCCGGGCTCGAATCCTAGGTGGGATTTTTCCGGGGATTTTCTCACCTTTGAGACACAAGTTGGGTAACTGTAGTCCTTTCTGGTCCTCGGATATCATCTGGCCGTCATTATCATCTTAATCCATCCATGCCTTGTTCAGAGTGAATGTGTGTCTCGTCCTATATGTTCGTGCTGTCACGGTGGTGGCCTGGCATTGGGCTGATCACTCATCCGGGGAGATCCTCCATGTCCTTGTCTGGTCAAAAAAAAGTATGTGATCCATTGAAAATCTCTCTCCTGACAGGTCGCGGCCTTGTAAGGCCCGAGCGGGGTGGGTCGCTTAAATGTCTCTAAAAGGGAGAGGTAAAACTAAGGTAAAGAAAAAAGTTATTTATTTGAGTTTAGTTTCGTTCAGTTTAGTTTTTTATCTTAAAATTAATTCTACAATATGTTACATCTGGAATGCCGTTTTCGGCCATCAGTTTGAAATTACAACGGATCATTATACGATTATAGTCTATATCCGATATAGAAGATAAATGCATTAAAAGGGCTTTTCGCCCTTGTGGCGGATTACAGTGTTCAGCTCACTCGTAATTAGTCTTGTGTAGTGAATTGACCCTGATTAGGTATTCCTTAGGATCCGTTTAACGCGTTATTATAGGGTTATGCAGTAGGTTACTTTATTACAGTGAGGATTAAAATACATGTTCGGCCTTGAACTTGTAGCTTGTTGTCTAGTTCAGATAGGCTATACGCAATCGTAAAGTGATGTTTGACTTGGCAAGACAAAACTTCATTTGTTTTCATTTTTCTACTGAGCTCCACAATTTTTTTAAATTATCATTTTCACTTATCCCCAGTAATTAAAAGAGTAGAAACCTAACCTACATTAAGAAAACATCTCTCTCTCTCTCTCTCTATATATATATATATATATATAAAAGGCTTTGTCCTGACTGACTGACAGGAATCAACGTAGAGCCTAAACTATAACAGATAGGCCTAGAGACTTGGAATTTTGACAGTACCTTCGTTTCATAATGTAGGTGCTCACTAAGAATGGGTTTTGAATTTTTTTTATTTTAAATGCCAAAAATTAAATGTTTTTGAGAATACTTATTCCCTTTTTACACAGAATTATAAAATCCAAATCACAGAACATATTGTTGCTAATGGTATCAGATGGGTTTGGAAAAAAAAAAAAAAAGAAATGCAAGTTTGACAAATAAGAGAAGCTATCAATATAATTCATGTTATAAATAAATATTAAAGAATGTAATCCACGAAAATAATGCAATCTCTAGCCTGGACATAGAGAAAACAATACGAGGTATGGTAATATGGTACCGGTATATTATTATGTCGCAGGTTTTTGGAGAGAGAAGTATGAAAGTGATATTGCTTTCTGTTTAATTTCATCCCCAAAACAGCTTTATGGTAACAGAGTGAGAAATAAAATTTTCCGCATCGGTATTACAATTTTATATTGCAGGAATTTCTGTTTCTTCTTATTTGAACCCCTACCAGGCTTGCTGTGTACAAGCGATGGGATGCAGAATTCTACATCCTCTATGAGCCATAAAAAGCTATATCAATCGTTTTCTGAGGGAATAGTTTGAGTGTAATAAGTCGTTCTTCCTATTTCAGATTAAAAATACCTATATAAGGACCTAGAATTTAAAAATCGAAAGTCCTTCATATGTTCATTTCCAATTACAAAATAAAAAACCCGGGCGACGCCGGGTCTTTTAAGCTAGTAATCTGTAGTTAAAATATTTCATTTTCATCAGATAAGGGTTATAATATTAAATATTTAATAAAGTTCGACCTTAATCCTTAAGACACAACTTATCTCGATCCTCTCAAAAACAGCATTTAAAGATGTAGATTAAAGCTGGATTCTTCTGTGTGGATCCAAGATGCGCCATTATTTAAATAGAAAATGCATTTCGGCGTATTTGATGCGCCATCTTCAGTTCTAAAAAGTTGTATTGAACACCACAATTCCTCTGAAATAACGTTGTTTATATGTTTGTTATTTGGTGGCCTGGGTCACACTTGTAGTTAGATCAATAAATGATTTTTGTCAATTAATGTTTTCATTAAGAATGTTATTCTTATTCTTATAAATTTGAAAGCTTTCCAATACATTAAGTCTAATACCCTTATCACAGATATGCAGGGCAATAACACCCATTTACTTGTAATCAATACTTTTTTTAAAAGTGTAATTTCTACTTGTAATTTACTTCTGGAAATAAAATTGTAATTGTTACAATTTAGTAGTCATTAGTATTAGTATCATTCTCGCTTGCTATATCGTCATCACTACTGTTTTTACAACTAATATCCAAATTAGAGTTAATATTAATAAAAAGTTACTCAATGTTTCCAAAAATAGTCTCATTTATGAGTGTTTTGTTTGTTCATTAATAATTTGGGCTTGTGCCAAAAACAAACCAAAAACAAGGAAATTTTAGGTACTGTCATTTTGTAAAGTAATTGTAAATGTAATTGTAATTTTACTGATTACTTTTTGAAAAAAAGTAACTTGTAATTGTAATGAAGTAAAATGTCTCTCAGGTAATTGTAATTCAGCCCAATTACTCTCTTTTTGTACTTTTCCCATCACTGGCCATGGCAATAATCAACTAATAGACCTGAGGTTTATGCCAAAACGAAATCTCTTCTGGTTTTTCTGATAAGTTTCTTACAGTAAATCTTCACCGCTAAAATTAAAAAAAGAGTGCGTGGAACGCCACGCGACAGAAGAAAAAGTTAATTTTATATTTTTATTTTTATTATTGGATTTTTTCAATTTTGCATTATTGGACATTTTAATATTGGGTTTTTGGACTTTTTAATTTTGAATCTTTCAATTTTTAATTTTGGGTTTTTTAAATTTTCGATCTTTCAATTGTTTATTTTTTATTTTTTTATTTTTGGATTTTTAAATTTTTTATTTTATTATTTATTAAATTTTGGATTTTTGGATGTTATAGTTTTTAATTTTGTTTTTTTTTATTTTGGAAATTTGTATTTTTTAATTTTGGATTTTTAATTTTTTAATTTTGGATTTTTGGATCTTTGAATTTTTTAATTTTGGATTTTAAAAATTTTGATTCTTTGAATTTTTTATTTTTTGGATTTTTTAATTTTGTATTTTAGTTTTTTCAAATTTGGATTTTTAAATTTTTCAATTTTGGTATTTTCGATTTTTTAATTTTTTAATTTTTAAATTTTGGAATTTATTATTTATTAAATTTTGGATTTTTGGATGTTTTAATTTAAATTTTGTTTTTTTTAAATTTTGGATTTATAATTTTGGATTTGCGCGGTAATGAACCTCCGGGTTCCATAAAATAGATAATATATCTTTAGATTGCTTAGGAATTGTCTATTGCCATTGAGGAAGTAAGGTCTGAAAAATTTCCTTTGATTACTCCTAATCATTGAGTTGATTGTTTTCTGTGCAGTCCGCACCGAAACAAGTCGGTTTTGAGTGTGACTGATTTCTTGACGGTTTTAGTGTGACTGATTTTCCCGATTCACCCTCTACCGCCACTAAAGAAGTTTTACTTCAAAAAGAAATAACGTGTGATAAAGCGTTACCGGAAACTGAAGCGTTTACGCAACTCAAATTGGGCAAGAGATTTTTTGCCCACTTTGAGTGAAAAATATCGGCCTGAGGCCTTTTGCAGGCCCATAAAAATTGCTCGATTCAACTTTCGTAATAGTAATTTGCTGCTTCCTCTAATTTTGGATAGGAAACATCGATCTCACATTTAACTGGGTCAGACTCCACAACTTTATGGGTAAATGTCTTGAAGCACTAAATATTGTACAGCAAGACATTTATCTGGCAGTCCAATTTAGTTTCAAAGTCTCTTACATCATTCATAAAGAACAAGATGGGAGGGAAGAAAAATAAGAAGACTGAATTGGAACGTTTCAAAATTCTCTCGTCTTCTGTCACAGTTGGCAACACTTCATTTCCGCTCTGCCACTTCTTGTAATAACAATGTGATGGCGATTGTCAAGCCTTTCCTTAATTCCATCTCCTCTCCTTCATTGTGAGGAAATCAGCCACCATGCAACGCATTGACTACTTCCTTATCACAGAGGACGATTTCATTTTAAAGTGGAATAGCTTTCTCATTTCCTCATGACTTAGTTTCACGTGCATTCCTCTTTTGTTTTCAAGGCCTCCTTTACTCAGTTAATATGTCAAATCTATTTCTTGCTTCATATTTCATTTGTTTCCAACGAGTATGTTTTACACCATTGTAATGGAATGGCATTGAAATTGATTTTATTTTCGTCTGCTTTATTTTCTGTAACTAATTGCTCTAAATTCCTTGACTTACCGAATACATTATTATGAAAACATACCTTTCAGCAAAAGTAAGGCTTTTTAAAATAAGTTTCTTTCAGCGTACAGTTAGTTTAAACTTAAACTTAAAAATTATTAATCACTGCATCTATACTTGATCCAAGATCTGTACGGAGGAAAAGTAAACAACCGAATGTGAAAGTACAAAGCACAGTTCACAAGAGTTCGTTTTTGAGACTGTTTAGTCGATTACATACAGTAAAGTCAACTGATTTTTTATTTTTAACTAAGCGCCAAGGGTCCCGGGTTCTATTCTCAATGTTTTGTATATATTTACAATCTGTATCTTCTCTCCGCTGGACAAACCTTTTCCTCGAACGTTTCTTTATTGGTGACGAAAGTTCTGAAGTCCCTGGCTTGCTATTTTCTTCTATGATACAAATTATTGGAGGCTATGCCTATTACTTTTACTTGCAATAGGTATGTGGTGTACAGTTGGGGCCTTTTTAAGAATAATAATCAGAATGAGTCTAAGTGGCATACATGCTGATAATAACAGTTGTGCTGACATACTATACTTGATCCAAGATGTGTACGGAGCAAAAGTAAACAGCCTAGTGTGAAAGTACAAAGCACAGTTCACAAGAGTTCGTTTTTGAAACTGTCTAGTCGACTACATACCGTAAAGTCAATTTAATTTTCTTTTCTTAGATTAAGCGCCAAAATCCCGGCTTCGATTCCCTGTATCTTCTCACCGCTGGACAAACCTTTTCCTCGCACTTTTGGTGACGTAAGTTCTGAAGACCCTGGCTCGCAATTTTATTCTATAATACAAATTATTACAGGCTATGCCTATTACTATTACTTACAATATGTATGTGTGTATGTATGTATGTATATATTTATTCATTGCAATTGGGTTATTACCCTGTGGCAGCGATTCCTAATACTACAATACTACAACTAAGGCTTTAATACTTACACATTAAGGAGTAACTTACACATTAATATGTGCTGTACTTCATCAAACATTATGTAAATGAAAAGTACAACGAATTAATTAATTATGTTATAAAATACATTTGTATTTAGAAACTTATGCCACTTGTTTTTCTTCAGAATCAACAAATTTTGCCAATAAAAAAAATGAAATCTTCTTTTCTAGATATATGTTGTACAACTTGTATGATATAAATACAAAAGCAAGCAACTCACTTAACAAAACTTATGTTTTCATAATTACATAAGATATAAATAATCATACGATGTGTGCGGAATGGAAGTAAACATCTGACTGAGCTTGTCGCACTATCGTGAAATATGCGCTGGTGCGCTCAACCAATGAAACGACAGGACACAGTCAAGTCAAGTCTGTTGTTTACTTTTGCTCCGTACACATCTTGGATCAAGTATAGTCTTTATCCATTATGTGCTTCTCTGAACCACCTAATCGATACGTTCGTTTGTAGTTTGGATAAAATGATATCCTTTCTGAGCGGAAATGTTCCTCTAGACCAGGCCTTGCCAAACTACGGTACGTCTACAAACTTCAAAATATAGGCCTATAGGTACATGAAAGGATAGTGTCTGCTTGTATTATACTAGCAGGTGCCTGTGGCTTTGCCCACGATAATTAATTCCGGGGTGCGCGGGCAAAGAGAGTTTCCACTTTCTTGTCACTGAGAAGTAGAGTGACTTAACACACTATACCAGCCCAACATAGCTTTAGAGATGGATAAACCCATGAGGCACACATCCATAACTATCGTACAATTTTGAATATGACTTACTGAACTTAACACAAATGTAGAAAACATTTTTATCTATAACTCTATGGACATATATCAATTTTTTAGGATGGTGGACTTAACTCTCTTTGCCCGCGCACCCCGGAATTGAAAAATTAAAAATTAAGAGCATAATAAATATTAAAGCATTATATTTATTAACACTTGCACGCGAATCATTCATAAACTAAACCATTAATAATTAATTAAACAGCTAAAATTCCGGCTTTAGAGTACATTCCACGATTAGAAAGCGCCGCCTGGGAAAACTATCTCAGATTCGATTTTGCAGTTCCAAAGCTAACTGTGAACACTGATAATACCACTGCCTTCTAGACTGTATTACTCGTGTGTAATTCTCGAGACGGCGGTGGATAATACGTATCGTTTCTTAACTGTTTATTGACAGATGAATATGCTGTGAATTTTATTTGATAAACTCAGCTAATTTTCAGAAATTACATAATTTTTCAAGGGAAGGAGTGGTTTGTTTGGATTTTTATTGTCCGCGATACTTTACAGGGTTAAAATATCAATAGCTGGTGCCCACGGTTTCGCTGCCATTATTAATTGACTCCAGGAGTTTTAAGAAATTTACACTGGCAGTTTATTAAAAATGTTTGTGGTTCAGAGCTATGAAAATTGTAAGTAAAAATAAAATTAGAATATTTGTTCATTGTGTTCATTTCACTTAGGCCTTATATAATAGAGAAAGGGTTTTCCTAATTTTATACTCTTCGTGAAAGTTTACACTGCGAGAAAAGAACATCGCTGAGTATACCCGATGTCTCACGAAGTGAGGAAGGGAGTGAGCACGCTATTTAGGACCGTTGAATCGTATAAGAGTAGATTAATTTGTAATGCAGGTCTGTTGGATCATGTATCGCCATCCTTTGAAATGTTGTCATGGTTTCGATTGAACGATCGCAGAAAATTTCACTGTCTTCAGGTCCTTTTCAAAATTCTACACACATCTTCACCACCATGTCGCTTCTCACACCTGTCCTCTCATCACATCACTTAAATACACGTTCAGAATATAGTCATGTACTTTCTATCCCTTTACAACGATCATCATCGTATTCTTCATCTTTCACCGTTTCAGTTACCCGCATCTGGATTTCCATAGCACATAATGTCAGAGGCTGTCAAACGTTGGGACAATTCAATAGAAAATCAGTAAATTAATTCAGGATAATGTTAATTAAATTTTTTTCTGGCAGCTCTAGCAGTGTAAACCTTACGTTCATGCAATAAAATGCAGATGTCGTAGAAATATCAAATGTCTTACAAGGTAAAGGTGGTTGAATCAAATTATAATTTATAAAATATTGAATAGAAGTTTAAAACCAGTCACTTTACGAACTGGTTCATATATGATTGGATAATTTATTCAATGAGCTTTTCATTTAAATGTTTATTTAAACACACCACTCTCAGTCCTAATTTAAATCCCTGGCGGTCAGTAATCGGATTCGCCCGCCAATAGCGTGTAAACTGGACACGACATGGATTATTTTTAAATGTTATAATAATGTTTAATACTTTTATGTATTATGTAATAACATGGACGATTCCACAATCATTTTTCACATGTGAATTTGTTTCCCACCATTTCTGCAACACAAACTTCATGGTACTCATAGATATACAGGGTGTTAATAAATAACACCGAAATATTTTACCTATATATAGAGGGGACTTAGACAAGCAACTTTTATTAGAAGATTTTTTCTCTATGACGTAAAATGTGTGACCTACAGGGCATTGGTGCTCATATATCAATAAATACGCGAAATAGGGTTAAAATGTTCATTAAATTGACTTCATTCCTTCCTAGTGATCGATAAAAACCTGACTCTCAATCAATCGTCCACAGCTATATCTTAATTAAGTGATTCCATAAACTGCCAAATTTACAGACTAATCACATGACTGGTCGCCACTGCATTAGTCTTTTTTTATTCATAACTACTGACTACAGTGTTAACAACGAAGTTCCTTTGTTTTGCATTTTTTTTACCTAATGTTAGAAGTCAGTGGCTTCCATGCCCTGGGAGATTTTATGCTGTAACAGGAAAAATTGAATCTACACAGCAAAAATCTCCTAATAAAAGTTGCTTGTCTATGCCCCCTCTACACACATGGTACTCTACACAGGTAAAATATTTCGGTGTTATTCATTAACACCCTGTATATGGATATATATTTGCTCCTTACACATCTTGGATCAAGTACCGCTATAGTATTTGGTTAAGTATCTACTCTTATACAATTCAACGGCCCTAAATAGCGTGCTCACTCGCTCGCCCGCTTCGTGAAACATCTGGTATACTCGGCGTTGTTCGTCTCTCGCAGTCTAAACTTTCACGAAGACTACAAAATTAGGAAAACCGTTTCTTTATTATATATATTCTAATTTTATTTTTACTTACAATTTTCATAGCTCTGAACCACAAACGTTTTTAATAAGCTGCGAGTGCAAATTTCTTAAAAATCCTGGAGTCAATCAAATTAATAATGGCGGGCTAAGCCGCGGGCACCAGCTATAATATTATTGATGGTTTAACCAAGGAAGTATCGCTGACAATAGAAATCCATACAAACCCTTCCTTCCCTTGAAAAATTATATAATTTCTGAAAAACACACTGAATTTATCAAATAAAATTTACATCATATTCATCTGTCAACAAACAGTTGAGAAACAATACGTATTATGTGTTCACAGGTTCCTTTCGAACTGCATAATCGAATCTGAGATCGTTTTCCCAGGGGGCGCTTTCTAATCATGGAATGTACTCTAAAGCCAGAATTTTAGCTGTTTCATTATGAATGATTCAAGTCCAAGTGTTAATAAATATAATGCTTTAATAATTATTATGCTCTTAATTTTTAATTTTTCAATTAATTATCGTGGGCGAAGCCGCTGGCACCTGCTAGTATTATACCAGTTCACATCTCTTTTAAGTCTTACCTCTCAAACAACACAGTTTTACGTGGGGCCGGGGCAACTGAATAAGCACTCGCTCAATGTTCCACGTACTCTGTGTCAACATGAAAAATGCACGGTTCATGTTTAGTGTAGGACTTTTTTTTTATTTAAGTTAACAGATTTTTCCAGTATCACATTATTTTAACAATTTGTTCTACGTGTTGTATGCAATGTCGCATTATTTGGGTTATGTTCGGAGTAATTTGGTCACAGAGGGCCTTGCAGTGTGTAATCAATCACGTCTCCGCTAGATGTCATACTGGTAAACAAGCGCTTGTCTTTTGTTTCCACAAATTAGTGTCACGTACTTGTAATGTCATTTTCAGACGAGGTGGAGTGAAAACATCTACAGAATTAGTCTGTCACTGTAAACTACAGACAGCTTTCTGGGCTTTAAAGCCTTTTCAGCGTACAATAATGATCAATTATCACATGTTGTCAAACCACACGAACATTCTCTCTCCGGGATTCCCCGTCTGTCTATGAAAGTAGTTACGAGTGTGCGAATATTTCCGAAAGTGATTCTAGCAGATAGCTTTTATTAAGTGCCAGTATAGTTCTACATACATTAAGCGGAGTTTTTTGTCAAGAATTTTGTGAAATGTTGACATATTTTAAGAATTTCTTATACGAGTATGAATTAAGGTTAAGTATCAAACTTTAGACTTTGCTCTTCCTTGCTTAATTAATCGATCTGGAGCTCAACTCGGAAATCGACTACAAATAAATATAACTTATTTTCTGCATATCATAATTGCAATTATCACTGATTAAGCAGAATCATTCTGGCAGTTTGTTACATCAATTTACCTGAATTTATTAATAAAAGTAATCGCTCTTCCATAGATAAAAAGCTTCACAATCGGACTGGAATAATTCCTCGTAATCATTGAACTTGTACGGCATTTCGTATGTATAACTTGTTTCTATGAAATTAATTTTTCTATATTGAATTGCTTCGACATATTACCAGCTTTCCCAATTTAGGAATTGTATAATACGATTACACAGCTTGCTAAGACAAGTTAACAAGATTAAAAAAACTGAGTTACAAAAGAAGAAAATTACATTAAAGAAAGATCACAAATGTGAAAGAAATATTGATAGCTACAGGGGGCAGACAAACAAATATTAACAGAATTAATACAATTATTTATTTAATAATAACAATGAACATTGCAGGTTGAAAACCCAATTACAATGTTCATGACAAAAATAAAATTTATTCATACAATATAAATAAAAGTTACATTAGTGTAATTTAATCTACTAAGTATATATATCTACGCTAAGTATTGATACATAGAAGTATATGGTACAGGTGGGGGGAAAAAAGCGGACCTAGTCTCGTAGCTGATTTCTAGTTATCTGTGCATTTCTCTGTCTGAAAACACACCGACAAATTAATGGCTTATTTTCTAATGGGTTTCGAAATGGGCCAAGTCAATAGTCGACACTAGAACAAATTTAAATACATTCCCTGCTATCCTGTGAATGCCGCTAGGCATGCGCAGTGGCTCATATCGGCAACTTAGATATTTTAGTCGGTCCGCTTTTTTTCATCCTACATGTACATCCTACTGCGAAATGACAGGGACTCGATTAAAGAGTCATTGGAAACACAGTTACATGAAATAAAAAATGTTGGTGAATCTGTAGAAAGTGAGTGGGAAAGTTTAAAAAATGTTTTGTTGGACACGTTGAAGAACAAAGTTGGAAAAATAGACAGAATAAATAGGAAACCGTGGGTAACACAAGAGATGTTAAAGAAGATGGAAGAAAGAAGGAAATACAAAAATACTAATGCTGTGGAATATAAGAGATTGAATAATGAACTAAGAAGAGAGACAGACAGAGCAAAAGAAAATTACCTTAAAGAAAGCTGTGATGAAATTATGGAGCTTCGACGAAAAGGAAGATATGATTTAATGTATCAGAAAGCGATGGAGTTAGAATGTAAAGAAAATAAAGGAATACGGACTTTTGGAATAGAAGACATTCATGGAAATTTAATTACAAACCCTGGAATAGTTCTTACAATATGGGAAAATTACATAGAAAAGCTTTACGACAAGCAAAATCGACCACAAGACATCGAGATGGAAACAGAAGAACTAGTGGATAAAGATAATATAGGACCTAGCATATTGAAGAATGAAGTAAAAAAAGGCCATAAAAGAAATGAAGAATAGAAAGGCCACAGGAGACGATGACATACCAGTGGACCTACTGAAGGAATTAGGAGAAAATGGGATGAGGAAACTTACCAAACTTATCAACCGAATTTATGACACTGGAGAATGGCCTCAAGATTTCCTAGAGGTAACTATGATTGCACTAAAGAAGAAGAAATGTGCCAAGATGTGTAGTGATCACAGAACTATCAGCTTGCTATCTCACGTAGGAAAAATTGTGGCACGGATACTAACTAGAAGACTGGAAAGAAGAATAGAAGACGTAATAGGAGAAGACCAATTTGGTTTCCGGAAAGGAAAAGGAACTAGAGATGCAATTGGAATGCTAAGGATTATATCAGAGAGAGTTTTAGCGGTCAACGAAGAAGTGTGTGTCTGCTTTATTGATTGGCAAAAAGCTTTTGACCGAGTGAACTGGGAAAAGTTAATGGACATACTCAAAAAAATAGGCATTGACTGGAAGGACAGGAGACTAATCCGCAATTTGTACCTGGGACAAAAAGTGAAAGTGCGTCTAGAACATGGAGTGACCAACAGTGTAGAAATAGGAAGAGGTGTGCGTCAAGGATGTTGTATGTCACCCATCTTGTTCAACCTTTATGGAGACTGGCTAGCAAAAGAAGCCTTAGAAGGAGTTAGGGATTTTGTGATAGGAGGATACGCTATTAACACCATCAAATATGCGGACGACCTGGTGATTCTGGTAAAGAAACAAGAAATATTGCAAGGGATGATTGACAGGCTGGTGGAAACAGGAAGAAAGTATGGAATGGAAATCAACATAGGTAAATCGAAGGTGATGAGGATATCGAAGAGAGAAGAGCCGCTTCAAATTATCATGGGAAATCAAGAATTAGAGAACGTGAACCAGTTCAAATACTTAGGAAGTGTACTGACGAAAGATGCCTATTGCACCAAGGAGATAAGATCAAGAATTGCCATGGCCAAGAAAGCATTTATGAAGAAGAGAACTCTGCTAACTAGTAGTCTGAACCTAGAGCTACGTAAAAACCTGGTGAAGTGTTATATTTGGAGTATTGCTTGTATGGATCAGAGACATGGACTTTGAGGAAATTAGAGAAGAAATATTTTGAAAGTTTTGAAATGTGGTGCTGGAGACAGATAGAAAATATAAAGTGGATGGACATGGTGACAAACGAAGAGGTTCTGAGTAGAGTGGGTGAGAAGAAGTCAATCATACACACAATTCGTCAGAGGAAAGCAAACTGAGTTGGGCACATTCTCAGAAGGAACTGCTTATTACATGATGTCGTAGAAGGAAGATTGGAGGGTACAACTAGACTTGGAAGAAGAAGAATTCAGCTGTTGGACGATTTAAGGGAAAAACGGAAATATTGGATGCTGAAGGAGGAAGCAGAGGATAGACAGTTTTGGAAAACAAAATTCGCGTACCAAGTTTGAAAACCTGCCGGAAGGCAGAATACTTACTACTACTACTACTACTACTACTACATGTACATAATACCTTTGTAATACCCTTATCTAGAACTTCACGAACAAGGTTGCACCTATTATCAGTCCAACAACTGTTATGTTTGTTACATTATATTTTTCTTTTTATAGTGAACCCTTCCACTTAATTGTGCGTCTTACGAGCGTAAAATAAAATCTTATCTGCCCGAGAGTAGTGAAGGAATCTCCTCATTTGTGGGGGGGGGGGTTGTTATATGTAAAGCAGAGGATCTCTTCTGATTGGTCAAGGCTTATTATTATTATTATTATTATTATTATTATTATTATTATTATTATTATTATTATTATTATTATTATTACCATCATCATTATTATCATCATCATCATCATCGTCCCATGCAGACACTTGAAGATTATTCTTACCCTGATCAATCTACCATAAGTGCGTTTTACAGCTTTATCGATATCTATGGGAAGATCAGTCAAAATTTGACACTAAGTTTCATTAATTAAATGAGCAGAAACATCAGTCACTGCACTGTTCCATATGCCCTGAGCTGTTGTAAGAGCAGGGGTTGATTTTCACGTCATGCCCAAATCAATTCGGAGAGCTTTAACATCTAATTCCATTCCTGCGAACTTAGAGCCGTCAGCACTTGTCGCTCTGATGGCAAGCGGCCAGAAGGAATGTCTCTTGTCCCTTGGTCCGAGAGATCTTTACTGAGGGATGCTGCATGCATGGATACTCTTGCAGATTCACACTTTAAACCGTCCTTCCAACAAAATACAAAGAAATTAAGGGTTACTTAATGTTTGTTGTTATTGGTGTGGAAACAATGAGTGCATGGCGTCGTGAAGCAAAAGATTTGTATCAGATATCTGTAAAAAAATAGTATATTGTGATAAAAGTTCCGTAAGCGGTGCATACGGATCGAGGAAAAAGTTTGAAAAAACGAGGCGCTTGCGCCGAGTTTTTTCAATTTCCGAGATCCGTTATGCGCTTACGGCACGAGTATTTCATGCTATTTTTTGCACGATGATTATTTATATCAATTTATTTATATTAATTGAGATATTAGCTGAAAATATTATGTATATACATTATTGAAGATAGTAGTTTTTTGCACGACGTAACTAATTAGTGGTACTTACGAATATTGTTGCCGTGGATCGTAACTTGACATTCCCGCACGCAATCTGGTTGCTATGAAAACAAGAGAAATCTCCGTGCGGTAAAAATTACAAAAAGCACAAGTGCCGTAAGTAAAATCATCATGATACAAGCCTTTATGGAAGACCGGAACCAAGGCCCCCTAGTTTGTGGCGATTTTAACAGGACAAATATTCAGTCCCCATAACAACCAACACATGCGAATTACTTTCTGAAATAAACATATATCTTTAATAATATTTTCAGCTAATATCTCAATTAATATAATTATATCGATATAAATAAACATCGTGCAAAAAATAGCATGCAACACTCATTCCATGAGCGCATAACGGATCTCGGAAATTGAAAAAACGAGGCGCTTCGTTTTTTCAAACTCTTTCCTCGATCCGTATGCACCGCTTACGGCACTTGTATCGCAATATACTATTTCTGTATTCAAGGAACATAAAAGCAGGTAAATCCCGTTTATTCATGTTCTACTAAACCTTGTTATAACTTGAAGGGGTGTGTTTCATACCTGTCGAGAAGTTGAAGTTGAAGTTTTCTTTTTAAGTATTTAATATTATTTGAAATATTAATTTTCCATTGAGCACTTCATTAGTATTGTACGATTGAAACTGCTAATTGTTTCTCTCTTAATTCCATTCCTTAGTTTTGTTGATTGTATTTTTCGCAACTGAAAATCGGAATTGTGCGCACAAATATTTTGTATTACAATTTATCAGTCGCAGACATATAGCACTAATAATAAATTCATTATTTGATTTTAGTTTTTTAGTCACACCAATGTTTTGTGCATCTGCATCTGGATGGTTGTGTAGTACAGGTGAAGCCAAATAATTCTGCCGCGACGTGCGCGGGATGACTAGGAGGCGGAGCTATGCAGCGAATGGTTACGGAGTTTGACGATCGAATTCAGTCTAGTACAGACATCCTTCGGCCAAGGTTTCTTGACACAATTTCCCTATCTTGACTATGAATAGTTTTAAACTGTAATATACTTCACGCAGGAGGCATTTTGAACAATGTGAGGCACACTTGTAACTGCCAACAATATAAGTTGTAACACAGCACGTCGATGTCAACAAAAGAAACACCTACACTCAATAAGGCTGCTTCCTTGTAGAACAAGTGAGATATCCCTAGACTGTGATTCCTCGTTGAAGCACGTGGTAATAATCAATAAAAAGCGGAGAGGGAGGGGAGGAGAAGGATGATGTGTTGGGATGGAGGCGTGACGACTTCACGGTCTTTATGTATAGTGCAGTTACTCATTGGATGGCCAGTCGGCTTCAAAGGTTTCGGTGTTTCTTTATGTTAATTGATCTGACTAAATCGGTCTTGGGCTTCCGCTATCCAAAACAAAAGCAACGTTGCAATATTCTCTCATTGTTATCACTGACCTCAGTTCTTCCTTCGCTTTATTCAATTCACACGTGTTATTGTTTACTGTAACTTGATCTTGCAACAACGCATTTGACGAGTAGCTGTCAAAATCGCCACAGGACATTCTTAGATTTTGATTGGCTGGGGTAACTAGCTGATTGGTGCGGTAAAACAAAGAACATGAGTTGAGCTGTCGGCAAACTTTTCCTCCTAACGAAAGGAAGCCGCCTGGGTATGCAATGAGTAACTGGACTATATATTGGTTTGTGCGCCACGGCAGAATTATATGGCTAGCGCTTGAAAATGTGCGTACTCACAACGACGTCACGGGTCGGCACGTAGAGGTAAAAGACTCTATCCCTGCCGATATTCCATAACGTTCACACGATTTTCTTTAGGAGACCGGCTATATACAGCTCATTATGTGTACGTACTACAACCTAGGAGCTTGTGCAAAAGTGTTTCTCTCTTGAACAGTAATCCATTTCTTTATGAAGTACTTGGATCGCTTAAGGGTCGGTACAGATTTCGTGGGTGCGCCTAGTTTATTGGTTTACTAACTTTTTGCACGACGTAACTAATTAGTGGTACTTACAAATATTGTTGCTGTGGATCGTAACTTGACATTCCCGCACGCAATCTGGTTGCTATGAAAACAAAAGAAATCTCCGTGCGGTAAAAATTACAAAAAGCACAAGTGCCGTAAGTAAAACCATCATAATACAAGCCTTTATGGAAGACCGGAACAAAGGCCTCCCAGTTTGTGGCGACTTTAACAGGACAAATATTCCGTCCCCATAACAACCAAAACATGCGAATCACTTTCTAAAATATAACTTTTATCTTCAATAATGTATACATAATATTTTCAGCTAATATCTCAATTAATATAATTAATTTAATGTAAATAATCATCGTGCAAGAAATAGCATGCAATACTCGTTCCGTAAGCGCATAACGGATCTCGGAAATTGAAAAAACGAGGTGCTTACGTCACTTGTATCGCAATATACTATTTCGTCTGTTTCATTGTAGATTTGTTAGATACGCTGTCGCGAACAAACGCGTTGTTCGATTTTCTTCCAGTTTGGCAAGAATGTTCCTTGAACTAATTAAAAACTACTTTTGTGTAAGCTTTTTTACTTTTTATCCCGTTTCAAGATGGTGGTCATTTTAGCTGATGATGAGCGTATCTCAGATCTTTGCACCCAAGGTCTACTTTTCACAAAACTACTACAACTAAGAGATTGAAATTGGTAGAACATCCTTCCATAATATTGCTAGCACCCGAGCAAAAACATTCTCTTTTGCTGGTGATAATTCAAACCAACCCAATCCGATCAAAATTCCCTCACTCTTCAAACTGGAGTAGTATTTTATGTAACTCTAAAAACAATCAGATTAACGTGTGGAGGGCGGACCGCGAAATCCGGATGTACCCATCGAGCAGCAGAGAAACAGCGCAGTCTATTCGCACATCACTGGATGGAACTATTGGTAATATTATTATGAGGCAAGGAAAACACAAAACGTATCTGGTTACTTAAATAATTGTACAGGTATTTTATACTGAAATAATTTACCTTTTACGTACAACAATCTTAAGAATCAGGTCTCCTGTCCGTACACAAGTGCTAATGATCCAGTTTGAACATTCAAACTTGTTTCATATGTGAATAACTCATTTTTTTGTTTAATTGTAGGATATAAACAACAGAGAAAATGATGAAAAAATTCAGCAGTTTAACTTTGATTCCGCAAATAATTCTTTCTTTCTTTCTTTGTCGTAGTTTTACCTCTCCCTTTTAGGATTTAAGCGACCCAAGCCGCCCGGGCCTTACGGTGCCGCGACCTGTCGGGAGAGGGATTATCTTTGGATCACATACATACTTTTTTGACCAGACAAGGACATGGAGGGCCTCCCCAGATGCGTGATCAGCCCAATGCCGGGGCCACCTCCGAGACAACACGATACACACCATTCACACAAACACACACTCACTCAGAACAAGGCGAGGATAGGGATGAAGATGATAATGATGGCCAGATGATATCCGGGGACCACAAGGGCCTAAAGTTACCTGACACTTGTCTCACGGGTGAGGGGAAACCCAAAAATCCCTCACCTAGGTAACTTGTCCCGACCAGGAATCGAACCCGGGCCCGCTGCGTGAGAGGATTGAATGCACCTAAAAGCAATAATTAATATAATAAAATCAGGTAAACTGATATAAGAAAGTGCCTGGTGGAGTTAATAGGTCATATTTCAAGTACTATTCAGTTTTAGACCACGGTTTCTTGAGAAAGTTTGATAAGTATATGTGAAGGGATATGTGGGACAACTAGAATATTAACAGAACAAATTTAGAACGAATTCCTCACGACGACAATAGGTCTATTCCTTTATTTTTATTAAAAAAAAAAACATCTGAAGTCATTATAAATACGCAGTGAAAATTTTAAAAAAATTACGAAGTTTGTTTTGGAAGCATTTCGTCGGTTATAGACTAAAACGCTACAAGTTTGCCAAATTTCAAGTTCCTAGCTCATCTGGAAGTCAGTAATCATCAATGTTAATAAGTGGAAGATTAGGCTGTCGTAGATGTCAATGACGTCACGGCTATCCATCAGGTTTTTTAATACTTGTGGGGCAGCTAGAAACACAAATTTTGTATGCTTATGGCTGTTGTACGTGCCTACATTCCTACTAAATTTTACGATTCTCTCTGTCCTATGTATATCAAACATTACATAATGTGAGGAAAATATACAAAATGTATTTTAAATCTAACTTAATACCTATAATAGCCTATAAAGCCACATGGCTGACTGACTTTCTCACTCACTCACTCACTGACATTAAATTTTTCCCACTTCCAGATGAGCTAGATACTTGAAATTTGGTACACATATAGCTTTTAAGCTGTAAACCACGGGAAAATTTCACAAATAATTTTTTTTAAATTTTTATCCTTAAAAACCCCTGAAAAAGGGAACACTCATTGACATTAATGTTTGCACACTTCCAGATGAGCTATAAAATTGAAACTTGAAATTTGATACACATATAGCTTTTAGGCTGTGAAAGTTCCAAAAAGTATTATTTTTTTAGCCCTAAAAACTCCCGAAAAATGGCACACTCACTGACATTAATATCTGCCCACTTCCAAATGAGCTAGAAACTTGAAATTTGGTACACATATAGCTTTTAGGCTGTAAACCACAGGAAAATTCCAAAAACCTTTCCCGAGAACCACAGCGGGGGTTTGGGGGCAGAACCCCCAATGAGCGAAGCGAGTTTAAGACATAAAACCGATGGAGATAGGGCAGAAAGTCATAGGACCAAACTTGTAGATCTCTCAAAATCCGTTCCTGCTTCTGGAGTCGGTTTCTTGATAAGACTTACAGTTTTGCTACTATAAGCCTCCTGTGATCTTCAACCTTTTAGAAGTAAAGGACCATTTTGTGTTTGGTGAAAGACTAAAGGGCCGCATTAATTTACTGATTGTGAAAAACCAAGTATTCTGATGTGACGAAGTACCAGGTAAAGTTAATAGGTCATATTTAAGAAACTATTGAGTTTTAGACCACGATTTCTTAAGAAAATTTGATAAGCATATGTGAAGACATAAGTGGGATAAATAGAATATTAACAGAACGAATTTACAACAAATGCCTCACATCTAAAGCAAGGCGTGATATAACAAGAAAAACACACACTAACCCTATTTCTTACCTTGCAGAACATTTACACACCCTACAACTGCTGCTTCAATTACTTATTTCCCACTTTTCCTGCAAAAAGTTATGAATCGATTTTTATCATTAGAGACGCATTCTCTTCTCCTTTTTAAGCTCTATCTCGCGCTATTTTTTTCTCTCCTTATTTTCCTTATTAGTACCTTAAAATGAAAAAAAAAACTTTTTCACAACTTTTTGCATTTTTTTACCATGATGCTACAAACCGATTTTTCCGGAACATATTATGCAATGAATTCCTAACTCTTTTCCTCTTAATTATCGCGTAGAGAAAGTGGCAACTTTGATTTTTAAAAATAATGAGCATTTTTTTCTCCCTCGCCTGTACTAACTAGCTAAGTTCATCCATTTTAACCATTCTATTCCAAATGTCAACAGAACTCGAAAGTCGGGCCAACTTACTTCATTATTTCCACTTGATCCCACAGTGAGACGATGCATTAATTGAGTTGCCCAGTGGAATAGAGGCACATGCCACAGAACAGCATTTTCACAGAAAAGAGATATTTCTGAAAGTCAGTTTTTTGTGGAATGTTGACACCTTCTTATAATTTTATAAACTGGATCATGAATTAGGTGGAACAATGGATATGTTATCAAATATTAGGTGAAATATTCTTAATATTAAGTGTTTTTAATCACAAGGAAAGAAATTATAGAAATGAAATAGTGATATAAACCCCAAATAATGCAACTCATTGTTAATTCAAGTTAACAGGAACTGTGAAAATGAAAATGAAAATGAAAACTTCTAAATACATATTCCATGCCTAACTACATTAATCTCTTACATTATTGAAAGAATAATCCCTTGGGCCTATAGACTATTACATTTTGCATAACATTATCGTTTAAGTCCTCAACTTCAATCCTCTCCATAGTGCCATCACTTCTTAGAGTACTTCTTAGAACCTATCGAAAAAGGGGACTTCAACCCCAAGAGATAAAAGACGATCAGGTGTGGCATGGGCCCCTTTTCGACTAGCTATTTCTAGCATTCAGAAATCAGAGATTTTGTTATACTCCTTGTTGAAGAGTAGGCACATGCCACCATGCAAATAGTTATCGGAACTGACACAAGATTTCATGAGCTACTTAATCATAACAAAAACTCAAAATTGGCCGATATGTGGCATGGGCCTCTTTTCCACTGGGCAACTCAATTATGAAATATTGATGCAAAAAGTCTTGATTGGTATCCACGAGTTAATTTTACTGTGACATGAAGGCGGTCGTTTCTTAACAAACACTTGTGCTGTCCGTGCCATTTTCAGAAGACCTCGTCCCAATCCATCGCATTTCTATGAAACAATAGGAACGGGGGGTGGTATCGGACACCTTAGGTTTTTGCGACGTAACTCTTTTTTGAAACTGGAAACAAATGTTTAATCTACTTTACAGATAACTTCATTCTTATAACTAAATGTTTATATGAATATATTTAATTAAAACTAAAAAATGTAATTAGCACAAGAAAATTAAAAAGTAGTTACATTTTTGTACTTTTGAAAAATGGAGGGTGGTATCGGACAGTCACTATTTTCCACAAAATACTTATTTCCATGTTCAAAGTATAAAGCTTAACTGTTTTACTTTTTTATACAAATGTCACATTTACAAAATAAAGAGTTCCCCTCCAAATTTGCACATTTTTCGTGTGCCCAGCCGTTGCAAACACTGCACTGAATCCAATCTTTACTAAACGTTTCCCTACAAATGATGCATTCAGTCTCTCCGTCTTCTGTATTGTTCCCAGTGAATTTAAGTTTCTTCTGTGCAGTATTCATCATTGGTGATATTAGTGCTAGTGACATGTAGAGCTGGGTTGGTAAGTCCCTCTGTTGGCCGTGCATACTTTCAGAGGAATTTATTTGCAATCTTTAAGAGTTTTTAACCTATCAGCTAATGTACTTTTCGATACTGAAAAACGATCACTTGCCTCTCGAGTAGTCTTTTTTTTTTTGTCCCTGACATTGTTCACGGCCAATATCATATCACCTTCTTCCCACTTTCCTCTTGTCTTCCCCATATTTACCTAAAACCAAAGGAAAGAACCATCAGTAACCACGTTGGATGATTAGCCATATTGTCCGATACCACCCGCTAGCTTCCTGTCCGATACCACCCGATTCACGGTCCTAAGAAGAAAAAAATCTGAACCAAGAACCTTTGAAGAGAACTAAATTCTAAACCTACAGCTTATAGCCTTAAGTACAGTGCTTCTGTTAGGGCGGTATTCCACTATCCAATTCATTGGACAAGAACTTCACGAAGAACTTGTCAGGCGATATTTGAATCAAAGATGCGCTAGTACACTACATCCAATAGCTTTGACCAAAACCAGTTTTCTCTGTATAGGGAAAGCTTGAATTTCGAAGATTAAATAATTAAACAATTCTTTATAATGGCATTAGTTTATTAGTTTTATATAAATGTTTTGTAGCATAATTGCAGAAATATCTAAATGACAAGGAAGCCAGGCCGAATCGTTACTTTCTTTAAATTATGTTAACGATGCCACGAGTTTAGGTTCGCTTGCAATGCCAATATTGATATCTTCTGGTATGTTGCTTTCGAAATGTGGCTTAAATAGTATAAAATATGCTCTGCCATGAAAGTAGGCTACTGTTTGAATGTTTGTGATTTATAATGCGGACATACAATGGGTCTGCTCAATAGGCTAAGTAAAATATGCAGGCTATATACAGAAGGCTTGATTTTCGATGGTGAATCGTAAAACAGTATAAATAATGGCATAAATTTATTAGTTTATAAATGTTTTTGTAGCAGTGGCATTTGAGAAATATCTAAATGACAAAATCAGGCTGAATCATTGTTTACATTGGTTATGTGAGACGAGTTTAGGTTAGCTTGCAGGGCTTTTTAAAATATATCCCTATATTACTACTATAGCATATAGTACCGGGACATCATTTTTGAAATGTGGATTAAATACTGAATAATCATATATAGGCCTACTTGAAGAAAATGTGGTATCAAACTATTTTGGTGTCGTTTATTTCTCAAAACAGTCGATGTTTAGCCGCCATTTTGGACCCCTATGCTATGAATGCCGGGAAATCTTTGATCCAATTTAACGACATGCAGAAAGTCTTCAAATGCTCGTCCAATACGGTTTCCTTGAAGCAACGGGCGGCCATTTTCTTTTTTCTAGACGATTTGATCAAATAACTTGGATAGTGGAATACCGGCCTTAGTGATGTTAGAATTTAACACAACTCACCCTTCTTCCTGGTACTGCTTTGTGAAGTTATCTTCGTGCAAGCCGATTCACACAGAAAAGAACAAAAACACTACCACTCACAAACGAAACTAGCTGTCAATTGAATAAGATGTTCACCCTCTTCAAACATTTAGCCAAGGCTGTCAATCACAAAACCGGTTGTCCAAGCACCTGCTAGCAAGAGATTTTGGGTTTGTCCGATACCAGCTTCTGTCCGGTACCACCCCCCCGCTCCCCTAATAGAATTGTTCCCTAATCGGAAAATCTGCACCGACAAAGAACAGAAAGACGTGTGGAATTTCCCAGTGTTGCCGCTGTCATTCACCACTTCTCAAGTGAATGAAGTATGAAGTAAGAAATTTTACAATTACAGTAAATTATTGCAGGATCTATTACAGTGATTATAAAGTGCCAGAATGGTACCGGTAGGTTACTTTCGGAGATTGTGTGGTGGACGGGAAATGTCTGTCCGTCCGTCTCTGTCTGTCTGTCTATGTGTTTGTACGCGCGATAACTCAAACACGCTTTGTCGGATTTTCTTGGAACTTGGTATAGGCTACGCATTTAGCCTATAACGTCCATGGGAAGAAGTGAAACTCAATTTATTGCCTATTTTATTGTAATATATTTGAAAAGCAAGCCAGTTCTTATGGCAACATATTATTTTACAGCGTTCATATACGGCTTTGGAAATTGAATGCAGTTAGCTTTGACAAATAACACTACCCACATATTCTTTCACATATGCTTATCAAAGTTTGTGTTACTTCTTCCGTAAGCCCTGCCTAATGAATCGATCTGGAGCTCAACTCGGAAATCTATTAAATAAACTTATTTTCTGCATATCATTATTGAAATTATGACTGGTTAAACAAAAGCATTCTGGCACTTTGTTATATCAGTTTGCTTGATTCTATTTTATTATAATTGTTATTATTATCATCACCATCAGTGGCGCTAAAGTTTTCACAGAACTCCCCTCCAAATGTTTTGGTTAATTTTATATCGCTATTGCTCAAGTAAGTTGCACCTTTTGGAGAACCATGCGAGGGACCTCAAGGGTGTTAGAGGCCCACAAAAAGGTTCGTCTGAAGGAAACTTTTTTCGCTTTGCTATTAGAATGTAAAATAAATTCATATTTAGGTGTTCTATCAAGGCCAAATAGGACTGTTATTGTAGTGTATTGTTTGTAATATATTTATAATATTTTTATATTGAAATGCACCTAAATGGCTGTAATATTAGTTATAGAAAAACCTTTGTGATATCTTTCAGAAAAATCTGTTGCCACAAATATTCATCCATAAAACGCTCCATACTGCCGTAATTTATTAAGCATTTAATTATAACCCGATGAAGCCTAAAAAACTACTAAACTCCGTGACGCTACATCCCTGGAGGGACTTAGCCTACCATCCGACCGCTGCGTCATCTACCATAGACAGATGGCAGGATTGGGGCATGTGGTTAGCATGCCGACACCCACGGCCGTTAATGGTGGTTTTCATGACCGAAGCCGGTACTTCTCCTCAATTTGAATCACGAGGCTGAGTGCACCCCTACCAGACCTCCCTACCTCAGAAAAATCCTAGGAGGTACCGGGGATTGAACCCGGGCCGACGGATCTGTAGTCAGCGACGCTAACCACAAGACCACGCCGGCGGTCCGATGTAGCCTATTTAAGTTTAAGAAAAATAAAATAGCTTTATTATCCATGATAATTATTATTATTATTATTATTATTTATTACAACTACTACCGTATTTGCTCGCGTAATTTGCGCCCTTTTTACATCCATTTTTATATTAAATATCGCAACAGCTATCCACATACCTGATAATTAAAAAAAAAAAAATATATATATATATATCCATTTAAAACTATAACATAAAAAAAAGAAAATTGCATACTGAGAATATTTTAGAAAAAATTATATATTATCATATACCCTATTCAATATATTTTTAAAAATTTTGGCGTTAGCAGGAAACATTTCGAAGATTTCTGAAGGTAAATCATTCCAATCCTGAATCCCTCTATTTAAAAAAGAAAATTTGGCAATATTTGTTCTCTGAGATCTACCCTTTATTTTGTATTTTTGATCCTTCCTGCTTTTGTAATCTGGTTCTTTAATTTTGCTATGAAGCTCTTCCCATGCCGGTTGTTTCGTGTATACACAATACATACATTTTAATCTATTTATTTTCCTTCTAGATTCTAAAGATTTCCACCCTAGTGTTTTTAACATAGCCGTAACGCTGTCAGTTTGTTAGTGCTTATTCATAACAAGTCTTGCAGCTTTTCTCTGCACCATTTCAAACTGTGTTATTAGACCTGCCTGATACGGATCCCATACACTTACAGCATATTCCAAATTTAGTCTCACCAATGATTTATAAGCTAACTCTTTGGTTTTTAAGTTGTGTAAGCTCGTACAGCTTAGAGCCTATTTTTATATATTTATAGCAAGTACTAGTAACGAAGTATGAATACAAATCACTAGATGGCACTGATGTCAATTATCAGTAGCCAGAATTCTTGGCACGCTTGTACCTATTTATTTACACTTAGAAAAAGAAAACATATGTTATATTCTGTACTATAATGAACTAAAGAATAATTTTGCACATCTATTCTTGTTAATATTAGCTATTATCAGCAGAATTACTAATTAATGTCAATTAGCAATAGAAAGCTGCATTGCCGACATCGAACTGATATCGATAAGTCGAGTGCCAGCTCATTAACATTCACTTGGCGCTACAGACAGAATACATTAGCTTACTTAAAGCCGTCCTATCGATTAGTGCCATCGATTAGATGCAGCTTTATGAATAAATCGATTATTCACCGCATTGAAATTATTAAATTTCTCTGTAATTATACATTGCAATTATAATGTAAATGCTCACATATTAATTTTTTATGTTACAGAATAGTTACAGCATGTCATTCTCTGTAAATGTACCCTAGTTCTGGATGGAAGCTACTAGACACTTCTAGAAGAGCCTTCCATGGGATTCTAGAACTTGACTCTTTGTAAGATGATTATGTGAACGCATTTTGGCCGTTAGACTTTCTCTCACTCTCTCACCGATCGTCGCTTCGTAAGGGCACAGCCTAATTTAGCAACAGACCACAAGTCTGAATATATAATAGTACAGTTTCTACACAACTCAGCATGGAACCAGCATTAGCAGCCACGACTTAATCTACCAGGAGGTGGATATTTGGACATCTCTAGAACTTCAGGGAGCGTAGCTTGCAGCCATGGACGGTCTCGCTACTGGCCACAGTTCAAGATGATCCGCAGCAACATAGAACTTCAGTAACTGTACTTCCCTTAACTTCAGTCCGGCTAAATGCAGTCACATTCTCATCAGATGTCAAATAAAGTTAAGTAAAGCAAATCATAACAAAGTACTATTACACAAAAGCCAAGTAAGGCTTAGCATCTTTGTGTCATTAAAAAGTAAATACTGCTTGTATAAAGCTAGGGAGTTTTGGCATCCATGCAGCTCCTCTTTTCACTACGTGCAAGTCAAAGATGCTGCCGTATTAAATCTTGAACAATTTATTAAAGACTGAAGATATGGTCTAACATTCTTGCTTGTAATAAAGTAGTAATTCAGTGTTTATCACATTAAGAAGTTTGGCAAATATTTGCAGCTTCTCTTTTCCTACTTGCAGATAAAGTATACTGCAGTAGTATTCTGAGCCAATACAGCTCAATTATTATATTGTAACTATTTGAACAAAAAATAAAGTTACTTGAATTGTTGTTGTGGAAACAAACCATATTATATTATAATAATAAATCAACCTGGCAACTTTCCTGAAATCTACTTAACAAAGATAGCAGATCATAATAAAACATTGGTTATTGCCAATTACAGCTAAGAATAAGAAGAATAAAGCAACAATTTTCTCTATCCATTATTCCTGCTTCCTTCAACATTCCTGCAATTCTAAACTTGAATATTTTCTGGATTATAATCCAGTGGTCCTCCGAAAATCCTATTGCAACTCTGTTAGGCACACTAGCCTACATTTTCTGGTCCTTGCCGATCCGGATTCTACCCACGCCGTGGAAGTACATTTCATCCACTCCTCAGACCAGAAACCTACATTTTCTGGTCCTCAACGAGCCTGGATTCTATCCACACCTTGGATAATCACTTTGTCCACTCCTCATACCTACAGTGTATATTGATTGTAAAATATAACTTGTATTTGTACAATTCTAATACTCTATTGTATTTTCAGCCTATGTTAACTGCATCATATACTAGGAGCAGTCACAGCAGGCCTAGTGGTAAGAAAAGGTGCAAGAATTCTGGTAGAGCAGTGCAAGGGACAACAGTCTTACTGGATATTAAGGTAAGTGACAGCCTTCCTTATAACACACTGTCATACACCACCCCTCACAATGCCAGACTCACAAGTACTTGCCACAGATGCCTCCAAACTTAAGAACTACAAGCAGAAGAGGGCAGTCATCAAAGGAAAGTTAACTAGATTCTACCAATATGTTTTGTCAGTTCAAGTCGACCAAGACAATATTGAAGAAACTGCACACAGACTATCACAGGATGAATCGTTATTAAGGGACTTTGAGGAAATACAGAGTAAGATAGAAACATGCGACTCAGACCCTGACTGGGAAGGAGAAAGACAAGCTTTCGAAGAGACATACTACACAACTGTAGGCATGGCTCGCAGAAAGATTAGAGACTATGAAACACAATACACACAGGCTAACATGACACAAGTTCAGCCTCAAGATACAACTCAACCTAACACTCAAGCTAATTGCACTCCTAGAGTTCAGCTACCAAAGATAAATTTGCCACACTTCAATGGCAGGCATTCAGATTGGCTACCATTTAGAGAACTGTTCATCTCACTTGTTCACAGCAACAATTCGCTTGATCCAGTTCACAAGTTTCACTATTTGAGAATAGCATTGCAAGGCCCAGCCAACAAACTCATTGACACACTACCATTAACTGCTAAATGTTATGAAACCGCTTGGAACTTACTCAATGAAAGGTTTCAGAACAACAAAATTATACTGCAACAGTTATTACAATCTTTGATTGACTATAGCAAGATCCCTAAGGAATCACCCAGTCAATTGATGGACTTACTTGACCACTTCACCAGACAGGTTAGGTCAATAGAATCTATCACACCAGAGAACCTCAGATGGGACTACATGCTTACTCATCTTCTCACGTCTAAACTTGACCCTGCTACGCTCAAAGCATGGAGCCTAGAGGGCACAGTAGATCAGCTAAATACATTCAAAGAACTCTGTAACTTCCTACAGAGAAGGGGACAAGCTCTGGAGACACCAGACAGCTCCAGCAGGCCTAAAACTGTACACAATACACAGAACAAGCCTATTTGCCACAGACAAGTGAGCCCACGTACCTTTGTTGCCCATGCAGCCAACAATTGTATACTGTGCAGGCAAGATCACCAGCTACACAAATGCGAAGACTTCCATAACCTCAATAACACACAGAGATGGAACTTTGTAAACACTAATAGACTATGCAGTAATTGTCTCAGAGCAGGACATCACGTCAGAAACTGCACATCTACATCTTGTTATAAATGCCAACAACGCCATCACACACTGCTACACCAAGACAAGGTTCGCAGCAATGAATATAGGCAACATGCAACTACACAATACAATAGTAGATTGCCTAACAGACAAAACGGAAACCAAAGCCACAGTGGTACTAGACAAACTCCAGCTACTACCAGCAGCAATGCTACAGGCACAGCATTTGCTAACAATGCTCAAATCACGCCCAAAACTCATACATTTCTTGCCACAGCAGAAATACTAGTCAAAGCTCAGAATGGCAGACTCATAAAAGCCAGAGCATTATTGGATTCAGGTGCCACGCACACATTTATAACTCAAGATTTGGCTGATAGGCTACAGTTACAAACCAAGCCTACCACCATAGCTGTGACCGGTGTAAACCTACACACATCCAACATTCTAGAAATTGGACACATACAGATAAGTGACGCCCATGGCAATGGCTATAAAAGACAGCTACAGTGCCTCATCATTAACCAGATTGCCAAAGACATTCCCAGTGCACCTATAGATGTCACCAGCTTGAGAATTCCTAATGACATTGTGCTAGCAGACAACAGATTTCATATACCCGGTAGCATTGACATATTGCTAGGGGCAGATGTATTTTGGAACTTGTTAATGGGACACACTATACCCATCAACAAAACCAACAAACACAAAGCATTCATCAGAGAGACCAGACTAGGTTGGATTCTCTCAGGGCAAATACACTACACTCAGGGTAGAAGACAAGAACCACGTTGCCACTTAAGCATAACAGAACAAATCCACAAGAACATGCAGAAATTCTGGGAAATGGAAGAAATTATCCAACCAGTAAGATCTGAAGAAGACTCCATATGCGAGCAACATTTTCAAGAAACAATACAGAGAGATAAAGATGGACGCTACACAATAACACTGCCATTCAAGAAGCCCACAGGTAATCTTGGTGCCTCTAGAACTGGAGCTCTGAAACGTTTCTTCTCTAATGAAACCAGACTCCATAAACAGCCTACTATACTCCAACAGTACTCAGACTTCATGCAGCAATATGAAGCCCTAGGTCATATGACCCAAGTGGACGAAAGTTTCTACCAGGATGGCCCAGAAGCATATTATACTCCACACCAATTTGTCTTAAAGGAAGACTCAGAAACCACAAAACTCAGAGTAGTCTTCAACGCTTCATTCAAAACCTCAACAGGTACATCACTCAATGATATCCTATACACAGGACCCTGTGTGCAACCTGATCTCTACACCATACTCTTGAAGTTCAGATGCCACCCATATGTTGTGAGTGCTGACATAGAGAAAATGTACAGGATGGTAATGGTACAGCCACAGCAAAGAGACTTCCAAAGAATCTTCTGGAGACATTCTAAATCCACTCCAGTGAAGATATATCAGCTCAACACTATCACATATGGACAAGCCTGTTCAGCTTTTGAAGCAACCAGAGTACTCAACCAGTTGGCAGAGGATGAGAGAAACAGATTTCCCACAGCATCCAAATTGCTATCTACTTGCTTTTATGTTGATAATCTCCTTGCATCATTTTCTACAGAGCAGGAAGCTATACTAGCAGCCACAGAAGTGTCACAACTATTACAGACAGGTGGATTTAACCTAACACAGTTTTGTTCCAACTCACAAGAAGTTTGAGAACACTGCCACAAGAAAAGCTCTCTAAAGCTACACTTACTCATTTAGAAGAGCAGAATACAGTAAAAACACTAGGATTACACTGGAATCCATTACAAGACTTGCTACAGTACACAGTGAAGTCATTACCAGAAGCTACTACTAAGAGACAGATTCTATCTGCCATCTGCACTCTATATGACCCTCAGGGACTAATTGCCCCCATCATCTCTGCAGCTAAATGTATTATGCAACAGATTTGGCTGAATGACATAGGTTGGGACCAGCAAGCTCCTGTTGATATACAGAGGGCCTGGAATGAACTATATTCACAACTTCACTATGTAGAATTATACAGAATCCCAAGGAACACTCTAATACTCAATTTCAGTCATGTAGAACTGCACTTTTTCAGTGATGCCAGCCCACAGGCATATGGAGCAGCATGCTACATAAAATCTGAAGATGAAAGCCACAAAACACAAGTTCAACTATTGACAAGCAAATCTAGAGTGGCCCCACTTAAGCAGATTACTTTGCCCAGACTGGAGCTCTGTGCAGCTCAGTTGGCAGCATGCTTATACCAAAAAGTAAGCTTATCTTTGCAGATTATGATATCAGCAGTATATTTCTGGACTGACAGTCTCATAACTTTACAGTGGATCACACAGCCTCCACACAAATGGAACACTTTTGTAGCACACAGAGTAACCAAAATTCAAGCTGCTACAGAAAACTGTCAATGGAGACATGTGCCAACACAGCAGAATCCTGCAGATCTCATCACTAAACCTGTCTCACCTAACAAGCTTCATAACCAAACTCTATGGTGGAATGGTCCAAAATTCCTAACACAAGATGAATGTTTTTGGCCTACCACTGACAATGTATTTCAGACAGAAGAAATACCAGAAACCAAGAAGACAGCAAAAGCCTTTATGATCACAAGTACACACAATGAATACTTGCATAGATATTCCGCTTTCAGAAAGCTACTCAGGAATACAGCTCATATTCTGAGATTCAAACACAACTGTCTACACAAGTCTGATAGATTTGTTGGTCCTATCAGCCTGCAAGAACTACATAAAGCTCACAATGCTATCATACATGCTACTCAGATAGAAGCCATCATCAACAGTAGACCACTGACACCGATGAGCAGCGACTCTCAAGACTACATGGCATTAACCCCTGGTCACTTCCTCATTGGTGCTCCTTTAAATTCTATCCCCCACCCAGACTTACAGTCTATAAACCTGTCCAGGCTGTCACGCTATCAATTGTTAGAGCAACAGTCACAATGCATTTGGTCCAGATGGGTCAAAGAGTATTTGAACACTTTGCAACAGAGACAGAAGTGGAACACAGAAACTCAAAATCTGAAAACTAATCAATTAGTCATATTAATGGTGGACAATGTTCCTCCTATGAACTGGCCACTGGCTAGGATTATAGAAGAGCATCCTGGTCCAGATGGTAAAGTTAGAGTAGCAACAGTCAAAACGGCCAATTCTATACTAAAAAGGCCTATATCTAAGCTGTGTCCACTGCCTGCTCAGTAAATTTTTCTATTTTCTGGGCCCCCCCCCCAGTATGTAAGCTCGTACAGCTTAGAGCCTATTTTTATATATTTATAGCAAGTACTAGTAACGAAGTATGAATACAAATCACTAGATGGCACTGATGTCAATTATCAGTAGCCAGAATTCTTGGCACGCTTGTACCTATTTATTTACACTTAGAAAAAGAAAACATATGTTATATTCTGTACTATAATGAACTAAAGAATAATTTTGCACATCTATTCTTGTTAATATTAGCTATTATCAGCAGAATTACTAATTAATGTCAATTAGCAATAGAAAGCTGCATTGCCGACATCGAACTGATATCGATAAGTCGAGTGCCAGCTCATTAACATTCACTTGGCGCTACAGACAGAATACATTAGCTTACTTAAAGCCGTCCTATCGATTAGTGCCATCGATTAGATGCAGCTTTATGAATAAATCGATTATTCACCGCATTGAAATTATTAAATTTCTCTGTAATTATACATTGCAATTATAATGTAAATGCTCACATATTAATTTTTTATGTTACAGAATAGTTACAGCATGTCATTCTCTGTAAATGTACCCTAGTTCTGGATGGAAGCTACTAGACACTTCTAGAAGAGCCTTCCATGGGATTCTAGAACTTGACTCTTTGTAAGATGATTATGTGAACGCATTTTGGCCGTTAGACTTTCTCTCACTCTCTCACCGATCGTCGCTTCGTAAGGGCACAGCCTAATTTAGCAACAGACCACAAGTCTGAATATATAATAGTACAGTTTCTACACAACTCAGCATGGAACCAGCATTAGCAGCCACGACTTAATCTACCAGGAGGTGGATATTTGGACATCTCTAGAACTTCAGGGAGCGTAGCTTGCAGCCATGGACGGTCTCGCTACTGGCCACAGTTCAAGATGATCCGCAGCAACATAGAACTTCAGTAACTGTACTTCCCTTAACTTCAGTCCGGCTAAATGCAGTCACATTCTCATCAGATGTCAAATAAAGTTAAGTAAAGCAAATCATAACAAAGTACTATTACACAAAAGCCAAGTAAGGCTTAGCATCTTTGTGTCATTAAAAAGTAAATACTGCTTGTATAAAGCTAGGGAGTTTTGGCATCCATGCAGCTCCTCTTTTCACTACGTGCAAGTCAAAGATGCTGCCGTATTAAATCTTGAACAATTTATTAAAGACTGAAGATATGGTCTAACATTCTTGCTTGTAATAAAGTAGTAATTCAGTGTTTATCACATTAAGAAGTTTGGCAAATATTTGCAGCTTCTCTTTTCCTACTTGCAGATAAAGTATACTGCAGTAGTATTCTGAGCCAATACAGCTCAATTATTATATTGTAACTATTTGAACAAAAAATAAAGTTACTTGAATTGTTGTTGTGGAAACAAACCATATTATATTATAATAATAAATCAACCTGGCAACTTTCCTGAAATCTACTTAACAAAGATAGCAGATCATAATAAAACATTGGTTATTGCCAATTACAGCTAAGAATAAGAAGAATAAAGCAACAATTTTCTCTATCCATTATTCCTGCTTCCTTCAACATTCCTGCAATTCTAAACTTGAATATTTTCTGGATTATAATCCAGTGGTCCTCCGAAAATCCTATTGCAACTCTGTTAGGCACACTAGCCTACAAGTTGCTTCCCCTTAATGCTCTAAATACGAAGTGCAATGTTTTATATGCCTTGTTAATTGAATTTCCTATATGTGTATTCCAGTTCAATTCCTTATTAAGAGTTATTCCTAAATAATTACACGATTTTACTCTCGTTTTAATTTCATTTTCCATTTTGTAATTTTAGCATAATTTTACCCTTTTGTTGGTGAAAGATATTGCTTTACTTTTGCGTGCGTTTATTTTCATCTGCATTATATATGGATTATAATATAATAGATATACCTAGGTAGTATACGTTTCTTCTTCTTCTCCGTTTCACCAAACTTTGGGGTACGTTTAATCAATTACTTCTTAATGTTTTGTGTTTTAATTTTAGTCCAGTATTGCTTCATTCTTTCTGATCTTGCTTTTCTTTCGTCTTCCCTGATCTGGATCATTCGTTTGGTTTTGATTTTGACTTGGAACCTCTTTTTCTTGACTTTGGTTATTTTTATTTTATTTTTCAGTTTTATCTATGAGCATTAAGTCCTTCTCCGTTTCCTTAAACCAATTTGGTTTGGTCTTTTTGTTGCGGAAATTTTCAAAGATTTTTTTTGTTAAGTCTATTTGGGTTCATCCTGAGGATGTGTCCATAAGAATTCCAGTCTTTCAATTGGGCCATGATTGGTGATGGACAGTGTTTCGGGTACGTATAGGGCTTCTGGTTTGATTACTGTATTATAGTGTCTTATCTTGGCATTCCATGAGAGGGACTTTTTGTTATATGTGTTTTTGGTTAGTTGGAAGGCCAGTTCAATTTTATTTATTCTAGATTCTATTGCCTTCTTCTCAAGGGCATTCCAGCTGATCCATTCTCCAAGATATTTGAATTCTTTGACAATTACTATATTTTGATATTCCACTTTGACATGAGTGTACTTTTATTATATATTATTGCATTATTATGGTATCTAATGTATTTGTTTATGTTTTATTTTTTGTAGATATTCCTTGAATGTATTTTGTATTTATCCTGGTTGAGCGGAAGATAATGCCCTATGGCCTTAACTCTGCCAGGCAAAATAAAACATTTGTTATTATTATTATTATTGCTATAGCGGAATGTTTCCTAACCTTCAAACTAGAGGTGTACAAATCTCGATTTTAGCTCGCCCATACCCGCTTGAACGCCAGGCAAGCAAGTTGCCAGAGTCATTACAAAACAACCGCCTGTTCAAAAATAAATAAAAATTGTGATATTTATATATATATATATATATTTATCTCTTTACACGCTAGTGGCTGTAATTTTGAAGATATTTGACCCAAATTTCATTATGTTATTTCTAGGCTCAATAGTTCGGACAAGTTCGTTAATGAGCAAAATTGGCCTAAGGGGGTGGTCGGGGGAGGGGGTTGAAATTTTAAAACATTTATATCTCGGTCCCTATGAATTATAGAGGGAAACTTTGTTTGAATAAATTAGAGTATTCCTTTATGGAGTTCACAGTGACACCAACGATTCGGGGGTTTTGGGGGTACGAGTTGGGGTGGGGTGGGGTGGGAGGATGGAAATTCGAAATTTTTTAAACTACGTCTTGTGGGGTATCGTTGAAAAGCTCTTGATGAGTACTCTACAAATCAGTAACTAGTTTCTTGATAGTTCTCATATAAGGCGAGATTTGAATGTTTGAAAAAGTTATCTTTCCTCTTTTTTGCCGTTATTATTGCGGGTTTGTCATGCCAAGGCTAAAGAAGAAGAGTGCTACGCAGCGACAGTAAATTAAACCAAAAGCACTTCGAAATCTACCTCAGCCTGTAGGCTTGCCTAAAGGGATTTTTGTTATTGTTATTATTGATTTTACGATGTTTTCTCGAAAATGTTTGAAAATTTTTCCTATGCCGGACTAGTACCTTTGTTCATCGATAATTCAAACTCTCCACATTTTAGTTTCTCTTCGGCTTCCTTCAGGGTAAAATTCTCTAAACACATCTGAAGTTCCTCAACTAAATAACTGCACGACTTACCAGTGCACTGATATACCCAGTTTCTTATTCTTTCCGCCAGCCCTTGCAGTTTCCTTAGGTCCCGTGGAACCCACCAGATTTAGAAGAGATTGTGCCTCATAGCGACAGTACTGCTTATCATCGTAGTAATCTGGCTTGCTCACTTGTCAAGCAAGTTAAACGCTGTGGCTGGTTGCAGAATTTCAAAGGGGCAAGCAAGCTAAAATCAGAATATGTACACCTCTACTTCAGACCAGGAAATTTCCTATTGTCGCTTTTTGCATGTAGGCCTATAGCTTGTCTTTTTTTCCCTTCTTCAATAACGCACATTTGACTCTAAAATGCCGAATTCTCTTTCTGCTGCACAGTTGCCAAACTGTTCCCCGACCCTTATGAATACTATCATATTATCATTATCGCTGTCCCCCTGCCGGCATAGCCTAATGTGGAATGATGTCGCTGTCGATGTTTATTTTTCTAACACAATTGACTTCGTTTTGTTTTTGTGTTCCGAAAATGTATACAAAGTGGAAATAGTTTAATTGGGTAGTATAAAAGATTAAAATAAACATAAAACCTGTCTTTCCATCCTGCCGCCATACAATATTCAAAGATTGCTCTGAAAAATATTTTTATTAAATTACCTGTTTATTTTTGTTTCAGGTAAGACGTCATTCCTTCTCCGTGCTCTGCATTGTACCAACACTTTTCAAGGGTGAGTTACAGTTTTGTGTTACATTCGGGCTGTTTAGTGTTTTGTCTTTAGGCTATATTTTCTGATCACAAGACAACTTCGCAAACCAATCGAGACATAAGTCACGTCTGGACAAAGTGCCTTATCAGATTCAATCTATACTTGATATTGAAGACAGAGGGCTTTGACTGTAATGCAGTTAGATGTTTGTGAATTCATTTCATAGGTCTACACTTAAAGTATGAATTCCCACAATCTTTTCAGTCTTGCTAGGACGTTGGACAATGTGTCTTCCAGAGTCTCTGTTGCCAGGCTTAATCACATTCATTTTCTAGCACAGACGACATTGATGTGGCTTGTGATCAAATGTTTGATAAAAGCATAGGCTAGACATATAATTCATATATTTTTGCACGACGTAACTAATTAGTGGTACTTACGAATATTGTTGCCGTGGATCGGCAAAAAGCACAAGTGCCGTAAGTAAAACCATCATAATACAAGCCTTTATGGAAGACCGGAACCAAGGCCCCCAAGTTTGTGGCGATTTTATCAGGACAAATATTCGGTCCCCATAACAACCAACATATGCGAATCACTTTCTGAAATATAACAACCATCTTCAATAGTGTATAAACATAATATTTTCAGCTAATATCTCAATTACTATAAATAAATTGATATAAATAATCATCGTGCAAAAGATAGCATGCAATACTCCTTCCGTAAGCGCATAACGGATCTCGGAAATTGAAAAAACTTGGCGCAAGCGCCTCGTTTTTTCAAACTCTTTCCTCGATCCGTATGCACCGTTTACGGCACTTGTATCGCAATATAAGATATTATTTAATAAATATTGAAAAAATGAACATACTTATTCAAAACCTGGAAGAACGTCAGGCACACTGAAAATCGAAATACGGTTACTTCCCCGCGATGTTATTCGGGTAAGGCTAACATCAAGCAAAAAACTTTTCACCCGTACGGAGAACGGGTAAGTAGCTAGTAAATAAAAATAATTTATATTCCTATCAAAATGAGCAGTAATTGATAGCTGAAAGAGTATTTGATGAAAAGCTTGCACTCTAAAGATAATATTTCTGTCGCACAAATGGCAAGATTTCATGTTTGATGAACATTAGGACTTTGTCTGGCTCCGCTTCTCCAAGGCCGTCTATTGACTGATCATTACTTGTACAAACAAGACATCTGTGTACTGAGTAGCAGAACTCAGGGGCTTTGGAACAAAAGAAAGCTTCCAAACAATCCTCAACTCTTCTCGTCTTGCATCAGGATCTCTTTCAGTGACGTAAAACCAGCGGTTTATTGGAATCCATTATTCTTCGGGGACTTTAAAAAATAGATTCGGTTTTTACAGTGCAGACTCACTTTTTACGTAACCTCACTTAACTGATCTTTCGGAAAATCATGTTAGACTAGTGGTGTAGTAAGGTCAATGTAAAGAGTGGGAAAAGTTTTTATTTCCCTGACCTTTAATTTGATGAGCTGACTGGCACTTTATAAGATTATGTGGGGGACGGGAAAATGTCTGTCCGCCTGTCCTTCTGTCGTGTGTCTGTTCGCGCGATAACTGAAATATGCTTTATCGGATTTTCATGAAACTTGGTATACGCATTTATAAGGTCCATGGAAAGAACCCTATTGATATTGGACGAAATCGGTTGACCGGTACCGAAATAAAGAGAAATTAACATTACACCTATTATAGGGTGTATGTAATCTGCGCCACGGTTGACACCGAATTTGAAATAGAATAAAATGAGATACGTAAACTGCGGCTCACAGATATGTACAGTCGGTCAAATAAAAAACGTCGGGACTCGTATGCAGTTAAAATTGAAGTTTTAACGCATTAGTTCACAAGTTTCCTATAAAAAACATAAAATACAGGTCATTCTCCGAACACATGAGGCCACGCGACAGGAGGGAAAAAATGAACAACGAGGGGAAAAAATGAACAACGCGGAAAGCGCAACACACGATATTCAACTTTATGTATTGTCATAATTCATTTTGCTTTGTATCATGGCACCACATACAAATGCTAGCTTGAGAGAAAGTGTTGTTAGACTGGAACTGACCTGCATTTTTCGGCCTCTGAAGCAGCGAGAAGGTTTCATATTTCTTAAAGAGCGGCTCAGAGGTAAGTACTTCACTATAATGCGACCGGAAGTTTTCATAGGAAACGTGGATCTGGCCGGCCGCGTATTTCAATACTAGATTGATTGCAGAAGTTGATCGTAAGTTATTGATTTTGCACTACATGTACCGGTATTATAAAATAAAATATTTAAAAAATTCCTCGCAAATTTATTCATTATTTTTATTATAAGAACTTCCATGCAAGAATATGGCGGACGTGAGGCATATAGCCACAGTCTTCTATACATGTTTGTTTTGGAACAAAACTGACTAAATAATCAAGAAAATACATGGACAGACAAGAGGCAGGTGTGAACCTAACCTTAACTCTTCCTGTACATGCGCATATGCTCGTTCGTGGTACTTAATCAAATAACGCCCGACGTTTTTTATTTGACCGACTGTAAACTGCGCCACGGAGATATGTAGGTTGCGGCAGTAGTTGTAGGCAAACAAAACTTAGACTTAATATGAGAACGTTTCTATTCTGTAACAATTTTTTGCACATGAGGTGATGGGAGGGAACAATATATAAACAATGAAATATCCCGTTTTGATTTTATTAAGAAGGCGTCATATGAAAACAAAGTGCTCATGCAAAAAAATCTGGGTAGTGTTTTTAACAATTTTATAAGTGACGAAGCGTTCATGCAAAAGAAATTAGGATATTGTTTTGAACATTTTTTTAAATGACAAAGCTACCACACCTATGCAATTTCATAGCCAGTCCTGTCTGGAGAAGTGGGAAAGAAAATGTTAGTGCGTTAGTATGACGCTGACGCCATTTAAATGTCGGTGGCGCAGTTTACATATGTCGGTGGCGCAGTTTACATATGTCGGTGGCGCAGTTTACATATGTGCCACTTAAAGCCCAAGTGGTGTGACTCCAGTTTTTTAGTTATGGTCAGGATCCTATTCAGAAAGTATTCTTCTATTAATAGCGCAAACGGTGTAAGTCATAACTTGCATAGCAATCCTGTAGGCAGAAGCACAAATTTATGCTGTCAAAAAAGCCATCTAGTTGGTGACAGCTAAAACCTTAAATATCTCAGAACAGCAGTAATGTGAGTTACACCACTTGGGCTTTAAGGGGCTCATATGTCGGTGACGCAGTTTACATCGTGTAGGTTGGGGAAAAGGTAGAAATGACGCAGATTACCTTTTCCCCTATTATAATATAATCTTCGTTCTCCGACAATTTGAAGCATTTTGATTGGCTCGCGTCCAACCAATCAGCGGCCGAGCTCCCGTAACTAATGTCCTAATGTAAACAATTCTGCAAACAGAAATAATAGGTAAAATTACTTATTAAAGAAAAAACAAAACAAAAAACATTAAATTATTCCATTTTATAATTTTCCTATTGGCCCACCACCCGATCTAGTGTATTCAGCCTTTTCGTATATAAAAACATTTTTTGCCAATCCAGCTCACTTTTCCCAGAAGATGGCAGCGGAGATAGCTGCCGAAAGCTTGGAACCAAACCTCCAACTCACCCGGTTGGAAGCCCGAGAAATAATAATACAATCATATCAGCATTATAAATCTAGCTAAATTTTAGCAAGCACGAATTGCTCGTCCGCTTACATGCCGTGTGAGCCTTCTGGAAGTAAATTACTTTTTCAAATTTATATAATTTCAATTTTAGCAAAACTGTGAAAGTAATAGTGAAAGTAATAGTCTATAAATGTGCAGATTTTACAACTTGTTCTTTCGGTGGGAACAAACGAAAACATTTAAATAAGCATATTTCTCCCAAGCATATTTTTCCTCGTGGGGAAAAAAGACTCTAAATTTGAACCGTGCTTTGACTTTCACTGTCCTATTTTTCATATCAGCAGATTAAAGAACAAGGAATCAATTTTCCCTTTGCTGTTTTTCAATATGGTTCCCATTTTTCGTACAAATTAAGTAGAGGGTGCGGCAAAACATCCTCCCTATTTTAAAGTTCAAATTAAAAACAGATGGATCAAAATAAAAAAGCTATATTAACACAAATGATTCTACACAGTGGGAAGTTTAATGTTTTCTGGAATTCGAACGCTGCGTGGTCTTCCGCCTCCCTTTTTAATCATGTTACCACTTCCTCTAAAGTTTGACACCCATAAGCTAATGCTTTTCCGATCTGGAACTGCACCACGAGGGAGAATTTGGAAGCGAATCCGGAAAGCACGCTGGACAGCGACAACGGAATACCCGTTTACCAGAAATGATTCCACAGCGTAAGCACGTTCTTTTCCCGTCCACGGCATGGTTGGATACTGTACTGAATGTCAATTCCGCGATTTCAATATCCTATTCAATTTTTGTTTACTGTTTATCACTTGTTTTCTTTTCTGTCGTTATGGCAACACAAGTTGACTGCTACTCCCATCTTGTGCGAATGTTGCGTGCCTAATGATATGGTGAACCTTGCTATAAGAGCATGGAGACAGGATTAAGGTCTATTTACACTTAGCAGTGAGGTGAACTAATGTAATATACTGAAAACCCTAAATTCCCACTGTGTAGATATCATTAATATTAATGCACTTTCTTTATTTTGATCCATCTGTTTTTTATTTGAAATTTAAAATAGGGAGGATGTTTTGCCGCACCCTGTAAAAAAATTCATAATGTGGATCACAAACTCCACGAAGCATGGCAACGTCAAGACAACAAATGAATATTCGGTTGAACCTCTGGAACGTATTAACGTAATCCGAACCACATTATTTATAATAGCGGTTTTAGATTATTAAAATATGTGATCCACTCACACAACTTTCGCTACCCTAAAGCATGGACAACGAAGCTTTTTCACTTCAACAAATTTGTATATAAGTTAGACTCTGAGGCAGTAGGCTACAGTAGTTGTAGCAGTCTGATGAAAAGGTTAATTATAAAAGAGGCAAACCAGTCCATGGATTGGCTCTCTTGACTCAAATGATGTCAACAAATTGTTTTATTTTAAATGTTATACCTCTTATGTACTTGTAAATTCTAAAGCTTATTTAAAAGATAAAATGACATTTGCTGCGAAATACAGTAACAAAAAGGCAGGCAAGACTGAGAACTTTTACGAGAAAATGTTTTATATGAATGTTTTAGTTCTTAATATGAGGACCTCAAGAAGGAAATTTTAACAAAAATGGTTTCTTGAAAAAATGGCAGTCTTAAAGTAAGAGAGGTCATCGCAATTCCTCGTCCCACATCCCCCCAAAGGTACCTTACCTAATTACGAGGCGCATCCATGCAAGAAGTTTCCCTGGGGCCGTTTACAGAAACCAAACACAATTTCATGGAAATGTTTATTGCAACAGATACAGCAAGTGTTAAGCTATTTTTCAAAATATTCGCAACCGGAATTGAGCTGGGACCAACTTTAGAATATCTCTGTCGTAGAACTCTGCCGCCTGGGATTTGAACCGACAACCATCTCCGCCATTTTGTCATTCTTCGTCATTTCTTGAGGTGTAGGAAAAGATGGGAGCGAGATCCGAGTTGTAAGGTGGATTTTAAAATACCCCCAAGTCTCCCACGAAGGTTCGACTAGGAGGTGTTTAAGCATTCACCCTATAGCCCGGAGCTCGCTCCAGTGATTTCCATCTTTTCCTACGCCTCAAGAAATGACGGAGAATGACAAAGAGGCGAAGATAGTTGTCACGGTGGTTCAAATCCCATGCGGCAGAGTTCTACGACACACTTATTCAAAGGTTGGTCCCACGGTATGAAAAATGTCTCAATTACGGGAGCGAATATTTTGAAAAATAGCTGAACACTTGTAGTAACTGTTGCCAATAATCATTTCCGTGAAATTGTGTTTTGTTTCTGGAAACGGCCCCAGGGAAACTTACTTTACGGATGTGCCTCGTATAATATGGTTTTATTCTCGAACTATGATGATCACAGACACACACACACACAGACATCATTCTGAAAATAGCATTATTACTTCCTCTGCCCGTACCATAGGTACTATAGGTAGAGGAAGTATTGTTTTCGACCCCCAAATTCGAAGTTGAGTTTTTAACATATATACACGTTTCTAGGCCCCCTGAATCCAAAAGGAAACATGTCTGTGTGTCAGTGTGTGTGTGTGTGTGTGTGTGTGTGTGTCTGTCTGTGTGGAATATCTGTGAACAAGCTAGCTCCAAAACGGAAAATCGTATGAAAACAAAATTTCGTATTTGAGTCATGTACCTTCCGAAGATGTCAGCTGAAGATTGGCGACTATTTTCTCTTATTTTTAAGGGGATTTTGCATGAAGAATGTTTCGTTTTTCGCGATTTACTCGAAAACGGCTCTAACGATTTTCTTTAAATTTTGCACATGAGTTGCTTATGTCAAGAGCTAAAACTTTTATTTGAAACTTTTTTCGAAAAAATTCTCTGAAGGGTAGTTATAAGCCACCCACTGTGAATACACGCTCTTTGCAATACGGCCTCATGTAACGGAAAGTCGTACGAAAACAAAATGTTGTATTTGGGTTAGGTACCTTCTGAGGCTGTGACACGAAGAGTGGCGACAACTTTCCCTTACTTTAAGGGGACTTTTACACGAATAAATTTTCGTTTGTCACGATTTTCTCAAAAACAGCTCGAACGATTTCCTTTAAATTTTGTACATGGAGTGCTTATACCAAGAGCTATAACTTTTATTTGAAACTTTTTTTAAAAAAAATCTCTGAAGGGGGGTTGTAAACTACCCACTGTTTGTAGATACTCTGTCTTGCCTGGTGAACAACTCAATAAGCTGACATTCACGGCCTCTTATTCTATGTAAGTATGTGAAGTGAGAAAGATGTATTGTTGGCCATGCTTAGGCCTACAGTAAAGAAATATCTCAGGGGAATATTCGATAAATTTCGGAAATTATTCTGAATGGCGGAAAGTTCAATAAACGTTTGCAGTCACTTGTTTTTTCTTCTTATTTTAGTTTGTCCATAGCCTGTGTTTTTAGTCGCAGCATTCAAATGAGGGGCTATAATGTATTTACAGCATAAATTGCGTAAAATTGTGTCTTGCGATTCCGTACAAGGATATGTGAATACTGCTAACTTTTATTTGGGCAGAGGAAGTTATGTGACTTTCACATCAGATTTTTTTAATTCAATGTAGCTCAGAATGCGCCTTTTTTTTATTGAAAACTCGACATGGAATTTCCTCGACATATCGTAGTGAAAGTGAAAACTGAATGAGGTATTGTGCGGTATTTCAATAAATAATGAATCGAGGTTAACTGACCATTAAGTTTGCGTGTGATACGTGTGTCAGAAACAAAACACAGTCTATACGTGTGTTTCCTAACTGAGGCATTGATGTTAATCATTTCTGTAAATAAACGAATAACCTCCATTCTAGGAAGCTTTAAAATAGACACACTACCGTATAATCTAATGAGATGGGCACGGCCTTCTTTATACAGGCCGCATTCAGTCAGCTGTTAAGGCCGATCCGGATGAATAATTATCAAGGTTTCGACTTTGTTACTCAACGTCACTATCTCTTATATACCAAAAGGCTTTGTCCTGACTGACTGACTGACAGGAATCAACGTACAGCCTAAACTATAACAGGTAGAGACTTGGAATTTTGACAGTACCTTCGTTTCATAATGTAGGTGCTCATTAAGAAAGGAATTTGAAAAATTGTGATTTTAAATGCCAAAAATTAAATGTTTTTAAAAATACTTAATCCCTTTTTACACAGAATTATCAATTCCAAATCACAGAATATATTGTTGCCAAATGGTATCAGGTGGGCTTGGAAAAAACAAATGAAATGCACTTTTGACAAATAAGAGAAGTTATCAAAATAATTCATGTTATAAATAAATATTACAGAATGAAATCCACTAAAATAATGGAATCACATAACTTTCTCTACCCTGGACATAGAGAAAACAAAACGAGGTATGGTAATGTGTATATTATTATATTATATCGCAGGTTTTTGGAGAGAAAAGTATGAAAGTGATAATGCTTTCTGTTTAATTTCATCTCCAAAACGGTTTTTTGGTTAGGCCTACATAAGAGTGGGAAATTTCCCGCCTCGATATTACAATTTTATGTTACTGGAATTTCTGTTTCTTCTTATTTAAACCCCTACCAGGCTTGCTGTGCACTGTACAAGCGATGGGATGCAAAATTCTAGATCCTCTATGAGCCATAAAAAACTATATCAAGCGTTTTCTGAGGGAATAGTTTGAGTGTAATAAGTCGTTCTTCCTATTTCAAATTATAAATGCCTATATAAGGACCTAGAATTTAAAATTGAAAATCCTTCATAAGTTAATTTCCAATTACAAAATACAAAACCCGGGCGACGCCGGGTCTTTTAAGCTAGTCTCTATATATATAAAAGGCTTTGTCCTGACTGACTGACTGACAGGAATCAACGTACAGCCTAAACTATAACAGGTAGAGACTTGGAATTTTGACAGTACCTTCGTTTCATAATGTAGGTGCTCACTAAGAAAGGAATTTGCAAAATGTTGATTTTAAATGCAAAAAATTAAACGTTTTTGAGAATACTTAATCCCTTTTTACACAGAATTATCAATTCCAAATCACAGAATATATTGTTGCCAATTGTATCAGATGGGTTTGGAAAAAAAATGACATGCAAGTTTGACAAATAAGAGAAGTTATCAAAATAATTCATGTTATAAATAAATATTACAGAATGAAATCCACGAAAATAATGCAGTTACATAACTTTCTCTACCCTGGACATAGAGAAAACAAAACGAGGTATGGTAATGTGTATATTATTATATTATATCACAGGTTTTTGGAGAGACAAGTATGAAAGTGATAATGCTTTCTGTTTAATTTCATCCCCAAAACAGTTTTATGGTAACATGAGAGTGGGAAATAATATTTTCCACCTCGATATTACAATTTTATGTTACAGGAATTTCTGTTTCTTCTTATTTGAACCCCTACCAGGCTTGCTATGCAAGCGATGGGATGCAAAATTCTACATCCTCTAAGAGCCATAAAAAACTATATCAAGCGTTTTCTGAGGAAATAGTTTGAGTGTAATAAGTCGTTCTTCCTATTTCAAATTATAAATACCTATATAAGGACTTAGAAGTTAAAAATCGAAAGTCCTTCATATGTTAATTTCCAACTACAAAATACAAAACCCGGGCGACGCCGGAGTAATTCCCAATTTAGTGCCTATATTATGTAAATATACGTATTCCAAAGAATTTATGAAAGTCAAATCAGTTATCATGACAACATAGTCAATTGTTTTACTGTGATCTTATAAGGATTTGGAGATTAAAATGCAGTTGGCTATGACAAATAACACTATTGCTTTACATACGCTTATCCAACTAGACTGTTAATCTGACCCTGGTGGACAAGATGGTAACGTTTTGGACTCACATTCTGCAATTCAATGGTTCAAATCCCGAGCCGACAAATTTGACTTTTTTTATTTTTATGTGAGTGTGCGATTGTCAAGATATCACAAATCTGTACAGTACAGCTGATGCTGGACGATTTTAATCTGATTTTTTAAAAAACTAGACCTTTGTTCTTCCGTAAGCCCTGCTTAATGAATAAATCTGGAGCTTAACTTGGAAATCAATTAAAAAAATACATATTGTGCATATCATAATTGCAGTGATAACTGATTAAACAAAAACATACTGGCACTTTTTTACATCAGTTTACCTGATTTTTATTTCTGTTAAGAATATGTATACCACTTTTTTACAGTAAAAAAAAGATCACGTTACAGTTGAAGTGTATATTGTAGTATTTTAAAGTCTATTGTCTGTCTATTTACACATTTTTAAAGCTTAGTATAAGTGCCTATTTTCTCTTTTAAAAGCATATTTACTTGTTTTAAAAGCCTATTTTAGGTGCCCAAAATTAATTTTTTTAGAGTCTAAAATTCCAGGTCTAGTTATAATGTGAATGTATCACACAACTCTTTAGCCACATAGTTCCTAGCGGTGCTAATGTTATCATGTGTCTCTACTTACTATGAAAGACATGGCACCGCCACCGCTGGTTATGTGTACCACACGTATAATATGATATTGCTCAACACGTCTCCAGTTTGTATCCAATACGTCAGAGATATCGGTTTCCGTACGTGGATTTCCTGTATGAATAATGTAATACCAACAGACCGGCTTGGCTTGAAAACTCCGAGACTCTCAAACTGTTGTTGTGGTCACTGAGGGTGAAACCAAATAACTCTGGAACTAAAATTTCAACTTAAACACTTCAGTACCTTAAACTGGATTTATATTTTGTTACATACTAGCAGGTGCCCGCGGATTCGCCCGCGATAATTAATTGAAAAATTAATAGTTAAGAGTATAATAATCAGGGCCCAGATTCTGATGACAAATCATCTTTTTATTGATGCTTCATAGACATTGTCAACTTGTAGATAAATCCTTATCACGGCCTCTAGATTACAGAAATGCATTTTTATTAGGTCATTTTGTGCAATTTTATATTTTTTGGACCTTTATTTGAATTTTGCGTCATTATTTTGTCATTTTCCTGTAATTTGCTTCTATATTTAGTCATTTTCATGAGCATATTAACTTTTTTAAATAAATGAATTAATAGGTTACTATAATGCAACATCCACTTTAAAATCAATTTTCTTACTTTTCTTCTCAAATGCTACAAAGTTTTTAGACCTTCAACATCCTTTCTGCATTTACACTTTTTACAATTATGTATAAATCAGTCTATAACTTTATGTGTACAATAATATTTTTTTGCAAATAAGATATCAGTTTTTATGTCATTCTTTATAATTATTAAGTTATTTTCTTTAAAATTTAGGGTCATTTTATAGGTCATTTCTCAAACAATTTTAGGTCATCAGAATCCGGGCTTGATAATAATTATTAAAGCATTCTATTTATTAAAACTTGCACGCGAATCATTCATAAATTAAACCATTAATAATAATTAATGAAACAGATAAAATTCCGGCTTTAGAGTACATTCCACGATTAGAAAGCGCCGCCTGGGAAAACGATCTCAGATTCGATTATGCAGTTCCAAAGCTAACTGTGAAAACTGATAATACGTATTGTTTCTCAACTGTTTGATGACAGATGAAAATGATGTGAATTTAATTTTATAAATTCAGTGTAATTTTCAGAAATTATATAATTTTTCAAGGGAGGAGTGGTTCGTTTGGATTTTTATTGTCCGCGATACTTCCAGGGTTAAACTTCGCCCGCCATTATTAATTGACTCCAAGATTTTTAAGAAATTTACAGTGGCAGTTTATTAAAAATGTTTATGATTCAGAGCTATGAAAATTGCAAGTAAAAATTAAATTAGAATATTTGTTGATTGTGTTCATTTCACTTAGGCTTTATATAATAAAGAAACGGTTTTCCTAATTTTGTACTCTTCGTGAAAGTTTAGATTGCGAGAGACGAACATCGCCGAGGATACCCGATGTCTCACGAAGTGAGGGAGCGTGTGAGCACGTTATTTAGGGCCGTTGAATTGTATAAGAGTAGATTTTCTAAAGTGTGTTACGTCTCCACCGCAGGGGTGTAGTGGCACGGAGTTTAGTTTAGTTTTGTTTTGTAACAACAACAACAAAATATATATCTATGTATATAATTGCTTTCGAGCAGTAGCCTATAGGCCTATATGAGCGTAATATGAAAAAGCACTACAGTTAAGCACTCCGCTGATTATTTATGATTTACTGGATCTTGGTGGCAATCAATGCTTCAATTATACATCAATAAAGACAAAATATTTCCTGCATCCATTTTCAATCCTTAATTTTCATCGTCCATGTTGCCGGAGATTTTGTTAAAGAAATAACTCATGTAGGATTATTTTTTTATTGCTAGTATCTCAAAAGATAAGAGGTTGTGTATTGTGAATACCCATGCTTTGTGGCGTTTGGAACAAACTCCCACACGGTAAAACTCCCATCATCTGAGGGAACGGTATATTTAAGTACACCATTAAGGACAAATGACTTCTGGTAGAATAGAAAACTTTTTCTCTGCATGAAACCCGCAGGCAAATAAGAATAAGAAACAGTTTGGGAAGAACTCTTAAGAGTCATTTACTCAGCATGCTACTTCAATTTATTTTTATAAAAACCATTAGAAACATCTGAACAGCGTTACTAGGAGACAAGACAAGGCCTTCAAGATCCTTCTGTATCCACACTGTAATTATAAACATAAAAAAAAAGAATTGTTACACAGAATTGAATGAATGTACAGTACACGCCGCTTATTGTGATCAATTCAGGATGCAGCTAATCTGATAATATTAACCGACTGATAACAGTAGACAAAAGAATTCATTGAAGGTTATTTATTCATACATAAGATAACACACTACAACAACAAAATTAAACGTTATTATAAAACACTGTAGGCTTTCACGGCTGGAGTCAATATTAAGAACACTTTAAAAGTTATTAAGTCATAAGATAATACGTAACTGTGAATCACTGAACCACTCATAATACAATATTAGACTACAAACAACTATTTTTTCATCCAATAAGAAAGTTTTTAACTGTATCTGTTTTCTTTTAGGAGTCCGTTAACCAATACTCCATACTCAGTTACGAGTTACGAGAGTTTTTGGAAGTTTACTGATCTGTGGTGAACACCGCATAGCAAAACATCTAACGCCGGTCTATTCAAGTCTTTTCATTTCACACTAGCCATCAGTGTATGTCAACACTGTTATTTTCATAAATCAAAAGTTGTAGCTTAACTGAGGGGTGAAACATGTTTTATTGCTTAAAAGAGAAAGTTAGGTAATTCCACCCCCTCGAACTGGTCATCCTGTGAGCTTGAAACAGTGCTGCTACTTCCAATAAAGCACAATACAGTTGAGTTAGAAAGAAACCCTTAAAACAAACTTTGAATGATGTACAGTACTTGGAAATAAAGTCATAAAAAGGAAAATGTGATAACATAAACAGAATCTTTGATCACAATAAACAGCATGTTTTCAATGTATCAGTATTAATCCATACGGGACTTCTTAAAAATGAAAACATTGCCCGATTGATAACATTATCCGCGAATACATTAAGCGGCGTTCACTGAATATGGACGGAAGAGATCATAACAAAAGTGTCTTAATAACCTTATCGGCTTTATTATTATTACTAGCATAAAGGCCCGGCGTCGACCGGGCTTTGTATTTTTTAATTTGAAATTAACTTATGGAGGACTTTCGATTTTGAAACTCTAGGTCCTTATATTATGTCTGTAAAACTTGAAATGAAGAAAAAGATTTATCACACTCAAACTATTCCATCAGAAAACGCTAGATATAGGTTTTTATGGTTCATAGAGGATGTCGAATGCTGCATTCCGTTGCTTCTACGCATCATGCCTGGGAGGGGTTGAAATAAGAAGAAACATAAATTACATAACATTGTATTGACTTGACGGAAAATTTTATTTCCCATTCTCATGTTACCATACAACCGTTTCGGGGCTGAAATAAAAGAGAAATGCAGTATCACTTTCATACTTTCCTCCCCTAAAACCCGGGACATAATATACTGCGAGCATAGGACTGAAAATGTTCCATCCCATGCTTAGGGCCTATGATAAACATCCCTATTTCTCAACTAATACAAAGCCTACAGGTATGGATAACGTATCAGCTGAAAGGATTATTTACGGACTTCTGATATAGCATACTCACACACTTAAGTTGTCCGTGCAATACGACCTCTTATTCTACATCAAAATGTGAAGTGAGAAAATATTTCTTATGTCGAGGGTAGAGAAAGTTATGTGACTGCATTAAAATGTGCTTTATTTTCGTGGATTTTATTCTTCAAGAATTATTTTTACAAATGTATTACATCGTTAGCATCAGAATTCGTTAAAGTCTAATATTATGTAGTGTCCAAAGCCCTATGTGAATTGTGTAAACAATACACTGTTGTCATGTGAACTGAACAGAATTTCATTTTTTTTTTCAGTATAATATTCTAAAAAATTATATGATTTTGAAGGGAAGTACTGATTTGTTTCAATTTTAATGTTGACCGCGTTACTTCCCGGGCTTAATTGGGTATGTGTGCAAACTTTCGTGTAAATTGGTAAAGAAATGTAGATTTGTATAGGGAACAAACATACATACATACATACATACACACTTTCGATTTTATATATTAGAAGATTATTATTATTATTATTGTTATTATTATTATTATCATCATTAAGCCACTATTGTTTAAAAAATACGTCAGTATATAACATTCACATTATTACTAGACAAAGAAGTTTTAAAAACCATAATAGAATTATTGTTCTTAGATAAATTACTGGGCAAAGCTATATGGCAGTTATAAAGTTTATTGCAGCATGGGTCTACATGGAATCCTGTGTATTCTTCTGCATATTATCCTGAGTTATCTGTAAGAAAGACCGTTCGTGTGGTCTCGCGATTAGCGTCGCTGGCTACGGATATTGCAGACCCGGGTTCGATCCACGGTAGGCCTACCTCCTCGAATTTCTCTGAGATATGGAGGTCTGGAACGGGCAGTACTCAGCCTGATAATTCAAATTGAGCAGCTAAGTAGCGGCTCATGTAACCGTTATTAACGGCCGTGGATGTCGGCATGCTGACCACATGCCCCCAATCCTGTCATCTACTTATGGTACCTATGGTAGATGACGCAACAGTCGGATGTTAGGCCTAGTCCATTTAGGCATGCAGCGCAACGGAGTTTATATTTAGTTTTCATCTCTAGCAAATGCGTGTTGGTAGTTCTATATAAAGGTACAACATTTCTTTCATCATAAGTTTCATTATCGGATTTTTAGGTTTCATACTGTTTTAGTTTTTTAAACATATTAAAATTGTTTAATTTTAGTTTTTTACCAATTTCAGACGATTTTTTTTAAGTTTCACTTCAATAAGCACAATAAACACATTGAAAAAATATATTTCATTTTATTTTCACTTATATTTCCATAGCTCTGAACTATAAAACTTTAGGAATACTTTTAGGTTAAATGATAATTCTTTCACACTGGCCGTGTGTAGGCTAAGATGGAAAGGTGAAGTCAGAATGAAAAATTCAATGCCATAGCCGGGATTTGAATATGTTGTACCGGCACCTTGCCATGGTAGCTCATTTGGTTAGAGCATTGGCACGGAGAGCCGAAGAACCTGGTTCAAATCCCAGCTATGGCATTGAATTTTTCATTCTGACTTCACCTTTCCACTTTTAGGTTAGTTTTAGAACTACCCCTGTTATTTCCAACTCCACCACAAACTCTTCAAGAACGTTTTTCAATTAAATTAATCAACTTTTAGAATACTTCACTTTCGGCGTCTTGCTGGAGAAAACAATGTGAATAGACAGTTGCAAATGTAAGCTTTCTAAGAATGCCTTTAATTTGCTTACAAAGAAACCGGGGATTTCGGTTCACTTAAGATTTCCTTTACCGGGACAATCTACTCTTATACAATTCAACGGCCCTAAATAGCGTGCTTGCTCGCTCGCCCGTTTCGTGAGACATCGGGTATACTCGGCGATGTTCGTCTCTCGCAGTGTAAACTTTCATGACGACTACAAAATTAGTAAAACCGTTCCTTTATTATATAAGGCCTAAGTGAAATGAACACAATGAACAAATATTCTAATTTTATTTTTACTTACAATTTTCATAGCTCTGAACCACAAACGTTTTTAATACACTGCCAGTGTAAATTTCTTTAAAATCCTGGAGTCAATTAATAATGGCGGGTGAAGCCGCGGGCATCAGATTTAATATATTGATAGTTTAATCGTCGAAGTATCGCGGACAGTAAAAATCCAAAAAATCACTCCTTCTCTTGAAAAATTATATAATTTCTGAAAATTACACTGAATTTATCAAATAAAATTCACATCACATTCATCTGTCAACAAACAGTTGAGAAACGATACGTATTATCCACCGCCGTCTCGAGAATTACGCACGAGAATTATACAGTTTAGATGGCAGTGGTTCACAGTTATCTTTGGAACTGCATAATCGAATCTGAGATCGTTTTCCCAGGTGGCGATTTCTAATCGTGGAATGTGCTCTAAAGCCGGAATTTTAGCTGTTTCATTAATTATTAATGGTTTAGTTTAAGAATGATTCGCGTACAAGTGTTAATAAATATAATGCTTTAATAATTATTATACTATTAATTTTTAATTTTTCAATTAATTATCGTGGGCGAAGCCGCGGGCACCTCCTAGTGGGGTACAATGTGACAAAATTACAAAACGCAATGCTATATTTTGTCTTACAAAATAATATACCGGTAACAATGAGTAAAATGCAAAATGTAGGCAGAAATTTTAAAATTAATTTTTAATATAACAATAATAAGTGGAATAATTATTACCTAATTATCCAGACCTGATCGACATTGAAATGGCAATAGATAAATTAAAAAATAATAAAGCCGCCGGATATGATCACATCCCAGCAGAGATGGTCAAGAAAGGGGGAACAGAGCTAAAAAAAGCATTATTAAATTTGATAAGAAATATCTGGGAGACAGAAACAATACCAGATGAATGGAAAATGGGAGTAATAGTACCTATACATAAAAAGGGGATATCATGAACTGTGGAAATTACAGAGCAATTACTCTATTAAGTACAGCATATAAAATATTGGCCAATATTCTGTACCAAAGAATGACTCCATACATGGAAGAGGTAATTGGAGACTATCAATGCGGATTCAGACCCGGTAGATCAACTATAGATCAAATATTTATCATGAGACAAGAGTCTGAAAAGTGCTGGGAACAGAGTATAGACTTGCATAATTTGTTTTTAGATTTTGAATCTGCATATGATAATCTGAAACTTGAAACTCTGTGGGGATACATGCATCAACTTGGTTTCCCCAGGAAACTGATAAATGTATGCAGAACTGTATCATGTGACCCAATTGCGGTAGTCAAAATCAGGAGAAATTTATCTGGAACATTCAATATGGAGAAGGGCGTTAGACAAGGAGATGGAATAGCGCCACTACTATTCAACCTAGCTTTACAAATTGCAATAGTAAAATCAGAAATACAAATAAATGGAACTATTTTAAACAAAACTCAACAAATTCTAGCATACGCAGATGATGTCGTTATCACTGGGAGAAGAAAACAGGAAGTAGAACAAGCTCTAGTAATACTGGACAAAAATGCCAGCAAACTAGGATTTAAGATTAATACTAAGAAGTCCAAATTCATGACAATTACAAAGAAAAAACAAAACGAGCAAGCAAAGGAAATTAAAATGGGAAACCACGTATTTGAAATAGTGAGTGAATTTGTTTACCTAGGTGCCTTACTGACATCCAACAATGACATAAAAGATGAAGTACAAAGAAGAATAAGTTTTGCTAATAGAGCATATTTTGCTCTATTACCAATAATTAAAAACAAAATAATTTCCAGGAAAATAAAAATCAAAGTATACCAAACACTAATAAGACCAATTGTAGCGTATGGAGCAGAAACCTGGGTTTTAAATAAAAACATATGTAATCAAATAGCAGTATTCGAGAGAAAGATACTAAGAAGGATTTATGGTGCAGTCAAGACCGAAGAAGGATGGAGAAGCAGATATAATGATGAACTGTATGAGCTGTATAGAGACTCGAATCTGGAAACTTACATAAGATGTATAAGGCTGAGGTGGCTGGGACACATCATGCGCATGGAAAGCACAAGGAAAGTTAAGAAGGTATACATTAACACGCCAGAAGGAAAGAGATCTAGAGGGAGACCAAGGACAAGATGGGGAACCTGCGTACAAAACGACCTGAGCAGATTTGGAATAGGAAACTGGAGGGAGATGGTGAAAGATAGACAGAAATGGAGGAAGGCCATAGAGGAGGTCAAGGCCCACAAGGGCTGTTAAACCAAATAAGAAGAAGAATGAGTAAAATGCAAAATGTAGGCAGAAATTTTAAAATTAATTTTTAATATAACAATAATAAGTGGAATAATTATTACCTAATTATCATTATTATTTTGTCGTATTTCACTTGAAAAGCAGTTTTTAGCCATTTTTACTTTTAACGTCTTATTAATGGCCGGTTTCTATAAACTCGCGAATTACCTATGGGTAAATTATCTAATGCACAGAATTTACACAATTTACACAAGAATAACACCACACAAACACAAATAATTTAAAGATAGCAATCACTTACACTTGTGGCGAGTTTCTAGATAAATGTCCTCTAGGTAAATATGAAAATGACAGAAAAAATGTTCCTACAAACTCGGGCTAGATCTGTCCAAGGGTAAATCTTTGGGTTAATTTGTCCTTTCATGGATGGCTGGATAAAATTTAACCTTTCATAGGATCAATAACAATGAGAATCAAAGCCTTCTGAATTAAATTAACTGTACAACTCCAAGGCCTTGCTCATTAGGCCTATACCATTGTAGGTTAATGGCCGGTTTCTATAAACTCGCGAATTACCTATGGGTAAATTATCTAATGCACAGAATTTACACAATTTACACAAGAATAACACCACACAAACACAAATAATTTAAAGATAGCAATCACTTACACTTGTGGCGAGTTTCTAGATAAATGTCCTCTAGGTAAATATGAAAATGACAGAAAAAATGTTCCTACAAACTCGGGGTAGATCTGTCCAAGGGTAAATCTTTGGGTTAATTTGTCCTTTCATGGATGGCTGGATAAAATTTAACCTTTCATAGGATCAATAACAATGAGAATCAAAGCCTTCTGAATTAAATTAACTGTACAACTCCAAGGCCTTGCTCATTATACCATTGTAGGTTAAATGGAACTAATTTGTCTATGGGTAATTTACCCATAGGTAATTCACAAGTTTGTAGAAACCGGGCATAAATGGAACTAATTTATCCATGGGTAATTTACCCATAGGTAATTCACAAGTTTGTAGAAACCGGGCATTAGTCACATTAGGTTCCATAAGATTGGACAATGTAACTGCATGACATAGTGACAATATTACCAGCAGTGTTGTAAAAAATACCTGCATCTTAATTTTTGAGATATCGACTTCATATTTGGAGGGTTGACATTTACTCAGCTTTCACTCACGCCTGAACCCACAACCGGAAATGCTGTAGCCTATATTGCAAATTTACACCAGTTTAATTGAATTTTTTGTCACAAGATTGTCTTTTAAATATAAATTAAAATCAGGCGCGAATGACCCCATGAATTAAACTTTTAAAATTTAAAATTTTCGTATACTGTTTTGAAAATAATGTATTATTCCGTTTGTACTTCTCGTATTCGAGGGGTCCCAGGTTCAAATCCCGTGGCCGGCCAATTTGAAATGTTTTTTTTTTTTCATGGTTTCCCCAGTCATAAAGGCAAATGCCGAATTGGATATTTACATAAAATGAATCATCCTCGTCCACCGCTGTGTGGCTCAGGGGATGCGTCCAATCCTCTCACGCAGCGGGCCCGGGTTCGATTCCTGGTCGGGACAAGTTACCTAGGTGAGGTTTTTCCGGGGTTTTCCCTCACCTTTGAGATAAAAGTCGGGTAACTTTAGGCAAATTTAGGCCCTTGTGGTGCCCGTCATTATCATCTTCATCCCCATCCTCGCCTTGTTTTGAATGAGTGTGTGTGTGAATGGGTGTGTATCGTTCTATGTGTTCGTGTTGCTTCGGAGGTGGCCCCGGCATTGGGCTGATTACTCATCCGGGGAAGCCCTCTCCATGTCCTTGTCTGGTCAAAAAAGTATGTATGTGATCCAAAGATAATCCCTGTAAGGCCCGGGCGGCTTGGGTCGCTTAAATCCTAAAAGAGAGAGGTGAAACTACGAGAAAGAAAGAAAGAAAGAAAAATGAATCATCCTCACCATTTCATCTTGCATCATATCTATTTAAATTAATGTCAGTTGAAATTTACTCCATAAAGTACAGTAAAAATAGAAACAATTGACAAGCAATAGTTTCATGGCCTACACTATTGTGCAGACACAGATCCCGAACTCCTGATATAGCCTCACAACTAAAAGGGAGTATAAACACAGCTGAAATTTCCTACCCCCCAATTTCAGTAAGTTAACTAAATTGTCATAATTAATCAACTTATATCTCTCAAAAGCTCTGTGTATCACAATGACATGTCGCCTAGCGTCACAAGCTCCAGGAAATACTTCTGCACGTGATTGGCACATCACTTTATTTATTCCCATAAGCACATTACATTTTAGTTTTTACTTTCTCTGCCCGTACCATAGGTAGAGGAAATATTGTTTTCGACCCCCAAAATTCGAAGTTGAGTTTTTAACATAAAAACTTTTTGAGGTCCCCTGAATCCAAAAGTACTATTTTCGAAAACATTCTGTGTGTGTCTGTTCTGTATGGATGTCTGAGAACAGTCTAGCTCCAGATCGGAAAATGGTTTGAAAACAAACTTTTATATTTAGATCAGTTACCTTCTGAAGATGTGTCCCGAAGATTTGCGACAAGTTTCTCTGACTTTACATGAAGAAATTTTTGTTTTTCGCGATTTTCTCGACAACGACTCTAACGATTTTCCTTAAATTGTGCACATGGGTTGCTTTTACTAAGATCTAAAAATTTTATTTGAAATTTTTTTTCGAAAAAATTCTCTGAGGGGTAATTATAAGCCACCCACTCTAATTACGCGGTCTTTGCAGTACGGCCACTTGTAACGGAAAATCATACGAAAACAAAATTTTGTATTTGAGTTAGGTTCCTTTCGGGGATGTGACACGAAGATTGGAGACGACTTTCTCTTATTTTTAAGGGGACTTGACATGAAGAAAATTTCGTTTGTCGCGATTTTCTCGAAAACGGCTCCGGATTAAAGAGCTATTTTTTTTTTGTTGGGGGGGGGGGGGGGGGCAGAGAAAGTTATGTCAATTTCACATTTTTTTTTTTCGATTTCAATATATGTATTTACGAGCTATCTTTTAACTTTCATATAAAAAATATGCAAGATCATCAAATGCCTAGCCCTAATAATAATCAATGAAATGTTTGTCTGGCTTGGATAAATTTACTGAATGAAGGCGAAAGGGTGTACATAATAGCACTTGACACAAGACGGAAAGGGGGGGGGGTTGGAAGGGGGAACTTTTATTTGTGTTGCAGAAATAAAATTAACTAAACCAAGAAAAGACGCCGAAGTTCTTCTTTGTGTTCAGCTCGTTTACTTCCGAAACATTTCATCTTACGAAGCACTGGCAAAGAGAGTAGAAGGGCATAAGAAGAAAAGGAAAAGATTCCTACTTCAAAGTTTCCTCCACTCCTCCGTCTGTTTGTGTAGAGGTCGCGGATATTTTTACTAGAACTCTAAAACCGAAGACAGAGTTCAAAGGAAACGCAGGGAAGAGTTGCGGAAGAAAAAAGTTTAGCAAAGAGTGTAACACAGATCTGTCTTCGTTATTCTGACAGAGGAGGCCGTGCTTAGGGGAATGAAAACTATCAGATGGCTTTGAGTAGGGTGGTGATAGATCTGGGGAATATGTTCAGGAGGAAGTATATTTATAATAAATCTTGTAAAGTCTATTAACAGGAAAAACGGTGATATTAAAAGTATATTAAATTCATATTAAATTCGTACGTGTTCTGGCTACAATCCCTTCAAATAATACATATTTTTCCAGTATAAATATTAGGTTTATTTCATCTTCATTACAATCAGGATCTTTTGGCTACATTTCTGCTTTACCATTCAGTCCCTTGAATTACCAAAATAATCACTTTATAATTACAATTACAATTACAATTAAAATTTATTGTTCCAAATTACACGAAAAAATACATACAAAAGTTGATACACCACCCGAAGAAGCAGAGCTTGTGTTCGGGGGTGGTTCAGTTCAATATATTAGAAAAACTTATACTAAACAAATACTTAAAACAATACATAATTAGGAGAAGTATGACAAAATATTATGTATAAAAGGTTATAACATGTTCTATTTACAATACATAGGTACGAGGTAATACAATAATAATACATAACAATTTATTTGTTCAAATTTTAGTAAAAAACAAAGAAATTAAGTTCTATCCAAATTTTAAAGTTTAATATGAAAAATGTTATAACAGTAATAGTAGATAACAGAAGTAATAATTATATAAATTTTCTAATTTTAGACCTAAATTATTTGTTGTTTAAGCTATTTAGATCAGGATGGTTGGTAATAAATGAATTGAATAGTCTTGGGCCAAAACTTGAACAATTATTTCTACATTTTACTCAAATACAACAAACATATATGTTTATATATTATTCATTACTTCATTTGAATTTATAAAGTTACTTTCTACAATTTTGGCTATCCATTTACTTTTAACTAAATTTCCTATATAAAAATTTCCCTATTCTTTTTAATAAATCCGTATTCTTCGTAATGCACAGTTTCTTATATGCTGCACTTTTATTAATTTTTAGTAATTTTCTCCTCTACATCTCCGTTTCCTTACACTCTAAAATTATGTCCTCTTCCTCGTTACATAACTTGGGCATATTCCTCTAGGTACTGATCCTCTCAAATTGTTCAATCTCCAGATTCCCAGCCTCCACCAGTCCAACCTGGGCACTGTTTCATAGAATTTCCTAATAATATTAGTAAATAATATTAGAACTGACAATATTATTTATTACTTTATAAAATCTTGTTTCATAGAGATATGAACACCACTCATAAAATCTCTTCACTAATATTATTAGTTCATTAGTCAGCAGATTGATTTGGAAGTTAGGGCCTATGTCTGGATTGTTGTTTGTGTTTTTTCCCTTCTTAGTATTTTTGTCAATACTATATATTTCACAGCAGCACGGCCTACATAGTAGTAGTAGGTCCGTAGATCGCGAACGATCTCTGGAGATCCCCCAGGATATGAACAGCAGTTTAGGGTGCCAGCCTAACATTGTCTCTTGTTATGCATTTAGTAACCTGTTGAACAGCATCTCTCCATTCAGATCTAGATTCTGCAAGCCTAATGATCTGTGCCCATTCCATCTTAAGGGTGTCCTTAATCCCGTCTGTCCATCTAATTCTGCGTCTGCCTTGTTTCCTGCTGCCTTGTGTGATGCCTAACATTAGGTCTTTTTCCAACGAATCATTTCTTCTGAGCAGATGACCGAAATACGTCAGCTTGTTTTTAATAGCAATTGCAGTCAGGGAATTTCCAGGATTGACTTCTTCCAAAATGGATGCATTCGTTCTTTTGTCTTTCCAGGATACACGCAGCATTTTCCTCCATGTCCATAGCTCGAATCGGTCTAGTCTCTTTTTGTCTTCTTTATGAAGAGTCCAACTTTCACTACCGTACAGCACGACTGGGAATACCATGGTCTTTACAATGCACATTTTCGTATTCCTTGATATGTCAGAGTCTTTCATGACTTTAGTAAATTTTACCATTGCCACTTTACTCAGACCTATTCTTCTTTTAATTTCGTGCTTGATATAACCATCTTTATTGATCAGTGAGCCAAGGAAATTAAATTCTGTAACCTCTCGGATGGTCTGAGCGTTCACTCTGATATTGATATCATCACCAATGCACATGACTTTAGTTTTGGATAAATTTAGGTGAAGTCCATATCGTTCACTAATATTCATAATGGGCCTACATATATCTTCATAAATATAACAAATAATAACTAGCTCTAAGAAATAAATAAGGCTTACGTACTAATAACTAACCTTAAATCCTGAAAATTTATGATAAAAATTCCTTTCATAGCATATGTAAGTTTTTTCTAAATTGATAATTAAACCAGAGTGATTCATTTTCCACAAATTTAAGGTTACGAAATCTGAATTACATGGGTTTGAGAATAACTTATTAGCCCAAATATACTTGTAGAAAAACAGCTAGTATTACGAGTAAATTTTGTTAGTTCTGCAGCCTATGAAACAGTTTACTAATGTTATTAGCAATATTTACTAATAATTTAGAGGAATAAATTTATAACTAATATTATTAGAAGATATTCGGGAAAACCGAACTTTGCGCCCCCATGCGAGTCCCTCACTCCAACTCTCTAACTCCCTCCCCTAGCGGCGGCATTTGAACTACTAGTAGCGACGGTGGTGCCATCTAATAATGAACTGATGAAACAGAAAAAAATAATTTATTTCTTCTTTATTCTCTTCCTCTCACCTCACCTACCTATTTGAGATCTATTCCTAATAGTAAATTTTGGATCGACCGGGATTCGAACCCGGGACCCCTAGCATTATATTGTAGCTTGGAGTCTTGACCACTACGCTACGAGTGAATGTTGAGCACTGAAGGAAGCTTTCGTGTATTAGAGACTAGCATGTGCCCGCGGCTTCGCCCGCGATAATTTTTTCAAAAATTAAAAATTAAGAGCATAATAGTTAAATCATTATATTTATTAACACCTAAATCACGTGGACTACATACCACGATTAGATAGCGTCGCCTGGTAAAAGCGACCTCAGATTCGATTTCCTTGGCCCAGAATACCCCTGTACAGTGAGTTTCGTCCAAATCGAACAATGTTTGACCATATTTAGGCCTATCCCCCTTCCGTGTAGGTTGAAAATTTCATATGTCTACGGGCCTTGACATTCTAAACAAATGAATCGACCAGCGTGGGCATACAACAATCTAGCGATCGCGATGCTTTTATTACCACGGTATGACAAAAATAGCCAAAGCCAACTGCAATTGATTTGACATTGAAAAGTATTACTGAAATCTGATGCTTCGACAGCGCTAAAATCACGTTTTCTGCCAGTTTTTCACTCACAACTCGCGAACGAAAGCTAAAATTAAAAATCCGGCTTCGATGCGCATTCGCCCACCTTTCAGACCATCTATGTTTAAAATTTCAGATCTCTGCGTTCAGTAGATTTCGCTGGGCATCGTGGACAGACAGACAAACACGTCCTTTTATTATTTTAAGATAGCATGTGCCCGCGGCTTCGCCCGCGATAATTATTTCAAAAATTAAAAATTAAGAGCATAATAGTTAAATCATTATATTAACACCTAAATCAAGTGGACTATATATCACGATTAGATAGCGTCACCTGGTAAAAGCGACCTCAGATTCGAGTTCCTTGGCCCAGAAAACCCCTGTATAGTGAGTTTCGTCCAAATCGAACAACGTTTGACCATATTTAGGCTAATATTGATTATCCCTATAATAATAATAATAATAATAATAATAATAATCCTCTTCGGTGTAGGTTGAAAATTTCATATTATGTTTGCGTGCCTTGACATTAAAAACAAATGAATCGACCAGCGTGAGCTACAACATTCAAAAGATCGCGATGCTTTTATGTCGAAGGAATGACAAAAATAGCCAAAGCCTAGTGTAATTGATTTGTATTACTGAAAACTCATGCTTCGAAAACGGAATAAATACACGTTTTCTGCCCGTTTTTCACTGATAACTCACGAACGAAAGCGAAAATTAAAATTCCGGCTTCGAGGTGCACATTCCGACCCTTTAGTCCATCTATGTTTAAAATTTCAGATCTCTGCGTTCAGTAGATTTCTCTGGGCATCGCGGACAGACAGACAGACAGACAGACAGACAGACAGACACTTCCTTTTATTAATATAGATATGTTAGGGGATTTTAAAGTTTTAACGCAAGAATTGGTTTTTATAAGTAGTGTTGGTACAAGGGAATTTTCCTGAATCAATTAAGCCACATTTTATGTAATAATACGGCGTTTTTTATAATTATGAAATATTATGTATGGTACAAGGGTATTTTATTGTATTGTGAAATAGCCTATTTTGTTGGAAGGGTCGTTTTTATAATTGTGGAATATTATGTGGGGGTGCAAGGGGCTTTCTTTATTGTGAAATATTAGGTGACATATCAATTGCAATTATGCATTACCGGCGTTGAGCAACGGCTACAGGCATGAATAAGGTATGCGGAGCAGGCGGCACGCGGGAAGAAGCCGAGAGGGGTGGAAGCTGCCAGGTGAGTGGCGAGTGGAAAGGGGAGCAGCATGGGACGCAAAGTTCTATTATGCCAGATATTCTTTTGAAACAGAGACTAATAATAATAATAACTAGTATTATTATGTATTTGCTAATAGCATGAGTGTAAAAGTTCTATGAAACAGGGCCCTGGACGAAGATTACCGATGGCGTCCCCTCCCCCTAAATCAGCACCCATTGCTAGTTTGGGTTCGGGAGGGTAATGTCCTCTAACCCTCTTTTTAACGAGGATTGCACGTTAGCCTCCCTTTAAAATAATTTCTGGCTCCTGGCTCCTGTCTGAAATGTTTTATGTACAAGAGTTGACATGGTTACACATGGAAATATGAAATCAAGCACGACAATGGTAACACATGGTGTACCCCAAGGGTTAGTGCTTGGTCCTTTCTTTATTCCCTGCCTTGCTATATTTATCGGCATTATGCAGATGACATCACACTTATGAGTAGAGCCAGTAACAAAGATGTGATTCTCTGATAATGTTATCATTAAATGAAACAGTTGTAGTTATACTAGTGAATACATTGATAACAGGGTTAAAATTATTAAGCGGTAGAAATATCTAATCTTTGTACAGACGTGATGAATTTTAGTAAACTGTATTTGTTATAACTTTAATTTATGATTTGTATACATTAAGTTGTTTGTATATTCATATTATTTAAAATCCTATTTAAAATTGTTGTAATATGATAATGCCAAAAACTCATATCTCAAATACGCTGCGATTAAATATTCTTCTTCTTCTCCGTTTCACCCAACTCTGGGGTACATTGAATCAATCACTTCTTAGTGTTTTGTGTTTTAATTTTAGCCTAGTATTGTTTCATTCTTTCCTATCTCGCTTTTCTTTCATCTGGATCATTCGTTTGGTTTTGATTTTGACTTGGAACCTCTCTTTCTTCACTTTGGTTAATTTCCCCCCCCCCCCAGTTTTATCTATGAGCATTTTTCATGTGATTTTGAGTTCTTTTTAGTCCTTCTCCGTTTCCTTAAATCAATTTGGTTTGGTATTTTTGTTGCGGATATATTCAAAGATATTTTCGGTCAGTCTTTTTGGGTGCATTCTGAGGATGTGTCCATAAAAATCAATTCTTCTTTTCCTCATACTGTCTGAGAGTTTCAGTCTTTTGGTTGATTAAATATTATTAACATTAATATTTTTATTAATATTATTATTAGGCTATTATTATTAACTTCCCGGGACTCTTCGAATTTGTGTGAGGTAGGGAGGTCCGAAACGGGGGGCAGTCTGCCCCGTTATTATTATTAACAATAATATTATTATTAACAATAATATTATTATTAACAATAATATTGACAATAACAATATTAATTTTAATATTAATTTTATTATTCTTGTTACTTAATGCCATTCTGAAAGTGTGTCTGCTGGAATTTCCTTCAAACATAAATATGTGTGTTTATCACACTTGACTTGAACTTATATATTTTGGTAACAGTGGCGGCTCGTGACCGGAAAATTAGGTGAAGAGAAAAAAAGTGTGTATGGAATGCCACGCGACAGAAGTGTTTTAATTTAGGGATTTTTAAATTTTGGATTATTGGATTTTTTAAATTTTGGATTGTTGGACTTTTTAATATTGGGTTTTTGGGCTTTTTAATTGTGGATGTTTTATTATTAATTTTAGATTTTGAATTTTGGATATTTTATTTTTTAATTTTTTTATTTTTGAATTTTTTTATTTTTAAATTTTGGATATTTGGATTTTTTATTTTATAAATTTGGATTTTTGAATTTTGGATCTTTGAATATTTTTTTTATTTTATTTTGGTTTTTCGATTTTTTAATTTTAGATTTTTTAAATTTTGGATTTTGGGTTTTTTAATTTTTGGATTTTTGATAAGCCTAATCATTGAGTTGACTGTTTTCTGTGCAGCCCGTTCCGTCACAGATCACTAATTTCGTGACGATTTTGAGCGTTACATTAATTTCGTGACGATCTTGGAGTACTGGTTCTGTATTTTTACAGGACTCGTTGATACCAGCACCTTCAACAAGAGGGGTTTTAGCATAAATTGACACTGCACTATGATTTTCTCTACAGAAACTATTAATTAAAGTGAAGTCTTCTAATATTTCATTTTTCTTTAGTTATTAATATTATTTTTAAAAACGTGATCTCATGCTTCCTAAATATTGGAAAAGAATAAACTGTCCATGTTATGAACTTAACGACAGAACAAAATTGTCGACTGCTGGATTATCGCGCATGCGTGGACAACAACAGAACAATTGTCGACAGCTGGAAGGTCGCGCATGCGTAGAAGGCACCGTGGACGCTTGACTATTCCTATATGCAGAAAGAAGTAAATATCACGTGACTTCTTTACAGAGAAGTCTGGTGGAGACTGAGAGAACTGTTCACCTTCACTTGGTAGTCTGATCCCCTCAGTAAGAAGACAGTGGGATAAGCGAGAAAACGGCTGGTTTCCATGAGCCCACGCCCCCATTTTTAGTGGAACAGACTACCCATGCGTCTGGGAAGGTTCAGATTCAATGCTAGGAGGACAGAGGACTTGGGAGCACACTTGCCTCCTAGCGTTGACACCAGTCGTGGCGGGATATTCAAAATTGTAGAAATACATTATAGTAAAAACGAACATTCGTGATATGGAAAATAAACTTTAAAAATACGTATTGTAAAGGAAAAATACTGGTGAAGTGCTACTTCACCTACTTCCCCTGAATAGCCGCCACTGTTTGGTAAAAGGCTTTTATTCGTTACATAGCACTGTATGAAACTTCCACTGCCCTCTGGATGACCTACATACGAATTAAATAATTGACTTTATTCCGCTAATGAACACTGTGCAGTGAATATCATTTATGTGTGTCATGCAGAATGGAGCCTTTACTTAAATATGAGGATATTAAGATTGAAATTAAGGAAGAGATTTCTCCAACATCAATAAAACGTGAACCGGTGCCCCTTCCGTTTGGCATAATACAGACACAAGAAGTCAAACTTGAGAATACAGACCTCACTGATTCTACAGCATGCACCGCCATTCACAAGGTTGAGCATATTTCGGAAGTTTCTCAAAGAAATAATGAAGAAGAGGATCAGCTAACGCAATCACACTCACCTGCTGTATGTGCAAGCACATCCTCTGTTAGAAAACGTCAACAGCTAACTCGTAATCAAGGCAGACAAATCTCGTGTGACATATGTAGCAAGACATTTTCACAACGACATCATCTCAAAAACCATATGCTCACGCACACTGGGCAAAAACCATTCCCTTGTGATATATGTACCAAGGCATTTTCACATCGACATAATTTAAAAAACCATCTGCTCACTCACACTGGGGAAAAAACTTTCTGCTGCGATACATGTAGCAAGGCATTTTCCCGAAGAGATCATCTCAAAAAGCATCTGCTCACTCACACTGGGCAAAAACCATTCTCCTGTGATACATGTGCCAAGGAATTTTCAAATCGAGGTATACTCAAAAATCATCTGCTCACTCACACTGGGCAAAAACCATTCTCCTGTGATACATGTGCCAAGGAATTTTCAAATCGAGGTGTTCTCAAAAAGCATCTGCTCAGTCACATTGGGCAGAAACCATTCTCCTGTGATACATGTGCCAAGGAATTTTCAAATCAAGGTGTTCTAAAAAATCATCTGATCACTCACACTGGGCTAAAACCATTCCCTTGTGATATATGTGGCAAGGCATTTTCACACCGACATGTTCTCAAAAACCATCTGCTCACTCACACTGGGGAAAAAACATTCTGCTGTGATACATGTAGCAAGGCATTTTCCCGAAGAGATCATCTCAAAAAGCATCTGCTCACTCACACTGGGCAAAAACCACTCTCCTGTGATACATGTGCCAAGGAATTTTCAAATCGAGGTATACTCAAAAATCATCTGCTCACTCACACTGGGCAAAAACCATTCTCCTGTGATACATGTGCCAAGGAATTTTCAATTCGAGGTGTTCTCAAAAAGCATCTGCTCAGTCACACTGGGCAGAAACCATTCTCCTGTGATACATGTGCCAAGGAATTTTCAAATCAAGGTGTTCTAAAAAATCATCTGATCACTCACACTGGGCTAAAACCATTCCCTTGTGATATATGTGGCAAGGCATTTTCACACCGACATGTTCTCAAAAACCATCTGCTCACTCACACTAGGGAAAAAACATTCTGCTGTGATACATGTAGCAAGGCATTTTCCCGAAGAGATCATCTCAAAAAGCATCTGCTCACTCACACTGGGCAAAAACCATTCTCCTGCGATACATGTGCCAAGGAATTTTCAAATCGAGGTATACTCAAAAATCATCTGCTCACTCACACTGGGCAAAAACCATTCTCCTGTGATACATGTGCCAAGGAATTTTCAAATCGAGGTGTTCTCAAAAAGCATCTGCTCAGTCACACTGGGCAGAAACCATTCTCCTGTGATACATGTGCCAAGGAATTTTCAAATCAAGGTGTTCTAAAAAATCATCTGATCACTCACACTGGGCTAAAACCATTCCCTTGTGATATATGTGGCAAGGCATTTTCACACCGACATGTTCTCAAAAACCATCTGCTCACTCACACTGGGGAAAAAACATTCTGCTGTGATACATGTAGCAAGGCATTTTCCCGAAGAGATCATCTCAAAAAGCATCTGCTTACTCACACTGGGCAAAAACCATTCTCCTGCGATACATGTGCCAAGGAATTTTCAAATCGAGGTATACTCAAAAATCATCTGCTCACTCACACTGGGCAAAAACCATTCTCCTGTGATACATGTGCCAAGGAATTTTCAAATCGAGGTGTTCTCAAAAAGCATCTGCTCAGTCACACTGGGCAGAAACCATTCTCCTGTGATACATGTGCCAAGGAATTTTCAAATCAAGGTGTTCTAAAAAATCATCTGATCACTCACACTGGGCTAAAACCATTCCCTTGTGATATATGTGGCAAGGCATTTTCACACCGACATGTTCTCAAAAACCATCTGCTCACTCACACTGGGGAAAAAACATTCTGCTGTGATACATGTAGCAAGGCATTTTCCCGAAGAGATCATCTCAAAACCCATCTGCTCACTCACACTGGGCAAAAACAATTCTCCTGTAATACATGTGCCAAGGAATTTTCAACTCGAAGTAATCTCACAAAGCATCTGTTCACTCACACTGGGCAAAAACTATTCTCATGTGATATATGCAGTAAGACATATTCCCAAAAATTTCTTATCAAATCACATCTGTTCACGCACAGTGGGGAGAAACCATTCTCCTGTGATTCATGTACAAAAAAATTTTTCTCGACGAAGTGATCTAAAACAGCATCAGCTTACTCATAGTGGGAAAAAGCCATTCTCCTGTTATATATGTAGCAAGAGATTTTCTCAAAATGGGAGTCTCAAAAACAATCTGCTCTTGCATTCTGGGGAAAAACCATTCTCCTGTGACATATGTACCAAGAAATTTTCTGGAAAGGAGAAACTCAAAAAGCACTTGATCACTCACTCACACTGGGCAAAAACCGATCGCCTGTAACATATGTGGAATGGCATTTACCCGAAGAGACTCGATGAAATTACATCTCCTCACTCACACAGAACAAAAAGCATTCAGCTGAGATATGAGTAGCAAGAAATTTTTCCTAAGAGGACATTTCATTAGACATCTAATCACTCACACTGCTCATTGAAATTGAGCAAATTGTGATATTTGAAACAATGGATTGTCACAATGAGGTGTTGTTCACTCACACTGGCCAGTAACCATTCTTTTGTAATACGATGGCTTGGTTTAACAAAATTTTAACTACCTTAAGTGGCTATTAGCCTACTAAACAATAAAAGGTATTGATTTGAAATGTTAAATGTTAGTCAGGATATTTTCAGAATTATTTTGATTTTTTGTTTATGATAGTGCCTTTATTAGTTAAAATTGCAACAACAAAAATGATTACTAAAAGGAATGAAGAGAAACATGTTAAGAATGGACAAGTTAATGTAGCCTGACCTCTGAAACTACTGTAAATAGAGAATTAAAGATTCCCATGAATTTCGTGCATACTTAACTAATTCCTGTACAGAACTTTATTGTGCATATGTCTTCAATTGATAAATAAAAAAATTAAATATTTATAAAATCCATCACTCGAAAGTAGTTAAATCTACAATATAAAACTTCCCTCATTATTGTAATAAACATAAAATAAATCTACTATCTTTTCTCTTCAATAATATAATTATGTTACAGGAGTGCAAAAAATTCCAGCACTATAGCTGTAATATGATGTGAGATGATGGTATGAACGTATATGAAAATATAAGTTTGGAACATATGCATTTGATGACTTACAGTACTTTTCAAATGAGAAGCCATTTCCTTCACCGCCAATCACGTGTACGAGCTAAACGAGCGCTGCTAGCAATAAGAGTCTTCCCTCAGTCTCGCCGTCTCTGATTGGACCGCGTATCTATGCAGGAGAAGGACAAAAGGCTTGTCATCTGCAAAACACTATAGGCCTACATCAATGCATTTCAGGATGATAATCATTATCAACTTTATTCTCGTCTCTCACATTGGTATTGCTTTGTATTTGCCTGGGCATTTCATGTGCATGGTGGATGTGATTCTTGTCAGTTGATTGAAATGTTTCGTCTGATCTTAAAAGAATGCAAATTCCATTTACATGAACTTTTAAGTGGGCATAATATTAGCCTACATAACAGTATAATAGTGTAACTCATTACATTTTGGAATGCCAATTGGCAAAGAGCACTGCTGTCGATGTTTACGACTGCATATAGGTCCATGCAGGGAGTAGGAGGTGGAAAGGTGAAGTAAGTACCATCTTAAACAGAATGTCATTCACAGTAGTGTGCTGTGTTCTAGAAATACTTGCAGTATTGGCCTACCTCTTAATACTGAAGTGGAGCTACTGATCCTATAAGTTACGTATACTAACACTGAATGATGCTATCCACAGCACGACCAAACGACAACTCAACAAACATTTGCAGAATTTGATTTCACTGCCTCCTATAACCCCAAAACAGCACTACTGAATTGCAAAATCCTTCAAAAATTAACATACCCCAGATTAAATACGAACTTCAGCAAATAAAGTTTTATTTGGAAGAATTTATCCATTTTTAAACAATATTTTTTAAATTCTAAGATTTCGTAGTGATGTTGACAGCATGATGGAATAGAAGAATATTATTTTTCTTGGCAAGGTAGAGTAACAATACCAACAACTCATTCAGAACACCAAAGAAGAGGACATTTAGGATGAACACAAAGCACACCAAGTAAGCTCTGGAACTATATACCTGTAAATTTTTAGCCCTTTGCCAATACCAATTTATACACATAAGGTTGAGAATATACAGATTCAAATGAATTTTTTAAATCCACACAGCAGTTCAGTGCACAAGTACTGATTGCTTCCTGAATTCTTGTACATCATTCATTATAAACCCACAAGAAAATCCTTTAATAAACTACAATGCAAGCAGTGGGAAGCTCGAATTAAGCTAAGTGTGACAAATTGTAAAAATGAATGCGGCCAAATTAATATCACCGAAATATTGACAGTTTTAAACGAATTTTCCCTTAAAATAAAACACCATCAAGGACCTCTACTTGGTCTCTATCTAACAGGCTGGAGATGTCATTGATTACCTAACCTAACCTGTCAGATTCCGATATTTGACTTTTTTCACTATAAGTTAATAATATCTATTTCCATTGACTAATGATACATACTTGATATTGACCAATAACGTTTAGCAGTTCCTCGGTTATCAATCAATCACGGTCGTTTATTTTATATTTTGCTTGCTATGAACACAAGGATGCAATTTCATCTTATAAAATGTCATCAGGTTAGTGGAAACGTAAGGTATCAATATGCAGTGATTAATACATCACATACTGCCAAAGAACAGAATAAAAACATTATTTTTCACAGCATAACTTGTTTGTGAATGGAAATAATATAAATGTGCATTGATTATAACTAAAATTGCAATTCTATGCTTCGTATGCTTTTATTCTGTTCTGATTTAAGCTTATCTTAATTAAGTTAACTATTCCTCGCTGGTTAGAATCTGGTAACACATTATATTATATTATTTAAAATAATAATTTAATTATACACACTGTTGGTGGCATTGGTTAGAACCTGGTAACTCATTCGATTGTTGCTTCGTAGTATGCCCTGACCACACAATTTAACAGAGTTGTTTTTAAATAACAAAGTAAGAAAATAATAATTATTTATATAATCCATCAAATTATTCATAGAATAGTCTTGTATATTTTTGACAATTTTCTACCATTCACACGACAAAGAAGAATGACTCAAAAAAGTATTATTAAATAAGACAGTGTTAACTATAAGTATTGTTATCTCCGGCCCATTGATAATATATGCTGCAATTATAAATACAATTATTACGCTTATTACCAGGCTTTAAAACTTAGTGCCCGAACCCACAGAGGGAGATGATTCCAGTTACCAACAACCTGAGTATAGGGGTGGGGGCGATTGCGTAGGCTGATAAGACAGTCATTCATAGTAGTACTGGGAAGTCAATGCGCTCGTAGTACGATGCCTCTCAAATTGGTCAACAGTGTACCTTGTCATTATGCGTGTTTATAAATTTATAATACGTGTTCGGAATACCGAAAGTAAAGTATTCTAAAACGCAAACATATATTGAAACATTTGGGAGGGACTATTACACACAAACAGGAGAACGTATCGTTTTGCATGCTTGTAATGTGAGTTTAGAGAATGAGAAGTTATTTTGTGGTCTTCCTATACCTGTAATCCGCTTTGTTTACTATCACGTGAACTAGCATATGGTAGCTACCGCATACGCCGAGCAAAGTCTGTACAGTACAGTTGCTGTTAACATATTCGATCGGGCACTAAGTTTTAAAGCCTGCTTATTACGTGTGACGTAACGGTATTATAATGACACTCATTTCGACACTCTTTATCATGATTATCAAACACGGGACGATCTTCAGAGTAGCAGCCGAAATCTGCTTAATAAATAGCCTGTATTTGAAATAATATAGATTATGTTCGTGTAAATTCTAATATCATACAAAAATTAATTAATTACATGCTGTAAAAACCGTTGGCTTGAAGAAAACAGCAAAAGGAAACTTCGATTTGACTGACGCCGAAAGCTGTCATCTCTCGTAAAAGACATGAATTACGTCAACCAGCTGTTTCGAAGGTCAAACTTAGCCGGTTTGTTTGCGTGAATATAAAATCTTTAAATTTAAACATTTACAGTCTTACTAATAATCCAGTTGTAACATTTATACCAGGAATATACACAGCTGAGGAGAAAAAATGTACTAATAATCCTTGCTTAAGGCTGAATGTGTGCAACGCTTTACACAGCCCTTGTATAAACTTGACGTAAATAATCAAGATGGCCGATATCCGTAACAGCCGGTCGTTTCGTAGATGTCTGAGATTGAATTTTGAGGCTGTGCATATTCTGAGCTGCTTTTGCGGAATTATAAACATTGTTCCTTGTTTGCGGGACATATTTCCATACTTGTACCCATGATTACAGCTTTCTGAAAACAATATAATGAAATACTGAAACTAGAATTACTCTCGGCAGACTCGGCATCGCTGTTTGCCCGCTGCTCCGACAGATGGCTTTTAGCAGTCCTTCATAGCCAGAGGCTAGTGACGTCATGAAAAGCGTGACGTGTTTGATGACGTTCACGTACAAACCCGGTGTAACCCTCGGCCGTTACACTCTGTTTATTGGTAATACGGCTTATATACGATAACTTGCGCGGAGAACAACCAAACAACCGTATAAGCAGCTTTTATTAGTAAGGCTGTTAGAGTAATTATGGCCGAACAAACTTGCCTATAATGGTAATTAAGATGATTATGAAACTAGTTTTGATCGTTTCTTAAACATACTCGAATCTTAATAAACGTCATTATAGGCTTCTTGCAGAATGTACTATTTTGGTAGGCCTACTTTATTCCTCTCTCAAACTAAGTTGTTGCAGGAAGATTAAAAATATATATCTTATTAATTTAGCGAAATTTGTTTGTACTGTATTTATAATAAAAACAGGTAAACTGATATAACAAAGTGCCAGAATGCTTTTTAATCAGTGAAAATTGCAATAATTATGATAGCCCCAGAAAATAAGTTATTTTTGTAATAGATCCCCGAGTTAACCTCCAGATCGATTCATTAAGCAGAGCTACGGATTAACTGAGGTCTAAAGTTTGATTCTTAACCTTAATTCATATTTGTATACACTGATATTATAAATTCTTGAAATATTTCAACATATTACAAAATGCAGTGACAATAATATTAATGATATAATGGGCCTACGATTTGCTGACATGTTTGTTTCAAATTTAAAGCAGCCGTAGTCTATAGTCTATAGGTTAAGTCAATCTGAAATCAATCTGTCAGGAATTACATTACGTATATTGCTCCACAGGAGCGAATAAGAAAAATACGTAAAACATAATGCAGATATCGGTAGCCATTCATATCGATAGAAACAAAATATTAAATCAATATTCAATGGCTTCCTGTGTTTTAAACGTTTTATTTACACTGACATCGTCATGAAGAAATGAATCAATCCAAGCGGGCTTACAATAACAATATCAATAAAGATTGGGAATTTGTTACGTTATATTTATTGTGGGACATACAAATAAATTTTCGCGTCTTATATCCATTATAAAATTAATACTTATATTAAATTGGAAATGAAAGCATGCTCTTTAATAAGTAATTTCGCCTATTATTTCTATTTACAAAATTGATTACATTAGGACATTAGCTACGGAAGCTCGGCCGCTGATTGGTTGGCAGCGAGCCAATCAAAATGATTCGAATTGTCGGAGAACGAAGATTACATTATAATAGATGCAACAGTTAATTACTCCTTATTTCGGTACCGATCAACCGAGTTGGTCCAAATTCAATAGGCTTCCGTATACCAAGTTTCATGAAAATCCGGTAAAGCGTATTTGTGTTATAACGGCTTTATGATATATTATCATTAAAATATGCACTAAATTGGGCATTACTCCGGTACCGGTCAAACCGATTTGGTCCAGTATCAATAGTGTCTTCCCATGGACGTTATAAATGCGTATACCAAGTTTCATGAAAATCCGATAAAGCGTATTTGAGTTACAGCGCGTACAGGCACACGGGTAGACAGATAGACAGACGGACAGGCATTTCTCCGTCCTCACACAATCTCATAATGTACCATCCTGGCACTTAATAATCCGTCACAAAAGCTGGTGCTCGTAATGACGTAATTTCTTAATTTAAGTACTGTATTTGTAAACAATGAAAAACCACCGCTTTCTTTTTATATCAAAATGAAAATTGTTTCCTCATATTTTAGTTTGCAACTGTGTGTGAATCATAATGCTACCAAATCAAAAGCATTAAACCCGTAACAATGAAGAATGTACTACAGTTAACATGTATGATAATAAGTATGTCGCGCGGTGGGCGAGAGGGCAAGTGTACACTCGCTTCCACTACGGCTCCCAAAAACATTCGTACCGCTCCACAAACACTGGAACAAGTAGGGCCACATTTAGGGTCTACGGTACCCTGGACCAAGATTATCGGTTGCGCCACCAATAGTGTACATTGCTAGTTTTGGTTCAGGAGGGAAATGTCCTCTAACCTTTTGTTAACGAGCATTGTTCCATTATCCACTATATACGAATTCGCTGAATGCCGTCACGTTTTCCTCCCCTTAATATAATTTCTGGCGACACTCCTGTCTGAAAAGTTTTCTGTTCAAGAGATAGCATGGTATCAAGCACGACAATGTAACACATGGTGTACCCTAAGAGCCAGTGCTTGGTCCTTTCTTTATTCCCTACCTTGCTTTATCTATCGGCATTATGCAGATGACATCACACTTATGAGTAGAGCCAGTAGTATGGAAATGCTGAAACAAAGATGTGGTTCTCTAATAAAATTATCATGAAAGGAAACAGTTGAAGTTATACTATTAAATAAATTGATCACAGAGTTGAAATTAATAAGGGGTAGAAATATCTATACCCTGTCTGAGTTATCTTGTCCCTCGCAAAAGTGAGAGAGAAAAATATATTTTGAAAAGAGAAAGAGCTAGTACTCACCCTCCTATGGCGAAGGTGGAAGGGGCGAGATGCCATCCATACTCACGGTGGCGGATTGTTGAGGGCTTAGGAGAGAAGAATCTCCACACTCCGAGTCATCACTCTCACAATCATCTGAGTCCGAATCTTCTAAAATAATCACAAAACTGTCCAACATTTCGTCCATGAGGCCGTCTCTTTTCCAATAAAATTCTTCTATACCACGAAAATGCTCACAAGCCCTTCTCCAGTGTTCAGCAGTCACCGTTTCTACTGCAGCTTCAAACAAAGTTTCTGTATTGTTAATTTTGAATTCTGTGTTATGTTTTGCAACGTCATTTTTTTTATTTGCCCCCATATCAACTCGATGGGGTTTAGATCGCAGTGATATGGTGGCAGACGCAGGGTTGAAAAAAAAAACTTTTTTTAAAAAAGAACAACAAAAGTTTTTTTTAAACATGTTTTTTTGTTTAAAACTTTTTTTATGTGTACAACAATGTTGGTTGTTTTAAACGTGTGTTTTAAAACGTTTTTTATGTTTACAACAATGTTGTTTGTTTTAAAAAAAGTTTAAATTGTTCATTTTGTTTAAAACAACCATTTTAATGCATAGGGCCTATTATATACATATATATATATATATAACGTTTCAAACAAACTTAAAAAAAGACACAAGCACTTGTTTTAAACATGTTTTAAACACTTGTTTTAAACGTTTTGTTTTAAACATTCCAACCCTGCGCAGACGTAAAATTGTGTACCCATGTTGTGCAGCAATTGTATCAATTTCGTAGGTTCTGAATTTGTCTTTAACGCCTTTAATAATTTCATACAGAACGGGCTTGGTAGAACGAGGATCATAATCACATTCACGTTGACGTAGCCATTCCTGCATAACTGATTTCAAAGTGGAAGAAGTTGGAGCTTTGTTTAATTCTACTCAATGGTATGGCGCATTGTCCATTACGATAATTGAAATTTGAGGTATGTTAGGAAGGAGCGTGTTCACAAACCAATTTTTAAAAACGTTTCCTTCCATTTCTTCATGGTAATTTTTTGTTGTCTTCGATTTAAATAACAACAACCCATTTGGGACAAATCCGCACTCCGATCCAGCATGCAGGACTATAAATCTTTGGCCTTTACCTAAGGGAACACACAGCGGTGACTCGAACTCTCCATCAGAATCTTCACACATCCATATTTTCCCTTTTGTATGGTTAACATTTGAATCGGTTATTTATGAAAGGGCTCATGTCATGTTTTTTGAAAAACGAGTTTATCATGAAAATGGATTGTGCCAACGCATCGTTTACTTATGAAAGATCTCTTGTCGCACCAATACTTTGCAAGATACAGCCATTGCAAATCTGTGTTTAGTTATGAAACGGCTCATGTCAATGACAAGAGCCCTTTCTTAAATAAAGCATGGTTGGCAGCAGTGGTCTGGTGCGTAACCAGCTGTCTCTGTTCACTTGTACAACATGTTTTTAGAAAAATATCATGGTAGTGATGTAAAATACAGTTTTTATTATAAGGTATTCAAAGAACATTTTAACTACCGGTTTGGAAGGCCCCAAATTGACACTTTCTGTGAGTGTGAGATGCTTAATACGCGAATCAAAACCCCTCAGCTTAATGATACAGCAAAACGAGTAGCTGTTGCACAGTTACTCATGCACAAAAGGGAGAGTAACAAATTTTATACTTCGTTACGTGAAACAAAACAATACTGTGCAGAACATGATAATGCTGTGCTTTTGTGTTTTGACTACATGGTAAACATTTCTTTGCCCACAATTCCAGTTCAGGATGCCTATTACCTTAGGCAGTTGTCAGTTTATCCATTTTGTATCCACAACAGCTGTACTGACACAGCATCCTTTTACTTGTACCACCAAGGGGTTGCAGGGAAGGGCAGCAATGAAGTTTGCTCTTTTATAATGAAGTATATCAATGATAATATACCAGACAATGCTGATGAATTGTACCTGTACAGTGATAACTGTACAGGTCAAAACAAAAATCACACAATGATTAGGTTCCTACTTTCTCTTGCAGACAGTGGACGATTCAAAAAGATTGTGTACAGACTGCCCATAAGGGGCCACTCTTATCTGCCCTGTGACATAGTCTTTGGCCTTGTCAAAAGAAAATTAAGGAAATGTGACCGATATTACACAATAAAAGACGTATGTGAAATGATATTAATGTCTTCAGTACAGGGAAAGTTTACTGTTGATTTAATAGAAACAGGAAATATTTTGGATTTTCAAAAATGGTGGCCTCAGTTCTATAAAAAATGTACTGTTTCCGAATAAACCAAATCTGAAAAGAAGGAAAAAAGAGAATATTTTACTATTTCTAACTACCGTGAATTCTCGTTCCAGCAATCAAGTAAAGGAAAAGTAACAGTATCAGCTTTTATTAGTGGACTCCTCTACAACACATTCAAACTAGCTATCCCGACACAATCATTCATTTCTCTACCCATACACAAAGCATACGCAGAAAAAATACCTATTCCTAAAACGAAAATGAATGATATAAAGAAGCTTGTTCAGTTCGTCCCTGAGGAACATGGTTTCTTTTATGACGAGGTGATTCAGTGGCCTGCAGTTGAAAAAGAACTGTGAAATGTAATGATATGAGACTTAACTGTAAATTGTGTGTTTGTTAAAAACCCATTCTCATGTATCTGTTATAGCCAATCTCATTTGTGTATACAATGTTTAATGTAAAATAAATAGCCTTCATAAAGTCTCATTCATTGCATTGTTTGTTTTTACTTTTGTCTCTATGAATGGGCGCTTGCCAGCACTTTGTTTATGAAAGGACTCTTGTCAGACAACTTTGATATGCCCTATCATGCAACAAAAACAACATAATTGATTTTAATCATCGTTATTATTAGCGGTTAGTAGAATCAAAATAACTAGAATAAAAAAATCTTCCGTATTTATTAATAGTTGGAAAATAAACAGTTTTTTTTAATTCTCCAACATTTTACTTTTCGTTACAAGAGCCCTTTCATAAATAACCGATTCATTTATCCATGTCTCGTCCAAATAGATAATTGGGCGCAGTGAATTACGCAAATCTCTCATTTTTTCTCAAATAATTAAATCGTTTTACAACAATGTCGCTCCTTTCCATCATCATTTTCCTTCCTTTGTTGTTTTTCACGTATCGAAATTTCATTTTTTTAAATATTTGCTGCCGTCAAATAATCCCGCCTTGTTTAATGCCTCCTTCATATCATCTAGGCTAGGCAAAAATCGTGACTCATATAGCTGATAAATTGTACGGCGAATAGCAGATTTGGTGAAAGAATCTATTATTGTTTTCTTTGGTGTCCTATTGGGCCTCTTTTTTCCAGGCGTTCCCAAATGTTTCGCCATTTTATGTTCATTTAAAATACGGGAAACCGTTCTCTTAGAAACTCCAGTCGCACAAGCAGTTCTTTCTAACACTTTTGCTACTGATAGGCCTAATGTTTCTTTTCCATTCTTCAACGCATCAAACTCCCCTTCAAAGAACTTGTGAATATTGCACACTATTTCCCTAGCATCCGACTGTAATGGTTTTCCTTGTTTGCCAACACCAGCAAGTATTATTATAATTAACACAGGGTGTCAACTGATCCGGAAAATCCGGGAATCCGGGAAAAGGCCGGGAATTTCGTATGGTCTGGAAAATCCGGGAAAAGTCAATGAATTTATTAAAATATCCGGGAAAATTCGAAAAATTGCAAAGTGTGATCAAAAAGACTTCTAGACAATAATAGGCCTATATGAAAGTATCTTTAATTTATTTTATTGTTCCTAATTTTTGTATCTGTTATAGCCTAGGTTGTTTGCAATTAGTTTTGTTACTAAAAGTTTTTCTTATTTAAAGTATGTATAATCCTATAATTTTTCTTACACAGTTATTAGAAAGTGCTTCATATTTTGGTCGGGAATTTCTGAAATGATCAATGAAAATCAGGGAATAAGCCGGGAATTTCTTCAGCATTACCTGGTGGACACCCTGTTAACAGCATAAATAACACGACTACACTATAGAAAATGACAGAGCCTCCATATTTTCGTTTATACCGGTATATAAATAAGAATTTAATATAAATAAAATATAAACTTGAAAAAAGACACTTCACTACTTCATAAATCAGTCACTGCACACTAGCTTCAACAAACTGATGTAAATCTCTGAACTATCACCCTCAAAATCTTAGCAACACAATAGCTGAGGAAGCAGCTTAAAAACCTCGAAATTGGCAATGCCCTTTACAGAAGCAGGTACTATTGGGTAGGTTTATGACTAGTGAGACAAGCTAACTTGCACAGGGTATAATCTTTGTACAGACATGATGAATTTTAGTAAACTGTATTTGTTATAACTTTAATTTATGATTTGTATAACTAAAGTTTTTTGTATATTCATATTATTTAGAAACCAATTTATTTTTTTGCAATATGACCATGCCAAAAACTCATATCTCAAATACACTGCGATGAAATATTCTTCTTCGTCTCCGTTTCACCCAATACTGGGGTACGTTGAATCAATCACTTCAGTGTTTTGTGTTTTAATTTTAGTCCAGTATTGCTTCATTCTTTCTCATCTTGCTTTTCTTTCGCCTTCACTGATCTGGATCATTCGTTTGGTTTTGATTTTTACTTTTAGCCTCCCTTTCTTGACTTTGGTTAATTTTTCTTTTCCAGTTTTATATATGATGATTTTTTCTGTGATTTTGAGTTCTTTTAAGCCCTTCTCTGGTTTCTTAAACCAATTTGGTTTCGTCTTTTTGTTGCGAAAATATTCAAAGATTTTTTTTGGTCAGTCTATTTGGGTGCATTCTGAGGATGTGTCCATAAAAATCAATTCTTCTTTTCATCATAGTGTGTGAGAGTTTTTCAGTCTTCTGGTTGATTGAATATTATTAACATTACTATTTTTATTAATAATATTATAATATTATTATTATTGTTATTAACTTCCCGGGACTCTTCGAATTTCTGTGCCGTAGGGAAGTACGGAACGGGGTGCACTCTGTCCCGTGATACAAGCTTCATTGATGAGTAACGGCTCCGGTCACGGACCCCATCATTCCATTTGCCTTTATTATTATTAATATTATTACTATTGTTCTGATTATTATTAACAGTATTAAGTTTAATAGTAATATTATTCTTATTACTTTTTGCCGTTCTGAAAGTGTGTCTGCTGGAATTTCCTTCATACATAAATATGTGTTATTAGAGTGTGTTTGTTGCTATACAAAGTCCCGACTTGAACATATATATTTTGGTAAAAAGCTTAAAAATGGGGGGATGGCGGCAGAAAGTACCTTTCCTTGATTCAATTCGTTGCATAGCACTGTATGAAACTTCCACTGCCCTCTGGATGATCTACATACGAATTAAATAATTGAGTTGATTCCACTAATGAACACTGTGCAGTGAATATCATTAATGTGTGTCATGCAGAATGGAGCCTTTGCTTAAATCTGAGGTTATTAAGATTGAAATTAAAGAAGAGATTTCTTCAACGCCAATAAAACGTGAACCGGTGCCCCTTCCGTTTGGCATAATACAGACACAAGAAGTCAAACGTGAGAATACAGACCTCACTGATTCTACAGATTGCACCTCCATCCACAAAGTAGAGGATAATCCTGAAGTTTCTCAAGGAAATAATGAAGAGGATCAGCTAACGCAGTCACACTCACCTGCTGTATGTACAAACACATCCTCCGCTAGAAACAGTGAACAGTTAACTCGTAATCAAGACAGACAAATCTCTTGTGATATATGTAGCAAGAAATTTTCACGACGATATCATCTCAAAAACCATCTGCTCACTCACACTGGGGAAAAAACATTCTGCTGCGATACATGTAGCAAGGCATTTTCCCGAAGAGATCATCTCAAAACCCATCTGGTCACTCACACTGAGCAAAAACCATTCTCTTGTGATACATGTGCTAAGGAATTTTCAAGTCAAGGTAATCTCAAAAAGCATCTGCTCACTCACACAGGAAAAAAAACATTCTGCTGCGATACATGCAGCAAGGCATTTTCCCGAAGAGATCATCTCAAAAACCATCTGCTCACTCATACTGGGCAAAAACTATTCTCATGTGATATATGCAGTAAGACATATTCCCGAAGAGATTATATCAAATCTCATCTGTTCACGCACAGTGGGGAAAAACCATTCTCCTGTGAGATATGTACAAAAACGTTTTCACGACGAAGTGATCTAAAACTGCATCAGCTTACTCATAGTGGGCAAAAGCCATTCTCCTGCGACATTTGTAGCAAGAAATGTTCTCGAAGTGCGAATCTCAAAAACCATCTGCTCATTCACTCTGGGCTAAAACTATTCTCCTGTGACATATTTACCAAGAAATTTTCGGAAAAAGTGTGACTCAAAAGACATTTGCTCAATCACTCTAGGCAAAAGCGATTCCCCTGTATCATATATGAAATGGTATTTACCCAAAAATGCCTTATGAAATCACATCTCTTATCTCACACTGGACAAAAAGCATTCTCCTGAAATATGTGTAGCAAGAAATTTTTCCAAAGAGGACGAACTCATTAAATTTCTACTCCACTGCTCACTCAAATTGAGCAAAAAGCATTCTCTTGTGATATATGTAAGAAGAAATGTTCACAATGAAAACCATCTGCACACTCACACTGGGCAAAAACCATTCTTTTGTGATATGGTGGCTTGGTTTAACAGCATTTTAACTATTTTAAGTGGCTATTAATAAACAAATAGTATTGATTTTAAATGTTTTCATGTTAGTCTGGATACTTTTAGAATTATTTTGCTTATTCATTTATGATAGTGCCTTCATTAGTTAAAATTGAAATAAAACATTGTATACTAAGAGGAATAAGGAGAAACATGTCAACGAATGGGCAAGTTTATGTAGCCTGACCTCTGAAACTACTATAAACAGAGAATTAAAGATTTCCATGGATGTCGTACATATAAGTTTACTTAACTAACTCCTGTGCAGAACTTTAATGTGGATTATCTTCAATTGATTACTAGAAAAAATATGTGTATAAAATCTGTCACTCAAAAAATAGTGAAATTTACAACATAAAAAAACCCTCATTATTGTATTAAACATATAAATCTGCTATTGTTTCTTCAATAATATATGTTAGAGGAGTGTGAAAGATTTCAGCACAATAGCTCTAATACAATCTGAGATATACAAACATATGAAAATATAAATTTGAGACAATTATGTTTGATGACTTAGGCCTATATCAATGCATTCTAGGATCATAATCTTTATCATGTTTATTCTCATCTCTCACATTGCCTTCTCTTTGTAGATGTAGATGTAGATATCTCGTCCTGTAGATCCTGTGTTGAGCGGGGCTCAAGGATATAGATGCTAACCGGCCGTGAAGGAGCTGTAAAGTGAGAAAACCGTGGCTGAGATGGTAACGTCTTGGCGTCACATTCTGGAGTTCCATGGCTCAAATCCCGAAACCGGCCAATTTGACTTTTTTTTATATTCTGCATATCATAACTGATTAAACAAAACATACTGGCACTTTGTTATATCAGTTTACCTGATTTTATTATTATTATTATTATTATTATAAGAGGGATAATCAATATAGGCCTAAATATGGTTAAACATAGTTCGATTTGGACGAAACTCACTATACAGGGGTTTTCTGGGCCAAGTACCTCGAATCTGAGGTCGCTTTTACCAGGCGACGCTATCTAATCGTGGTATGTAATTCACGTGATTTAGGTGTTAATAAATATAATGATTTAACTATTATGCTCTTAATTTTCAATTTCTGAAATAATTATCGCGGGCGATCGCTTGATTTTGTAGGTCCATCCTAGACGATTCATTTGTTTAGAATATCAAGTCCCACAGACGTATGAAATTTTCAACCTACACGGAAGAGGGATATTCAATATAGGCCTAAATATGGTCAAACATTGTTCGACTTGGACGAAACTCACTATGAAGGGCTTTTCTGGGCCAGGGAACACGAATCTGAGGTCGCTTTTACCAGGCGACGCTATCTAATCGTGGTATGTAGTCCACGTGATTTTGGTGTTAATAAATATAATGATTTAACTATTATGCTCTTAATTTTTAATTTTTGAAATAATTATCGCGTGCGAAGCCGCGGGCACACGCTAGTAACATTATAAAATCTTGTGCTAGACAACAACTTGAACTTTACCATTTTAAACTAACCATTTTTGAATCATACGCTTGGTCCGCCGTTTTTTAATTTTCAAAATTTCATGCCTTCTACCAATATTCAATTTTAAATTTCCCTCCTTCCGCCATTTGAAATAGGAACCGGAAACACATCCATTTTGATTTTGTAATATACAGTTTTTTTAATTTTGCGCTTGGTCCATAGGAACCGGAAACGAACCATTTTAAATCTCCAATATATAGTTTTCAAATTTACCGCCATTATAATTTTGAATTTCGCGTTTTGTCCGCCATTTGCAATAGGAACCGAAACCGCCGCCATTTGAAATAGGAACGGGAAGCGACGCCATATCACGTGGTGTCATAGCAACGCCCACTATGACGTAGGTCGTGACGTCATACAATCCTCCCTCCCCTCCGTGACGTCATAATCAGCTGACAGGAAGGACGTATCAATTCTCCCTCCCCTCCGTGACGTCATAATCAGCTGACCGGAAGTGACGTAAGCAATCCTCCCTCCCCTCCGTGACGTCATAATCAGCTGACCGGAAGTGACGTAAGCAATCCTCCCAATCCTCCTGTGACGTCAGACAGAAAACCACACTACTTAAAAAGAACGACAAGCAGGCAAAACCTCAACTGTTGGTGTTACCACATCCAAACCTCCTCACCAGCCGACGCATTCTGCAAGCGAAGATGCTGATGTAATTAAGCGCAATTTGGAATTGTTTTCGCGTGCTGGCAAACCATCTGTCATTCCTGATCAGATGAAACCAGGATTATCACGATCACTACTAACAAAAGAGGAAGAAAAACCTGTCAGCAACGTTAGTAATGTAATGCAGCATAAAACTAATTTGCCTCCAAATGCAGACCTCTCCACTGACAAACCTGCTCAAACAGACAAACCTGCTCAAACAGACAAACCCAGGAGCTCAGCAAGTCTGCTGACTGTCTTCGCGAAAACAGTGTTCGACAAATCAGACCCTCCTCCCAAACAAACACCCAAGGGAGATGCAAAGCCAATGCCAAATGAGGCAGATGCCAAGGTGCAACCACACAAGCCTGATCTTCCTTCCGCCGTTAAGAAAAGGTTAGAGAGAACAACAGGCATACCACCGTAATTCATTGAGAAACCTTTGGGATCGGAGGCTATTCAGAAACTACGGGATGTGAAACCAGTACAGCCAGCAGGTTCCGCGAAACAAACAGCTAGTGCCAAACAAACATTGACACCCGAAAGCATCGCACGAGCAGCAAACAGCGGGAAACTAACACAAGGTATGCACAGCGCCAATAAAACCGTGGCAGCAGAAAGTTCGTACTCCGCAGAGACTTCAAAAGACTCTAAAGAGAGTTCCACGAATAGCTCCATTGGCAAAAACCTCAAGAGCCGACTTCCAGGCATCATCTGGGTCGCATCTCACAAGGAGTACCCAGAGGAGTATTTGAACCAGAAAGAGTTGCAGGGATACATTACTCAAAAGGAAAACCCAAAGAGGTTCAAAGCCAAATTGACGCCCACCAACTTTGAAACGCCTGCACCTTCCGTACTCATGGCGAGGAAGAGAAGCCAACACAATACTCCCAGGTTTGAGGGCAGTAAAATCTCGGAGCAGGTGGACTCAATTACCGCCAAGGAGAAAGAGCTGACGAAGAGGCTGAGAAAACTGTCCGAGAGATTATCCCAAATGAAGAACCAACCGAAATACATGGAACCGTTCAAGCGGTGGGCCGATCATAAGAACCGGACTGTGTCACAGAGGGTCATCATGCACACGAGAATGGCCATTAGGGACAAAGTGGAGAAGCTGAGGACTCGCAGAAAGCAAACTCCGTTGCACGAAGTGAGAGGCAAAGTGCGCAAGCACAGGGTTGCTAACTAGCCGGAGAAGAAACCATCCAGTTCCACAAGGATCGGTTCTTCGTCTACCTCCGCGATGAAGGCTTAAGAGGCGACAGGATTTTCCCGGACTGATGTAAACGCGTACATACCAGTTATTATTATTATTAAGTGCCAGAATGGTACTTTATGAAATTGTGTGGGGGACGGGAAAATGTCTGTCCGTCTATCTTGTCTGTCCGCGCAATAACTCATATGCTTTATTGCATTTTCATGAAATTTGGTATACGCATTTATAACGTAAATGGGGAGAAGCCTATTGATATGGGACCAAATCGGTTGACCGTTACCCGAATAATGCCCAATTTAGTGCCTATTTTATGGTAATTAGAAAGAATTTATCAAATCCAAATCAGTTCTCATGGCAACATATTGCTTTACACTATTCATATACTGAAAGTTGCAATACAGTTAGCTTTGGCAAATAACACTACCCACATATCCCTTCACATAGGCTTATCAAACTAGACCTTTGTTCTTCCGTAAGTCCTGCTTAATGAATCGATCTGGAGCTTAACTCGGAAATCGATTAAGTTAAAAAATAACTTATTTTCTGCATATCATAATTGCAATTATCACTGATTAAACAAAAGCATTTTGGCACTTTGTTATATCAGTTTACGTGATTTTATAGAATAATGTTCAATTAGCTTTTGGCATAGATATCGTAAATATGATACATTACGCTGATCTCCATCTTGGAAAGAAAACCGCGGTTTTCTCACTTTACAGCTCTTTCACGGCCGGTTAGCATCTTACCGCGGTAAAAGTCGAAAACGAGCTCGGTGCAACGAAAGTATGACTTTACCAGGGTAAACTAAGCAACTTTACCGCGGTATTCTGAATACCGAGTTTAGTGCATTAGTATCCTAATAAAATTAGATTTTGGCATTTGAAAAAACAAAGTTTTTCAAAATTCTTTCTTAGTGTGCACCTACATTATGAAACGAAGGTACTGTCAAAATTCCAAGTCTCTACCTATTATAGTTAGGCTCTACGTTGATTCTCTGTCAGTCAGTCCGTCAGGGAAAAGCCTCTTATATATAGTATTAGCTTAAAAGGCCCGGCGTCGCCCGGGTTTTGTATTTTGTAATTCGAAATTAACTTATGAAGGACTTTCGATATAGGTCCTTATATAGCTATGTAGGATCTGAAATTAAGAACGACTGATCACACTCAAACTATTCCCTCAGAAAACGCTTGATATAGGTTTTTATGGCTCATAGAGGATGTCGAATTTTGCACCCCATCGCTTCTACACATAATGCCTGGGAGGGGTTCAAATAAGAAGAAACATAAATTCTGTTTACATAAAATTGTATTGTCTTTGCGGAATATTTATTCCTCACTCTCATGTTACCATAAAACCGTTTTGGGGATGAAATTAAACTGAAATGCAATATCACTTGCATACTTCTCTCCCCAAAACATATTACCATACCTCGTATTTAGAGAATTCAAGTTTTTCAGCCTTACGCACTAGTATTTAGTGCGTAAGGCTGAAAAACTTGAATTCTCTAATTATCATACAGCACTAGTGGAAATGAAATTCATTAATACCTCGTATTGTTTTCTCTATGTCCAAGGTAGAGAAAGTTATGGGACTGCGTTGTTTTCGTGGATTTCAATCTTTAATATTTATTTATAACATGAATTATTGTACTGATAGCTTCTCTAATTTGTCAAACACCCATTTCATTTATTTCCAAACCCATCTGAGACCACCGGCAACAATATGCTATCATGTCAACTGTGATTTGTATTTGATAATTCTGTGTAAAAAGGGATTAAGTATTCTCAAAAACATTTATTTTTTGGCATTTAAAATTTAAAAAAATTTCAAAATCCTTTCTTAGTGAGCACCTACATTATGAAACGAAGGTACTGTCAAAATTCCAAGTCGCTACCTGTTATAGTTTAGGCTCTACGTTGATTCTCTGTCATTAAGTCAGTCAGTCAGGACAAACCCTCTTATATAAATATATATATATATATATATATATATATATATATATATATATATATATACAGAGATTTATTATGTACTTTTTTAAATCAAACTCCGATCTAAACTATATATTGTATACAGTCTATAGCACTTGACTTTTTATAACAAATTATGTTATAAACACTGATTTTTATTTCCAGTTCGACTATTCGTGCGGTGAAGTAAATTATATGTTTCCGCATCAGTAAATTTTCACAAAGCAACGATAAAAACAACAGAAATGAGAGTACATGAGTTCACAGTCCATGTAAAGTCAAAGTCACAATCTCAACTAACACAACAACTCCACAGAATCTGCCCAATGTTCAGTACAAATGAAAATTGGATTCATATCTTGGCGAAATACGAACTTACAAAGTGATGAAGAATTCCGATGCTTCCAGACAAATTTGTGAACTGGAGAAGAAGTAGAGAGGCTTGTCTGAACTTGTTAGCTTGGCAAGAGCTGTGTAAAGTTAGATGTGTGAGAGAAAGCCTTTGTTTAGAGAACTTGGGGTAATTTAAATGTCTTTCATGTTCTTCCCTTCCAGTTTAGCTGTTTATTTTATCTGCCCTGATCATTATCTCTGTTTTGGGGGAATGAGGTTAATGTCTGACGGTTTTTACATTTTATTCTTTTATCCTAAGCCGTGGATATTTATTTTGGGTTATGTACAGTGCACGCCGCTTATAGTGATCACTTTGGGACGCAGGTAATCTGATAACAGTAGCCGAAAGAATTCATTGAAGGTTATTTATTCATATATAAGATAATACACTACAAAACAGAATTAAAAATGTTTATTCATAAAATAATACGTAACTGTGAATCATTGAACCACTCTTAGGCTAATACAGTAATAGCAAGTATTTTTTCAGTCAGTAACAAAGTTTTAAATTGTTTTTATTTTCCTTTAGGAGTTCATTAAGCAATACTCCATACTCAGTTACGAGTGTTTTTCGAAGTATATATTGATCTGTGGTGAACACCGCGTAGCAAAACATCTAACGCCAGTCTGTTGAAATCTTTTCATTTTACACTAGCCGTTACTGCATGTCAACATTGTTATCTTCATAAGTCATGTGGGGTGAAACATGTTTTATTGTTTAAAAGAGAAAATTAGGTAATGCCACCCCCTCGAACTGGTCATCCTGTGAGCTGGGAACAGTAATGCTACCTCCAGTACAACACAATACGGTTGAGTTAGAAACGAAACCTTTAAAAACTAAATTTTAAATTATGTACAGTACCCGGAAATAAAGTCGAAAAAAGGAAAATATGATAACATAAACCTAATCTTTGATCACAGTAAACACCATTTTTTTTATTGTATCAGTATTAATCGGTAGGGGACTTCATAAAAGTGATACATTACCGGACTGATAACATTATCCGCGATTACACTAAGCAGCGTTCCTGTATTTCCTTTCTATTACGAGGGCTGTTTTTTTTCAAGTTCCGACGGGGCATAAAATGAAAACCACAGTGAAAATCAAAACTGTTTTATTTGAAACATTTAGATACACCTTCTAGCTACTTCTGTACGTAGTTTCGTTCCGATTGAGACATTTGTCGTAGCGTGGTACCAACTTTCCAATACCCTCTTCATAGAAGCTTGCCGCCAGCGTATTGAGAAGGGTCCTCACGGCATTTTGAAGTTTTTTTTAAATTTCTTCGTTGGTGTGGAAGCCAGATCTTAGGTTTATCCGGGAAATTTGTGTGCATCCATTGTTTGGATTGTTTTTTGGATTCTGGATTGTCGTAACGAATCCACGTTTCATCCCCTGTCACGATGGATTTCAAAAACTTCTTCCCGTGCCGAGTGACTTTCATTTTTTTCGGCAGCTGAAGAAAGATCTGGAAGGACAGAGCTTCCACACCAACGAAAAACTTCAAAACACTTCAAAATGCCGTGAGGACCCTTCTCAATACGCTGGCGGCAAGCTTCTATGACGAGGGTATTGGAAAAATGGTACCACGCTACGACAAATATTTCAATCGGAACGAAACTACGTACAGAAGTAGCTAGAAGGTGTACTTAAATGTTCCAAATAAAACAGTTTTGATTTTCACTGTGGTTTTCATTTTATGCCCCATCGGAACTTGGAAAAAAAACAGCCCTCGTACTTAAGGAATCTGGACAGATAATTTCAAAAAATGATTTTTCATGTAGTTCCTGAGATAGGCCTTCTATTGTTGTGTATAATTAACCTACACCTAAGGAATTTTTACAAAAAATAAAATAAAATTATTTACAAACTGTACACAACACTTTTTTTAAATATGAAAAGGGACACATACCACCTAAAGAATTATTGTAGAAATCGCCATTATGCTTTCACTGTTAACATAGTTTTTATACCCCGAAAAAACATAGGACTACAGTCGTTCACGATAATTAATTCGAAGATTAAATATTAAGAGTAAAATAACTAAAACACTATATTTATTAACACTTACGCGCGAATTATTCATAAACTAAACGATTAATATTTATAATTAAACAGCTAAAAATCCGACTTTGGAGTTCGTTCCACGATTAGAAAGTGCAGCATAGGAAATACGTCCTCAAATTCGAGTTCACTTGCCCAGAAAATCCCTGCATAGTGAGTTACGTCCAAATCGAACAATGTTTGCCCATTTAAATATAAATTCATTATCCCTCTTCCGTTTATGTTGAACATTTCAGATTTCTGCTTGCCTTGACATTATAAACAAATGAATCGACCAGGGTGGGCTACAAAATTCAAGCGATCGCGATGCTTTTATTTCAAATGTATAACAAAAATCGGCATAGCCACCTGCAATTGAATTGACAATTGAAATGTATTTCTGAAAACTGATGCTTCGAAAGCGCAAAAAATGCACGATCTCTGCCAGTTTTTCACTCATAACTCGCGAACGAAAGCGAAGGTAAAAAATCTGGCATCGAGGTGCATTCGGCCATTTTTCAATCCATCTATGTTTAAAATTTCAGACCTCTGTGTCCAGTAGATTTTGCTGAGCAACGCGTAGACAGACAAACACTTCCTCTTATTATTATCAGATACAATGCAAACAAGCCATAGAGAATAGCATTATACCGGGTGTTCGGAAATTCCTATTACAAACTTCTAGGGCTAGTAGAGGGGACTTAGTAGACAATATTTCGAATAGGAACCAATGTCTGAAAACGTACCGTTTACGTGCTACAGCCATTACAATATGTCGGATTTGCCGGTGTTGTTTTGCAACCGGAGACGTCAGAAGAGCACCATGTGAAATGAAGTGTGACGTAAGGTACAGAAGTAAATTACGTTTGACTCATTGCAGACGAAAGTCAATTTTTTTGGTAACAATACCAAAGTATCAAATAAACTTTCATTGATCACAATAACACTCGTGTCAACAGTGGAGAAAACAAATTTGTTTCTGTATTCTGCACTGGATGTGTCCCATACGAAACTGCTCACTACAACAGAGGCTGTTGACACAAGTGTTATTGTGATCAATGAAGGTAGATGTGACGACCTAGAGAAGAGAGAAAATGGTAGGGAGGACAAGGGAAGGTTGAAACAGACAAGCCCTTTTTAGGCTCTTTAAACAAATTATTTTAGCAGTCTTAATAAAACATAATAATGAACACTAATATTAGGCCTAACACCGAAATTTGTATTATAATACTTTGACACAGTTATTCTAGTTTTTTAAAACAAAAAACAAGTAACTATTCCTTATATCGGCACTCGAAAAATAGCATAAACAATTGAGAGACAGATGGGATCTATTTGAAGAAAGAACGATGGTACATATCTTTGCAAATACTGTGCTGTAACATCTATTGAAATGACCTTCCTTTCTTACCTCAACCAAACCAGGTCCACCCAGTAGAAGGCGTAATCAACTCATTTTCACGATTGGTACAGTATCTATGGTGTTTGAACTCAAAGACATAATATATACCCAATATAATATTCAATTTTATTCTTATGAACCTCTATTACTGAACAATAAGGCAACAAATAAATGAAATATAGAAAACCAGTGGGCCTAGGTCAAATTTACAGTGAAGGGCTGCATGCATCACGATATAGCCTGTGTATCGGTATATAGGGTGAGTAATCAATAGGGCAAGGCATTTGACGATTTAGGATCTTTTTTATATGAAGGTTAAAAGATAGCTCGAATATATATAAATATGTATAATGAAATAATTGATTAAATAAATGCAATTTGTTTTTGCATTTTTTGCTTTATTTTCCATATTTCGTCGTTTTTTAAGAGATAGGTCTTTTTGTCAATTTTAGGTAATTTTCTGCATTTTTAGGTCATTTTTGGCATTTTAGGCCATGTTTCAGTGGAGGTAGAGAGGAGCTTTTCCATGTAGAAATCGTTACTTTCAGACAACAGACAATCGTTTATATTTGAGAATATCCGCCAAGTGTTCATAGTTCATTTTAATTTAGGTTTATTGTAAACAACACAGCAGATTGTCTTGTGGCAATAAAGATTTTTTTCTGTTTAACTGGCTCAAATTTCCTAAGGGCAATTTGATGGGCCCTAAGGTGCCCAAGTAGTATAGATTTGCTTGCTATTTTAGTAATGAAATAAGTATGTTTTATATTGTAAATTCATATATAACGCACTGTCATCTGTTAAATTTCTTTTAGCAATTCATTACTTTAAAAAACTAAATATAAGTAAAGATGCAAAATTTATTGGTCATTTCTTAAAAATTTTGTGTAATTTTTTCACTATTTTTAGGTCATAAATGCATTTTTTTTATTTTGCATTTTTTCACTATTTTATGGTCATTAAATGCCTTGCCCAAGTACTCAATTTATCATGCTTGCACGTACACGAACATAATTATAACAGCCCTTTCATGGCTACGTACACGACTTTGCACCTAAAATTTCACTAGTCGAACGGAAATAAAAGCGAGGCTATGTCGAACTCAGAACAGAGATTTCGTGGTGTTGCTTTGCCTTGGCGATCATGGAAGAAACCAACACAAATTGCTCCATATATATACGAGCGTTTGTAAACCGCGGAATTGTAGCAATGGTGCACAGGTTTTCTTAGAATACCCCGATACTACTTTTACCCCGGTTACGAAACAGCTGAGAAAACCGGAGAATGGTGCACTCAGGCATTAGACAAATAGGAAACTTGAACTTGAAGCTGCTGTCATTAGGAGAACTCTCTATGCAAACAGAGATATTGTAAACAACTCTGAGCTATCGACTTATTTTTTTACTCCCACAACCTATTAGTCAGAAAGGAATTTCCCCTTCAGATTGTAATGGCTTTTATAACAAGGAAACATTTCTATGTCGCATGAAATCATACACCTTTGTTTTCGTAAACAGTCGATCCTTATCGCTCATTGTTATAGCTAGCTTTCACAGCAGGTTAGTGATGACAGTCATTTCCATTGATTCAATGCCAGAGATTGTATAAAAGCTTTATTTATTATTCCGTCTTTCGACACTAATACTTATATTTAACAGTTTACAAATAAATAACAAAAAAGAAAAATGCAAAACATTTACATTCACTTCAAGTTAAAAATTAATCAAGTATAGACGGAATTGTGTTTGGAAACCTCTGTTTGTTCTAGTTTTCTCGTTTTATCAGATAAAACTTCAGTATAAATACGAATGTACTACAGTGGTACCTCGAGATACGAGTGCCCTAACATACGAGTTATTTGAGATACGAGCTGTCGAGCGAGCGAAGTTTTGTTTTGAAATACAAGCTACATTTGAGATACGAGGAACGGCCAGCTGCGACGCTGCACACGGCCCACCAGTTTACTGCGCCTGCGCCTCGTGCGTCTCGCGCATTATCCCACGTATTCCCCCAGTGTGCTAGTTTACCTCGCTGTCGAAGTATCTTTGCTAAGTTTTTCTAGGGATTTGCGCTTTTTGTGCATTTACATACTTTATCACATTTCTTTTTATAACCATGGGTCCGAAGAAAGTGTAATAAATATGTATGTACACTTTATAAAACCAGTTTTTTTTCTTTACATTCTCTTTTATTATGTTTTTATACAATATTTGTCATTTATAAATGCATTTTTCTTATAAAAAAACACGTAACAAAAACAATTGGGGGTAGCATTTTTGGGGCTGGAACGGATTAATGGCATTTCAATTAATTTCAATGGGGAAAATAGCTTTGAGATACGAGCAAATTGACATACGAGCAAGGTTACGGAACGAATTAAACTCGTATCTCGAGGTATCACTGTATTTTATTTAATCTGAATTTTGGAACCTCCTCTCGAGGTGTATCCAAGTAAAACTGGAACGCTAGGACCTGAACCAAACACGCGCAGATAGCTTATCGTCCGCCGGTAGCAATGGAGTAAGGTTAGAAGAGAATGCATATACTGTTCTGTTCATTCCAAACTATGCGGTTCATAATAGCCCATAAATACTTCAGACGTAAATTACGGATGTCCATTTTCTCAAATAATACCTTCCGGTCATTCACTGTTTTCCTCCACCTGAAATGTAAATCTTTCAACACCTGCCTTAAACCCATTTACCTCCAGAAAAATTAATTTTGTTCTTTAGGACAGGTAATAGTGTTTTTAAAGTTGGCCTTTTCTCATTTGTTTTGTGAAATTCATTCACCGTCCTCATAATTACACACTTATCAAAATTCTCTAAGTCTGTTTTCACTTTTTTTTCTTGGTCGTTTTTTGTGTGGAGTACTAAATCTCGTTCCATCTTGAACACATTTCTCACCTTCTTTTAGAATTCTCGTAATGCTGCTGAATGAATTTCCTGTAGCATCCGAAACACGCTGCTGAATTTCATATTTTGCGTCATCTTGGTGCACCTGTTTGAAATACCTATGTACATTCCACACTATTTCCCTACTCTGACTGTGAATCACTTTAGCACCACCAACCTTTTTGCTAGAATAACTACATTCGCCTTCCATTGCTCTTATTAATGTATCAAACTTCACTATTGAATGCTGTGAGGTTAACTAAGATGTTTTTACATGGTCCGTACAGTATGAACTGGCAAGGAACATCACGTGCTATGAAGCTCAGGCAAGTTTATATTACGTCATCGTAGACTACTGCGCATCCATTTGTTTGACTCAGGCATTACCGATAGATCTTTTTGAAGATTATAAGCATCAATGTTGATGTGGACATGCTCTAAGAGATTTAAGAAATACTTATATGCATTAATCAACGAAGAGATGTTTATAATGAGAGCTCTACTGGAACATTCTTTTAATTATCCTAAGAACTCTTTCCTTTTTACAAAACAGAGAGCTTCACATCCATATAATATAGGGAGTAAATAGAATTGTGCATCTACTTACACATCTGAAACTATCTTATTCACTTCCCCTTACTTAGTAAAAGATTACAATAGACAATTCCTAAGCAAGATAAAGGAATGTTATACTTTTTATGGAACCGGAGGTTCGTTACCGCGCTTACCTGAGCCCACCATTCGACCCTATTCTATGCTAACTCCATCCAACCATCTCTTGCAAATCCTACTGCACTAAAATCTATTCTAATATTGTCCTCCTACCTAAGTCTGGGTCTTCCAAGTGGTATTTTCCTTTCAGGTCTCCCAGTCATGTCTTTCCTCCCCCATGCGCGCAACATGTCCAGCCCATTTCATCCTCCGTGATTTAATTACCCTTACTATATCCGGTGACGAGTACAGGTTATGAAGCTCGTTGTTATGCAGTTTTCTCCAGTCCCCATTTTCATCTCTCTTAGGCCCAAATATTTTTCTAAGCCCCCTGTTTTCAAGCACTCTCAGATTATGTTCTTCCCGCAGAGTAAGCGGCTATGTCTCACATCCATATAATACAACCGGCAGGATAATTGTCTTATAAATTTTTATTTTGAGATTTCTGGGCAGAATATGGGAAGATAAATGTTTCTAAACTTCTTAAAAGCAGGTACTTCCTGATTTCAGTCGACACTCAACTTCTGCCTTAACATTATTTGTATCTGTAATTATTCCTCCCAGATATTTGAATACTTAATGTATTCACTAAGTAATAATACTTTATTCTTAAAACGGAAGGAAATAGGATTATTACAGATTCATGATTGTACTCTGTTAGCTTGTCAAGATAAATATTAAATTATTTCCATTAACTTAAATAGGTTTATATTAGATGTGCTTCACAAGCAGTAGCTTATACAGAAGTTAACTTTGTATTTAACCTGGAATTAATATATTATTTTTGGCTGCTCGAAAAAATGTAAGTAAAAAATAATTAAAAAAACAACATTAATCTACATTTGATTTTACAGATGTGTTCCGTATTGAAGAGTTCTGACATGTAAGCAAAATAAGTTCTCTGCCTCAGAATTAACATTCACCATGACAGTAAACTTTAAATCGCTTGAGCTAAAGAATTGAATTACACAGTCTATCTCATTAGTTAATATCTTAAGGGGGGACAAACAGGTGAAGTTTTTTTTTTCTCTCAGCAATGAATTGTTCTGTAGCCTTGTAATCTGGCATGCTCTATATTCACTAGTTCTACAATTGCATACTATTTTCAGAATTAATTTAACTATTACAGTTATGGGTAATTATCATTACAAAATGGCAACCACTGAAGTGCCGATTCCCTCATAACTCAAACATATTGCAGTGAAATTTTGAACGCAAGTATATTTGATATTAGTGAACAAGGCTATCGTCCGCCGGCGTGGTTAGCGTCGCTGACTACAGATCCGTCGGCCCGGGTTCGATTCCCGGTACCTCCTCGTATTTTTCTGAGGTAGGGAGGTCTGGTAGGGGTGTACTCAGCCTCGTGATTCAAAATTGAGGAGCTACTTGATAGAGAAGTAGCGGCTCCGGTCAAGAAAACCACCATTAACGGCCGTGGGTGTCGGCATGCTGACCACATGCCCCCCAATCCTGCCATCTGCCTACGGGAGATGACGCAGCGGTCGGGTGGTAGGCCAAGTCCCTCCAGGGATGTAGCGCCGCGGAGTTTAGTTTAGTTTAGAACAAGGCTATCTAGAATTATTGATGTAACTTTAATAGTTTATATTAAAAAAATATTTCTGATGTAATTTTTTTTAAATAATACAAGTGATGATCCCTTTTTAATATTTATATTGCAGATAATCAAAATATTCTAGATTGTTGTTCATATGATATTCACAAATAGATAGAAAAAATAATCAGTCAGAAATATTAGTATTTATGAAACTTATCAGGGAAACGATACTTCAATGCACACAATTTGGCTGCCATTTTGTAATGATAATTAGCCATAACTGTAATAGTTAAATTAATTATGAAAATAGTATGCAATAAATTGTAGAACTAGTCAATATAGAGCATGCCAGATTACAAGGCTACAGAACAATTTATTCATTTCTGACAAAATAATGAAACTTCAGCTATTTTTCAGCATCGACAGCTGTATGTCCCACCTTAAGGGATAGCCTCATTAATAAAATTCTATTATTTTTATAAAAAATACAACAAATATTACCTTTTATTTCGACACCTTCATTGTAACCTTAAATTTATATGTAGTTCACGATTTTATTTTTTAACCATCAAATCAACTGTTTTAAACGCCTTTCCTTTGCACTTTTACTTCAGTTTTATAGATAATGGCTATTTATTAGCCTATATTTGTGATGTTCACAGTCAATTTCAGTTACTCCCAATCTTTATGAGAAAAACACTGGAATTTTCATCAGACATTTATCATTTCATTATTTTCATTGAGGGGCATGAAGAATCTAATCTGAAGGATAACAGGGTGGGAATAAATAATGTGTTTATAATGTTGTAACTATTTAAAATTATTGTTCATTTAGACAGTATTCTAGAATAGTAAAATATTGTCTGGGGGGAAAAAGTATCCATAAACATAGAAAGAGATTTTTAAGATTTATCCAAAGTACCTTCAGAGTTATTAAAAAAGCAATGTTGTTACTGGTATTATTTTCTTTATTTATTACATATATGAAATGTTACTAACACTTACTAGCTTGATCCAAGATGTGTACAGAGCAAAAGTAAACAACTGAATGTGAAAGTACAAAGCACAGTTCACAACAGTGCGTTTTGAGACTATTTAGATGATTACATACAATAAAGTCAATTGAAATTTCTTTTTTATATTAAGCGCCAAAGGTCCCGGGTTCGATTCCCAATGTTTTCTATATGTATTTACAATCTGTATCTTCTCGCCGCTGGGAAAATCTTTTTCTCGCACATTTTTTTATTGGTGACATAAGTTCTGAAGGCCCTTGATCGCAATTTTATTCTATAAAACAAATTATTAGAGGCTATGCCTATTACGTTTACTTACAATATGAGTTGTATTCCATCACCCATTATGTAAATGAAAAATACAACGAATTAATTAATTGTTATAAAATTAATCTTATAGTTAGTAACTTATATCACTTGTTTCTATACAGAATCAACAAATTTGCCAAGGCGACGATAAAAACAAATGCAATCTTGTTTGCAAGATATATGTTGCAAATCATGTAAGAGTATGATATAAATACGAAAGCAAACAACTCACTTAACAGAACTTATGTTTTCACAATTACACAAGATATAAATAATTTTACGATGTGTGCGGAATGGAAGTAAACATCTGACTGAGCTTGTCGCACTATCGTGATATATGCGCTGGTGCGATTAACCAATGAAACGACAGGACACAGTTAGGCAAGGCAAGTCTGTTGTTTACTTTTGCTCCGTACATAACTTGGATCAAGTTTAGTATAATGTTGTTATTGTATGAACTTTTACGTTGTGAAAATTTCACAATTTATTCTAGATGCAAAAATGTGGGAATTAGAAATTTAACCATCCTGACCCCTTTATAAATGTTATATACACTTATACACTTTAAAGTATTCCTAAAAGGATTTTATTGTGAAAATAAATGGAAAGTGTAACCAATGATCTGAACGCTTGGTATGAAATTAATAGATTTCCTTAAGGGTATATGTACGTGAACAACCACAAAAAGATTTTTAAAAATACAGGTTCTAAGAATATTACAATTTTACAAGAAAATGAACTCAGAAGTGGACAAAAATTACAGGATCCTATAACAAGGCTTACTAGAACATAACTAGCAGATAAAAGTATAAAAAAATTGACCAAGTTAATTTTAAATTACACGTTTTATAGGAGCATGAAAAAAATTATTTCATATGCACTTATCACTTCCTATAGGCATAACATTTTTCTGGTTTTTCTGACACTTTTATTTTTTTAATGCATATAATGAACATATTTTTTCTACAAAGTAGACTACTTTTATACAGCTGAAGTTATTATTTTTAATGCAATTAATTTTTATATATCGCATATAAAATATCTTGAAATTTGATGAATATTTCATGACACATTTTCTTTAATTTTATACCTATGGGCATAATTGTAGTCTACTTTATTCATATATGCATGTAAAATTAGTGTAAAGAATTTCAGCCTTCTATCTCTAATGGTTGAGGAGCTATCTAATAATATGTGTGAAAAATAAGAGTTACCGGGAAATTCAATTTTAAGTTAATAGTGAATAGTAGCTCAGAGCATGTAAACATATTTAAATGCCCATTTAAATGGCACAAATAATTTCTAAACCTATATAAACTATATATCAACGGATGCAGAAAATTCAGCACAAATTGTTAGTGCTATAAACAAAACAAAAAACATAAATTTCAAAATAATTCACATACATATACCCTTAAGAAGAGGATGTTAGTACTTCCATTGGTTAGAGGAAAGGTTATCTAGAGAAGATTGGGCGTGGGGTACAGTGCCCCAGATCTGCTCCCTCCCTAGTGTATCGATCACATGACAGCCCAGCCACCGCCTGAATCCCAGTGACCCGCCACGCACATTCAATAAGCACACTGGCCATTCTTTACGCTCCATTTAAATGTTGAACAAATTAACACACGTTGTATGTAGTATACATTTCATTTCAATTTCACGAGGAAAATAATCATATTATGTTTTTAGAGATTGTGTGGGGGATAGGAGAATGTATTTATGTCCGTATGTCTGTCTGTCTGTATGCGCGATAACTCAAATACGCTTTATCAGATTTTCATGAAACTTGGTATAGGCATTTATAACGTCCATGGGAAGAATCCTATTGTTTTTTTTACCAAATCGGTTGACCGGTACCGGCGTAATACCCAATTTACTGCCTATTTTATGGTACTATATTAAACAGAATTTATCAAATGCAGATCAGTTCTCATCACAACATATTGTTTTACAGTGCTCATATACGGCTTTGGAAGTTGCAATACAGCAAGGGCGATTACATTGAGAAATAGAGTAGGCCTAAGGTACTGTATCTTTGTAGATAAAGTTTGGTGTTGATATCTTTCGTTATTATTTAGTTATGCCAAATCGTTCTTTACGTTCTGGATGACCCTCGTATATACGTCATCAGATGTATAAACACTGCATTTCTGGAGCTTGAAATTCCGACAGAGACTAAGCGGCCGTATGCGTGAGTGCGTGTCCACTTATCTCAGCCTCACGCGAGACAAGTCTGAGGAAAAGATGATTAACTTATCATCACCAATTAAATGATTTATACGAATTAATTATATTTTTACTCGAAAGTGCAGAAAAGATCTTCCATTTTCAAGTAAGGCTATTCACAGTGGCTGCATCACATAAATTTTATGAAAAACAGTATTTTTTTTTATTTGAATATCTTCTAAGCTTATAAAAATTAAGGTCTGAAATCGACTTTCTTCATTCTCGTTTAGGGTTATGTTATACCCTCAATATGTCTCTTAAAATTACCCTTATATAGTAAAGTTATTATCACTATATCGTTACACACATATATGGGCTATATAATCTTCTTTAAAGTTTGGATCTTTTCAGTGTATTGTAAAATAATGTAAATAACTTATTTGCATGTATATACTCGAAAAGGTATTTAAACATTAAACAATAGCTGGTTACTCTATGGTTTTAGCATTATACGAAAACATCACAAGGAAATAACTGTTTTTTGCACTCCTTAGCTAGTAAGTGTTACTTACGAAAGTTGTTTACATGGATCGTAAGTTGACATTCCCACACAATCGTGTTGCTAAGGGCGTTGCGATGAGGTTAAATTACTTACGGTCCAAGCGCCACGTCATAATTCATTACGATACACTTCATAATACAAGCCTTTATGGACACGGCCCCCAGGACAAATATTCGGTTGCCATAAACAATAACAAATGCGAATCCCTTTCTGAAATAAGCACCATTCTTCAAGACTGTATATAGATAATATTTTCAGGTAATATCACAATTAATATAATTAAATTGATATAAATAATCATCGTGCAAAAAATAGCATGCAACACACGGGCCGTAAAGGCATTTACGGGTCTCGAAAACTTAAAAACCCTCGGCTGCGCCTCGGGTTTTCAATCTGTTTCCTCGACCCGTAAACGTGCCTTACGGCACTTGTATCGCAATATACTATTTCAGTGCGCGGTCTTTGAGACTGATTTGAAACATGCATCTAATATTAACATTAATATTAATAGTTTCAAAGCAATATTAACCCAGCATTTAAGCTTAATATTAAACCTAAGTGCTGGGTTTACTATTGCCTTAAAAACTACAAACGTATTCCTAAAATGTAGTACACTATCATCTTCGATATACTGCTGATCAACGTATCATTTACTTACTTACTCAATGGCAATAGACAATTTCTAAGCAAGCTAAAGGAATATTATACAGTGAGTCTCACGCAAGAGTTGGCCAACGACGCGGGTTCCTGTGGCGCGGCGGGCACAGCTCCATCTCCCGAGCGATCGGGTGAAATATCTACGCAAATAAAGCCGCGATCGGTGTAATGATTCAGGTTCTCACATTTACAGTTAAAATTACAATGAAAATAAACACGTACCTCATCACAAGATATGTTGGAAATGTTCTCCTCTTGTATCCACACAATACTGGCACCTTTTAAGGAAATTTTCAAGTTCTGCTTCCGAGACAGTTCATATCTCTTGTGATAGCCCTATGTGATATTGTCTTTAAGTTCTTCTAACAGTATGTGAATATTATTTATGGGGAAAGTTGAAAAATAAAGTGTATAGGTCAATTTCCCATACATTAGAAGAACTTAAAGGCAATATCACAAGAGAAATTAACTTTATCTCAGAAGCTGAACTTGTGCGCGTGAAAGAAAATTTTCTAAAAAGGTGCCAGTATTGTGTGGATGCAAGAGGAGAACATTTCCAACATCTCTTGTGATGAGATACGTGTTTATTTTCATTGTAATTTTAACTGTAAATATGAGAGCCTGAATCATTACACCGATCGCGGCTTTATTAGCGTAGATATTTCACCCGATCGCTCGGGAGTTGGAGCTGTGCCCGCCGCGCCGCAGGAACCCGCGTCGTTGGCCAACTCTTGCGTTGAACTCACTGTATATTTCATGGAACCCGGAAGTTCATTACCGCGCTTACCTGAGCCCGCCATTCAACCCTAACCTGTGCTAACTCCATCCAACCATCCCTCGCAAATCCTACTTCCCTTAAATATATCCTAATATTGTCTTCCCATCTACGTCTAGGTTTCCTCCGGGTCTCCCAGTCAATATTTTTTACATATGCCTTCCCCCCCCCCATGCGCGCAACATGCCCAGCTTATTTCATACTCCGTGGTTTAATTACCTTACTATATTACCGGGCTTAACCCGATTTTTCAAATTCACCCTACAAGCCTTCTACTATGAGGTCATAGACAGCATGGCATGTTTTTAGGATGTTTGGGTTTACCAGTAGGCCGTGATACTAATGTTCCTATTGCTGTTGTGTCATGGATTGCGTTCATTTTGACTGATATTGAATATTGAATATTTTAATGATTGTACGAATATAGTAACGACTGTAGCACTATCTTCTTTCTGAGTATAAAAACTGTGCTAATTCAAAATTTCAGCTATGTCAGTTCAGTGGCTTTTGTGAAAAATCGGAATAGAGAACAACCACTACAGGGAAGACCTGTGCATGAGTCTATAGGATCAATATATTTAAAATTTTATTTCTAGAGTTACAAGTGTTCTTTCTTTTTTAATTGGCAATGTTATAACCTTAAGACTTTTGATAATATTTAAATATTTTGAAGGGTATATAGGCCTACATGTACTGTTATCTTTATAATATTATTTGCATTCATATATACAACAACTAGCTTAAAGGGCCCGGCAACGCTCGGGTTTTACATTTTGACATTCGAAATTATACTTATGAAGGACTTTCGATTTTCAAACTCTAGGTCCTTAAATAGGTATGTAGAATTTGAAATGAGGAAGAATGACTTATCACTAGGGACCGGATTTTTAGGTTTTTAAAAACAGTGTTTTAGGTTTTCCATTAGGTGAAATAGTTTTTTTTAGGTTTTTTGTCCGAAATATCGTTTTCGGGTAGAATAATTGGTTTAATGTATTTGAATGTGCTACGTAGGATTGAATACATAATATTTGAAAAGTTTAACTTAACAAAATTGACTTAAATTTGTGTAAACTTGCTTTAAGACAATATTATACAATTGAAGAAGGAATGCATAAACAATGAAAAGAAGCAGTGAAAATATGATTACCTTACATTTCCTGGTTACAGTAGGATCACTAAATATGTTTCAAGATTCTCAACTGTGAAGTTCTTCCTGTTATTTCTTAGTTAATAGTTAATACTGTATCTAGACACTACCCTTCTCAGGATTCGAATCCGATGCTTCTAATTTAGTGAGTAAAATACTTTATGGTTGGATGAAACTGATAGTATGAACAACAGGGAAGTACTAAAGGCAAAAAAAAAAAACAAGCGCTTTAAAACACAGAGATCTTTATCCTTGTTCATACACAGCAACAATGGTTGTTCGTACGAATATTTTAAAAGGAATACGCCGGTACTCTTTTCCTCTCTTGATACTGTCCATCCTAGACGACAATGGGTTCAATGAAACGCTGGTGGTATTAATTTCTACCCGACCAAAATTATTCTCTCCCCACAAAATATCGATTTCTCAACTCACAAACAAAAAAGACAAAAAAGGAGCCTAAATTACATATTTTAGGTTTTATATCCCGTTTAGGTGTATTTAGGTTTTTATACCCCATTTAGGTATTTTTAGGTACCACAGAATTAATGTGGGTGAATCCTATGGACATGATTCGAAAAAGTGTATGAGCGCTTTTTGTTTTGGAAGTAAGGAAAAAAATAGGTAAAAACCTAAGAATCCGGTCCCTACTTATCACTCTCAAACTATTCCCTCAGAAAACGCTTGATATAGCTTTTTATGGCTCATAGAGGATGTAGAATTTTGCACCCCATTGCTTCTACACACCATTCCTGGTAGAAGAAAAGGATTTCCGGTAACATAAAATTGTATTGTCATTACGGAATATATTATTTCTCACTCTCATGTTACCAAACAACCGTTTCGGGCTGAAATCAAAAAGAAATTCATTACCACTTTCATACCTTCCTCCCCAAAACCTGGGAGAAAATAATATACTGCGCGCATAGTACTAAAAATGTTCCACCCTATTTTGTCTCCTTTACATGCTTAGGGCCTATGATAAACATCCATATTTCTCAACTAAAAATACAAAGCCTACAGTTACGAAATACGTAAAAGTGGATAGAATTTTTTACCGACTTCTGATATAGCATAACTTACTCTTTGACACACACTCAGACTGAGACAGCTGGATTAAGCTGTCCACGCAATACGACCTTCTTATTTGACATCAAAATGTGAGGTGAGAAAATTGTATTCTTTACGTCCAGGGTAGAGAAAGTTATGTGACTGCATCACATTGCGCATGTTTGCGTGGATTTCATTCTTCAATATTTATTTATACTAATGAATTATATTGATAGCTTCTCTAATTTGTGAAAGTCCCATATCATTTATTTCCAAAGCTACCTGTGACCACTGCCAATAATACACTGTTGTCATGGAATGTGATTTGGATTTGATAATTTTGTGTAAAATGGTATTAAGTATCCTCAAAAACATTTAATTTTTAGCATTTAAGGTCAAAAATTTTCTAAATCCATTTTTAGTGAGCACTTACATTATGAAACGAAGATACTGTTAAAATTTCAAGTGTCTACCTCTTTTAGTTTAGGCTCTACGTTGATTCTCTTTCAATCAGTAAGGACAAAACCTCTTATATACCGTATAGGCTATAGAGATGAAGTTAAAATAGATTTTTAAGGGTACCTTTAAGTGAAATAATGGCGATGTAAGACTGGCGGAAATACTTGTACATACCAATAGATAAATAATTAAAAGAAAGCTTTTTTCAGAAGCTGCCCTCTGGTTTTTCTAAAGCAACAACAATCGTGAGAATACACAAAAAAATGATAAGAATTCATATTTCATTATGACTTGAAAGACATTAATGTGTTCTTAATTGCTCATAGCCAACTATATGAATTTAAATTTTCCGTGAAGAAGTCAAGAAAAGCCATGAAAAGAGTCGAGGTCTCGCCCATTGACGGTAGAAGGGAAATTATACGAGAGGAGGGCAATTGGATTTCAAAAAGCAATTTAACGCGTGGGGCGTGGCAGCCCTGCATTCAGAACAAAGCTTCTTTGGAGACGAAGCAAGAAAGGAGAAAAAGAAATAACATTCTGTGACGATTTGTTGCAGAATGAATGTTTGCGACAAGCCCATGCGAATGTAAAAAATGTCACTGCCTTCTGATTTGTGCTTCCAGCCTGCTTTGTTTCGTATCCTTATATTGCACATAAAATGACGTCACACTCAAGTGACGCATTCGTCATATCTAGCGCTCTGTATATCACATAACATCATTGCTGATCCGTTGAAAATCTTTCTCTGGTTTTCCTTGAAACATTCAATTTTGCGGGCTTCCTTGTTCCCTTGAAACTTGAGCAGATAGTAAGTTATATCTAGACCTAGGATTTTAAGGCAAATGCCTATTTTGTTCCTTATGAAATAACATGAAATTTTTTAAATATGTTGACATTTCATGATAAATCGCTTATATTTATATAGTTTATAGTGCCCTAAAATGCCTATTTGGACCTTTGGAGCCTATTTTTACTATTTTAGTGACAAAAATGTGTATTCTGTACATTTAAAATAAAATTCAACTTCTGTAACTTTTACAATCATTTAATGGACATCCCTGAATGAAGAACAGAACAGCAGAGAGTGGGTTTTCCCAAACAATTATCGCCAAAAGAATGCTGACTGACAGGGGAGGATTCGCTCAAAACACAAGTAGCAGGTGTATAAGAAGAAGGGACATACTGTGTCACTTTTTCATTTAAACCAAAACTGTTTTTGATAAATGTATTTTTAATTCCGTCTTAATTTTGCAATTATTTCTCTTAAGAATAGGTATACCACGTTTTTTACAGTAAAAAAGATCACGTTACAGTTGAAGAGCATAAATTGTAATATTTTAAAGTATATTTTCTGCCTATTTACACATTTTTAAAGCATATTTTAAGCGTCTATTTTATCTTTTAAAAGATTATTTACTTGTTTTAAAAGCCTATTTAGGTGCCTAAAACTAATTTTTTAGAGCGTAAAATCCCAGGTCTAGTTATATCACACATGTTATATCTTTCAATGGTACGTTATGAATGTTCTTAACGTCAGCGTACTGAGGCCCGATTCCAAACGCGTGAAAATGATACTCGCCCGCTTTCACTCAGTAAGAGTGGTTCCAAGTGGTGCAGGTGCAAGTGTATGTGCGAATGGGCATCTGGCGAGAATGCATCAAAATATCCTCGCTTCTTTCACTTAATGGTTCCATTTTGAAATTGATGTGTTCTTATAGCGTGAACATAGAGAACGAACCATTCTGCAATATTTTCGGTCATATTTAAAGAATAAATGATTTTATAATGTTTTAATTAGTTAAACTATCGATATTTATTTACATAAGTTAATAGCATATGTGCTTTATATTTCTAACCTAACTTGGTTAGGTTGTTCAGATGAGAATTAATATTTTACTAAGCTAACCTACTGGCCAAAGCGAATAACAGCAAATGTGCCTTATGGAATTCAGCCTAAGTTGAAACTTGGATTTGTTTCCCGCTTAGGATAATATTTTCTCCACGGAATAGATTGTCTCTTCTGACTAATGGTTTCCAAGATAATCACTGGATTAACTATTGCTGGCTGTGGTGAGAACAAAGATGGGTGACCATTCGTCAACTCTGACAAACCATTTTAAGTGAAGCATACGTGACCATCATGGTTTGGATCCCACTGTAATGAGAACTACCTGGAGGAGGCTATCCATGAAGCATGGATAACTTTTGTTAGGACTTTACATGAAGAGTTTCATTTTCATATCCTAAGGGTTTTATTTAAGTTTCTTGCACGCTACTAGCTAAACCTTTAATTTGAAACTTTTTTCGTATAATTTGCCTCAGTGTTAGTTATAAAGCAGACATGTCATGACTTATAAATATGGCTTTGAGTGAGTTTTAGACAACTGCCCCTCTTACTGTAAACCTAAATTGTCCAGTTCAAATTTATCGTGTTGTCATATGAAAACTTACCGTTCTAAGAAGGAATCCTGAAGTAAACAACCAGTACATCTGTCTCACTCTAGCACATTACTCGTATGACTTAAGAGTGAGAGAGACACACTGGTTTTTGTTTACTTCAGGTTTCTTTCTTAGCTCGTCTCGGATATAGAACTTTTTGCAACAAGTAGTGGTAGAGTTCTTGAGAGGTGTCTCATTGACTATTCGCGAGGAAATGGTTCCGACATGACCAGCTCACTTTACACAAATGACTCCGGCAACATCTCCCATAATCTTTGGAGAAAGGTGGATAGGTCGAGTTGGACAAACATTTTGGCCACCACTATCGCCTGATTAAACCTCTCTTGGCTACTTATTATGAGATCACAAGAAGAGTCAAGTTTTCGAGACTCTTTTTGAGTCGCGTAAATTCCAGGTGCAGCAGAATTGATTCACCACACACCGGGCTTTTTAGCGAGTGTATAATGGAAACATGCTCCGAAGAGCATGTTGACATCGAGCAGCTTTGTCACCGCATCGAACGGTGAACAGCCCTTGTAGTGCACGCAGGAGATTAGAAATCTACATGGAAGCTTACTGTCTTTGTAGCACTGAAAACACACGTTTCCAAACAGGGTTTCCTCATAAATATTTCAACCACCAAGACATCTCTACACCGACTCTGTTTACTTTTTTTATCTGACAAGATGGCCATGACTAAGATCATTTTCTTTTTGTTGCAGGTAAGTCATGCTGTACTACCTTCTCCTGATGACAGTGAATTCTCGAGTTCAGTAAGTAGCAGTCCTTGCAAATGTAATACAGTTGTATTAACCAGAGGCGAGAGTCAGATGCGCGTGAGGGGAAGTGACGCATGTGGGAGGAAGTATGGGAAGGGGTAAAAATGTTGAACCGTACTTAGCGAGAGGAGAAGCGATTACAACAAGGTCTCTTGTTTCTTAACTACATTATATTACACGGATTTACCGCAGTGAAAACAAATACTCAACTGACCCATACAACTCCTCCACGCGATACGAATCTTTAATGGACTCGTCTGCATCTACTGCGCATCCATGCTTGGACTGTCACCTCTAATTAATACCACTGTAGGTCAGAATGGAGAGTTTTAGAAAATCGCACGGATCTCGTAAAGTATTGCAGCCACAGATATGAATTTTTTAAATTGCATTTGGTACGGTATGGTAATGGTACTCCACTTTTTAAGATTTCCTATCATTAGTATTTTGATTTTAATTTTATCATTGATGGTCATGTGAATGAACCATGTCGCCTCACAGTACTATTAAAGTCTGACCATTCTAAGTAGGAAACCTGAAGTAAACAAAAACCAGTGCATCTGTCTCACTCTGGCACATTACTCGTATGTCATAAAAGTGGGACCGACATACTGGTTTTTGTTTACTTCGGGTTTCTTTCTCAGCTTATCTTGGGTATAGATCCGAAGGTCGCGGATTTTTCAGGACTTGAAGCTGGGGGGGCCCGTGTCGTAGCATTTTATGCTTTTGGTAACGCGCGCTATTTCAATTTAGTGCTATAATATTTATATAGTTTTTTTTTCCCCCACGGGACGCTATAACAACTTCAAAGAGTTGCATGCGGCCCTCGGGCCTCCAGTTGGACAGTCCTGCTCTAAACCATAATACGATCTGTTGAGAAAGTTATGTGAGCGTTTAACACAGACTTTTTTACTTCTTCTGCCCGTACCATAGGAAGTATTCTTTCCGACCTCCAAATTCGAAGTTGAGTTTTTAACATAAATACACGTTTTGAGGTGCCCTGAATTCAAAAATACTATTTTCGGAAACTTGTTTGTGTGTGTGTGTGAACAACCTAGCTCCAGAACGGAAAATCGTATGAAAACAAAACGTTGTATCTGGGTCAGGTATCTTCTGAAGATTTGACATGAAGATTGGCGACAAGTTTCCCTTATTTTTAAGGGATTTCCTTTTCGTGATTTTCTCGAAAACTGCTCTAACGATTTTCTTTAAATGTTGCATATTGGTTGATTATTTTAAGAACTAAACTTTTATTTGAAACTTTTTTTTCTAAAAAATTCTCTGAAGGGTAGTTAAAATAAGCCATCCACTCTGAATATGCGCTCTTTGCAATATGGCCTCTTGTAACGGAAAATCGTACGAAAACAAAATTTTGTATTTGGGTGAGGTACCTTCTGGGGATGTGACACGAAGATTGGTGACGAATTTCTTTTTTTTAAGGGGACTGTACATGAAGAAAATTTCGTTTGTCACGATTTTCTTGAAATAGCTCTTATGAATTTGTTTAAATTTTACACATGGGGAGCTTATACTAAGAGCTAAAACTTTTATCTGAAACATTCTTTAGCAAAATATTGCCTGAAGGGTAGTTATAAGCCACCGACTCTGAATAAGTGCTCTTTACAATATGGCATCTTGTTCTATATCAAAATGTGAAGTGAGGAAAATGTATAGGACATGCTTAAAGTTAAGAAAGTTACGAGAGTACATAAATCAGATTTTTATTTGGGTGCGAATGTGATGTGGTAACGACATTCTCTACATTTTTACAACAAATTTAAATGAAGAGAATCCCTTACATAATAATTTATAATATACTTTGAGGCAAACTTTTGTTTGGGCAGAGGATGTTATATGAATTTCACATTAGACTATTTCATTTATATAATTTTTGCACGACGTAACTAATTAGTGGTACTTATGAATATTGTTGCCGTGGATCGTAACTTGACATTCCCGCACGCAATCTGGTTGCTTTGAAAATAAAAGAAATCTCCGTGCGGTAAAAATTACAAAAACACAAGTGCCGTAAGTAAAATCATCATAATACAAGCCTTTATGGAAGACCGGAATCAAGGCCCCCTAGTTTGTGGCGATTTTAACAGGACAAATAATCCGTCCCCATAACAACCAACACATGCGAATCACTTTCTGAAAATAAATAAACATCTATCTTCAATAATGTATATACATAATATTTTCACCTAATATCTCAATTAATATAATTAAATTGATATAAATAATCATCGTGCAGAAAATAGCATGCAGTATGTCGTGCCGTAAGCGCATAACGGATCTCGGAAATTGAAATAATTCGGCTCAAACTCTTTCCTCGATCCGTATGCACCGCTTACGGCACTTGTATCGCAATATACTATAGCCTGTCTGTTTTGAAGTCCTGGATGTGTTACTCAACTCATTCCTTTCCGATTTTTCAACATCTGAATCAATGCGAATGCGAATCCACGTCATTACTGGACCAGCTGCTGCACGCTCAAACACTGATGAATTATTGATTGCGTCGATGGATGGTTGTGATTGAGATTGATTTACATTAAATTATGAATTAAAAGGACAGTTCGTTAACAACCCCAATGATTTATCGACATTGTGAGCTCGATTCTTGAAGGCTGTCAAATGCCATCAATTCTCTTTAAAATGACTTTCTAACATGATAAACAATAAGAACGGAACACTACGTAAAATATTATCACAAAGTTATAAAAACTACGAAACCAATAGTCATTGTTTTGCTACACGAAGATGCATAATTTCTTGCTCACTTTTTGAACCTAAATTTAAAACACTCACATGTCTAAGGCATATCTCCGATTCCTCCGGTCCATAGGCGTAACCAGGCCGACCATATGGGGGGGTTATAACATCCGCGGGGTCTGGGGGTATGGAATACCCCCCATTGAGAGGGGGTCCGGGGGTCCACCCCCGGAAAATTTTAAAAATTAAGATGCAAAATAACGAGTTTTAAGCTTCCGGGGGTGTGCCCCGGAAAATTTTAAAAATTAAGACGCAAAATAACGAGTTTTAAGCTTCCCACGCTTTATACTTGTATGAAGTAATTTATGGGCAGACTTAAAACAAATATATAATTTTTTTTTAATCAATGGGGGGGTCCAAACCCCCAAACCCCCCCCCGGTACGCCTATGCTCCGGTCTGAGACAGTGTAGTAACTTCATTAAACGAAAGCCAAAATTACCACAACTAAATAATACATTCTTAAAACAATCAAATAAAACTTTAAAAAATTCATAACTTACTGCATTAACTTGTTAAACAAAATGTTAAGAATAAAATAATGTGTGGATAAAATTCATTTTTTTTATAAAGTTTTTGATAAGAAAGGTTTAAATATATATATATATATATATATATATATATATACGAGGAGGTACAATTGCAAACAAATGCACACATGAAGGGACATCTTTTGTCTATTTTTCTGTCTAGTCGCCAAGTTTGTCAACACATTTCTCCCAACGTGATACCATTTCAGAAAATACCCTGTTCATAGAAGTCCATTCGGTTTGAGTATAGCCATCTGCGGACTGCTGTTTTCATTTCTGCATACATTGAAACATAGGTAAATTTGCGTCGTGACCTTCGTAAGTAACACTGTTACATTTATGCTGATGGTGTCAGACGTCTTCACGACAATGCTCGCCCCCATGCTGCTGCAGCTGTTCGTGAGAAAATTAACAAATTTGGTTGGGAGGTGCTCCAGCATCCTCCTTACAGTCCAGACAGTCGGAGTTTCATTTGTTTGGTCCCATGAAGAAATTCCTGACCGGTAAACGCTTTGCGTCAAATGGAGAAGGGAAAACAGCTGTCCGCAGATGGCTCTACTCCAACCTAACGGACTTATATGAACACGATATTTTGAAATTGGTATCACGATGGGAGAAATGAGTTGAGAAACTTGGAGACTATGTAGGAAAATAGACAAAATATGTCCCTTAATGTGTGCATTTGTTTGTAATTGTAGGCCTACCTATTAAGCTTTTTGTAAAAAAAATATATTGTGCGTTACTTTATATATATATACTGTGTGTATATATATATATACCCGAAAAATCATCTACAATTAAAATATAATAATATGTGAAAGATGTCAACAGGATACAGGATAAATAGGAAATAATACAGGACACAGCAGTGGCGGACGCACAATTTTCTTTCGGGGAGGGATTTGAGGAGATAGAAAACTAAAATAATAATAATATTAATAATAATAATAAGAAGAAGAAGAAGAAGAAGAAGAAGTTCAATTATATTTATAAGATTTTATAAAACTGTAATCTTTGCCGGAAGTTTTGTTTGAATGTGAAACATGGCCCCTTACTTTTCAGAAGGAACACTACACCTTTTCAACCTCAATTTTGGAAAAAGTAATTTCAATTTCGGAAAAAGTAACTTCAATTTCGGAAATACGAGGGATATGAAGAGGGTACAGTAAAGTTGGTACCACGCTAGGACAAATGACTCAATCGAAGCGAGATTATGTAGAGAAGTAGCTAGAAGGTGTACCTACATGTTCCAAATAAATCAGTTTTGATTTTCACTGTGGTTTTCATTTTATGCCCATCGGATTTTTAAAATAATAGCCCTCGTATTTCCGAAATTGAAGTTACTTTTTCCGAAATTGAAATTACTTTTTCCGAAATTGAAATTATTTTTTCCGAAATTGAGGTTGAAAAGGTGTAGTTGAAAGTATTTGAAAACAGAGTTTTAAGGAAAATATTTTTACCAAAAAGGATGGAGTTTCAAGGATTATTGAGATTAATTAAATGCAGGAGCTGGATATGTTGCTTGAATGGGAGTGGAGAGGGGCATTAATGGTCATTTTAATGAAAAGACCAGAAGGAAAATAACCATTAGGGGAACCCAGAAGAAAATGGGATGATAATACCAGGATGTACCCTATCTAAGAGCAACTGATTGTAGAAATTCGAACTGGACACAGTTGACTAAGGACTAATGTCGTCTGCATTCTAGAGTCCATTATTCTCTCTTTTCCAGAGAAATAAGCAATTTAAATACTACCGAACACAGATATAAAAAAGTGCGAAAATCTACCGTACTGTTTCACATTTATAGCCTATTCTTTTTAATTTTTTTTCAAATTTTGGTGGAGGGGGATATATCCTTCCGATCCCCCTGTCTGCGTCCACCACTGAGATACAGCATTTGACTTGAGGGGGGCACGTACAGCTTTCGATTAAATTCATTTGTGAGAAATATGTGAATTTCATTATTTTTTTCTCAGCAATGAATTGCTCTGCAGTCTTGCAATCTGACGTACTCTTTATTGACTATTTCTACAATTTCATACTGTTTTCAAAATTAATCAAACTGTTACAGTTACGGGTAATTATCGTTACAAAATGTCTGCCACGTTTCATGCACTGAACAGCCGTTGCCCTGATAACTTCCACAAATATAGATATTTCTGAGTGATTATTTTTATGTGTGTTTGTTAATATCATGTGAACAACATAATCTAGGATCTTTGAAATATCTTCAGTATAAGTATTTTTTAAATAATTTTTTTTTTTGGAAATTTTCTATTTCGTTAAATTATATATATTTTTAGAAAATACTTATACTGAAGATATTTCAAAGATCCTAGATTATGTAATTTACATGATATTAACAAAAACACATAAAAATAATCACTCAGAAATATCTATATTTGTGGAAGTTATCAGGAAAACGGCTGTTCAGTGCATGAAACGTTGCAGCCATTTGAAACGATAATTACCCGTAACTGTAACAGTTTGATTAATTTTGAAAATATTATGCAATTGTAGAAATAGTCAGTAAAGAGTATGTCAGATTGCAAGACTGTAGAGCAATTCATTGATGAGAAAAACAAATGAAATTTACATATTTCTCATCAATGAATTTCATCGAAAGTTGTATGTCCCCCCTTAAACCCAGGGGGAAATATGGGATAGTTGGAGACCCTTGTACATTACACTTATCCCACTTTAGCACCGTGCGCTCATTCTGGTCATAAAGAATGCATTATCTCACTGGAGTCTGCAGACAGATTGTACGTACCACATGCTCGCAATGTGTAAATATTGTTGTAATGTTCGAGATAAACTTCTGCTGACTATACAGAGAGACCGTGGTCATAGCTCACAAGCGTCTAGAGACAGCAACTGTTAACAATACAAGCAGCGCTGCAGTCTGCAGATACAGACATAACTCTCCGGTTACAGTTCCCATGAGCATCTCTACGTGATGAAGAGGCTCTGTCGCCGAAAGTGCGTCTTTTGTTTTTATAGCAAAGCACTTTGGAGAAAAGTGAGCACAATTCAAGTTTCCTCATAGTCATAAGGGATAATAGCCGATCAATACAATAAGGGAGAGTCATATAACTCGAACAGCCTCTGCAGCTCGACTCAATTTGTATCGCATGGAAGTTTGGTAATATCTGTGTTCAGTGAACTAGAATTATTAGTAGGAAACTGTAAACTTCATGCATTTCCAATATTCAACTAACATTTGCAAGCTGTTAAATGAAATAGACCAATCTTCACGATTTCCAGGATACACCATTGGCTTTTATTGAAAGTGTTACGAAGAAATACAGAAGTTTGAAGCGTTTGAGTATTTGCATTGGAGAGTAAACATAACTATTCAGGGTGCACTGTTCATTTGGATTTACATTCTCTACTCTATTACGGGGATATGCATTCAGTTAGTTTATATTTTGATTATATTAATATTAGGTTTATTTCGTCTTCATTACAATCAGGGACTTTGGTTACATTTCTGCTCTACCATTCAATCCCTTCAATTACTAAAATAAACATTTTATAACTATTTCTAGATTTTACTTAAATACTACAAACATACATGTTTATATACTATCCAATACTTCATTTGAATTTATGTTATTTTCTTCGATTTTGGCTAACCATTACCTTTTAACTTTGAATAAAAATTTCCCAATCATTAAGTGCCAGTATGGTACTTTAAGAGATTGTGTGGGGAAGGGAAAATGTCTGTCCGTCTGTCCGTGTGTCTGTACGCGCGATAACTCAAATACGCTTTATCGGATTTTCATGAAACTTAGTATACGTTTTTATAACGTCCATGGGAAGAACCCTATTGATATTGGACAAAATCGGTTGACCGGTACCGGAGTAAAGCCCAATTTAGTGCCTATTTTATGGTAATATATTAGAAAGCCTTTATAAAATGCAAATTAGTTATCATGACAACATATTGTTTTACAGTATTCATATACGGCTTTGGAAATTGCAATACAGTTAGCTTTGACAAATAACATTATTCCTTCACATACGCTTATGAAAGTAGATCGTTAAATTGAGCGAGGTAGCTGAGATGGTAATGTCTTGGACTGACATTTTGGTTGTTCCTGGTTCAATTCCCGTAGCCGGCCAATTTGACATATCTTTTTTGAATTTTTATGTGAGTGTGCGATTGTCAAGGTATCACAAATCTGTATAGCTCTGCTGATGCTGGACGATTTAAATTTGATTAAAAAAAAATCTGATGTGAAAGTCACATAACTTCCTCTGCCCAAATAAAAGTTTGCAGCATTTACGCTAATTATGCTATAAATATCTTATAGCCCCTTCTTTGAATGTTGCGACTAAAAACGCAGGCTATGGGGAAAAAAAACAAGTGACTGCAAACGTTTATTGAACTTTCCGCTGTTAAGAATAATTTCCGAAATTTATCAAATATTCCCCTCAGATATTTCTTTACTGTAAGCAGGGCCAACAATACATTTTTCTCACTTCACGTGCTTATATAGAATAAAATGCCTTAAATGTCCGCGTATTGAGTTGTTCACCAGGCAAGTTGGTAGGCTACAACCATCCTTCAGAGAATGTTTTTGAAATGGTATAAGCAATCCATGTACAAAATTTAAAGGAAATTGTTAGAGCCGTTTATGAGAAAATAGCAAAAAACAAAATATTCTTCATGTAAAGTCCCCTTAAATATAAGAGAAGGTTGTCGCCAATCTTCACAGCCTCAGAAGGTACCTAACCCAAATACAAAATTTTGTTTTCGTACGATTTACAAGAAGCCGTATTGCAAAAAGCACGTATTCACAGTGGGTTGCTTATAACTACCCTTCAGAGAATTTGTTCGAAAAAATGTTTCAAATAAAAGTTTTAGCTCTTGGTATAAGCAATCCATGCGCAAAATTTAAAGAAAATCGTTAGAGCCGTTTTCGAGAAAATCGCGAAAAACGAAAATTTCTTCATGTAAAGTCCCCTTAAAAATAAGGGAAATTTGTCGCCAATCTTCGAATCACATCTTCAGAAGGTACCTGACCCAAATACGAAATTTTGTTTTCATACGATTCTCCGTTTCGGAGCTAGCCTGTTCACAAACTTCCACACAGACAGACAGACACACACACAGACACACACACAGACATGTTTCCAAAAATAGTAGTTTTGGATTCAGGGGGCCTTGAAACGTGTATATATGCTAAAAACTCAACTTCGAATTTTGGGGTCGAAAACAATACTTCCTCTACCTATAGTACCTATGGTACGGGCAGAGGAAGTAACTAGACCTTTGTTCTCCCTGAAGTTCTACTTAATGAATCGATCTGGAGCTTAAGTCGGAAATCAATAAAAAAAAAAATTTTCTGCATATCATAATTGCAATTATAACTGATTAACCATAAGCATACTGGGACTTTGTTACATCAGTTTACCTGAATTTATTTTGAATAAATCCGTATTCTTCGTAATGCATAGTTTCTTATATGCTACACTTTTATTAATTTTTAATAATTTACTATCAATTAAATTTCTCCTCCACATCTTCGTTTCCTTACACTCTAAAATTATGTGTTTGGCATCCTCTTCCTCGTTACATGGTGGGAATATTCCTCTAGGTACCGGTACCGAATCTCTCAAATTTTTCAATCTCCTGATTCCTAGCCTCCACCAGGCCAAACTTGATCTTTCTTCCAAATTACAGGAAAATAAATATGCTTCCATACCCCATCCCGATTTCATCTCTACATAACATTTTAGCGATTTAAACTTTCTCATATCAGAAAACATTTCCTACCAAGCAATATCGTTAAACCATTCATTATTAATTTGCATATAATCTATATACTCCATGAACCCATTCTATTCCATTTCCATTTCTATCCGATACTGTTTATATTCTCTTTTAGACTTTTCCACCAATTATTTTGATGGTATACAAATTCTAAAAGTTGTGCATACTCATTTAACGAGGTATTATAATATTGCTTTAGGTGTTTAATTGATCAGAATTTAAGATGGGGCCAACGAATTAAATATTTAGCAAACAGGATGCGTGTTAATGAATAACACCGAAATATTTTACCTGTGTATACCTGCTCATTATTATTCTAGGGGCCCAGGGACCTATATATCTTTCTTTACTCGCCCCTGGTTGTATAACGTATCACACATTATGATATACCTATGTTTTATTACTGTCAGATGAATCCCCTGCTTGAATAGTTTATATACGTCCTCTTATAAACATTTCATTGCAGTTTGATGGAGATCATGATAGACGCCTATGCAATTTAAATGTCCTATTTCCACAAATAACCTGTAGCCTATATTATGCTGATGATGTAGGGCAGACTAAATGTTACTATGCCATAGCAACTTCGAAATAAATAAATCGCGGGAATAATGCATCATATTGCCGATCGCTTCGATTATGTTAGGGCGCAATGCTTTATTCTTTTGTTTTTTAACGTTACGCCATGCAGAGATGTGAAATTTCCAATATAGCATATGTGGATGGAAAGTGGATCATGCAAATAGACCTAAATGGGAAAATACTCGTCGTTTTGAGTGGGGTTTTTGAGCATGGGAACTCGAACATGAGATATTTTTTTTCAGGACGCTGTTAGCCTGTCTAATCGTGAAACGCCTCTCGAAACCGGATTTTTAGCTTTTCAAAATTTTTAATTGTTTATGAATGAATTACATGTAACGGTAAGATTAATGAATTCTTGGTTCGTTTTCATCGTTTCATGTAGTAGCACATGATTTGTTTTAGAAGTTTTAATTGAAAATAAGGGGCACGCCGTAGCGTAGTGGTTAAGGCCGAAGGTCGCGGGTTCGATCCCCGATGAGGTCGTTGACTTTTTCAATTGGCCTAATCCTTCTGGTGGCACTATGGCCCTGGGGTCGACTCAGCCTCCAACAGAAATGAGTACCAGGAGCAATCCTGGGGGTAAAGGTGACTGGTGCGTAAGGCTGACAACCTTACTACCTTCACCTTCCGAATGTCTAAAGTCTGGGAACCTCAACCTCCTGGAACCCTCTGGGCCACCATGGCCTGTATAGGGAACACTTCACTAATTAAAAATGAAACTCTGTAATTCATGCAATTTATGTGAAAACATTGTCGGTGTATAAATAAGTTAATTATATCCTTCAATATATGCATACAGGGAACTCTTGGTTTTTATTTTATTTACTCAATCTTTCTGCACAACACAGATTGCCTTAAGGCAAAGAATGAATGAACAATATACAAAAATTGCATTAACTCTAACTTAATCATTAAAGGTTTCAAACGATCAATAATAACAAAAAAAATTAAAACAATCAGCTAAAACAATCAAATTTAAGAAAGGAAACCTTCTCAGCGTAATGGTTGGTTTCTCGATATTTGGATGGATCCCTTAAGCGACAATAATGCCACTTCGTTATACAGATCTTGTGTCAATGAGAAACGTTTATAGAAGTTAAGAAAGAACTTTGTTATTGTTCCCCTACTACCAACCATTAAACCTGTTACTTCAACATTTTTCAAACCGTATTTGTTCTTGAAATACTCAATGGTTGGTTCATCCATATGGTTCATAACTAATAAGCTGTTTTTCCGCAGAGTCCCTTTTCGAAGAATTTATATTTTACTGAACAATATCTTAAACAACAAAAAACAAACAACTTGTAACCTAGCCGGAAAAAAATGTTTAGTTGTTTACACGTTGATATTTCAAGTTTAGTTTCGATAATTTTTCCAAAAATAAAAAGTAATAACACTACTTACCTGCATCATTAATAACACGAAAATCTATTTTATTATCTCAACACGTATACTATTATTACGTAGGCCTATGTTGTCAATTAGTATAAACTAATAATGGTGAGTAATGGCAAGTACAAGGTGCGGTAGAGGAATCGGACGTTTTTCAAATAACCATAACTCAGGAGATTTTCAAGTTAAACAAAATTTAATTACACAGAAATGAAGCTTGGCTAATGCAGTTTCTATTGACTATTTCAGAATTACCTCCGAAAAATAACGTCCGTTAAGCAACGACCTTCTTTCTGTATACACTCTTGTAACCTCACTTCGAAATTCTGTATTGCTCTTCCCAACATTTCTTCCTCCACATTAGTGATTTCTACACGAATGAACTCTTTTAGTTCTTGGATGTTACGGGGTTTGTTTAAGTAAACGTTTAATTTGATGTAGGCTAACGGGAGATCACATGTTGAGGAGCCTCCCCATCTATCCCAGAAGTCAAGAACTACGAGAACTTAGTAACAGCTAATCGCCGCGTTCAGCCGTTTTGTTTTTCTTTCTTTCTTTCTTTCCTCTTCGTAGTTTTTCCTCGACCTTTCAGGATTTAAGCTACCCAAGCCGCCCGACCTGTTGGGAGAGGGATTACCTTTGGATCACATACATACTTTTTTGACCAGACAAGGACATGGAGGGCCTCCCCGGATGAGTGATCAGCCCAATGCCGGGGCCACCTCCGAGACAACACGAACACATAGGACGAGACACACCATTCACAAACACACACTCACTCAGAACAAGGCTAGGATGTAGATGAAGATGATAATGACGGCCAGATGATATCCGGGGACCACAAGGGCCTAAAGTTACCTGACATTTGTCTTACAGGTGATGGAAAACCCCGGAAAAAACCTCACCTAGGTAACTTGTCCCGACCAGGAATAGAACCCGGGCCCGCTGCGTGAGAGGATTGAACGCATCCCCTGAGCCACAGCGGTGGACTTTTTCTTTCTTTCAATCTAAAATCTCTAAACTTAAAATTATGGGCGAACAAACAGTAGCATTATATTAGGTTCATTGCATAATGTACTATTTTAGTGTGATAATGAACATTCCATTTTTCGTCCACGCAATTAAAACTTCTTTCATTCAATGTAATTTTATGTTAATTATATTATAGTTACCTAGTAGTTTAAACATGTCAGTGATGTTTAACTTTATATGGTGAAAATTAAGATAATATGTTTGGATAATTGATTGGCTGTTCATAGTTTTATCTGATCAATTGCCTGCACAACTTAAAACCCTAAAACTCGGCGACGTAATTCTCCGAAATAACATACAAGTTTCACTAACGCAAAACTAGTTTCACTAACGCAAAACTATTGCTAAAAGCAATACATACTTTGCCTGAGCAATTTGCCGTACTTTGCCTGAGCAATTTTGCCACGTCTACTTATTTTGAAGAAGCTATCCTTTTTTCTTAACATTATCTACTTTTCTGCTTTAAAAATTTTAGAAATATAGCAAATCACCTTACTTTATGATATTTTCCTTTTAAAATACGTATTTTTCCTTCTGATTTTACTTTGTCATGGAATGTAGTTAAATGTAAATCGAGATAAAAAATCACAATCTAGTTCGGTGTTGAACATGGAGAATCGAATCAAAGTGATTCGTCAGTGCAAGGCTTCTGGAGGTGCGTAAAACAAAAGAAGTTTTCCGATGGAACCCCACATTTCCAGCATTATAAAAATTTGTGTGGTGTGTACTGAGTCTCTCACATTCAAGTGCTGCTGTAGAGCATGACGTGTTTTAACAGATTAATAATATGAAAACAAAATCAAGAAATAGACTTGGAACACAAACAATCGGTGCTTTGCTCCACACAAAAAGGCTTACGGCAGGAGAAGACTGTCATTCATTTATGGTGAATAGGTCCTTGACAGATCGGGTGAGAGCGGACATGTATGAAAGCGAGGACAATTAAGTTAAAAGTGACATCCCTCCTGTAAAATGTGTGGATGCAGCTGTGAGAATGACAAGATGAAGTCTCTTACATTAAACATTACATCATTTTACATGTTTTGATGTGAATTTTAGGATATGGTTTTGAAAAAGACCAATATTTTCCGTGTATATTTATGGAAAAGTAGTACCCATTTAAATTTGAAAATCTACTTTAATCTCCTTCCTTTTTAGTGCCAACCTCCTTTTTTTGGTCAAACAGGGGTTGGCAACACTGCTTTGATCTAGTGGACATTGTGTTCGATGCATTAGTCCCATTTTCTCGTACATACGTAATATAAAGAAATAGCTTAAAATGCCGGAGTTTTGTATTTTGTAATTCGAAATTAACTTTTGAAGGACATGCTATTTTCAAACTCTAGGTCCTTATATAGGTACGTAGATTTTGAAATAAGGAAGAACGACTTATCACACTAAAACTGTTCCTTCAGAAAACGCTAGAAAGCCTATGGCTTTTTATGGCTCATGGCTCATGGATGTCAAATTTTGCAATTCATTGCTTCAAAACACCATGCCTGAGAAGGGTTGAAATAAGAAAAAACAGAATGCCGGTAACATAAAATTGTATTGTCTTTATGGAATATTTTATTTCTTACTCTCATGTTACCATACAACCGTTTCGGGGCTAAAATAAAAAAGAAATTAAAATTCACTTCCATACTTTCCTCTCCAAAACCTGGTACACAATATGCTGCGCGCATAGGAGTAAAAATGTTCCATAATTCGGATAAATATAGGATTTTGTAAGAAACGATGTCTTTGTTTAAAATGTGTTTTCCTGATTAGAGTAAATTATCTTATTCGTCTTTCCTTAGACCAGGAGCCTATTCTCCCCAATCACACTATCTTTCTCGTGGTTTATTGTCCCTTGATGACCTTTATAATTCATTCCTTCTACATGTTCCTTCCACTCTTTCAATGTACACACTTTCGTATTATGTCAAAATTTTTTTCCTTGTCCATTATTGGCCTTCCTGTGATTTTTTCTCACAAGCTTCGTCTAAATTCTAAATCTAGCTTTTCTGTGCTCTCTTTAAATATACAGTATTTAGAACAGCGGTGGCTATGGAAACTGCACCGACAGATGTAAAAATGTAATGAATTGTAGAACGATGTCAAATTATCGCGAGGGAATTGGAACAACAGAAGATCGTACTATATATGCCCACATTAGACTGGTTTTCTTTTTACAAATTCTACAAATAAACACAATTTTGAGTAATAGCAATAAATAATTATAATAGTACACGGCAAATTAGGCCTATTGGGTGGGTTTGAGCCCCACGGGCCCATATAAGTTGGCGCCACTGTTGAGGAAACATGTCGCGAACCACTTGCATTTGATGCTCTCACAGTATGCGGTGAGCCACCATCTTGTTGGAACCAAATTTGCTGCGTGTTTAGTCTTCGGCTGCGTAGTTCCGGAAGCAGGAACCTGTTGAGCAGTTCAATGTAGCGTGCTGAAGTCACTGTCACTGTCACTGTGGTATTGTCCTCTTCAAAAAAAAAAATAAGGACCGATGATTCCAAATTTAGCAACACCACACCACACTGTTACTGGGTATACCCAGAAGAAGGCCACAACATGAGGGCCGAAACGTTGGTTTTAGGCATGATGACACGGCGCCACCCGGATATTCAAGGTTATTATTAATGAGATTGCATGTTAGATAATTCCATTGTTGCGTCAAAAACATTCATTCATTCAAATTCACCCTCTTTGGATAAAATGAAATTTATTAATCCTCACAAATACACTACACATTGGTAGGCTGCAAGATACACAAATTAGCCTATTTATGTTTTCCTGTCTTTTGTTCTAGGAAACATTGCACCGTTTCGCTGTAACTCCTAATGTCTTGGAAATTTCGCATTTGCATAATATGTCAATGTCTTGAATAAACATTTTAATTTACAATCGATAACTTCTATTCCTCAAATTATTTATTAGTAGGGCAAGGCATTTAAAGGCCTTAAAATAGTGAAACATGGTAAATTAAAAAATGCATTTGTGAACTGAAGTAGTGATTAAATTACACATAATTTTAAGAAAATGACCGATAAATTCACCATTATTACTTATAATTAGTTTTTTTAAGTAATGACTTACTAAAAGCAATTTAATGGATATCAGTGTGTTATATGTGAATTTACAATATAAAACACACTTATTTTTTACTAAAGAAGTAAGTATATTTATACTACTTGGACACCCTTAGCGAAAAAGTAATTCTTTCTAAACTGGCATGCCCATCCAATTACCCCTAGCAAATATGAGCCATTTAAAAAGAAGACTACAAGGCAAACCGTTGTGGTGTTTACAATAAACCTGAATTAAAATGAACTATATACACTTGGCGGAGATTCTCAAATAAAAACGATTGCCTGTTATCTGAAAGTAACGATTTGTATATGGAAAAGCTATTCTCTACCTCCACTGAAACATGGCCTAAAATGCCGAAAATGACCTAAAACGCTGAAAATGACCTAAAAATGCTGAAAATGACCTAAAAATTGCCAAAAAATTACCTATCTCTTGAAAACGATGAAAAATGCAACATAAAGCAAAAAAATGCAAAAACAGATTGCTCTTATTTAATCAATTATTTCATGAAGCACATTTATATTATATTCGAGCTATATTTTAACCTTCATATTAAAAACATCAAAATCATCAAATCCATTGCTCTAGTTATTAGTCATCTTTCAACTAAGTCAACAAAATTAAAAAGGTTTTTTGTATCCGAAATAAAATGTATCAAATCTTATGTAATTTGGTCTCCTAAATTCGAAAATGGCAGTAAAATGTTTTTATTAGTTCTCGTTTAGATGGATCCGGCTATATAGCTTTCATTGTTGTTCATGCAAGAAAATATACGTAGTCTTTAATCACATACCTCATAAACGTGGTCTTTTGGCTTCTCTAGTGTACTTTATCTTAGGAGCATCTCTTACTACAGACCAGCAGTAGTCAGCAAGCATAGACGTGTTCCATTTCCCCTGATAACGTCGTTCTAGAGTAGCGATTTTTTGGTGGAAACGTTCACCATGCTCGTCGCTTACTGCTCCAAGATTGTCGTTGAAGAAGACTAGGTGAGAGTGAAGGAAATGCATCTTCAGAGACGTGTTGCACTCCATTCTGTTATAAGTCATCAACATAATTTATATTGTCCACTAATGTTCTGTAATTAGACACCCTTTTGTTGCCAAGGAAATTAAGTACAACTCTAGTGAACGCTACCCATGCAGTTTTCTCCTTGCCTGTTAGAAGTCCATGAAAATGTCCATCAGCCATTAGTTTTCTTATTTGGGGACCTATGAATATTCCCTCTCTGATTTTAGATTCACTGTATCAGGCACAAAATCTGTATCTTGAGGTGTTGATAGTCTCTGCGTTGCTTCGTCAGAAGGGGGTTATAGTGCGTTGTACTCATTGTCAGAATCAATTGTGAAGGAGGCTGGAGAATTAGGTATAGGTAATTCATGGCTATGGGGCACAGGGCATATAGCGGGCGCGATATTTGGGTAAGTTAAAACGTGCTTCTTCTTACTATTCATTTCAACTACGGGAGGAACCAGACAGAAGTAGCAATCATCTACATGGTTGCTTTGTTCCTTCCACACCATTGGTATAGCAAAATACATATATCCCCGTTTCCATTTAGCCACTCGCGTAGGTTTGTGGAACAAATATGGGGTGCAAACGATTGTCCTGATCACCAACCTTGCAACCAACATAAAGATGATAGGTATTTTTAACAATAGGAGTTAACTGTGCCTTTTGCGATTTAAAAGTCACTTCCCCACAGATAAAACAAAAGTTATTTGGATTGTTAACACGCTTACGCGGCATTCTGTGCCTTTCATGCCAATTCTATTACAGAAAGGATAATATATACGCATATATGTTATTTTATAATTATAATTATAATCACTCACAATAACGATTAAATCACTCCTTATTTTAACTATTTGAAAGCCCACTGATACTCAGTTTTCTCACCCACAAAGCAAGAACTGACCTGAGTTTATAAAGGAATATCAGTTTGAAGGTTGGACTTATCTGCTAGAGCCATAAATTCACCCTTAGGCCTAAACTTCCGGTGCAGTCTGTTTCAAACAAAGTTACTCGGCTAAAATCCTGTTTTTAGTAAAACAACCTGACCTGTGTATTGTAGAAATGAGAACTAATAGACAGAAATGGATGTCATTTTCGTGTTTAGCGACCCCAAATTAGTAATGTATGATTAATTTTATCTCGAGTACATTTTGGCTTTGCGATAAACTGACGCAGTTGCTTCTGAAACATTGCAAGGCGATATAATATAGTTACGTTTTCAGTTTCTCGGGGTCACCATGACCCCACTGAGGAGATAAAAGTACTACTAAAGGCGTATGCACACTCGCTAACACGAACTCGGCACTCAGCAACTCAAAGCATACTGCCTGAAATGTACTGAGAGCCTCTGCATCACAATGCGACAAAAATATGATTTTGTCCCCTGACCCCGTCATATTAGTTACGGGTTAGAATAGGCAAACCATGAAATGAAATGAAATGATTCGCCTAAATGTCCCGTTAAGGGCAATGGCCTCCTCGAAGAGGGTAAGCTCGAATACACCTACATGTGGTGAGCTATTCCACATGAGGGATATTTGTGCTCTTGGGCTTTTATGCAATTCCTGGTCTTTGTCCACTTACATTAGTCTGAGTCATTGTGCACTTCATTGTAGTTTACGTCCTTACACTTGTCTTCGTAAGACTTCGGTCGCATATGCACTGGTTTCAGTCACTGTTCACTTGTCTTCTTAAGATTTTCCAGTCATTCCTATTTCTTGCTCTGGTTGACCACTGTCGTCCTAGAAGTTCCTTGAAGAATCAGCCCATCTCTGTCTTGGTCTTCCGGGGGATCTTCTTCCAGTACGAGGGTCCCACATTGTGGCCTTGTATGTCCATCTGTCGTCTTTGAGTCTTGCGACGTGGCCTCCCCACTTCCATTTGGTGTTGGTGGCTTGCAGTGCAGGGTCGGTAACTGCTGACATCTTCTGTAGTGTTTCATTTGTAACTCTGTCCCTCAACGATATGCCTAGGGTTTTTCTCACCATATTTCTTTTGCACACTTGGAGACAGTTGCGAAGTTTGGAAGTGAGAGCCCACGTCTGACAACCATACAACAATACCGGCATTACACAGGTCTCTAGCGTTTCGGTTCTGAGTTTTCTGCTGAGAGTTTTCTCCAGGAGGATGAACTTGAGGGACCAAAACGCCTTCCATGCGAGAGAAATTCTTCTTTTTACTTCTTTCTCAGTCTTCTGGTGGAATGATACTATTTGTCCTAAGTACACATATTCCGATACATATTGCAGAACTGTGCCATCTACAGTTATAGGTGTCGCCGGTCCGTTTGACATTACCTGTGTTTTGGTCTTGTTCATCCGGAGGCCTGCTAATCTGCTGGAGTTAGATCTTGAAGCATCGACTGAAGTTCACTGGGTGATTTGGCAAACAGTACGATGTCGTCAGCAAACCTTAGATTACTTAACCTGCTACCATTTATACTTATTCCACAGTCCTGGTTCCAGTGTAGTTTGCGGAACGTGCTTTCTAGTACGCTTGTAAATAATTTAGGGGATATTGGGTCTCCCTGACGTACTCCTCTGTGGAGCTGGAATGTTTCACCTTCGATTTCTGTTTTCACCTTGGCACAGCTCTGGTTATAAATTTTGTTCAGTATGCTGATGTATTTGTTGTTGACTCCCTGTGTGTGTAAAGCTTGTATTACACTCTCATGCTCGACCGAGTCGAAAGCCTTGCTGTAGTCTACGAAGGCAATATACACTGTTTGATGGAATTCTTCAGCTTTTTCCATTACCTGGCTCACAGTTTGGAGGTGGTCTGCAGTACTGTATCCAGAGTGGAAACCCGCTTGTTCGTGGGGTTGATTTTCATCCAGAATTTTCGTTAATCTTCTAGTGATTATTTTTTAAAACAGCTTATACAAATTTGACATGAGACTTATGGGTCGATAATTGTTGAGGCCATCTTTCGTGCCTTTCTTGTGGAGGAGGATTATTGTGCTTGTTTTTCACTGGTCTGGTATGTCTTCTGCGTCTATAATTTTGTTAAAGATAATGGTGATCGCTTGCTTGAAAGAATTCGTTGTATATTCCATCCTCACCGGGGGTCTTTCCGTTCCTCAGTTCATTGATTGCCGTCCGAACTTCGCCGTCCGTAGGGGGAACGACCTGGGAGTTGTTGGTTGTGGGGTCTGATGTGTAGTTCCATACGGGATTTTGAAGAGAGCTTGTATATAGGTCTTTGTAGTACTTAGTGGCAGTTTCAATGATACTGTCCCTTGCAGTCGTGCGTTTTCCAGACGAGTCTTTTGTTCCTAATATCCATTGTTTATCTCCACTTATTTCTCTTTTTGCCTTTCTGATTGATTTGGAAGATTCTAGTATCTGTCGCGTAGAAGATGCTTGGTATTCTCGGATGTCTTTTCGTATTTCTCTTTTAGTTCTTTTATCTATCTTAGCGTACTCTTCTCTATTATCTTCTGAGTCATCTCTGACTTGGTTCATCTCCGATCTTCGTTCAATTAGTGCTAAAGTAGTCTCGCTTAGTTTTCTTTCGTGTTTCTCTGTTTTGTCTGCCTTACCTCCCCTTTAACCTCATTTCCGTTATCCCCCACTTTGTGAATTGAATAATATAGTTCCATGCATTTTGCATGTCGTCTTTAATCCTGGATTTCAACTTTTCCACTTCTTTTTATTGTATTATAGCTCTACCTCTTTTAAAAATCATCTATTTTCTTTCTTAAGAGTGATGTAAACTTTTTTATACTCTACACTATTAATGTCCACATGGACAGGAAAGTTTGACCTAACTATCAACGCAGAAAAGTCACAAGCAATCATCATTGGACGACAGCGAATGTTTTGCCATTTGGATATGAACAACATTACCCCTGTAACGGTAAACGCATCAATTGTCCCTTTTGTACATAAAGTAAAAAACCTTGTCATCATTATGGACAAAAATCTTAACTGGAAACTACAAACTACTGAGATCTGCCGAAAAGTCTTCTCTACATTACACTCGTTAAAGCGACTCAAGAATTTCCTCCCCTTCAAACTAAAAAAAATCCTTGTGCAAACATTAATCATGCCCCATTTTGATTACTGCGACATACTATATACAGACTTAACCACCGACTTGGGACAACGACTGCAACGGGCTCATAATCTATTCGTTCGTTACATTTGCAACATCCGTAAATATGAACATATCACCCCCTCTTTTGAAATGCTGTCCTGGGCTAGACTAAACGAACGACGATTGAACGAACGAACGACATCACTCTACTATTCAACGTCCTCAAGTCCTCTACACCAACTTATTTGTATGAACGTTTTCAACGGTTATCTTCTCATCATGATCTCGGCACTCGCTCACAAAGAAACTCTATTCTAAGTATCCCTCGTCATAAAACAACCCATTACTCTTGCTCCTTTGTCGTCTCCATATCTCGATCTTGGAATGCTTTACCTGAGAACTGTAGGAACTGTCAAACACTAATACAATTCTTACGTAAGCTGACCAATGATGCCATAGTTAGGGACTTGCTTTCACATTAATAACAATAAATCATCACATATCTTAAATACTGTAAGTGTTTCCAATTATCCACAACTCTTCATTTTTAACTTTTAATTTTGCTTTCACAATATATTTCTTAGTAATAGTTAATATTTTAGTAATAGTTTAAATCTTAGGAAGTAGCAAACTATTTAACATATTGTTTTTTGTGTATTGTATTATCTCTAGAGAACTAGTTCTTAAGCCTTAAATAATAATAGTGTAATCATGTTTCTGTGTATTTGTAACTTTGTATTGTACTTGTATCATACTTGTTCTATTGTAATACTGTAAAGTTCATTTGTATTAATCTTGGTTGAATGGAAGAGAAGGCCTAATGGCCTTAATTCCACCAGGTAAAATAAACCAATTCTAATTCTAATTCTAATATTCTAAATAACTCATGGTCTATATTAGCTCTTTAGCAGATTAGAGTAAGAAATTGATAAATTATTATTTTATTACGTGAACAATCTAAACTAATATAGAACACAATACAATTTACACACCTAATAGCACAAGTATTCATTTACAGTGGAATGATAATTCTTTCACACTGGTCGTGTGTAGACTGCGGTGGAAGGATGAATTCAGACTGAATGTCATTCAATGTCATAGCTGGAAATTGAATCAGAATCTTCGGCTCTCCGTGCCGCTGCTCTTACCAATTGAGCTACCATGGCAACATGCCGGTACAACATTCAATTCTCCAACTGAATCCCGGCTATGGCATTGAATTGAAAAATTACTTACTTCACTGTTCCTTTATAGATTATTGACACTGGAAAGAGTCAGGCTTGAATTTGTTAAAATTGTCGATGTCCTTCAGTTTGTCTTTAAAATAATACACCAATGGAAATAAGCAAATCTTTCTGTTCATATGAACCGAATTCTTTAAAGCTTTAAAAACAAAACAAAGTTTACTAAATAAGTACATAAATAAAAATTCCTCTTTGAATGCAGATCTAACCTGAGTCAGTCGTTTTGTTTTGGCTTTCATGCAGATTGAAGATTGTGTTGAAAATACTCCCTCACACCAGCAGAACGGAAAACAATTGAAACTGTTCTTCTGTCTCAGCGGGAAAGAAAGTTTTCTTCTATCTGTTTCTTCAGGCGAATGATAGCTGTACTCACACCAATACGTGTTTTCAATTTACATGTAACACATCTACATACCTGTAAAGCTGATTGGAGAAATACTACCACCAACACCTCCTAACTTAAAATAGAAAGACGATTGAAAGGAAAAATAAAGAATCCTTGTGAAGGCAAAATGAGCTTAACAAGCAAAATTGCATAGGGGAGATTGCCCCGGTACCGGTCAACATGGTTTCCTCTAAAATGGCAAGACAATCAAAGACTCTATGCGAGGAATAGAGTTCCTTTTGTTATTGCTAGGGACCGGATTCTTAGGTTTTTACCTATTATTTTTTCCTTACTTCCAAAACAAAAAACGCTCATACACTTTTTCGAATCATGTCCATAGGATTCACCCACATCAATTCTGTGGAACCTAAAAATACCTAAATGGGGTATAAAGACCTAAATATACCTAAATGGGATATAAAACCTAAAATATATAATTTAGGCCACTTTTTTGTCTTTTTTGTTTGTCAGTTGAGAAATCGATATTTTGCGGAGAGACAATAATTTTTGTCGGGTTGAAGTTAATACCACCAGCGTTTCGTTCAACCCATTCACGTCTAGGATGGACAGTATCAAGAGAGGAAGTGTAAGAGTACCGGCGTATTCCTTTTAAAATATTCGTACGAACAACCATTGTTGCCGTGTATGAACAAGGATATAGATTTCTGTGTTTCAAAACACTTGTTTGCCTTTAGTACTTCCCTGTTATTCATTGGGCCTACTGAGTGTTCACACTGTTAGTTTTAAGAAGACATGTTAATTACGCGTAAACAAAATAATGAAATCGAGTTTATTACTGCAGTGGATTGGCGACGACCTGAATTTCACTACAGATGGCAAAGAAATATTTTGTCAAGCTGCCAGAAACATGTTAGAATGATTTACCTTTCTATAAAAGAGGGACATTTTCGTCCCTAGTTGATCTGTTGTGCGGTTAGCATACGTAACAACCGAAGAAAGGAAAATAATCCGTTTCACATTATACATATCCAACCATAAAGTATTTTACTCACTAAATTAGAAGCATCGGATTCGAATCCTGAGAAGGGTAGTGTCTAGATACAGTATTAACTACTTTAATGTGAGGCAAACTTATTTTCACTGCTTCTTTTGATTGTTTATGCTTTCTTTCTTCAATTGTATAATATTGTTCTAAAGCAAGTTTACACAAATTTAAGTCAATTTTGTTAAGTTATAGTCACAAGTATTATGTATTGAATCCTTTATAGCACATGCAAATTCACTAAACCATTTATTCTACCCGAAAACGATATTTTGGACAGAAACCTAAAAAAAAGCTATTTCAACTAAGGCAAAACCTAAAACAATGTTTTTAAAAACCTAAAAATCCTGTCCCTAATAATTATAATACAAAAAACTTACCCAAGAGTCGTTTAAATAGCTCTTATAACACTTGTTTTTATAATGGATTTAATTTATTCAACAAATTGCCTAGCGTTCGTAGTTTACCTACAAACAGATTTAAAAATTATGTATATGCATGGCTGATAAGGAGACCATTTTACTCCGAACACGAATTCCTTACTGCTGATTTTGTCTTATAAGAACTGTTATTACGTATATTGACGATGCCTCACCTGTATGGACATTGGCTAATAAACATTATTATTATTTCGAGAAATCCAACTACTCCCGCGTTATATATCGATATAATTTGGTGAATACTCATATTTAGGCAACTATAAAGCTAAATAGAGCTAAGAAGAGGTGTTTTGTAAAATGTGTTACCGTCCCTCGTGACGGCGTTTCGAATTACAAAAAAAAAGGGGAGATTGCCCCTGTACCGGTCAGGCCTCGTTACCGGTCAACAAGGTTTCCTCTAAAAAGCGGTAGATAGCAGCAGAAAACAGTTATGAAGTGGTAGCCAATAACTAGGGACCGGATTTTTAGGTTTTTAAAAACATTGTTTTAGGTGTTGCCTTAGTTGAAATAGTTTTTTTTTAGGTTTCTGTCCAAAATATCGTTTTCGGGTAGAATAATTGGTTTAGTGAATTTGCATGTGCTATAAAGGATTCAATACATAATACTTGTTGACTATAACTTAACAAAATTGACTTAAATTTGTGTAAACTTGCTTTAGAACAATATTATACAATTGAAGAAAGAAAGCATAAACAATCAAAAGAAGCAGTGAAAATAAGTTTGCCTCACATTAAAGTAGTTAATACTGTATCTAGACACTACCCTTCTCAGGATTCGAATCCGATGCTTCTAATTTAGTGAGTAAAATACTTTATGGTTGGATATGTATAATGTGAAACGGATTATTTTCCTTTCTTCGGTTGTTACGTATGCTAACCGCACAACAGATCAACTAGGGACGAAAATGTCCCTCTTTTATAGAAAGGTAAATCATTCTAACATGTTTCTGGCAGCTTGACAAAATATTTCTTTGCCATCTGTAGTGAAATTCAGGTCGTCGCCAATCCACTGCAGTAATAAACTCGATTTCATTATTTTGTTTACGCGTAATTAACATGTCTTCTTAAAACTAACAGTGTGAACACTCAGTAGGCCCAATGAATAACAGGGAAGTACTAAAGGCAAACAAGTGTTTTGAAACACAGAAATCTATATCCTTGTTCATACACGGCAACAATGGTTGTTCGTACGAATATTTTAAAAGGAATACGCCGGTACTCTTACACTTCCTCTCTTGATACTGTCCATCCTAGACGTGAATGGGTTGAACGAAACGCTGGTGGTATTAACTTCAACCCGACAAAAATTATTGTCTCTCCGCAAAATATCGATTTCTCAACTGACAAACAAAAAAGACAAAAAAAGTGGCCTAAATTATATATTTTAGGTTTTATATCCCATTTAGGTATATTTAGGTCTTTATACCCCATTTAGGTATTTTTAGGTTCCACAGAATTGATGTGGGTGAATCCTATGGACATGATTCGAAAAAGTGTATGAGCGTTTTTTGTTTTGGGAGTAAGGAAAAAAATAGGTAAAAACCTAAGAATCCGGTCCCTAATAATTATGCATTTCTGTACAAGTAAAACCCTCCAGATTCTTATTGACATATAAGATACAATAAAATACATATAAATTAAAACTGTCATAATATTCATTTCAGTAAAAAGAGGTCTACAGCTTTCTTTCTGACTTTTGTTTGGCATTATCCTCAGGGCCTTTTTTTCTTTCTTCCTTTTTTTTTCTTTCTTTTAGAAGTAAAATCGAATTTGTTTCCCTAGAATGATCCCAGAGATATATTCCATAAACAATATGGCTTTGTAAAATAGCAATATACACAGACCTTAAAACCTCGAGTGCAAATAAGCGCGAAATATGCTCCAACCAGGAAGAATATTGAGCATTCTGTACGAAAATATTATCTGAAGTTTTGATTTATTTTTTTTAAATAATCTTTTTTCAACATTACAATCTGTTCTACAATGAACAATAAGTAATAATGATGCAAGAATGAACATGTTACAAATATAGCACAGTGGCTAATATATAATTCTGATATTGGCGTTGACAATTTATTTTTTATTTTTTTTGTAGCATGCTCTCTTTTTACGCCGAGAAGTTATAGATATTCGATTACAGAAATGATTGGTATTCATCAGATTCCATAGTTTATGGAGTGTAATTAACCCTTGTATTTAAATTTCATTACTTCCCTAATTAGATAACATTAACCTATGTTATATCTTTTAGCACTGAAACAAAAATTTATTTTCAGTGACAAATAATGTCCAGCGCTGTGGCGTAGGGGATGCGTTCGCTCCTCTCACGCAGCGGGCCCGGGTTCGATTCCTGGTCGGTGGGTTTTTTCCCTCACCTGTGAGACAAATGCCTGGTAAATTTTGGCCCTTGTGGTCCCCAGATATCATCTGCCGTCATTATCATCTTCATCCTATCCTCGCCTTGTTTGGAGTGAGTGTGTGTGTGTGTGTGTGAATGATGTGTCTCGTCCTATGTGTTCGTGTTGTCTCGGAGGTGGCCCCGGCATTGGGCTGATCACTCACCCGAGGAGGCCCTCCATCTCCTTGTCTGGTCAAAAAAGTATGTAGGCCTATGTGATCCAAAGATAATCCCTCTCCCGACAGGCCGCGGCCCTGTAAGGCCCGGGCGGCTTGGGCCGCTTAAATCCTAAAAGGGAGAGGCAAAACTAAGATAAAGAAAGAAGAAGACAAATAATGTTTTATTACTACATTATGCAATGGCATTTATCAAGATACGAGTTTGTTTAGGTATAAAACGAGCAGCATTTAATTTGGGTGACGCATACAATGCTGCCAACAGCTTTACAAGCGTGAAGAACAAGTGCGAGGTTAGTGACATATTTGGCCGGGCACACACGTTACGATATACCTGTCAGGTAAACCTGCACAGGTGACTAGAGCACACACACGCTACGGTAAACCGGAAGATTTTAACTCAGTCGAGAGATGGCGAGCAAACAAGAAGACGACGCGATCGCTTTACGGTTCGTCATCCAAGGAATGTCTTGATCGCCAAGAAAGGCGAAAAAATCTAAGTACCACAATTTTGAAGTGTATACGTTGTCTGTTGAAGCTCCGGATTTCATTGACATACATTACTTCTTAAATTATTATTTTTTAATTACAGAATTCCTGGGTTCAAGTCCCAGTGCCGGAGGAATTTTTCTCCTATAATATTCTCATACAGAATTCTTTGTTGCATCGGGTTCTAACTCCTTAAATTTAATCACAAGTCTTTCATAGTTTGCATCTCTCTTTTCACGGTCGTGGTACTCTTTACTTTTTCTGACCTATATATTTCAGTAAACTCTTCTATCACTTGGTTACGCTTTCGGCTTGACATGATGACATGATGATCACGAAATACAAAGACGGACCGACGCTCTGTACTCAAAGAACTAGCCACAACCTTAAAAACTGTACAGGCGTGCCGGAGTGACTCACACACACGCCTGCGCCGGTAGAAAGAATAATTTAATTTCGATTCTTCTCCGGTCGCCTGCGCAGGTCGCTACGCCTGTGCAGTTAGGCCTGCAGTGGCTGGCAAACACGCTCCGGTTTACCTGTACAGGTCACCTGTACAGGAAAGCCTCACCGGTATACCGTAACGTGTGTGCCCGGCCTTAGGATAGTTTAAGTTAGGTTAATGATAGGTCGCTCTAGTGAAAATACCAACACCACCGTCAAGTTTCCTGCCCTGCTTTACGACGAAATCGATTCTGCGCACAGCTTACCCCGCCACAATCGATATCATGTCCGGCAGCCGAATCTTTTGAGTAACTAGTTGATATATACGTCCATTTATTAACGGTTTGACTTAAATTTCGTGTATTTCTAAGAACAAACTACTTTAGAATTATACTAGCTTCTCTCATTGGAGGCTCCGCTGAGAGGAAATGTTTTTTAAAAGGTCTATGGGAGATAGAGTGCGTGTATGTAGTCCGCTGTAATGGTTATTGCCTTTTTGCCACAATAAACCTGAAAAAAATAAATGTGGGTAGACTTTCGATTGAATTAATTATGACCCTGGGACCTCCAGAATGCGAGTCCAAGAGTTACATTCTCGACCACCCCGTTAGGTTTACGGAAATAATTATTTCTAAACTTTCAGAGCCCTATGTGAACACTGCTTGATAATACCGTTGCCATGGAAACCGAGTCCTTTTTCGGGGGTTTTTAGGACTAAAGATTAAAAAAAACCTTTTTTGGAATTTTCCTGTGGTTTACAGCCTAAAAGCTATATGTGTACCAAATTGCAAGTTTCTAGCTCATATGGAAGTGGGAAAGCATTAATGTCGGTGAGTGAGCCATTTTTCGGTTTTTTTTAGGGCTAATGATTGAAAAAATAAACTTTTTGGAACTTTTCAGTGGTTCATAGCCTAAAAGCTATACGTGTACCTAATTTCAAGTTTCTAGCTCATCTGAAAATGAGCAAACATTAATGTCGGTGAGCCGAGCAGAGCCATTTTTCGGAAGTTTTTAAGGCTAGATATTAAAAAAATTAACTTTTTTGTACTTTTCTGTAGTTTACAGCCTAAAAGCTATACGTGTACCAAATTTCAAGTTTCTAGCTCGTCTGAAAGTGGGCAAACATTGTTTTGGAATTATCCTTTGGTTTAAAGCCCAAAAGCTATACGTGTACCAAATTTCAAACTTCTAGCTTATCTGGAAGTGGGGAAACATTAATGTCAGTGAGTGAGTGAGTGAGTGAGTGAGTGAGTGAGCCATGTGGCTTTATATTATAGGGATTATTAAAGATTTTAAAGAGTATTTCAACCTCAAATATGACTATTTCATGTTAATAAAAAAAATACTTAGCTTGCAGAGGATCGGAGAATCTGATTTTTCTACATAGTTGCTCTAACCGGATACACCTCTTTAAGCGCTAAGCCTTGATACAAATCTTTACTCTTTTTTCAGTTAGTAGCTTACTTCGCAAACTACGAGTAGACCAATTTAATAAATCTGTTAAGTACTTTAATCCTTACATGTAAAGTCTGTTCATACCAACAACATTTCTATCTTCTCCAACACTTACAGCAGCACTTCCTGCGGATTACAGTATTATTTTCTTCCTCTCGGACTGCGTAATAACCAGGAACATTCTGTTTTTATGAAGCTCTTCACCCTAGCACAAGTCTCTCAGATGCTTCACTTTTTCCCCTGCCTGTAATAATCGTTGGTGTGGAAAACGTTTACTGCTGATAGCCACCAAGATGAGATTTCAGTGAATAAACAATTCTATGTGAAGTGCATTATACTTTCATAAAGTGTTCAAAATTAGCTTTGTCGTTATTTATCGATTCAGGTATTATCCGTTCCACAGAGCCACGAAATTACGGCTCGAGGAGTGAGGGGAAAACATTGTCTCTATATGATTCCTAATCTCACGTAGGTCGCTGGCAATCATAGACGTCTTGATAGAAAAATACGAGGCTTGTCCATAAAGTAAGTTTCCCTGGGGCCGTTTACAGAAACAAAACACAATTTCAAGGTAATATTTGTTATAAACAGACACAGCCAGTGTTCAGCTATTTTTCAACATAGTCGCCACCGGTATTGAAACATTTGTCTCACCGTGGCACTAACTTTTGAATTCCTGTGCAGTAGAAGTCTGCCGCTTGCGGTTTTAACCACAGTGTGACAACCATCTCTGCCTCTGCCTCATTCTCTGTAATTTCTTAAGGTGTAGGAAAAGATCGATATCACTGGGAGCGAGGTCCGGGCTGTAGGGTGGATGTTTAAACTCTTCCCAGCCGAACTTCTGCGGGAGATTTTCTGGGAGGTGTTTAAACATCCACTCTAAGGCCCGAATCTCGTTCCCAGTGATTTTCATCTTTTCCTACACCTCAAGAAATGACAGAGAATGAAAGATGCAGAGATGATTGTCACACAGTGGTCCAAATCCCAGGCGGCAGACTTGTACGACACAAGCATTAAAAAGTTGGTCACACGGTATGGCAGATGTCTCAATTCCGGTGGCGAATATGTTGAAAATTAGCTGAATACTTGCTGTATCTGTTGCAATAAATATTTTCATGATATTGTGTTCTGTTTCTGTAAACGGTCAAAGGGAAACTTACTTTCTTGACGCGCCTGGTATATTGAAGTAAATAATTCTAATATGCCTATTTTCTGATTTTCTTTGAAAATAGCACTTTTCAGTATTTATATTTTTATACGACCGCCGGCATGTCTTGTGGTCAGCGTCGCTGACTATAGATCCGTCGACCCGGGGTCGATCACTGGTACCTCCTCGGATTTTTCTGAGGTAGGGAGGTCTGGTAGGGGTGCACTCAGCCTCGTGATTCAAATTGAGGAGCTACTTAATAGAGAAGCAGCGGCTTCGTGGGTGTCGGTATGCTAACCACATGCCCCAATCCTGCCATCTGCCTGGGGTAGATGACGCACCGGTCCGGTGGTAGGCTTTGTCCCTTCAGGGATGTAACGTCACGGAGTTTATTTTAATATCCATATACGTAAACGTCTTCTCATCAAATAAATTTGATAGAACTTCGTTTTTGCAAAAATATCGATAAACTCGTAATCTCTCGTAAGATGATTACCTGTGAAAAGAACACTCATTTGTCATACTCTTCACGACTAACCTAAAACTTTCGGACTGATTCTGTATTATACAGATCCAAACACACCCGTGTGGCTATTCATTTTTAATATAAAATATTTCTTGCAACCATACTTGCCTAAACAAAGAACACTATGACAGTACCAAATTAAATTCGATAAGATGTTTAATTAATGGTAGACTGGAAATGTCTGTCTACCTGTTCGTTTGTCTGTACGCGCAATAACTCAAATACGCTTTATGGGATTTTCATGAAACCTGGTAGCTATACGCATTTATAACGTCCATTTGAAGAACCCTATTGTTTTTGGACTAGATCGGTTGACCGGTACCGGAGTAACAACTAATTAACGTCACGTGCTTTTTAAATGGCAAATCACTATACTGCAGAGCCGCGTTGCTAATCATCAAAGTCGCGTTGCTAGCCAACCGCGGCCTCCAAAGTAAATTTAAAATATACACATCATTCATAGGTTTTTTTCATGGCAGGCCGAATGCAAGAAGACATTACATGCTAGATGAAAATTGTCTTTTTATACAGAAATTGAGAAAATGTGTCATAAGTGTTGTGTTCCCGGCTGTACTATAGCAATAATAATGCCTTGGATAATCTATCCAAGTGTTTAAATTTCCCAAAAATGGAACCAGACTGCTTAAATGGATACCTGCAATTCACAGAGAAAATGTTATACCTCCAGATAACTCATGGGAAGTAAACACACGTTAATGATAAATATTTGTCAGTATTTTGTTAAACCCATAGGGCGGTAGTAATTCTGGGATCGTCTACGGAAACCGAACACAATTTCATGGAAATATTTTTTGCAACAGATGCAGCAAGTATTCAGCTATTTTTAAAATATTCGCCACCTGAATTGAGACATTTGTCATAACTTCGGAACAACTTATGAATACATATCCCATAGAAGTCTGCTCCGTTTCTCTATCAATCACTGTCATATCTTTAGGGGTAGGAAAAGATTAAAATCTTTGGGTGCGCGGTCCGAGCTATAGGGTGGAGGCTTCAACACCTCCCTGCAAGTCTCCTGCAGAAATTCGGCTAGGAGAGGTTTCAACATCCACTCTACAACCCGGACTCGCTCCCAGTGATTTCCATATTTTCCTACACCTCAACAAATGACAGAGAATGACACAGAAGCGGAGATGGTTGTCACGGTTCAACTCCCTGGCGGCAGAGTTCTACGACACAAGTGTTCAAAAGTTGGTCCCACGGTTTGATAAATATCTCAATCCTGAGGCTAATATGTTGAAAAATAACCGAACACTTGCTATATCTGTTGCAATAAATATTTCCATGATTTTTTTTAACCGTCCTAGGAAACTTACTTTATGGGCGGCCCCCGTAGTATCACCTTTCATCCTCACTACCCCGTTATTGTAATTCAGCTAGGGACAGTGTTGAGTCACGTTTATATCCACAAGCTGATAAGTCTGTTGTCTAAGCGCCGAGGGCAGCAATGACGTCAGGAAGACGGTGCGAGGACATCTTGTATTTCTACAGTACTTTGTTAAAATGGTTTTTTGCTATTATACCGAACAGTGGCGGCTCGTGTATAGGCACTGTGGAACTGCAGCACGCCCTGTTTCCACTTGATATTGTCGATAACATTTAATATAATAAGTCCTTTTTGAAGTGAATCTTCTTTAAGCGCGCTTGGAGTAAATCGAGATATAACCCAAAGTTGTGTTACGAACAAAATCGTCACGAAAGTAGTGGGGGTAAGTAGCAAGCATAGAGTTGTTATCGAAAGAGTGGGGCTACGGGAGCGCGCGGGGGAAAGGTATCAGGCATTGAGTGGGGGGCTATTACTGCTTCGAGCTAGTGGCGTGGTGACCCCTTCACCATTATAGATTACTCTACTCGTTGCGTGAGCATCGTTTACACGTCACTAGCTTTTTCGGAAACTTAACCAAAGCGTTCCGTTCATGTAAACAAACACAGTGGCTACGATCAGTGACAGTTTGGGCATTAGTTCATCACAACTGTGTTATTGTTTTATACGTATTCGATTTAAAATGCCGAAAAAGTTAATTTCTTATTTCAATCAGATGATTTCTTTCTTTCGTTCCATATAAGTATGTGTATTCCTCTATTTCACTCTCAACGTTGCCAATGAAGTTTCACTTCTGTCGCGTGGCGTTCCACGTCCTCGATTTTTTCCTTTATTTCATGCTTTATACTTGTACAATTATTATATAATCCTTAAGCCTAATGTCAGTAGCCATCCCCCAGTTTATGAAAAGATATAAACTTCTTTGTACGGAACTGTCCACTTCAGAGTTCCAGCAGCGGTGGTGTTTGATTGTTGTGCGCTTGCGCACATAGGAAGCTGCACGCGAAGCTGCGAGGGAGAGAGAGCACTGTCGGTCCCGCAGTGCTGGCGTACTGGTGGAAGGTAGTTTTTATTTTTATTTACTCCGCGTGTACAACTGTGCTTAAAAACCGTGTACCATATTCTTCAATGTGATAAAGGGTAAAATTAGATTATTATCCTGTTTCCAGCTATTCTATGAGGGGAAGAAATAATATGGTGTTACTAAAATTTCGTTTACAGAAATCCCTTGATTCTTATTTGTATCTTGGGATAAAATTATATAATAAGTTACCGGTGACTTTGAGACAGACCAGAGATGCAAATATTTTTAAAAATAGAATTAAATGGATGTTAAAAAGACATAATTTTTACACTGTACAGGAATATCTGAACATATATGTATTCTTTTAATGGGTCAGCATTGTATGCTGAATGATATAATAAATTATTATTATCATTATTATTATTATTATTATTATTGTCTGACTTGAGGCTTTCCCGGTGTTATTATTATTGTTATAATTATTTTTATTTGATTAATTTTTTTGTTCTTTTATTTAACAGAAAACTTTAGCCATGGATTTAATCAAGTTTATAAATAACTTTTTATTGCATGTTTGTTTCCTTTTTACACAATTTTAGAACAAAGGCTAAAAGATTTCTGGACCAGCACCCCCACTAATTTTAGCTACGAGCCGGGATTCATACCGAAAATTACATTTCTGGTCCTTGTACTCATACGTCTCCCCCTTCAAGATTACTGAAAATACCTCGCTTTCATGCACAATGAAGGGCACCTTCCATCAGAATTGACTAATCTTTAAGGAAGAGTGACTACACCAAGCATAGAAAGAGGGGATCTAGCGGACAGCATGCCATGGCATTCATGCTAACCAGCAGACACAGCACCAGCTACAGCAATACCAACATAAGAAGCTGAAACACACCCATAACACCGCACAGTAACTTGTTCTCAACAGAAAAATGGGGGGGGGGGTGTGAAATGCACAGCTGTCGAGTCCAACTTTTGAGTATGTATGTTTAATACACATTTAATCTTTTACACATTACTCCATCTTTTTCTTTTTATTTAACGGTCCCTCACCATGTTCTCTTTCTTATTCTTTATAATACATTCATGGTTATAACTCTCAATTACATCCCTTTTTTACTACAATACTTTTATTTAAAAAAATTACAACAGGCTCATTTACTGTTTTCTTTAAATCACAATAATATTCTCTAAATGCCTTTTTTTACATCATGTATTATTTCAATGTCCGCCGGCGTGGTCTTGTGGTTAGCGTCGCTGACTCCTCGGATTTTTCTGAGGTAGGGAGGTCTGGTAGGGGTGCACTCAGCCTCGTGATTCAAAATTGAGGAGCTACTTGATAGAGAAGTAGCGGCTCCGGTCAAGAAAACCACCATTAACGGCCGTGGGTGTCGGCATGCTGACCACATGCCCCCCAATCCTGCCATCTGCCTACGGGAGATGACGCAGCGGTCGGGTGGTAGGCCAAGTCCCTCCAGGGATGTAGCGCCACGGAGTTTAGTTTTAATTAGTTTAGTTTATTATCTCAATTGCTTGAGATAGTTATGGAAAAGCCGGATGGAGATCTTGTAAAGACAAATAAACAAAATATACTAATTAAAAGTGAGTCTGAATATACACTCAAAATCTTCAAACATATACATTTCTTTAGAAAAAAAGTATTCGGGGCAACTCGCACAACAAAGACATAATAATAGCAATAAACATTGAAAACAAAATTTATCCAAGCTTACCAACTTACTCTTGTATCAGATAAGGGTAGTACTTAAACAGAACCTGAAAGAGGGTCACGGTTATTATTATTGAAATATTGTATCTGGGTAGCATGACACCGCCGCATAGACAAATTCTCACAGTGCTGTAACAAAAACGACGGACCATTAAATAATACTTTTACAATCCGGTAGTGACCGATAAATCTAGGAGCGAGTTTCTGGGCAAAATTATCCACCGCATTACTAACAGGATAATTCTTGCACATGACAATATCTCCTACCTTAAATAAACATGGGAGACGACCTCGGTTATATCTGCTGGCTCTCCTTTGGTGCAACAACTTAAGATTACGAGCTGCAGATCTCCAAGTCCTCACTATGTGCTCTTGCGTGATGGAATCGGGGAGAAGGTCGGAAAGTTTCCATAGGTTGCTTAAAGGATTATTTGGTTGGAAGGTAAACAGAAGTGAAAACGGCGTATGACCATGACTTTCATGTTTAGCCGTATTAAAGGTGAATTGCAACCATGAAAGCTCTTTATCCCATAATGCATGGTCCTCGTGGTGAAATGCAATTAGTGCATTCTTCAAGTTTCTCATGGCCCTCTCCGCATGGGAGGGGTTAGGGCATAACGGTGTTGTAGTAATGTGCTGAATACCCCGTCGAAAACAAAAGTTCTTTAAAAAAATTGAAAGAAACTGAGGAGCATTATCAGATACTAAAGACTGACAAACGCCAAACTCGTGAAAGATGGCAGACAGAGATTGAGTAACTTTCTCAGCACGAGAATCCCTCAAGGAAAAAGCCAAGTGAACTTCGAGAAAGCATCTACCACGACTAAGATGAAAGCATTCCCTTTACTAGATCTCGGCAGTTTACCCAAAAAATCAATCAAAAGCCTCTCAAATGTCTTCTGAGGGACAGAAGAGACAAGTTCACCAATACGGGTATGTAAAGTTGGTTTAACCAGAGCACAGATCTGGCACGATTTAACCCAGTCACGTATATCCTGTAGCATCCCCTGCCACCACAAGGAGACTCTTATATTACCCAATGTTTTCTTTATTCCCAAATGCCCTCCAATGGTAGACGCATGGAAGTACTTAAAATCCATGGAACGAAGACTGGCAGGTAAAACCATTTTAGGATTAGCCTGCTTACCCAAGGAATTTTGAAGGGTGTCAGATACCATACGGTAATGATCCACAACTTCTCCAGATCTTAACCGAGTTCTAGAGCAGGATCCAACTGTTGGTAATGGGAAATGTCCGAAAAGGCCAATGGCATATTCAGTACAAGAGGAGCCACAATTCCGTCTTGAAATATAGCAGACGAAGCGGGGAAGGAATCCACAGGTTCCGCAGAATCAGGCGGGTATCCTTCGAACATACGCGACAGCGTATCAGCCAACACATTATCAGAAGTATTAAAATGGACACAGTTGAACTTGAAATCAAAAAGACGGACAGCCCAACGGGCTAGACGTCCTGTCTTTCGAGGGGGACCCAAACACCACGACAAAACCTGGTTGTCACATTCCAGGGTTAAGTTAACATGTTCTACATGCATTTTAAATCTCTCAAGCGCAAAGAGTAAGACAAGAGCTTCCATTTCATAGATGGAGAAGGACTGCTCTTGCTAAGTGAGGGATCTTAAAGCGTAAGGGATAGGCTAACGTCCTTCTGCAAATTCTTACAAAAGTACTGCCCCTAACTCAAGACCTGACGCATCCCTTTAGACAATAGAGGGCTTCGAAAATCCACCATAATTAGAATTGGTGGATTCATGATAGGAGATTTAAGATCATCAAACGCTGCTTCCTGTACCTCTGACCAAACGAATGGGGTTGACTTGCCTCTAGGACGGTTCTATGAGGCCCCACGAGCTGAGAATTTAGGGATAAACTTAGCGAAGACATTAAGCATTCCGATAAACGAGCAACACCTTTAACATTAACACGCCTAGGAAAAATACCTAATAGCAACGGTGCGCTCCGGGTCTATAGCAACCCCATGAGGAGATATCAGATGACCAATGAAAGAGAGCTGAGCCCGCGCGAACTGGACCTTAGAGGTTTTCGTTGTAAGGCGTGCATCCTTCAAACGTTCGAAGACTTCACGAAGGTGAAGAACATGGGAGTCAAAATCCTTACTATAAATCACTAGTCGTCTAAATAATTGTAAACGTACTCAAACTTAATATCATAAGAAATGGAAGCCAACAGTCGGGTTAATACCTGGGCACCAGTGGCCAATCCAAAAGTAGGCGACAGAATTCAAAATGGTTCCATTCTGTCGAAAAAGCAGTAATGTGACGAGAGGATTCTTTTAAAGCAATCTGATAGTATGCACTGTTAAGGTCTAGTGAGAAAAATACCATGGCACCGGCAAACCAGTGTGCGGCTGAGTGAATGTCAGCAAGAGGCATAGCCTCTATATGGATCTTTCGGTTAAGAGCACGGTAGTCAATTACCGGACGGAAACCCTCAGTACCTTTAGGAACCAAAAATATTTCGGCTTGAATAAGACGAAACTGAAGGTCGGATAATTCCTTGTCGTAACATCTCGTCAATTTTCTGCCTCATCACCTTTAATTTGGGAGGAGATACCCTGTATGGTGGTAAACGTACGATCCTTCAGCAAGACCTTATATTCCAAAACGTTAGTTTGACCAAACCAATCTGTTAACACATCAGGAAAGCTGGAAATCAAATCCTGAATCTGGCCTTTTTGGTAATCAGGAAGGTGGTCCATGGTGATTGTATACATATCAGTTTGATAGAGAAGTTGGTGAAGTAAGAGTTCTGGGGATTGACATCACACTCAGGGATGTCACACAGCTAACTAATTATTTAAAGAAATTAACAGAAACAAGTGATATGAAAAGTATATCTTTAAAGAAAATCTTGAAAGAAAATAAATCTACATTCAGTATTAAAATGGAACCAGCATAAAATTTTTACGATCCATCAAAACTTTTTTCTCTCCTTTGAAACTCACTGCTCCAGAATCGAGAAGTGTCAACGGGGCCAACGTCGATGCGGACAGAGTCTAACCGTATGTCCCGGACTGTTACACAAGTAGCAAAATCTGGACTCATTATGGAGCTCCTTTCTATTATTTCTGACAGCACCAGGATCACTACTCGGCGCTCTAAGGGACATATTCCTCGACGAGTTGTCCACACGCACATGATGAGAAGGGACAGCATTAGTACGAGACATACCAGGAGTACTGTGCTGTCTAATCTGGCTATCATTCTGTAATCTATAATTCTGCACCACAAGCCCTGACATATTCCTCACATTAGCATAAGCGTGATCAGAACGCGCAACAACACCAGACTGCCTACTGAAATTTGTAACTTGTCTCCCCTGGGAACCAGACGAAGGCGTAGATCCAATTCTACGATTATCTGAGCAAGACACTTCAGCGACCTGAGTAATCAATACATCTAATTGACTAAAGATATTAGGCCTAGCTGAAAAATTAAGACACGACCTAGTCGCAGGTTCTAAGCCAGATAAAATAACTTGAATAACTTGAGTTTCTGAATCATTAACTTGAAATACGGTTGCATACAGCCGAATATATTGAATAAACTGTAAAACCGGTTCACCAATACACTGCGGTCTATAATAATAATGAATCAACAAGTCATGTTTAAGACGTGATGGAATGAACTGAGATAATATTTGGGCATGGAAGCCCGATACGGACTGTCCTACGGACACCGCACGAGAATGAATATCCAAAGCTTGTCCTGAAACTATTCCGAAAAGCAATTGCAAAAAATACTATCTTGTACCCTGAAACAAGTGGCTTGTCTGTGAAAATTAACTAGAAATTTTAACAAAGCTACAACATCCGTAATCTGAACTATAGAAAACATTAGTTGTCTATCAATCACTCGCTATTGCGGATGGGGAATCTTGAGCGGAGCAAAAGAAGTCGACGAAGCAGAAGAGTCAGTAACAGAGACATTAAGAACCGACGAATCAACATTAACATTTTGGGCAACGGGAGCAGGCAACAAGGTTACATCGCTCGACTGCGGCGCTAATATAGCTTGAGGTTCGTTAGGGCAGTCCAAAATATGTTGCCTAACCTGAGAACTACTATCTTCTTTTAACTCAATAAATTCACTATCAGATGAAGAAAGTAAGGACGGATTTGCTGAACAAGAACTTCAATATCCGCAGTACGAATGTTCGGTGATTCTTTCAACCAGAACAAACGATTTTCCACATCCCAAAGACGATGTCAAACCCGTCTTTTCTGTTTAGCAGATGAGTCAGAATCAGTAGCCAAATCATTAGCTAAGGTAAACAACTCAGAAGCTTTATTCTTAAGGGCGGACAATTCAGTGTCATCCCCTTCAAGAGAGATCTCTAACATGGTTGGCTCGGTACAAGCTACTTGCTTAATTAAAGTAAGAAGAGATGGCATATCTAAGTTTTCTGAAACCAAAACCCCAAAAATGACTAATAATACAACATACAGTGGAATCCCTTCCATGCGTAAAGCCATCGTCTGCCTCATTGTTGCGGTTCAGTATCGGATTCCGTCCTCAATATTCCTGTGTTTTACAATCTTCTTTGTGGAAGAACCTGTGAAAAATATTAATTATTAATTCTAAGAGAAAATACAACTTTAATCGTAACGATCTTCCACCTAAGTTTTAAGGCCTACCTTGAGGTAGCCAAGAATCCCGCATTACCCTTAATATACTGTCGCAAAACTATATACGTGTAGGCGCCTACACAGGTTTTTCCGTTCGAAACTTAGCAATAACTAAACTTCTATAAACTGAGGACAGATTTGTCAAAGGAAAAGAGCATGTTTCGGCCCAGGATCAATCACCATTTAGTTCTAGCTAATTTGAAACGAATACACCCAAACTGCATCCCTCGCGAACTCGAGGTCTAGATTTGTGTTACTTATCTGATAAGTGAAATCTAATTACTTAGCTTTGGTGCCAATCCTCCCTTAACAGCTGTTGACCGCTTCCTCCATGTCCTTTAACCTTGCCCATCATAACAGACTGTTTTCTTCGGAATATCCTGTAAAAAGTTTCACCTCATCATATCAGTTTCTAAAAAATGTCACAACCAATTTAAAATACTGTAATTTTATTGTAGATATGTTTATTATATATAAGATAGTTACCTTTGAAAAGTTTTAGTTAGCGAAACATTTAACCTACTGTGCTCTGACAGAAAAGAATATAAAGCAAGGGTGACCTTTGTAAAAATATGGAATTCTTACCAAAATTATCTGAACATTAATTGATATTTTTAAAAATTGGATTAAAAGAGAATGGAACAAATCTTCATATTACATCGTTTCTAAACTTCCAATGTCAGATTCCAATTTCAGATGTTATATTTAGTGCCATGTGAAGTGAAGTGTATGTTGCTAGGAAATAGCATATGCGCCGATTGTTGTGGGTTACATTATTACTGAAGTCCTGTTGCATGAAAATGGTACATGGGTTTTTCAAGACTGGTAGCTAATGTGTATTTTCTGGAGATATTGAAATTTAAGTATTCCCTCTAGTGAGGTGTCATCATAATATTATTCTGAGAATTCACGAATTTTAGTGACATATTTCATAACTCGTTTTCGACGGAATTGTGCTTGAAGAAGTTAGTGTTTATGAAGTTAGTTTATTTTGCCTAGTTACCATAATATAAATATATCTCTAATTCACTACCTTAACAAAACCAACGTACTGATTGTGATAAGGTTTGGAATTACAACACAATAGAGGTTGAAGTACATCCAAACAACGAAAGGTACATATCTGTGGAAATAGATGTTCCACACTGTAGCGGCCTATTTGCACACACTACACAAAAGGGGGAGGGGAATTATGAACCCCCGGAAAACAAATAATACTACTCTATATCACCAATAATCTATTTTTAGAAATCTAGCCGCCCAGTGTAATCTAGAAAATGACATTTGCAACCTATGGTGAACTGGCATCATACCCTGAGAGGTAGTAGTAGGAACCATTTCTAACAGCTGTCGGAAGGAAGGAGCTCTTAAATTGGTTAATAATAATTATTATTCTATAACAACTTGAGTTAAATAAGAGAGATTCAGATATAAATAATGGCAAGTTTGGTTTAAAGCACATAAGCCAGTAAATATATATTTATTGCCTCAGCATCACTAAAAGTGAGTTAATATTTAGTTATTTCTTCATAATTATTGAACAGTTTATTAACATCTCTCAGCATCACTAAAAGTGAGTTAATGATATTTAATTATTCCTTCAGAATAACAGTCTATTAATATTAATTTATTCAACTTCATAGGTTCTGTTTCCAATGCTTAGAATATTTTTCATCTACTGCTACTCACAGAATAACCTAACCTGAACAGGTTAAGTACTTAATTCACAACTAGTGGGCAACCAGCCTCACTACTAATAATTGGCTTACACTCACAAACATATGTGAACCACTCATAGTGTCACTCTACTAGTGGCCAACATTATAAAATATTTAACTTCTCAACCAAGACACCAGTCTTCTTGCAATATATCCTTTAATTAATAAATACTAATTCACTTGACTTGCACTAATTTCCAGTTCCATTAATATCTTGTATACTGCTTGAGCACACTCCAACTAATTCTAAATAGTATCTTCCATGTAGGAATTCATAATTCACTTGAGTTAAACTCACAATCTCTTATTTCAATTAGTATCTAATTTCAAACCAAACAATCTCTGTCCACCTATAATGAAATCTGGACTTTTTACTAAGCGGAATGCTACAGTATGCCTGGACTAATACTGATAACTAAATAAACTGTGAAGTAACATCTAAATGCATACAGTCTGCACATAACTTCTTATTCACCTATCATTATCTCTGACCTGTTTTCTAAGCGGAATGCTACAGTAGGCCTGCACTAATACTGCCTGAAAATTCATTAACTGTGCAGTAACTTCTCAATGCATACAGAAAGCACATAAATCCCATAATTATTCTGGTAACTAGTCTCTCGGATGCATACGGGATGCACATAAATTCAAGCTAAGTTAGATTTTGATTCAGTGCTAACGGCAAGGAATAAATGCTAAATTTATGTAAGCTATTTGCCTTGTGATTAGGCGCTTACAGAATGGCAGAAAATGTAAAGTACCTATAGAAAATCTGGCAGATCAGAAAAATTAAATAAGGGATAGCAATATTACAGTATGAATATGCTACTCGGTTACTAGATCATAATAACCAAGAATAAGAGTAATTGATAGTTGTTTATAAGTGATCAGAATAAATTACAAAAAGGAGAGAAATAATCGAGTTTCTACAGTCGCAATGGTTACATAAAAAGGGGGGCAAAGCCAGCTGGTAATATAGACCACTAACGGGCAAAAGCATTTACGTTACTAGACTTGTTCACTGAAGATATGAGCAATTACGTTAAGTAAACCATGATTCTTTGTAACACATTACAAAATGACGAAAATGATTAACAGTATACTAATTTTACTTTATAAGATCAGGAGGTCAGAAAACCGAAATAGAAAAATTACGCAACATAATGCAGGCAGGTCCTTGAACCAAGTGAACACAGCCACCCAGAACTATTAATAGTTAAAATCACGCAACCTACCCAAGAATACACTCGAATAAAATGCTAACATTTCTGTACATTTGCCGAGAAAATTAATTACCAGAAAAGAATAATTGGTCACAGTCAATATGTGTGAGAATTATACAGCTGCACTGAAAATAAATATGGATATCAATTTCATGTTTAATATACTACAGGTCCAACCTAGTATTAATCATCATTATAACATAGAAAAGACCACCTAACTAAATTAAATACTCAACCTTGAGCATAAATCAGCTTTTTATTGAGAGTTTGTGAACTAGTGTATATGGAAACAATACCTACGTCCTATTAAGATTAATCATGACGGGTTAAATCTTCTAAAGTTTAACATGGCTAAAACCCACGAAATACAAAGTTGCGACTCCCGATGTTGTGTGAATTACATGAGAAAAAACTTCTCTTCTATATCCATCTTCTTCTACATGAGATCATGATGACATTACATCCATTAGAAACTGCATATTCAAACACTCACCGAAATTCCCATCTTGAGGAAGGAAGTTTTACACTATATAAATCGATACATTTCTGTTTAAATACAAGAGGTCCATCCACCAGATTACGATGGCAACAGAAGAGCAGAATGCTCCTAGTGATCAGAGCCAATGTCGCCGTTATTGATGACGAAGTTATTGTATAGCAGCTCGCCATCGTAAGCCAGGAGGAAAACTCGTAACGGCAAGAAGTGGAGAGTCACGTGACTTAACTAAACACGTCATCGGCAAAAATGCTATGAAACAAGCGCGATCTCAATTCTCCCTCGACTGGCTCAAAATTTACAGTTCCTAGAAGATTTAACCCTTACATTGAAATTCATATAATACATCATTTCACTGGAAGGTATGAAAATACCTAACAACATTTAAGCTCAGTTAAGAGAATTCACATGGACATGAATAATATTACACTTATTAAAGCCACATTCACACAAATTTTCACACCTATATATACATCTCTAATAAAATAGAAACAAGTCGACAAATTCCCTTGACATCACTGTAATTGTTTCTGAACTACCTCAGAATGCTCATATGAATTATGATTAGAAAATTCTAGCCAATTGCAAAAGGAACAAATAACACTTTACAAAAACAGTACGCATTGTACTTGACGATTACTTGTAACCTACACAGTTATTAATTACTTTAAACTACAATTATTATAATAACTTACTACATATACATGTATATGACAGAAAACAAAGGGGATCTCACTAAATCCAAGAAATGAAATTTGAGTCTTACAGACGAATCTCTACTAAAAATGAAGATAAGAAAAAGTTCAATGATGAATCTCCATAAGAGAGAATAGATCCTTAATATTACTCTTTTGAAGTGTTAATTATTCTATTATTCGAAATTTGTAGTACTTTCTAAACTCCAGAATCACTGTCCCAAGTGAGCGAGAACACTTCATTGTCTTCAAGTGAACATTGCAAAACTTTTTAAACATATCCCTCCAAAATGAGAATAAATTATCACAGCTTATGCATAAGGATACCAACCAAAACCTTAGTGAACACCACTCCAGCAGAAATCTATACTGCTGAGACCAACAGAAGCAGTGTCTTGCACTTGCATGATTGATGTCTTGAGTGATTTCTTGGTATCTTGATAACATGGTATCTTGACTTCTTGATTCTAATAAGTACTGGAGAAGAGCGCCACATAGTTGACGAGCGCAGAAGAGACTGGACAGATCCGGCCACAAAGGATGGCCAAGACAAAATACGAGTGCTACCTGATGATCAAGTCCAAGGGCATAAGCGATCAGCATGCCATGGTTTTTATGCTATCCAGAAACACAGCGCCAGCTCCAACAACACCAACATAAGAAGCTGAAACACACCCAGCACACAGCACAATATATTGTTCTGAACTGAGAATGGTGGGGTGTGAGTTCCAAAGCCGACAAGTCCAACTTTTGAGTATGTATGTTTATTTCACGTTTAATCTTTTGCACATAACTCCATCTTTTTTCTTTTTAATTAACGGTCTGTCATCACGTTTTCTTTTATATTCTTTGTAATACATTCTTTGTTTTAACTCTCAATTACATCCTCTTTTGACTACAATACTTTTATTCAAAAAATTTACAACAGTTTCATTTGCTGCTTTCTTTAAATCACAACAATATTCTCTAAATGCCTTTTTTTACATCATGTATTATTTCAATTGCTTGAGGTAGTTCTGGAAAAGACGGAAGGTGATCTTGCAAAGACAAATAAACAAAATATACTAATTAAGACTGAGTCTGAATATGCCGTCCATTTCTTCAAACATTTCATTAGCAAAAAACTATTCGGGGAAACTCACACAATAAAGGGAGCGCATACAACAAAGAAATAATAATAGCAATTAACATTGAAAACACTAATTTATCCAAGCTTACCAACTTACTCTTGTATCAGATAAGGATCGTCCTTAAAACGAATCTGAAAGAGGATCATGGTTGTTAATATTGAAATATTTTAGCTGGGTAGCATGACACCGCCGCATAAACAAATTCTCACAATGCTGTTACAAAAACGACAGACATTTAAATAATACTTTTGCAGTCCTGTAGGGACCAATAAATCTAGGAGCGAGTTTCTTGGCAAAATTATCCACCGCCCTACTAACAGGATAATTCTTGCACATGACAATATATCCTACCTTATATAAACATTAGAGACAACCTCGGATAAATCTCCGGGCTCTCCTTTGGTAACACAACATAAGATTACGAGCTGCAGATCTCCAAGTCCTGAATATTTGCTCTTGCGTGATGGAATCAGGGAGAAGGTCGGAAAGTCTCCATAGGTTGCTTAAGGGATTGTTTAGTTGGAAGGTAAACAGAAGTGAAAACGACGTATGACCATGACTTTCATGTTTAGCAGTATTAAAGGCGAATTGCAACCGTGAAAGCTCTTTATCTCAGAATGTATGGTCCTAGTGGTGAAATGCAATTAGTGTACTCTTCAAGTTTCTCATGACCCTCTCCACATGGGAGGGGTTAGGGTGAAACGGTGTTGTATTAATGTACTGAATACCCCGTCGAAAACAAAAGTCCTTTAAAATGTTTGAAAGAAACTTAGGGGCTTTATCAGATACTAAAGACTGGCAAATGCCAAACTCCTGAAAGATGGAAGACAGAGATTGAGTTACTTTCTCAGCACGAGAATCCCTCAATGGAAAAGGCCAAGTGAACTTCGAGAAGGCATCTACCACGACTAAGATGAAAGCATTCCCTTTACGAGATCTCGGCCGTTTACCCATTTTACCAATATTTTCTGATGGACAGAAGAGACAAGTTCACCAATACGGGTTTTTAAAGCCGGTTTAGCCATAGCACAAGCTTTAACAGAGTGACGTATATCCTGTAGCATCCGTTGCCACCAGAAGGAGACTTTAGTTTTACCCAACGTTTTCCTTATTCCCAAATGGCCTCCAATGGTAGACTTAAAAACCATGGAACGAAGACTGGCAGGTTAAACAATTTTAGGTGAAGCATGTTTACCCAAGAGAATTTTAAGGGTGTCAGATACCATACGGTAATGATCCACAACTTCTCCAAATCTTAACCGAGTCATAATGGGTTCTAGACCAGGATCCTACTCTTGGTAATGGGAAATCTCCGAAAAGGCCAATGGTATATTCAATGCAAGAGGAGCCAACATTTCGTCTAAAAGTAAAGCAGGCGAAGCGAGGAAAGAATCCACAGGTTCCGCAGAATCAAGCGGGAATCCTTCGAACATACGCGACAGTGTAACAGCCAACACATTATCAGAACTATTGATATGTACACAGTTGAACTTGAAAGCAGAATGACTGTCAGCCCAACGGGCTAGAATTCCTGTCTTTCGAGGGAGACCCAAACATCACGACAAAGCCTGGTTGTCACATTCCAGAGTAGAGTTAACATGTTCTACATGCATTTCAATTTTTTCAAGCGCAAAGAATACGGCAAGAGCTTCCATTTCTTAGATGGAGAAGGCCAGCTCTTGCTTAGTGAGGGATCTTGAAGCTTACTCGATAGGCTTACGTCTCTCTGCAAATTCTTGCAAAAGTACAGCCCCTAACCCAAGACCTGAAACATCCGTTTGCACAATGAAGGGCTTCGAAAAACCTTCCATAGCTAGAATTGGTGGATTCATTATAGCAGATTTAAGATCATCAAACACTGCTTCTAGTTCCTCTGACCAAACAAATGAGGCTGACTTGCCTCTAAGACGGTTCAATGGGGCCGTCCGAGCTGAGAATTTAGGGATAAACTTAGCGAAGAAATTAAGCATCCCAATAAAACGAGGAACACCTTTAACATTAACACGCCTAGGAAAATTCCTAAGAGCAACGGTGCGCTCCGGGTCTATAGCAACCCCTTGAGGAGATATCAGATAAGCGATGAAAGAGAGCTTAACCCGCGCAAACTGGACCTTAGAAGGTTTCACCATAAGGCCCGCATCCCTCAGAAGTTGGAAGACTTCACGAAAGTTAAGAACATGGGAATAAAAATCCTTCCTATAAATGACCAGTTCGTCTAAATAATTGTAAAGTACTTAAACTTAATATCATAAAAAATGGAAGCCAACAGTCGGGCTAATACCTGGGCGCCAGTGGCCAGTCCAAAAGGTAGGCGACAGAATTCAAAATGGTTCCATTCTGTCGAAAAAGCAGTAATGTGACGAGAGGATTCTTTTAGAGCAATCTGGTAGTATGCACTATTAAGGTCTAGTTAGGAAAATACCGTGGCACCGGGAAACCAGTGTGCGGCTGAGCGAATGTCAGGAATAGGCATAGCATCTATAAGGATCTTTTGGTTAAGAGCACGGTAGTCAATTACCGGTCTGAAATCCTCAGTACCTTTAGGGACCGTAAATATCGGGCTTGAATAAGACGAAACTGAATGTCGGGTTATTCCAGGTTGTAACATCTTGTCAATTTTCTGCCTCGTCACCTTTAATTTGGGAGGAAATACGTAAACGTACACGAGTACGTTCTTTCAGCAAAATCCCATATTCCAAAACGTTAGTTTGACCAAGCCGATCCGTAACACTTCAGAAAATCTGGAAATCAAATCCTGAATCTGGCCTTTTTGGTCATCAGGAAGGTGGTCCAAACACATCTCAGCAGAGTTATCTACGATAGAATCTACAGGATTTTTTTATCTCACTAGAACATTTACCCAAGAAGACTGAGAAATATGAAGCTTGATTTTATAATTTGTAGCAAAACGAAAATGCAACAGTCCCAACTGAATTTGTAGCAAAACGAAAATGCAACAGTCCCAACTGCAAATCTAATATAAGCCCGAGAAACGAGGAAAATCTATTTCCAGAAAAACTGGACAAATCAGGTGAGAAAGAACAATGAAGGGCACCTTCCATGAGAATTTACTAATCTTTAAGGAAAGACTGATTACACCAAGCATACAAAGAGGGGATCCTTCGGCAGAAAGAACCGAACGCGGATAAGGTTGAATATCCTTTGCTGACAATCCTAAATCAGTCAAACATTGCACATCTATGCAAGAGCTCACTGCTCCAGAATCGATAAGTGCTACTGAAGGGACTTTATTAAGTAAAAAATTAACCATTGGTCAATGTGTGGGCAACCTCGCCTTATATCCCATACTCACATATAATGAAGAGTTACAAGCATCAAAGCCTCTCCATAAAAAATTCAGAGAAAGCTCAGGCTCCAAACCTGGGGTGTTAAGAGGAGTAGGTAAATCAGACAGCGGCAACCCGTGAGAAACCCTCACGGGGCCAACGTTGATGCGGATAGAATCTATCCAAATGTCCCGGACATTTACACAAGTAGCAATTTCTGGACTCATTTTGGACCTCACTTCTACTGTTTCCGACAGCACCAGGATCACTACTCGGAGCTCTAAGGGACATATTCCTCGACGAGTTGTCCACACGCACATCATGAGAAGGGACGGCATTAGTACGAGACATACCAGAACTACTGTGTTGTCTAATCTGGCTATCATTCTGTAATCTATAATTCTGCATCACAGGCCCTGACATATTCCTCACATTAGCATGAGCGTGATCAGAATGCGCAACAACACCAGACTGCCTACTGAAATTTGTAACTTGTCTCCCCTCGGAAATAGAAGAAGTCGTAGATCCAACTCTACGATTATCTGAGCAAGAAACTTCAGCGACCTGAGTAATCAATACATCTAACTAACTAATGGCCAAGTGCACCGGCCATGATTAGTGTAATCAGCGTTTATAATTTCTTCCTATCCTATGATTAGGAAAAGTTATGGAGCATGAACCTCGATTAGTGTCGGAATCGCCGATTACCATTGATTAAAATTAAACAGTCAAAATCGTGGGGTTACTGAAGCTAAACAATGATTATCAGTTTGCTGAAATGGCGGAGGTCGACTGCAAACAATAGATGAGACTCTCTTCTCATATTTCTCTTTTTAGACGAATTAGGTCTCGATATTAAAGTTATCAGTATCATAATACCATTTTTCCGAACTGAACAGTACAAAAAATATTATATAAATACATCTCATAGACCTACAAAGACAATTTTAAGTCTCGAAGCGCGACACAAGAGAAGCCTTACCGTTTAACATTGCCAACATTCAAGCCATCTTACTAACGTCATTCGTGGCTGAGTGGTTATAGTACTGAGCTGTGGTACAAGTGTTAACAGGTTCAACCCCCGTCGCGACTCATTTTTTAAAAATAATATTAAGTTTAATTAGTGTACCGGTACTGTACGAAATTTTAAGAATTCACTATCAATAATAATAATAATTTTATTTCGTCCGGGTATCAAATAAATATTTGATGATGGAAGTCTTCGAAACTTACAATCTGAATTTTACAATAGTTATACAATAGAGATACATGCTAAGGCTATCCATATCTTAGTTCTTCTATCCTGTAGAGTGCTTTTTGGGATAGGTATTATTTTAATTTATTGGTGAATTTTGTTCCGGTACACTGTTTTATACTGTCTGGTAGTTTATTACAAAATTTTACCCCGATTACATATTATGGGTCCCTTTCCAATGCTTTTTTGTTGTGCCCTATTGTGTATAAGTTCTTTCTTAATCTTGTGTCGTACTGATATATCCCTTCTATTGTGACATTAATTTTTTATTTTTATTTACAAGTATAACTACCCTGAATATATATAAGGATATTACAGTTATTACTGCCTGTATAGTTCTTGGTGAATAATTATATAAGGTATTGACAGAGAATTCATGAATTTTTTAATTCAGTAGACTGCAGTCTGAATCATTATGACAGTTTATTATATTAAATATAGGCAGTGGCCGTGAATTTTAAAAATATTATACGGTAAATTGTATTTAAATTTTTAAAATATTACAAAAGAAAAAAAAATACAGACACAAAGCAGTAGGAGCGAATTCTATAAAGTCTTATTCGGAACACTCTATTTCGGTTTTTAAAGTATTCTGAAAGCTATATATATATATATATATATATATAACGTAGTGGCAGGGAAGTCTTAACATGTTAAACGGTACAGTGTATTCATGTTTATAAATTATTTGAAAGCATAATAAAATAAAAACAAGGCTATGGCAGTGTATTTTTGGAATTCAAGTGTTTATAATATTATAAAAGCCAAAGAAACCACAATGTGCAGATGATGACTTTGAAGAGAGTTATTATATCTGGAATATCCTGAACGGAATGAAAATGAGCGTAGAAATTTTATAGTGCAGCGAGGAGATCCTTTCGAAGAACTTTCAGTTAGGAGATTCGTGGAGAGATTTTGCCTGTCTAAACAAACAGTTTCACAGGTACTGCAATTTCCAACAGAAAGAAATCATCCTGATTCTGATATGGTTCGACTGCTAACTGTATTGAGGTATTATGCTACCTGATCTTTCAATATTCTTGTAGGGGACATTGGAAATATTCTCAGAACTGCAGCTGGAACCATACATGATTTAAGCAATGCAATAGCCTCGCCGAGACATAATATGCTTCCCTACATCACAGGCAGAGCAGAGAATATCCTCGCTCCTCCAAGGTGTCTTCTTGTTGTTAACTTCTTCTTCTTCCTCTTGGTAATGGCTTCGTCAACAAAAGAACGCGTTCATTACACTACACTCGCTTTCTGATATTGTGCTCTGTGTTTAAACAAGCCGTCAGCTAAACACGTCCCCGTAAACAGAAATTAGGAATGGTGCACCATGAATGGTTTAAAATCTTAAACGTGTGTAAGTAAACACTGTTTAACCAAATCTTAATCAGTGTTGATGCATTTGGCCATAAAGTAAGTAAGCCTAGCTGAGAAAATAAGACACGACCTAGTCGCAGGTTCTAATCCAGATAAAATAAGTTGAATAACTTGAGTTTTTGAATCGTTCACTTGGAGTACAGACGCATACAGCCGAATATCTTGAATAAACTCTAAAACCGGTTCACCAATACGTTGCGGTCTATAATAATAATGAATCAACAAGTCATGTTTAAGACGTGATGGCATGAACTGAGATAATATTTGGGCATGGAAGCCCGATACGGACTGTCCTACGGACACCGCACGAGAAAGAATATCCAAAGCTCATCTTGAAACTATTCCCAAAAGCAATTGCAAAACATTACTATCTTGTACCCTGAAACAAGTGGCTTATCTTTGAAAATTAACTAGAAATTTTAAGAAAGCTACAACATCCGTAATCTGAACTATAGAAAACATTGGTTGTCTATCAGTCACTCCCTATAACGGATGAGGAATCTTGAGCGGATAAAAAAAAGTCGACGATGCAGAAGAGTCAGTAACAGAGACATTAGGAACCGACGAAGCAACATTAATATTTTGGGCAACGGGAGCAGGCAACAAGGTTACATCGCTCGACTGCGGCGCTAATATAGCTTAGGTTCGTTAGGACAGTCCAAAATATGTTGCCTAACCTGAGAACTACTATCTTCTGTTAACTCAATAAATTCATTATCAGATGAAGAAAGTAAGGACGGATTTGCTGAAGAAGAACTTCAATATCCGCAGTACGAATGTTCGGTGTTTCTTTCAACCAGAACAAACGATTTCCCACATGCCAAAGACGATGTCAAAACCGTCTTTTCTGTTTAGCAGAAGAGTCAGAATCAGTAGCCAAATCATTAGCTAAAGCCAACAACTCAGAAACGTTATTCTTAAGGGCAGACAATCCAGTCTCAGCCTCTTCAAGAGAGATCTCTAACATGGTTGGCTCGGTACTAGCTACTTGCTTACTTAAAGTAAAAAGTGCTGGCATCTCTAAAGTTTCCTGAAACATAAACCCCACGAATTACTAATACTACAACATACAGTGGAATCCCTTCCATGTGTAAAGCCATCGTCTGCCTCAATGTTGCGGTTCAGCATCCGATTCCGTCCTCAATATTCCTGTGTTTTAGAATGTTCTTTGTAGAAGGCCCTGTGAAAAAATTATGAATTATTAATTCTAAGAGAAAATACAACTTTAATCGTAACGATCTTCCACCTAAGTTTTAAACCTACCTTGAGGTAGCCAAGAATCCCGCATTTACCCTTAATATACTGTCGCAAAACTATATATGTGTAGGCGACTACACAAGTTTTTCCGTTCGAAACTTAGCAATAACTAAACTTCTATAAACTGAGGACAGAATTGTCAAAGGAAAAGAGCATGTTTCGGCCCAGGATCAATCGCCATTTAGTTTTCACTAATTTGAGAACGAAGGGCCCCAAACTGCATCCCTCGCGAACTCGAGGTGAAGGATTTGTGTTACTTATCTGATAAGTGAAATCTAATTACTTAACTTAGGTGTCAATCCTCCCTTAACAGCTGTTGACCTCTTCCTCCATGTCCTTTAACCTTGCCCATCATAACAGACTGTTTTCTTCGGAATATCCTGTGAAAAGTTACACCTCATCATATCAGTTTCTAAAAAAAGTCACAACCAATTTAAAATACTGTAATTTTATTATAGATATGTTTATTATATATGATAGTTACTTTTGAAAAGTTTTAGTTAGCGAAACATTTAACCTACTGTGCTCTGACAGAAAAGAATATGAAGCAAGGGTGACCTTTGTAAAAATATGGAATTCTTACCAAAATTATCTGAACATTCTAGTTAATTGAGATTTTAAAAAATTGGTTTCAAAGAGAATGGAACAAATCTTCATATTACATCGTTTCTAAATATCCAATGTCTGATTCCAATTTCAGATGTTATATTTAGTGCCATGTGAAGTGAAGTGTATGTTGCTAGGAAATAGCATATGCGCCGATTGTTGTGGGTTACATTATTACTGCAGTCCTATTGCATGAAAATGGTACATGGGTTTTTCAAGACTGATAGCTAATGTGTATTTTCTGGAGATATTGAAATTTAAGTATTCCCTGTAGTGTGGTGTCATCATATTATTCTGAAAATTCACGAATTTTAGTGACATATTTCATAACTCGTTTTCGACGGAATTGTGCTTGAAGAAGTTAGTGGGTATGAAGTTAGTTTATTTGGCCTAGTTAGCATAAATATAAATATAGATCTGATTCATTACCTTAAGAAAACCAACGTACTGATTGTGATAAGGTTTGGAATTACATCACAATAGAGGTTGAAGTACATCCAAACAACGAAAGGTAGATATCTGTGGAAATAGATGTTCCACACTGTAGCGGCCTATTTGCACACACTACACAAAAGGGGGAGGGGAATTATGAACCCCCGGAAAACCAATAATACTACTCTATATAACCAAGTCACCCAGATCTATTAATAGTCAAAATCACGCAAGCTACCCAAGAATATACTCGGATAAAATGCTAACATCACTGCACATTTGCCGAAAAAATAATTACCAGAAAATAATAATTGGTAACAGTCAATATTTGTGAGAAGTATACAGCTGCACTGAAAATAAATATGGCTTTTCAATTTTCATGTTTAATATACTACAGGTCTAACCTGGTATTAATCATCATTATCACATAGAAAAGACTACCTAACTAAATTAAATACTCAAACTTGAGCATAAATCAGCTTTTTGTTGAGAGTGTGTCAACTACTGTATATGGAAACAAAACCTACGTCCTATTAAGATTAATCCTGACGGGTTAAATCTTCTAAAGTTTAACATGGCTAAAACCCACGAAATCCAAAGTTGCGACTCCCGAAGTTATATGAATTACATAACATAAGAAACTTCACTTCTTTATCAATTTTTTTTTACATGAGATCATGATGACATTACATCCATTAGAAACTGCATATTCAAACACTCACCGAAATCCCCATCTTGACGAAGGAAGTTTTACACTATACAAATCGATACATTTCTGTTTAAATACAAGATGTCCATCCAGAAGATTACGATGGCAACAGAATAGCAGAATGCTCCTAGTGATCAGAGCCAATGTCGCCGTTATTGATGACGAAGTTATTGTGTAGCAGCTCGCCATCGTAACACAGGAGGAAAACTCATAACGGCAAGAAGTGGAGAGTCACGTGACTTAACTAAACACGTCATCAGCAAAGATACTAGGAGACAAGTGCGATCTCAATCCTCCCTCGACTGGTTCAAAATTTATAAGTTCCTAGAAGATTTAACCCTTATACTGAAATTCATATAATACATCATTTTACTGGAAGGTATGAAAATACCTAACAAAACTTAACCTCAGTTAAGAGAACTCACTAGAGATCAATAATATTACACTTATTAAAAGCCATATTCACACATATTTTCACACCTATATATATAAATTTCTAATAAAATAGAAACAAGTCGACAAATTCCCTTGACATCACTATAATTGTTTCAGAACTACCTCAGAATGCTCATATGAATTATAAGTATTCTTTTTAATTTTAAGAAAGGGTGGGCATTTTTGCCCTTTGCACCGCGACCATTGCTGATCTATTGTGCACCCCTTGCTTTAGTCCTTTAGAAGACCAGACTCTTTGATAAAGAATGCCAGCTTCTTGATTGAGACCTTAGACAATTCGTCCGCTGGCATGAACCAGTAGGTGAAATGCTTGGCCCTAATGGCCGCAAGTATTTCACAATCACACAGAAGATGAAGAGCAGATTCTTCATCTTTCCGATATCTTCTGCACATCGAGTCGTCTGGTATGCCAACCTTATAAAGGTGTCCCAGCAGCCGACAGTGTCCAGTCATAAATCCCACAACCCAGCTGAGTTGGAATCTATCCATCTTAAGCAGTTCTCTGGCTCTGCCTTTGATGACGTCTTTGATAGTCATCTAATTATGATTCTAAAATTCTAGCCAATTGCAAAAGGAACAAGTAACACATTACAAAAATAGTACGGATTGTACTTGACGATTACCTGTAACCTACACTGCTACTAATTACTTTAAACACCAATTATTATAACTTACTACATATATATGAAGCAAGGGAGACCTTTATAAAATTATGAATTCTTACCCAAATTATCTGATCATTCTAGTTAATTGAGATTTTTAAATATTTGGTTTCAAAGAGAATGGAACAAATTTTCATAATACATCATTTCTAAATATCCAATGTCAGATTCCAATTTCAGGTTTTATATTTAGTGTCATTTGAAGTGAAGTGTATGTTGCTAGGAAATAGCATTTGCGCCGATTGTTGTGGGATACATTATTACTCAAGTCCTAATGCATGAAAATGGTACATGGATTTTTCAAGACTGAAAACTAATGTGTATTTTCTGGAGATATTGAAATTTAAGTATTCCCTGTAGTGTGGTGTCATCATATTATTCTGAAAATTCACGAATTTTAGTGACAGATTTCATAACTCGTTTTCGACGGAATTGTGCTTGAAGAAGGTAGTGGGTATGAAGTTAGTTTATTTGGCCTAGTTAGCATAAATATAAATATAGATTTGATTCATTACCTTAAGAAAACCAATGTACTGATTGTGATAAGGGTTGGAATTACAACACAATAGACGGTGAAGTACATCCAAACAACAAAAGGTACATATCTGTGGAATAGATGTTCCACACTGTAGCGGCCTATTTGCACACACTACAAAAAAAGGGGAGGGGGAATTGTGAACCCCCGGAAAACCAATAATACTATTCTATATAATCAAGTCACCCAGATCTATTAATAGTCAAAATAACGCAAGCTACGCAAGAATACACTCGGATAAATTGCTAACATCACTGCACATTTGCCGAAAAAATAATTACCAGAAAAGAATAATTGCTCACAGTCAAAATGTGTGAGAATTATACAGCTGCACTGAAAATAAATATGGATATCAATTTCATGTTTAATATACTACAGGTCTAACCTGGTATTAATCATCATTATCACATAGAAAAGACTACCTAACTAAATTAAAAACTCAAACTTGAGCATAAATCAGCTTTTTATTGAGAGTGTGCCAACTAGTGTATATGGAAACAAAACCTACGTCCTATTAAGATTAATCATGATGGGTTAAATCTTCTAAAGTTTAACATGGCTAAAACCCACGAAATCCAAAGTTGCGACTCCCGAAGTTGTGTGAATCACATAAGAAAAGAAACTTATCTTCTTTATCCATTTTCTTTTACATGAGATCGCGATGACATTACTTCCATTAGAAATTGCATATTCTAACACTCACCGAAATTCCCATCTTGACAAAGGAAGGATTACACTATATAAATCGATACATTTCTGTTTAAATACAAGATGTCCATCCAGCAGAATACGATGGCAACAGAAGAGCAGAATACTCCTAGTGATCAGAGCAAATGTCGCCGTTATTGATGACGAAGTTATTGTGTAGCAGCTCGCCATCGTAACACAGGAGGAAAACTCATAACGGCAAGAAGTGGAGAGTCACGTGACTTAACTAAACACGTCATGAGCAAAAATACTAGGAGACAAGTGCGATCTCAATCCTCCCTCCACTGGCTCAAAATTTACAGTTCCTAGAAGATTTAACCCTTCACTGAAATTCATATAATACATCATTTTACTGGAAGGTATGAAAATACCTAACAAAACTTAACCTTAGTTTAGAGAACTCCCATAGACATCAATAATATTACATTTATTTAAATCCATATTCACACAAATTTTCACACCTATATATATACATCTCTAATAAAATAGAAACAAGTCGACAAATTCCCTTGACATCACTATAATTGTTTCAAAACTACCTCAGAATGCCCATATGAATTATGATTTTTTTTTTAATTTTGAGAAAGGGTGTGCATTTTTGCCCTATGCACCGCGACCATTGCTGATCTATTGTGCACCCCTTGCTTTAGTCCCTTAGAAGACCAGACTCTTTGATAAAGGGTGCCAGCTTCTTGATTGAGACCTTAGACAATTCGTCCACTGGCATGAACCAGTAGTTGAAATGCTTGGCCCTAATGGCCGCAAGTATTTCACAATCACACAGAAGATGAAGAGCAGATTCTTCATCTTTCCGACATCTTCTGCACATCGAGTCGTCAGGTATGCCAACCTTATAAAGGTGTCCCAGCAGCCGACAGTGTCCAGCCATAAATCCCACAACCCAGCTGAGTAGGAATCTATCCTTCTTAAGCAGTTCTCTGGTCCTGCCTTTGATGATTCTTTGATAGTCATCTAATTATGATTATAAAATTCTAGCCGATTACAAAAGGAACAAGTAACACATTACAAAAACAGTACGCATTGTACTTGACGATTACCTGTAACCTACACAGTTACTAATTACTTTAAACACCAATTATTATAACTTACTACATATATATATGAAGCAAGGGAGACCTTTATAAAAATATGGAATTCTTACCCAAATTATCTGATCATTCTAGTTAATTGAGATGTTTAAATATTTGGTTTCAAAGAGAATGGAACAAATTTTCATAATACATCATTTCTAAATATCCAATGTCAGATTCCAATTTCAGGTGTTATATTTAGTGCCATGTGAAGTGAAGTGTATGTTGCTAGGAAATAGCATTTGCGCCGATTGTTGTGGGATACATTATTACTCAAGTCCTATTGCATGAAAATGGTACATGGGGTTTTCAAGACTGATAGCTAATGTGTATTTTCTGGAGATATTGAAATTTAAGTATTCCCTGTAGTGTGGTGTCATCATATTCTGAAAAATCACGAATTTTAGTGACATATTTCATAACTCGTTTTCGACGGAATTGTGCTTGAAGAAGTTAGTGGTTATGAAGTTAGTTTATTTTGCATAGTTACCATAAATATAAATATATATCTGATTCATTACCTTAAGAAAACCAACGTACTGATTGTGATAAGGTTTGGAATTACAACACAATAGACGTTGAAGTACATCCAAACAACAAAAGTTACATATCTGTGGAAATAGATGTTCCACGCTGTAGCGGCCTATTTGCACACACTACACAAAAGGGGGAGGGGAATTATGAACCCCCGGAAATCCAATAATACTACTCTATATAACCAATACTCTATTTTTAGAAACCTAGCCGCCCAATGTAACCTAGAAAATGACATTTGCAACCTACTGGCATCTTACCCTGGAGAGGTGGTAGTAGGAACCATTTCTAACAGCTGTCGAAAGGAAGGAGCTCTTAAATTGGTTAATAATAATTATTATTCTATAACAACTTGAATTAAATAACAGAGATTCAGATATAAATATTGGCAAGTTTGGTTTAAAGCACATAACCCAGTAAATATATATCAATTGCCTCACCATCACTAAAAGTGAGTTAATATTTAATTATTCCTTTAGAATAACAGTATATTAATATTAATTTAGTCCGCCGGCGTGGTCTTGTGGTTAGCGTCGCTGACTACAGATCCGTCGGCCCGGGTTCGATTCCCGGTACCTCCTCGGATTTTTCTGAGGTAGGGAGGTCTGGTAGGGGTGCACTCAGCCTCGTGATTCCAAATTGAGGAGCTACTTGATAGAGAAGTAGCGGCTCCGGTCATGAAAACCACCAATAACGGCCGTGGGTGTCGGCATGCTGACCACATGCCCCCCAATCCTGCCATCTGCCTACGGGAGATGACGCAGCGGTCGGGTGGTAGGCCAAGTCCCTCCAGGGATGTAGCGCCACGGAGTTTAGTTTAATATTAATTTATTTAACTTCATAGGTTCTGTTTCCAATGCTTAGAATATTTTTCATTTACTGCTACTCACAGAATAACCTAACCTGAACAGGTTAAGTACTTAATTTACAACTAGTGGGGAACCAGCCTCACTACTAATAATTGGCACTAATCTTACACTAACAAACATGTGAACCACTTATAGTGTCACTATGCTAGTAGCAAACATTATAAAATATTTAACTTCTCAACCAAGAAACCAGTCTTCTTGCAACATATCCTTTAATTAATAAATACTAATTCACTTGACTTGCACTAATTTCCACTTCAAACAATCTCTTGTATACTGCTCGAGCACACTCCTACTAATTCTAAATAGTATGAACAATAGCAAATAAAATCTTCCATGTAGGAATTCACAGTTCACTTGAGTTAAACTCACAAACTCTTACTTCATTTAGTACCTAATTTCAAACCACAATCTCTGTCCACCTGAAATGAAATCTGGACTGTTTACTAAGCGGAATGCTACAGTAGGCCTGCACTAATACTATCTCAAAATGCATTAACTGTGAAGTAACTTCTCAGTGCAAACAGAAAGCACATAAATCAAATAATTACTCTGGTAACTAGTCTCTCGGATGCATACGGGATGCACATAAATTCAATCTAAGTTAGATTTTGATTTTACATATTAAGGAATATTACCACCTTCTCTCTCTGTAGTCATCAGTTTTACAACTGGTTTGATGCAATTCTCTAGTTCTTCCTATCTTGAGCCAGTCTCTTCATGTCTTCATATTTTTACTTCCTCTGCCCGTACCATAGGTACTATAGGTAGAGGAAGTATTGTTTTCGACCCCAAAATTCGAAGTTGAGTTTTTAGCATATATACACGTTTCAAGGCCCCCTGAATCCAAAAATACTATTTTTGGAAACATGTCTGTGTGTCTGTGTGTCTGTGTGTCTGTGTGTCTGTGTGTCTGTGTGTCTGTGTGGAAAATATCTGTGAACAAGCTAGCTCCAAAACGGAAAATCGTATGAAAACAAAATTTCGTATTTGGGTCAGGTACCTTCTGAAGATGTGAGGATAAGATTGGCGACTATTTTCTCTTATTTTTAAGGGGACTTTACATGAAGAAATTTTCGTTTTTCGCGATTTTCTCGAAAACGGCTCTAACGATTTTCTTTAAATTTTGCACATAGGTTGCTTATACTAAGAGCTAAAACTTTTATTTGAAACATTTTTTCGAGAAAATTCTCTGAGGGTAGTTACAAGCCACCCACTGTTCACCCACTGTTTGTAGAAAGTTTGTCTTACATGATGAACAACTGAATTCGCGCTCTTTCAGAAAGTTCAATAAACGTCTGCAGTCATTTGTTGTTTTTTTTTAAGTTTGTTATATAGACTGCGCTTTTAGTCGCATCATTGAAAGAAGAGGTATTTATAGGATAATTAGCGTAAAATTGTGTCTTGCGATTCTGTACAAGGATATGTGAATACTGCTAACTTTTATTTGGGCAGAGGAAGTTATGTGACTTTCACATCAAATTTTTTACATCCAAAATCGCCAATAATCTGTTTTGCATATTCTAATCGTGGTCTTCCCTTACAATTTTTCCCCTCTATTGTTCCTTCTAATATAGTGTTGACCAAGCCTGGATGCCTCATAATGTGCCCCACTAGTCTGGCCCTTCTTCTAATGAGTGTCGTCCATAGACTTCTTTGCTCCTCTATTCTTTCTAAGACCTCTTCGTTAGATATTCTGTCAGTCCACCTGATTATCAACATTCGTCTATAGCACCACATTTCAAAAGCTTCTATTTTATGCCTTTCACTTTTTCCTAAAGTCCACGTCTCACTGCCATAGAGTGCTATGCTCCAAACATATAACTTTAGAAATTTTTTTCTGACTTTTAGGTCAATATTTGACACCAATAGACTTTTCTTGTTAAAGAAAGCCCTTTTTGCTCGTAATATCCTGCTTTTCACATCATCTTTGCTTCGTCCATCTTTAGTAATTTTGCTCCCCAAGTAGCAGAATTCATTCACCTCCTGTATTTTGTCATTTCCGAGTTTAATGTTCTTCATGTTGCTTATGGCATTCTTGCTGCATCTCATCACTTTTGTTTTGTTTTTATTAATTTTCAGTCCAAAATTATTTTCTAACAGTCCATTCATACCATTCAATAATTCACTTAGGTCTTCCTCATCTTCAGTTAGCAGAACAATATCATCAGCAAATCTCAGCAATTTTACTTTTTCTCCATTAATTTTTATTCCTGATTCAAACATTACCACCTTAAACAAGTTAAACATAACATACATGATGATGATGAGTGTTCTGCCCGAAGGCAGGTCCAGACCCGGGACGAAGCCATAGGGTGATGACCACGACTCGTCCGAGGTGATTCAGGCAAGGATGATACCGCGGAGATTTGTCATTGCCTCTCGCGGGATGGGAATGAAAGGACACAACACAACACCCAGTCCTGAACCCAGGAAGGAAATTTCGCACCACTGAAAAATCCCCGACCCAGCCGGGAATCGAACCCAGGCCGCCAGGGTGGAAGATAGTGAGGCTACCAACTCACCCACGGCGGCGGACTATACCTAGGTAACATACATACCGGACGGTAAATACTTGTTACACTAGACTTGCTTCAGTGCTAATGGCAATGAATAAATGCTAAATTTATCTAAGCTATTGGCCTTTTAATAAGCCACTTACAGAATGGCAGAAAATGTAAAGTAGACTACCTATAGGAAATCTGGAAGATCAGAAAAATCTTGATCAGATCAGAAAAACCTTTCTTGACGCACCTCGTGCATTGAAGTGAATTCTAATACGCCTACTTTCTGAGAGCACTGGTTTAAAATAGCACTTTTCAGTATTTATATTTATATAGGTAAACGTCTTCTCATTAAATAAATTTGCTCGAATTTCGTTTTTGCAAAAATATCGATAAACTCGTAATCTCTCCTGGGATTACCATTTGTCATACTCTTCAAGACTAACTTAAAACTTTCAGATTGATTCTCTAGTATACAGATCCAAACACTTTTCATTTTTAAAATAAAATATTTCTTCCAACCAGGGTTGCCTAAACAAAAAACACTATGCCGGTACCAAATTAAATTCCATAAGATGTTTAATTATTAGGTGACAGTATGGTACATTATGAGATTTTATGGTAGCTGGAAATGTCTATCTGTCTGTCGGTGAGTCTGTACGCGCGATAACTCAAATATGCTTTATGAAATTTTCATGAAACCTGGTATACGTATGTATAACGTCCATGGGAAGAACCCTACTGGACTAAATCGGTTGACCGGTACCGGAGTAACGACTAACTAACGGTCACATGCCTTTTAAATGGCAAATCATCACTATATTACAATAAAGCCGCGTTGCTAGCCAACCGCGGCCTCCAAAGTAATTTTAAAATATACACATCATTCATAGGTGTTTTTTTCATAGCAGGCCGAATACAAGAAAGCATTACATGCTAGATGAAAACTGTCTTTTTATACAGAGAAAATGTCTGATAAGTGTTGTGTTCCTGGCTGTACTAGGCCTATAGCAATAGTAACGCCAACGGATAGTCTATCCAAGTGTTTAAATTTCCCAAAAATGGATCCAGACGGCTTAAATGGATATCTGCAATTCACAGAGAAAATTGTATACCTTCAGATAACTCATGGTAAGTAAACACACGTTAATAATGTAGTTCCTTGGTTCCGGTCTTCCATAAAGGCTTTTATGATGATGATTTTACTTACGGCACTTGGGCTTTTTGTAATTTTTATCGCACGGAGATGTCTTTTGTTTTCATAGGAACCAGATTGCGTGTGGGAATGTCAAGTTACGAACCACGGCAACAGTATTCGTAAGTACCACTAATTAGTTACGCCTTGCAAAAAATATTTTTCAGCATATTGTCAAACCCATTCGGTGGTAGTAATCTCTATATATATATAAAAGGCTTTGTCCTGACTGACTGACAGGAATCAACGTAGAGCCTAAACTATAACAGGTAGAGACTTGGAGTTTTGACAGTACCTTCGTTTCATAATGTAGGTGCCCACTAAGAAAGGATTTTGAAAAATTCTGATTTGAAATGCCAAAAATCAAATGTTTTTGAGAATACTTAATCCCTTCTTACACAGAATTATCGAAACCGAATCACATTTGACATTAAAACATATTGTTGCCAGCGGGTTTCAGATGGGTTTGGAATTAAATTAAATGGAAGTTTGACAATTACAGTTGGCTTTGTCTATTTTTGTCATACCTTGAAATAAAACTTTCGCGATCGCTTGAATGTTGTAAGCCCTAATATGGTCAAACATTGTTTTATTTGGACGAAACTCACTCTACAGGGGTTTTCTGGACCAAGGAACTCTAATCTGAGGTGACGTTATTTAATCGTGGTATGTAATCCACGTGATTTAGGTGTTAATAAATATAATGATTTAACTATTATGCTCTTAATTTTTAATTTTTGAAATAATTATCGCGGGCGAAGCCGCTGGCACATGCTAGTTGTGATTATATGAGGGCCGTCCACAAAATAGGATTCGCTGGGATTGTCTACGGAAACAGAATACAATTTCATGGGAATATTTATTGCAAGAGATGCAGCAAGTGTTCAGCTATTTTTTAAAATATTCGCCACTTGAATTGAGATTTATCATCACTTGGGACCAACTTTTGAATACGTCTGCCATAGAAGCCTGCCGCCTGGGATTTGAACCATCGTTTGATAATGTCCGTTTTCTGTCAATCTCTACCATTCTATGTCATTCATATGTTTCAACGTCCACTTTACAGCCCGGGCCTCGCTCCCAGTGATTTCCATCTTTTTTCTACACCTCAGTAAATGACAGAGGCTGCATTCGGGGAGCTCTCTTTCAGCGCTAAAAGCGTGCTTTGGCCGTTCGGGGAGACACTTCGTAGTGCTGTGAGCGCGTATGTGACGTCACGGTTTGAAAGCAGCTGACGTCACCACTCGTCCTAACAACGCTTTTTCTGGAGAGGTGAGGCAAGAGATGCTGCGGACGCTATTAGCGATTTCATTGGTTCCCGAACGTCGTCTGCTGAACGTCTTCTATGGTTCTTATTCTCATCCCGTGTAAAGTTTGGACCATGGCAGAGAAATGTAATGTCCGCGTTTCCTTAAGCTGCTCAGATGGAAGGGTTTGCGAGACAATCTTCAATCTCTTCTTTTATAATTAGCGCAACAGCGGTCAAAAAACTTTCCTGCGACGCTCTGATGCCATATTCACCGCCATTGTTTAAAAGCCCCTTCGTTGCTGTTAGCGTTCGGGGAGCTTCGTAGCGCGAGCTGCTAATAGTCTCCTCGAACGGCACTCTGAGCGTTTCGTACTCACAGCGCGAAAGCGAGCTCCCCGAATGCAGCCAGAGAATGACAGAGAAGCGGAGATGATTGTCACACAGTAGTTCAAATCCCAGGCGGCAGACTTCTACGTCACAAGTGTTCAAAAGTTGGTCCCACGGTTTGGCAAATGTCTCAATTCCTGTGGCGAATATGTTGAAAAATATCCGAACACTTGCTATATCTGTTTAAATAAAAAATTTCATTTTTTGTTGTTGTTTTTGTAAACCGTCCTAGGGAAACTTACTTTATGGGCAGCCCTCGTAGTTTGTGAAAGGTATTTATTTACATTACTGCTAATGAATTGCTTACTGAAGTATTATTAAGTGACAGAAAAGTACATTATGAGATTGTGTGGGGGACGGGAAAATGTATTTCTGTCTGTCTGTCCGCGATAACTGAAATACGCTTCATCGGTTTAATGAAACTTAGTATATGCATTTATGACTTCCATGGAAAGAAGCCTACTGAATTTTGACCAAATCGGTTGACCGGTACCGAAATAACGAGTAATTAACAGTCAAAATAATATAATCTTCGTTCTCCGACAGTTCGAAGCATTTTGATTGGCTCGCGGCCAACCAATCAGTGGCCGTGCTCCTATAACTAATGTCCTAATATAAACAATTCTGTAAATAGAAATACTAGGCGAAATTACTTATCAAAGAGCATGTTTTCATTTCCAGTTTAATATAAGTATTAATTTTGTAATGGATATAACATGCTAGAATATTTAGCATGGCCCACAATGTGTTAAACATAACGTGACAAATCGCCATTTGTAAATTGATATTGTTAGCCCGCCTTGTTTGATTAATTTATTCATAACGATGTCAGTGTCAGGAAATGTATATAGAACACAACTAGCCATTGAATAATAGATCATCCACTTAGTAACATTGATGTTTACTCACTTCCAGATAAGGTAAAAACTTTAAATTTGGCAAACTTCCAGCTTTTCTCCCATAACCGATAGGAGTATTCCCAAAAGAAACAGAAAACTTTAGCCGTGGATTTCATCAAGTTTATGAATAACTTTTTTTATTACATGTTTGTTACCTTTTACAGTATTTTGAAACAAAGGCTAAAAGATTTCTCATACGAGCCGCGCTACTGATAACGAAAATTATATTTTTAGTACACGCTCTCTAAAACAGCTGCTTATCGGACTGGTAACAAGCCGAAAAATTGCATTTTAAAGGACAAGGCCGCTAAAATTGCATAAAAGTGCATTCAAATTGCATTCAAAATGCAGTTTTAGCGGCCTTGTCCTTTAAAGTCGTCATGGCAATCTATAAACAAAACCCAGATGGCATTGACCAGTCACACCAACTTTAACATGGATTTACGCATATAATTGCTCATAAAACAAACAAATTTAAGTCAACACGTTTCTTTATGAAAATCATAAACTTCACCAGGATTTTTCGCAAAACACGGTAGCCCACTTCATCACCCGACAACAAATATAAGCCAACAACTTTTCACATCTTCGTTCACATAGCTTACATGGATGCACCAGCATTTAATTGCAATATATTCCCTATTCCTTCTGCCGTGATGTTGCTGGCACCAGCTCCAATTGAATGTTTTTGACTTGGAGTGAAATTTCCTCGGGATTATAATACATATTTTCACAAGCTTTTCATAAATACTAGTTCGTATTTATTATTGTTTACAAATCAGCGACTCATATAACTCATCTATAGCCTACCTCGTTTCGTTTTGGTACGTACGGTTCATTGTTGTCTTGCGTTTGAGAGGGCCTTGAGAATATGGTTGATTGCCTTTCATTATAATTAATTATATACGGTATTTTTGTTTCATTTCATATAATTTAGAGAGCTATCACTAAAAAATATTGTATGCACCACGTACGCAAAAACTTTAGCGGACTCATCCAGTATTTCAGCCTCGGCTTTCGCCTCGGCCGCTATACTAGATTCGTCCGCTAAAGCGTTATTTTGCGTACTTGATACATAAATAGCTATTTTGGTCCATCATTTCATACGTCTCCCCCTTCAAGATTACTGAAGCCTCGTTTGCGGTATGCTAGTACAGTTCCTAAGACAGAGCAATATTTCATGGATCTTGTTTCCTGCCGCCATTTCGATGATGAGCGAACAATTTTCGTACAGCCTATAAACTGAGTGGCGATGATACAGCACACAGGCCAACGTGATTGCAGTGGATATGAGTTGTAAAATGTTTCAACTAATCTGCCTCTATTAGCAGTAAATTGATGGATCCCTCCCAGTTTACGAAATCACAGTTTTATGTTGATAACACGAGTTCCCTACAAAGTTTGAAGCTTCCAACTGCATTTAATAACACATAATAATATGTTTACTTGGGGAGATGGTAGTCACCGCTAGCAAAATTATAGAAAATATGCCGTATTTTCAAGATGCCATAACTCAGGTGTTAACAATCAGATTTAGTTGAATTTTTTTATGCTTTGCATGTGCACTCTGTAGTTTAAAATAAGCAGAGAATGGTTGTTCTAGATATCACTGTTTGGTAGGAAAGAATTTTTTAACACATAGGTGACAATTTAGTGTTACGGTTTCTTCCCTTGACATAGGTACGCTTTTTTCCATTTCTGTAGCTTAGATTTTTTTAAAACTTTGGTAACTTACTAACAATGGGTATTGCTATGTACCCTACCTCAATCAGTCTAATATATACAATATTACTGCCTGAGAACTGCATGAAAACTTCATGACTACAAAAAAAATACTTTTTTTTTAATAAAAATAGTTGTAAATTCTGTATATTCAAGACTTTCCCCAAAATTCTGGTAAGGGAGATTTGTCATCCATCCATAATGAATTCCTGAAAGTTTCATTATTTTAGCATGAATAGCTTTTCAGAAAATGGTACCTGAAGTACAAAAAATGTAATTTTACAGGAGAGCGAAAAGAAAATGGCGTGCCGTATGGTATTTTATACATTTTAGAAAGCTCCAGGTCGCTCTGCTTGGCTTAATAATAACGCAACATATAAGACCTATATATCAAACGTTCAGAAAACTATGTTCTATTACATGAGCGAAAGAAAAAAAAATCGATTTTTTTGACATTGGTAACTACCATCTCCCCTTTGTATTAACAACAAAATAAAAGTCAAGTGAAGTTATGTTCACACCACGATGGTTCTATATTGAGATACAAGCGTGTTAAACACATCTTATTCACAGAAGAGTTTGAGAATTTTCGATATTCTCCAATGTACTTAACGCAAGTGTGTTCCATGTTATTAAGTGCCAGTATGGTACTTTATGAGATTGTGTGGTGGAGGGGAAAATGTCTGTTCGTCCGTCCGTCCGTCCGTGTGTCTGTACGCGCGATAACTCAAATACGCTTGATCGGATTTTAATGAAACTTGGTACATACGTTTATAATGTCCATGGGAAGAACCCTATTGATATTGGGTTCGATCCCCGGCACTTCCTCGGATATTTCTGAGGGGTGCACTCAGCCTCGTGATTCAAATTGAGGAGCTACTTGATAGAGAAGTAGCGGCTCCGGTCATGGAAACCACCATTAACGGCCGTGGGTGTCGTCATGCTGACCACATGCCCCCCAATCCTGTCATCTGCCTATAGGTAGATGACGCAGCGGTCGGGTGGTAGGCCTTGTCCCTTCGGGGATGTCGCGCTACGGAGTATAGGCCTAACAATAAAAGTGAAAATAATTAATAAGTTACTTAAATCCATAATGTTTTCTATGTTTATAAACTCAAGAATAATTTCAATTTCATGTAAAATCACAAAACATGGTGCAAGAAATAAAATCAGATGTAACAAAGTGCCAGATGGAGGTAATAGGCCATATTTCACACTAACAGATCCCCGCGGCTTCGTCCGCGATAATTAATTCAGAAATTAAAAATTAAGAGCAACATACTTAAAACATTATAAGTTACGCGGGAATCATTCATAAACTAAACGATTAATAATTATAATGAAACAGCTAAAAACCCGTCTTTGGAGTTTATTCCACGATTAGAAAGCGCCGCTTGGTAAAAAGGACCTCAGATTCGAGTTCCCTGGCCCAGAAAACCCCTGCATAGTGAGTTCCGTCCAAATGGATAAATGTTTGCCGATTTAACCCTACATTCATTATTCATCTTCTGTCTATGTTGAAAATTTCAGATGTCTACATGCCTTGACATTGTAAACATATGAATCGACCAGCGTGGGCTTACAAAAATCAGGCGATTGCGATGATTTTATTTCCAAGGTATGACAAAAGTAGGCAAAGCCACCTGTAATTGATTTGACAATTGGAATGCAGCCTATTACTGAAAACTGAAGCTTCGAAAGCTCAAAAAATGCATGTTTTCTGCCAGTTTTTCACTCATAACTCGCGAACGAAAGCGAAAATTAAAAATCCGGCTTCGAGGTGCATTCGCCCACCCTTCAGTCCATCTGCGTTTAAAATTTCAGATCTCTGCGTTCAGTAGATTTTGCTAGGCACCGCCCACAGACTGAAAGACAGAAAAACAAATACTTCCTTTTATTATTATAGATGCTTCTTATATACATGACACAGACTTTGTACCATTAATATTGTGTAGGCTTAACTAAAACACGATTATTATTTTAATACGTTTAACAAGCAATTAATCAGCAGTAATGTAAATAAATACTCTTCACAAACTATAAATCACAATTACTACCACCATAACTTATGGGTTTCACAAAATACTGATGAACATTTATCATTAACATGTGTTTACTGAATTGCAGATATCCATTTAAGCCATCTGGATCCATTTTTTGGAAATTTAAGCACTTGAGCAGACTCTCCGTTGGCATTATTAGGCCTATTGCTACAGTACAACCAGAAACACAACACTTATTAGGCATTTTCTTTATTTCTGTACAAAAATACAATTTTCATCCAGCATTATGTAATGGCTGACTCGTGCATTGTCGCTAGCGAACCTGGTGAACTATGGATAACGTATATATGACGTCTTACCTGAGCTGGGAAACCTTGTTTATCGGTGGTTACGGTTAGCAACGCGGCTTTGTGGTAGTGATGATTTGCCATTTAAAAAGCGTGTGACCGTTAATTAGTCGTTACCTCGGGACCGACCAACTGATTAGGTCCAAAATCAATAGGCTTCGTCCCCTGGACATTATAAGTGCAAATACTGAGTTATATGAAATTCCAATACAGCGTATTCAAGTTATCGAGGGCACAGACACATGGACGGACGCACGGACATACATTTTTTCCGTCCACCATAAAATCTTACAAAGCAACCATTCTGGCACTTAATAATGAAAAGCTAAAAATCCGGCTTCGAGGTACATTTCATGATTATAAACCATCGCCAGGGAAAGAATGACCTCAGATTCGAGATTCCTGGCCCAAAACTCCCCACAGTAAGTTTCGTCCAAACCGATCAATGTTTTCCCATTTGACCCATCTTTCATGTTCCCTCTTCCGTCCACCTGTGTAAAAAAAATCAAATTTCTTCGTGCCGTAATGTTATAAATAAATGGATCAAGCAGAGCGAGCTAACAAATTCGGAGCGATCGCTAATTCCATGCTTATGTTGAAATAAAATACTTTCAAGGAACCTCTTTTTTCCCCGGTTACTATGGCAGCAGTACAAGACCAGCTGTAATTAATTTCTCAATTTAAAATAAATAATAAAATCAGGTAAACTGATTCAACAAACTGCCAGAATGCTTTTGTTTAATCAGTGATAATTGCAATTATGATATGCAGAAAATATGTTATTTTTGTAATCGATTTCCGAGTTAATCTCTAGATCGATTCGTTAAGCAGGGCTTACGGAAGAACAAAGATCTAAAGTTTGATAAGTATATGTGAAGGAATATGTGGCTAGTGTTACTTGTCAGAGCTAACTGTAGCCTATTGCAACTTCCAAAGACGTATGTGAACACTGTAAAACAATATGTTGTTGTGAGAACTGACTTGAATTTCAAATTTCTTTCTATTACCATAAAATAGGCACTAAATTGGGCTTGACTCCGGCACCAGTCAATTGATTTGGACCAATATCAATAGGCTTTTTTTTTCCCATGAACGTTATAAATGCGTATACCAAGTTTCATGAAAATCCGATGAAGCGTATTTGAGTTATAGCACGTACAGACAGACAGACGGACAGATATTTTCCCATCCGCCACACTATCTCAGAAAGCACCATTCTGGCACTTAATAAAAATGTATTGGTTGACATCATTTAGGGCTATCTAACATTCGAAATAAGTTCATTGGTATTTATGAGAGGTTATGTCACTGGTCAGCAAATAATATTATTATTTTAGAATTTGAATAGATATTAGCCAAGAAATCAGCCTTAAAACTCAATTTTGAATATATATATAAGATTCCCTTCTGAGATAGGCCTACTGAATAAAAAAGTTTTATTGGAAAGATGTGTAAACATTAGGTACAAATGAAGCTACAAGAATAAGTTAATAGTATGCCAGAGTATTTGGTAAAGATTTAAACAAATATCTGCATTTTTGTTATGACATTTTAAAACTGCTTAGAGTAGGATAACCTCCACAACGTCTCTGGGTTTTTACGTATATACCTTAGGAGCGAGTCGCACCGCTCGTAGAGTTCCTGGCTAGGGAAGGTAGCTGCACCCTGATTGGCTTTCCCACTCCATGTGTTGTCTGTCTCTGTCTATGCGGCATTATCCCTCCACTCAACTATTACAGTATTTTCTACCACTGGCAACGTGAACCATGATCTTTACTCTCTGCCTAGCAGTAGGTCACTGATCTTACGCGCAGCGAATCCGCGCATCTTGGTAACGAGACGTAACGAGGAGCTCGCTGGCTGGGTTAGTCTTCAAGGCCAGAGACGTTGTGGGAGTAATCCTACTCTATTTCATTGCACCATGGCGATGCTTTGTGCACTACCAACTATCAGTAAACAAAGTTTCCATTCTGTATGTAGTCCGCTCCATATTTGATTTCTTCCTCAGTTTATCTGATGTTGAGGGTATAGTGCATAATTATGGAAACATTATCCACAAATTAAGTTTCCCTAGGGCCGTTTACAAAAACAAAACAAAATTTAATGGAAATATTTATTGAAACAGACTTAGCAAGTGATCAACTACTTTTCAACATATTCGCCACCGGAATTGAAACATTTGTCATGCCGTGGGACCAACTTTTGAACACCTGTGTCACAGAAGTCTGCCGCCTGGGATTTGAACCACTGTGTGACAACCATATCCGCTTCTCTGTCATTATCTGTCATTTATTGAGGTGTAGGAAAAGATGGAAATCACTGGGAGCGAGGTCCGGGCTGTTGGATGTTGAAACATTTCCTAGCAGGAAACTTGCAGGAGACTTGCTGGGAGGTGTTCCTCCACCCTACAGCTCGGACCGCGCACCCAGAGATTTCCATCTTTTCCTACCCCTCAAGAAATGACAGAGAATGGTAGAGATTGACAGAGAAACGGAGAAGATTATCACACAATGTTTCAAATCCCTGGCGGCAGACTTTTAGGCACATGTATTCAAAAGTTGGTCCCACTGTATGACATGTCTCAATTCCGGTGGCGATATGTTGAAAAATAGCTGAACACTCGTTGAATCTGTTACAATGAATGTTTCCATGAAATTGTGTTTTGAGTCCGTTAATGGCCTGTGGGTAAGTTACTTTATGGACGCGCCTCGTACCACCGTGATATCATCAGTAGCCTACCACGGTACTCATAAAATCGCATCATATTTTGATGCAATTTTACGGCAAAGATCACCTAAATACCAAAATGACTGGTAAAACTTCAAGTTTAAATAATTAATGGCATAAGAATTATATATTATTATTAATAGCATAAGAATTATATATTACATAAATTTCTTTAAGAGTGCTGTTTATTTGTAAATGATTAACCTATAGGCCTAAATGCTCTTGTTTACAGTTTTCGTAAATATCGAACGATATTTCTTATCGATAGAGACTACGATTCCGCATGTTTGTAACCGTTCCCTGATTGCAAATCACGGGTCAGTTACTAAACTGGACATGCGCAGTACAATAAATCCTCAAGCAGTCATGGGTTTGCTTTATGAACAAATTTTTTGTATTACTTGGGAAAAGACTAAACCGTTGTACGGTTGTATGTACGACATTTTCGCATGGGTTTACCGGTTAATGAATAAACCTATTCTATTCTATATCAAGTATAAAATATAATTCGGTTTCCCCTGAATAACATTTACAATGTAGCCTAATACTGAGACGAGGTTTGTAGAGTTTTGGGAATGCTTCGCTTTGCGATCGTCTTCTGTCTCTGCTGTCCTTGTATGAAACAAAACACGATCAGTCGCGTTCTGTCCTTGGGAGAAGCGAGTGAGTGGTGTGAGTTATTGGCAGTGATACATGTAATTTAGTGTATATTCAGTGTGTTCGTAATGTTTTAAGTGCCCCGTGATGAAGGAAAGACTACACAGAGACACCTATTAATGCCAGAGACTCGGGATTGCTTCAGGGAAGGTAAGAATTGCTTTGATAACAACAGAGGGTGGGAGTTAGAATAAAATGGGTATGGCGACGGCTGTTTCCCGTTCCAAGTCAAGCCGTGAGAGACGATATAAACCCTTCCGTGAGTGTGGCGGTATCTTAGCATATTTACTTTCGTATTTACCGCTTTATGGTCGTTTCTATTTCACCTAATGCTTTTTTTTGCTAAATAATGATTATTGTTCAATGTAGTTCAATTATTTGAAGATTAAATCTAGACTTTGGGTGGCTGTAAGCTTAGCATTTGGGAAAAGATTAAGAACAGATTGCTTAAGCTCCTCCCACTCGACTCACTACCGGGACTGCTAGTAGTTCCACCATACTCACCTAGATGACTCTCGTTGTTTACCAGCGTTGAAAACTTCTTCTTTCTTCTATTCAATCCCTTCTCTTTTTAAGGAACACCAAATTACTGCCAGATTTGAGGTTTTAGGTTGAAATAGGGTGACCAGACGTCCCGTTTTTAATGGGACTGTCCTTTTTTTATTGACTGTCCCGGTGTCCTGACAAATTTTTAACGGGACGCCAAATGTCCTGTTTTTTCCAAAACTTACAACAAATGTCTGTTCAATGAATCCGATTTACTTTCTTCAAATATCCTACTTCTGTAATATGACAGATTATTATTTTTAACAATTTTAATTGTTGGCAGTTGTAAATGTAACTTCAGTCATAAAAAGATTCACAAAGCTTGAATTTATATGACTGCTTTTAATTCAGAATGGCGATTTTTTATGACAACGAAGTCTCATTTATAGCAATAAGTTATCTAATATTAAATTGTAACTGCAAGACTTAAAAGGAACGCTTGCACTCTTTGTTATCCAAGTGTCCTGTTTTGTCCTGTTTTTTAAGGCAAATTTTGTCAAATGTCCTGTTTTTAAGTTCATAAATCTGGTCACTCTAGGTTAATAATCTTTAGAAAGTACATAATTCATGTATAAACTAAGTTTGTTCCTAAAAATACGCCTAATCTTGAAGCGAACACTTGCAAAACTAAAGTTTTGTAATTTATTAGGCCTACTCTGGCCGTTGTATTGTATTGTATTGTATTGTATGGATGCGAGACATGGTCCCTTAACTTCAGGAAAAACATAAGGGAAATGTTTGGAACTAACAGAGATGGAAAAGTGCACAATGACAAGCTTCACAACCTGTACTCTTTACCGAATATGGAAAAGGTAATCAAATCACTGAGGATGAAATGGGCTAGACATGTTGCGCGCAAGGGGGAGGAAATATATATCTAAAAGATATTGACGGGAGAGCCGAAGGGAAAAAAACCACTTGGAAGACTGTGGGGGGACAATATTATTGCCCTAATAAATTTAACGGAAGTAGGATTTGCTAGGGATGGTTGGAGTTACCACAGAATAGGGATGAATAACGGACTCATGAACCTCCATAAAATAGATAATAATTATTCCTTTAACTTAGTTTTATTGTCTATTGCCTTTCAGTAAGCAAGTATTGTATTAGCGGAGACAGAGTTTCAGATTAATTTTCGGCAAAGTCGCAATGTAGGGGGCCCATCTCGCGATGTTCGCAGGTTTCCACGGACGGGTGATGTGTTTTCTTTCACAGGGAGGTAGGTTGACCAACATGACGCTTCTTGTATAATAATAATATAATAATAATAATAATAGTTTAATGTCGTAAACATCATGAATGATGTATGGACAGAGTCAATAACATTAAAAGTTACATATACATATTTGCAGATGCATCTAAAAATTAATTTGTATTATAAAATGGATTTCTTGCTAACCATTGGTGTAAACGTCTTTTAAATCTTGAAATAGGCAGACCAGATGCATATGGGGGTAACCTATTTAATAACATTACAGCCATTGCAGGGAAATTACGTGTTGTTACTGTCAGTCTGGCGGCAGGTTCATCAAGACGATGGTTATGTCTTGTATTATAGTCATGGTAGTCAGATCTCAAATTATATTCATTTACGTTAGACTTAATTTTAACTAGGCTTTGGTATATATTTAAGTTAACTACTGTCAGAATTCTTTCTGATGTAAACAAAGGCTTGCAATGAGCATCGTATGATGAACCTGTCATGATGCGGATGGCCTGCTTTTGCAACTTGAGAAGTCTGTCCACACTGGAGGAGTTGCCCCATACAAGGATACCATAGTTTAATACACTATTAAAGAAAGCATAGTACGCATTTCTAAGGAATTCCTTAGGTACTAGATGTTTCAAATGTCTCAGCAAGTACAGTACCCTGGCCAAACGTGTGCAAAGAGAATCAATATGGGCATTCCATTTCAGTTTCGAGTCAATCACATTACCTAATAGTTTCACATTAGGTTGGAAGTCGTCACAAGTCAGCTGTTGCAATGTAAACAAAATATGTTGGGTTTTCCCAGCGTTCAGGCTAAGGCCATTGGCTTCAAACTAGCTTGTAACCTCACTAAATGAGTTCTTCATTACAAGTCTTAGAACATTTACATCCCGGTAAGTGTTATATAAAGTAGTATCATCTGCAAATAAAACCGACTGGCATGAAATATTATAGGAAAGATCGTTAATCATCACTAAAAACATAAATGGGCCCAGAACCGATCCCTGGGGCACACCACTGTCAACTTGAAGAGTATTTGAATAGATACCATTTGTACATTGCTTATCAGATATAATTAGTGGCAGGTTCTGTTAGGTTATGAACAGTGATATGAATTTAGTAGGGCATTCTGAATATTCCCGTTTTGTAATTAATGTGCCACATTGTATCTCCCGCGAGGTTCATTGTATTGGTGAACCTGTTTCCCAGAATTAAACGTGTTCAGCTGGTGTGACGTTACTCCTCTAACGTTCAATCACCTTACCGGAGATCAAAATATGGCGGAATGCATGCTACTTTTCGCTAGATCGTGTTATAAAAGAAAGTGTAACGTTTAGGGCGGGTGGGTTGGACCAAATCATTCCTCTATAACAATACGTGTGATATTAAGTGTTTTATGAGGAAAAAGTTTGTTTTCAAAGTGGGCCCCCCTACAATTCGATTTTACCTAATTTTCCATTTCAGAATTAACATAGTCGTCGGTCGTGGGGAGTTGGCATCGTGGCTGCCTTCCATCCTGGCGGGTTCGATTCCCGGCCGGTTCGATTCCCGGCCGAGTCGGGGAATTTTCAGTAGTGGAAAATTCCCTTCGTGGGTTCAGGACTGGCTGTTGTGTTGTCCCGAGAGTAGCAATTACAATTCTCGGCCGTACCATCCTTTGCCTTGGACGAGACGTAGCCATCATACCATGGTTTCGTTCCGATTGTGAGCTTGCCTTCGGGGAAAACACTGATGTACATTTATAAATAAAAATGAAATATGTGGGTTAACCATAAAGAGAAGTGAAAATTAATCTATTTCTTACTCCGCCAATTGATCATAGCCCTATTATTATTCGAGTGGAATCTTGTAGTCGTCTTCTATAATAAAATAACTAATTAAAGAACACCGCTGCTGAACAAATGGCAGTATTCCTAACCTAATTGCCACTATTATTATTATTATTATTATTATTATTATTATTATTATTATTATTATTATTATTATCATCATCATCAATTTTATTATTAAAGTGAGAATAAGAATGAGCGAGAAAAAAACGAGTGGGCCCAATTCCTCAATAAGTAAGTTACTCATTTAACCTATACATAGGTTGGTAGATTATTTCGGGCCCAGCCCTATCTCCTTAGCATTACAGTTTTAATTTTTACTAGGCCTAAACGAAACAACGTTAAAAATGTGTCCCTAGATGCAAGGATTATAATTAGGCCCGAAATTGTTCATATATAACGATACATTCTGTAATTCTCTTACCTTAAAATACGTAATTCATTTTTTATATATAACTGACGGCCATCTTATGTGGGTAAACAGGTTGACCAACACGACATACTTCGTGGGAGATATAATATGGCACATTTTCGAAACGCGTGAATTCGGTACACCATAGAAAAATAATATCACTGTTCATAACCTAATCAATCTAACCAACCTAACTGCCACTAAAATAGAATCTACCTGGCATTACTTACCGTGATGCTAGAGGAAAGTTGGTCATCCTGCTTTGCAGTTGGATCATCCTGCTTCGCTCAGAGCCTTAATATAGCTGCCGTGAGAATATTATAGGAGAAAAATTCCTCCGACACTGGGACTTGAACCCAGGACCTTTGGCTGTTCGCGCCAATGCTCTACCAACTGAGCTAAGCCGGAGTTCAATTCACAGCGCCAGATGGAACTGGGAGAGAAGTTCCATCTAGCGCTGTGAATTGAACTCCGGCTTAGCTCAGTTGGTAGAGCATTGGCGCGAACAGCCAAAGGTCCTGGGTTCAAGTCCCAGTGTCGGAGGAATTTTTCTCCTATAATATTCTCATGTAATGTCCAACAGAGACAATAATCTGTGGTTCATGAAAGCTTACATATCTATAGCTGCCGTGTTTTATGCATAATAAAAATGATCTGATTGAAATGGGTAAAAATACAAGATCAAGTTCTAAAAACTACTAGTTTCACCCCTTAATCAATTCCTTCAACAAAAATAAGTAGCCTACATTTAATGGAAAATTGCAATGCTAAGGAGATTGTGCTCTATCCGATTGTTTCAAAAGCGTACTGAAATATCGGGGATGGTTTCCATGATTACGCACTATGTTTATGAACAAAAAGTAGTTCGAAATCTGTGATTTTTAGTTTTTTTGTGTTCTTCATAAACCATAGAAACCAAATAGTATATTAGTTTTTTTTTTCTGGAAAGTGACCGAAACTCTTTTCGATGCCTGCAGGAATGTTGGATTAGAAATTAATAGAGAAAACCCTAAGTATATGGTCATGGAACGTCAAAATAATGTTCCACAAAATATTAGAATAGCCGGTAAATCGATCGAACAAGTGGAGGAGTTCAAATATCTGGGAACAGTAATTACAGACACAAATAATATTAAGGCAGAAGTTAAGTGTAGATTCAAATCAGGAAATGCTTGTATTTATGTAGGGTCCGGTACGAGAGGAACAAAATGTAGGGAACTCAGTAGGATTAAAGTATAATGGAGGTGTTTTCGGAGGACCAGGCATATGCCAATTAAATAATAATCGAAGGGAGACAATGGACTGTAGGTTGCTGGGACAGAGATTTTAACCTGGGTAATTTGCAATGGTATATATTCAAGAAGCCTGAATTCTGAACTAATGGATACAGCACTTATACACAATAATAATAAAAGAATGAATACAGTTAATGTTCTTGTAGAAACTATTCTCCCGCCCTTTGGAGAAGGTAACGCTAGACACAGCCTGTACACAGCACGAGACTTCTAGGTTAGAACAATAGAAATTCTTGTAACTAACATTAAAATACAAGATTATTTCCTGGATTTCACACGTAAAGCTGCCTACACTCTAGGAGCCTGATATACGCGGAGTTACAGATGAGGAATTGATATATATAGCGAAAAGGTCCACTCAATTAGGAACGCTTGTGACGCGTGTCTATATACCGTGACGACTCGATCCGAACTAACTTAACACTGGCGTGGCGTGCCTAACGCTGCAAGCACACACCTGAACACGATATGAGTAATTCACGCGCCAATTAATGGCGGAGGCGCCAAATAACACAGAGGTTAATTTAAAACACTAAAAACTATAGACTCTTGATCTAACATAACTCCCGCCTAAAATCGACAGATTTTACATAACACATTGCGGATAGATCAAGATTTACTAATAGATTTACACTTATTGAATAGGCAAGGGACACACTTTTACAATTGGTCGCTTGTATTCACCATTAGACGTACGCACTGTCACAACACGCACTAAACCGTCGTCACCAGGATGCACTGATGAGATGATTCCCAGCTTCCACTGGAGCGGTGGAGAATTATCTTCTTTCAGGAGCACAAGAGTACCAATCTGAATGTTTTCGCTGGACACAGACCACTTCTGCCTCTGCTGCAGTGAATGTAGGTAGTCAGCTGACCAACGCTGCCATATGTGATGTATGTATGTTTGTAGCTGATGCCATTTAGCAACATGAGACACATTCTCTGCCATAGGAGGAGAAGGTAGGGCTGTGAGTTTTTCTCCAATGAGAAAGTGTCCAGGAGATAGATAGGATGAGTCGCTAGGATCATCACTTAGGCGTAGGAGAGGTCGAGAGTTTAGACAGGCCTCAATCTGGGTGAGAACTGTAGAAAGCTGCTCATATGTAAACACTTGGCTACCCATCACTCGTCGTAAATGAAATTTCATGGATTTAACAGCAGCCTCATGCAGTCCTCCAAAATGTGGGGAGGAAGCAGGGATAAAATGCCATGTGAATTCATTAGAGGAGGCGTAGTCTTGGAGAATTTGTTGATGGGTGCTGGACTGAAGCAAGAGACGCAGCTCGCGAAGCTTGTTGTTAGCACCAACAAAGTTCGTCCCATTATCACTAAATATTTCCTTGCAAAGTCCTCTACGAGATGTGAATCTGCGCAGGGCGGCGATGAAGGCATCAGAAGTAAGGTCGGAAACCAGCTCGATGTGAACTGCTTTCGTAGCCAAGCATACGAAAATAGCAATGTATGCTTTGACCTGAGTTTTGCTGCGGGGGGATCCGTATCTTATGAAGAATGGTCCAGCGTAGTCAACCGCAGAACGTAGAAATGCTCTAGCAGGGGTCACCCTGTAGCTAGGTAGGCTGCCCATCAGCTGGTGAGCACCTTTGGCTTTCAATTTAAAACAAGTTAAACATTTGTGTAGCGTAGACTTCACAATTCTACGTACACTTGGAATCCAATATCGTTCTCGCAGAGAAGATATAAGCAATTGATGTGATGCGTGAAGCAGTCGTAGATGCTCGGATTCAATAATCAATTTTGTGATATGGTGACCTGGAGGGAGGATAAGCTGATGACGTGCATCATGTGGTAACTCAGCTTTCTCCAGACGTCCACCCACTCGGAGTAGGCCATCCTTGTCCACAAAAGGCACCAAGGAGTGGAGAGAACTCTTAGTATTTACTTGCATCTTACTCTGAAGATCGGACAGTTCATGAGAATAGGCTGCTTGCTGAGCTATTCTTATACAAAGCAACAAAGCTTGTTGTATTTCTTCAACTGTGAGAGGGCCGTGACGTTTAACTTGGCTTCTACAGTTGTTTATAAAGCGTAGCATATATGAAGTAACTCTTTGTAAACGTGCTAGCTTGGAAAAGCGTAGCATAAAGTCTTCTTCAGCATGTGTGACTAGGCAAACTGTGTCACGCTGCTCACTACTGTCCTGCAGCTCAAGTTGCTGAGGTTGTTTGGGCCATGATTCAATAGGCTGTGAAACTGATTGTTGTCTGGACTCACCCAATGAAGTTTTATGCTGTTTCATTGGCAGACGTACTGTAGAACTACCATCGTCATTGCGAGTGGTATTTTCTGCATAATGCTGTTCGCACCTTTTCTCTTCTTGTGTTAATATCTGTTGTGGAAAGTCTTCAAGGTCCCAAAACCGTCGTAGCTGCTTGTCCACATTGTCCGTAGAGATGAAGAAGTTGTGCTGGGGACCAGTATCTAGATTGCCTTTCACAGAGGACTTAGGAATGGTTCCCGACAATATCCAACCTAGTTCCGTACTAATCAATGCAGGAAAACCAGGATTGGTCAGGATCTTACCATGGAAAAGCTCGAAGAATAGTGCTCCTCCAATCAGCAAATCAATTTCAGAAGGAATATTAAATTTAGGATCGGCTAATGGAATTTCAGAAGGTATGTTCCATGAGGATGGATCAATTCGGACAGCGGGTAGCTTCCCTGTTATGCGAGGAAGGATTAGGCAATCTAGATTCCTTCGATAGTTGTAAACCATAGATCTCACATTTATGTTTACACTATGACTAGCATTCGATGAAGTACCATTTATCCCTTTGACAGGCGTATCAGCTGTCCTTGTAGGAAGTTGCAGACGCCTCGCTAGATCTGCAGACACGAAACTGGCCTGGCTGGCAGAGTCTAGAAGGGCCTTACACTGTATGTAGTTACCATGCTTGTCTTGCACTTCGACTCTTGCAGTCGCAAGTAAGACGTGAAGCACTGGCTTTATTTTCACTGAGCAATAACTTGCAGGAGCCTCAGTCCTGTTGTTATTCACTGTATCACTGCTTTCACTCGAGTGTGAAACCGTTCTCCTGTGATCACTGCTGTGTAACATCTTACTATGAAGTTTACCACAGTTACAGAAGGAAGATGCGTTGCACTGATTTACTCGATGAGTATTAGCAAAACAGTTGAAACACAGATTTTTACTCTTCACAACTTTCCATCGCTGTTCAACACTCAGCTGACGGAATTGTTTACATTTAAACAGGTTATGGCCGCCTTGACACTGAGGGCATAACTGTTCAGTTGTCGACACATATGACTGACGACTATTATTATGTTGATTTCTAGACTCACGACGTTCACTTCTAGGTTTTGATGGGCTGGCCCTGTTGCAGGAATTATTCGACAGCACCTCTAGAGAATGAGACTTAGCTTCTAGAAATAACACAAGTTCACCTAATGGAGTAAATGTTTGAGAATCGATTCTAGATTCCCATTCTCGCTGCACGCTTTCAGGAAGGTGCTCCAACAACAATTGCATTAGAATGACTTCATGAAGTGGCACTTCTAATTCTAAAGCTTCAATAGCATGCAAGTTGTTTTGGAATTGATTCAACAAAGTTCTCAAATCTGCAACTGTCTCTTGGCGTGCTACAGGTAGAGATAACAGATGCTTAATGTGGGATATGGCAATTAAACGCTTATTGTTATATCTTGCACACAATAGGTCCCAGGCCACTTGGAAGTTCTCACTCGTGACTGGCAAACTTTGCAATAATGTTTTAGCTTCGCCCCTTAGCGAACCAATGAGATAGTGGAATTTTTGAATAGGTGACAAACTGCTATTATTCACAATCAAACTCGAAAAAGTGTCAAAATAATGTTTGAATTTAGTTACATCACTGTCAAACACTGGAATTTGAATAGTAGGTAATTTTATCGCATTACTTGCCTGTGAAGCACTAGAGTTCACTGATTGTCTTGTGCCACTGTTATTTGAATTGACACTGACTGACGTAGGCTCACGAGCATGCATCAACTCACTTAACCTAGCTTTTAGATTAATGTACACTGTTGATACCTCGTCTGCATACTGTATGTGACTATCAAGTTCTGTATCAATTTCTACCATGGATTCAATCTGCGTCTGGACCGCTTCAAACTTTTCAATTTCATTTAACAGTTTTTCATAATGCGCTTTGATCACGAATATGCTAACATCTTCAGGTACGTCGTTGAGAAAGTTCTGTGTCAATGTAAACTTTCTTTTACATACACCTCGACGTCGTAATAAAGCTTTCATATCTTCTTCCATGATGAACAATTAACATAGACAGCGTAGAAGTGATTGAGCAGTCAGCTGTATTCTCTTGTTGCGGGCGGCAGTGGAGGCGGTCGGTGAGGAGGCCGTTGTCTTCTTCTCGCGGCGGTGGTGACCATGAGCACGTGTTGCCTTGCAGCCAGCTGATGCGCGCGAAGAGAAGCAGTTCAGGAAAATCACTAGAGCCGAGCGAAGCCCGAAACTGACACGAACTCCACACGAACGGCACCTTCGGGTGGTCGCGCGAAACTGGACCTTATTAACAACAAGCGGACTCCTTGTGATTTCGTCATACACGAAAATCAGCTACAAGTCGCACTCTTCTTCCTTAATTCAGAAATCATTGCAAATATTCTCAGATCATGCCCGGAGGAACCAAAATGTAGGGTCCGGTACGAGAGGAACAAAATGTAGGGAACTCAGTAGGATTAAAGTATAATGGAGGTGTTTTCGGATGACCAGGCATATGCCAATTAAATAATAATCGAAGGGAGACAATGGACTGTAGGTTGCTGGGACAGAGATTTTAACCTGGGTAATTTGCAATGGTATATATTCAAGAAGCCTGAATTCTGAACTAATGGATACAGCACTTATACACAATAATAATAAAAGAATGAATACAGTTAATGTTCTTGTAGAAACTATTCTCCCGCCCTTTGGAGAAGGTAACGCTAGACACAGCCTGTACACAGCACGAGACTTCTAGGTTAGAACAATAGAAATTCTTGTAACTAACATTAAAATACAAGATTATTTCCTGGATTTCACACGTAAAGCTGCCTACACTCTAGGAGCCTGATATACGCGGAGTTACAGATGAGGAATTGATATATATAGCGAAAAGGTCCACTCAATTAGGAACGCTTGTGACGCGTGTCTATATACCGTGACGACTCGATCCGAACTAACTTAACACTGGCGTGGCGTGCCTAACGCTGCAAGCACACACCTGAACAGGATATGAGTAATTCACGCGCCAATTAATGGCGGAGGCGCCAAATAACACAGAGGTTAATTTAAAACACTAAAAACTATAGACTCTTGATCTAACAATTTATGTTGTTCAGAAACTCTTATCTTCTCGTCTTCTGTCCGGAAATCTAAAAATTAAGATTTATAAGGCTATTATCCTGCCGGTTGTATTATATGGATGTGAGACATGGCCCCTTACATAATCTGAGAGTGTTCGAAAACAGGGGGCTTAGGAAAATATTTGGGCCCAAGAGAGATGAAAATGGGGACTGGAGCAAAGTGCTAAACGACGAGATTCACGACCTGTACGCTTCACATGGAAGACCTAGACGTAGGTGGGAGGACAATCTTAGAACGGATTTAAGGGAAGCAGGATTTGTGAGGGATGACTGGATGGAGTGAGCACAGAATAGGGTTGAATGGCGGACTCGGGTAAGCGCGGCAATGAACCTTCGGGTACATTTAAGAACAGCCAGTGTTTGTAAGGTTATTACTAAGTTAGTATATTTGTTTTGTAAATACAAGGAGACATGATATGGGTGTCAATAATGTAGACTGATTAGTTTAAGTGTTTAATTTCAGTGTTTGCATTCTTAGTGTTTCATTACTCAAGTGTTTATAAGATTATTAACAAGCTAGTGTAAGCTTATTTGTACATTGGTTGGTTTAACATTGTAAATATAGCTTTGTACGATAATATAATACTCTCCGATTATGTTCTTCCCGAAGAGTAACTTAAGCGACCATGTCTCACATCCATATAATACAACCGGCAGGATAATAGTCTTATAATTTTTATTTTTAGATTTCTGGACAAAAGACGAGAAGATAAGAGTTTCTGAACTGCATAAAAGCAGGCATTTCCTGATTTGAGCCTACACTTAACTTATGCCTTAATATTATTTGTATTTGTAATTATTGCTCCTAGATATTTGAATTTTTTAACTTGTTCGAACGATTTATCGGCTATATCTAATATTCTGTAAAGCATTATTTAGACGTTTCATGACCATGTAGGCCTATTACTGGGACGCTAGAACCTGAACCCAACACGCGCAGATAGCTTATCGTTCGCCGGTAGCAATGGAGTTGGGGCAGAAGAGAATGCATATACTGTAGGCCTACTATTCATTCCAAACTATGCGGTTCATAATAGCCCGTAAGACATCGTAAATACTTCAGACGTAAATTACGGATGTCCATTTTCTCAAATAATATCTTCCTGTTATTCACTGTTTTCCTCCACCTGAAATGTAAATCTTTCAACATTTGCCTTAAAGCCCATTTACCTCCAGAAAAATTAATTTTGTTCTTTAGGACAGGTAATAGTGTTTTTAAAGTTGGCCTTTCCTCATTTGTTTTGTGAAATTCATTCACCGACCTCATAATTACACACTTATCAAAATTATCTAAGTCTGTTTTCACTTTTTTTCTTGGTCGTTGTTTGTGTGGAGTACTAAATCTCGTTCCATCTTGAACACATTTCTCACCTTCTTTTACAATTTTCGTAATGCTGCTGGATGAAATTCCTGTAGCATCCGAAACACGCTGCTGAATTGCAGCACCTGTTTGAAATACCTGTATGCATTCCACACTATTTCCCTACTCTGACTGTGAATCACTAACTTTTTCGCCTTTCATTGCTCTTAATAAAGCATCACACTTCACTATGAATGCTGTGAGTCTAACTACAGGGTCTGTACAGTCTGAACTGGCAGGAACATCACGTGCTATGAAGGTCAGGCAGGTCTAGATTACGTCATCGTATCCTACTGCGCATCCGTTTGTTTGACTCAGGTCTTACTGATCGAGTTATAGGCTACATCATACTGTAAATATGGGTCAAATTATGGTATTGGTTGTCCCTGCAAATAATGTTTTTACAGTAAATAACAACTTTCGCTGAACCTATTCTAGATTGCCTGTAAAGAGCAGCTCTTAATTTTTTTTATATTTGTTTTTGGATGCGAGATCACAGAACATGTTCACGGAATATTTGTATTTATAAAGCTGATAGGCCTGCTGAATTAAGAAATACATAACTTTACTATAAGAAAAAAAACTTCAAAATGATTACGCTCCTTTTTACATCGTAATTTTATTCTAATTTAAGACTCCTGCGTGACCTCATGATTAGCGCCACCGGCTACGAATCAGCAGGCCCGTTCGATCCCCGATACCTCTTCGGATTTTTCTGAGGTAGCGAGGTCTGGAACGGGGTGCACTCAGCCTCGTGATACAAACTGATGAGCTACTTCATTGAGAAATAGCGGTTTCGCTCACTTTAACCATAATTAACATGCTGACCACATGCCCCCAAAGGCGTAGGAAAGGGGGGTCCAGGGGTTCCAGAACTCCGCCGAAATCAAAACCTAAAATTCTGTTTAAGTTATTTAAGCTATATTTTGCCAAATATTTAATTATTGTATTTAACAATAAAATGGGGGTACGCCGTAGCGTAGTGGTTGAGGCGCTGCGCTACAAACCGGAAGGTCGCGGGTTCGATTCCCGATGAGGTCGTTGAGATTTTTCAATTGGCCTAATCCTTCTGGTGGCACTATGGCCCTGGGGTCGACTCAGCCTCTAACAGAAATGAGTACCAGGAGCAATCCTGGGGGTAAAGGCGGCCGGTGCGTAGGGCTGACAACCTTACCACCTTCATGTGCCGAATGTCCAAAATCTGGGAGCCTCAACCTCCTGGAACCCTCTGGGCCTCCATGGCCTGTATAGGGATCACTTTACTTTACTTTACTTAACAATAAAATACTTTGTTTTAAATAGTAATACGTATTATAACATAGGTAACTATTTCTTGTTTAAATTGACGTGTCTTAGATTTAGAGTATACTAAAAAAATTGCTAACTAGTTTTTTAGTGCTAATTTAGCGTAAAAAGATGTTTTAATTAGCTAAATAATTAAAAATTGTCCAGGGATGAGACCCCAAACTCCCCCTTTTTTGGGAGTATGGAATACCCCCCAAACCCCCCCCCCCCCCGGCACTTTCGAAATTATTTTCTGGCTACGCCATTGATGCCCCCAATCCTCTCATCTGGCTACAGTAGATGACGCAGCGATCGGATGATAGACCTAGTCCCTCCAGGGTTGTAGCGCCACGGAGTTTAGTTTAGTTTTTATTTCTAACTAGCATGTGCCCGCGGCTTCGCCCGCGATAATTATTTCAAAAATTAAAAATTAAGAGCAAAATAGTTAAATCATTACATTTATTAACACCTAAATCACGTGGACTACATACCACGATTAGATAGCGTCGCCTGGTAAAAGCGACCTCAGATTCGAGTTCCTTGGCCCAGAAAATCCCTGTATAGTGATTTTCGTCCAAACAATGTTTGACCATATTTAGGCCTATACTGATTATCCCTCTTCCGTGTAGGTTGAAAATGTCATAGGCTATGTCTTCGGGCCTTGACATTCTAAACAAATGAATCGACCGGCATGGGCTTACAACATTCAATAGATCGCGATGATTTTATTTCCAAGGTATGACAAAAATAGCCAAAGCCAATTGTAATTGATTTGACATTGAAATGTATTACTGAAAACTGATGCTTCGAAAACGCAAAAAATTCACATTTCTGCCCGTTTTTCACTCATAACTCACGAACGAAAGCAAACATTAAAAATTTGGCTTCGAGATGCATTTTCCGACCCTTCAGTCCACCTATGTTTAAAATTTCAGATCTCTACGTTCAGTAGATTTCGCTGGGCATCACAGACAGACAGACAAATACTTCCTTTTAATTTTGTATAGTCCTGGAAGTCCTTTTTCCTCATGAAAATATACATGACAAAGATCCGAAACATACAAACTTCTTTTTAATTTAAAAATTGTTAGGTTCATTGTCCTCTTAAAGAATGACGCAATCGTCTGAAAATACTCCTTGACTACGACGTAGGGCCTAATCAATTCTGTGTATAGATAGTAATGTCCACTGCCTGCTGAATCATCACAAGCTATCAAGACTGGTCAATGCCACCTGAATATGCATTGGGAGAGCGTCGCATGGAAACCAGATTGTCAATTGTTACTGATAAGTTTCACTGTTTCCAGTCCTGTCAGATGATTGTTTTCATTGTCGCTTTATCTTCATGTGTGGCCACCATGAGCGCTAGTGTGGAAACAATGAACTGATTCTCTTTTATTGAATTAAGTTTCCTGGGAACGCACGAGCTGGCTAATCGTGTAGTTAGTACGAAAAAGCGAATTTCCAGCTTTCATGCATTTTCTCTGTCATTAAATTGCAGAGATGGACTCACGCCGCGTTTAACTGTGAAATGGAGGATGTTTAATTTATACACGTCACGATCGTAGTCTGTAGTGTTGAAGATAACAATTCACACGTATGTTACAGTAAAAACAGCAAATAACCTCACTCTCCTATTTCTGTAGGACCGACAACATAAACTGTTGCTGTATTGCAATGTTTTACATTATTTGGGGCGTTAAAGACACACATGGTCCCAGTGATAAACCACTGCGGAGATATTCGACGTTCGATTATGGACTTATTGTCTTTGGCGGGTCCAGTCCTATCTCCTTAGCATTACAGTTTTAATTTTTACTAAATGAAACAACGTTAAAAATGTGTCCCTAGGTGCAAGGATTATAATTAGACCCGAAACTGTTCATATATAAGAATACATCCTGTAATTCTCTTGCCTTAAAATACGTAATTCATGACGCCTATCTTATGTGGGTAAACAGGTTTACCAACATGACAAACTTCGCGAGAGTTATAATGCGGGACATTTTCGAAACGCGTGAATTCAGTATACCCTACAAAACTAATATCACTGTTCACAACCTAGCCTTACTGCCACTAAAATAGAATCTACCTGCCACTACTTACCTTAATGCAAGAAGGACAGTTGGTCATCCTGCTTCTCAGTTGATCATCTTGCTTCACCCTGATCCATAATATGGCTAGCTTGTTTTATGCGTAATAAAACTGAACTGATTGAAATGAGTAAAAACACAAGATCAAGTTGTAAAAACTACCAACGAACGAAAGTAAGTATATTTAATGAAGTTTCCAGTTCCGGGAAGCCAGTGTAGTATTTTGGTGGATTGGTCCTTGAGCTCTTTCTGCAAACTTAACTCTTCATCTCCACCTATCCGTTACTTTCAGTAACTAAATATTTTCTCCTCGTGTGTAGAAGCTGGATTATTCTTCTTCCAAGAGCTCCAACTTTCCTTCGATGACATCAAGTAGCAGAAAATTTCTTCTCTAGAAATGACCTATCCAGTTTTCTTTCCTAGTAAGAACTGTGTTCAGGATTGATCTTTTCTCTTTCATTCTCCTCAGGAGAATGTCACTTTATCCGTCCATTTTATTTTTTCCCTTCTTGTCCATCATCAAATTTCAAATTAACTTTTCTTAGTATCCTTGCTTTCCGTCCATTTAAATCAATGCTCCAGATGAAGCATTTTATCAATTTCTTTCTCAAATCCAAGCTCTGGTCACTAGATCTCTCTTTTGTGAAAGCCATCTTGGCCATGGCAATTCTTGGTCTGATTTCCTGGCTGCAGCAGACTTCCAATGTACTTGAATTGATCAAGAATTACCCGTGATGATTCGTGCTGGTTCATACTCATCACTTATATTTCCTTTCCATAATTGCTTCCTGTTTTCACTAGCTTGTCCACCATGTGTTAGTTTTAGAAGTGAAACTTCTTTAGGCGCGCTAGGAGTAAATCGAGAGCTAATCCAAAGTTGCGTTACGAACAAAATCGTCACGAAAGTAGTGGGGATAAGTAGCAAGCATAGAGTTGTTATCGAAAGAGTGGAGCCATGGGGGCGCGCGGGGGAAAGGTATCAGGCATTGAGTGGGGGCTATTACTGCTTCGAGCTAGTGGCGTGGTGAGCCCTACACCATTATAGATGGCTCTACTCGTTGCGTGAGCATCGTTTACACGTCACTAACGTTCTCGGAAACTTAACCAAAGCGTCCCGTTCATGTAAACAAACATAGTTGCTACGATCCGTGAGAGTTTGGGCATTAGTTCATCATAACTGTGTTATTGTTTTATACGTATTCGATTTAAAATGCCGAAAAAGTGAGTTTCTTATTTTATTCAGATGATTTCCTTCTTCTGTTTGATATAATTATATGTATTCCTCTATTTCACTCTCAACGTTGCCAAATAAGTTTTACTTCTGTCGCGTGGCGTTCCACGCACCCGGTTTTTTTTTCAGCTACATTAGATTGTCTAGTATTTTATAGTGTTGATGACTAGTCCACTCTGGAAATCTCTAGCTTCAAATCCCCATTTAGAAGTATTTTTTCCGGATGTTTTACAAAATACAAGTATATATCTAGGTTGTTGTGTATAGAGTGGTAAGTCCAAAATGGGCTAAAATGTTTGAAAAGTGAAGACCTACTTCAGAATACAGAGAGATAAGTCCAATTCCACTCCTGAACCTACTTAATCATCAGTGAAACTTAGGATATGTGAAACAAAACGCGAACATGTTAGTGTGAAAGGGGTTATGTCTTTCACAGAAAATTCCAATACCGTATTTGTACCAACACAACTCTTTTAAATGTTTTACCTGGTAAAGAGAAAAATTTATTTTTGAGAAACCTTAAAAACAATGACAATATTATTGGATGAAATTTCCTCTGACACTGAGATTTGAACCAGGACCTTTGGCTATCCGTGCTCTACCTACTGAGCTAAGCCAGAGTTCACTTCACAGCGCCAGATGGAACCTCTCTCCTATGACTGATTGCCCTTAATGGTCTACCTCAACAATATCTAACAGAAACAATAATCTGTGGTTCATGAATGCATACATGCCATTTTAAAAACAATATTTACATAGGCCGAATAATAGGAAGTATTTGTCGGTTTGTGTGTGATATCCAGTCGAATCTACGGTACGCAGATATCTGAAATTTTTAACATAAGACGGAAAGCGGTCCGAATGCAGCATGAAGCCGGATTTTTCATTTTCGCGTACTTGATTGAGTTATGAACCAAAGACCTGTGGAAATTGATTTGCAGCCCAATGCACAGCTGATCATGTTTGTAGGTGTAACCATGGTCTTAACAATTGTTGAGCACTACGATTTTATTAGCACGTTCTGTTTGATTTTTTCTCTATATCGTTACTGAATATTTACAAGATTAATTACAATTTATTAAATTATAAAATTTTAGTTACACTTCTCTAATGGATTTGCTGGTTTTGTCAAAGTTAAATGTCCCTAACGTAATCTCTGTTCTATTTCCGTTAGCAGGAAGGTTCATTTCATTCACAAATCAACCCCACAGTTTCCGTCGACGGACGAAATCTTTCCTCGGATATTAAAAATTGAATTAGCTTTTAATTGGGTTATTTTTGTGCCTTAGGATAAGTGTTCCAATTTAGATGTCTACAATTCCTCTATGTGTTGAGTTTGAGCATCAACTAGTCACACGGACAATAATTTTAGGAACCGCGCGCTTCTCATATGCTCAGCTATACGAGGGATGTCCAAGATATGGAAATGCGTCCACCTCCAAATGGACATCTAATATAATCATTTTATCCGGAAGCTCTGTAAGAAAAAAATAGTTATATACAGGGTGATCCGTTTGAGATGTCAGAAAAGTAAATCGTTATATTTAAGAGGTTAATGTGTATAGCTCTGTGCAATTTGCTGTAATGTAAGTAGAAAGGATGGGAGTTAACAATGAGTGATGTTTCAGACTTCGGCCATATGGCTTGGCGGCGCTATCGTGCATAGAAGACAAAATGGTGGTCACGCCACAAAAGCGCGCTCAATGTGTAGTATCGTAGGCCTATGCGAAGTTTTCTCATGTAATACAAACACAGCGGACTTTCCGACGTCAGTACAACTGTCGGTATGTCCCTTCGCATCGAGACACCTTCGAGATACTTGTTAACTGGTATCACATGTTCTTGGAAGATGGTCTCAAAATGCCTCGTACAGGCGGAAGGTTACGTGATAGGACTTGACTCCTCCAGATTATTTTGAGTGGGGGTACATCAAGTCAACTGTGTACACACAAAGACCACAGAATGTAGCTGACCTACGACGGATGCTTACAGTGGCCTTTCAGCAAATCACTCCAGAAATTCTCTGTCCGCGAGGTATGATCTGTGCCGTGGTCATGATGAGTGCTAATGTGCTGGAATACAAAACTTACAGGTTTCCTACACCTATTTGTACCATTAAAAATTAATAAATTTAAATAGTTTCTTGTACACAATGCTTTACTTTTCTGACATCTCTAACGGATCACCCTGTATATTACGAGGGCCATTCAAGAATACAAAGGAAAATCATCAAGAAAAGTATTACTTGGATTTGGCTAAGCTTGGGCTGCTGATTTCAAATCTGTAATTAGTTTTTCTCTAGCACGTATCGTTTTTTAGATATATAGGGGAGATGATGGACTGTCATCTATGTGGAAATGGTATAAAATGGTATAAATAACTTCAGAATATTAGCTTCTTTACAAACAGATAGAATAATTTGTGTGCACAATTGTTATTTCTTCTTCCTCTGCCTATAAAATTGGGATCGATAAAGTGCTTAGTAACGACCATGACAAAGACAAATTCACAAGGATTTTAATATCTGAGAGACAAATTTCCTCGACTTATGCCCGGTTTCTACAAACTAGTGAATTACCTACGGGTAAATTATCCATGGACAAATAAGTTCCATTTAACCTACAATGATATAATGAGCAAGGCCTTGGAGTTGTACAGTTAATTTAATTCAGAAGGCTTTGATTCGCATTGTTTAAATATTACTATTGATCCTATGAAAGGTTAAATTTTATCCAGCCATCCATGAAAGGATAAATTAACCCGAAGATTTACCCTTGGAAAGATCTAGCCCTAGTTTGTAGGAACATTTTTTCAGTCATTTTTATATTTACCCAGAGGACATTTATCTAGAAACTCGCCACAAGTGTATGTGATTGCTATCTTTAAATTATTTGTGTTAGTGTGGTGTTATTTTTGTGTAAATTCTGTCCATTGGATAAGTTACCCATAGGTAATTCGCGAGTTTATAGAAACCGGCCATTATCGAAACAAAATTAATGGAAGGTGTTGGACCACAAATCCGGGAAATCCTTAAAGGTGAAACTTTCTTTTATACTCTGACAGACAAAGAACAAGCAGTTTGGGAAAATTTCAAATGGGTATGCAGTAATTTCATAGGTTTGAAGAAAGCTCCTGATTTCAAGAATGGTATCAGCAAACTTCTTCATTCATACAAGGAATTTGGGTGTCGTATGTCATTAGAAGTTCATATCCTGCATTCCCATCTAGAATTCTTCCCAGAAAACCTTGGTGAAGTAAGCGATGAGCAAGGGGAACTTTTACACCAGGACATAAAGTCAATGGAGCAACGTTACCAAGGTTTCTGGAATGATTCCATGATGGCAGATTACTGTTATATGCTGTACCGGGATGCTCCTGCTGTCACGTACCACAGAAAGAGGAAGTCAACTACCTTCTAATCACAGAAGGCATGTTTATTATTGTACTTATGACACAGACAAGTTTTAGATCTTACATTTATGATATAATATAACCTGCCACAATAACATATAATATACTGTACAGTAAAAACTGTACTTGCTAGAAAAAATGGAAGTATCTTCTTAATCAGCGTGAAAAACTAGCCTAGAGACGCATATTTTCATTTCTGATGATTAAAAAAAGGGTTATTTTGTAGACCTGTGAATTAAAGAGACAAATTGGTCTGGGGAAAAGACGGTTGGTAGTACAAGTTTGATACGTTTAGGATTTTAAGATTTTAGGATTTAAGTTCCAATCAGCTGTTGGATCAACATTGCTCTGTTTATAACCTGAAAATTAAGTTTAACGATGTCGGATCTTCTTCGTTAAACACCTACTAGCTCTTGAATGATATCTGTTATGTTACATAAATTACAAAGTAATAGTATAAAATTAACTACAAACAAAATGGTGGTAATTTTATACAAAATCTTTAGGATTCAAAATGTTAAAAACAGAACATACAGAACATACGGTAACGTCTTGGACTCGCATTTGGGAGGTCCCAGGGTCAAATCACGTGGCCGGTCAATTTGACATGGGTTTTTTCATGGTTTGCCAGCCTTAAAGGCAAATACCGAATTGGATATTTACATACCATGAATCATCCTCACTATTTCATCCTGTATCATATCCATATAAATTAATATCAGTTGAAATTTACTCCATAGAAATACCAATAATAGAACAATTGACAATCAATAGTTCCATGGCCTACCCTACTGTGTACACACAGATCCCGAACTTTCGTAGCTAAAAGGAGTATAAACACAGCTGATTTAAAAAATAAATAAAAAACATAATAATGTCAAAAATTGGTAAGACAGCGAACCAAAATTCTCAAAAAGTATGTAGCCGCTAATTGGAAATTGTATTTTTTATATTGAGTTTTCAGTGTATTAATTTGTGATTTTGTAATATGATCTATGTACTCTAAGGGGCAAAACTGAATGTGGCCTCAAGTTTAGTTCTGTACCTTGTTTGCGAAACTTTGGTGGATGGAATGGGCTATAAGGAAATACCTGTTTTCGTGTATATTCGAATTTCACTCTATACACATTGTTTTTCCGCACATCATGCGACCAGTGAACCAAATGAGTGAAATATAATTATAAGATAAATAAGCTTATAATACATAATTGCAACGTATAAAATAATATACAAATTTATACACTTACAAAATAATATAATAAATACAACCAAATAAATATAATATAAATTGTCATGTGATTGTAAGCTGTCAAAATAACGTTCCATTTTCTAATCATAGTTTAGGTCTTATTTCTAAATTTTTATTGACAACTGTCTTTTTCCTAATGTATCATTGTTTATTACAACAAATATCATAGGTTTTCTTACAAGAAATATCACACAGTAAAAATAATTCCGATTAAAAGATAAACCAATACCGGAAGGTACATGGACACATTAGGCTCAAAAGACCTACGTCTAAGAAACACAGTGCATACCCTCTCAACTTCACCATTGAATAGTTACACCTATAGTATTTTTCAAATGAGAAGCCAATTCCTTCACCGCCAATCACGTGTACGAGCTAACGAAGTGCCGCTAGCAGTAAGAGACTTCCCTCCGTCTCGCCGTCTCTAATTGGACCGCGTATCTAAGCAAGGAAAAGGACAAACCGCTTGCCATCTGCAAAACACTGTAAATGATTATTGAAATATCTGAGTGTGAGCAAAAATCTCACACGCAATCAATGGTGGTGCATTCACCTAGGGAACTACTCCCGAATTAGCCTGTGTAAACGTTTACAAAAAGAAATTAGAAAATAACATCTACTAATTTAAGCATTCGGTCGAACTAAATTTCCTGGGTTAGATTAGCAATCAGAAGATCTAACACAAGACAACAAAATATTATATTGTGTACCGGACCTTGCGAATGTGCAAAGGATAATTGAGGACCGTTTTGACAAAACTAAACATCTCTATTTTTTGCCAAATTCGTTTTTTAATGGTTTTAGGTGCTTTGGAATGAGATCTTTAGGGTGGTGAAAAAAGAACATAAGAAAAGTCAACATAACCAATTCATTTTGAAGCCTCAATATGCAAAGTTTCTATCTTTTATATGTTAATAAAAACTAAAGAAACCTTCTCCTGAGCAATTTATGTACTGGCACATGTTGAGTTTTGTCAAAATGGTCCTCAATTATGGTGGAAAGAGCAGGAACGCTGCAATGAGGCTACACATGACCTACTCGGGAGAGAAAATTTATGTTATTGTAGATGAATTTTTTCTCTGAAAAGGCCTTCAGATAAACACAAGAACGCTGTCTCTCTCCTGCTTGAATAAGTATGTGTCTTTGAGCAAGGCCTTTGTACAGACAGCACAGGAGAACGGTTTCTTTCACGTACGAGTACGCTGATACTTGTTTGAGAAAAAATCCTCTAGAACGAACCCTTTCCTGGGTATGTCTTTTAAGGCATCCTTTTTTCTGAATGGCTTTAGACAGGCGTTAAAAGATGACGATTACGCTTCTTGTAAGCATTTGTCTTTTTAGACAACCACTTTTTACTGGCACAAACAGCATATGAAAATGATCTTTCACTTGTGTGAGTAATCATGTCTTTCGAGTTTGTATTTCTCAGAAAATTTATCGGTACAAAAGTCACAAGAGAACGCTCTCCTTCCTTTATGAGTAAGTTTGTGTCTTTTGAAATTTGTTTTTAGATAATTCTTCCTACAGGTAGCACACGAGAAGGCTCTCTTTCCTGAATGTTGTTTGACATCGCTCATGAATTACATGAGAATGCCCGATGGGACTCGAGTTCTCTTTTCTCAGGAAATGTCATTGTACACGAATTAAGTGAAAATGTTTTCTGGTTAACCAAAGTTGATCCTGCCCTTTATTAAGTGCCAGTATGGTAGGCCTGCTTTATGAGATTGTGTGGGGACGGGAAAATGTCTGTCCGTCCGTGTGTCTGTACGCGCGATAACTCAAATACGCTGTCGGATTTTCATAGAACTTGGTATATGCATTTATAACGTCCATGGGAAGAAGCCTATTGATATTGGACCATATCGGTTGACCGGACCGGAGTAATGACCAATTTAGTGCCTATTTTATGATAATATTAGAAAGCATTTATCAAATGCAAATTAGTTATCATGACAACATGTTGTTTTACAGTGTTCATACACGGCTTTGGAAATTGTAATAGAGTTAGCTATGACAAATAACACTATTCCTTCATATGTGCTTTTGAAACTAGACCGTTAAACTGAGCGAGGTGGTCTTTGACTCGCATTCTGGAGGTCCCTGTTTCAAATCCCGTAGTCGGCCAATTTGACATGGTTTCTTTTGTATTTTTATGTGAGTGTGCGATTGTCAAGATAATGAATTAATCAATTTGGAGCTTAACTCGGAAATAAATTTTTTTATCTTATTTTCTGCACATCGTAATTGCAATTATAGCTGATTAAACGAAATCATTCTGGCACTTTGTTACATCAGTTTACCTGATTTTATTTCGTGTATTTCCGATCAAATGTGTGATTCCTACATGTGAACTGTAGGTTTATCCTTTCGCTTTTTATCTTATTTGCCTGGACGATATCAAAGGCATCTCGCCTTAGGCGTGCACAGACTATTTACTTTGGGACGCCTCAATTTTTTTTTTTTTTTTTTTTTTTCGAATTCCAAATTAGCTTTTTACGACTTCATGCGTTAACAGTCCAGTATTAACGAACAAATATTTTGCAATGATACCGTCTCAATTAAGTTTTTCTTTCTAAATTAATTATGATAAATAAAAAACGTTACAACTTAGTTATAGCCTTACCCTCTCATATGGCTCTAGTGCAGTGGTTCCCAACCTTTTTCAGCTAGCGACCCACCTTTCCTTAGGTCTATCGGAAAACCTCCACGGTCCATCGGTCCATGCTGGAGTAAAAAGCCTTATTTGTATCGTATCCCTTCCTTATGTATATATAATTTACCATCAATATTGCAAATATATATAAGCTTATATATGCTTTTTTGAAGATACAGATTGATTATTGATAAACGATTTGTGTTCTGATTTGAAAATGGTAGACAAAATATAAGCACTTTGTAGCAAAACAGTTATTTATTTAACAATAGATATATGTTTGCAATATATGCAACAAGTGGTTTCATACTCACTAACAAGTGTTCCTAGGTGAAGATAAAAACTACAGTTATAAAAGTACACGAAGACCATTTTAATTTTTCAGGCAAAATTGCTGTTTTTAAGTAAGAATACTATATTAATGAAATTTTTTGGACTGTTTCGATTGAACTAACGCGTCAATGTCAGGATTGAATGAAGATGTTGGGAGGGATGTAGTGGTTCTGTTGTCTGCCCCAGATGCCAAAAATCAAGAACCAAGAAAACAATCAAAACACAATTTGATTTGTTTCGATTTTTCTTATATTTTTCTGATGGTTTATTCGATTGTTTCTGATAGTTCGCAACCCATCTCTAACCCACCGGTTGGGAACCGCTGCTCTAGTGCATCAGTAGGCTACATTGAATCTATAGAGGTAGCCATTTCCTGTTCAATATACAGCAGGAAAAGGGAACTAAGGTGATGTTGTGACATCGTGCTATTGAATTTACATTCGTGTTAACCTCGAAAAGGCTCTTTCAATAACGGGAATGACTTCAGAAGATTGAACGCTGATAAAACGATGAGAGCCCATCCACACTCTTGACCCACTGCAACCAATCTCTATACTTGTGGCTCGTTCACACTTTAGTTATAAGCTATTCATCTCATTCACACAAATACTATTTCCTCGCAAATAATAAGGTTTTGGGTGAGTTTTAGACAACTGAATGCACACTACCGCAATTTAGACCCTTGCGTAATGTTGGAGCATGAATGGAAGAGAAAAACACGTTGCAAATGAAACTATGGTATTAAAGTGGTTAAAACCTTGTTTCTTCCTGTTGTTATAGACTATTCCACTCATACGCCGCGTGTTTGATATTGGCCAATAACGTTTAGCAATTCCTCGGATATAGACCATTGACGATCGTTTATAATATAATATTCTTCCTTGGATCGCAAGGATTCAGTTTTATCTGATAAAACGTCAGCTCGTTACTTGACACGTAGGCATCATCGTGCGATGACTAATACCTCACATACTGCTATTCAGCAGAATGAAAACACATTACTTTATACAACACTACTTGTTTTGAAATTTAAATACTATAATTGCCCATTGATTAAAAACACTAGGCCTATTTCGATTCGGTGCAAGCCACTTTAGTCCAGTCAAAACAAGGTTTAACCTAAGAAAAAATCCGAAAGTTTTGAAACTTTGCACACTTATTTAAAGGTACCTAAAGATGAATATACCAAAAGTCCTCGTGAATATGAGGCGAGCTCTAGCGGCAATTACCGAAAACAGGGCACTTTTTTTGTTTTTTGTTAATACCTCGAGAACCGTTGGTCGGAGGTAAACGTTTGCTATATACATAATTGAAGCTTATTAAATTTGCAACAAAAATGATTATATACATTTTTCTTGTATTTCCAATGGTTGCCGAGTTACAGGGCGCTAAAGGATAGCGTTTTTTTAAAAACCACGCTAGCGCGGTACAATATGGCATTTCTAATAATATTTGACAATGGTTTACCATTTTTTTTATACCAAGGATGATTCAGGAGATAAATTTCACAGCTTTCTATAAAAAGGAAGACATGATGTATATTAAACAATGAAATACATGAACCCCCCCCCCCCCAAAAAAAATGCTGAGGATATTCCAAGGAAAACTGTGTACAGAAAAATCAATCAACTCTTGATCGCTTCTTGGTAGAAGGTCCTGAAATCTGCTCATCTTGGTCAGCTTCTGAACTTGCTGCCCTAAACACAGTAAGAGGTAACTATGCATGATATGATGATGTGAGAGAACCATTATACAGATTAAGAACATGTAGGTAAAAGAACGTAGGTAAGCGAGCGGTAAAACAACGTATGAACATGACGACCGATTTATGTATACTATTTCAAGGGAAATTAATAACAAAAAATTACAAATGTGCAATCTCACCTGACTTCTGGTTAAGCGTCCAGCAAGCACAGTGTTTTGATCTTCATGTACCAAATGTTCAGTGTTTGTGCTTTGCACTGAACGGTCTGTTTCTTCAAGGTTTATGGCATCGGGATCATCAGGGTCATCAAAGTCTTCTTCGAGGGTGGAAGTAACACCATTCAAGCATTCGCCATGGCAGTTGTGACAAATGCTTGTACACATTATTCCTGACTTTTCGACAGCCACATCTGTTCCCACATCCACCTGTACATTTGCAACAAATGAGGTTGAGGACAGGTTCAGGTGCTGCTGGATTCTCTGTTGTTATAGGGATCAGCCGATCGCTTTCCAACTTCCAACCACACTGCACAGGAACAAGTTCATTCCCAAGCCAAAATTGAATTTGATGGTACACTCGAAATGCGTGTTGTCTTGCTGCTCCTTTTGTGGGCGGGTTTAGCATTGGATACAGATTTGGTGAAAGCATTGTAGCGGTGCATGTTAAGAGAGGTTTTCTTCCTGGGTGCATTGTACAATGCCAGGAATATTTTGTTTCCAGCAGCAGCTACAGCCTCACGGGATGAACTTGGGCTGTTAAATATATCAGCAATACCTTGCAGTACAGCTTGCTTCTTGAACAATTTGAATCAGGAATGTTTCCCATTTCGATATGCAGCCGAAGTCGTATCACATCCGCTGAACGCATGCACAAGAAGTATGCTGTTCTTCATTCCCAAAGTTTGCAATTGCTGGTTTCAATATACTTGCCTTCCTACTTTTCCATGGCTTGGTTTCACAAATAATATGTTTTGTTCAGTCGGAGTTAAGACCATGAGGAGAATAATAAGATCTACATCTTCACCCGACTATTGCTACTTCGTCACAAGTGAAGGACTTCAGAGTGCTGTTCGGACGATCAATGTGTCAGCATCACTGGATGCTTGTTCTGTTTCAACTTCATGGCTGGTGAGGGCAGTTATGAGGAATGAAATTAGTCTACATTTATTCTTTTCGTTAGAAAGAAAATCATCCTGTTTGACTGTTACTATTGTTTTCTCTCCAAAGTTTATGTCAACTGACCTCTTTGTTTTGTACCTTCGGTTCTGTACAGCTCTCTTTGTACTGGATCGGGTGGCTGAATAAACATCAAACACCACCGTGCAGCCGTTGCCACCATAATGCTTGAGAACATAGGCTACATAACACTAGCAGATGGTTGAGATTGTTGGCGAATCTTTGGGCCACACCACCTTCTGTAATTTAATTGTGTAATAGTAAGCCTCCAACCAAAACAATGTCAATATAGACTAGGTTTATTTCTTCTTTTAATGGAGTAGGCATCGTACAAGGTAGATTTCTTGGTATTCCGCATTCCTGCCTCCTCAAATAAAGACAATGGTGAAATAGTACGGTAGGTACCTACTTTAATTTGCACCATCGTACGCTCATCGACGGTTTTAGAAAAAACGCTATCCTTTAGCGCCCCATAACTCGGTAAACGTTAGGAATACGAGAAAATGTACATAATCATTTATGTTCCAAATTTAATAAGCTTTAATTACGTATATAGTCAACTTTTACCTCAGACCAACGGTTCTCGAGATATTAACGAAAAACCAAAATAGGGGTCCTGTTTCGCTAATTGCCGCTAGAGCTCGGCTCATATTCATGAGGACTTTTGGTATATTCATCCCAAGGTACCATTAAATAAGTGTGCAAAGTTTCAAAACTTTCGGATTTTTTTAGAGGTTGGGTCATTTTTTTAAGTTTTTTGACTGGACTACTTCGTGTGCTTTTATAGCGTTTTGATGTAAGAAACTACCACGACACCCTCCATCTTGTGATGCACACTATTGGTAACACTGGGAACTCAGATCGATTCATCGAATCGATTCGTGTACTGTTCATTCATTTCTTGTGGCTGACAGAATAATGACAACAAACTAAGAAAATAATTAATTACACACCGTTACATTTTATCCGTGGAATAGTCTTAATAAATCCTACAAGAGATTACGAGTTTCATCAGATAAATTTGCTCGAACTTCGTTCTCGCAAACATATCGATAGACTCATCAGATCAGATAAATTTGCTCGAACTTCGTTCTCGCAAACATATCGATAGACTCGTAACCTCTCGTGGGATTACCTATGATAATATTTTTATTTTATTTTATTTAAATTACATTTACAAACTTATGTAGAAATACAAATACAAATACAAAAATACACAAATAAACAAAAAACATTTACAAATTTCAAAATTAAAGAACAATACTTTTTAAGAAAAGAAAAAGAAAGAAAAGAACCAAATATTTATTTAGAAATACACCCGAATGAGCAAACTGCTCGTGCTCGGGTGTAGATTCAGTACATCAGAGTAGAGAAATAGGAGAAACAAAAAACAAAGTGAGAAAGAATGATACACTTATAAAAAATGGGAAAAATGTTAAACAGAGCTAGAAAAAGAAAAGACAAATTTATAAAAAGAGACAACAAATATTAAACACAAATACATACAATAAATAATAATAACAATAAATGACTTAAAGCTAATAAAATTACAAAAAATGTTTTACATATTTATTAAATTTAAAATTGGGGTAAACTGCGACATCGGGGTATCTACTGATCATAGAGTTATAGAAGCGGGGACCAAAATTAATGCTATGGTTTAATCCTGCTGATGTGAGACATTTGGGTTCTGATAGAAGTAGATTATTATTTCTTCTAGTGCTGTATGCATGATCACCGGATGTGTATTTTGCACGATGTTTGTGAAAATATTTTAATAAAGAAAATGTGTAGAGTTGGTCAAATTTAAAAACATTAAATTCCGAAAATATTAGACTAGTTGGGTAATCAATGGGTTTTCTTAGACAGATTTTTATTATATTTTTTTGTAAAAGGCGAAGTGGTTCAAGAGTAGTTTTCGCTAAACCTCCCCAGGCGAGAATGCCATATTGCATAATGGACTGGAACAGGGCTAGATAAACGGAACGAAGAACAGTAATGGGCATACAGTGACGTAAAATGACAAATTTGTAAATTGTTCTGCGTAGTCTATTGCAGATGTAATTAACATGGTGAGACCATTTAAGATGTTGATCTATAAAAATACCCAAATATTTCACAACGGCAGCCTCCTTCAGTGGGGAGCATGAACAGTTTGTTACATCAAAATTACAATTGTGTATTATTAAATTTGAATTTGTACAATTCTTCCGTTTTATATATTATAAATTATACAATTATACAATTCCATTAACAATTACTGGATTCCTTCAAAACAATGTTCTAATTTAATATTAAAAATACATATTTCAAGTAATTGTCCTAATATAAAACTTGAGCATGTCCCTCCCTACCTCGCTCCGACCAAGTCAAATATGTTGTTGTTTAACGACAGGGATGTACTTCAAATTAGGCATGACCATCACCGGAGTGGAGGAATTTTGTCCCGCAGAAATTCGTTTTCTTGTCTGTAAGTTTCCAGACATGCGCCTGACACATTTTTGCACATTTAAATGCCATTGACATGGGCCAGGTTCGAACCCGCAACCTTGGGGACAGAACGTCAACACGATACACACTATTCCTGAATTACATTCTTCTTCTTATGGTGAGGAATGATATGTACTGTAAATAGATTATTGGGCAACACTCACCAATGTTTGTTGATCCCTTTGTGAAGCTGTTGTCAATAGTTGCTTAATCTTGCGTGAAGCCTTCGTCTTCTTAATTAAATAATAAAACACACACATTATATAAAACGTAAACACTAAAATGGCAACAACATAACAGGAATCACATCACAAAGGGATCAACAAACATTGGTGAGTGTTGCCCAATAATCTATTTTCAGTGCCATACACACTGTAATCTCAGCAGGCTGGCTCAGATATAGGCTGTTAGGTAAGCTATTGAAATTAACAAGATTGTATGCTTAGAACATACTCGTATATACGTTTGCTAATATAATCTACATAACCGGTATGTCTCCATTGATACACATTTAGCACCAACATGTTGCAGTTAACATATGTTAAATGTTTATCATCAACTTGTTGATACAAGTCAAGTGGTTTGCCAAATAACAACTGTCTCCACTACAATGCTATAGGTTAACATGTGTTGGCGCGGTCATTAAAAAAGAAAAGGCCTCTGAAGAGGGCAGGCAACATTAAAAAATGAGAGTAATTTTATATACTCGTTATTATCTTCTTGTTAACTGTCTATGACTTTCTTAAATACTAATTTTGTACAGATGTCTTGATCTTTTCAAAATAACTATCACATTTTTCAACAATGGAGTATGCCATAAAAAATAATTTTAAAAGTAGAGAACACTGATATACCAAATACTCACATAATACAAAATGGATGCCGGCAATATTGAGGAAGCAGTCGACTGTTTTTTGTGTACACGGAAATTCCCGAACCAAAGCCGATTAAGCTGGCGATCGCTTTTTGTTTCCCGGAAATTCCCGAAACAAAGCCGATATCGACCGACTAGTCAATTGACTTGACATGTTGTCCTTTTTCTCCGGAAAACGAATTAACATCTGGGACATGCAACACGCTGGGTTTGCATGTCAAGTCAATTGGAACGCGAAATTGCAATATACCAGTCAATATCAACTTGTTAATATTGACATGTTGGTGTTAAATGTATATCAATGGAGACGCAGCTAATACGGTCTATTAATAATACGGTCTATTGACATGTTTGGTGTATTTAGACGGGGACAAGCTTCAAAGCTATTCTTTCTTCACTCATTGCTTCAAAAACATATTATTAAAATTTGTCTATCGGCTTTCCGTCTAAATTAATATTTTCTGAATGTAAGGTATTTTAAGTAGTTTGTAAAATTCATAAAAATATTTTACTAAGTTACATTTATAAAAATTCAAGCTTCAGATCTCATTTACAAGACAAAACCAAACAAATTCTTTAATTAAACCTAATTTTTTTACGTCTGCAGGTCTAAAACACAGCTATAGTATTGGTTCTAGATTATTCAATTCTATTGCCAAAAATAACCCTGAACTAATTAATCTAAAGAATAATATATAAAGTTAAGAAAATAATTAAGTTTATTATATAAACTTTAAAATATTTGGGTCTAAGAGAGATGACAATGGGAACTGGAGAAAGCTGTATAATGTCGAGCTTCATAACCTGTACTCGTCACCGGATATAGTAAGGGTAATTAAATCACGAAGGATGAAATGGACTGGGCATTTTGCGCGCATTGGGGAGGAAAGGCATAAAAGTATTGACTGGGAGACCCGAAGGCAAAAGACCATTTGGAAGACCTAGATGTAGGTGGGAGGACAATATTAGGTTAGATTTAAGGGAAGTAGGATTTGCAAGGGATGGTTGGACGGAGTTAGCACAGAATAGGGTTGAATGGTAGGCTCATGTAACCGCAGCAATGAACCTTTGGGTTTCATAAAATATATAATATGCCTTTAGCTTGCTTAGGAATTGTTTATTGCCTTTCAGTAAGTAAGTAAGTAAGTAATATAATCTTTTACTGTTCATATTTCCGTATTATTTCAATGAGCATATTGATGAACTAACCTCAACGTTAATATGGTCATGTTATTTTAAGAAACATGGGACGTTATATTCTATCGATTATCTAACTACAAAGAACTAATGGAAATAATCTTATCGTTATCCCTTCTCTAATTTCGCTTTCCAGCAACTTTAAGGTTCATTACTAGAGCCCGGATTTCCATGCAAATGCATGTTTTTATATACTTTGGTTACACTTCTCAAACTTTGTAGTTACTCATTACATGACTTATGGATTCCAAATAACCATATTTTTTCCGTGCATGTTTGCATATTTCGGCCTTTTTAAGGCAAAATTCATGCATAATGCATGTTTTGGATTTTCTTGGTTTAATGTAGCATATTCAGACGTTTTTAATGCATATAAAGCCTCATTTTCTGGTTTTAGTGCATAATATCAAGTTACCATGCATATCTGTACATATTATGAATGTGCCTCCCTAAAATCTCGGCTTTTCAAAGAAACGTAAAAATGTTGTATGTATTACCATTGTTATATTTTGATTGACTTGGCAACAGAGTCTGCCACCTGCATGAATTTGAGAGTGCAAACTACTGTTTACCCCAAAAAACAGTAATATAATACACCAGGCTACAAAAGAAAATGCCGACTCGCCGAACCCACCACCTTACATTGAAAGAAAACTGCTAAACCGAATGTTCACTGCTTGAATTTGTAAGTCACTAGCCATTGTTGAAGATGTTGAATACCTTATTTATCTTTAGAATCGTGTTTTGGAGAAATGGGTGTGACAGTTTGGGAAAAACTTAAGAAGGTACTTAGTTCAAATCCTGATCTTAAACTTCTGAAAACAGTGAAAGACGTATTGTGTGGAAAAAATGTAAAATACGTGGAATTCGATGTCACCTTCAGTCAAATTTCTTCCCTTAAGTAGGCCTATGCCCCTGTTACTTCTTGTGAAGTAGAAAGATCCTTTTCTGCGTTCAAGAATGTCCTAACTGATAAACGCACTAGTTTAAGTGAGGAGAATTTGGAAAAACTCGTATATTGTTTTGAAAGAAATTGAAATATATACTGCAGTAGTCTATAGTGCGGATTTTTGATAGTGCATGTTTCGCCGTTCATTGTGCATATTTGGAGATACGATAGTGCATGAATGCATGCATGTTTTTAAGTTTGATAGTGCAAGAAAATCCGGGCTTTATTCATTACATATGAAACAAAATTATATTAGTCTCTAGTGCACTTGCCATTTTCAGATATGAACTGTTAATATTTAAGTGTCCAAACGGGCTATGAACCACGCAACACTGCTTGTACAGAATGGCTCATTTACACTTATAACTTTGAATGTTCATTTTGGAGGAATCATCCAAAGTGATAAGTGTAGATTGCCTTTCATGTTTGTTCCCCCCCCCCCCCCGAAGTGTACACTAAGATGTACAATGAAATACATTGATCCCTTACTACCTTTTGATGAAAGAGTCGTTCCCCGAACTGACGATTCATCAAGAGTGAAGGCACAGTGATAAATTAAAAACATACGGTAAGATTATATACTGTATTTATATTACTAATAATTCATTTTTCTTTGTCAAAGTAGTAAACAAACGGTAAGATATAAATGTGTATTTCTTCTTTTTATAGTTTGTGACAGCTCTCCATCTACTTCTGTTCATGGCTATTCATCAATTCTGCATATGTGTTGCATCCCGTTTCCCTTTTGATGTTGTTTATGTAGGTTAATCTTGGGTGCCCTCTTTTATTTTTGCCCCTCTATTATAGTAAGCAGAAAGTTCTGATGTCTTATTTGGTGTCCTAATAGTGAATTCCGCCTCTGTGTAATAATAAATATGATTTTCCTGCCACTATTAATTCTTCTTAATATTTCCTCATTGGTGACTCTCTCAATCCATCGTATTCTTAATATTCTTCTGTAGCACCACACTTCAAAGGCTTGCAATCTTCTTTTTTTCTTCTGTTGCTATCGTTTTAGAAAGTTAAGAAACCTTTGGATTCATAGTTCTAGTAAAACACTCCACGACCCTTCCTCAAACATTGATCTTATTTCTTCGTTTTATCTGATAGAGAATCCGAAACAGTGAACCAGTTTCTTAAATTATGTGACTGATTAACACTCTTTGACCGTCCTCTACGCAGAGGGGCCGAACTGTCTCGAGGTGATGGGATGTCCTCAGCTTCCCTCTCTATATGTCTTACGCCATCGGTCTTTTCTGCCGCTTCCTCTGTTCGCTGGTCTCGTGTGTTGCTAACCGCTGATGTGGGGGAATTCCTCTCCTGGTGCGATGAACTCGTATTGTCCGACCGTGTGTGCTGTATAAGCGTTTCGCTGTTCCGGATCGCCGTGTTCGCTGTATTCACTTCTATTAATTTATTAGAATTTGAGTCCCTGTTGCTATGCCTATTTGGGGTGAGCCCTTTGTCGTTAGCTTCCCTGGTCAAATTTATATTTTTTCTGCAGTAGTCAATGTCAAAGACCTTCTGGTCTATACGGAGCCTGTCCTTCACTAACGCAGCAAATTTCCCTTCATTACGAGCCTGTATCATGTAAGGGAGTAGTTCCTTTCTTTTGGCCCGAACTTCTCTGCTGTAATCTTGCGCGAACCTCACTCCCGTCCCTCTCATCATCTTAGCCCTGCTCAACACCATGTCTTTAGTTAGCACACTAGTAAACTTCACTAATATTGGTCGGTTCTTTCCTTTTCCTAGACGGAACACATTATCAAGATGGAGTTCGGAAAGTTCCATTTGAAGTTCCTTGGTGAAAAGATTAAGCACCTGTCCACAAGTGTCCCGTCTTCTCTCCTGGTGGCTTTCCTCTAATCCGAAGATGATGATGTTCCTCATCCTTGCTTCTCTCTCCAGCTTCTGCGTTGTCCATTTAATTTCTTTTAATGTGGCGATCTCATTTTTTAATTCGTTGTATTCCTCATTAATATTGATGATCAATCCCTTTACATCTTCCAACTTACTGTTGATTTCGTCGAATTTGTTAATTAACTTCTCGTCTAATTTGGTTATCAAGTCCGTTAACGCAGCTACATTCCCACTATCCGCACTATTTTCACCGCTCTTGCCTGGTCTTGGGCCAGGATTTGCCTCGATGCCTCCAATTAATAACAGTGCTGCTATAATTAGGCCAAAAAACCAATTATTGACCGTGGGACCATGTACCTGATCGTTGACGTTAGATGATTCTGCTTTAAGCCTTCTGTGAAGGCCTATTCTCGCGCGGTAAGTTGTTAGGTCAATGCCCATCGTTTCCGTATTCAGCGCAACTCCGCATAAAGCGTCTAACCTCTTCCACCTCTGATACAAGACTGACTACTAATAATAATGCATTTTTTATCAAAGTAATGAAATTAACTCCTGTTACTAGAAAAATTTCTTTCAAAGTTCAAAATGTACATCTCAGGCTCCCTCGGCATATGGAAATAGGAAATCAGACGAATTTTAGTTAATTTTTTTAGAAATAAATGTTTATTACAACTCAAAATTATACAAATTCGTCAAATCGGAGTAAAAAAAAATCTTTCGATTGCTACTTTACTCGTACGTTATGCTATTCCCTTAGAAAAGTATAAGATGACAACGAAGGTTAATGTAGCCTATTTGTATTTATGCGCAGTGTCATTTCAGGTCGCAAACAAGTGTTTATTCGGCTGACTGTAATAACAATTGTATTTGTTTAACATTCTAAGCTAATAAATAAAATTACATTAAATTGAAACCAGATTTTTCATAGAAATTATATCAGCTACCTTTTTCTGAAGTTGCTTGTAGAAAACTTGTGAACAGTCCAGTATATTATATATATATTTCTCCCCCTCCCCGCCACCTCATCCCTATTTCCCCTCCTTTTCTCCCTTTTCCATTGTGTTGATTAATGTGCATGCCCTACAAACAATAGGCCTTTATTTGAATCTGAAGTATAAATCACTGTGCAGGTTCAGGAAATATAAATCTGAATCCCGTATTCAGCCAGTTTGTTTGGATTTCAATATAAATATACGAGATCCTATCATTCCTTTTAAAATAAAAATCATAAATAAATGCATTACAGACTAGGGGGCACGGTATAAAAAACACATCCTAACTGCTATATGCAGGTAATGTACAAAAAGCATATGGCGCGTGCAACGTGATGAAACGAAACTGAACTAAGTCATATGAACAGTTTACTTTGATGAAATTGGCTACATATTAAAAAGAATGACATTTTCATTCCTATATCGAAGACAACCCTCTCCAGACTTCATTTTTAGGGTAGGATGTCCCTTTTCCCGGGACAGTCCCGTTTATGACAAAAGTCCTGTTGTCCGAAAGTTTGATTGGGGACACTGAAATGTCCCGCTTTTTTGCGACTGTAATTGGCCAGTGTGTTTCACGGTACATTAATAAAGGTTACATCAGTGAATGTCTTGCTCAATTTCAAAACACACTTTAATGGGATAATATGTTCTGACTTTTGTGATAAATTATAAGAAAATACGCACTTCTTGATAGAATAGATAAAAGTGAAATGTACAGTGACAATGAGGCATCTATTTCTGCAGATAATTTGTGTTCATAATACGAAGGTAAATTGTAAATATTCCCTAAATTTTGTGAATTAAATTTTTGTCCCCTTTTTGCTAATTGTCCCAGGTTTAAAAAAAAATTAAAATGTCCCGTTTTTATATAAATATTATATGGACACCGTATTTTTGGGACGCTGGGACTAAGTTTTTGGCAGAATAATACCAAGGTAGTTAGATTAAAAAAAATATATAAAAACTATTTTTAAAAAATAAAAAAAGGTCAGTTTTACCTTCTTACATTGAGTTTAACCTCTTCTGTGACCATGGCCGCGAGGAAAATGTTCTTAAATGTGCCCGTATAGATCTTTATGTCATAAAGTGCAGATTATTATTCAGACAGCCAAATCTCAGTAAATAAATGGTGCAAAAATATGTTGCACAAACTTTCTCTCATATACTTTTTAAAAGGCTAGCACAGAAAAAAGTAAATTATAGAGACAATAATTAAATTTTATTTATTACATTTTCATAAAACTAACAAGTATCTAGAAAAGAAAGCACCATGGTCGATCCTTATGTTCAATGCTTCTACCGTGAAATAATAATAATAATAATAATAATAATAATAATAATAATAATAATAATAATAAAACAATAATAATAACTTGGAATTTGCATGCTTTTCTCAATCCCAAAGGCAAAAATGCAGGATACATTGAGATGTAGCCGAACAATAGAAGCAAATGCTGCACTAATGAGTTATTACAAAGAGCCTACTGGTAAATTTGGGTGGCCACGAGGTTTTATTTGAACCCAGGACCTTTTCTGTATTACCCTATACCAGCTCGCTCTAACTAATTTTGGTGTGTTCATTACGACTGTGGTGAACTGACTATATGTCACAACAATATCTAAATTATAGTATTCTTGTTACTATGTGCAACAAAAAATATTCATATTTTAATTAAAGTGTATGTTCTGAAATTCGCATTGAGTCATGTTATTTCGTTTTTATCTTGGTACCTATTAATTTTATAAGAAAATATATTTAACTAAAAATGTTCTCTTTAATTTTCTCTACACCTTGACTGTGGTAGGTTTTCATGTATCGCCTACTGTAATGGAGATAATCTAGAAAAATTGAAAATGGATTCCAGTAAAGTACCCCCTAAGTCATTTTTGCAGAGAAACGGATATAGCAATTTCATTAGTCATATATAAGAGTTTCCAATTTTAAATTTTTATTAAAATCGTTTGAGCCAATTTTTCAAAAATCAAATTTTTTAAAAAGTTTTCATGAAAAGTCCCCTTAATATTTCAGTTATAAAACCCAAATTCTGGGCAGTTCGATGCAATTTCGAAAAAGTCCTTGATTCAAAAAATGAAGTAAATACATTGGACCGTTTATCCGCTGTGCTTGTCCACAGACGGACAGACAGACGGACAGACGTCATTCCAAACACACTTTTTTCGGTTTCTAGGCATCGTTGAGGCATAATTTAATAAGCAATGCTAATTAAATATGAAATGGAATTAATTCAAAACAAATTGTTTGTAGTACTTGACAATGATTTTAGCATATTTGGTGAAAGTTTAAATCTCACGGAAAGACGTGTACCTGAATTTAAATGAGTTCGGTCTTTGCTAAAACAGAAAATTTACAAGCCGAAAGATCGTAGCCGCTTCCGGACTACAAAGGAATATAAATGGATAGGGGAGATACTGTTTCAAAAGAAGACAACATTATTTAGTTGTTCCTAGTAATAAAACCCAGGTGCCATCGAATAAATTGTGGAGGCCTGTGAAAAGGTGAAGCTCTTTCTTAAACTATGAGATCTCAGATAAGACACGATTGCTTCTTGTGAATAGGATTTTAAGGCTATGCAATAGTGATTTTTAAGCTACGAAATAAATGCGTAAACATTCGTTATAAGGACTAAAATCGTGAGAAAAAGAATATCAGCCTTACTAATAAAAGCTGCTTATATCTGCGTTGAACGGTTGTTTGGTTGTTCACCGTGTAAGTTCTGCATAAGCCGCATTACCAATAACGAGTGTGTAACTGCCGAGGTTTGTAAGTCCAACGTCATCAAATACGTCACGCTTTTCATGACGTTACTAGCCTCAGGCTATGAAGGGACTGCTGAACGCCATCTATCGGTGTAGCGGGCAAACAACGATGGATCGTCTGCAGACTAATTGTAGTTTCAGTATTTCATTATATTGTTTTCAGAAAGCTGTAATCATGGGTACAAGTATGGAAATATGTCCCGCAAACAAGGAACAATGTTTATAATTCCGCTAAAGTAGCCCAGAATGTTTCATAACAATTTACCTTAAGAATGGATGCATAACCTCAAAATTCAATCTCAGACATCTACGAAGCGACCGGCTGTTACGCATATCGGCCATCTTGATTATTTACGTCAAGTTTAAACAAGGGGGCCAGGCTGTGTAAAGGTTGCACACATTCAGCCTTATGCAACGATTATTAGTACACTTTCTTTCCTCAGCTGTGTATATTCCTGGTATAAATGTTACAACTGGATTATTAGTAAGACTGTATATATATAATTAATGTGTGAAAATTTTGTGTAAACTCCCTCTTGTTAAGAATTCGTGATTTCATTGGCTGAGTTGCAATTATAGCAATCGCCAATTAAATCACAGAAAATAAGTGTAGCCAATAAGCAATCAGAAGAGGCGTTTATTCTAGGTTAAAATAGTCAGTTGATTTTTGTATTTGTAAGAAAAAGAAAGGACTTCAAAACTATATACGATAGAGTGAGGTTGTGAAAAGACTTCTGAACTATATCAGATAGGGTAAGGTTGTGGGATCACTTCTCAACCACGTTCGGTATGTAAAGTAATACTCAAGAAAGTTCATGTGTGCTAGAATAATTAGAATAGAGATAAAATAACATAAAGAACCAAGTGTTGTTTAGACTAGAGGTACACAACTGCCTCATAGGGAATTATAGGAATGTTTCTAGTATAGATGTACACCACAAGGCGTACAGTGTATTAGGCTCGTTGTGGCCTAAGAAATAGACGCACACATGAATAGCTTGCAAAATAACGTTAAAGAACCGTAATTATAAAATCAACATCGCGATCATATAAATGAAGTATCTCTCAGGTGTACCGTGATTTCATGTAATTTGTACTACTTGTTTAGTTGAACAATAAACTGAAGAATTTGTTATATCAGAAATGACATGTACAGGTATAGTTATTTCTATGACAACGATCGTCCAGCCCTGCTTTCCAATCATCTACCCCGAGACTGGACCATCATGCTTGAAGATCGACTGCTGCCGAGGAAAGAGGGTAATTATAAATACGCTATAATAAATCAGTAGAGGACTTATAGCCCTTCACGCAATATTACTACCACAACTGGTGCCCAACAGTGAGGCTGTAATGACTGCGAATAATTTCTCCTTCATCGTGAAACATGCTTTCCCAGTGTTATCTCGATTTCGATTTTTTGTCACGATCACAATACTTTCTCTATACTACGTATATGCGAAAAAGTAACAAAAGAATCGCTTTACTGGTATGTTTCGTGTTCTGTTTTCTTGATTTAGCAACAATAAATTTTTCACAAAAGTATCTGGTGTGGTACTTTCTGAAAAGCTCTCAATGAGTACCTTTCGAAACTATACAAATATATTGGGTGTTCTATTTAAAATAATGGAATTGGAGTTACATCCGGATAAACCGGAAGTCCGCAAAATTTAGTAATAACGTTTTGAGTTCTCCATATACAGCTATTCCAGTACACCGCGTTTCATGTCACTGTTCCACATGTCCACTGTTTCAGTTATTTAGGGGTAGGGACTCTTATTTAACCTGGATATACAGGATGTTTATAAAGTCACTTACCAATTTCCACTTAAACACGTTTTTATAGACTACAAACAACGTGAACATACATTTAGACATTTTGAACACAAATTCAATACATTTCAACGTGATGATCCTGCAAATCTAAGCACAAGTCCCATCCTTCCTCTGTAGCCCGAAACACCCTTGCTAACATATCTGGCGATATCTGTTACGCAGCGGCATAAATGCAGTTTTTCAATTGTTCAAGACCAGTGATTTTCACCTGATACCACCTTGGACTTGATATAGCCCCAGGCGAAAAAGTCCATTGGGTAAGTCTTAGCACATAGCTTGTCTGGCGGCATAGTCTTCATCTTCAAGTTTATGAACAATTTGAATGTGGTAGGCATGTTTATGCAATTTGAATAGCAGTGTTTTCCACACAGTGGTGTGTGCGATACCAAGTTCCCTGCTTAGTCTTCTGGTTGATGCTGAGGGACTGCTTGTAATCGCTTCCTGAGTCCTTTGCACAGTTTCATCTGCTACAGCCGGTCTCTCAGTTCTCTGTTCGTCAGTAACACTACCAGTTCGCTTGAATTTGTTCACCATGTTCTTAATGGCGTGTCTGGTAGGAGCTGGTTTGTGAAATGTGCGCGTGAAATTGTCCCGCGCTTCATCATACGTCATTCTACGCAGTCGGTAGGAAACAACAGCTATTCTATCTTCTATTGTGTACTTTACTTTAGATTATCTGCAAAAAAAAAATCAAAATTTGTAGTGTTAAAACAGAAATTGTAAGTGACTTTATGAACACCCTGTACATATGGAGTTAGTACATTCTAGTATTTACCTGTATATTTATTGTTTATACGTAATATAACCTAACTCAATAAAACATCGGGAGTTGAAATAGACACTATAAGAAATAGAAAAAGCAAATAAAAATATATATTTTTAGGTAGATTTCGAAGAAAAATCTACCTATTGCAATGGATACCATGTCATGATTTTCGAAAAATTCTTTCATATCTTTACGTTTCATGCTCCCCTAAGTACGAAACCACCGCCCGTTCAAAAAAAAAAATTGTGATATTATATATATATATATATATATATATATATATATATATATATATATAATTTCAATATATATGTATATATATATAAATATCACAATTTTTTTTTTTCAACGGGCGGTGGTTTCGTACTTAGGGGAGCATGAAACGTAAAGATATGAAAGAATATATATATATAATATATATATCTTTACACGATAGCGGCCGTAATTTTGAAGATATTTGAACCAAATTTTATTATGTTATTTCTAGGCCCAATAGTTCGGACAAGTTCGTTAATGGGCAAAATTGGCCCAAGGGGGGTGGTCGGGGGAGGGGGTTGAAATTTTAAAACATTTATATCTCGACCCCTATGAAGTATAGAGGGAAACTTTGTTTGAATAAATTAGAGTACTCCCTATGGAGTTCACAGTGACACCAACAATTCGGGGGTTTTTGGGGGTACGAGTGGGGGTGGGGATGAGGGGATGGAAATTCGAAATTTTTGAAACTACGTCTTGTGGGTATCGTTGAAAAGCTCTTGATGAGTACTCTACAAATCAATAACTAGTTTCTTGATAGCTCTCATATGACGCGAGATTTTAATGTTTGAAAATAATAACACTTAAAAGAATTAGTATAATATCATAATTTTGTCTTGTTTAGCGGCTTTGCTAATTTTATTCATTGCTGATCTTGCGCACGGCCTCCCAGAATATTATATCCTATTCTTGTTGTCAAAACAAATGATTGTAGGCTCTTCCTCTTTACCGAATTCAGTTCTTATTACTGCGGGTTTGCCATGCCAAGGCTAAAAAAGAAGAGTGCGGCGCAGCGATAATGAATTAAACCAAAAGCACTTTGAAATCTACCTCAGCCTGTAGGCCTGCCTAAAGGGATTTTTTTTATAATGTTATCATTCAATCATTAATTAATAATCTAGACTATTGATAGATACCTTATTTATAGAAGGAAAGATGACGGCAAGGTTCACTGCAATTAAATGTTCGTTGAATTGCATGTTTTGTTATGTTTCTATCCTCATATTAACATTTTGATTAGTTCATCAAATACACAAAAAGTAATAAAATCAAGTAAACTGATATAACAAAGTTCCAGAATGCGTGTCATAGAATTGGCTGGGCATAGCACACACACAACAGGCAGACAGACACTTACTATTTGTCACTAGCAGGTGACCGCGGCTTCCTCAACGATTATTTACTAACGTTATTAACAGGGCCCGGATTCTAATGACATGTCATATTTTTATTGATTCTGCATAGACATTGCACAACTTGTGGATAAATCCTAATCATGGCCTCTACATTACAGAAATGCATTTTTATTAGGTCTTTTTTGTCATTTTATGCTATTTTATATTTTTAGGGCATTTATTTCAATTTTAAATAATTATTTAGTCATTTTCCTGTGATTTGCTTCCTTATTTAGTCACTTTTATGTATTTACATTGAGTGCATTAACTTTTTTTCTTCGTCGCTAGCGGTGCTGTCTTTGAAGTGTTGTTTGTTTAATGCAAGAAGGAAAAATTCGGTGTTAAAGTGTTGACATGTCTCAGTCGGAAGTGAGAATCAGAGAAACGGCAAAATTTAGTATTATATTACTATTGTTATTAGATTGACTTGGCACCAGAGTCTGCCCCCTGCTTGGATTTGAGAGTGCAAACTACTGTTTACTCTCAATTAACAACCACAACTATGGTCCGGCAGACCACAAAAGGAAATGCCGAATTTTGACTCACCAGTGCCTCAGTGCCAGTATTAATTTCCGTGAGAAAAGAACATTCACAACATTACTGTTATTTACAGTTTTTCTAATTATGTACAAACTAGTCTGTAACTTTGTGTGTACAATAATAATTTTTATAAATAAAATATCAGTTTTTAGGTCATTTTTTATAATTATTAAGTCATTTTCTTTAAAATGTAGGGTCATTTTATAGGTCATTTTTCAAACAAATTATGACATCAGAATCCGGGCCCTGGTTATTAACATTGACATCGCTTTTACATTAATTATAAATTTGCATAAATGAATTACGAAATTTAAAAAAAAAATTATATTGTTAGACGTAAACTGAACAATTAAAACGCCTAAACGAATCTTGTGCTGTTACATGGGCATACAGATTCGAAATGAAACTATTAAAACGAAACACAGACCCATAAACATTACTCTTACACGCAAATCATGTATAGGCCGAAACGATTGATAATTAAGAAACTAAATGCCCGGCTTCAAGATGCATTTCAGGATTCAAGTGCAATGCCCGGGGAAGAAACAACCTCAGATTCAAGTTCTCTACCCCCTAAAAAAATCATGGAGTGTTTCGTCCATACCATTCAATTTTTCCCATTTAGGCCTGCATTCATAATCCCTCTTCCTACACCTATGTATAAAAATCAGAAACGATCGACATTTTGATGATTTATGTTGGCTGTTTCACTCATACGCCCGTGTTTGATATTGACCAATAACGTTTAGCAATTCCTCGGATATAGACCAATCACGGCCTTTTATCTTACAATATTCTTGTAGGGATCGCGAGGATAGCATTTTATCGGGTAAAACGTCTGCTCGTTACTGGCCACGAAAGCATTAGTTTGCAGTGATTAATACGTCACATGTTGTCATTAAACAGCACGAAAATATTTTAAACAACATAACTTGTTTGGAAATCGAAACAATAGAAATGCACATTGATTAAAAACACAATTTTGATTCGGTGGAAGCCGATAGTTTGGACCTAATAAAACAGAGATAACATAAACTACAGGGTGTAACTGAAAGTTAGGCCTAAACTTTGGGGAAACATTTCCTGCATGTAGAAGATGAAATTACATTAGGCCTATATGGACATGGGTCCAAAATGCTTCATTTCCTTTCTCCACACCTGCACCACTTAGCAGGATACTAAAAAACATAATAGAGGACCTTTTTGACAAAACTCAACATGTGCCAAAATATAATTTGTTCAGGGGAAGGTTCATTAACATGTAGAAGATAGAAACCTTGCATGATAAGGCAATGAACCCGGGCCCATTGCGTAAGAGGAGCGAACGCATCCTCTGAGCCACAGAGGTGGACTGTTTTGTCTATTTAAGAGAGATAATTGCATCTAAACATGTTTTAACCATTTTAATACCACAGTCCAATAAAACCGATTACAATGTTTATTTTAATATCGATATTATTATTCAAGTGTGAACGAATTCTCAGTAAAATTGTTCGACGAAAGATGAGAGAATGTTGATATAAATTGCTTTGCAGTCTTAACAACACTCGACGAAATGGTTGTGGAGTCATAAATTTAAGTAAAACTCCGTTGCTTGTAGCATCCAGTAATTTTGTTACTGCGAGTTACTTGCAGTCCACATTACTTTATGTAAAACGTGCTACCATCTACTGTTGTCTGAGAGAATTGCAAGTGTACAATTTAAAATATTCATGAGTTTCTGTTTCCCCCTCCCTACAAGTTGTTATTTCCATATTATACGCAATGTTGTGAGATGTCTGTAATGTTAATATATTGCCTAAGATATAAGGTAAACTCGTTTAATTTCGTTGTACCAAGAAAATGCGGAGTTCTTGAAATTGAGGTTATGAGGTCACTAAAATGATTCTTAGCTCAATACAAGACTTCATTTACACATCTTACAGAATTCAAAACTGTGTGAGAGTTAGTTGTCTGATTATTGTGCGAATTGTTTAAAATAAATTTTTGCACGATGTTACTAAATAGTGGTAGGCCTACTTACAAATATTGTTCCCGTGGATCGTAACTTGACATTCCCATACGCAATCTGGTTGCTACGAAAACAAAAGAAATCTCAATGCTATAAAAATTACAAAAAGCACACGTGCCGTAAATAAAACCATCATAACACAAGCCTTTATCGAAGACCGGTACCAAGGCGCCCCCCCCCCCAGTTTGTGGTGGCTTTAACAGGACAAATATTCAGTCCCCATAGCAACCAACACATGCGAATCTCTTTCTGGAATATAACATCTATCTTCAATATACATAATATTTTCAGCTAACATCTCAATTAATATAAATAAATTGATATAATATTCATCGTGCAAAAAATAGCATGCAATACTCGTTCCGTAAGCGCATAACGGATCTCGGAAATTGAAAAAACTCGGCACTATCGCCTCGTTTTTTTCAAACTCTTTCTTCGATCACGGAACTAGTATCGCAATATACTATTAATTACTTTGCCTTTGAAATTTCTTTTCCACATAACTTTCCAAGAAATTAGCAAACAAACTGAAGCAAATCAATAGTTTTAACAAATTCAAGCCTGAATTATCTGCTTCCCTGTGTAAAGAAACACACTATCCTGAAAGAATACTTGTTCTATTAAATTGCTTGTGCTATATATATGTTTAGTTGGAATATTTACGTATTTAATAACTTAAGAATTTCTTATTTTTGTCTATTATACGAGGCGCGTCCATAAATTAAATTTCCCACAGGCCATTAATGGAAACAAAACACAATTTCGTGGAAATAATTACTTCAATAGATGCAGCTAGTGTTCAGCTACTTTTCAACATATTCGCCACCGGAATGGAGACATTTGTCGTACCGTGGGACCAACTTTTGAACACATGTGTCGTAGAAGTCTGGCGCCTGGGTTTTGAACCATCGTGTGATAACCTCCGTTACTCTGTCAATCTCTACCATTCTCTGTCATTCACTGTCGTTTCTTTAGGGGTAGGAAAATATGAAAATCTCTGGGAGCGCGGTCCGAGCTGTAGGGTGGAGACTTCAACACCTCTCTGCAAGTCTCCTGCAAAAGTTCGGCTAGGAGATGTTTCAACATCCACCTTACAGCCCTTACCTCGCTCCCAGTGATTTTCATCTTTTCCTACACATCAATAAATGACAGAGAAGTGGAGAAGATTGTCACACAGTGGTTCAAATCCCAAGCGGCATACTTCCACGATACAAGTGTTCAAAAGTTGGTCCCACGATATGACAAATGTCTCAATTCCTGTGGCGAATTTGTTGAAAAATAGCTGAACACTTGCTATATCTGTTGCAATAAATATTTCCATGTCACTTTGTTTTGTTTGTGTAATCGGCCCATGGGGAACTTACTCTGTGGACGGCCCTCGTAATACTAAATTGAGCTGTGAATTATTTATAAATTTAAAAAGGCACACAATTTGACGTTTCTCATTTCGTGTAGGCCTATCGGTAAGAAGGGTTAAAAAAGAAGACAATACAATACAGGAATAAGCTGGTTTCTCATACGGTATTCCCTCGTGTAAGAGCAACAGACTTGAAGAAGGAACATATTTTAAGTTTCACTGAGTGACTTTTACTATCAATAAATCATAGATATATTATATTTTCATTCATATACTAACTTACTCAATGGCAATAGACAATTCCTCAGCAAGCTAACGGGATATTATCTATTTTATGGAACCCGAAGGTTCATTGCCGCGCTTACCTGAGCCCGCCATTCAACCATATTTTGTGCTCACTCCATCCAACCATCTCTCGCAAATCCTACTTCCCTTAAATCTATCCTCCCACCTACGTCCAGGTCTTCCAAGTGTTCTTTTCCCTTCGGATCCCCTATTCAATACTTTTGAGATATGTCTTTCCTCCCCCATGCGCGCAAAATGTCCAGCCCATTTCATCCTCCGTGATTTAATTACCTTTACTATATCCGGTGAAGAGTACAGGTTATGAAGCTCGTCTTTATGCAGTTTTCACCAGTCTCCATTTTCATCTTTCTTAGGCCCAAATATTTCCCTAAGCCCCCTGTTTTCGAACACTCTCATATTATGTTCTTTCCGAAGAGTAAGCGACCATGTCTCATAACCGGCAGGATAATTGTCTTATAAATTTTTATTCATTATGATTATTATTATTATTATTATTATTATTATTATTATTATTATTATTATTATTATTATTATTATTATTATTATTATTATTAAGTGCCAGTATGGTACTTTATGAGATTGTGTGTTGGGACGAAAAATGTCCGTCCGTCCGTGTGTCTGTACGCGCCATAACTCATATACGCTTTTTCGAATTTTCATGAAACTTGAAAAACACATTTATAATGTCTATGGGAAGAACCCTGTTGATATTGAACCAGATCGGTTCACCGGTACCGGAGTAAAACCCAATTTAGTGTCTATTTTAAAGGCGCAATAACTCAAATACGCTTTATCGGATTTTCATGAAACTTGGTATACGCATTTATAACGTCCATGGGAAGAACTCTATTGATAATATTGGACCAAATTGATTGACCGGTACCCAATTTAGTGCCTATTTTAATGGTAATATATCAGAAAGGCGCGATAACTGAAATAAGCGTTATCGGATTTTCATGAAACTTGGTATATGCATTTATAACGTCCATGGGAAGAAACCTATTAAATTTGTACTAAATTGGTTGACTCGTACTGAAATGACGAGTAATTATCGGTGACATCTATTATGATAAAATATTCGTTCTCCGAAAATCCTAAGCATTTTGATTGGCTCGTGGACAGCCAATCACGTTCGAGCTCTCACAGACTAACTAATGTAAACAAGACACTTAAGATGTTTCAGTTTCTGTAAGTAGATATAATAGGCGAAATTACTTATTAAAGAGGAATTTAATATAAGTATTAATTTTGTAATGGATGTAAGACGCTACGATATTATTGCATGGCCCACAATAAACATAACATAACCAATTGCCAATCGTTTATATTGCTCCTGTGGAGCAATATACCTAATGTAATTCCTGACAGATAGAATCCAGATTGACTTTTTATTCATTCATAACCTATACGGCTGCTTTGAACTTCAAACAAACATGTCAGCGAATCGTAGGCCTATTACATCATTAATATTATTGTCACTGCATTTTGTAAAATGTTGACATATTTTAAGAATTTATTATATCAGTTAATACAAATATGAATTAATGTTAAAAATCAAACTTTAGACCTCAGTTCTTCCGAAAGCCCTGCTTAATGAATCGATCTGGAGGTTAACTCGGAGATCTATTACAAAAATAACTTATTTTCTACATGGGGCTATCATAACTGCAACTTTCACTGATTAAAAAAGCATTCTGGCACTTTGTTATATCAGTTTACCTGATTTTATTTCTTACGTATTTCTCATACAGTTCTTCTGTTCAATTGGAATAATCTCATTGAGGATGCAATTGTTGTTGTTTATTATTATTTTTTATATTATTATTATTATTATTATTATTATTATTATTATTATTATTATTATTATTATTATTATTATTATTATTATTATTATAGTGTCGTGACGTTACTATTTTGTATAGCATCGTTGGTTCTTCTTTTACTTAAATGTTTCAAGTGTCTCAGTTTTTCAGTAACAAAATCTGGCGACCCACCAACGGCAATCAGAAACCATCACACCACGTGTTTGTGTTTACATCTACTTCATTCTTTAGTTGAAAAGGGTTTAAGTATGACGTCATTCTCTCGTAAAACAAGTCTAGTATTGTCTGATAAAAATTTAAATCCTGCATCAGTGTCTGAATTTTACGAGAGTTATAAAACCACGCCGTGTCTTTAGTACCCACTTCCAGCGTTCACAGTTTTAGAATGTCAACTTCTTATTGTCAGAATATCATCTGTGAAAGTTTGTGCAGAATGTCGCGCTCTAAAAACTTTTATTGCTGATATTCTTCATGAAAATGTATAAACCATATTCTGTTTCCAGAGTGGTTAGGATTAGTTCCTGCTGTGCTATAAAGCTCGTCGTTACGAATGTCATAACACTAATTGATGTTATTACTAGTGTTGTAAAATCTCCGAATATAGTTTGATACAAAAGATAAATCTATATAATAAGTGGAAGTCTTTGTGTATTAGTAGATTTTTTGTGTGTAATGCACAGTCAAAACCAGGCCCGACGAGAGGGAGGGGCAGCCGGGGCTGCCGGGGCCGGGGCTGCAGCCCGAAAGTGGGCCCGGGCCCGAATGGGGGCCCGACCGACCAGGTTTTATATTTTACTTTCCAAATTTAATCTAAAATAAAACTGGTTATGAGTCAATAAACAGCTTAAGTTATGTTTATGTGTGTATTTGATCTGCATTGTCCTGTCGCTTGTACGGTGACACGGAATTAATATGTTAATCTGAAACGGATTAATCTTGAAGAAAAATTGCTATTTTTTAAAAGTAGAACCAGAAATCCTTTTGGTCAACAGTAGGCGTCACTAACGTTCGGCATTTAAAATAATAATTTTCAAAAGATTAAACTGGTACATACTGATAAAAATGCTCCTAATTAGAACATTTTAATGTATTTTTCCGTTTCGTGCCCGGTATCAGTTAACCGATTTGGTCCAAAATCAATAGACTTCGTCCCATGGGCGTTATAAATGGTATACCAAGTTTTATGAAAATCCAATAAAGCGTATTTGAGTTATCGCGCTTACAGACACACGGACAGACAGACAGACGACAGTCAGACAGTCCTGTCTACCAGATAATCTCGTAAAGTACTGGTACCATTCTGGCACTTAATAATTATGTAATATAATTACAAAATCTTTTTGTTGTATAACTTACATTATAAAGTGCGAGTTGGGTAGTGAATTTAATATTTGACGGTGGCCCGGGAATATTTGTCCCTGTGGCCCTTGCTTTCTTTCCACGGCCCTGGACAAAACTACAGTGTGTTTCCACGTTCGTGTTGGCCAATCATGCGAGTTTCTGCTTCGCTGGGACCACAGCTTCAATCCTGAGTGATCGAGTGAAATATCTACGCAAATAAAGCCGCTAACGGTGTAATGATTCAAGTTCTCACATTTACAGTTAAAATTACAATGAAAATAACCACGTACCTCATCACAAGAGATGTTGGAAATGTCCTCCTCTTGCATCTACACAACACTGGCAAATCTTTAGGAAATTTCTTTCACGCGCATAAGTTCAGCTTCCGAGATCGCTCTAGAGTTAGAGCTGTGGCCGCCGCGGCGCAGAAATCCGCATGATTGGTTAACTCGTACGCGAAACACACTGTAGTAAGTAATATAGCCTATACTAAGCTACTAGATTAGGTTTTATGTAATAAAAGTACAAACTCAAATTTGAGTAGAGCGGTAATTCAGTGTTTCAACAATATTATTTATCTCGCCACTTGACTTAATTGCTTACATAACAACGGTACATACAAACTGACAGACATTCAAGTGACAATGTTCACTATTTTGTCTAATTATGTAAGAGGTTTGGCCTTCATAAACAGTTCACTAGCCAATTCCAACGATTTTTTGAAGTAAAACTTCTTTAGTGGCGGTAGAGGGTAAATCAAGAAAATCAGTCACACTAAAACCGTCACGAAATCAGTCACAATCAGTCACGAAATCAGTCACACTCAAAACCGACTTGTTTCGGTGCGGACTGCACAGAAAACAATCAACTCAATGATTAGGAGTAATCAAAGGCAATTTTTCAGACCTTACTTCCTCAATGGCAATATACAATTCCTAAACAATCTAAAGGTATATTATCTATTTTATAGAACCCGGAGGTTCATTACCGCGCAAATCCAAAATTAAAAAATACAATTTTCCAAAATTAAAAAAAAAAAGTTAAAAATTATAACATCCAAAACTCCAAAATTTAATAAATAATGAAATAAGAAATTTTAAAATCCAAAAGTCAAAAATTTTAAAAATAAAAAAATAAACAATTCAAAGATCGAAAATTTTAAAAATCCAACATTAAAAATTCAAAGATCCAAAATTAAAAAGTCCAAAATCCAGAATTAAAAAAGTCCAAAAACCCAATATTAAAAAGTCCAATAATGCAAAATTGAAAAGATCCAATAATCAAAAAAGTTTAACTTCTGTCGCGTGGTGTTCCACGCACTCTTTTTTTTATATATCCAAATTAAGACTTCAGTAACGCGCCATTCCTGTATAAGCTCTGCGTTAAGTCGATATTGTTCCACCAACACTTTTTACAAACGCGCGTTAGCGGGTACTGTTCGTGCCATTTTAAGAAGACCTCGTCCCAAACCATCGTCTATCTACAAAAGAATATAATAGCATTGTTCCCTAATCCGAAAATCTGCACAGACATCGACACCGACAAAGAACAGGTGCTTTTGTAGTCGCGTGGATTTCCTTAGTGTTGCCGCTATCATTCACCACTTCTCAAGTGAAGTAAACATGCTGTGGTACGTATTTGGCAAGATTTTACTGAACTGCAGAAAAGTGCGAATACGCCTAATTACCTTTCAGTTCACTGATTGATAGGTCGAAGAGGATTAGGGTGGCAGCAGGTAGAGGCAGTTCTTGGAAAAGGAATCTTTAAGAAGTGGCATCCACAATATACAAAATTCTGATAAAATCACTGTCGCTACTAATGTTGAACGTGAAAGCAAACACTGTGCACGACAAGTAGATTTCCATAATAATTATAAAAACTATTTATGTGAATTTTTTATTCACAAAATACACAGGAACACGAGAACGCAATTATTATTTAATATTAATTTCAGTAGTGCAGTATGATCTACAATTCATGATGTCGCACTCTCGGTATTAACCTATCATAACTTTTTTTACAATAATTATAGGCTAATATTGTAGTCCTTTCAACTGCAACTGGTGTCAAACATCAACTGTGAAATGATCCTATACCTTTGGCCTACTGTATTATAATTAAGTATTACTATATTGTAAACAATTACAAAGGTGACTATTCTTTCATACGCCGCGTGTTTGATATTGACCAATAACGTTTAGCAATTCCTCGGATATAGACCAATCACGATTGTTTATCTTATAATAACCTTCCTCGGATCGCAAGGATTCAATTTTATCTGATAAAACGTCAGCTTGTTGCTGGACACGTAAGGCATCAACGTGCAGTGATTAATATGTCACATGCTATCATTAAGCAACAAGAAAACAGATTGTTTTATACAACATAACTTGTTTGGAAATTGAAATAATATCAACGTACATAGGTTAAAAACACAATTTCAATTTGGTGCAAGCCAGTTCACGTGCTTTTATAGCGTTTTGATGTAAGCAACTACTACGACGCCCTCAATCTTGTGATGCGCGCTATTGGTAGCATGGGGAACACGTATCGATTCATCGAATCGATTCATGGACTTTTCATTCAACTAGTGAGCCGTGATCTTAAGGCTGACAGAATATTGACAACAAAATAAGGAAATAATTATTACTTACAAAATCCGTTACAGTTTATTCGTCAATAGTTGTAATAAATCCTATTCGAGATTACGAATTTCATCAATAAACTCGTAATCTCTCGTGGGATTACATATGACTATTCAACTCATACGCCGCGTGTTTGATATTGACCAATAAAATTTAGCAATCCCTCGGAAATAGACCAATCGCGGCCGTTTATCTTGCAATAATTTTGTAGGAATCGCGAAAATGGTGTTTTATCGTGATAAAATCGTCTGCTCGTTACTTTAGACGCAAGTATCAGTGTTCAGTGATTAATAGTCAGATGCTGCCACTAAGCGGAACGAAAACAGATTACTTTATACAACTTAACTCGTTTGGAAACTGAAATAATCGAAATGTACATTGATTAAAAACATAATTTCGATTCGGTGCAAGCCAGTTCGTGTGCGTTTATTCTGCTCTGCTGTTAGCTTACCTGAATGAAGTTAACTATGTCTTACATGCACCATTGGTAGCTCTGATTACACCATGGTAGCTCTGATTACACCATGGTAGCTCTGATTACACCATGGTAGCTCGAATCGATTCATGGATGGTTGATTCACAGTATGCCGTGATTTCACAACTGTTTTTTTTCAACAAAGCACGAATGTAATTATTGTTTATATAATCCATTACATTTTATTCACGGAATAGTCTTAATAAATCGAACTCTGAGTTAAGGAGTTGCATCAGATTATCTATCGATAAACTCGTCAACTCTCGTGGGATTACCTATGATAAATACACAGCTTAGCTCTTTTGAGATGCAAAATCACTTTTCCATGGATGAACACATAACACATAAAAGATTTGACTTAATATTAATTCTTCAGTGACAAGAGGTAACTATGTACTGTCAAGTTATTGAAAAGTGACTATCTAGCCAACGCCCATCCTTGGCATGTGTGCCAAACCAGCAGTTGTGAGCAGCACCATGGTAGTCCTCCAAAGCAGCATCATGAACCTCGGCTAGACTCGGACATTGTGCTATTGTATGGGACTCACCTTAACAGCCCTGAAAGGAATGCGGGTTGGGTTTGTCTGAAGAGGACTAACAGAAGGAGAACAGTTAAGGGAACGTCCTAACATGCATTATAAAAACATTGACTCAACTACTGCATGCGGCATTATAGTCTGTGCTCGAGATGAGAGAAATGTGTTTGGAACGAACATAAGCGAAGAGTGTATAAACCCCAGTAGCACCCCACCACCAACACGTCTCCCTACTTTCCCCACATTCCAGAGCTGTTAAGGTGAGTCTCATTCAATATCCACACAGAGGGTATTCAGGGGTCGGAGATATTCCCATTGTGTGTAGACAGCACCAAGATAGTCGTGGTTGGTGGTTGTTAGTGATGGGCGGAATTGAATAATTTTTAGAATCACGTAATCTGTTCTCGAGTAATATGAAGAATCGAATGATCATTCGAAAGAAAAAGTTCTGAAGAACTACTTCAAATTGACTCTATTGATAACTCAAATCGTTATTCGAATGTTCAGCTCATCAAATTTCATCGGTTACAGAGATGGATGTGGCTCATCCATTCAATGAATCACAAACCAAGAAGACAAGGAATAAACGCAGAGGCCTATTATGCAATTCTTCAACGACTACGACGCGCTTTCCAAAACAAGAGACGTGGAATGTTGTCTGAAAAGGTGTTTTTGATTCACGACAACGCTTGGCCTCAAACACAGGCACAACTTCAACGTTTTAAGTGGGAAATTTTTCGACACCCACCTTACAGCCCTGACCTAGCACCCAGCGATTTTAACTTGTTTCCGAAACTAAAGGATTTTTTTATGAAAAAGTGTTCCCAACCGATGAAGACCTCAAACCGGCAGTGACTTCCTGGCTTTGGCGGTAAAACAGTATAACATCAGCATTGTGAAACTGGTACCACGTTACAATAAATTCCTTGACAGCAATGGCGATTACTTTGACTATCCCACTCATACGCCGCGTGTTTGATATTGACCAATAACGTTTAGCAATTTCTCGGATATAGACCAATCACGGCCGTTTATCTTACAATATTCTCGTAGGAATCGCGAGGAGGCTGTTTTATCAGGGTAAAATCGTGTGCTCGTTACTGGGCATGTAAGTATCAGTGCGCAGTGATTGCTGCCACTAAGCGGCACGAAAACAGATTATTTTATACAACATAACTTAAATATATAAATGTACATTGATCGAAACACAATTTCGATTCGGTGCAAGCCAGTTGGTGTGCTTTTATTCTGTTCTGCTGTTAACTTATCTGAATGAAGTTAACTATGTCTTATATGCACCATTGGTAGCACTGATCACAACATGGTAAATCGAATTGATTCATGGATGGTTGATTCGAAGTATGCCGTGAACTTGCAGCTGTTAGTTTTGTTTTCATACAACAAAGCACGAAAGTAATGATTATTTGTATAATCCGTTACATTTTTACTTCCTCTGCCCGTACCATAGGTACTATAGGTAGAGGAAGTATTGTTTTCGACCCTAAAATTCGAAGTTGAGTTTTTAGCATATATACACGTTTCAAGGCCCCCTGAATCCAAAAATACTATTTTTGGAAACATGTCTGTGTGTGTGTCTGTGTGTCTGTCTGTGTGGAAGTTTGTGAACAGGCTAGCTCCGAAACGGAGAATCGTATGAAAACAAAATTTCGTATTTGGGTCAGGTACCTTCTGACGATGTGATTCGAAGATTGGCGACAAATTTCTCTTATTTTTAAGGTGACTTTACATGAAGAAATTTTCGTTTTTCGCGATTTTCTCGAAAACGGCTCTAACGATTTTCTTTAAAATTTGCACATGTGTTCCTTTTACTGAGAGCTAAAACTTTTATTTGAAACTTTTTTTCGAAAAAATTCTCTGAGGGTAGTTACAAGCCACCCACTGTTCACCCACTGTTTGTAGAATTTTGTCTTGCGTGATGAACAACTGAATACGCGCTCTTTCACGGCCTCTTATCTATATATATAAAAATGAATGTATGTCTGTTTGTCCTTTATGCATTACTAAACCATTCAACCGATCGCCATGAAACTTTGGGAAGTTGTTGAGTACATTCCCGGGAAGGTTTCTGGCATATTACATTTTTAATTTCAGCTTTCGTAAGCGAGTTATGAGTGAAAACGGAAATGAGACGTGCAATTTTCAGCACTGTCCTCTAAACTGTATTATTCTCGAGACGGCGGTGCATTTCAGTTGCCAAATCAATTGCAGAAGGCTTTGTATATTTTTGTCATATCTTGGGGAAAAAAAGCATCGCGATCGCTATGGAAGGCAATGGATATCGCAAGTTATTGTAAACGCCAGAGAAGTTTATAATAATGTAATATTAAATATTTATTTAAGATGGAATATGCTTCTTATGAAAGATGGTTTACAGAAAATTCCGGGGAAGTTGCTTAGTTCGGGGTCCTGGCTACAGTAATCGTAATTAAAATCTCTTATGTAGGGTCGTTAAATCTACCTGAAATATAACGGAATTATAAGTCTGGACAAATGAATATAGAAACCACGGCCTCAATGGCTTATCCCATTTTTCATCTATATAAATAAAAACGAATAAGTTATATGTCTGTCTGTCACATAGTACATTTACACTCTTTTTTTCATCGTGAGTTTAATCGATTTCAATTCTCATAATCTTTCGAATACTGAATTTTTCCATTTATTTATTTATTATTATTTTTTGCGAATTTGCGAGCATCGTCGACAGTTATGCCCCCCAAACGGAAATCGATTGGTCGATCTACATCTCAAGCACAAAATAAAAAGGCATTACGAGCTTCAGAAACAGACGGCAACGGGAAGCAAGATCGAATACAAACTGCTCAAGCCCGTTCTTTCCAAACGATCGCTTTTGCGCTTTCGAAGCATCAGTTTTCAGTAATATTTTCAGTTGTCAAATCAACTGCAGATGGCTTTCCTACTTTCGTCATATCTTGGAAATAAAAGCATCGTTATTGTTTGAATTTTGTAAGCCGACTCTGGCCGATTCATTTGTTTATAATGAAGAAGAAGAATAATGAATATAGCCTAAATGGGCAAACATTGTTCAATTTGGACGAAACTCATTATGCAGGGTTTTTTGGGCCAGGGAACTAGAGTCTGAGGTTCTTTTCCCCATGCTGCGCTTTCTAATCGTGGAATTCACTTCAAAGCCGAATTTAGGCCTAGGGCCTATAGCTGTTTCATTAATTAGGCCTATCAATCGTTTAGTTTAGACCTATGAATGTTTCGTGTGCAAAGTGTTAATAAATATAATAGTTTAATTATTTTGCTCTTAATTGTTAATCTTTCGATTAATTATCTTGGACGAAGCCGCGGGGATCTGCTATAGCCTAAGCTATAATAAGCTATAGCCTATCTAGCGTTTTCTGAGGGAATAGTTTGTGTGTGATAAGACGTTCTTCCCCATTTCAAATTCTAAATACGTATATAAAGACCTTAAAGACCTAGCGTTTGAAAATCGAAAGTCCTTCATAAGTTTTTCGCATTTACAAAATACAAAACCCGAGCGACGCCGGGCCTTTTCAGCTAGTTCTATATAAGAATGTGAAGTGACAAAGATGAATTGTTGGCCAGGTATAGAGTAAAGAAGTATCTGAGGGAAATATTCGATAAATTTCCGAAATTATTCTTTACGGCGGAAAGTTCAATAAACGTCTGCAGTCACTTGTTCTTTTTTTTAAGTTTGTTATATAGCCTGCGCTTTTAGTCGCATCATTGAAAGAAGAGGTAATTATAGGATAATTAGCGTAAAATTGTGTCTTGCCATTCTGTAAAAGGATAATGTGAATACTGCTAACTTTTATTTGGGCAGAGGAAGTTATGTGACTTTCACATCAGATTTTTATTAATGGAATATACTTAATAAATCCAAGTCGAGTTGACGAGTTTCATCAGTCGTGAAACTATCGATAAACTCGTCAGCTCTCGTGGGATTACCTATGATAATTTGATTTTTTGCATTTAAAATCAAAATTTTTCAACATCCTTCACATTATGCTTATGAAACCGAATCTTTGTCCTTCCGTAAGCCTTGCTTAATGAATCGATCTGGAGCTTAACTCGGAGATCGATTAAATGAATAACTTATTTTCTGCTTATCATAATTGCAATCATCACTGATTATACAAAAGCATTCTGGCACTTTGTTACATTAGTTAACCTTATTTTCTTTCTTTCTTTTCCTAGTTTAAACTCTTCCGTTGTACGGACACTGATGCGGCCCATGCCGCCCGGACTTCACAGGATCGCGGCCCTTTCATGTAGGTCTTCAATATTTGAAATTATTAACTGGATTCATAATTAGTTTTCGCCGTACTTAACATGAATACCATATCGATTTCAAATGCATTAGTTTGCATCGTCGCTTTACGTTCTCCGAATCGAATGCGAATCGTGTGCACAAAGTTCGCTGCATGATTCATAATGGCACATCATTATAAAATATTATGTTAATAGCAATAATTTCAAGTCATTACAGAAGTCGAAACAATTTAGTATGTTGCACAGTATGACGCATATGGAGCAATTAAGTTAACCTTTCCAATGCTGAATTTATACAACAATACTCATATAAGCAATCTTCACGTGAACTCATCAGTGGGATCTAAGTTAGAAATCGATGGAGAGAATTACAGTAGAATAACTGGTTTCTATGGATTACAATCGTAACACAAGGATAAAAGTTCTCAAAATACTGTATATAGATTTACTCGGTAACTATTACATTTTTTGTTTTATGCAGCTTTGAAGTAAGGATGGATATATTTAAGTATTCATGAACCACAGATTATTGTCTCTGTTGGACATTACATGAGAATATTATAGGAGAAAAATTCCTCCGTCACTGGGACTTGAACCCAGGGCCTTCGGCTATTCGCGCCAATGCTCTACCAACTGAGCTAAGCCGGAGTTCAAGTCACAGTGCCAGATGGAACCTTCCTCCTATGACTGAATGAAGTACGGAATTTATACGTCAGTAGCAGAGAAAAGGTTAAATTCTCCGTCACTCTGTCATTGAGATGTCTTAATACCGCTTTTTAAAAATCCCGCTTGCAACAGCGCTTTACACAATCGCATTAAAATCACACGGGACCCAATACTACAGGCAAGTATATTCAGTTTTATTCAGGCCTTATTAATACGACTATCCCACTCATATGCCGCGTGTTTGATATTGGCCAATAACGTTTAGCAATTCCTTGGATATAGACCAATCATGTCCGTTTATCTTACAATATTCTTGTAGAAATCGCGAGGAGGCCGTTTTATCGGGGTAAAATCGTGTGCTGGTTGCTGGGCATTTAAGTATCAGTGTGCAGTGATTGCTGCCACTAAGCGGCACAAAAACAGATTATTTTATACGTACAACACTAGCTGAAAAGGCCCGGCATCGCCCGGGCTTAGTATTTTGTAATATGAAATTAACTTATGGAGGACTTTCGATGTTGAAACTCTAGGTCCTGATATAATAATGTATGTACTCGTAGAATTCGAAATGAGGAAGAACAACGTATGGCACTCAGACTGTTCCCTCAGAAAACGCTAGATATAGCTTTTTTTGGTTCATAGAGGATGTCGAATGCTGCATTCCGTTGCTTCTACTCATCATGCCTGGGAGGGGTTGAAATAAGAAGAAACATAAATTACATAAGATTGTATTGACTTGACGGAAAATTTTATTTCTCATTCTCATGTTACCATACAACCGTTTCGGAGCTGAAATAAAATAGAAATGCAATATCACTTTCATACTTTCCTCCCCTAAAACCCGGGACATAATACACTGCGAGCATAGGACTCAAAATGTTCCATCCCATGTTTAGGGCCTATGATAAATCTCAACTAATAAAAAGCCTACAGCTATGGATAACTGACTATCTATCTATCTATCTATATTAATAAAAGGAAGTGTCTGTCCTCCGTCTGTCTGTCCTCCGTCTGTCTGTCTTCCGTCTGTCTGTCCGCGATGCCCAGCGAAATCTACTCAACGCAGAGATCTGAAATTTTATACATAGGCGGACTAAAGGGTCGGAATGTGCACCTCGAAGCCGGAATTTTAATTTTCGCTTTAGTTCGTGAGTTATGAGTGAAAAATGAGCAAAAAACGTGTATTTATTCCGTTTTCGAAGCATGAGTTTTCAGTAATACAAATCAATTACACTAGGCTTTGGCTATTTTTGTCATACTTTCGACATAAAAGCATCGCGATCTCTTGAATGTTGTAGCTCACGCTGGTCAATTCATTTGTTTTTAATGTCAAGGCCCGTAGACATATGAAATTTTTCAACCTACACGGAAGAGGGATAATCAACATAGACCTAAATATGGTTAAACATGCTTCGATTTGGACGAAACTCACTATACAGAGATTTTCTGGGCCAAGGAACTCGAATCTGAGATCGCTTTTACCAGGCGACGCTATCTAATCGTGACATGTAGTCCACGTGATTTAAGTGTTAATAAATATAATGATTTAACTATTATGCTCTAAATTTATGCTCTTTTTTATCGCGGGCGAAGCCGCGGGCACATGCTAGTATATTAATAAAAGGAAGTGTCTGTCCTCCGTCTGTCTGTCCTCCGTCTGTCTGTCCGCGATGCCCAGCGAAATCTACTCAACACAGAGATCTGAAATTTTATAAGTAGGCGGACTAAAGGGTCGGAATGTGCACCTCGAAGCCGGAATTTTAATTTCCGCCTCCGTTCGTGAGTTATGAGTGAAAAACTGGCAGAAAACGTGCATTTTTTTGCGTTTTAGAAGCATCAGTTTCAGTAATAAATTTCAATATGAAATCACTTACAGATGGCTTTGGCTATTTTTGTCAACATACCTCATAGCCTACCTTGAAAATAAAAGCAACGCGATCGCTTGATTTTGTTAGTCCATCCTAGACGATTCATTTGTTTAGAGTGTCAAGGCCCACAGACATATGACATTTTCAACCTACACGGAAGAAGGATGATCAACCCTAAATATGGTCAAACATTGTTCGATTTGAACGAAACTCACTATACAGGGGGTTTCTGGGCCAAGGAACTCGAATCTGAGGTCGCTTTTACCAGGGGACGCTACCTAATCGTGGAATGCACTCCACGTGATTTAGGTGTTAATAATTATAATTTGAAATAATTATCGCGGGGGAAGTCGCGGGCACATGCGGGCACATGCTGTTTGTCTGTCTGTCCACGATGCCCATCGAAATCTACTGAACGCAAAGATCTGAAAATTTAAAGATAGATGGAATGAAAGGTGGTCGAATGCACCTCGAAGCCGAATTTTTAATTTTAGCTTTCGTTCGCGAGTTATGAGTGAAAAATGGCAGAAAACGTGATTTTAGCGCTGTCGAAGCATCAGATTTCAGTAATACATTTCAATGTCAAATCAATTGCAGTTGGCTTTGGCTATTTTTGTCATACCGTGGAAATAAAAGCATCGCGATCGCTTCAATGTTGTAAGCCCACGCTGGTCGATTCATTTGTTTAGAATGTCAAGGCCCGTAGACATATGAAATTTTCAACCTACACGGAAGAGGGATAATCAACATAGACCTAAATATGGTTAAACATCGTTCGATTTGGACGAAACTCACTATACAGGGATTTTCTGGGCCAAGGAACTCGAATCTGAGATAGCTTTTACCAGGCAACGATATCTAATCGTGGTATGTAATTCACGTGATTTAGGTGTTAATAAAATAATGATTTAACTATTATGCTCTTAATTTTTAATTCTTGAAATAATTATCGCGGGCGATCGCTTGATTTTGTAAGTCCATCCTGGACGATTCATTTGTTTAGAATATCAAGGCCCGAAGACATATGAAATTTTCAACCTACACGGAAGAGGGATAATCAATATAGGCCTAAATATGGTCAAACATTGTTCGATTTGGACGAATCTCACTGTACAGGGGTTTTCTGGGCCAAGGAACTCGAATCTGAGGTCGCTTTTACGAGGCGACGCTATCTAATCGTGGTATGTAGTCCACGTGATTTAGGTGTTAATAAATATAATGATTTAACTATTATGCTGTTAATTTTTAATTTTTGAAATAATTATCGCGGGCGAAGCCGCGGGCACATGCTAGTTTTTAATATAGCATACTCACACACTTAAGTTGTTCCTGCAATACGACCTCTTATTCTACATCAAAATGTGAAGTGAGAAAATATTTCTTATGTAGAGGGTAGAGAAAGTTATGTGACAGCATCACACTGTGCTTTATTTTCGTGTAATTCATTTTTCAGTAATTATTTTCGCCAATATATTACATGGAATCATAATTCGTTAAAGTCCAGCATTAGGCTATATAGTTGCCAAGGCCCTATGTAATCACAGTAAACAATTCACTGTTGCCATGTGAACTGAACAACATTTCATTTTTTTCAGTAGAATATTCACAGAAATTATATAATTTTCAAGGGAAGGACTGATTTGTTTCAATTTTAATGTTGACCGCTATACTTTCCGGGCTTAACTGGGTATGTGTGCAAAATTCCGTGTAAATTGGTAAAGAAATGTAGATTTGTATAAGGAACAAACATACATACATACATACCCACAAACACACATTCGACTTTATATATTAGATTATCCACGCATAAAGAACCAAGAATTTCAAGTGTGACTTCGTGAGAGGTCAGGAAAAAGCATATATGGAATGGTTATGGGGGTGAGGGGGTGAGAAATAACAGCCTATTGGTTAAAATACTCTGCCATTTGTGACATTAAATATTTCTGAAACGGCAATGTCAAATAATGAATGATGCAATCAACGTAAATTACCGTACAATAAAATATTCTTTTCGTATCCTGGCTTCTTCCGAGGGTCCCGAATCATTTTCTGCCATACTATTTTTAAATTTATTATCTGAAAGTAAAATGAATTACAAATATATTTACACTTCAAACTGCTGGTACCAAAACGAGTAATTATTTTCTTCTCAGGAAGGCAATACTGACAACCACAATTGTTCTTGATATTTTTATATTTCCATAGTCTTCTGAATTTGTTCTGGTTTTAACTCCAGGATGCGAGTTTCTTTAAAAGGTTCGCAAATACTCTGTATGTGCGATTACCATCCTGAATGAAGATGTAGTATAATTTAGCTTCCTATAGGCTAGTTTAAATAGGCCCTATAGGCCTTTTGTGCATTTAATTATTAAACCCGCGAACACTATTATGCCGGTTGTCGACCAAGAGCTAAGCTAAGTTAGTTTAGCTTAGCTCACATAGAGTGCGGGATTTCATATGTAGTTGTGCCGACAAAACTACCCTCACCGTATATGAGCTAAGCTAAGCTAAGTTAGCTTAGCTCTTGGTCGACAACCGGCATGAACGTTGAACACGGTATCCACGATTTATAATACAATAATTTTTTTTAACGAAGGAAAACAGAATTATTTAAAACCATTAGAGGTATTCTTGTATTGAGAGTAAGGTCAAAACTGCAGTTTAGTTGTGCTTTGAGGACGTGTATGGACTATTTTACTACTGCTGTTCAACTTCTAAGTACTCCAATCGAAATGAGCATGCTATACCACGTGATATCAACATTCCTTGTCTCCCTTTTGGTATAATAGTCTGTTAACTGTTGTGCTGTTTATCTGTATCAGGAGTCGGATGGCAGAAGTTAAATGGGTCGCGTTATGCCGATAAGGACTTTGTCTTTAAACTCACGATGTTTAAGTATTATAAGTCGAATTCAGTAAAATCTGTATATACCAAAAAAAGACGCGACAAAATATTTTAATTCTTATAATTATCGCAAATTACAGAAGCTGCTTCGAAAGTAAGCAATTTTCATTGTGACGAGTTTTTCTATTGTAACGGCTTAATTTTTCAGTTCTAATGAAATTTAAGTCTAATATTTATATAGGTAGTTTACGAGCGACTGGTTAATAATATTATTGTTAACTTGGTCGTCAGCGATAGTTTCAATCCGTATTGTGGGGTCAAGGATGTGGACTTCATTTGATCCTTTCTTAAAAGTCACGATGTCAGAAAAGCGAATAGATCCTATCCCATCAATAGCATGGACTTCCTCAATGGATATGAATATCCGTGTTTAGTTAGCATGGTGATTAATGCATATGCTTCAACTTGTGGTGCCTCTGAGTAATTCGGAGAGAACTGAAGGGATACAAGACTCGGTGTTTCGGTCTCCTTTGTACAATTCCGACAAGGGGTTCCCCATTCATTCCAATGCGATTACCAGGAACTCCTCTTAAGTTTGCCTAATAGACGTTCAATTTCAAGAGGACCGTCTATTCTGAAGAAGTGAGCTTAATTTTAACTCTTGCTGCCATGAAATTGCCAATACCTGTATACGATTCCTGTATATCTGTATACGTATTCCTTGAAATGAGATACAGTTCCTCAAATAATTTCAACCGCAAAAATTTTCTAAGTTATTTTAAAGGAGAGCAAATAATAAAGTTTAGGAAATTGCATAAAACTTAAATACTGGTATGATCAATGGTCATTACAAAAATTCAACTCTTTAGAAGGCTTTCACAAACATTAAGATAATCATGTAAATTAAAAAATATTATACAAATTTCAATAAATTTCAACATAATTTGTATAGAAAATACATAAATAAGCCTTATTAAAAGAAATTAGCTAGTTCATGAGGAAATACAATAATAATTCGTAAGCTTGTATTATTCACATATAAACTAATTTTAATAATGCAGTAATGTGTCATATAAGGGAAAAAATTCATAGTGTGAGAAATCACCGTCAGATGATGTGACAGATCTTTTATTTCATTCATTGCTCATAAGGACTTGTCTCTTATTAGCGGTCATTTATTCTGTGGCTTTGGTTTTTCTCTCACAAGGGAATACAAAGAAGAAATTAATAGGAGATTTACTTATGTATTTATTTTTTGGTGTTTTTACACACACAGCTTGGCAGGTAGAATAACTGAGTGTTTTGAAGTCATAAAGGAAATGTCTTCATTAGGTGTGGCCAGGTTTAGGCTGAAAGTTCTCTCATGAGAGGATTAGAATGATTTTTCTGTTGAGTCGCGGAAATCTGTTATTTGTAGATCACAAAGTTGTGTGTTTGTGATGTAAAAGTCTGCTCCTGTGATTGTTCAGCATAGAAAAGCAATACTGCCATCTGTTGAATGACCATTAAACTATTTCAGGACCAGTTTGTGTTCGAATATTATGCAAGCACTATATTTTGTGAAATGATGTTTAAGAACGATTGTGTGTGGTTTCTTAAGCTTGTAACAGTTAAAGATATGCCGGAAATTTGTACCTCAGGAGTTCTTTTATATAAGTTAGGTTATCTTTAATTCTACAGTAACAGTCACCAACTTGAGCCGGGACTGACCCCGCGAACTTGGGGATAGAAAGTCTATAGACTACTAACATGTGCCCGCGGCTTCGCCCGCGATAATTATTTCAAGAATTAAAAATTAAGAGCATAATAGTTAAATCATTACATTTATTAACACCTAAATCGCATGGACTACATACCACGATCAGATAGCATCGACTGGTAAAAGCGACCTCAGATTCGAGTTTCTTGGCCAAGAAAACCTCTGTATAGTGAGATTCGTCCAAATAAAACAACGTTTGACCATATTTAGGGCTTACAACATTCAAGCGATCGCGAAAGTTTTGTTTTCAAGGTTTGACAAAAATAGCCAAAGCCAACTGTAATTGATTTGACATTGAAATGTATAACTGAAAACTTATGTTTTGAAAACTCAAAAAATGCACGTTTTTTGCCAGTTTTCCACTCATAACTCACGAACGAAAACTAAAATTAAAATTCCGGCTTCGAGGTGCATTTTCCGACCCTTCAGCACACCTATGTTTAAAATTTCAGATCTCTGCGTTCAGTAGATTTCGCTGGACATCGAGGAGAATTCCTTTTATTAATATAGATAATATGAATTATAATGATACCTTCTCTAATTTGTCAAACATCCATTTAATTTAATCCAAGCCCACCTGATACCACTGGTAACAATACGTTCTGTGAATTTGTTTTGATAATTCTATGTAAAAAGGGATTAAGTATTTTCAAAAACATTTAATTTTTGGCATTTAGAATCAGAATTTTTCAAAATCCTTTCTTAGTGAGCACCTACATTATGAAACGAAGGTACTGTCAAAATTCCAAGTCTCTACCGGTTATAGTTTAGGCTGTACGTTGATTCCTGTCATTCAGTCAGTCATTCATTCAGTCAGTTAGTCAGGACAAAGCCTTTTATATATATAGAGATAACTTGTTTGGAAATTGAAATAATAAATTAAGAGCATAATAGTTAAATCATTACATTTATTAACACCTAAATTGATTAAGAACACAATTTCGATTCGGTGCAAGCCAATCGGTGTGCTTTTATTCTGTTCTGCTGTTAGCTTACCTGAATGAAGTTAACTATGTCTTATAAGCACTGTCACAACATTCATGGATGGTTGATTCATAGTATGCTGTGATCTCGTAACTTTTAGTTTTATTTTTATACAACAAAGCACGAAAGTAATTATTATTTGTATAATCCGTTACATTTTTAGGCCTATTCATGGAATAGTCTTAATAAATCCAACTCGAGTTGACGAGTTACATCAGCTAACATCTGCTGCGCAGTTGCGAATCTATCGATAAACTCGTCAACTCTCGTGGGATTACCTATGATAAATAGAGTAAGGTACTGTATCTTTGTAGATAAAGTTTTGTTTTGATATCATTCGTTATTATTTAGTTATGCCAAATCGTTCTTGACTTTCTGGACGACTCTCGTATATCATGTGTTTCTAGATTGTTGTGAACCATAACATAAAACTTAAAATCTGACCGTTGTAAGAAAGGAACCTGAAGTAAACAAAAACCAGTATGCCTTTCTTACTCTAGCACATTACTTGTATGACACTAGTAGTTGCGCGCGGCTTCGCCCACGATAATTAACTGACAAATTAAAAATGAAGAGTATAATAATTATTAAATTATTATATTTATTAACACTTGCACGCGAACCATTCATAAACTAAACCATTAATAATTAATTAAACAGCTAGAGTACATTCCATGACTAGAAAGCGCCGCCTGGGAAAACGATCTCAGATTCGATTATGCAGCTCCGAAGCGACCTGTTAACACTGATAGTACGTATTGTTTCTCAACTGTTTGTTGACAGATGAATATGATGTTAATTTTATTTCATAAATTCAGTGTAGTTTTCAGAAATTATATAATTTTTCAAGGGAAGGAGTTATTTTGTTTGGATTTTTATTGTCCGCGATACTGCCCGCGGCTTCGAGCGCTGTTATTAATTGGCTCCAGGATTTTTAAGAAATTTACACTGGCAGTTTATTAAAAATGTTTGTGGTTCAGAGCTATGAAAATTGTAAGTACAAATAAAATTAGAATATTTGTTCATTGTGTTCATTTCACTTAGGCCTTATATATTAAAGAAATGGTTTTCCTAATTTTGTATTCCTCATGAAAGTTTAGAGTGCGAGAGACGAACATCGCCGAGTATACCCGATGTCTCACGAAGTGAGCGAGGGAGTGAGCACGTTATTTAGGGCCGTTGAATTGTAGGCCTATAAGAGTAGATAAGAGTGTGGCAGACATACGGGATTTTGTTTATTTCAGGTTTCTTTCTTAGCTAGTCTCGGGTTTAGTGATTTCCTCCCCGCTCAATATTTTTGTCCCTGATTGTACACATTGATTGGCTTTTCCGTCAAGGATAAAATAGGCATTTTCCTGAACGTCTAAGCTATCAGTTAATCACTCTACAAGCAATACGCGTAAGTTGGTAGCTCTTTCAAGTACGTGCACAAGAAAACTAGAGTTCGTGCATACTTTTGCTTCTTACAAGGGAAGGATGGAGATACATAAATTTCCCCTTTTAGCTTGAGCTAGCGAGGCAGAAACTTCCCTCCACAGCCGCCTACTAGATCTCAGGCAACTCCAAATCAATATTTGCAAAGAAGTATTCAAACTTCGACGTGGAGCATAATTCAATTTCACGTGAACCACTTGCAAGCGTCTCCGGCTTTATGTGATGGAAATGCAACAACCCAGAAGAGGTATTAACATACGCTTCTCTCTGTCTCCTACATCTCCTGATTGAAGGTTCAACATAAAATGCTAGGCTAATATTGTTGTGGTGCCCCCTCATAACAGCCATTTCATATTTACGGGTGGGATATTCTAGCAAATTATAAAAACTATTTTTGTTTATTACATAATATCATCTCTCTATATATATAAAAGGCTTTGTCCTGACTGACTAACTGACTGACTGACAGGAATCAACGTAGAGCCTAAACTATAACAGGTATAGACTTGGAATTTTGATAGTACCTTCGTTTCATCATGTAGGTGCTCACTAAGAAAAGATTTTGGAATTTTTTTATTTCAAATGCCAAAAATCAAATGTTTTTGAGAATATTGAATACCTTTTTACACAGAATTATTAAATCCAAATCACAGTTGGCATGACAACATATTGTTGCCAGTGGGTCTCAGATGGGTTTGGAAATAAATGAAACCAGAATTTGACAAATTAGAGAAGATATCAATATAATTCATGTTGTAAATAAATATTAAAGAATGAAATCCACGAAAATAATGCAGTCACATAACTTCCTGTGCCCTGGACATAGAGAAAACAATACGAGGTGTGGTAATGTGTTTTGGGGATAAAAGTATGAAAGTTATATTGCATTTCTGTTTAATTTCATCCCCAAAACGGGCTTATGCTAACATGAGAGTGAGAAATAAATATTCCGCAAAGACAGTACAATTTAATGTTACCGAAATTTCTGTTTCTTCGTATTTGAACCCCTACCAGGCTTGCTGTGTACTGTATAAGCGATGGGATGCAAAATTCTACGTCCTCTATAAGCCATAAAAAGCTATATCAAGCGTTTTCTGAAGAAATAGTTTGAGTGTGATAAGTCGTTCTTCCTATTTCAAATTCTATATCTCTATATATATAAAAGGCTTTGTCCTGACTGAATGAATGAATGACTGACTGATTGACTGAATGACAGGAATCAACGTACAGCCTAAACTATAACAGGTAGAGACCGTGAATTTTGACAGTACCTTCGTTTCATAATGTAGGTGCTCACTAAGAAAGGATTTTGAAAAATTCTGATTCTAAATGCCAAAAATTTAATGTTTTTGAAAATACTTAATCCCTTTTTACATAGAATTATCAATTCCAAATCACAGAATATATTGTTGCCAAATGGTATATGATGGGCTTGGAAAAAACAATTGAAATGCACTTTTGACAAATAAGAGAAGTTATCAAAATAATTCATGTTATAATGGAAGTGAATTGAGTGGTGTATTGAATAACTGTATCATTAAAAGGTAAATATCTCAATTGTTTATGCTGTTTTTCGAGTGCCGATGTAAGGAATGAAATCCACTAAAATAATGGAATCACATAACTTTCTCTACCCTGGACATAGAGAAAACAAAACGAGGTATGGTAATGTGTATATTATTATATTATATCGCAGGTTTTTGGAGAGAAAAGTATGAAAGTGATAATGCTTTCTGTTTAATTTCATCCCCAAAACGACTTTATGGTAACATAAGAGTGGGAAATTTCCCGCCTCGATATTACAATTTTATGTTACAGGAATTTCTGTTTCTTCTTATTTAAACCTCTACCAGGCTTGCTGTGCACTGTACAAGCGATGGGATGCAAAATTCTAGATCCTCTATGAGCCATAAAAAACTATATCAAGCGTTTTATGAGGGAATAGTTTGAGTGTAATAAGTCGTTCTTCCTATTTCAAATTATAAATGCCTATATAAGGACCTAGAATTTAAAATTGAAAATCCTTCATAAGTTAATTTCCAATTACAAAATACAAAACCCGGGCGACCTATATAAGGACCTAGAATTTAAAAAACGAAATTTCTTCATAAGTTAATTTCCAATTACAAAATAAAAAAAACCCGGGCGACGCCGGGCCTTTTAAGCTAGTAAATAATGAACTAGAATTTGTTCTTCACATTCTGTAAAATTTACAATGCCTTCTCCTCCACACTACATGCAAAGCATTATTTAAAATTTATTTTAAATTTGTTTTTCAAAATCTGTTACGGGTGGGACATAATTTGTACACTGATTTTAATGATGCAAAACAAACGCTCATTTTCTGTTCTGCTATTACTGCTAGGGTCTTGATGTTGTTCTTAATGACGGTATATGGGATTAAATACAAATTATAAACTGTTTCCAGGTTGTCAGAACATTTATTTAACTCATCAATAATAATTTAACAAAACTAGCACTGTTACGGGTGGGACAAAAATTCCCTTGTTTGTTATTTTACATGGTAATTAACCACACATATTTTTTGAAGTTAATCTTATACCAAATTGTACCTTAACATGTATATTTTCTCAAAATAGAATGGATATAGCTGATTACTCTTGACTACTTGGTATTAAAGAGTGTTAAAATCATGCTAAAAATGGCAAAAGAAAGTAACTCAACGCAATAAATAAGTAAATCGAAAGATTTTACACATGAAACCACTTCAGATACACCTAAGTCCTTAATATTCAGGGAATTTGAGGTTTTAAAATTATTTTTGACCACCCAATTACAATAATTTTATAACTTCTTTTTCTCTTTGAGGGGAAATTGCCAAATTTTATGAAATGGCTGATAACCTATTGTTCGTGCCATTTTAAAAAGATCTCATCCCTAACCATCGTCTATTTACAATATAATACAGGGTGTTAATGAATAACGCCGAAATATTTTATCTGTGTATAGAGGGGACATAAAGAAGCAACTTTTACTAGGAGATTTTTGCTCTATGAACTCAATTTTTCCTGTTACAGCATAAAATCTCCCAGGACGTGGCCGCTACTGACTTCTATCATTAAAAAAAAAAAAAAAAAAAAAAAAGGCAAAACCAAGGAACTTCGTTGTTAACACTGTAGTTATTATTTTAAAAAATTAATGCAGTGGTGGCCAGTCATGTCATTAGACCGTAAATTTTGCTTATTACGGAAACTCTAAATTATGATATAGCTGTGTATGAATGATTAAAAGTCATGTTTTTATCGATCACTGAGAAGACATGAAGTCAATTTAATGAAAATTGTAACCCTACTTCGCTTAATTGTTGACTTATGATCACCAAATTTCAATGACTTTAATGCTCTGTAGCATACATATTTTACGTCATAGAACAAATATATCTTGATAAAAGTTGTTTGTCTATGTCCCTCTATACACAGGTAAAATATTTCGGTGTTATTCATTAACACCCTGTATAATAACATTGTTCCATAATCAGAAAATCTGCACCGACATCGACATCGACACCGACAAAAAGCAGGTGCTCTTGTAGTCGCGTGGGTTTCCCCAGTGTCGCCGCTGTCATTCACCACTTCTCAAGTGAATAAACGTGCTGTGGTACTAATTTGGCAACATAGTATTGGTCTGCAGACAAGTGTGAACACACCTAATTACCTTTCTATTCACTGATTGACAGGTCCAAGAGGATTAGGGTGGCAGCAGGTAGAAGCAGTCTTGGAAAAAAGAGTCTTTAAAGAGGTGGCACAATACTCTTCCTTAAACCATGGGCAATACAACTTTCTCATGTCATATTCTGATTTAAGAGGCGTTATTACAGAAAAAGCCTGATTTTATGCAAGTGATGAATTAAAACTACCCTTCAGAGAATACATCGTTCATTCTAAAAAAATGCCGTTTTGGTGTACAGGTCTGAAAAAGACACTTCTAGTTAAGATGTCAAGCAATTCGTTTTTTCACATTTCGCCCCAAACCCATGCGAGTTTCTGCGCAACCCTACATCGTGGAACGTAACGTTCATCTTTATGTCAAAAAATACGTGAGGAAAAGTAAGGAGTGTGACTGTCACAACCCATATTCTGCATCCAACATTTTGACTTCTTGACATGAAAAGACCCAAAATGAATCGTCATTCGCGGATGAATGTTAGCTCAACATCCAAATGAAACTGTCTAGAGGGTGTTTCAGAATTTAAAAAAATAATCCGAGTCAGGAAGTTCATTTGAATCTTTGTCACAGGAAACTGTGATAAGGAGTGTTACCCAGTCTAAAGGGGGAGGAGGGTGATGTAGAGGGGATAAAGCATTGCGTCATCTTTTCCCCCCAGACCAATTTCCGACCAGACATCGAGGAGGGAGGACAGCAAGAAGAGTGAAAATAAGATTGAGGAAAATTGTTTTGGGTAACACTCCTTACGTAAATTGCTGTGTCACGTCTTTTGTAAACTGTTTTCATTCGTCTCCAGCATTTCAAGATAAAGGTACTGCTGCCTTACAACAGCTCAGTCCATTTCTATTTTTTAAAACCTGAAAACATGTTGAAATAGGGCATGAACAATGGTAACACTCATTACAAATACAATATGTTCTACCAACTTCAAAACTCATATGCAGTCACAAAACGAGAAAACTCGTGATTCCTGTGCGGTTTCATAAACTACAATAGTAGTATGATGACATGAAAAACAAGTTGTTAAGAAAAAACGTAGTTTAATGTTCAATTTGGGGATCTTGTCGAGGAGGGAAAATGGCCATTTGTTTGAGAATGGGCCATATCTGAAAATAGTTTCAAATAAAGTTTTAATTCTTAGGTCCTGTATTGCCACCTCCCGGCAATTCCTCCCGATACGTGACTTCCAGATAGCTTAGCTGGAAGATGTCTTGTAATACCACCCTGAACTGCTATAGGGAAGAGTGCAGTAAAATTTTGTAAAATGATCCTTATCTCATTGAGCAAGAAGGTTAGTTTGTTGTAGTCCGATAAGCCTCCGATAGGTGCGGATACTCGAATTTGTATTTGTACAATTAAATTACATAAAAACATATCGTTTTAAGTGCATTAATAAATTTGTGCAATTACATTTTATTCAAATGTGAGCTTAAAACGGCATTATTGTGTAAGTTAAATCTTCCAGCATCAATTCTGAAATTCAGGTGACTACAAAGCTTCAAAGTGCTGCCATCTTGTTTCCACCAAACTTCCCTAACTGGCAGTTTCCAGACAGATTTTCTCAGAAGATCATAGCACGCAATTCTTGGCCAACTTCCAGATGAGTTCTCTACCTGGCAAATAAATATGCTATCAGCAGGTCATCGTACAGGCCCTTAGGGTGATATTATCCAAATTCAATTAAAGTTGGCGTAAATTAAACCACATTAACTTGGGAGTTTCGTTTAAAGGTACAGTCGGTCAAATAAAAAACGTCGGGCGGTATTTGATAAAGTATCACGAACGAGCATATGCGCATGTACAGGAAGAATTAAGGTTAGGTTCACACCTGCCTCTTGTCTCTCCATGTATTTTCTTGATTATTTAGTCAGTTTTGTTCCAAAACAAACATGTCTAGAAGGCTGTGGATATATGTCTCACATCCGCCATATTCTTGGTTGCAAAATCTTATAATATTAATAGGCCTAATTAATAAATTCGCAAGGAATATGATTATTCAAGGAGCATTTTTTAAAGATTTTATTTTATAATACCGGTACTTGTAGTGCAAAACCAATAACTTACGTTCAACTTCTGCAACCAATCTAGCATCGAAATACGCGGCCGGCCAGATCCACGATTCCTATGAAAACTTCCGGTCGCATTAAGAAATATGGTCTTTAAGAAATATGGAACCTTCTCGATGCTTCAGAGGCCGAAAAATGCAGGTCAGTTACAGCCCTAACTACACTTTCTTTCAAGCTAGCATTTGTAGGCCTATGTGGCGCGATGACACACAGCAAAATGAGTTATGACAATACATTAAGTTGAATATCGTGTGTTGCGCTTTCCGCGTAGTTCATTTTTTCCCTAGTTGTTTATTTTTTTCCTTCCTGTCGCATGGCTTCATATGTTCCCAGAATGTCCTGTATTTTATGTTTTTTATAGGAAACTTGTGAACTAATGCGTTAAAACTTTAATTTTAACTGCATAAGAGTCCCGACGTTTTTTATTTGACCGGCTGTACTTTGTTTATTATTTTTTTTTTTATTTTTTTAATTTTTTTATTTGTTATTTTTTTTATTTTTTTAAAGGCGGTCACTTAACTTAAACTACGAAGAACAGTTTAGCCAACGAAGATGGCTGGAACTGGCCAATCAAGGACATCGATGACGCGCATTTTAATTTCAATATGTCGGCTGTTTGTGAAAGCTTTGAATTAATGTTTATTTCCAATATGTTCCAAATAAAAACCTGTGTTAATTGTACGACTTGATTTTAAAATTAGGCCCATAATGTAATAATTAATAAATGTATACTGGGTACGTAAGCCTACGTGAATACATATCATTACTTCCGTTGTTTTCTTCATTTTTATGGAAAGTTTTCTATACTCTCTGGGTTTTGTCGCGAATTTGTTCGAAACAAAAAAAAAATCTTTAGGAAGCCTTTCCTTGCGATGATTTACATTATGTTCTGATTCTGAAATGTGTGACCTATATATAATGTTGTAAGCGTAATTTTTCGCTACGTGTTTTAGGTCATCTTTTGAAGTAAAAGTTATATGGACAATGTGAAATGCGAGCATTTTGTAGAAAGTTCTCACTTATCAAGTTCTATTAAAATGCCATAAATCTGTTTCCCCTGAAAGCCTGTCCATTCCGAAATTTCAAGAGAACCACTTTCAGTTTCTCATTTACTTGGTTACTTAATCTGCAAAATAATAATAAAAAATAACATCTCGTTGATTCTAACCTTTTAAAATGATGTGTCACGGTATCTATAGCTTATGTCAAAAGCAAGTCCTGAAACGAGATTTTGATAAAATTCAATCAAAAGCAATCAGTGTCTTGGAAGGTCACCTACCAGAGGGAGGGTCATTGACCAGGTAGGAATATCATTTATTACATCCTCTACTAAAGTAAACACAGAATAACTCTGAATCTGAGGCGGAGCAGGCAGAATCACGTGACGAGTGATAAGCGAATGAGGTTGTTGCGGCGTTGTACAGTTAACGGACCGCCCTGCCTCGCTAAAGATATGTACTTCACATATTCCTTTGCGCGCTCAAAATCTATTATATAGGCCTATATGTCTCTTCTGAAATCACCATTGGAAAGCTGTATTTATTTGGAAGCCGACTGTCCAAATCCCATATCTGTACGACGCTCCGTTAAGGAGAAAACGGCTTATTTATAAATAATGAAATACCTTAAAACAATGCTTGCTTGTTCCTCTCAGTGAGTAGGCATTCATCTCCCCTCTCTATCTGTTAGACAGAGACAGATGCACACTGGCTGAGTCGTCAACGCCGCATATTGTGTAACATTTTATTGGCTTATCATATGTTCATAGTTGATTTGTGTTTAGTATAATACCATAGGTACTATAGGTAGTGGAAGTTTAATTTATAATATAAATACCGCATTTTACGGACCATTAGACGCAATTTTTTGCCTTGAAAGTTGGGTGCGTCTAATGGTCCGAAGTACACAAAAAATTTAAAATATGGTAAATATTGCCAGAATACCGTAGTTATAAACAAGGTATTATAAACGATAAGGTAGTTACAAATTTTGGCATTAGAGCACTTGTTACAATCGTGAAGTGAGGCTATCTGGAAGCCAGGTATACAATGCGAAAAGAAAGGAATGTTGAGTTCTTTTATATGAAAGGAGTTGTCTCCGCCAGTTGGTTTAAATCAGGGGAAGACAGAAGGTTGCTCTGTGACGTCACTGCTTTCTGCTCTGACTGCACGCGTTGTACCTCTGCGAGGAGTATGTGAAATGGTGGCATCAGTGAACAGGGGGGAAGAGAGGGGCATTGGTATTGCGGGCAGCGGGAATTTAGGGGGTTAGAACTTACGTAATACGTGTTTCCGAGTTAATGAAACATCAATCAATTTCCTTGATAGTTTCTTGGTTAATTACAGCCCAGTAATTTAACATATTATAAATAATTCTATTTTTCTATTCTGTGAGAACAATTGCCTTTCCACAAAATCTATGTTCTTTGACACAAATAGACAATACTATCATTTGAATTAACATAATTCACTACAATAAAAATAATAAAAAAATGAACTGAATTAATTACCATACAAGCTCGTCTGCACCTTAGATGATACAAGATTACAGTAACAATTTTCTGACTTTCCTGTCTCTTTTTTTCTTTAACAAGTTTATCAATGTTGGGACGTAATGTTTGAGCAATATTTAATCGAAGACTACATTTAGGCTGTGATTTGACAATGTACTTCTTGATTTGAGCTTTGCACATTTCATTAGTGAAAAAAATTGTTCGGCCACATATGTCGATCCAGAATTACATAATATTCGTGCGGCAAGTCTCGGGAATCTCGGAGAAATTTCTGTAAAAGTTACCCAAGTTACGTTCGTATTTGTCCTTTAACAGATCGTCGCATTGTAAGTTCAGCAGTTCCAACTGATACCGGCAAGGAACGTCTTTGACAATAACTGAATATGGGGTAGCAAAAAGATTAAACATTGGAGAAAGGTTTTCCACATCCTGAAACCTCGATTCGAACTGATGAAGAATGTTTTGCAGAACTACACTCTGCAGAGAGAACACTATCAGGATCGCGTACTTGCATTAACTTTGAAAAATGCTCCGTATTTCCAACCAGAAGTTGTTCTACCCACAGAGCTAAAGTGAATAGGTCCTCTAGTACCTAGCTCTAGCGAACTCTAAACACCCCTACTACCGTGCGCTCTTGCTGACGTCACACACAAGGGATCCGCATGCTCTTGCTCCACAAACGTCATCACAAGACGTAGTTGACTTCCCCTGGTTTAAATGAAGGCAATGATCTCTAAACAGTCTTGTCCCGTTACACTTACCGTATGGTGAATTGAGGGTTAGAGGGTGTAAAAGTATTTTCAGTCTTTAATGAGAAATCAGTTCGGTAGTTAAAATTTATGCGATGCCACCTGTACAAAAGAGACTTTCGTGCAACGCACGTTTAATGTTAGAAGTGATTTACACTGATTCCATTGTATAAGGTAATAATTTGTTTATGCAATTAAGTATAATAAAATTTGTCTTTTAGAATCGCATTAAATTTCTTTTCCTTTAAATTTCCATCCTAAAATTAAGGTGCGTCTTATGGTCCGGAGGGTCTTATAGTCCGTAAAATACGGTACACGTTTTGAGGTCCCTGAATCCAAAAATACTATTTTCCGAAACATGGCTGTGTGTGTGTGCGTCGCCTGAGTGTGAACTGTTTAACTCCACGACGGAAAATCTTGTGAAATCATAACTTTATATTTGGGATATGTATAGAAATCTGTCAGAGGAAAATGGAGAGGAAAATTTTAGGGATCACACTAAAAGATAGGATACCCAATCATGTAATACGCAGGAGGACAGGTATGAGGGACGCAGCAACCACAGCAAGCCGCCTAAAATGGAGATGGGCAGGGCACACCATGCGACTACAACCCACCAGATGGACATACAGAATAACTTCCTGGGACCCTAGGACAGGTCAAAGGCACATAGGAAGACAGAAAACACGCTGGTCAGATGACATCAGGCACACCTTTGGTAACCGATGGACGACGCAAGCCAAGGATCGTCAAACCTGGAGACACCTTATAAAACTTAACTTGGACACTATCAAAGACTGATCTCTCCCGGACTAGCTACCCGGGTCTGCAAGAACCCAGCTACCTTTCATAGAAAGAGGCCCTTGCCCGATAGGGATGTTACGGGCTAATACTAATACTAACTAATCTTATGGGGATGTGACATGCAGATTGGTGGCGACTTTCTCTTACTTTTAATGTCACTTTACGTGAAGAAAATTTTCTTTCTTTGCGATTTCATCGAAAACGGCTATATTGATTATGTCTCATGGCCGAGTGCACCAACCTCGGTATTCAGAGTTACTTAGTTTACCCCGGTAAAGTCATACTTTCGTTGCACCGTGCTCGGTTTCGACTTTTACAGCGGCAAGATGCAAACCGGCCGTGAAGGAGCTGTAAAGTGAGAAAACCGCGGTTTTCTTTCCAAGATGGTGATCAGCGTACTGTATCATATTTACGATATCTAGGTTAAAAGCTAATTGAACATAAAGAATAATGAGAGACAGGTGGGATATATTTGAAGAATGAACGATGGTGCATATCTTTGCAAATACTGTGCTGTAACGTCGATTGAAATGACCTTCCTTTCTTACCTCAACCAAACCAGGTCCATCGAGTAGGCTGGTGGGCGTAACCACGATTAGTACGATTAGTACAGTATTTATGGTGTTTGAATTCAAAGTTTGGATTCATACGATATATATTCGCAATATAATGTTCCCTTTTATCCTTATGAACATCTTTTTATTGAATAATAAGGCAACAAATAAATTGAATTTGGAAAACCAATAGCCTAGGAGAGCCACCGTGACTGGCAGACGTGCAGAGAGAGAGAGAGAGAGAGAGAGAGAGAGAGAGAGAGAGAGAAATCCTAGCGGCCATGGAAGAAACCAAGACAAACCCAGACAAACCAACAAAAAATTTATCCATGGGAATGGCTTCATAGCAGAGTAACTGCGATATTTCCAAGCATTAGCAAACCGCGGTATTTTAGCAATGGTGCACAGAGATTTTGAGAATACCCAGGTATTACGTTTACCGCGGTAACGAAACGGCTGAGAAAACCGGAGAATGGTGCACACGGCCATAATTTTTTTTTACATTTGGTGCTCACACTAAGAGCAAAAATCTTTATTTGAAACTTTTTTCTCTCAAAATGTCTCTGGAGAGTAGTTATAAGCCTTTTCCTCGAACATTTCTTTATTGGTGAAGTAAGTTCTGAAGGCTCTGGCTCGCAATTTTCTTCTGTAGTACAAATTATTAGAGGTTATGCCTATTACTTTTATTTCCAATATGTGGTGTATTTCGTCACACATTAAGTAAATAAAAAATACAACGAATTAATTATGTTATAAAATACGTCTTGTTTTTAATAACTTATGTCACTTGTTTTTCTTCAGAATCAACAAATTTGCCAAGGAATTATAAAAAAATGCAATCTTGTTAGCTAGATATAAATATGTTGTAAAACACATGTGATACATCTACGAAAGCAAACAACTCGCTTAACAGAACTTATGTTTTCACAATTAAGTTACATAAGATATAAATAATCGTACGATGTGTGCGGAATGGAAGTAAACATCTGACTGAGCTTGTCGCACTATCGTCAAGTATGCGCTGGTGCGATTAGCCAATGAAACGACAGGACACAGTCAAGTCAAGTCTGTTGTTTACTTTTGCTCCGTACACATCTTGGATCAAGTATAGCACTCATTTCTATTGGTGCTTGAGTAGATTGGAGAGCCATAGTGAAACCAGAAGGATTAGGTCAATTGAAAATTCCCAACAACTTCATCCTGGAACGAAACCACGACTTTGTAGTGCAGTGCCTTAACCAACGACACTTTCCCATGGTACTGTAGAGAAGATAAAAAAATTCAACCTCACATTTTAAGAAGTAATGTTTCTTAAACATTGCAGAAATTGACAAATACCATCAGATTTCAAATAGCATAGTAATGTTGGTTTATTGTTAAAAAATCTTTCAGAATAAAGACAATTTTGAAAGATTTTTTTAATACTAAAAATATGTTTATCAGTTTTTCATATTTATCCTTTTTACTTCCTCTGCCCGTACCATAGGTACTATAGGTAGAGGAAGTATTGTTTTCGACCCTAAAATTCGAAGTTGAGTTTGTAGCATATATACACGTTTCAAGGCCCCCTGAATCCAAAAATAGTATTTTTGGAAACATGTCTGTGTGTCTGTGTGTGTGTCTGTGTATCTGTGTGGAAGTTTGTGAACAGGCTAGCTCCGAAACGGAGAATCGTATGAAAACAAAATTTCGTATTTGAGTCAGGTACCTTCTGAAGATGTGATTCGAAGATTGGCGACAAATTTCCCTTGTTTTTAAGGGGACTTTACATGAAGAAATTTTCGTTTTTCGCGATTTTCTCGAAAACGGCTCTAACGATTTTCTTTAAAATTTGCACATGTGTTCCTTTTACTGAGAGCTAAAACTTTTATTTGACACTTTTTTCCGAAAAAATTCTCTGAGGGTAGTTACAAGCCACCCACTGTTCACCCACTATTTGTAGAAATTTTGTCTTGTGTGATGAACAACTGAATAGCGCTCTTTCACGGCCTCTTATTCTATATAACAATGTGAAGTGAGAAAGATGTATTGTTGGCCATGCATAGAGTAAAGAAGTATCTGAGGGAAATATTCGATAAATTTCGGAAATTATTCTTTACGGCGGAAAGTCTGCAGTCACTTGTTCTTTTTTTTTTTTAAGTTTGTTATATAGCCTTGCGCTTTTAGTCGCTTCATTGAAAGAAGAGATATTTATAGGATAATTAGCGTAAAATTGTGTCTTGCGATTCTGTAAAAGGATATGTGAATACTGCTAACTTTTATTTGGGCAGAGGAAGTTATGTGACTTTCACATCAGATTTTTTACACATAAAAGAGGTACCTTAGACTATCATACAGAAAATTTGTAAGTTATGATAAAAATTTGGTTGAATATTATGATTATGAAATCCGTGGGCGTAGTAATTTTTCTTTGCCGTGGAGTTTCAAAAATTATCCACAAAAGTCAATCAATTATCGTTCTTAACAAATACATTATGCTACATTCAAGGAGAAGTAATAGAATGCTTGGAAAAAGTATTTATTTAAAATTTATTATGATTTCAAACGCATGATATTGGTCTCTGAACGTAGTAGCCATTAAACTGGCCGGCGGTGTTATATGGCAGCGCTGGAAAGGGGTAAAGCTTTTACATTATTGATGGTTTCAGGCATTGCTGTGGAGCTGGTGTGAAAATCACTCTCAGTGACTCTCTTGACTACAGTAGTTTCTTAAGAGGAAAGGCTGGTTAAATATTTTTATAAATTCCACATTTTAGTTGGATTTCGAAGAAAGATTACCAAAGTACAACTTCCAGAAAACCATCGTCAACTCGAAAGATTATATATACATACACACTAGCTTAAAAGGCCACACCATGCCTGGTAGGGGTTCAAATAATAAGAAACAATTTTCGGTAACATTAAATTTACTGTATTTACGAAATATTTTATTTCTCATTCTCATGTTACCATACAACCGTTTCGGGGCTGAAATAAAAAAGAAATTCAATACCATTTTCATATTTACCTCCCCAAAACCTGGGACATAATAATATACTGCGCGTATAGACTAAAAATGTTCCATCCTATTATGTAAATTGTTTTGTTGATTCCGGACAAAATTGATGACTACAAGTATCTCAAAGAATGACATAATAAGTGGAAAATGTACAAATATTATCTTGAATAAAAAAATAATGGAGATACGAAAAAAAAATCGCAGGACCAAAGTTGTAGGTCTCTCAAAATCCGTTACTGTTGGTGTAATCTTTTTTCTCATATGACTTGCCGTTTATACTCATTAAACCTCCAAAAATGATGACCACGAGAGTGGCACGATGCAGTCGCGTATGGATGTTTATGGGTGTATGATTCCTTCACTATCCTACATCTAGTACACAAAATATGTATTATACATACCACTTTTATTGTATATTTCAAAATGTGTAAGTTTTTTCCACATTTTCAAAAGAAATATATTTGCCCCATCCCTCGTGTATTATATTGGTGTATAAAAGTCAAAAGGTAATCTAAAGTAGGCTATATTAATTCTAAATATATATATATATATATATATATATCATTTTTTACGATAACTGCAGTAATTTTGCACAAATTAATTCCATCCGGATATCTAATGTAGCTTTTAAGAGATGGGGAATAGGACAAATAGGGCAAAAATGGGTAGATTTCTTGAAAAACTGAAAAAGGGCATTTTAATAATTAAGAATATGAAAAATATTGCTCTGAATTTATGGGCACTTCTGTTTTCCCAGACAATATTTTACTATTCTAGAATGCTGTCAGAATGAACACTAATTTTAAATAGTTGGAAAATTGTAAACAATTTATTTATTCCCACTCTGACATCTTCAGAACAGATTCTTCATGCCAATTCATCTCAATAACAGGTAATTTAATTGACTATTTAGATCATACTTTTTTTTCATTTGAGTCAGTGACGTTTAAGACATTAAGAAATTAGCAAATCACAGACCTCCTACAAAAGTGATTTTTCTGCACTTTCTAATTAGGTCAGAGACTCTCTAGACAGTGATTTATGCATACGTCACCATTATTGCGGTACTTTAAGATTTATTCTGGAAGAAAGTGAATTGCGCTTACATCTGTTCAGGAATGAGCATTCTAATATTTTAAGGAAAATGTATTCCACAATTCAGCAACGCTGGTAATTAATTGTAATCATCTCCTGTACACATAACCTCAACAGCATGAATGAAATACACCTGTTCCGGTGATTGCTTGTTGTTAGAAGAAAACACGTCTATTTATTATTCAAGACTTGAATGACTTTTAAGAGTACTGTCTCAGTGCTGTTCAAATAATTCAATTTTAATACATTTTATTAATTATTTATTACACATTATTGGTTAAATAGTCATTATAAATTCAACTCGTGACTTAGAGCTCCCCTAGAATTCGTCTCTTGGAATTATCCAAGATTTCCAAATCACTCGTTGCATTTCCTAGTGCAAGCCACTTGGCTGATTCACTCACTCATCACTGACATTAATCACCATACCATAAAACCACATGGATGGCTCTCTCACTCACTGGCATTAATGACCATACCGTACCATTAAACTACTTGGTTGACTCACTCACTTACTGCATGACATTAATCACCACACCATAAAATCACAAGGATGGCTCACTCACTCACTGGCATTAATGACCATACCATTAAACTACTTGGTTAACTCACTCACTCACCATACCATAAAATCACATGGATGGCTCACTCACTCACTGGCATTATTGACCATACCATTAAACTACTTGGTTGACTCACTCACTCACCATACCATAAAATCACATGGATGGCTCACTCACTCACTGGCATTAATGACCATACCATTAAACTACTTGGTTGACTCACTCACTCACCATACCATAAAATCACATGGATGGCTCACTCACTCACTGGTATTAATGACCATACCATTAAACTACTTGGTTGACTCACTCATTCACTGAATGACATTAATCACCATACCATAAAATCACATGGATGGCTCACTCACTAACTGGCATCATTGACCATACCATTAAACTACTTGGTTGACTCACTCACTCACCGAATGACATTAATCACCTTACCATAAAATCACATTGGTGGCTCACTCACTCACTGGCATTAATGACCATACCGTACCATTAAAATACTTGGTTGACTCACTCACTCACTGAATTACATTAATCACCATACCATAAAATCACAAGGATGGCTCACTCACTCACTGGCATTAATGACCATACCATTAAACTACTTGGTTGACTCACTCACTCACTGAATGACATTAAGCACCATACCATACCATACCATACAATCACATGGATGGCTCACTCACTCACTGGCATTAATGACCATACCATTAAACTACTTGGTTGACTCACTCACTCACTCACTGACAATAATCACCATACCATAAAATCACATGGATGGCTCACTCACTCACTGGCATTAAACACCATACCATTAAATCACTTAGTTGACACACTCACTCACTCACTCACTGACATTAATCACCATACCATTAAGCTACTTAGCTGACTCACTCACTCTCTGACATTAATCACCATACCCTTAATCACCGTATGGTACCTCCACTATGCAATCAGTATTGTAATGAATTAACTACCCTAGTTCCTTCCAATTCCAATAGGGGCATTCCTAGTTCTGATTAGTTTCAAATAATTTTTTTGACTGTGACAGGGTATTTGGTCTCATCAAACGTTCATCAAGAAAAATGACAAAATCTACACTCTTAAAGAGTATTATGCAGCTCTAAGGGAGCATTCACGCCGAAGTAGCATGCCACTTGCGACGTGCTACCTGGATGCACGCTGCAGGTTACTAATTTTAAATCCCAAATATACAAGTTCAAGTCTTCATACCGAAGTAACGTGGCAATAGTGCAGCTCGCAGAGTGCGACATTCATTTCTTCAGATAGATCTCGACTTATTTCATGCGACGCTACTCGGGATGACGCATGCGTACAGTTGCCTTTTCAGATGTTTTCTAATTGTTAAGAAAATTCAACACACATTCGCTTGTGTAGCGGTATATTATGGGAAAGATGTCATGAAAACTGCTAGAAAGAGAGCTATTTAACATACAATTTGTACATGCGTAGACTATACGATATGGCAATCGAAAGTAGTAGGAAAAAGCCTGGATTAAAATTGCTGAAACTATATCCTCTTTAGGTAAATTGCATTACTTTAAATGAGTTCTTCGGTATGAATGCAAAACTGTGAACCATGCTACTCGATGTGCAGCCTGCATCCACGTAGTGCGATTCGCATGCTATGCTACTTCGGTGTGAATGCTCACTATAGTTATTGCTGACAAAACCATCAAGGAAGTTAAAATTTACGGCGAGGATATATTAGACTTTAGTAGTTGTTAGTCACTGCTTTACAAGAAAAAAGCCCTCTCGAATGAGAGTTAATCTTCTTCTGTTTCAGGAAATCAGAACATTCTGGAACCGTTAAAACACATGTTTTCAAATGTAGTTTCGTGTATTACACTTTTCAGTCGACTTCAGAGCCTGGAAGTCTGTTCTTTACCTTTAAAATTGTGTATGAAATAGGAAAGTCCCTGAATAAACATCAAGGTGATAACTATCAAGAAACCGATTAAGTACCTCCCGAACGATGACGATATTAAAACTTTCAGTGGTCCATATAATGAGGGAGATTAAAAATGCTCATATGACGCATATAAAAAAATGCAAAACAATAAGTGACATATTTATTTCTATTATTAAATACCAGAATAGTATTGTATGAGATTGTGTGGGGGACGGGAAAAATGTATGTCCGTATGTCTGTCTGTCAGTGTGTCTGTACGCGCGATAACTCAAATACACTTTTTTTCGGATTTTCATGAAATTTGGTATACGTATTTATAACGTCCATGGGAAGAAGCCTATTGATATTAGAACAAATCGGTTGACCGGTACCCGCGTAATACCCAATTTAGTGCCTATTTTATGGTAATATAATAGAAAGAATTTATCAAATCCAAATCAGTTCTCATGACAACATATTGTTTTACAGTGTTCATATACGGCTTTGGAAGTTGCAATACAGTTATCTTAGACAAATAACACAACCTACATATCCCTTCACATATTATGCTTATCAAACCAGGCCGTTGTTCTTCCGTAAGCCCTGCTTAATGAATCGATCTGAAGTTTAACTCGAAATTCGATTACAAAAAAACTTATTTTCTGCATATCATAATTTCAAGTATCACTGATTAAACAAAAACACGTTCTGGCACTTTGTTACATCAGTTTACCTGATTTATTTTCATTTAGGATTGAAAATAGCTAAGCACAGGGATTTTTTTATACTCTGTACAGAAGAAATGTTGTTCATTTAGATTTATAATTGATGCTTCAAGTGTGTCGGGCTATTGTTTGCCTTTCTACACAAAAGAATTGTATAAAATTTAATAGGCCTATGGTTATTTACATAACTTTTTTATTTTCCTCAAATTATTGTTTAGTATACTTAGTTCCCTTTAACTCCTATTGATCAATTTATATAACACACACATACATATATATATATATATATATATATATATATATATATATATACACACATATAGTATATAGTATTTATGTATAGGCCTATGCAATTTTGCAGCTGTTTGTGTTAATTTTGTTCTAAGTATTCCCACGTATTTTCCCTATCATAGAAACAGTAGGCATAGTACAATGTGTAATAGAATCTCGAAAATAAAAAACACTTTTTCTAACTTATCCTTGCTTCTGTTAAAACACACGATTATCACAATATTTCATATTACTACACATGTAAGGAGCAGGTTACAGAAAACATTATTCTAACATAATTAGTTTCAAATTCCATCTCCCCCATCCTCGGAATAATATCTTGTCTAGATGAATACAGGTAGCTATCTATCTTAGATAAAAGCAATCGGAACCGGGGTTTTTAAGGTACACTTACATCGGCATTGAAATTCATGAAGTCGCGATGTACGATCGATACTTAATTTGTGCCGGAGTTGGCAGCCATGTCGGCCCCGCCCAGGAAGACAAATTTACCAGCCACAGCTCTAGTTAAGTTCATGCTTCAGCGGACAGGGAAATTCTGTGTTTGTCTTACAGTGAATACGCGCTCATCTCTCGAAACCATCTTCCAATTCACTGACTTTATGCGAGTTCATGTTAGTTTCTCATTAGTAGCTGATCGTCTTCTTTCCCCTTCCTTCACTTCTCCTCTTTTTACTTTTCTTCCTTCTACTTTTCATGATAATTCTTGTTCCTTGCCCTATGCCCGAAGAGAACTTGAAAATAAATAATTAAAATATTATTAAATAAAATCAGGTAAACTGATGTAACAAAGTGCCAGACATAACTAATTTGTGGTACTTACGAAGATTGTTGCCGTGGATCGTAACTTTATATTCCCGCACGCAATCTGGTTGCTAAGAAAACAAAAGAAATCTCCGTGCGCTAAAAATTACAAAAAGCACAAGTGCCGTAAGTAAAACCATCATGATACAAGCCTTTATGGAAGACCGGAAACAAGGCCCTCTAGTTTGTGGCGACTTTAACAGGACAAATATTCGGTCCCCATAACAACCAACATATCCGAATCACTTTCTGAAATATAACATCCATCTTCAATAGTGTATAAACATAATATTTTCAGCTAATATCTCAATTAATATAAATAAATTGATACAAATAATCATCGTGCAAAAAATAGCATGCAATACTCGTGCCGTAAGCGCATAACGGATCTCGGAAATTGAAAAAACTCGGCGCAAGCGCCTTGTTTTTTCTAACTCTTTCCTCGATCCGTATGCACCGCTTACGGTACTTGTATCGCGATATACTATTGTCTAATCAGTGATAATTGCAATTATGATATGCAAGAAAATAAGTTATTTTTGTTATCGATTTCAGAGTTAAGCTCCACATCGATTCATTAAGCAGGGCTTACTCAAGAACAAAAGTCTAGTTTGATAAGCATATGTGAAGGAATATGTGGGTAGTGTTATTTGTCAAAGCTAACTGTATTGCAAATTTCAAAGCCATATATTAACACTTTAAAACAATATGTTGCCATTGGAACTGATTTGCATTTGATAAATTCTTTCCAATGTAATTATTTCTATAAAATAGGCACTAAATTGGGCATTACTCCGGTACCGGTCAACCGATTTGGTCCAATAACAATAGGCTTCTAACCATGGAGTTATAAATGCGTATACCAAGTTTCATGAAAATTCGATAAAGCGTATTTGACTTATCGCGCTTATAGTCGGACATTTTCTCGTCTCCCACATAATCTCATAAAGCACCATTATGACATTTTATAATTACCGTATTTGCTCCAGAAGATATAAGCTGTTCTCCTTGCCAACATAACAGTAAAAATAACAACAATAACATTTAATTTCTTTAGTAGTTATTGTTACCTTAATACTTGCAGATATCAATGCCTAATGACATAATCACATCCTTATGAACATACAACGAATTTGAAATCAATTTAATTTTCTAAAAACAAACTAAAATAGGCCTACGAGAAGCGGGAAGTTTTCGTTAAGCTGAAAGTGTCAATAGGAACACGTGGAATTAGGTGTAATGGATAAACTGCATAACGACGAGCTTCATAAAATGTACTCTTCACCGGATATAGTAAGGGTAATGAAATGGGATAGACATGGGGGAGGAAAGACATACCTCAAAAATATTGACGGCGAGACCCGAAGTGAAAAGGCCACTTGGAAGACCTAGGCGCAGGTGGGAAGACAGTATTAGCCAGTCTACATTCCTGTACTCATCTTCGATAGGGCGTCAGTTCATAAAAATAAAAATAAAATAAACTTCGATAGGGCGTCAGTTAATTAAAAAAAAAAAAAAACTTTCCCGAAAACAAGGGAAGCGAGTTCTGTTCTATTAAAGTACACCCGTTATATGTATTTTCTAGTAGTTGGCAACTCTTCAGAAATGACGTCAATTTCAACTCACCGCCTTCTGCAATAGTCGGTCTCTTATACTGCATCCAATATCAGCTCCCCAGGTTTTATGATACGACTTATGTTTAACTACTATAACATAAGCCTCCAAAACAATGTCTGGAGCGAATTTTAAGCTGCGTCCGCCATTTTAAAGGCTTTTAGGGAGTAACAAATGCGGAACTTTCCCGGCGGGTATAGGCTAAAAGCTATAAGTGTGCCAAATTTCAAGTTTATAGCTCAGGCCTGTCGAACAGTACTCCCAAGGTGTGAAATCATTTCCCTACTTCCCCTCCCTTCGTGACCTCCAAAGCGTAGAGATTGGTTCAGTTGCGCTTTGGTAGTCACGAAGGGATGAGGAGGAGGGGAATGACTTCACACATTGGGAGTACTGTTTTGACAGGCCTGTTCTAGCTCATCTGGAAAGGGTAAACGTTAATGTCAGTGAGGGAGTGATGAGTAGAGCCTGGATTTTTATGTAATTACTAGACTTCGAACTTTTAGGTCGCTAAAAATGCTGTTTTAGGTACCTAAAGTAGGCTCTAAAAATTGGAAAATAGGTTCTAAATATCGTAAAATAGTCTCTTATAAAATCTTTAAGATGCCAATTTTCTGAAATATCTCATTTGTAATGGAGAATATTATATTTATTAAAGTAACCATTATTCAATAACCATGATAAAACACAGTTATAGGCATATGGTGCACAGAATTATATAGACCTATTACTATTACTACCATAACAGTGAAACCCTAATCCCTGCGCCCAGAAGCTACGGACGGTAGCATTCAACCCCTTGTATCCCTCAGTGATTCAGAGAACTACTTTTTTTTTCTATTATTGGATGTAGGAGTCGGGAGAAAACCCCTACATTTTCTTGGGAATTCCAAGGAATTTTTCTATTGAAGACGAAACATTCCTTACTATTTAACCACGTCACAAATGTGTCATGTACTGCACATTCCGAGCTAAACATTTTGTACGAACTGAAAATAAATGCTAGAATTTTTAACAAAAAATGACTTATTTTGAACTTTAGAGGAAAAACAAGCAAATAGGCAATATTAGGCTCTAACGTAAAAATAGGCTGTTTTAGGTCCTATAAAAGTATCAGTTTTAGGCATAGTCACTTATGATACATGCATATACAAGTTTTCGTCCATATATCACTTAAGGATTAAAATAGGTTTTTACCTAAAATCCGAAGTCTAATAATTACATATTCTAAATAAAATTATTCCCTAACTTGTAAACTTCTAAAAATGAAAAAGTCGGCTATTTTAGCTTCTGATATGATTACAACTGGGTTTCATTTTAAACATTTTTAACATATTCGTTGTAATATTAGGGCCTACATATTTTACATATTCTGTAACGATTGTAACATTTATGTGCATAACATCTAGGAAATCATAAAAAGGTTTTATTTAATGTTGTTTTATTTTTCAGTACTAATAACATAATTAGCTAATTTTCTCCCATTAAAAAATTTCAGTTGCCAAAGGTAGGGATGATTCTTTTAACTCTGTGAATTCCAACACAAATGCAAAATACGGTGGATATATAAGCATTCATGAACCACAGATTATTGTCTCTGTTGGACATTACACGAGAATATTATAGGAGAAAAATTTCATTGGGGCATTCAGCCATAGGAGAGAGATTCCATCTGGCACTGTGAATTGAACTCCGGCCTTGCTCAGTTGGTAGAGTATTAGCGCGAATAGCCAGAGGTCCTGGGTTCAAGTCCCAGTGACGGAGGAATTTTTCAGTGACGTCACTGGGACGGAGGAATATTCTCAAAATACGGTGGTTCTGGGTGCCTCAGCTGGGTGACTTATTGTTTCTCAGAACGTGGGCTAGCAAAGTGCATTGGTCTTTGTACTACAAATTGAAACCAGCTAATTAGGAAGGGTGTACAGTCAGGTTTAAAGAAATAAAAATACCGTAATTTGCACGACACTAATGAGTTTTTCTAGGAATTACATCAATCTGTATATGAAGTGGGCTTGTTATAAATAGTTCCAGTTGAATCTAGATTTGCCAGGTCGCGGCCCTGTAAGGCCCGGGCGGCTTGGGTCGCTTAAATCCTAAATGGGAGAGGTTAAACTTCGAGAAAGAAAGAATCTAGATTTGCGTCCAAACTAAGGCAGTAGGTCAAATATCTATGAACGTTTTACTACGGCCATGACTGTCACGCTGATTCCATTTCTAGTCGTCATATTCGGAGGAGAGAAGATGTCTGTTCTACGACTTGAAACTGCCAGTTTGAGATGAATTAGTCCTACTATGAGCAGTTTGAGAAAAGTTCATACCAGTACCAATGACTCTATTTCTCATCAGTTATTCTTTAATACTAGCCAATTCTTCCTGAAGGACACTAATATCAAACCGTATTTCTCTCTTGTATGCTTTTTATAGATGGAACGGGTAATAGCTGTTGAACTCGTAAATATTCTATGGAAAAATGTTCTCTGGTGTACTCAATTAGAGGTGACGGTATATACAAAGTGTTAATGAATAACACCGAAATATTTTACCTGTGTATAGAGGGGACATAGAGAAGCAACTTTTATTAGGAGATTTTTGCTCTATGACGCAAAATGTGTGCTACAGGGCATTAAAGTCATTACAGTTTGGTGCTCATAAGTCAATAATAAAGCAAAATGGGTTAAAATTTTCATTAAATTAACCTCAAGCCTCTTAGTGATCGATAAAAATCTGTTTCCTAATCATTCATCGACAGCTAGCTATATCATAATTTAGTGTTTTCGTAATCTGCAAAATTTACAGACTAATCAAATGACTGGCCGCCACTGCATTAGTTTTTTTATTATCCATAACTCCAGTGTTAACAACGGACTTCCTTTGTTTTGCATTTTAGAAGTCAATGGCGGCCACGCCTTGGGAGATTTTATGCTATAACAGGAAAAATTGTCTCCATAGAGCAAAAATCTTATAATGAAAGTTGCTTGTCTATATGGTTTGACCGGAGGTGATAAGCTTCATTGCTTGGCACTCCGGGGGTAAGGAGGGCACAAGTCCCTTCTACAGACAGGTAAAGCATTTCGGTGTTATTCATTAACACCCTGTATAAATCTCTCTTTAGGTACACGGTTTTTACCTTCTTTATGCTCTCCAGTTGCTCTTCAGGTTTGTCCAGATGTTCTCTAAACCACAGACCAGCGTTTCTCAACCTATGGTCCGCGGACCACCGGTGGTCCGCGAAGATGGTGCAGATGGTCCGCAGACATAATTAATTTAAAAATATCATAAAGCAAGTGGGAAGTAAAGAAGTAAAAAATTTTCACATAAAATGGACACTAGATGTCAAAGATTTTAAAATCTTCTAAAATACAAGTCATATTGCAGGTTTCCTTACTTTTGCAGTTACGCACCACAGTTTCAAACCCCTGATGCACTGACGTCTATGGTTCCCCTCTTTCATTCAAAACCCTAAAAAGTAAGACTTTGTCGGAATTTGTTATTAGAGGCGCCATGCAGTTTTCAACAACCTATCTTTGTGAGAAGGGATTTTCATCGCTCGTTTAACTAAAAACAAAATACAGAAACCGATTTAATGTATCTGCTGATCTTCGACTAATTTTGACTAATATTGAGCCAAATATCCAGGAACTCTGCAAGAGGCGACAAACTCAACCGTCTCATTAAAAGTGAGTAATAACATAATTCCTAATTATATTATCAAATTGGCAATACATATTAAAGTCTGTTCAAAATATAATTTTACTGTCAATAGTTTAATTTCAATTCAATAACTGTGTTTCCGTCGAATTAAAAGAATTTATTTCGTTATAATGACCTATAATTAATACCCCAAATATTAAGAATATAGGCCTACATATAGCTACTTTTAAAAATTGGATGTAAAATTAGGGGTCCGTAAAATTTTTTAGACATTTTAGAGGTCCTCGGGTTCAAAAAGGTTGAGAAACGCTGCCATAGACGATGACTTTGATTACTTTAATCTGAAATATTCTTAATTTGCGATGATCCCAGGCGAAGTATGGCCACCAGAACTTAGTTTCTGGACGAGAAAGGGAGCTAACACTGCTTTCATAACATTCACACGCCACGTGATAGAAAGCAGAAAAGAACAAGAACAAGATGATGCCGAATTTGAATCCACCTTGGGGGAAAGCTCAGATCCCCTGGGGCCTTACCGAGCAAGACGGATATGGCAGATTACCCAAGACTTGCCTCGGAAGCTGCAGGGTAACCTCACAGCAACCGATCTGAGTGAGGTTTTCACGGGGTTTTCCTCACTCTATAAGGTGAATACCAGATCGGGGACATGCCCCCCGCGACAACGGTCAAATGAATAAGAGTAAAATTGAATGAATAAAATGCCAAAGTCAATTCATCAAATACTTTCCCTGTGTTCTATGATCAAGAGAATGCGACGCGACGATCTTAGAACAAATGCGAAATCGGTTCCTATGGGTCAGGTAATAATAATAATAGAAATAAAACAAAAAATCTACCGATCCGATGTTTCCAGCACTGCCTTCTAGACTGTATTACTCGTGTATACACTGCCTGTCCTATACGGCTAATTTTGCGTACGCAATACCCTTTACATTACCGTATGCTATGTGTTGCCCTCTGAAGTATAAACTCGGAAACTGAAATATGCTGGAATTTCATGCTGTCTTGGTGTGAACTGTGTCGCCTCTACTGAAGAAATTAGGCAATTTAACAATACTCTGAACTCCATGTTAAAATTAAGCATGGACAGGCAGTGTAATTCTCGAGACGGCGGTGGTTTCCAGATTTAACAGCATGGCTTGTAAGGAATAAAGAAAGCAGTGGCTATGTGGCTTCATATTGCAGGGATGTCTATTTCAGAAGGCCACGACCATTGTAAGAACTTTTATTTCAGATGGCCATGCCTTTGTCAATATTTACACTTGTAGAACAGTTCGCTAAGCGTGTTCTTGTATAATTACAGACATCACATAAAGATTAATATATTTGTACTTGGACTCTTTGTAATTAGACCAACATGGACAGAGATGGGAATTTCTTGCTACAGGTAATTGTTTCTTTCTTGATTGCCCAATGTCTGTGCGAACTGTACATAAATTTTCGCCAGTATAAATATCTGCAACATTGCACAAATATTCCTCAAGAGCTGACAGGCATTATGAGTGAACACATCTACAGAACTTCTCGGCTGTACGCAGTGGATTTAACAATTTACAACGCTGTGAAGGACTTCTTGCAGTCGTGCCTGGTCATAGCTGTTGTCTTGCTAAATGGATTCTCATATCTCTGCAAACTTACGCATGTTATTATTGAGAAGGTGGGACTAGATCGTCATAATGAATATCTTCGATCTGCTGTCTTTGTTTATCTTTGCGACACAATAATGCTTGTTTACTTGTTACCGTATGACGTTTATTACAAGTACGTTCTAGCAGCGAAGCATGGATCGAATAGGATACCATTCAAGGAGTTCGTGTTATCGAAAATCAATTTATTTATTCATACCCGAATTCCCAACTTAATTTGTGCATTGGTAATTACATTCCTTCACAGACATGGTAATTATTATTACTATATAGGTTTATTGTTGATCTTAGGAGCCATAACATGCATTGATACAACAGATACCTACAACCAACTCCCGGAGGGAAATCTCAAGACAGAAATAGAAGAACTTGCAGCCAGTGAAAATTTTCCAGTTTCACGAATATGTTTAAAGAAATCATCCGATAGCGATGCACATTTATCCGGCTTCGGCTTCTTCAACGCCCGCATTTTTCTTTCTGACTCGTTTTTCAAGGAAAAAGAGTATGAAAACAAGGAAGTAATTGGGGTAGTAGCTCACGAATTGGGCCACTGGAAACTTAATCACCTCTTAAAAACCAACGGAATAAACAATATATTTCTGTATGTTCGGTATTTGACATTTGGATTGTTATTTCATAATGCTGACATATATGAAATATTTGGTTTACAAGATATACCTGTAGTTGTTGGTCTTACGTTTTTTAATTTCATTTCTATACCTATTTGTGCTATACAGAAAATTCTGTTAAATCTTGTTAAGCGGAAATTTGAATTTGATGCTGATATGTATGCCGGAACAATCGTGAAAGTGGAGGTTTTACAAACTTACCTTATTAAAACGTGTAAATACTTTCCACAAAGTGACTGGTTGTATTCATTCTACCACAATACTCATCCCCAGCTACTAGAGAGGTTACATGCTCTGTCACGAAAAGACTAATAATTAAGTGTAATGTTCATGTACTAATGAAGGCTGTATCAATATTCACAGATTTATGTATTGTATTATTTATTTATAGAAATTATTTGTACTTTTCAAACTGTAGTATCATATAGAGGGTAGGATGTTTTCCGTCTAACCACAAGTAAGTGTTTATAAACAATTCCAAGAAGGCACGTCATAGAATTTACAAATATTGTGATGAGTTGTAATGTTGTCTGAATTGTTAAAAATTACAAAAATATACACTTAACTGCTAATTAAATAAATATTTTACAAAACATATGTACAAATATTTAACAGTATTTACAAACTGAGTCAGTTTTATAATAACTCGTAATGTTTTGTTTTTAAAACCAATGTGTAATTGGTAATGAATAATTGAATCACTGAATAATTAAAATGAATAATTAAAAACCATCACACTGTAAAACAGTTTGTCAAATTCTATATATTAGGTTATGTTGATAAAATTCGTGTAATGTAGGCCTGTTGATTGTTCTAATATAACATTATTCTAAAATACAAATACAGTGCACGCCGCTTATTGTGATCACTTCGGGACGCAGCTAATCTGATAATATTATCCAATTGATAACAGTAGCCGAAATAATTAATTGAAGGTTATTAATTGTTATAAGTTATAAGATCATACACTACAAAAACAGAATTGAAAACTATTTATTCATAAGATAATATGTAACTGTGAATCATTGAACCACTCATAATACAGTAATAGGCTGCAAGCAACTATTTATCAACCAGTTACAAAGTTTTAAATTATTTTTGTTTTCCTTTAGGAGTCCATTAACCAATACTACATACTCTGTTACGAATGTTCTTGGAAGTCTACTGATCTGTGGTGAACCATGTCAACACTCTTATCTTCATAAATCAAAAGCTACAGCTTAACTGAGGGGTGAAACATGTTTTATTTCTTAAAAGAGAAAGTTATCGAATGCCACCCCCTCAAATTGGTCATCCTGCGAGCTGGGAACACAATTGCTACCTCCAGAACAACAGAATACAGTTGAGTTAGAAACGAACCCTAAAAAACGAAATTTTGAATGACGTACATTACTTGGAAATAAAGCCGCAGAAAGGAAAATGTGATAGCATAAACTGAATCTTTGATCACAATAAACATTATTTTTTCAATGTATCAGTATTAATCTGTACGGGACTTCATAAAAGTGATAACATTACCCGACATTATCCACGATTACATTAGGCGACGTTCACTGTATTGGGTAATATGTCTTTATATGCAATTTAGTTATAGAACCAACTGAAAAAGCTAGATGTGATATACGCCTATTGAAGGTTATATTATATCAATATTGTAAAATGTAAATCACATAAAAAAAAACTGTATAACATGTATGTGACAGTGTTGGGTCTTTAAATGTAATTTTATAATAAAGACAACTAGAATAGCTAGATGTTAATGAAGTCTTTTCAGGTAATGGATAAATAATAATAATAATAATAATAATAATATTTTTCAATTTCCGAGATCCGTTATGCGCTTACGGAACGAGATGATTATTTATATCAATTTAATTATATTACTTGAGATATTAGCTGAAAATGTTATGTATATACATTATTGAAGATTTTTTCAGCATTGAGATTTCTTTTGTTTTCATAGCATCCAGATTGCGTGTCGGAATGTCAAGTTACGATTCACTGCAACAATATTCGTAAGTACCACTAATTAGTTACATCGTGCAAAAATAAAATCAACTATTTAGGCTGCAATGTTTTGTACATTAAAAATGAATATGTATTAAACAAGATCTGGGAATTTAACTATATATGCGGTACAATAAAGAGAAACCTTAAAACTACTAGGAAAGAAACGAAATTAAAGTTTTATAAAGTAATGGCAGTACCCATGTCATTGTACGGTTCGGAATGTTGGACGCTTCGTAAAAACGAAGATAGAAAAATAGATACCGCAGAAATTAGATTTTTAAGGAGTATTGCAGGCAACATTGCTAAATAAAATAAAATCAGATAAACTGGGATTCTATGTAGGATGTGATTCGCTTAAGCTGATGTATGGGTGAATGGTGCTTGTTGAATCCGAATTGCTCAGGGTGAAGTCTCATTGTGTCAGAAGGTATTGGTTGAAGGCGATGTAGAACAACTCTTTCGAAAAGTTTTCCAGGGAAAGAAGACTGAGAGAAGTCTGTTCCGGGGCAATTGGATATTCTTTCTTGGTTTTGGGAGTGTAATAATTTGAGCTTCTTTCCAGTGGGTCTGTATGTAAAGAAATCGTAAGCACTGACTCTTTTTTTCGAAGATGAATACATGTAGATGTACATGTTCGGAAAAAAACTGCAAGCATAACTATACTCCAGGGTCACTTGAATATTATAACTGTAGAGTAGTGAGAAATTAAAGTGTACGGAGGTATAAATAAGTTGGAACTATTAGTTACATGAAGATCTCACTATAAAGTGTATCTTGGCAGGTGATAGCATAGTCCAGTGATGAGTGGGTTAGGATGATCTTGAAAAGACATTTCGAACCTCTGCGTTAGTAGTGCTATGTGCTGATAAAAGGATTCCATCCGAAGTATCTGATGTAACTGAACACTGGACGTGTGGTGATCCAGACTGGAGATAGTTAATGCCATTTTTCGTTGTATTGCATGGGGTAAATGCCGGGAGTGTGCGGTGTGAGATGAACAGCTGGATCTTGATTTTACGTATTAGAACTGGGGTTTTATATAGAGGATAAAATTGGATAAATATGGATAGAGCCACATTTCTTGCTATTTTGATGTGTTTGGCAAAGAAGCACTGATTCTGATGAGCCAATTATATGAGTTTATAGAAACACACAACCCTTTACATGCGGACACAACTCCGACACAGCAGTACTGCGGATTTTCTAACCGAAATTGCAAGGAGCTTTTCATACGTTCAAGTAAGGCAATAAATCTTTGTAAATTGAAATCTTATATAGCTCCATTGCATTTTTTTAATATCTATATTAATATATACAGTCTTCCTTAATATTATCAAATACGGAAACCCCATATTATGTTTTTAGATAAAGTTTTCAGGTTAGCTTGTGATCGTCATCAATAAGTCACATATGGCTATATAGCTATGTTGATAAGTTAAACTCCCTATTTATTTCAGTCCAGTAGAAGAATATGTGAAATTCCAACCAATCGTAAATATCTATTGCCATAATTTTATCGCTTTATTTTATCCCTTTCTTCTTACACCACCTGAGTTTTATTTTTATATATACATATATAGGGTGTTTCATAAATACTTTTACAAACTTCGGGCATGGGTTCCTTACACCAAAAGAAGGAAAAAAAGTGCATATGAATATAGGTCCCATAATCCTTTTTCTTTTCTCGTTAGGAACTGTTCAACAGATTGATACACTCATAACACGACACACAAAACTCATAACAAATGCTCGAAATGTCCTCCTCTTGCTTCTACGGGTCGCATTTACTCACCGAAAGATTTTCAGACGGGATGATAATGTACTTAAGTTATGCATTGTGAGATTGAGACCATAGGGTCTGGTTCTATCCATTCTTAAATATATGTACATTTTCTCTCTCGCTGATTATAATATTTCACCTAAACACAATTACATTGGGTAACGTCGGATTCCTTGGATCGCATCGTGCCAGAGAACATAACTAATATTCAAAGTTAGGTTATGCCCTTCTAAAACCGGAAGTGGATTATGTAATGCAGTCTAAAGGATCTTAAGCAGTTTTTTATTTGGAAAGACCCGAAAATAGAGCTTGCTGCTAAGACTCTAGCTTAAGAGCGCGTTATGACGCAATTTGTAACTTTACCGGAAGATTATTTAAAAAAAACAAACAAACCGAAATCGGAAGTGGATCTAAACGAACCCATATCATCAACCCAGGACCGGAAGTAGTTACCTAACTTTCGATTTGTGACGTCAGAGGGGGCAAATCGGAAGTGGTATGCTTCGCTATCTAACTACTGGCAGGGGCCGTCGCGATGATGATGATGATGATGATGATGAAGATGGTTATGATAATGGGATGTACTTGAAATATCAAGAAAAAATACCAAAGAAATAAAAATAAAAATAATAATAATAATAATAATTAGGGGCGGATTTCTATGACCTAAAACTAGCATAGCCTATATGCATGCATTTATGACCTAAAAACATTAAAATATGACCAAAAAAATTTAAAATATGACTTTACCACTTACACATTTCATTACAATTCATTTTGTTAAAATATATTGTTAATTATTTAAAATATCTGTAAATTCTCAAAAAGTATCATTATAATCAAATTTTACAAAATGTGATATGAAACTTCAAAATATTTTTAATATGCACACAAATATGCCAAAAATATTACCTAAATATGCATATTCATACTAAATATGCTACAATAGTTTAAAATTTCCTAAATATGCAGTTATATGCACAATAAAAGCCTTTCCATTTTCACCAGGTTGCTTGGATTCGGGTTTAAATTAGTCGGAATCCTGAAATAATGCAAAGGGGAAAAATATGACATGTCATAGAAATCCTCCCCTAATAATAATAATAATAATAATAATAATAATAATAATAATAATAATAATAATAATAATAATAATAATAATAATAATGATAATAATGATAATAATAATAATAATAATAATAATAACAACAACAACAACAACAACATGAAATCGCCTTTAAAAGATCTGAATTCCGCTTGATGAGCCAGTTGTGTGAGCGTTCTGAAATAAAAAGCCCCTTGATCGTGTGGACTCTTCTCTGACGTAGTACTGAGGATTGTCATTGCAAGGGCTTATCACATATTAACATAAGGAAATTCAAGCTTAAAAATCTCATATCTCTATTTCAACTGTTTAGATCCATTGCTTACCATGAATATGTGACAATTAATGCCAATTTTCTTGGGTTTATGATTCTTAGATTCTTTAAGGCATTTTAAATACATTATTATTAGGTAATTAAAATATTTCTCTGGGTCCTGTTTCATAGAACCCTTACACTCATATTATTAGCAAATCCATAATAATATTAGTTATTAGTCTTATTAGTTCTGTGTCATGACCCTAAATTATTAGAAAATATTACTAAAATGATTAGTAAACTGTTTCACAGACTGCAAGTGTAATAATATTTACTCTTATTATTAGGTTTTTTCTGTAAGTGAATTTTAACTAATTTCTTATTCTCAAATCCATGTTATATAGATTTTGTGACCTTAAAATTGGTTAAAAACTGGATCATATTGACCCAGTAATTAATAATAACAAGTCTTACATGAATTCAGTCATATCAAGATTTTAGAATTTGAGGTTAGAATTTAGTGCATAAGCTTACCACTATCATGAATGAGTGCTGATAGGTTTATTGATTTCACATAGTTAAAATCTTAAGAAAAAAGAAAGCGTTTCATGAAAAAGTAAACAGAAAAGAAACATACTATCTTAAGACAATAGAATGATTAGATTTTTATGCTTATGTGTATGTGTATGTGTAGACCGTACTGCTTTGAAGTAGTACAGAAAGAAGAAAAAACCCAAACAATCCAGACATAACCTCCAAATCAGTCAGCTGACTTATGAACTAATAATATTAGTAAACAGATTCTATGAGTAAATTGTACATATCTCTAAAAGCAAGATTCTATTAACTGATAAATAATATTATGAATTCTAAAGTTATTTGCAAGTTCAATGAATCAAGGCCCCAGTTCATGGTTTGTTTAATTCGGTCACGAAATATCCAATCTATGGGAATTATATACTTGTCACATTGATTTTAACATATAACTTGATGAACAGGATACAAACACAGAAACGCCTGATACATCCAAACACTTCTCCGACACAGCAGTACTGCGGATTTTCTAATCGTCGTTGCAAGGGGCTCGGTGAAAGCGAACCTACAGTCTGGTAGCTCCAGGGATCGCACCAACATTTTCCTTGTATACTGATGGAAACTGGCTTCTTTTTATCTTAAACGTAAAAATTTATTATAATTAAATACAGTTCAATTTTGTGTTGTCTTATACTTTGGACATTAGAAAATTAATTACCCAATTACCTGGCTGGAAAATAATTATTCAACAAACATAATACGAATTATTCCGGTTTCCTTAATCGCGGCAGCTAAGGCTGCCTTGAAGCCGTGGATAAGGAGGCTGTTTGTTCGAGTCCCGCCTCGGGCATGCGTGTTGTAAGGGAAAAAAGGTAAAACAATGATAAAGGGAAAACAATGATAAAGGAAAAAGAGGGAAAAAAGGGGTAAAATAAAAAATCATTCTAGAGTAAGCACAGAAAAGCTCTGAACATGAGGCGGAGCAGGCAGAATCACGTGACGAGTGATAAGCGAATGAGGTTGTTGCTGTGTTGTACAGTTAACGGACCGCGCTGCCTCGCTAAAGATATGTACTTCACATATTCCTTTGCGCGCTCAAAATCTATTACATATAACTTAGGTCTTTTCAGATATCACTATTAGAAAGCTGTATTTGTTTGGAAGCCGTCAACTCCTCATGGAGTGGAACGCGAGGTTGCAAGATCTAGTTAGAGTAGGATTATCTCCACAAAGTCTCTGGGTTTCTACGTATATACCTTAGGAGCGAGTCTCACCGCTCTTAGAGTACCTGGCTAGGGGAGGTAGCTGCACCCTGATTGGCTCAGGTCACCTATCCCACTCCACGTGTTGTCTGTCTCTGTCCCTCCAGCATTATCCCTCCACTCAACTATTACAGTATTTTCTACCCCTGCCAACGTGGAGCATGATCTTTACTCTCTGCCAAGCGGTAGCTTACTGATTTACTCGCAGCGAATTCGCGCATCTTGGTAACGAGACGTAACGAGAAGCTCGCTGGCTGGGTTTGTCTTCAAGGCCAGAGACTTTGTGGGAATAATCCAACTCTACAGTAAACGATAACACGCGTGAATTGATTAAAGGGAGGGAAGAACTGAGGTCAGTGATAACAATGAGAGAACATTGCCACGTTGCTTTTGTTTTGGAAAGCGGAAACCATCCCCGATATAGTCAGATCAATTAACATAAAGAAACACCGACTTAAGGGTATATGTACGTGAACTACCACAAAAATATTTAAAAAATGCAGGTTCTAAAATATTAAAATTTTACAAGAAAATGAACTCAAAAGTGGAATAAAATTACAGGATCCTATAAGAAGGCTTACTAGAACATAACTAGCTGATAAAAGTATAAAAAATTGACCAAGTTATTTTTATAAATTACATGTTTTATAGGAGCATGAAAAAAATTAATTCAGATGCACTTATCACTTCCTATAGGGATAGCATTTTTCTGGTTTCTCTGACACCTTTTATTTTTTAATGCATATAATGAACATATTTTTCTACAAAGTAGACTACTCTTATACAGCTAAAGTTAGTATTTTTAATGCAATTAATTTTTATGTATCGCATATAAAATATATTGAAATTTGATCAATATTTCATGACACATTTTCTTTAAATTTTATACCTATGGGCATCATTGTAGTCTACTTTATGCATATATGCATGTAAAATTAGTGTAAAAAATTTCAGCCTTCTATCTCTAATGGTTGCAGAGCTATCTAACAATATGTGTGAAAAATAAGAGTTACCGGGAAATTCAATTTTAAGTTCATAGTGAATAGTAGCTCAGAGCACGTAAACATATTTAAATGTTCATTTAAATGGCACCAGTAATTTCTAAACCTATATAAACCATATACCAATGGATGCAGAAAATTCAGCACAATTTTTCAGTGCTATAAACAAAAAAACATAAATTTCAAAATAATTCACGTAGTCTACATATACCCTTAATGGTTTATCTCTTTGAAGCCGCCTGGTCATGCAATGAATAACTGGACTATATCTGTACGATACTCCGTTCAGGAGATAACTGCTTATTTAAAAAAAAATGAAATACCTTAAAACAGTGCTTGCTTGTTCTTCTTAGTGAGTAGGCATGCATATCCCTTCCCTATCTGTTAGACAGAGACAGCAGCACACTGCTGACCCGTCAACGCCGCACGTTGCGTAACATTCGATTGGCTGATTTTTGTTTAATACAGTGCAGGACCAACATACAAATGTTATAACAAAATTAAAAATTAAAAACAAAAGGCGGAGATAGGTTACGTATGAAAGTACAGTCGGTCAAATAAAAAACGTCGGGCGGTATTTGATTAAGTATCACGAACGAGCATATGCGCATGTACAGGAAGACTTAAGGTTAGGTTCACACACGCCTCTTGTCTATCCATGTATTTTCTTGTTTATTTAGTCAGTTTTGTTCCAAAACAAACATGTATAGAAGGCTGTGGCTATATGCCTCAAATCCGCCATATTCTTGGTTGCAAATTTTTATAATATTAATAATTAATAGATTCGCGAGGAATATGTTTATTCAAGGAGCATTTTTTTAAGATTATATTTTATAATACGGTACTTCTAGTGCAAAATCAATAACTTACGCTCAACTTCTGCAACCAATCTTAGCATCGAAATACGCGTCCGGCCAGATCAACGTTTGCTATGAAAACTTCCGGTCGCATTATAGTCAAGTTCCCTCCTCTGAGCTGCTCTTTCATAAATACGGAACCTTCTCGCTGCTTCAGAGACCGAAAAATGCAGGTCAATTACAGCCCTAACTACACTTTCTCTCACGTTAGCATTTGTATGTGGCGATGACACAAAGCAAAATGAATTATGACAATGCATTAAGTTGAATATCGTGTGTTGCGCTTTCCGCGATTTTCATTTTTTCCCTCCTTGTTCATATTTTCCCTCCTGCCGCATGGCCTCATATGTTCCGAAAATGACCTGTATTTTGTGTTTTTATAGGAAAGTTGTAAACTAATGCGTCAAAACTTTAATTTTAACAGCATACGAGTCCCGACGTTTTTTATTTGACCGACTGTACAATCAATGTAACTTCCTACGTTAAATACAAGTAATGCATTTATTTTTAAATACTCTTCCTTATCATTTCCCAATGTGCAATTAATTTGTTATCACATTAGCCTCTTGTCTCTCTCCTGTTCTTCCTTTCTGAACCCGTTTACCCTTCGGGTTTCGAAGGATGGATTAATGACCAGAGGGCATTCACCGCTCACAATTAGTATCACAGGATTCCACGTGGTTCAGAGGCCATGTTAAATCGTATGTCTCAGTCCCTGTAATACCAGCTACACTAGTCGTCAACCACACTAGTCCAAATGTTATGCCCATTATAATGGCATAATGGGCATGGCATTTGGTGCTACAATAATACTGCAAGCCACACTCTATCATATACGTAACGCATCAAACTGTCCATCGCTTCGATTTTGTTAGCCTGCTCTGCTTGATTCGTTTGTTTATAACAATAAGGCAGGCAGGGGTCTGATTTTTTATGTGGGTGGACGGAAGAGGGATCGTGTATATAGGCCTAAATGGGAAATCTGATTGATTTGGACGAAACTCACTATGCGGGGTTTTGGGGAGCGAGGGAACTCTAATCCGAGGTCTTTTTCCCCAGGCGACGCATTTAAAAGTGAAATACACCTCGAAGCTGGACTTTTAGCTAGTTAATTATGATTATCCGTATGAATATTGTTTATGCATGATTCGCGTGTAAGGGTAAGGTTCATTAATCTTTGGTTCGTTAGCTCGAGATTCGTTTTAGTCGTTTTAATTATTTATTTAATACATATGTCTAACAATATAACTAAAAATCAAATCAATTAAACTGATATAACAAAGTACCAGAATGCTTTTGTTTAATCAGTGAGGATTGCAATTAGGATATGCAGAAAATAAGTGTTTTTTAATCGATTTCCGAGTTAAGCTCCAGATCGATTCATTAAGCAGGGCTTATGGAAGAGCAAAGGACTAGTCTGATAAGCATACGTCAGAAATATGTGGGTAGTGTTATTTGTCAAAGCTAACTGTATTGCAACTTCCAAAGCCGTATATGAACACTGTAAATCAATAGGTTTTCATGATAACTGATTTGCATTTGATAAATTCTTTCTAATATATTACCATAAAATAGGTACAAAATTGGGCATTACTCCGGTACCAGTAAACCGATTTGGTCCATTACCAATGTGCTTCTTCCCATGGACGTTATAAATGTGTATACCAAGTTTCATGAAAATCCCTTAAAGTGTATTTGAGTTATCGCACGGACAGACATTTTCCCGTCCCCCACACAATCTCATAAAGTACCATTCTGGGACTTATAAACTTATGTAATTCATGCAATTTATGTAAAAACGATGTCTGTGTTAATAAATTTAATGTATGCATTACTTTTCTGTTAAAATATTTAAATAACATCTAGCTTTTGAATTAATGAACGCAGGTGAAGCACCTGCTAGTATTTTAATTGAAAAGCCGACGCTTTTACTTTTAACACTTTTCCAAATAAATTACTCTATCTGTAGATGTTCATTTCATACACACTTACCATACGGAATTATGAGCCTGAGGCAATTGAATGCGCACTACTGCAAGTACAGTAGTTGTGTGTAGACTTCGGATTTTAGGTAAAAACCTATTTTAATCCTTAAGTGATATTCGGACGAAAAATAGTATATGCATGTTTCGTAAGTGACTATGCCTAAAACTGATACTTTTATAGGACCTAAACCAGCCTATTTTTACGTAAGAGCCTAATATTGCCTTTTTGCTTGTTTTTCCTCTAGAGTTTGAAATAAGTTAGTTTTTGTTATAAATTGTAGCATTTATTTTCAGTTCGTACTAAATTTTTAGCTCGGAATGTGCAGTACGTGACACATTTGTGACTTGATTAAATAGTAATGAATGTTACGTCTTCAGTAGAAAAATTCATTGGAATTCCTAAGAAAATGTAGTGTTTTTCTCCCGACTCCCATATCCAGTAGCAAACAAACAAACAAACAAACAAACAAACAAACAAAAAAGAAAGAAAGAAAGAAAAAGTATTTCTCTGAATCACTTAGGGATGCAAGGGGTTGAATATGCTAGCGTGCGTAGCTTCTGGGCGCAGGGATTAGGTTTTCACTGTATGGTATTAATACAGGCCCTAATAATAGGTCTATATAATTATGTGTACCATAGGCCTATATCTGTGTTTTTTATCATGATTATTGATTAATGGTGACTTTAATAAATATAATATTTTGCATTGCAATTGAGATATTTCAGAAAATTGGCAACTTAACGTTTTTATAAGAGACTATTTTACAATTTTTAGAACCTATTTTAGGTGCCTAAAACAGCATTTTTAGCGATTATGTGTACCGTAGGCCTATATCTGTGTTTTATCATGATTATTGATTAATGGTGACTTTAATAAATATAATATTCTGCATTGCAATTGAGATATTTCAGAGAATTGGCAACTTAACGTTTTTATAAGAGACTATTTTACAATTTTTAGAACCTATTTTAGGTGTCTAAAACAGCATTTTTAGCGACCTAAAAGTCCGAAGTCTAGTTATGTGATTCACATCAGATTTTTAAAAATGGTGCATAGGAACATTGGATGGGATAGATGTAGGCATATCTTGAACGTTGGATGACACACATTAGATCTGTTCCTTATGCATGAAGTTTTCTCTCGGGCTGATAAAGCCATTCTCTGCAGAGGAGCCTGCTGCCATATTTCATGCTTTAATGGTGAGTATAATTAGAGGAAAGGAAGCAATGAGAATTATGCGGGAAGTGTAGCAGGAGAAGAGAACATGCGAGAAGGTATAATACCTGCACATTGAGATATCGCGGGGAATTTGTCAGACTTTTCTCATATTTCAAAGTAACGATCTCCTCGTGTATATGTCTTGGACCAAACTTTAAGAAATTTGGCACGCATATTTAGCGATAAGGAGAATGTAAGATGAAGTTCGAACATTCTAGGAATTTATGTTAAAACAATTATTTTTGTACACAATCTCATGTGTGTAATATACAGGGTGTTAATAAATAACACCGAAATATTTTACCTGTATATAGAGGGGACTTAGACAAGCAACTGAATGAAGAGATTTTTGCTCTATGACGTAAAATGTGTATGCTACAGGGCATTAAAGTCATTATAATTTGGTGATCATAAATCAATAATTACGCGAAATAGGGTTAAAATGTTCATTAAACTGACTTAATGCCTTCCTAGTGATTGATAAAAACCTGACTCTTAATTATTCGTCAATATCTTTTTCATAATTTAGTGTTTCCATAATCTGCCAAATTTACAGATTAATCACATGACTGGTCGCCACTGCATTAGTCTTTTTTTAATTTCATAACTACTGGCTACGGTGTTAACAACTAAGTTCCTTTGTTTTGCATTTTTTTTCTAATGTTAGAAGTCAGTGGCGGCCATGCCCTGGGAGATTTTATGCTGTAACAGGAAAAATTGAATCCATAGGGGAAAAATGTCCTAATAAAAGTTGCTTGTCTATGTCCCCTCTAAACACGGGTAAAATATTTCGGTGTTATTCATTAACACCCTGTATGGATCATTACGATACTGTTCATTCAACCATTTCCCTTTCGTGCCATCATGGGAGAAAGTACCCAATGCAGGCAACATAACTTACCGCATACTAATCGTATAGGTGCCTCATTATACCGACCCCAAGGTCGGTGTCCAAAAACTAAGCACCATGCGATTAATAATTGCGCCTGTTAAATGTTTACTATTAAAGTAAAGTGTTCCCTATACAGGCCATGGAGGAACTATGGGTTCAAGGAGGATGAGGCTCCCATATTTTTACACATTCGGCACGTGAAGGTGGTAAGGTTGTCAGCCTTACGCACCGGCGGCCTTTACTCCCAGAATTGCTCCTGGTACTCATTTCTGTTAGAGGCGGAGTCGACCCCAGGGCCACAGTGCCACCAGAAGAATTAAGCCAATTGATAAATCTCAACGATCTCATCGATCGCTAACAAGTAGCCTACTGCCTGCGTGCATGTACCGAGATAAAACAAAAGTAAGTTTTAAGTTTGGTACACTTGAGCCTATTCCCGATGAGGTCGTTGGAGATCTTCAACTGGCCTAATCCTTCTGGTGGCACTATGGCCCTTGGGTCGACTCAGCCTCCAACAGAAATGAGTACCAGGAGCAATCCTGGGGGTAAAGGCGGTCGATGCGTAAGGCTGACAACCTTACCACCTTCGTGTGCCGAATGTCTCAAAATCTGGGAGCCTCAACCTTCTGGAACCCTCTGGGCCTCCATGGCCTGTATAGGGAACACACTTTACTTTTACACTTGGAGCCTAGCTTCCCGAACAGATGTTTGTGTTTAATTATTATTTCACGCAAGTTTTTCAGGTTTATCTCTGTCATAGAAAACATTCTATGCGATATGTGTGTAAAGTGAATAACAGAATATCGGAAATACAAAGAACTTTAGTTCGTTTCCTTTATTCTGACTCTCCTCGATTCTATTTAAACGCATTTACCGTACCAAGTTACTTTTTTCTACAATAATCCATTTTCAAATCTTGTTACCAAAGTGGAAACTCGAACTTCCTGCACCCAGTTCCGGCAACCTAATCTATCTGCAGCTTTTTCTTCTTTGGAGCACATTTGTTCATCATTATTTCAAGACCTCTAACTTTTGATATCGTCATTTATATTATTTCTGTTGTCAACATCCTTTTCCTCAACTAATACAGCTTTGAATAATAATGATTAAGTAAATAATATCTAATAATATAAATGTTAAATGAACAATATCTTATCAGTGGGTAGAATTTTTTGAAGATTTCTGACATAGCGACTAGTGACAGTTTGTGTAAGAACGCTTTTTTTAAAATATATTTTCATATACACGAGATAATTTCCGTTGTAAAGTCCCCTTTTCTCAACTAATAAAAAACCTACAGCGATGGAAAAGGTTTCAGTGGATAAGCCTACTGATATAGCCTACTAACTACCCATCGTTTCCACGAACTCAGGTTTTTAGTTCTGCATTTCCGTGAGGCTGAAACAACTGAATACGCACTCCCAGCAATACGTCCTCTTATTCTATTTCAAAAGTGAAGTGGATCACTAAACAGTGATGTCCCTATTTAGATTGACCGGCCAGGGAAATCGCGATGATCTTCCGAGTACGAATTAGGCTAGAATGTTACTCCAGAATAATAATTTCGTGTAACATTCATTTTGAGTTTGACTTTTCAATATAGGCCAATTCAAATGGTCTATTAACATGCAGTTTTAATAATGAAATATAATAAATATAATTATATCTAAAACCTTTCTATGTTTTAATAATTTAGGAGAAAAATTATTTGAGGTCGCACATTGAGGGTGATCATAGGAGAGAGGTTCAATCTGGCGCCATGAATCTAAGTCTGGCTAGCTCATTTAGTAGAGCATTGGCACAGAAGGTCGATGGTCATGTGTTCGAATCCCGATTCCAGAGTAATTTTTCTCCTTAAATATTCTCGTGGATTATCCAACAGAAACAATGTGCAATATATCTACTTTCTATGTTCGTTGAATGTCTCCAGGCTTCTGCATAGATTAAAAATGTCATACACTTTATTAAATTAGTTCCCTTTCATAAATGTAAAAGATATTACAAAGTAATACCTCCCTAATATACCTTTAAATTACATACGAAATAAGCCAAGTTTGAACATTATATTGATTTGCAATGCAAAACGGGGTGTGTGGGTGTAAATGGATGCTATCTACCGGCAAGCACGCGAAGTATTAACTCCAGCATACGAGAGACTGTGTACAAACATGCAGCTAGAGGCAGCAGCAATAGCTCTGATAGGCGCCCCTATCGGATAGATTATGTATGCAAGCGTTCCGGTTCACTGATGCTTTCTACACGACTGGAGAGGCTTACGATCCACTGAGCACCGACTGAATGATAAATAAAACGCCATCAGACAGGAAAGCGTAGCTAGTAACTAATCGTTTTAAAAGGGTGATTTTAAAAACCCGATACATTTGAGATTGGAGCCACGGGAGTTTGGGAGTTGCATGATGTTAACAAGGCGACATTAAGCTCCCGTATAATACCATGTAGTGTACATGGCACGTTAAGGGAGCACTCGGACAGTTATGAAAGCTCTTTTATTGCTTCTATGACGTGGCAAGGAATTCTAAATTGAAACGCCAAAAGGTGAAGAACAAAATGTATAGTATGTTGTGGAATCAACAGTAGACTTTGGTTTACATTCGTCAAGTCCAAAGGTAATAAAATCAGGTAAACTAATATAACAAAGTGCCAGAATGCTTTCGTTTAATCAGTGATAATTGCAATTATGATATGCAGAAAATAACTTTTTTTTAATCGATTTCAGAGTTAAGCTCCAGATCGATTCATTAAGCAGGGCTTACGGAAGAATAAAGGCCTAGTTTGATAAGTATACATGAAGGAATGGGTGGGTAGTGTTATTTGTCAAAGCTACCTGTATTGCAACTTCCAAAGCCATATATGAACACTGTAAAAACAATACGTTTCATGAGAACTGATTTGCATTTGATAAATTCTGTATAGTATATTACCATAAAATAATAATAAAAAATATTTATTTAATCTTAATTTAAAATAGCACTAAATTAGGCATTACTCCGGTACAGGTCAACCGATTTGGTCCAATACCAACAGACTTCTTCTTCCCATGTACGTTGTAAATGCGTATACCAAGTTTCATAAAAATCCGGTAAAGTGTATTTGAGTTATCGCGCATACAGACACAAGGACAGACATTTTCCTGTCCCCCCCCCACAATCTTATAAAGTATCATTCGGGCACATAATAAACAGAAGTGAGCTCTACAAAGATTCCGAACATTTTAATATCTATTTATATGAAGCTATACAAGTGAAGAATTTGTTAAATTTTTAATATTGTGACAAGTATATCTAGGATTGCTTTTAACTTTGAACTTGATCTGTTTTCTAAATCACTAAACATTTTAGGAAAGTCTTTATAATAATTTCAATACCCTTACAATTAAAAAAATTTACATCCTCTTATCTCATTTGACAACTCTTGACAAGATGAAAAATGTGCAGAATTATTTTATTCTAAATTTGACTTTAAGAACTGCAACTAATTTATATCTGTAGTTGTTGTTTCAACTTGATACTACAATACCTGTACTCATCACCGGATATAGTAAAGGTAATTAAATCATGGAGGATGAAATGGGCTGGACATGGGAGAGAAAAGACATATCTAGAAAATATTGACTGGGAGACCCGAAGGGAAAAGACCACTTGGAACACCTAGAGGTAGGTGGGAGGACAATATTAGAATATATTTAAAAGACGTGGGATTTGAGAGGGATGGTTGGATGGAATTAGCACAGAATAGGGTTGAATGGCGGGCTCAGGTAAGCGCGGCAATGAACCTCCGGGTTCCATAAAATAGATAACATTTCTTAAGCTTGCTTAGGAATTGTCTGTTGCCATTGAGTAAGTAAGTTTTGTTTTTGATTCGCAATAAGAAGTTCCATGGGGCACCTGTGTGCGAAGATTTCTATTTTCTGTTATTATAAATGGGGCATTTGATATATTTCTCCTATTTTTTGTCACTATAAATAATTAATTGCTAATAGCTTTGCTAAAAACAAATTAATTGCACTTAGTGTAGAAGTGCATAAAGATATTTTTGTATTTGTTGCCAACTTATACAAATACAAGATGGAAGAAGCTATTGCTCAAATATATTTTCATTATTCATTGGTCCTTAGAGTTTAATCATAAAACACCTACTCACCTACTTCGTAAAAAGGGTTCAAGATATCTGGCTGAGCTAGGGAGAAGTCGTTAACTTTTCTAATACTTAAGATTTAGATGTAAACCCGCCATCTCATTTTTATTTAAATTTAATGGTTTTTTTTCCAAATCTCAAGTGCGCTGACTCACATATAAATGTGTACAAATGTGTTACATACATTTCAAAGACGCATTAAGGCAGTTTCAGAGACAGGGGATAACAGAAATGTTCATATAGCCATTTTGGTAATTTTTGTTTTTATTTTTTATTTAGCTGTGTTTATACTTCTTTTAGCTACAAAGCTATATCAGGAGTTCGGGATCTGTGTCTGTACAGTAGGGTAGGCCATGGAACTAATGCTTGTCAATTGTATCTATTGTCGATGTAATTAATGGAGTAAATTTAAATGGATTTGATACAGGATGAAATGGTGAGGATGATTCATGGTATGTAAATATCCAATTCGGCATTTGCCTTTACGACTGGGGAAACCATGAAAAAATCCATGCCAAATTGGCCGGCCACGGGATTTGAACCTGGGACCTCCCGAATGCGAGTCTAAGAAGTTTTCACCCCAGCCACCTCGCTCGGTTGAAGAAGAAAAGAAAAGAAAAGAAAGAAAGAAAGAAAGAAAGAAAGAAAGAAAGAAAGAAAGAAAGAAAGAAAGAAAGAAAGAAAGAAAGAAAGAAAGAAAGAAAGAAAGAAAGAAAGAAAAAAAAATTGGGGAATTTAATGTGAAGAGTTTAGCATTTTCCGAAGTATAGCCTATTGTGCAAAATTGTATGCCTGCTTGGCGCATTGAACAGGTGTTGTTGAAGCCATTTTTAAATTACTGCACCAAGTAAACACTTCCTTGCGCTTCAAACGACCAGTGCATGCAAACTTTAAAATCGCTCGGTTTTTTTTCAGTTTAAATTTGCATGTTATTTTCCCACATTCAAAATCTATCTTCTCCCATAAAAATAGAGATAAAGCCGTGAAACCAAATTTGTGAAGCAAGCATCAAAGAATCTCTCTTAAAAATTCAGGTTCATATTTACATATCTGTCGGAGGTGATAGATTTCAATTTCGATTTTAAAAATCAGTTGATTTAATTAATATATCAAAATGACGTCGAGATATAATAAATGGTGCAAAAATATGTGGCACAAACTTTCTCGCATATACTTTTTAAAAGGCTAGCACAGAAAAAAGTAAATTATAGAGACAATAATTAAATTTTATTTATTACATTTTCATAAAACTAACAAGTATCTAGAAAAGAAAGCATCATGGTCGATCCTTATGTTCAGTGCTTCTGCCGTGAAATAATAATAATAATAATAATAATAATAATAATAATAATAATAATAATAATAATAATAATAATAATAATAATAATAAAACAATAATAATAACTTGGAATTTGCATGCTTTTCTCAATCCAGAAGGCAAAAATGCAGGATACATTGAGATGTAGCCGAACAATAGAAGCAAATGCTGCATTAATGCGTTATTACAAGAGCCTACTGGTAAATTTGGGTGGCCACGAAATTTGATTTGAACCCAGGACCTCTTCCCTATTACCCTATACCACCTCGCTCTAATTAAACGCTTCAACTAAGATTCTAGAACAAATGACTTTAAAAAGTGTTTTCAAGACGTCGGTCATCCTTAAGGTAAATTAAACGTAAAATCAATGTAAAGAGGCAAAAGATAATGAAAATTAAACATATTTAAGAATAATTTAACATTTAAGGCAAAGAATAAAAATTTTGAGTGAAACATATTAATGGATTTGTGCAGTCGTGTTATGGTTGGTTCTGGTAAGGGTAGATTTCGTAATTCAAAAAACTTCAATTACAAAAGAGGACGTACGTTTCAAACCGTATTAAGTCCACCCACGGACGAAAATGAGTTTTATAAAACTCATTATAAATATAATTTCGTATAGTTCCGACTTCCAAGTATGCTTTATCATCCTGTGAAGTCTGTTTTCGTCTCTATATTATATTTAATTTATTTCTGTCACTACAGATTGCAAACAGAAAGAATACCGTTTCAATTAAACAAACTGGAAAAACCACAGTAGAATGATATGTAATACAACGAAATCAACGAACTGAAACAAAATAAAACAGTATGCAAATATGAAAGCATTAGTCCTAAAAACACACGCTACAAGAAAATGAAATAAAGTATATAGGACTAGTTTAAGTATAGCCTACATTATGTAGGAGAGTGACCATATATAAATGGTTACGCATGATCTGTGCAGAGTCCCTCAATACGAGAAGACTTATTTCATAATACAGATGTTGATTTAGGCAGAAAGATCTGCAGAAGTCCATAAAGGTCTTTGTGATAGTTCCACGGCTACCAATCATCAGTCCAATTACAGATATCTCCTATATATGGTAAAAGTAAAGTGATCCCTATACAGGCCATGATGGAGGCCCAGAAGGTTCCAGGAGATTGAGGCTCCCAGATTTTGGACGTTCGGAACATGAACGCGGTAAGGTTGTCAGCCTTACGCACCGGCCGCCTTTGCCCCCAGGATTGCTCCTGGTACTTATTTCTGTTGGAGGCTGAGTCGACCCCAGGACCATAGTGCCACCAGAAGGATTAGGCCATCGGGAATCGAACACGCGACCTTCCGGTTTGTAGCGCAGCGCCTCAATCACTACGCTACGGCGTACCCCCTCCTTTATATGGTACTTCTACTTAAAGTATTGAACCGTGGGTTCATATATCCCCTTCAAAATAATGCATAAAACTAAGTGTTCTTACATCCCTTACTTAACATTTAGCCTAAACAGTTTTTCTTCGCTCTTGAAAAATTTACAAAAGTGGACTTAATACAGTTTGAAACGTACCTCCTCAAAAGCATTAGGATCTTTATGAATGAATATTGTAAGATTAGTTACAATAATGCAAAATGAAATTCAGTTTAATGTGCGTCACTTTGATGAATGTCTGGCCAGAACGTTGAGTGCTTTGATATGCATACTTAAGCGTTCACAGAGGTTGGACGTGATATAGACGATTAGGAGAGACTTGTAAAGGGGGAGATGGGAGATACTCAGAAGTCTATTTGTGCAGAGCGAACAGGAATGTGCAGAGAGGGTAAGTAGGGGTACAGGAGGGAAATCAAAGCCAACTGGAATTATAATTTACTCACGGAGTTAGAGAAGTCTGCACTGAATACCAATATTTCCGCAGCTTCTAGCGAGAGGGAAATTCGCAAACTGGCTACCTCGGAATTTGATTAACGTATAAAACATAAGTTTATTTATTTCATTCTATCCACTTGAGCTTTTTTTGTTTTTAGTGCCAGAATGGTACTTAATGAGATTATGTAGGGGAGAGAAAAATGTCTGTCCGTGTTCCTGTGTGTGCGATAAGTCAAATACGCTTTATCGGATTTTCATTAAACTTGGTATACGCATTTATAACGTCCGTGGAAAGAATCCTATTGATATTCGGCCAAGTCGGTTTGACAGGTACTGGAACAAAGCCCAATTTAATGCCTATTTTATGGTAAAATATTAGTAGCATACGCTTTATAGGATTTTCATGAAACTTGGTATACGCATTTACGCATTTATAACGTCTGTGGGAAGAAGCCTATTGATATTCGACCAAATCGGTTGACAGGTACCGGAGTAAAGCCCAAATTAGTGCCTATTTTATGTTAAAATATTAGAAGGAATTTATCAAATCCAAATCAGTTCTCATGGCAATATATTGTTTTACAGTGTTCATATACAGCTTTGGAAGTTGCAATGTAGTTAGCTTTGACAAATAGCACCACCCGCATATTCCTTCTCATATGCTTACCAAACTAGACCTTTGTTCTTCCATAAGCCCTGCTTAATGAGTCGATCTGGAGCTTAACTCGGACATCGATTGCATCGGTTCTTTCCTGCATGGGCCTATCATATTTGTAATTATCAATGAATAAACAAAATCATTCTGGCAGTTTGTTACATCAGTTTACCTGATTTTATATTATTTAGCAGGTATTCGCTGCTTCGACACCGATTATTAATTCAACCACAACGATTATTTTAATCTTTTATTTAACTGTAAAATAATTAAATCTCTTTTTCATTATAACTTAAATCTTTTTTATATAAATTGCATGTATAACACAATACATGCAATATAAAACAATATAAAAAATATTATTGCTTATATTGTTAGTCCAATGTTGTTAATATATATATATATATATATATATATATATATATATATATATGTAATCAGCAGGGCCCGGATTCTAATGACATGTCATCTTTTTATTGATGCTGCATAGACTTTGCCAACTTGTGGATAAATCCTAATCATGGCTTCTAGATTATAGAAATGTATTTTTATTAGGCCATTTTTTGTCATTTTATGCAATTTTATATTTTTAGGGCATTTATTTCAATTTTTTGTCATTATTTTGTCATTTTCGTGTCATTTGCTTCCTTAATTAGTCATTTTCATGTATTTACATTGAGTGTATTAACTTTTTTCGTCGCTTGCGGTGCTGCCTTTGAAGTGTTGTTTGTTTACTCCAAGAAGGAAAAATTCGGCGTTAAAGTATTGACATGTCTCAGTCGGAAATAAGAATCAAAGAAACGCCAAAATTCTGTATTATATTACTATTGTTATTAGATTGACTTGGCACCAGAGTCTGCCACATGCTTGGATTTCAGAGTGCAAACTACTGTTTACCCTCAACATAGGCGTAACGAGGGGGGGGTTTGGGGGTTTGAACCCTCCCATTGATTAAAAAAGGGAAAATTGTACTATCTATTTCATTATTATGATATATCACCTTTTTTAAAAATCTGCTTATAAATTACTTAATATGAGTTTAAAGCGTGGGAAGCTTAAAACTCTTGCATCTTAATTTTTAAAATTTTCCGGGGGGAGGACCCCGGAATCCCCCTCTCCAGATGTTATAACCCCCCCATATGGTCGGCCTGGTTACGCCTATGACCCTCAATAAACAACAATATAATCCGGCAGACCACAAAAGGAAATGCCTAATTTTGACTCACCAGTGCCTCAGTGCCAGTATCAATTTCCGTGAGAGAAGAATATTCACAACATTACAGTTATTTACAGTTTTTCTAATTATGTACAAACTAGTCTATAGCTTTGTGTGCACAACAATAATTTTTATAAATAAAATATCAGTTTTAGGTCATTTTTATAATTATTAGGCCTAAGTCATTTTCTTTAAAATTTAGGGGCATTTTATAGGTCATTTTTCAAACAATTTTAGGTCATCAGAATCCGGGCCCGGGGAATGAGCATATCCTGTGGACTTTTCCACAGTACTTTTAGTCCCAATGCGAGTAGTACCGCTGAGTGGATGCATTCCTTTTAGTATCCGGTTAGTGGAGAACGCGTGTGTGAAGAGGTACTGAAACACAGTGGAATGAGGTGGCAGTGGGGATAGTTGAATATAATCGTGGCGGGCTGGAGGTATAGAGATGGAGGAAGACGTGTTTATATATTGGCAGAAGAATCCCTGAGGGGAATGAGAGGATGAGGGAAGAAGTATGTATATAAACCGAGGATTATAGCGAGTAGATATAATTGTGAATAAAAGGGGATAAAATGCAGAAATCTGTAATCATTTCTATAAATAAGAAATCCTAGCAAATCCTACCTCTAGACTGGGAGAGGGGGGGGGGGCCTGTAGAGGTATTGGAACCACCAGCATTATGGAGCACCGAGCCTGGACGTCAGAGTAAGTTACCCCGGATACGCTACACTCCAGAGGGGATACTACCACCACAACAGAAGTCATTGAAGGTATTTCAGCCACAGCATGGAGCTAGAGAGGGTTTATAATCCTGCAATGGGAACCTTTCTGTCAGCGACTCCCGATAGGTGGCAGCAGGGTCAAAAGAGGTCCAAGCATGTCGTCAACTGTCCATTGAACATAATGGAACAGACTATTTAAACATCAATCAGAATGCCAGAATGCATGTTGTGGCGATCCTCTGTGTAAAACAGAGGTGTACACATATGCTTTACGAAATATATGGTTATAAAATATAAGGAAGATTAAACGGATGCTAATAGTTAATAGTCTATGAGTTCCTTCAAATCTCCTCGCTCAACACTTTCACATCCTCAGAATTGACTCATTATCTTAATCATTATTACAAAGAATAAAACTTAACAAGAAGTAGTATTCTCATGATTTACAACAGAAGGTCATGTTTCCAATATCTTCATCAAATGGACAAGATTCACATATGTACTGTTGCTATAAACAGGAAGTTCGCCCAGCAGGAAACTCAACCATTTATTCTCTTTCAAACTATGATACAAAATTACTTCTATGGACAGTATTTGATAAATTTAACTTACTTAATTTATCAACTTCATAACAAAAATTCACATATTTCTGTTTCAAATTTTTTATAATTCGTATAATAAAATTATTAATATTTTGTTTAAATTCGTAAGTTTTTTCATTGCAAACATTAAAACAAATCGTAAAATTGAAACAATTTCAAAACTGAATTATTCTTACAGACATTGGTTGTTCTTGTAAATTGAAGATTAAAAATATATATAGGCCTATATATTTTAAAGAAGACGTCAAAGCATATTTTTCCTTTCTATACTAGCAATTGGCACTGGCTATTTTTTTTCCTCTACACACAAAAAATAAAAAATAAAAAGATAAATAAATCAACTACACTGTTATTATATACAACTCACTTTTATAATGCACATTAATGATATGTAAACACTATATTAGAACTGGAATTACCGATGCACGTAGATATTTTAACTCGAATCGAAGAGAACATAGTATTTTGAATTATTAGCATATGAGAACCCAGTACAATGAATAACAATTCCCTGCGAGCCATAATTCTGAAACTTATGCAATATAATTCTAAAGCAAAAAGTATGAACCTATATTATGGATGGGCGTTGACGTTAAAAATATTACGCATTTAGGCCTATAGTAATAATCACAAGAAACCCATTTCCTTATTACTTTATTTTGACATTCCAGCTTCTTTCAAATTACGTTGACTTCATGAAAAGAACATTCTATTACTAATATGATACACTACTCAAATACTTTTATTTTTATTTGTTTTCCACACAAAAACTTAATGACAGCTACAATTCTGGAGCATGTCTTATTTGTAAGCCTTTAAAGGATATTATTTAGAAGCAAGCAAACGTTACGTAAATTTATTTATAAAATATTAATGATAATAGGAACAAAATATTTACACATTTGTATCCAAGTTCTTTACTTTCTATAACTACTGTGTTATATTAATCAAATATTAGCATCTGTTTACCACACAGTAAATCCATAACCGAAAGCTGAAATATATACAGAATATTGTGAAAGCAAACAACCATGAACCTAAATTACTTTTTCAAAATGACTTACGGTATAAAGAATTTTTTAACATATTTACGACTATGGTTATAAATCTAAAGAAGATGGGATGTTTTCTTTGTGAAGTACTGTACAACAAGTTTTAAATGTTTCATAAAATTTGAAATATTTCTTCACCATTTAACGAATACAAATGTCATCGTGATATACAGGAATAATTTTAATATTTTGAATTATTTGTCACTAAGCTACACATGTCTCTGCCACTGCAAAATAATTATTGTTCCTGTTTTTGCTGACACACCCCACGGGTTCTTTTCGACTTAATAATTACAACCAATTATTACTTCAGACAGACATTAATTAAAATATAACTTAAACGTTATTAATCGCCAGTTTTTATAGGAAAGCCAACATTATTCACATCTATTGATACGCATAAGCATTTTTATGGCAGAACGAGATGGCAGGACCTCCTCAGACCCTGCTGCGCTCTTGTGGAGAAATTTTTAACTGCACGCAAAAGGTTCCCATTGGTCTCAGCAGGAGTTCATAACTCCACATATGGTAACAGTGAAGAAGTAACTGTTACAAAATGGTGTCAGAAGAATTGGGAGCCGTTGTACAGTAATCGCCCTCAAACTGAAAGCATGGACGACGTCACAGACAGGGGCGGCGGGAATTCGAATGCAAGCGAAACGTGCTGAGATGAAAACATTGACTGTATCACCCTCCACGCTGTTAAGTAAAGCGCGTGTGGAGAAGTGGACCATATTTTCATGGTGGACTTTAGCACTCCACGCATGCGCACTGCCAACGACATGTTCAAATTTTAACGGTGACGAAGCTTTCAGATTCCAGGCGAACTCTGTACACGTGCCACGAGGCCAGGAGGCCATCCTTTCGTAAGGGGGGGGGGGGGTAACATCCGTGTTGGACGCCGCCGTGCAACAGCTAAGAAGAAAGAAGAATGGAGTGTGATAATGTAAGCACGACCACGGGCTCCGAATTGGTCGTTTGCGGGTTTACAAGTGTGTGTGGACAGTTATAAAATTATATTTTTTGTGCAAATTTTGTAAATTGTATACGTAACTAGTGAAGTTCGCAACCACCTCAGAGAACTGAAAATAGTAAATTTAAATCCAATTTGTCATCGTAGGTACCGAGTGTGTGTGACCAGCAGCAACTAGAAATTTTATAGGGAATTTGCGTAAGTCAACAGAAGCCTTACGAATGGAACGGTACGTCGTGAGGGATACGGAGCGGTCTGGATGAGAAGCCATCCCAACGCTTGGGCGTCGAGGGAGCAGTTCCAGCGACAATATATCCATACGTCGTGTCAGAACCGGAGTGGAGGAATGAAGATTTTTAAATTGGTAGATTTGAAACATATTTTCCAGTGAAGAAAGTATTTCTTTTATTTTGAAATTAAGATGGACCTACAAGAGAATGTACTGAAACACATCGCCCGTCTTTGCGAAGACCCAGGAGGAGAAAATAATTTAGAGAAGATGCATATATAAGGGAGACTGGTTATCCCTTTGGAGCTCGAAGAGGAAGGTTGAAATCATTTCCGGCCGCGGACAGCTGTTAGTTGGAGATAAGTCCCTTTTAACTCCAGAACAGTGTTATTGGTTAATAATTCCGGGGTGCGCGGGCAAAGAGAGTTAAGTCCACTTTCTAGTTACTAAGAATTAGAGTGACTTAACACACTATACCAGCCCAACATAACTTTAGAGATGGATAAACCCATGAGGCACACATCCATAACTATCGTACAATTTTGAATATGACTTACTGGACATAACACAAATGTAGAAAACATTGTTATCTATAACTCTATGGACATGTCTCAATTTTTTTAGTATGGTGGACTTAACTCTCTTTGCCCGCGCACCCCGGAATTGTCACCAAAGTAATATTGCTACTATTCCTTATACACTTGCGTTAAGTGCAGTTGAGAATCTCATGAATTTAAAAAGACTGTCTTTCAGCTCGTCTTTCAAACTCTGCACTTACCACTCTTATATCGCAATATGCTGTACTCTGACTTATCCTCGGAAGACGCATGTTTGCTTAGACTGTAACACAAATTGAAGTATACTTGATCCAAGATGTGTACGGAGCAAAAGTAAGCAACACCTTGCCTTGACTAATTGTGTCCTGTCGTTTCATTGGTTAATCGCACCAGCGCATACATTACGATAGTGCGACAAGCTCAGATGTTTACTTCCATTCCGCACACATCGTACAATTATTTAGCCTATATCTTATGTAATTGTGAAAACATAAGTTCTGATAAGTGAGTTTCTTGCTTTCATATTTATATCATAGGCTTACATGTTTTACAACATATTTCTAGCAAACAAGATTACATTTGTTTTTATCGTTGCCTTGGCAAATTTGTTGACTCTGAAGAAAAACAAGTTTTATAAGTTACAAAATGCAAGACGTACTTTATAACATAACTAATTCGTATAGTTCAGTCAGGGCAAAAACATGAAATACGCACATAATAATAATAAAAAAAATGAAAAACAAGAAATGATATACCTGAATACAAGAAACGTACATTAAATACAAAGACAAAAATTCAAACATTAAGTACTTGAATAATATATAATACAAATGACTAAAATAAAGAAATGAAAAAAAGATGAAAGACTAAACAAATACATTCTTCGTTATTACAAATAATGAATATTTAAAAAAAAAAATTACCAATTATCATCAATTCCTAAATGTTATTTTATACTAAATTTTACTGTATGTAATCGACTAAACAGTCTCAGAAACGAACTGTTGTGAACTGTGCTTTGCACTTTCACATTCGCTTGTTTACTTTTGCTCCAAACACATCTTGGATCAAGTATAAGCACATGCATAGGTAGAGTAGAGAAGGAAATGAGGTTCTTATCAGGTTTTTGTACTGCAATGATGGGCCAGATTAAGTACCACCTTCAACGTTTATGATAATTCAGTAAATCTTGAATTTCACTTACAAGGAGCGCGTTGTAAGGGATGGAACTCTTATCTGAATGCAGCGTGGAATTGTTAAAATGTTGAGCAGCCAAAGATTCCCAGTGGGTATTAGAGAAGGCAGGAAGGAATTCGTGACCGAAATGAAAACTACTCCCAATTGTTCTGAATACAGAGACTGCATCGCTAATTACAAATGTGTACTGGCTGAGAATTGAACCTGGGATGTCAAATATATCACACGGCTACGAACTGGGAGGTCGCGTATTTGATCCACGAGAAGATAATTTTAATTATTACTTTCATAGGTGGAAGAAGTGTTAAATTTGGCATTGAAATTGCATGTTTTAAATTTATTTTTTATTTATTTTTATTTATTTACTTAACCTGGTAGAGATAAGACCATCAGGTCTTCTCTTCTCCTCTACCAGGATTCCAGAACTACAATTACAATATAAGTATAAAAATACAAGAAAAATACAACAAGAAAAAAAGTACTAGCATTAAATATACTAAATGACAATAATAACATTAATGCTAATAATTAAAATTATAGTAAAACACTTTAGAGCGCCCTCCAGCACTCCCGGGTTAATCTACGCAGCGTTGGGTTTCCCTCAGCCACCACTCGCATGACGCCGTGATGCTCTGACCTGCCGACCGTCGTCCTCATGATGAATCCTGTGTGCCCCCCCCTTGTTTGAAGTCTTAGCACCCCCATGGCTATTAGGTTGCTAATACTAATAAATAAATACATCACTCTTTACCTATTCTACACCCATTTATTACTACTCCCGCTAGATAGTTGAACATATACATATGTCTACACTTCTTATCTACATGGTAAAATATACACTTTCAGCTACATTGCTGCTTACATACACTGTCCATCTACATGGCTGTCACTACCACTTCCAACATAACTCTAATGCCGGTTGTCGACCAAGAGCTAAGCTAAGTTAGTTTAGCTCTTGGTCGACAACCGGCATAACTACTTCATTCCTCTTGCTACTCTCCACATCCGTGGAGTCCGACTCAGCATATTCCTGGCTTACAGGAAGTACACTAGACTTCAAGTGAACTTTGGAACAAGGGTTGCCAACTAAAGCCTTACAAATCAATGCAATAATATAAAATCATAAAAAGAAATCTTACACCTTGTAACTTTCTATGTACAAAGTGATATGCCTGAGTGAGTTCGGTATTCAAACAGTTGATTTTCAGTATGTGTTTTGGGGTATCATTAAACTAAAACTACTGTTTTTCAGAAAAAGTAGGTTTAGTTGGTCTAACTCAGTGGTGTTCAGCCTTTATTAACTAAAGACCATTTTATTTTTGGTGAAGGACAGCGGACCGCATTGATTTATTGATTTATTGATTATTAATAACAGTGTTTACGTGACACAAATAGGCCTACATCAATTATTTTACAATAACTCTAGGTATTACTTAACATTATATATGTGTGTGTTTTATATATTTTGTCTTCCACTTTGCATTGTCAATGATTAACACAAAGCACATTTATTTATTTAATATGTTAATACTTATTGGCCTCTGTCCTGGATTCCTATTAGAGGCCTCTATTTGCCCTATACAGTGTGCAACTTATTAATTTATAATTACATAGGTTACCTAAACTATTTATAGCTTAATCTAAAGAATATAATTATATAAAGAAAGAGAGAGAAAAAAGTTTAACAATCTAAGAAGAAAAATCTTTGATAACTTAATAATAAACCAGTAACTACAGTAAGTGTTGAATCCGGATTTTTTGTGGATTTGTGATGATGAATGAGAGGTCGCCCCTAAGCATACTACACCTTTCACAGAAATTCAGTACACTCCCGCGTCCTCACCACTATCTCATCATCAACCAGGTGAGTACCAGTCCTCACCGGAATCCTTACTCTGGAAGCCAGACTTCAGGCATCCGTGTCGACCAGTAGGCCATCCTGGCACCACGAAGTCATATTCGGGTGTTTGTTTTCCTTTATTTGTAATTTGTCTTATGTCATGTGTCCTTATGTGTCTTTTATCATACGTCTTATTGTCTCTGTCCGTGTCTGCTATTTATATAGTCTTCTTTTGCTTTCTGGAAAACTCTATTTGCTGGTTCATCCAACAACTTCCATGAGTAGGGGTCTCTTATTATGGCATTCCCAAACCACATGCTCAGGAGTACCTATTCTCCCACATAAGGGGACAAAGCACAGCGACATTCTTGAATTTAATGTGAGACCTGACATAGTTTCCTCATATTTCCTATTCACTTTCCATGAATCAAGCCCCGATATTTCATCTTAGTTTATTAAAATTAAGGGGGTTCATACACCAAGAGACCATGCTCGAGCAGGCTTTGCACTAAAAGTTCAATATCTTCAACACTATTTGCAATAACAAACTGAAATTTTGGACATTAAAAGTATAAACTTGGGGCTTGAAATGTGCACAAACATTATCATGATGTCACAAATATGTAGGTTGATATTAGAAAATTTAGTTTTTTAATTTTTCAGCATGCGATAAGGCCTGAGAAACATAATTTCTTGCAAAGGGCTAGTCTGAATGGTGTAATATTTTTTTTAAATCACAGCTGACACTATAATCTAGAGCAGCGGTTCCCAACCGGTGGGTCGGGAAAGGGTTACAGGCGGGTCGCCACTCGATCCTAAAACTATCAGAAACCATCGAATAAACCATCAAAAAAAAATACAGAAATCAACTCAATGTTGAAAGTGACTTAAGATTAAAGATCCTCATTCAATCCTGACATTGACGTGTTAGTTCAATCGAAAAAGTCCCAAAAATCTCATTAATATAGTATTCTTACTTAAAAATAGCAATTTCGCCTGAAAAATTAAAATGGTCTTTGTGTACTTTTATAATTGTAGTTTTTATCTTCACCTAGGACCACTTGTTAGTGAGTATGAAACCACTTTTTGCATATATTGTAAACATATATATATATATATTGTTAAATAAATAAATGTTTAGCTACAAAGTGCTTATATTTTGTCAACCATTTTCAAATCAGGACACAAAAAGTGTTTATCAATAACCAATCTGTATCTTCAAAAAAGAATATATATATATGCAATATTTGATGGTATACATAAGGAAGGGATACGATACCAAATAAGGTATTTTACTCCACCATCGACCGATGGACCGTGGAGGTATTCCGATAAGGAAACGTGGGTCGCCAGCTGAAATAGGTTGGGAACCACTGATCTAGAGGATAAACCATCAGTGTGTACTGTGGTATGCCTGATACAATTTTCAGGGATTTTAACATTTCAATATCAAATTATTACCATTTTTTTCACATCATTTTCACAAGGGAAATAATCTAGTGTTGCAAATACAACAGATTATTTAGGTTTATCCTCTAGAACGCACAAAAAACTATGTGTGTGCAAAATTTCATGCAATTTGGACCATTACTTTAATAGATATTGTGTTTTTTGTGTTGCGAATATTAAGTTACGGGAAAATTACTTTGAAAATTCAACATGCATTTCAACTTACATATAAGCCACACCCAGTTGACGCACATATCTCCAGTAAGTGACCTAATTTAAATATAAAAATTATAGGGTATGTTCAGAAAGGTGTGTTCTTTAATATAAGAATACACAAAATCGAAAATTTTGGCACTACTTGGTGTATGAGCCCCCTTAATATCATTTGAAATTTAACAGACGCCATTAACACATCAACAATAGAAAACCTCAACTCTTGATATGGCCTCGATGCTCAAAGGAGTATAAATAAAGCTGATTTTGTGTGTGTGTGTGTGTGTGTGTGTAAATGTGTTTTATGAATAGCCAAAGCCTTCATGTGCCACTCCCATTTCCGTCTAAGTTTTTCTCCCCGTTTATACTCAAAGCTGGAATCTCAAGAAAAACGTGGAAATCTTTATACATCTTTATGCGAAATACAAAATTGTGCAACTTTATTACTGGTGGCTATTTAGTTAATTTATTTTAGTCAAGATGACCCTAATACGAAAAACGCATATCAAGGGGCTATATATACAGGGTGGAAATGGTATAAGTGCAAAAATTACGACAGCGTGTTCCTTGGGTAGAATACAACACAAAATGCAAATAACATTTAGGTGGGAAGTGAATACTTTTAGAGATAAAAAGGTTTTTGCCTAAAATATTTACTACTGCTTTACTCGATAAGTATCATTCGTACTACCCTAATTTTTAATTATTTAATTAAATAAATCTACGAGGAATGTTTTTTCTTTTGCAGTTTTGCTATAAAACTGATGGTTTTCATGTAAATGAAACACAAATATTAACACTTTTTGTAATTCAGATGGCAACGCTGCTAGAGCAGGTAGAGTTGGATTACCTCCACAACGTCTCTGGGTTTTTACGTATATACCTTAGGAGCGAGTCTCACCGCTCGTAGAGTTCCTGGCTAGGGGAGGTAGCTGCACCCTGATTGGCTCAGCTCTCCTATCCCACTCCACGTGTTGTCTGTCTCTCTCGCTGCGCATTATCCCTCCACTCAACTATTATAGTATTTTCTGCATGATGTTCACTCTCTGCCCAGCGGTAGCTTACTGATCTTACGCGCACCGAATTCGCGCATCTTGGTAACGAGACATAACGAGAAGCTCGCTGGCTGGGTTTGTCTTCAAGGCCAGAGACTTTGTGGGAATAATCCAACTCTACTCTGCGTTCCCTGTCTTCAGTAGGCATGCCTATGCTTCGTCCGTTTGTCTATGCACAGCTGCCACATTGCAGAGGTTTTAGGGCTCATTATCTCAGTAATCGTGCACTTAATCACAAAATGTTACTAGCATTTTGTGTTGTATTCTACCCAAGAAACACACTGTCAAAATTTTTGCAATTATACCACTTCCAGCGCTGTATATATAGTGTGTGTGTGTGTATATATATATATATATATATATATATATATATATATATATACTACACTTGGATTCAGGGTAGGAACATAGTGTAGGAGATGTACCTGCAACTCAACGTTGCAATACACAACCGCTGTCTCACTCACTCCCATTCCTTGTCTACAGAATGAAAGGGAGTGAGTGAGACAGCGGTTGTGTATTGCAACGTTGAGTTGCAGGTACATCTCCTACACTATGTTCCTACCCTGAATCCAAGTATAGTATACAATCAGATATATATACTTTGACTTAATATAAATTTTTTTCACTGGAGACTTCAGAGTAATTTATTTTTACTTGGATGGGTTACCAGCCCAACCGCACAACCCCCAACCTGGAGGGCCATAGTTTTATTTTGGAGTCACCTTCTCCTAGACAGACTGCTTTACAAGGCCACGGAGTTCTGTCTACCCCTGTTTCTTTGGTTGAAGCCGCCCATTCTGGGTCAGACGCTTCAGGATTTTCTGTCAGGGTTTCCATCCCTTAGATGGTTGCCTTCGCCACGGCTAACGAGAGTCCTCTTCCCTGGTGATTATTCAGGAGTCGGAGGATGATTTGCAAAGAGCTCTTTACAAATTGAGTCAATTAGGACGTGATTATAATATTAAAATATCAACCTCAAAAACAAAAGTGATGGCTTTTCAAGGCAAATTCCTAGTCAGAGCAAAACTGGTAATAAACAAGGAAATAATAGAACAGACATCACATTTCAATCATCTTGGATTTGATATAACTTATAGTTATGACTGGGACATACAAAATAAATTAAACCGCTATCAAATGATGTGGCACTATAAGAAGAATTCTCAAGAAAACTCGGAAAGAAACTCAGCTCAGATTTTATAATATAATGGCAATTCCTGTTCTATTGTATGGGTATGAATTTTGGGTATTAACAAAAAAAGACATATCACATATTCAAGCCACTGAAATGACATTTTTAAGATCGGTAAAAGGTTGCACACGTATGCACAGACTCCACGATGACTCAATAAGACGTGAACTAGAAATATTCTCTATACAAGATAAAATAGAGGAATATAATAACCAATGGAATGAACATTTGGACAGGATGAAAAAAACGAGATTACGTAAAACAATCACTTCTTATAAGGCATACGGGAAAAGAACGCCAGGACGATCAAGAAAATGATGGACTTGAGACCGGAACAGGTCGCATTGACCTAAACCCTGAAAGCAATAATATTAAGAAGACTTAATATAAAATCATATGTGCAATAAAAAGATGCTAATATTAACTTAACTTTCTTGATTTTCTTGCGAAAGAAAACGTTTCAACTTTTTTTTAAAGATTACTAGATTATTTCAATCTCTCAATTCCTGTGATATATATATATACAGTGATGGGAAGTAATTGAGTAAAAGTAATCGGATTACAGTAACAATTCCTTTTTTGGTCCTATTTACTTGTAATCAATACTTTTTTTTAAATGTAATTTCTACTTGTAATTTACTTCTGGAAAAAAAATTGTAATTGTTACAATTTAGTAGTCGTTAGTATTAGTTTCATTCTTGCTTGCTATATCGTCATCACTACTGTTTTTGCAACTAATATCCAAATTAGAGTTAATATTAACAAAAAGTTACTCTATGTTTCTGAAAATATTCTCATTGATATATATTTTTTTTGTTCATTAATAATTTGGGCTTGTGCCCAAGAAAAAACCAAAAACAAGGAATTTTTAGGTACTGCCATTTTGTAAAGTAATTTTAAATGTAATTGTAATTTTACTTATTACATTTTGAAAAGTAATTTGTAATTGTAATTAAGTAAAATGTCTCTCACGTAATTGTAATTGAGCCCAATTACTTCCTTTTTGTACTTTTCCCATCACTGTATATATATATATATATATATATATATATATATATATATATATATATATATATATATACAGGCTTCTGCAGTTGACGAAGAGAAGAAATTAATTTACGAACCATGTCTTCCAGACCTTGCTCAACGTTATGGCATCGAGTTGAGTCATTGGTCAGTGACTGGTCTTTTGTTTGGTAGCAGAGGCACTTTACCGAAATTCACATGGAATTATCTTCTCTCCCTAGGAATATCCATGGAACTTGTGCGTACCATACTTGTGGGGATAATAAAGGACTCGCTTTGTATCCTACACAGGCACTTGTATTCCACTTAAATAGAAGATTATTAATACTCCTCCAGCTGAGTTAAGACCCTTAAATCAGTAAATCCTAATTGCATTCTTATGCTATTTATATTGTATATTGTTAATATTGTAATACTGAGGCATACAGTACCCGTATTCAGGACCCCTGTGGTCAGTCATGAAATGAACTGATGCCATTTTGGATAAATAAATATATATATATTTATATATATATATATATATATATATATATATATATATATATATATATATATATAGCCTAGTGAATACTCTTATTTCTCACAATAGTATATTCTGAATATATTACAATATTTTATCCTGTTATCATAAGAATGCACAGCTGACGTGAACACTGATATGAAAATGCAATAGTAGAATCATTAAGAGATAAGTCAACTGGAAAAACATTAGATTCCTCGTACAAAATTGTCCCAGTAACTTTCTAATTTCTCGTTTCTGAATTAATTCACTGTTCATCGATGTTAAATTTTCTGATATGAACATGTGTTTTTCCAAAGGATTTTCATGTGGGGAATTCAAATCTGAAATGAGAAATACACTGTCAGGTACAGTTGTTTTGTTATGCGAGAATGTAGTTATGTAATTGGCTATTACTCGAGGGAAACATGGAGACTCTTGCTGATTAAAAACTTTTCCAATCAGACATAAAAACTACTAAGTTAATACAGACAGACAGACAGACAGACAGACATACGCATTTTCTCCCCCATTTTCCAAATGACTACGTGACGAGAGTCTGCAATGATGTTTGTAGCCTAATGCAGGGGTTCTCAAAGTGGGGTCCGCGGGAGATTTTTGAATATTGAGTATTGAAGTAGATTTAAAGCTGAAACTTTCAAAAATAAAACCCAATATTTCAGAGATTGTCAAAAGCAAAAAACAACACCATCCTTATCACTGAAATTGGTGGTATTTAACTATATAACTGTTCCATTGGTAATTTTTTATAATTAATACTATGAGTCCTGTCGTTTTGCAATTGAATTCAATGTCAAATAAAAATTCCTTTAGGCAAGCCTACAGGCTGAGGTAGATTTCGAAGTGCATTTGGTTTAATTTACTATCGCTGCGCAGCACTCTTCTTCTTTAGCCTTGGCATGACAAACCCGCAATAATGATACAAAAATGATGAAAGAGCATTTTTTTCAAACATTCAAATCTCGCCTTATATTAGAACTATCTAGAAACTAGTTATTGATTTGTAGAGTACTCATCAAGAACTTTTCAACGATACCCCACAAGACGTGGTTTCAAAAATTTCGAATTTCCATCCCCCACCCCTATTCGTACCCCCAAAACCCCCGAATCGTTGGTGTCACTGTGAACTCCATAGGGAGTACTCTAATTTATTCACACAAAGTTTCCCTGTAAAGTTTATAGGGGCCGAGATATAATTTTTTTAAATTTCAACCCCCTCCCCGACCACCCCCTTGGGCCAATTTTGCTTATTAACGAACTTTTCCGAACTATTGGGCCTAGAAAGAACTTAATAAAATTTGGTTCAAATATCTTCAAAATTACGGCCGCTAGCGTGTTCTGTGTGATTGGGGTAATAGTGACAGAAACTTCTATCATGAAAGCAAGGTTTGGCCCCAAGTGGAAAGTTTGAAAACAGAATCTATAGAATGAGAAATCGGTAGCCAGAGAAGCTGTTCTGCTGTCCTCTCTTCACCTCAAGCTTAGCTTATTAAACAATTTCTAATGCCATGGATACACCTCAAAGAGGGTTTTCACGAAAATTTCCCCGTCTTCCTGCAGAAAAAATAAAATCAGGTAAACTGATGTAACAAACTGTTACAAACTGTTCAACAAACTGTTGAAGTTATTTTTATAATAGATCTCCGAGTTAAGCTCCAGATCGATTCATTAAACAGGGCTTATGGAAGAACTAAAGTATAAAGTTTGATACTTAACCTTAATTCATACTCGTATACACTGCACTGATACAAGAAATTCTTAAAATGTCAACATTTCACAAAATGCACTAGCAATAATGTTAATTGTGTAGACCTACGATTCGCTGACATGTTTGTTTCAGGTTTAAAGCAGCCCTATACGTTATGAATTAATTAAATTCAATCTGAAATCAATCTGTCAGGAATTACATTGCACATGGGCGTTTACACTGAAAAATATTCACATTAAAATATAATGTAGATATCGGTAGCCATACATTTTGATAGAATGCACAATATTATATGAACAGCAGCTGCGTTTAATCATTCAATTACTAGATGTGTATTAAATATTATAGTTATATTTATATTTATTTATTTATTTTGATAAGCACATGTGAAGGAATAAGTGGGATAACATCAGAACGAAGTTACAACAAATGCCTCACATATAAAGCAAGGCGTGGTATAATACATTTACAAACATCTGACTGTATTGGAGTCAAGGCCCTCGGTGATTAGCAACGCATCTTTGTAGTATAGTCATGATTTCTCATTTAAAAGCATGTGATTTTTAACTAGTCGTTACTCCGGTATTGGTCAACCGATTTGGTCCAAAATCAATAGGCTTCTTCCCCATGGACGTTATAAATGCGTAGGCCTATACCAAGTTTCATGAAAATCCGATAAAGCCTATTTGAGTTACCGCATGTACAGGCAGACAGACAGACGGACAGACATTTCCTCGTCCACCACACAATCTCTTAAGGTACCATTCTGGCACTTAATAGAGGAGGGCCTGTTTATGGGTCCCCAAATAAGAGAATTTCAGAAGACTCAGATTTTTAATAAAGTCGTGCATGAAAAGAGGAAAACGTGAATTTCTTTCAAGAATATAACACAACGCTTCCTGGGAATAAAAATAGCTAACAACTACGAAGAACTGGTTCAAGAAATAGTAAATTATGATAATGGATTTCGGATGTAACATGTCCTTAAAAGTGCATTTCCTAGATTAACGTTTACGTTATTTTCCTGAGACTCTATTGATGTTTCCGACGAACGTGGTGAAAGATATGATAGCCACGAAAAAGGGAAATGGATTCCTGCTATGCTTCCTGACTACTGCTGCAACATTATTCGACACTCCAAAATTGACCACAAGAGAAAAAATAAGCCTTTTTAATTCTTGGGGAGAAGATTATTTTGTTCATATTTTCTAAGCTTAAATAAGAGTCATTTCATACACTTATTTATTGACTTACAATTTACAGGCTTGGTTATTAAGTGCCAGTGTAATTTATGAGATTGTCCGTCTGTCTGTCCGTCCTTGTGTATGTACGCGCGATAACTAAAATAAGCTTTATCAGATATTCATGAAACTTGGTAAACGCATTTATAACGTCCATGACAAGAAGCCTATTTATGTTGGAGCAAATAGGTTGACCGGTACCGGAGTAACGACTAATTAAAGGTCACATGCTTTTAAAATGGGAAATCTTGACTACAATGCCGCGTTGCTTATCATTGTAGGCCTTGACTCCAACGTTTGTTTGTTTATTTCGTTTATCAAGTTTAAATGAGTACTACATTAATACTGTTATATACAGAAAGTATATTAGTGTGAAAGAATTAGGCCTAGGTACATTGGGGGAAGTTCTTTGCCAGTGCACTTTGTGAAATGTTCACATATTTTAATAATTTCATATGCCAGTGTATACGAGTATGAATTAAGGTTAAGTATCAAACTTTAGACCTTTATTCTTCCGCAAGCCCTGCATAATGAATCGATCTGCAGTTTAACTCGGAGATCTATTACAAAAATAACTTATTTTCTGCATGGGGCTATCATAATTGCAAATATCACTGATGAAACAAAAGCATTCTGGCACTTGGTTATATCAGTTTACCTGATTTTTTTCTTTTACTGTGTCAAAACTCCCAGGGCATGGCCGCCATTGACTTCTAACAGTTGACAAAAATATTAAACAAAAAACATTCGTTATTATCAGTAGATTTAAGTATCAAAAATCTAATGGAGATATCAATCTCTTGATGTGTAATGGTAATGCACTTTTAAGTAAAATGCTTTAGCTGGTGGATTTTATTTCTGAGTCGTTTTGTGAGATCATTTATGTGATGTTTCCAGGTTAATTTGTTGTCCAAGATGAGTCCTAAATATTTTACTGTTTCTGTGTGGGGAACTTGCTCTCCTTGTAAAATGATGGCATAGTCTGTAGTCTTGCGTTTGTATGTAAATTTGATGACCTTAGATTTTTTAGGGTTCATTATTATTTTCCATTTCATGCACCAATTGTCAATATCCTGGGTAAATGTCCGTAGTTTCATTGCAGCTTCCTGGCATGAGCCTGTACTTAATATGGCGACATCATCAGCAAACTGCGCTATTTTAACTGAATCACTTTTTGGGAAGTCTGAGACGTAGATGAGGTAAAGAAATGGCCCTATGGCACTGCCTTGTGGCACTCCAGCATTTATGGATCTAGGCGGTGATTGTGAGTTCTCGTATTTTACTGAGAATGTTCTTTTGCTGAGGTAGGACAATATTATTCTATACATGGTATCTGACAAAACAGGTTTAATTTTGTGCAGTAGTCCTTCGTGCCATACTTTGTCGAACGCTTTTGTAGTATCAATGAATAAACCAAGGCAAACGGATTCATTTTCATAGGTATCTAAAATGGAATCTACTACTCTGTGAAGTTGTTGAGGACAAGAGTGACCTGGCCGGAATCCAAACTGCGTGGCTGGTATCATAGAGTGTGTTGCTTCTAGTAATTGAGGAAGAAGTAGTCGTTCAAAGATTTTAGAAAATAATGGTAGCACACTGATGGGGCGATAATTACTTGCATCATTTTTTAGCTTCTCTGGTTTAGGTATCATTACGATAATAGCATGTTTCCATCTTGTTGGAAAATAAGTCAAGCGCAATATGGCATTGAATATCTGTGTTAATAGGACCAGTGTTCTCCGAGGCATAGCCTTTAGTAAAGGTGAAACAATTAGATCACTTCCAGGTGCTTTATTTCTTGGCAATCTTTGGATTATATTTGAGACTTGAGCTGGAGTGAAAAGTTTTCCAAGTGGACTTAGTTGTAGTGGTGCAATTATGTCTTCCATGACTCTCTGTTCACATGTGGGATTTATGATGGGATTTGGGTTAGGCCTAAACTGATTTTCTAATAATTCGGAGAAAACTTTTACCGTATGCTATGTTGCCCTCTGAAGTATAAACTCGGAAACTGAAATATCCTGGAATTTCATGCTATCTGGGTGTGAACTGTGTCGCCTCTACTGGAGAAATTAAGCAATTTACCCATACTCTGAACTCCATGTTAAAATTAAGCATGGAAAGACAGTGTAATTCTCGAGACGGCAGTGGCCCGTAGACATGAAATTTTCAACCTACACGGAAGAGGGGTAATCGATATAGGCCTAAAATATGGTCAAACATTGTTCGATTTGGACGAAACTCACTATAGGCTACATGTGTTTTATGAACCAAGGAACTCGAATATGAGGTAGCTTTTATCAGGCGACGCTATTTAATCGTGGTATGTAGTCCACGTGATTTAGGTGTTAATAAATATAACGATTTAACTATTATGCTCTTAATTTTTTTATTTTTTAAACAATTATCGCGGGTGTAAGCGAGGGCACATGCTAGTATTAACTATATACTTTTCTAAAATCTGTATCATATTTACTCTTAGCTTGGTTTCAAGAGGCGCATGAGATTGGCTCATGAGCCGCATGCGGTTCGCGAGCCTCGTGGCAACCCCTGATATAGATCAAAGTTATTTTCAGTGAGAAAGTTGTATTGCCCTTGCTTTAGGCTAGAGAAAGTTATGTGATACATAAGATTTTTAAAATTTTGGTATGTTACCAGGACGTCTATTCAACTATTAGATTCCCCTTCCTCAGTGCTTCGTCATCGGTGCATATTAATAATAATAATAATAATAATAATAATAATAATAATAATAATGATAATAATAATAATATAAACATTCTGGTAGAAATTTTGAAATTTATAACGCTATATTACGAAACGTATCGTAAATCATTTAACTTATAAAGAAACCTAGGACCCTAGAAATCTCCCCTACCAAAATAATGTTCTAAGCCAGGTATGGGCAACCTTTGGAAAAATGTGTGCTAAACTTTAGGATATCTATGAAGTCGCGGGCCGTAGATAATAGGTAATCGTGAAAAAAATAATCATGATGCAGTTTTCGATATTTATAAAGTATAATGCTAAAGTTACATGAATGAGAACAATATCGAACTGATTATGGGTATGTATTTACTTACAATCAGCAGAAATTAATGAGAAGCTTGAGCTTGAATTTGAGAAACAAGATAATCATTGTTGGCATCAATTCCACTAATACGCAAGCGCAGAATATTTTCCAAATTTCCATCTGTAAGTTTGGTTCGATACTTTGATTTATTAGTTTTCATCATATAAAAGAACTGTTCACATTTATAAGTACTTCCAAATGCACAAATAATTTTTCTTCAAAATGCTCTCAGCTGTGGGTACTTTTCTTCGGCAAGGTATGTTCTGTAGAAATCACTTCGCTCCACGTCTTCAAATATTGACTTCAAATGTGTGTCTTCCTGAAGCTCGATCAACTCCATTTGCAGGTGTGTCGGAGCCTTCTCGACGTCACTTTTCATCGGAGTAGCAAAAAGGTTAACGCAGCTATCCATGTTTTTGAAGTCTGAAAATCTATTTAAAAATTGCTCCGACAGTGATTTCAGTCTTCAGTATATTGAGTGTAATCAATATTTTCGTGAATGGATAGTGTTGAAAAATGAAAGCAGCTTCTGGATCGTATTTGTGTTTCCCACAAGCGAATTTTGTTGTGGAACGCTTTCGAATGTCTGCACAATTCGTTTACCAACTGACCTTGTTTTTTAAGCTTCAAATTCAACTCATTCAAGTGACCCGTGATGTCAATTAGAAATGCTAAATCACATAATCATTTCTGATCACTGACTTCAGGCAAAGGTTTTTCTTTGATTTCCATAAAGTCAGTTATTTCCTGTCTAAGATCGTAAAATCTTTTCAGCATTTTGCCTTTGCTTAACCATCTTACTTCGTAATATGTTACGTCACCATGTTCTGAAGAGAGGTCATCCAGAAATGGTTTGAACTGGCGATGGTTAAGCGCGCGGGATCGAATAATATTAATGGTCTTTATTACCACATCTGGTGGTACCAGTTGCAGCATTTTTCTAGCGCTGACCGGAAGGAACACTCTCGTAGTTCTGGCTTTTGTTTCCCCCTCTCACTATCATGTTGGCGTGAACCGAAAATATTACTTTTTCGAGTGCAATTTTAAAATGTTCCGCGGGCCGGAACAAAAGCCGGGGCGGGCCACATCCGGCCCGCGGGCCGGGCGTTGCCCATATATGTTCTAAGCCATGGTGTTTAAAACACAGCGATTAAAACGCCATGGCTACGCTATCAATCCTATGGGTATGGATGATCGACTCGGCTATCTCGAATATGAGTAGAACTGTTTTCATTCATTGCAATTTTGTGTTAACTCATGTAGTTACCTATTAATTGAAATATTTGAGTATTGTCTAATGTTATATGGTATAAATTATTACACTACCTTTTTATAATAGTATCGTTTTTCCAAATTTTAAATAATAATTTAGCTGCAGAATATAATGCCTCAAAAACTCGTGAAAGGAATTCAGCGAAATATTGTACAAATTGCATTGTCATATTACAGTTGCCAAAAGCAACATTCCTATTTGCACAGGTACTTGTTATCACCATCTTTACTTATTTTGAAGGAGATTTCCTTTTTTTAACATTGTCTACTTTTCTACTTTAAAACTTTTAGAAACATAGCAAATCTCCTTACTTTATGGCATTTTGCTTTTAAAATATGTATTTTTCCTTTTTTATCTGATTTTACTTGTAATGTAGTTACATGTAAATAGAGATAAAAATCAAAGTCTAGTTCGTAAAAGAAATAAGTTTTCCGATGGGAAAACCCACATTTCTAGCATTATACAAATTTGTGGTGTGTTCTGAGTCTCCCACATTCAAATGCTACTGTAGAGCGTGTGTTTCCACAGATTAATAATATGAAAACAAAATCAAGAAGTGATCTAATTGTTTCACCTTTACTAAAGGCTGTGCCTCGGAGAACACTGGTCCTATTAACACAGATATTCAATGCCATATTGCGCTTGACTTATTTTCCAACAAGATGGAAACATGCTATTATCGTAATGATACCTAAACCAGAGAAGCTAAAAAATGATGCAAGTAATTATCGCCCCATCAGTGTGCTACCATTATTTTCTAAAATCTTTGAACGACTACTTCTTCCTCAATTACTAGAAGCAACACACTCTATGATACCAGCCACGCAGTTTGGATTCCGGCCAGGTCACTCTTGTCCTCAACAACTTCACAGAGTAGTAGATTCCATTTTAGATACCTATGAAAATGAATCCGTTTGCCTTGGTTTATTCATTGATACTACAAAAGCGTTCGACAAAGTATGGCACGAAGGACTACTGCACAAAATTAAACCTGTTTTGTCAGATACCATGTATAGAATAATATTGTCCTACCTCAGCAAAAGAACATTCTCAGTAAAATACGAGAACTCACAATCACCGCCTAGATCCATAAATGCTGGAGTGCCACAAGGCAGTGCCATAGGGCCATTTCTTTACCTCATCTACGTCTCAGACTTCCCAAAAAGTGATTCAGTTAAAATAGCGCAGTTTGCTGATGATGTCGCCATATTAAGTACAGGCTCATGCCAGGAAGCTGCAATGAAACTACGGACATTTACCCAGGATATTGACAATTGGTGCATGAAATGGAAAATAATAATGAACCCTAAAAAATCTAAGGTCATCAAATTTACATACAAACGCAAGACTACAGACTATGCCATCATTTTACAAGGAGAGCAAGTCCCCCACACAGAAACAGTAAAATATTTAGGACTCTTCTTGGACAACAAATTAACATGGAAACATCACATAAATGATCTCATAAAACGACTCAGAAATAGAATCCACCAGCTAAAGCATTTACTTGAAAGTGCATTACCATTACACATCAAGAGATTGATATACTCCTCTTATTATAAAACCTATGTGGATTTATGGATGTGCTATCTGGGGTTCAGCTTCAGACTCACAAGTGAAATGAATTCACACTATCCAGAACCGGGTTCTAAGGCTAGTAGCGGACGCCCCTTGGGACGTTCGCAATGACACCCTCCATCGCGATCTGCAAATCATTAAAGTCGATCCCATTCTACACAACAGCTACAATAGACTTCATAATTCCTTCCTGCAACATCAAAATGAACTGCTCATCCAGATTCCACACCAGATGCCACCACAACGCAACCGTAGAAGATTAAAACGTAAACGACATACAGACCTACTTGACGATTAGACTATCTACTTTATTACGAGGGTGTGGACTGAGACCTTGCAACATGTTTAAAGTGTATGCATTTTTATGTATATGCAATTGTTATGTCTCATCTCAATTGTAATATACTTGTTGTATAATAAAGTTTAAAATATTAAAATAAAAAATAAATAAAAAAAATAAATCTAATGCAGTGGCAGCTAGCCATGCGATTAGTCTGTAAATTTTGCAGATTATGGAAACACTAAATTATGATATGGCTGTTGATGAATTATTAAGAACCAGGTTTTTACTGACCACTAAGAAGGCATGAAGTCAACTTAATAAAATTGTAACCCTATTTTGTTTCATTATTGACTTATGAGCACCAAATTGTAATGACCTTAATGCCCTGTAGCATACACATTTTACGTCATAGAGCAAAAATCTTCTAATAAAAGTTGCTTGTTTTTGTCCCCTCTATACACAGGTAAAATATTCATTAACATTCTATATTTGCCTTATACATTAATCCCTTCTTGTTTGTCGAAAATCCGGAACTTTCTTTGTTGGGTATAATTAGGCATGATTTAAAGCAAAGCGCAGTGTGAGACTCCTTTGGCTCGACCCTAGTCACGTTTCAAACGATCGAACCCATGTTATTTTATTTATAGTCTATAAATAATTTTGTGTGCGTGAAATTGTGAGTGTACTTTTCTCTTTGAAACTAAGCCCACGTTGTTTTATCGAACTGTAAAGTTAGATGGATTAAGAAACAGAGGGCTGTGCACGGAATCCCGCCATTCATCATGGGGAAAAGTTGTGCAGTTAAACTGCTCAGGCTGTCTTATTTCTACTTCCTCTTACTTAAACTTTAAGAAGCAGGTTGTGCTGACAAGGAAGCGCTGATATGATGGATGTGCTGATTCATTACTTAATGGATTCCCGATACAGCTGTCTATAAAGAAAGTCAATACTCTTTTATGAGCGTCTTTTGATGTTCAGAGAAAAACATACAACGTGTGCATGACAGATGTTTCTGAGAAAAGAGACCAGCAACTGCTATCCTGCGATAATTGATATTTAGTTATTATCTTATCTTGTCATGCTTACTTACTTACTCACTTACTTACTCAATTACAATAATTGATATTTAGTTATTTTCTTCTCATACTTACTCACTTACTTACTCAATGGCAATAATTGATGTTTCGTTATTATCTTGTCATACTTACTTACTTACTTACTTACTTACTTACTTACTTACTTACTTACTTACTTACTTACTTACTTACTTACTCAATTACAATAATTGATATTTCGTTATTATCTTGTCATACTTACGTACATACTTACTCAATGGCAAAAATTGATATTTAGTTATTATTTTGTCATATTTACTTCTTACTCACTTACTCAATGGCAACAGACAATTCCTACGCAAGCTAAAGGAATATTATCTATTTTATGGAACCCGTAGGTTCATTGCCGCGCTTACCTCAGCTAGCTATTCAACCCTATTCTGTGCTAACCCCAAACATTCCTCGCAAATCCTACTTTTCTTAAATCTATCCTAATATTCTTCTCCCATCTACGTCTAGGTCTTCCAAGTGGTCTTTTCCCTTCGGGTCTCCCAGTCAATACTTTTGAGATATGTCTTTCCTCCCCCATGCGCGCAAAATGTCCAGCCCATTCATCCTCCGTGATTTAATTACCCTTACTATATCCGGTGACGAGAACTGGTTATGAAGCTCGTCGTTATGCAGTTTTCTGCAGTCCCCATTTTTATCTCTCTTAGCTCCGAATATTTTCCTAAGCCCCCTGTATTCGAACACTCTCAGATTATGTTCTTCCCGAAGAGTAAGCGGCTATGTCTCACATTCATATAATACAAAGGAATAATAGTCTTAATTTTTTTTACTTTTAGATTTCTGGGCAGAAGACGAGAAGATAAGAGTTCCTGAACTCCATAAAAGCAGACATTTCCTGATTTTAGTCGACACTTAACGTTTGACTTAATATTATTTGTGTCTGTAATTATTGCTCTAAGACAGCGTTAATATTATATGTCATTATAACGAAATATATGAAAAAATTTTACTTCTTTACTTTCCACTTGCTTTATGATATTTTTAATTATGTCTGAGGACCATAGATTGAGAAACGCTGCTCTAAGATATTTGAATTTTTCTACTTGTTCGAACGATTTACTGGCTGCTCTAATATTTTGTACAGTATTATTTTGACGTTCCATTACCATATACTTAGTTTTTCTGTATTAATTTCCTCCAATTACAGGACCAGGAGCTTTCTGGAAAGATATTACGTTTGGATCACAGACATAATGGAGGAGTTCCATTGGATGATCAGACAAATGCCGGGGCCACTTCCGAGACAACACGAACTCATAGCATGCACACACTCACACACACACTCATTTGCTATGATTGGCTGGGAGTGAGAACTGTACTATAGATATAAATTATGTTATTGTTAACCACTCTCCCGCCCACAAGCTGCAGCTTACTCAGGTGTGTGTCGATAATGTTGCATTATAAATGTAAATACTACCCTGCCGGTTGCATTATATGGATGTGTTTACATGCAGGATTTAGTTCCCCGTATTGAGAAACGGATCGGATTCAAGTCGCATTCAATAGAGAGTTTTTGCCATAGCGTGTTCTCTGATACGGTATACTCTAATGTCACGTGATTGAATACGGTAAATGGAATAACGTCTTGTGCTACGATGGAGTTTTTGCCAGCGTAAATTGATACGGTACGGTAAAGGTAACAGAAAAAATGGAGGAACTGTTTCAGATTGCTGCACTTGGAAGTTTTAACAATGAATTATTGGAGTATATGATACCAAATTGTTCCCAGAATGTGCTAGGCATATGATTAAACTTAACTGTCAATTGTTTCTGTTATAAGTCTACAGATATATGAATTCCAAAGCACCTCATAACAGGATATAAATATTAACAAAACCTCAAATTGGAATTTTAATCAGAAAAATATGTTAACATGAAAAAATGTATCAACACTGCTACGTAAATTTATTGAAATGTTTCTGGGTATGTTGCATGCATTAAAATTATCTGCAGTGGTTTATTATACTAGAATTAATAATTGATCCTATAAATACACATCATTGGTCCATGAAACTGAAGAAGTAATTTATGTTAACCATTGCATTGCTGAATTTATACAATAATATAAGCCATCATCAACTTAAATCATTAGTGGGATCTAAGTTTCAAATCAATAGAGAGATTTGCAACAGAATAACTGGTTACTATGGATTACAGTAGAACGCAAGGATAAAAATTCTAAACATTTTATATGTAGCTTTACTCTATAAATATTACATTTCTGCTTTTATACAGTTTTTGAACGAACGAATTTATACGTTAGTAGCAGTGAAAAAAAGGTTAAAGCGAAGTCTTTCCTGTTTTTCGTGATTCATGATCATGACTATTACCGTAAGTTTCACGCTAATCTGTCCGAAATAACGTGTCACCTTATCAGATATACCGTTACGGTAAACCGGCGCATGCGCAGAGCATCCATCACGTGACTTAAGCGTTTACGGTAACTTAACGTAAGCTGGGCAAAAACTCTCTTTTCCATGTAGACGCTAGCGAACTCAATCCTGGTGCGCGCGCAGACACTCCCACGGTTATCATTTGTTCTGTCAGCTGATCGTCAATTTAATTAATAACTCTCACTCACACTATAATATTAATGTGGTTATGTTACTGTTTTTTGTCATCATTTGTTTATGATTTCTTCTTCTTCATCGTTTTTGTTTATAGACGCTACTGCCTCTATATGAAAGATGGCTCCTGCGTCTCTCGAAAGGTAACAAGGGCTACCACCCGTATCAAGCGGATGGCGATATTCTGGTGGCGTTATTTAACTTGCATGGTAACCTGCTGGGTTAAATTTTCATTTTTGTTTTAGTTATATAACGGAAAAGAGCTTTTGCAATGTGTATAGATGGTCTGTATAATAAGCTGTCCATTTTTATAGGTCCTTGTGACGTATGTCGATAAATCATCTTCAAGAAGGTGGTAATTTGAGGTCGACGATATTCACATCCGAAGAACATATGGTCTATAGTTCCTACCTGCCCACACTCACAGTAGGGCGTAGGGGAATGTTTAATGGTATATAGATATGCGGGAACTTGAGCTGATTTGAATTTTATTCTGTAGTAATACATTATGGAGCGTTGTGGTATAATGCGTGCTTGCTTAAGAAATGTTTTTGTTGTTAGCAATTTAGATGTTTCCAATGTACCAGGAGGATTTTGGGCAGTGGGATCTGAATCTAGGATATGTGTCAAATGGTGGGCAAAGTCTGAGGGAGGAGTGAGAAAATGGTCAATTATTACTTTGGATTCAGATGTTCGGGCTAGGGCATCTACTAGTTCATTACCCGGGATTCCAATATGAGAAGGGATCCACGTAAGGGTGATCTGAAAACCTTGATTGACAAGGGAGTACAGGAGGGATTTAAGGAATATTTCATACACCGTGTGTCGAGCAGAATAATGTTTAGATAGGGAAAGTAGAGTGGTTCGACTGTCTGAAAAAATGTGAATGCGATTGCATGTATTTTGTCGTGCATCTTTGAGAGCTGTATAAATCGCAATAGTTTCGGCAGTAGTAATAGCCATCTGGGGATGTAGTTTCCATGTTCTGCCATATCCTTCACACCAGTTGAAGTAGGCAGCTCCTGTGTTATTCAGGGTCTTGGACCCATCAGTGAAATAAATTTGGGTGGGAGATTCTTTGATCATCATGCTGGAATATTCTTTCCAAATCAGAATGGGAGGGGTATTTGAATGCTGAAAAGTAGTAACGTCAATCTGTACATCTGGTGGAAGGGATTGTCGTTCCATAAGGTAAATAGGATTAACTGGGGTTCTGTAGATCGAGGGAAAAAGGGTAAAATGAACATAAAAGTCTACCAGATCGTCAGTATGTGGGAATCGAGAATGAGGGTAACGTATGCGTAATTCCGATAAGTGTTGGAGTTTAGGTAGGAGAATGTTATTACCGGTTGTGAATAAGTTTGCCATATAGGAAGAAGCCTTCTTTCTACGGCGAAAAAGAAGATCAAAATAAGGAAATTCATATTGTAATAGTATGCGAGCCGGTTTACCATTAATGCGAAATATTATTTTGTAAATATTATATATTAAAGACATGTATTGATTAATGGTGGATTGTGTAAGTTGGGAATGGAACAGAGAGCCGTAATCAAAACGCGAAAGCAGAAGGGGGGTCAAAAGATTAAAACTGATCAGAGGATCAGCACCCCAATATTTACCGGTGATGCGTTGTAAGAGATTAGAGAATTTGTGGGAAGATTGTAGTATATGTTGAAAATGTTGATTGAGTGTGTTTCGATAGTCTAAATGGATGTCCAGGAAAGTAATTTCTTTGGCCGCCGAGAGGGTGGCGTTAGGTAAATGTAAAAATAGTTTTCGTCTGGGATGTCCAGGTTGGAATATAATAAATTGTGTTTTAGTTAGATTAATATGTATGCCTAGATCGTTCAATGCACAAATACAGTCGGTGGCATCAGACTGAAATTCTTGGAGATCAGAGTCTTGTGTGGTTCTACTAATAGGTCTATACAGACAAACATCATCTGCATATTGCAGAATTCGGAAGGGCGTTGAAGTTGGTGGTATTATATCCTGAATATAAAGGGCGTACAGAAGAGGGCTGAGAGAAGAACCTTGTGGAAGACCGTGGGTGGAAATCCGAGTGATGGGATTGTGATATTTGGTGGTAAGGGACAGTGTGCGAGGCTGCATCAAATGATATATAATGTGAAGCAAAGAAGCTGGGAAATCATATTTGCGAAGTCTATGGAGGAGAAGGGAAATATGTACTGAATTGTATGCCTGCGTTGCATCTAAAAATAACGCGGCAGTTCTCCGACGAAGTAAGAACGAGATGTGAATGTCGGTCATGAGAGTGTAAATGTTAAATTCCGGGTTATATTGTTTTCGGAATCCGAATTGAGTTTTAGGCCACATTTGATTACGTTCCAAGTAAAATGTAATTCGATCAGCAAGAATTTTTTCAAATGTTTTACGTAATGTAGAAAGTAAGGAAATGGGTCGATAATCTTGTGGAGAGTATCCTGACTTGCCAGGTTTTTTAAGCGGGACAATATGAATCCGTTTCCACTGCGGAGGGGTAATACCAGTATGGAGAATATTTGTGAAGGTAGAGGCTAGTGGGAAAAGGAAACTGTCAGGCAGATTGCGTAAAAGAGAATATGATATGTCATCAGGCCCCGGGGAGGAGGTACGGGTTTTGTTGTCCCAAACATGTTGAATCTCGGGAATTTGAATAGGTTGAAGTATGGGATGATGTGTCAAGCAATCAATGAGAGGCAAATTAGGCACCGGATCACGAGCCGTAGGGGGAGCCACCATTTGCAAAAACTGGGATTGGAGATCGATGTCTCCTGACAAAGGTGTGAGTTCCGCAATATTGTTTGAAGTTTTATACCAAGCCAGTTTTTTCCATATTTGGGATGAGGAGGTGTTTTGGTTGATTGATGTGCAATATATCTTCCAGGATGTTCTTTTGGCTTTGTTGAGGATCCTTTTTGTTCTTGCCTCCTGCTGTTTATATGCCATATAGTTCTGGAATGTGGATTGGTTTCGATACGTTCGAAGAGATGCTCTTCGGAGAGCAATCGTTTCTGCACAATCCTTATTTCACCATGGAGGGTGTCTGCTGCGGAGATTCGGGTGAATAGTATACGGATGATAATGATCAAGATAATTGGTAAGCATAGATTCCAGATCTTCATATGATAATGTGGACGGATCAGATGTGTCTAGTAGGTCGGAGATGTATGTGGATAGAGTATCAGGATTGATCTTACCAATTCTGTGCGGAGGAAGAAGGGTGTTTAGTATGGCCGAGGAGTTATTGACGTGAATTTGAAGCGGAAAGTGATCACTATTACATGTGTCATCTATACGCTCGATCCGTATGAGATTACTGAAACCTTCGGAAGCAACTATGAGGTCCGGTGTGGAATCTCGTTGATTAAAGTTTCCTAAGCGGGTGGAAATCTGGGTGTTTAGAATTGACCAATTATTTGTGAGGCAGTGAGTGATGAACGGGTGTGAAAGACGTCTCCAGTCTGCTGTTCTGTGAATATTGGGGATGTTAAAATCACCACATATCAGAATCTGTTTGTCCAGCGGTGGTGGAATAATGGAGTTCCAATCTTGAGCTGAAATATGATTGCGGCTGGAATTGTAGACACCAAATAACACTATGTCTTGAAAAGTGATGTGGACCAGTTCTAGATGTGGAAATGGCACAGAAGTATTATCAAAATGATTGATCTTGAGGTCGTGGTGAATAAAGATAGACACTCCTCCTCCTTCCCTGATGCGGTATTGATGTAGTGACTTATACCCAGGTAGAGAAAAATGGACTTTACCATCGAGATGTGTTTCTGTTATTATAAGAAAATGATATAAATGGGTGCGTAGCAATTGTAATAATTCATTTTTCTTATTTCGAATACTGCGTGCGTTCCAGTAGAGAAGGTGTATATTGTGTGTGGTCTTCATGGTGGATTGTAACAATTTTTCAGATTATATCGATATTAATAGTTTATGGCATCAAATCTTTGATTTGAGCTTTGAGTCTTTCCAAATCCCCTTTCAGTGTTTCAGGGGCCTCGCTTAACATTTTATTTATTGATGTAAGTAGGGCAAATTTTGGTGGTGGCAGCTTGGATGCTGAAGTCGTAGGTATGGTGTGAACTCGCTGAAGAAGCGATGACTTAGACTTACCCCCGGAGGGGAATACGCTGGAGGATGTCTTCTGAGAGAGGACGGAGGAAGCGTCCGGAACCCTGCCTGTAGGGTAGAGTAAAAGCCTCTTGTGAGCTATGTCATCTGAGGCTGGAAGGCGATCATGAACCTTGCGTTTAGGTGTTGCAGTCTTGGAGGTGCTGAGACCCGAAAATGAGCCGAGTGATTTATGTTCCTTTACCATTGTAGGATCATGTGCTAGTTTTTCTTCAAGACGGGGAAATTGACGGAATGGTTCAAAGGTGGCTGGCACCTGTTTATTTAACATCTGTGCATACGAAGAACGTCCAGATGCTATTTGACGTGCCTCGAAACGAGACACCGGAAGGGACTGTAATCGGTCATTGATCTGAATTTCAAGTCTATAAGTTGGACATAGGGTCTTTTCGGTAGTTTTGTGAGCACCCTTACAATTGAGACATTTCATCTCTTGAGCCTGACATTTATCCGTCGTATGATCCTCCCCACAGTTAAGACACTTAATGGAAGATCTACAGAATTTAGTTCTGTGATTAAAGCGGCCACAGTTAAGACACAGGGCCACACGTTCTTTATATGATACAACAGGACATATTTGGTGATATAGTTTTACTTTCTGTGGGAGTGTCTGACTGCGAAATGTGATCTTCACTGTCTGGGTTGGAACATACTTTATTTGACCTTGTTCATTTGAGATTTTCCGATTGAATCGGTAAACATTCGTGACTTGAAAACCCTCGGGCACTATGAGATCTTCTTGTATTTCTTCCGGGGTAAGGGATGCTTCAACTCCCTTGATAATCCCGGCCGTAAATAAATTATACGATGGTATGAAAGATTGAGTATCATGCACTTCGTCAAAATTGGAATTGAGAAAATTGTTGGCAGCTTGAAAACTGGAGAAGTGTACATCGACTTGCGTAGAATTCACTTTATTTAAGTATCTCACATCATAGTTCTCTTTGAACAGCCATTTCCCGATTTTCATTGGGTGCATATTGCCTATGGTATTTGATTCATTTTTAACAGTTACAAAGTAAGGCCCTGAATCGGAATGAACATATCGATTTTGGTTTCTAGGACTTTGTTTAGATGACTGAGCAGCTACTTTATCAGTCAAAGTGTCCTTCAACTTTACTTCTGAATTGTTTTTAATTACACTAAGGGAAGCTGCAGCAACATCAACGTCCATTAAAGGCGGTAGAACCAAAGGATTAATTGCAGTTTGCTCCATATCAATTTAACTTACAAAAGTCTGGATTCTCCGAATTTGATATACGTAACCTCCCCTCCCGGGGAGTTAAATACCTATTCACTAGGAGTTAAGCTAAAGTTGTTTACTTACAGTTTAGCACACAACACTATTCACAATATCACAATAACCCAGCAGGTTAACTCAATAGTTTTAACTAAAATAATCACAAATGCAAGTTAAATTGTAACACACGACTTTCTAGATAGTTAAACCTTCTTAGATCCACCAAATTAAAAACACAGAAGACAATATAATAATCTTCTAAATGCACAAAACATATAAATTTAACGCCACAGAAATAGAATCCTATTTAAACTGGTCGCCATTTATACCGGAAGTGATTTGTTTATGATGATTTAGAAATTGTTAATAGAACATACACTTTTTAATATTTTTAATCACGGAATAAACACGGCAATTGTTTACACAGGTTAGCCACACAAATAGGCATACATAACCAAGTTAGCCAATAGTACAACAAATCTCAATACACTCCCAGAACTAAACTGGGAACGTATTGAGTTGGGATCTGATTCAGATAGATTTTTAATCCCGCAGGTAAATGTGGTAATTGTCGCTTACTCTTCGGGAAGAACATAATCTGAGAGTGTTCGAAAACACTTAGGAAAATATTCGGAACCAAGAGAGATGAAAATGGGGACTGGAGAAAACTGCACAACGACGAGCTTCATAACATATACTCTTGACCAGATATAGTAAGGGTAATTAAATCACGGAGAATGAAATGGGCTGGGCTTGTTGCACGCATAGGGAGGAAAGATATCTAAAAAATGATTGGGAGACCCAGACTTGGAAGACCTAGACGTAGGTGGGAGGACAATATTAGGATAGATTTAAGGGAAGTAGGATTTGAGAAGGATGGTTGGATGGAGTTAGCAAAGAATAGGATTGAACGGCGGGGTCAGGTAAGCGTGAAAATGAACCACCGGGTTCCATAAAATAGATAACATTCCTTTAGTTTCCTTAGGAATTGTCTTCATCACCCTAATTCGTAAACCTCGTAACTCCACTTTTTGGAAAATTCAAGATTTTTGCACCATCTGTTGAGGAAAAGTTGCGTCTTTTGTAGCTTGAGTACTTGAATACTTTTATAAAATCCTAACATTAAACATTTAGAAAACCTCTGCCTTGATTCTTACTTGACAATCGTCGTAACTCCATTCTCGTTATTTTTACTTATCAAAACTTGTAACTACACTTTCATCCTGAATACGTGGTATTATGTTAAACAAATTATAGCGCTAGATGTTGCAATAATTATCATAGGTAATCCTACTAGAGTTACGAGTTTATCGATAGATTCTCGACTGCATCGGATGAAACTCGTCAACTCGAGTTGCATTTAGCAAGACTATTCCATGAATAAAAATGTAACGGATTATACATATAATTATTACTTTCGTGTTTTGTCGTATAAAAACAAAACCAACAGCTGCGAGATGAATCAACCATCCATGAATCGATTCGAGTTACCATGTTGTAATCAATGCTACCAATGGTGTATATAAGACATAGTTAACTTAATTCAGGTAAGTTAACAGCAGAACAGAATAAAAGCACACGAACTGGCTTCCACCGAATCGACGTTGTGTTTTTAATCAGTGTACATTTATATCATTTCAATTTCCAAACAAGTTATGTTGTATAAAATAATCTGTTTTCGTGCTGCTTAATGACAGTATGTGACTTATTAAACACGACACATTGATTCTTACGTGTCCAGTAACGAGCTGACGATTTTATCAGGTAAAATTGCATCCTCATATTAATAGCAAGCATTTTATAAGATAAACGATCATGATTGGTCTTTATCCGAGGAATTGGAAAACGTTATTGGTCAATATCAAACACGCGGCATATGAGTGGAATAGTCTACAGAATTTAGTAGATAGTTATGCTTAAGTTAGCAGGGGCAAACTAAACTGCTAGACAACCATCAGATTGTGAGAGAGGAATTGTAAAGGAAATTAGTAACAGTTGTTTGCCAAAATAGCAAATAAGTGAAATTACAGCAAATATAGAAGAAAATAATTTACAAGGCAAACCGAAAGCTGTTGTAGAAAATGAAAATGTTGTAAAGAGAAGAAAATGACGTGAGGTTGACGAGTGCAGGAAGATCAATCAATACAAACTAGCAAGAGAAAAAGCGAATCTCATAAAAGGAAAAAAAAGAGATGGTGGTCAGTGGGATACAGTGTAGATAGAGCAAATCGCAAAATAAAGACTCAATGTAAATGTCAGGATGTGGATAACAGAATCATGAAATTCTCATTATTTACAGAGAGTGACAGAAAGGTGATTTTCATACGGTTTTGGCCCATGAGATGCAATGAAAAGCGGATGTATCAAATGGAACAAACACCCACTAAAAGACAGAAGGCTAGCAAAAACGAAGAGTCTAGAAAAGTGTGTTCTATGAAATTGTGTGCGGGACGGGTAAATATCTGTCCGTGTGTCTGAATGCGCATATTTTTCAAAGTATCGCATGGAATTATCGATCGCTTCGATCTTGTAAGCCCACCCTGGTCAATTCATTTGTTTATCCTGTCAAGGTACGCAGACATCTGAAATTTTTATACTAGACGGAAGATGGATAATGAATATAGGCCTAAATGGGCAAACATTGATCGATTTGGACGGAACTCATTATGCAGGGGTTTTATGAAGGAACTCGAATCTGAGGTCATTTTTCCCAGGCAGCGCTTTCTAATCGTAGAATGCACTCCTAAGGCGGATTTTTAGCTGTTTCATTATAATTATTAAGGGTTTGGTTTATGAATGATTCGCGTGTAAATGTTAATAAATAAGTTATAATGCTTTAATTGTTTTGCTCATAAATTTTTAATTAATTATTGCGGGCATCTGCTAGTAATTAATAATCAGTGGGCCATTATGAAACCTAGGATTTTAATGTACATATAACTTTTAATTTGTAAATGTTTTATAACTTTTTTACTATTGTAGGCTATATTTAATAATTAGTGAAATAGTTTACCGTAACTTTTTTAAAATCAACGATCGTCCATACATACATATTAACATCTTATGCTCTAAACTTGGCAAGGCAGTATACTTAAGGAAAGCCATGAGAAATTATGTTAATACCAAGGTTCTGGTTTGTTCTATTCTCACCTTAATTATGGAATAGAAGTTTGGGGAGGTGCTGCATGCACTCATATAAACAGGAAACTTGTACTGCAAAATAAAATTGTTAGATTAATGTATAACTTAAAGAAAAATTACTCCTGTAGAGAGGTTTTTAGTTCAAAAAATATTCTTACTCTTGTATTTAATATTGTGAAGTTAGTTGTAAGCAATTCTGAACAAAAAACTAGAAGCAGATTTGATTATTTTAGGAAAGCTAACACTAGGAAGATAATTGACAAAGACCCCTATAGGATGGGAGTAGAAATTAACTGTTAGAGATAATAAATTCAATAAAAGTCTTAAGGAATATCTAGTAAGTAAGGCTTTGTACAAACTAGAAGAACTGTAAAAGTAATTATCATTCGGTGTTAATAATTTTACATTTGGATAACTTGTACTTGTATTTTTATGCTCTTGTTGCTGCTGTAAGTTATATCTATTTTATATAAACTACTGTAGCTAATAATGTACCTTATACTTTGACAATGTCTGATAGATGTAAAGCTCTATTGACAATAAAAATGTATTATTATTGTTATTATTATTATTATTATTATTATTATTATTATTATTATTATTATTATTATTATGCCATACATACTTAACATGACGCCACATGTCACTAACGTCAAAATATACTTTCAGTTGTTTGACAATATACAACTTGTAGATAAAAATCTGATGTGAAATTCACATAACTTCCTCTGCCCAAATAAAAGTTAATATCTTAGTACGTTAATATCTTATCTTAATTTTCTTAATGTAATGTGCCTTTAAAAATAAGATAAAGTCGTCGCCAATCTTCGTGTCGCATCCCCAAAAGGTACCTAAGTACCTGACTCAAATACAAAATTTTGTTTTCGTAAGATTTTCCGTTACAAGAGGCCGTATTCCCAAGAGCGCATATTCAGAGTGAGTGGCTTATAACTACCCTTTATACAATTTTTAAAAAAGTTTCAAATAAAAGTTTTAGCTCTTAGTATAAGCAACACATGTACAAAATTTAAAGAAAATTGTTAGAACCGTCTTCGAGAAAATCGCGAAAAACGAAAATTACTTCATGTAAAGTCCCCTTAAAAATAAGAGAAACTTGTCACCAATCTTCAGTTCACTTCTTCAAAAGGTACCTGGTGCAACTACAAAATGTTGTTTTCATACGACTTTCCGCTCTGGAGCTAGGCTGTTCACACACATCCACACAAACACACAGACGCACAGATACAGATACACACGCAGACATATTTCCGAAAATAGTATCTTTTTTTTATTCAGGGGACCTCTAAACGTGTATTTATGTTAAAAACTCAACTTCAAAATTGGGAGTCGAAAACAATACTTCCTCTACCTATAGTAACTATGGTGTAGACAGAGGAGGTAAAAATATTATAACTACGTTGACAGTATGTTACCAATAATATACCAATAAAAATATTTAGATTTGTATGAGGAACTTAACGTGGGTAAAATTAAATTGTAGATAGTTAAAACAAATAAGCCTATTTATAAATTCAAGATGGTTCCCTGAAGATGGTTCAATATAACCGAAGGTACCGAAGGTATTAGAGTGCACGCCGCTTATTGCGATCACTTCGGGATTCAACTAAACTGATAATATTAACCGACTGATAACAATACCCTAAATAATTAATTCAAGGTTATTTATTCATACATTGCATAATACACTTCAAAAAACAAATTTAAAAGCTATTTATTCATAAGAATATAGGCTACGTAACTGTGAATCATTGAACCACTCACAATACAGTATCAGACTGCAAGCAACTATTTTTGTCAATCAGTAAGAAAGTTTTTAATTGTATCTGTTTTCATTTTGGAGTCCATTAACCCATACTCCATACTCAGTTACGAATTACAAGTGTTTTTGGAAGTCTATCCTGATCTATGGTGAATACCACATAGCAAAACAAGTGACACCTGTCTGTTCAAGTCTTTTCATTTTACACTAGCCATCAATGCATGTCAGCACTGTTATCGCCATAAATCAAAAGCTGCAGCTTAACTGTGGGGTGAAACTTACTTAAAAAATAAAGTTATGTAATGCCACCCCCTCGAACTGGTCATCCTGCGAGCTGGGAACAGAATTGCTACCTCCAGTACAACACAATACAGTTGAGTTAGAAACGAAACCTTTAAAAAGTAAATTTTAAATGATGTACAGTACCCGGAAATAAAGTCGCAAAAAGGAAATATGTGATAACATAAACCTAATCTTTGATCACATTAAACAGCATTTTTTCAATGCATAAGTATTAATCCGAACGGGATTTCATAAAAGTGATAGCATTACCCGACTGATAACTTTATCCGCGATTACATTAAGTGGCGTTCACTGTACTATGTTTTGGTGAGATCTGTACACCTGGAGATGACCAGACTGTACCCTCGCCACTTGGGAATGAGCTCAGATAAGTGAGTTAATGCGGGCAGTCTAGCCATAAGGGAATTGGCTACGGGTAATAAGATTTTATTCCCAAAGAAAAAAAGCCATTTTCGGAAAGTTCGCTTCAGTGACTTGTTTAGAACCGTAAAGCCTGCAATAAAGTCTGCGTTACCTTCAGCAGAGAGTATAAGGATTTTATTGGCAGGCTGTAAGGTTCTTATTGACGTGCGGCAAGTATTTCAGTGGCGTGAAGGAGAGACCTCTAATCCGGACCAAATTAACTTATAGAAGTATTAAAATTAGCCTTATGCACTCATTAATAAAGCAACACAAAGAAGTGAAAAACAACTTAGGTGTGGAATATCTCAATTAGTATGATATCAATCTTATTGTAACGCAAGATTTTCTACTAGTGTGATAAATTCAACTTAAAATGTGATATGCAGTATTAGATTGCATGCCAAAACATATATAAGTTAGGTTAGAATACCAAGACAATATAATACAAGAAATAATAATGTCTAAAAATTAAGAAAAGTCAAATTAAAAACGACGTTTGTTGATGTTTGTACCAAATTAATTTAACAAATGGCGATAGGTTAAAAATCAGAAATTAATATGGAAGCTCCAGAAACAACGTGGTAATATTGAATATTCCAATTTATTGAATTCAGTTTATCAATAGACCTAATATAGCTAAAGACCTGTTACCGTCATTGAAAGTTCACAAATATGGGTTTTTTTTTAAATATATCCACAAGTGATAGATAATCAAGCTTAGTAGAATCATTTAAAAAGTTACATATATGTTTTAATTATCCGCATCTAATAATATAAAAATAACTCACAGGAGTTATACATTAGTTGTAAATTTAAAATACAATATTACAGTGTATCTAATTAACCAATTTATCTGATCAAATAGTTCAAAGTTGTGACATTGTTATGTTAATAGTCAATGACAAATTACACACTTTATAAAATGGCTATTTATATCAAATTGTAGGATTACAGTACTTTGATGTGTTAGAAAATAGATAAAATTAATGCAGTCAAGTACATAGATTCCTTAGTTCTATTATATATGTCAATAGCTTATTTTGGTTATTCTAACCTTACTGGATTATAAGCATGTTGATATACGTCTATATCAGCGTATCTCAACCTATGGTCCGCGGACCACTGATGGTCCGCGAAGATGGTGCAGATAGTCCGCACACATAATTTAAAAATATCATAAAGCAAGTGGGAAGTAAAGAAGTAAATTTTTTTCACATATTTCGTTATAATGACCTATAATTAGTACCCCAAATATTAAGAATATAGGCCTTCTTTTAAAAATGGGATGTAAAATTAGGGGTCCGTAAATTTTTTTAGACATTTTAGAGGTCCTCGCGTTCAAAAAGGTTGAGAAACGCTGGTCTATATAATTCTTTTTCAAAAAAGCGTAAGATATGTTATTTGTGTCGCTTTTACAGTTCTTATGTACTAATATTAAATATCCTCCGAGATATCATAGATATTCCACAAGTGATGTGATGAATCTGCAACTGTAGATCGTATGGTTGGAGTGACATTTCAGTAATTTCGTGCGTTAAAAATATATAGGCCTGGATATCTCATTCACCTGGTTATTCTCCTGGTTGATGATGAGTGGTTGAGGACGCGGAAGTATACTGCATTCTTGTAGAAGAGTACTGTTTGTTCAGGCGCAGCCTCATCTTCATTATCATAAATCCAAAAATTCTCCGTTACGACAATCATCAGATTTAAAAAAAAAATTCCCACTCACAGACGAACGAATTTATGTGTTAGAAAACCAAGGAGTTAGGACTTGGAAGAGTGCCTGCTGTATCGTTAGAGTTATAAGTTATCACTATTATATTCAAGACGAATAGTTCAGTAACTAAGTAATAGCATGTAGTTCAAAATTGTTAACGCTTGTATTTTTCTCCTCTCTTTTTTAAACTTGTTTCTCCCATAATTTTTACAGTTTCGCATTTATAAGTAGTTAAGAAAACTTTCGCAACTTCAAAACTGTGCATGGAGAGGTCCATCAAGGACAGGGGCTAAAAAGTGTAAAGTAAAGTGTTCCCTATTACAGGCCATGGAGGCCCAGAGGGTTCCAGGAGGTTGAGGCTCCCAGATTTTTAGACATCGGCACATGAAGGTGATAAGGTTGTCAGCCTTATGCACCGGCCGCCTTTACCCCCAGGATTGCTCCTGGTACTCATTTCTGTTAGAGGCTGAGTCGATCCCAGGGCCACCCCCGAACACAAGCTCTGCTTCTTCGGGTGGTGTATCAACTTTTTTAATGTATATTTTTCGTGTAATTTGGAACAATAAATTGTAATTGTAATTGTGCCACCAGAAGGATTAGGCCAATTGAAAAATTCCAACGACCTCATCGGGGATCGAGCCCGCGACCTTCCGGTTTGTAGCGCAGCGCCTCAACCACTACGCTACGGCGTACCCCCGGCTAAAAAGTGTACAATAAACAAATAAGAAGTCACAGAGGGAGGCTTGGAAAAAAAAAACCTTTGCACTGAACCTACTGAGTCATGTGGACATATTAGGGCTTCCACAAATCCTGATCCACATTCCCCACAGGTCCATATCACTGAATATCCACAATAGAGGCCGGGGCGTGTAGATCCCGGACCAATGACCTGTCCCAGTCCGCCGCACCGGTCAGTACTCCGACCAATCGCTCAGGTCTGTCATGAGTAGGGACCGGATTTTTAGGTTTTTATAAATCCTGTTTTAGTTTTTTAAACATATTAAAATAAAGTTATTTAAGTTTCTTACCATTTTCAGACTACTTTTTAAAGTTTCACTTAAATAAGTATAATAAACACATTGAGAAAATATATTGATTCATTTTACTTTTACTTTTTAGGAATACTTTTTGCTTACTTTTAGAACTACCCCTGTCGGTTCCAACTCCACCACAAACTTAACAAGAACGTTTTTCAATTAATCAATACTTTACACTACTTCACTTCCGGCGTCTTACTGGAGTAAACACTGCGAATAAACTGCAATTGTAAGCTTGCTAAGAATGCCTTTAATTTGTTTCTAAAGAAACCGAGGATTTCGTTTCACTTAAGATTTTCTTTACCGGGACAATGAAGTTACAAAATGACAAAATTATAGAACGCAATGATATATTTTATCTTACAAAATAATGTATTAGCAACAATGACCAAAATGCAAAATGTAGGCAGATATTTAGAAAGTAATTTTTAGTAGAACGATAATAATTATATTAATAATTATTATTATTATTTTATCACATTTACTTGAAAAGCCTTTTTAGACATTTTTAGTTTGTAACGTCTTACTTATCCATTTTTAGGTTATGTATAAAATCGGACTATGTGACTGCCATGACCATGAAATGGATAATTAAATATGCTAAAATATCACAGTTAGCTAGTAAGTAACAAAATAGTTTAAAACCTAAGAGTGCAGGCCCTAGTCATGAGGAATGCGTAGCCCTCCAGTTACATAAGGTTGCCATCCAGGCGATATTTTAAGATATTATGAAAGGCGATTAAGATGGAAAGAGGATGGAAAAATCAGTAGAGTAACGAGTACTGAAATGAATCTCTGGAAACGGGAAAATACCGAGAAAAGTCCGAAAAATATCGATTTCATCACCTCACTGAGATTCGAACTCTGGTCTCACGCTTGTAATAGGCCTACATATTAGATATATCCTGGTCTACAACACCGGTGGGCACCATACGTACAGACCACCGATTATTAAGTGCCAGTATGGTACTTTATGAGATTGTGTGGGGGACGAAAAAATGTCTGTCCGTGTGTCTGTACGCACCATAACTCAAATACGCTTTTTCGGATTTTCATGAAACTTGGAAAACACATTTATAATGTCCATGGGAAGAACCCTATTGATATTGAACGAAATCGGTTCACCGGTACCGGAGTAATGCCCAATTTAGTGCCTATTTTAATAGATTATGGCGCCTTTCTATTAGAAGTACGCTGTAACTCAAATACGCTGTATCGGATTTCCTTTAAACTTGGTATACGCATTTATGACGTCCATGAAAAGTGCCCTATTGAATTTTAACCTAATGTGTTGACCGGTACCGGAGTAAAACCCAATTTAGTGTATATTTTAAAGGCGCAATAACTTAAATACGCTTTATCGGATATTTATGAAACTTCGTATACGCATTTATAATGTCCATGGGAAGACGTCTACTGATATTGAACCAAATCGGTTGGCCAGTACCGGAATAATGCCCAATTTAGTGCCTTTTATGTTAATATATGAGAAGTCGCGAAAACTCAAATATGCTTTATTGGATTTTCCTGAAACTTTGTATACACATTTATAATGTACATGGGAAGACGTCTACTGATATTGGACCAAATCGGTAGACCAGTACCGGAGTAAAACCCAATTTAGTTTCTATTTTAAAGACGCGGTAACTCAAATAGGCTTTACCGGATTTTTATGGAACTTGGTATACACATTTATAATGTCCATGGGAAGACGTCTGTTGATATTGGATGAAATCGGTTGAACTGTTTCGGAGTAATTCTCAATTTAGTGTCTATTTTATGATAATATACGTACTCGAAAGAATTTATAAAAGAAAAGCAAATCAGTTATCTTGACAACATAGTCAATTGTTTTACTGTGATATTATAAGGCTTTGGAAATTAAAATACAGTTACCTATGACCAAAAACACTATTATTTTACATGCGCTTATCCAACTAGACAGTTAAACTGACCCAGGTGGCTGAGATGGTAATGTCTTTGCCTCACATTCTGGAGTTCCATGGTTCAAATCCCAAAACCGGCCAATTTCACGTTTTTTTTGTATTTTTATGTGAGTGTGCGATTGTCAAGATATCAAAAATCTGTACAGTTCAGATGATGCTGGAAGATTTTATTCTGATTAAAAAAAACTAGACCTTTGTTCTTCCGTAAGTAGGGTGGCCAGACGTCCGGCTAGGCCGGACTGTAAGGCTATTTGCTAAGCAGTCCTCTATCCGGCGCGGCTTTATGCCGGACGTTGATTTGTCCCACTTTTCGAGACTCTGATGGATCGGTAAAGCGTATTAATAAAATTTGTATTTTCCCGTATGTTCCTGCCAACCCTAAGATTGGCACGCTTGTCAATACTATTATTTGTTTAGTTAGGCCGCGGAAAAATCTGAATCTATTTCCAAGGATGGCACGCTTGTCCGTACGATGGTAGCGTACTATTATTTATTTTATATAAATGCAGTTATTAAGTAAAATTAGTCAGGGTTATACCATGTAATATCTGCTGTCCAGCCGTCCGTGCACGAAGTTTTATATTATGCTAGATTATCGAAGAAGTGTCCTCCTTTCTGACATTTTAGAAATGGCCACCCTATCCGTAAGTCCTGCTTAATGAATAAATCTGGAGCTTAACTTGGAAATCAATTTAAAAAAACATATTCTGCATATCATAATTGCAGTCATAACGGATTAAACAGAAACATACTGGCACTTTTTTACATCAGTTTACCTGATTTTATTATTTTTATAAGCTGAAAACAGATGGATGAAAGCTGTGAATACATATGAAGATGCAATTTGTGTCAACAGAAATTTGAATTTTTACGCTGATGTCCATTGAAAAGAATGTTTTGAAAAGCCTTAACCATGATGATAATATTATTGAATTGTAACGAAAAAATGTACTGCTGAAATCTCTTCTCGTTGTTGAATTTAAATATATATACTTTAATATTCACTGCCTGTGTGTACAGTTTATTGTACCTTATTTCTAAAACAATTAAATAAAATCGGGTTAACTGATATAACAAAGTGCCAGAATACTTTTGTTTACTCAGTATTAATTGAAAATTATGACATGCAGAAAATAAGTAATTTTTGTAATCGATTTCTGAGTTAAGCTCCAGATCGGTTCATTAAGAGAGCTCACGGAAGAACAAAGGTGTATTTGATAAGCATATGTGAAGGGATATGTGGATAGTGTTATTTGCCAAAGCTAACTGTATTGCAACTTCCAAAGCCGTGTATATACAATGTAAAACAATATGTTGCCATATGTTGCATTTGATATATTGTTTAATATATTACCATAAAATAGACGCTAAATTGGGCATTACTCCGGTAGCAGTCAACCAATTTGGTCCAATACCAATAGGCTTCTTCTCATGTACGTTATAAATGCACATACCAAGTTTCGTGAAAATCCGATAAAGCGTATTTGAGTTATCGCGCTTACAGACACACGGACGGACGGACGGACGGACGGACAGACTTCTTCCCGTCCATCACACAATCTCAAAGAGTACCATTCTGGCACTTAATAAACTTGACGTTTTGGCCATCACATTGGAAGGTTTGACTATAGATGTGTTGAGATAAAAGTTTTTGCAAAGCTCTATTTATTTTATTCAGCATATAGGCCTACTAATAAAATTAGAAGTTAGAGGTACTTAAAAGGTCTTACTATGAATAGTACTCAAATAAGTATGAAAAGTCACCATTGCCTGTTAATATGGTTTAAAAGATAAATCAACAATAATTTAAAAGCACTTATTTTGTCATTTCCAAGTCAAAAGAAACAGGGTTTTCGTAGATTGGAATGGAGGCGTCGGTTTTTCTCTGGATGCCAGAAACGCCCCTGATATCAAGAACCTGTGTTCATAGGCGTAACCAGGCCGACCATATGGAGGGGCGTTATAACGTCTGGGGGATATGGAATACCCCCAGGGAGAGGGGGGTTCCGGGGTCCCCCCCCCCCGGAAAATTTTAAAAATTAAGATGCACAATAACGAGTTTTAAGCTTCCCACGCTTTATACTCGTATTAAGTAATTTATAAGCAGACTTTAAAAATTTGTACAATTTTACTTTTTTTAATCAATGGGGGGGTTCAAACCCCCAAAACCCTCCTCCTCGTTACGCCTCTGCCTGTGTACAGTACAATTTTTTTTCTTAGACCTGCTCAGAAAGGTGCGCAGTAGTCTAGAGGAGTCCACTATCGAAATATTGTCATTTGAAGGGGTGATGTTTCTTCAAGGCAATCACATCGTGCAGACTACGGCTGTCATGACGGGGGGAAGGGAAAAATGCCTGCCTCTCTGAATTCAACTCCCACTTCTGAATGCCCTGAATAAGAAATTGTACTGCATGATTTCATTCTTCTTTGTGTTATCTTTAGAGGATGCAGCGAATTGGTTAATATTTAGATTAACTCTAAAGGAGTATTTTAAGTATAAAAGTATTTTAGAAATAATATTAAAATGTAAGAATTTTTTTAAACGTACATTTAATATGAATGCCAAAATTTAGAATGTGATTTCAAATTTAAGGGGAATTGTAATTTGTAACAAGTTCCTCTGTTTAGGTGATATCGTGTTTATTATTATTAATTTTTTTTAATGGCCGGTAGCATGTTGACAGTTCTCTACCTCAGAAGCAGGATGAAGCAATTATAAGCAGGGCCAGGATTTTTATTACCTAAAAATACTTTAAAAAATAACCTTTTCAAAAAGACCCGAAAAATGCATAAAAATGATCCCAAAACTAATCAGAAATGACCCAATAATTTCTATGAAAATGCTAGTTTATTTGTCAGATTTGTGTCTATCCTTCATTAATGTTTTTGACCCCATTATATAGGCTTGTAATTAGTTAAATGGCACATTCGGTTAAATGCAAACAGCAAACTCCGTCTTTCAGAATCCAAATTAAAATTAAAACAAGATCTATTTAATTATGCGTATTTATAGTAATGTAAGTAAATGCACAAAAATTCTATATACTGGTAATACAAAAAACAACACAAAATGAAAAAACATTGACTTTAAAATTAAAAAATCGCTTAAAAATAAGAAATGTAGGAATAAAACATCGTAAAATGGACAAAAAATGACCAAATAATGACTTTGGATTCTAAAAATGACAAAATGAAAAATGAAAAAAATTGCCAAAAAATTGCCTTAAAATTGTCATTTTTGTAAACTAGGAGTCATGATCAGAATATCTGCACTAGTGGGCAACGTCCATGATGTACCAGTTAAATCATCAAAATCCGGGCCCTGATTATAAGTTATTACGGTACCTTCAGTGATCAACTGGGGAAACTAAGAAGTCCCTGTGGGTGGCCACAGGGAACTGCCAAATGTTCGTAATTTTCTTTTGTCCTGTCTACAACATAAATTTAGGTATTACCCATGTTAAACATAAATATTACTGTCGATCTGTTATTGATAACAAACATTGTTACTAACAGTATCATTTCATTGTTTTTGCAGCGCTGGGCGCCGAGGGAGTAGCAGTGCTGCCACCTGTACACCATCACATGAAGAGGTTCAGTGGGCTTTACACGGGTCCTTACTTCGATCCTTCCAGTAGTACCAACATAACAGCACAACTCGGCACGCATGCATATCTGCCCTGTAGAATAAAACAGCTGGGAAACAAATCGGTGAGCTGTTTATTGTATCTGGCCATTACTTCTTAAGTCGAATTAATATGTATAATAATTTACTTCATCAATATTTTTTTCAGTGCTATCACTCTGTATATATGTTTTGTTTTAAAACAATGTCTTGCACATTGTGCTCATATAATTTGTTGTTGTTGTTATTATTATTATTTCACTGTATTTTAATCACTCAGAAGATTTATTTTCGGCGAAAGCCAAATACAAGGCGCACTTTAAACTCCACCCACTCGATATTCACATTTTTTTTTCTCAGCGAAGCAGGGTGACCAACTATCCTTGTATATTGTCGCCGACACTTGCCGACCGTACCAAATATTAGAACTTCGAGAGTGCCCCTTGTACCAAATATTAAAAATGCGAGAGTAAGTGCCTTGTGCCCACAAGTTTGCCTTGTACCCAACGGTTTGTCAGCCTGTTCATCCTCGAAGAATTCGCTAGATCGTGGTATAAAAGGAACTGCTTCTCTGAGGGTATGTAGGGCGGGATATGTCTCATGCGAAGGTGCACCTTTATATATATTTTTTTCCTTATTTTCTTTTGTGCACTGTAGCCTATATTTATGCATTTTACTCCTCTATGCACTCATTTTGTTTTGACCACTCTATATTCAGGTTTTGTTTTTCAAGTACAAGTTTGCCAAGATGTATTTAATATGTGAAAATATTAACTATTATAGGCCTACTTGGTTCAAGATGTGTACGGACCAGAAGTAAACAACTGAATGTGAAAGTACAAAGCACAGTTCACAAGAGTTCGTTTTTGCAACTGATTAGTTGATTACATACAAGTAAAGTCAATTTGTGTCAAACTTTTTTTTTTAGTTTAAGTCTTGTGATTTAGTGGTTAGTATTGCTAGATACACCCCCAAATATGTTGATTTCTTATAGTTTGGGAGATCAGAGTCATCATTAACATTCGTCGGATTTTTTTTTACAGTTGGTATTTCATCATTGAAATCACCTTTCTTCTGATAGCACTTAATCCAGCCTTCTGTGTCATTCACTATTCTCTTTGATTTTGGTTTAATTTTGATCTGTGACTTGACACCTGCTGTACATCTGTATTCTTTAAGGACTTTGAAACCCGTACTTAATGCTACTCCAATGGATGACGCAACTTTCACTCCTTCATCTCGCACAGTTACTTCAGGGTTTCTTTTAATAATGTTTTGTATACATTTACAATCTGTATCTTCTCGCCGCTGGAAAAACCTTTTCCTGGCACATGTTTCTTTATTGGTGACGAAAGTTCTGAAGGCCCTGGCTCGATATTATCTTAATACAGGATTAGGCCTACTGGAGACTATGCTTATCACTCTTACTTACAAGATATTGTGGTGTACTTCAACTTACATTATGTAAGTGAAAAATACGAAATAATTAATAATGTTATAAAATACGTCTTGCATTCAGTATCTCCTGTCAATTGTTTCTCTTCAGAATCAACAAAGTTGGCCCCGGCAACGATAAAAACAATTGAAATTTTGTTTGCAAGAGAAATTACGTAAAACATATAAGCCTATGATATAAATACGAAAGCAAGCAACTTACCCCCACAGAACTTATGTTCTCACATAAAGTACAAACAATTTCACGATGCGTTGAGCTTGTCGCACTATCGTGAAGTAAGCGCTGGTGCGATTAACCAATGAAACGACAGGACACAGTTAGTCAAGGAAAGTCTGTTGTTTACATTTGCTACGTACACATCGTGGACCAAGTATAGCTCGACAGAGAGATCATTGTGATTAGTTTCAGTTTCAGTTTAAATGGAGTAATAGGCCTGTGTAGATTTGGTGTGCAGTTTAATGCAAAACACTTTCCTGTTTGTAAATGAAAGTACAAGGTCAGAAAAGTATTTTACCATTAGAGACTTGACATCATTCATGGAAAATGTTAGGCTAGATACTTTTTTCGGAGTTCTCATTGGAGGTGCTAAATAAGTCTTAAGAAAATTACATTGGATCTGAGAACATACTGTATGTTGTGCAAGTATGTAATTTAAAAAGCAGAAAAGCACATTACAACATATTGTAAGATTAAAAAATCTCTTTAAATCAATGTAAATATCATTAGTTTTGTCTCAGTTTTATGTTTAGTATTATATTAGAAAAATAAGGTAAATTATCTTTCTTTTAGGGCTTTGAAAACCGTACTCCCACGGATGGCGCCATTTTCACTCGTACATCTTACATTCGTACTTCAAGATTTTCTTTTAATGTTTTGTATATATTTACAATCTATACCGGTATCTTCTCGCCGCTAGACAAACCTAGCACATGTTTCTTCACACATTATGTAAATGAAAAGTGCAAGTGTTATAAAATACAACTTGTATTTAGTAACTTATGTTACTTGTTTTACTTCAGAATCAACAAATTTGCCAAGGCATCGACAAAAACAAATGAAATCTGGTTTCCTAGAGGTACGTTGTAAAAAATGTAAGCCTATGATATAAATACGAAAGCAAGCAACTCACTTAACAGATCTTATGTTCTCACAATAATTACATTAAGCTATAGATATTTTCACTAAGCGAGGAATTAAGTAAACATCTGACAGAGCTTGTCGAACTATCGTGAAGTATGCGCTGGTGCGATTAACCAATGAAATGACAGGACATAGTTAGTCAAGGAAAGTCTGTTGTTTACTTTTGCTCCGTACACATCTTGGATCAAGTATAGGCCTAACACTGTAGTCGTGTTTACAGAAGAGGAGGCATTAGCAGATGGAGTAATTATAAGGGGTGGGGGTGTGACTCATGCGGTCAACAACCTTAGCATACAGTAAAGTTCCGACGAAAATACGATCGCCATTTTCGTTCTTCAGCAAATTCTTAATTTTATGTTTAGGCTTGGATAATACAGAAAGTCAGATTCTTTCCATTCCTTTGGCAATTCCTCCCTTCTCCAAATCATAAGAATGAGTTTATGGATCTCTGAGTTTAATGTATCCCCGCCTGGCTTAATTAATTCTGCTGGAATTTGGTCAACGCCTCCGGACATATGTGCTATTTTTGTTTACTTATAGCTGTTTTACTTTTGTTAGGGTCAGTTCAGCAACCAATGGCTCTGCTGTGATTATTTCACTTTCTATACTTTGGGCATCTCCATATACATTTAATAAATGGTTAAAGACATTTTTCCATCTATTCAAAATATTATTCAGAGCCGCGAGTATAGTGTCATCATTGTCCTTAATTACCGGTATGTCTGTTCTAGGTTGAAAACCTTTCTGGAACTAGTTTATTCCCTTGTATTCCCTAATATTTTTGTAATCACTGTTTTCATGTAATTCATTTATTTTGTCATTGAGATAGTGTCATTTCATTGTTCTAATGGTTCTAGAGGTTTCTCTTTTACCATTGTTGAGATTTTCGACAGTAGTGTAATGGTTTATTTGGTTTCAGTTCAAGCGGTCCTAATTTTTCCTTTGTGGATACTTTAATATTGTCTTTGATGCTTTCCCAGGTTTTATCCATATCCACATCATCCGTAGCTCTGATTCTGCAGTGTTTTCTAGAATTACAAATCCTTTTGAAATCTCGATTTGGTAAACATTCTTAATTTGGTCTTCCTCTAGCATTTTCTCTATATCGAAAAATTTTGCCTAGTTCCTTTGTTCAATGCAAGTTTCTCCTGAACAACCACAACTATTCCTAGAACACCCGATCTAGTGATTTAGTGATCCGAATTGCAGTCAACACCCCTAGAAGTTCGAACATCAATTATACTAGGCTGCCTCCTTGCATCTGTTAGCACATGTTTGATTTGATTACACATCTTTCCATCTGGCGAAGTCCATGTGTATTTATGAACATCACAATGGAGGAATTTTGTACTCTCGACGATTAAATTTTAAGCGATGCCAAAATTTACTAACCTAATCCCAGTATTTGGGTGTAATAGAGTATAATTGATTTTTTATTTAAAAAATATTATTATTATCATTTATTGATATTTTCATTAAAACGACAAGACAGCCCCATTCAGAACAGTACATATTGTCAGACTATGTTAAACTCTTTTAGTCAACTTTATTAAATATACTGCTTGCAAACTTGTGAAACATCTGTGTGTGAACTATCCCTTAGGAAATTTAATCACTGTGTAACTTGTATTTTAATCACTCTGTAACTTGTTTTAACCAGGTATCCTGGATAAGAAAGCGAGATGCTCATATCCTGACAGTGGATCGCTATACATTCATAGCAGATGAGAGGTTCCAAGCCTTCCTCGTGGAAGCCACAGACACTTGGACGCTGCAGATCAAGTATGTCCAAGCACGGGACGCAGGTCAATATGAGTGCCAAGTGAGCACGGAACCCAAGATGAGTCAATTCATCACTCTCAATGTTGTAGGTGAGTCAGATTGCATAGAATCAAACTTAGGAATTGTAAGATTTAAAAACTGATGAATATTGTAGGAATTAAACAAGAAACCTCTTCTTAAATTAAAAGCACTAGGAGAATACCGTTTTGCAACCCTAAGGCCGGTACTCATAGTCGTAATGAGTCGTACTTATATCCAAGTCAATCTTTAATCTCATCTTAAGTTGAATTTCTAGCACAAACAAGTCATACTTATGATGTAGTTACTTTATAAAGTGAGACTTGACAAAGTCGAGCTTATTGTTATTCATAGTCACTAAAGTACAACTTATTTTGTACTTTATCAAATCAAGGGTCCCCTGACTTATTTCAGTTTAAGCCAGAACCATGGACAGTTATTTTGAGGATCTGGGTGAGGTGTTAGAAGAAAATCGCACCCCAAATCATTATTTGAGAATCATGATGAAACATTGACAATGAATTTTAAAAGAGGTTTCATTTGAAGAAAACAAATTTTGGAAATATCAACTGGCTTTCTATCGTCAGAATTTTTCTCTGATGGCATTTCATATTAACCCAAAGCTTCCTAAGCTGTTTTCAATCTTCCTAGAACTCAATTCATATCGAAATAAATACATAAGCGTACCAGTATTAATTCTGAACAATGTCAAAGCCACAGAATTTTCTCAAGAAACTATGGAACAGTTTACTTACACGCTGCATAATATGACTGGATGAATTGAATTCTTTGTTTACAGTATTTTTATATGACGACAGCGAAATACATAGGCCTATCTAGATGGCTTTGCATTATGCAAAAACTGAAAAAAATCTGAAGTACAATTCACTGATTCAATTGTTTTGGCAGTGAAAGCGCAATTTTTCATATTATCAAGTTTGACTTTAATATGTAGAATAAGTAGAGCTTTATGAAGTCAAACTTAACAAAGTACAACTTTAAAGAAGACTATGAATACGAAAAACATATAAGTCGACTTGTCCAATAACCTTAGCTTTATAAAGTCGTTCTTAAGTCACCGACTATGAATACTGGCCTAAGAGACATTTGTCCAAAATTGTTTTGAGATTTGTTGAGAAAGTTCAGACACAATACTTGAGGATTTGTCCAGATTCTCTCAAGCAAAATTCCAGACCTCTCATTACATTATCTATGGAACTGGTGAATGGTGCCCTGATTTTTCATTCCTAAATTTTGGCAACCCTTATACAGTATACATTGTTAGAGCCATGAGCATATCTGTCATCATTCATAACAAGTCCTGTTTTAATGTTTCAGTGCCGAAAATAGAGATAATCGGAGCACCAGATATATATGTTAAGACTGGCAGCACTGTGAACTTGAAGTGTGTCATCACGCAGTCCATGGAGGAACCTGCCTACATCTTCTGGTACCATGACAACGAGCGAGTCCTCAACTACGACCGCAGTATCAAGGACATTCTCATAGAGCGAGTGGGACCAGACACCACAGTGGGGACCCTCATCCTCTACGATGGGAAACGAGAAGACTCTGGGAACTATACTTGCAGTCCTTCCAACCTGGATTCTGCATCAGTGATGCTACATGTGCTCAATGGTGAGTACATATTTCCCGATAAAAATGACATGGTCCGATTCAGATAGGTACTGTGCTGTCACACTAGTGAAATAACATACTCATTTACTTCCGTAAGCTAAGCATTAAACTAATTTATTTGATCCTTGTGCTGAGTTGTAAAACAGTTCCAGTAAAAGAGTTTGGTGAATTTTGAAGATATACAACCATTTTAAACAGGCATGATATTGTGCCTAATGAATTTTTTGGTTCTGATGTCTCATTTCTGGTCACCCCTGAAATAAGGGTTATTCATATCAGAAATGAAGTTTATAAATTTACTTTTTATTTGCTTATAGAAAGTAGATGAAACTTTCATACCTTCAGAACACATTTAACAGTGATTTAAAAAAGATATGTGTTGATTCATTAGTGTTGAGGAATTTATTGTGATTTCTGTAAAGAAATATATATACAGTCAACCCTCCATCCGTTCTCTAACATTTAGTGGCACAAAGCGAGGGTGGCACTAAAACAAAATGGCATACTATAGTGCTGTATTAATTTACTGTACTGTATTATGAAAGAAAAATTAAATAAAAGGCAAATAGAGAACTTTAGCACAAAACAAAATACTGTACAGTAACTCTATTTATTACAGTAGTGCTACAGTACACAAAGGGGTTGAAAAATCATGTGGGTTCATGTAAGCGATTAACTTTAACTGAGTAACTGTAGTGTAGTATGTAACAGCTGAATGGACACTGGACTGAAAGAAGTGAAAGTCTGGAATGTCTCGTTGTATGAAGGCTCTTTCTACCTGTTCCACCCTCACACAGGCTGTCTGTCCAACTTCTTAACATAGCTTCCTCATTTCACCGCACTACATTTACAGTTAGTGGCAGGGGAATACTCACTTCTTGGAAATACAGTACAGTATGTTTCTTAAATAAAAGAATTCTTCAACTGAAAAAAAAATCACTGCAAGCTATATTTTGTAAAAATCTTGTCTTATATTCACTGGCACTAAATGAATTGGCACAGTAATGAGGTTTCTTATGTATTTTATATGGGAGAAGATCCATTCACTTGCATTTATTGGCGCAGTGAGAGAGTAGCATTGCAAAGAGGTACATTATATCGAGGGTTAACTGTATATTTGTTTTGAAATGTTTTTATAAATTGACTTGAGGCTTTCACAGTGTAGAGAATGTATGATGGTTTCTCGGGTGAGTAGGACGATTGCTTCACTGCCATCTTCTGGGAGAAATGAGCAGTACAGGAAATTCAGTCAGATCAAAATCCTGGGAAGGCAGAGATACAACTGTAAACAAGGCCTTGGAAATCCAGATTCAAGATCGAAACTTGATTAGGGATGGTAGTCTACAGCCAGTAACGACCTCTCACTCCCAAATAGGATCAATTACTCATCTCATACTTCTTTAAATTCAAATTTTCCATCCTTCAACAATTCCAAGCTGTCCATCTAACTGTCCACTTTTGATTTTCTAATTTATTTTGAAACAAAAATTACAAATTACAAATTACACTGATAAACAAACTGTAGATATCTGAGATGCTGTATACCTTTTCTAATGCAGTTTTTTATGCTGATTTCAATTCTGAAAACCGGTTTGCTCTATCACGTCAGGTTTTGAAGATATCAACAAAAATTAATTTTCATTGAACACCGTTCATCAAAATCTTGATGTAGTACTGTATTTAGTAATTTTTCATGCAACGTCATAGGCCTACATTGTTGTGGAATTTGTGAAATCAATTATACTTAATGCAATATATCATAATATTTTTTATGTCGCATTAATATACTTTCATGTGTTTATTTTTATTTTTACATTAAGTGGATATTATGGTATCCAGAGGTTGCATAAATTCACCAGACCTGTTTTGTTATGTGTGTGGCTATCTGAGAGACAAATCCCATCTGAAGAATTTTACACCGTTTTTGAAGAAAGCATATGAACTATACTTTGATTCAAAGGTGGATACTGGTAAATCATGGGCACCACAGTTCGTCTGTTTGACATGTGCATGCAACTTGTGAGGTTGGGTAAGGAATGCAAAGAAGAATAACCACCTGGCTTTTGGATTCCTATGATATGGCATGAATCAAGCAACCACACCACAGACTGTTATTTCTGTTTGGCAGATGTCACCAGAGTTTCCTACAAAACTCGTACATCTGTGAAGTATTCAGATGTTCCCTCAGTTTTTTAACCAATTCCACATTATCCCATCACTTGTCCAATACCAACAGCGCCTACAGAATATACAGTAGATGAAGAAACACAAGAACAAAGTTCTCTATCACCTCCTAGCAAGGATTCGGACTCTATAAACCTGGAGAGCATATCCATTTCATAAACAATGCTGAACTTTGTGACCTCGTACGGGACCCGGCACTAACAAAAGGGCAAGCTCAACTGCTCGGTTCACGCCTTAAAGAATTCAATTTATAACATAAATTAACAACTTCACATTTTCGGCACTGACACAAAGAACTTGTGCAATTCTTTGCAATGAGTAACACTTTGCTATTGTACGGATGTTCAAGGTCTTATGTAATGCCTCGGGTGGAACACAGGATTGAAGCCTGGCGATTGTTCATTGATTCTTCTAAAACAAGTTTGAAGGCAGTGTTGTTACATAATGGAAACAGATATGCATCAGTACCGGTTGGGTATTGTACCCACCTGAAAGAGACATACGAATTCATGTTTTTACTTCTTGAAAAAATACACTATCGCAAGTATAAATTGTGTATCTGTGGTGATTTAAAAGTTATCCCTATTCTCATGGGAACACAAACAGGATACACCAAGTACTGCTGTTTTATCTGTGAATGGGACAGCAGAGATAGAAAACACCACTACATAAAGAAAAATTGGTCGATCAGAGACAGAATGTAGCCAGGAAATAAAAATGTCCTTCGTGTACCGTTGGTTGACCGTGACAAAGTTATCATGCCACTGCTTCACATCAAGCTGGAACTCATGAAGAATTTCGTGAAGGCACTAGACAAAGATTCAGATGCTTTTCGGTACTTGTGAAACAAGTTTCCGTAGTTTAGTTATGCAAAAGTGAAAGAAGGTGTGTTCACAGGTCCACAAATAAGGAAGATATTTGCTGACGGCCACTTCCAAGATTTACTGAATGGTACTGAAAGACATGCATGGCTGGCATTCAAATCAGTCGTGGCCAATTTCCTTGGAAATTATAAATCTGATGACTATATGAATGTTGTGAAGAAGTGCATTAGTGCATACAAACAGCTGGGTTGCAGCATGTCCCTCAAAATTCATCTCCTTGAATCACATCTTGACTTCTTCCCCGAGAACCTAAGTTCAGTCAGTGACGAACATGGTGAACGTATTCATCAGGACATCTTGGTGATGGAGTCACAGTATCAGGGTCGATGGAGTGCAGCAATGTTGGCTGACTATTGCTGGACGCTTCAGCGTGACATGCCAAATGCTCAGCACAAATGCAAGTCTACAGCCAAGAAATTCAAACCAAACACAGCTTAGATGAAGAAAGTATAGTAATTTGCTTGGATTTTATATGTGTATTGTGCCTTTAACTACATATTTATGTACATAATATGTGTCCTCTGACTCAATCGCACCATTTTCTTAGCTAACGCCATGTTCATTAGTACTCTCTGTATCAGGAAGTGTTCTAATGGAATATAAATAGTTGAAGATGTATATTAAAAAAACCATGGGTGATAGAGACAAATGATTTGCATATTCTGAATCAGCACGTTTCAATTGTCTTAGAACAAGTGTTGGATACTAAGATATCTTCCGATTCTATTTTTTTGTTTTTTAGTGTTATTAATGTTACAAAATTTCAAATTATAAAAATCCAGGTTAAAAATGTTCTACTATGGAAAAAAGATAAATAAAATGCAAAAAATTACAATTTTGATACATAATATATTATAAATATAATATTAAGAAATACACCTGATTAAGCAAGGTTGCTCGTGCTCAGGTGCAAGTCCAAAGAAAGCAGAGTGAAAAAGGAGGAGAGAGAAAGAGCAGAATAAAAATAAAAAATAAAAAAAATAAAAAGTGATATAACTTATGTAATATAGAATAAAATGTTTAAAATAAAGTCTTAATAGAAAAACAAAGCATAAATACCTAGGTGATAGCTAGCAATAAATTACTTATTTTTTATGAATGAATGAAGGAAGCCAATTTGATCCCATGAAGGGCAATGGCCTCCTATAAGGGAAAGCTCATACTCCTCTTAAATTTAGTTGCTGAAAGCTCAAGGTACATTCTGATTATAGAGTTATAAAAGCGGGGACCAAAACTAAAGCTATGTTTTGACCTTGCTGATGTGAGACTCACAGTTTGCCTAGATTTCTTGTCTTTCCATATAACACAAATATTTTCCCATGATCAGCTCATTTCTCTCAGTAGATAGCAGTGGAGCAAGTTGCCAAAACTTTGGAGTCTTCTTTCTCACCTGGTTAGAAGCCAAGAAACTATCATAAATAGGGCCAGGCATTTAATGATTTTGCATCTTTTTTATATAAACGTTAAAAGATAGCTCGAATATATATAAATGTATATCATGAAATAATTTATTAAATAAGGGAAGTACGTTTTTACATTTTTTTTGCTTTATTTTTCATTAATTTTTGCTTTATTTTGTATTTTTTGTCATTGTTAAGAGATAGGTCATTTTGTGGCAATTTTCGCCATTTTTAAGTCATGTTTCAGTGGAGGTAGAGAGGAGTTTTTCCATGTACAAATCGTTACTTTCAGACAACTGACAATCATTTTTATTTGGGAGTCTCCGCCAAGTGTTCATAGTTCATTTTAATTTTGGTTTATTGTAAGCACCATAGCAGTTTGTCTTGCTGCAATAAAGATTTTTTCTTTTTTTTAAATGGGACATATTTGCTAGGGACAATTTGATGTGCATGCCAGTTCAGAAAGAGTTTCTTTTTTGCTAAGGGTGTCAAGTATATAGTATAAATTTACTTACTTCTTTAGTAACAAAATAAAATCAGTAAACTGATACAACAAAGTGTCAGTATGCTTTTTTTAATCAGTGATAAACACAATTATGATAGGCCCATGCAGAAAAGAAGTTATTTTTGCGCTGGCAATAATATTAATGATGCAGTAGACCTACGATTTGCTGATATGTTTGTTTCAAGTTTAAAGCAGCCTTAAAGGTTATGAATGAATAAAAAGTCAATATAAAATCTATCTGTCAGGAATTGGATTAGGTATATTGCTGCACAGGAACGAATAAGAAAAATACTCTCATTAAAATATAGCCTAATGTAGATATTGGTAGTCTACATATCCATAGAATGCACAACATAATATTTTATTTACATTATTAATTAGCCTACACTGACATCATTATGAAGAAACGAATCAATCAAGGCGGCTAACAATATCAATATGCGATTGGCAATTTGTTACGTTATTTTAATAACTTATATTGTGGGCCATGGAAGAATATTCATTATAAAATTAATATTGATATACTCGTTATTTCGGTACAGGTCAACCGATTTGGTCCGGCTTGTACCCAAGAATGTCATAAATGCGTACACCAAATTTCATGAAAATCTGATAAAGCGTATTTGAGTTATCGCGTCTTTCTAATATATTACCATAAAAATAGGCACTAAATTGGGCATTACTCCGGTACCGGTCAACCGATTAGGTCCAATATCAATAGGCTTCTTTCCATGGACGTTACAAATGCGTATACCAAGTTTCATGAAAATCCGATAAAGCATATTTGAGTTATTGTGCATACAGACACACGGACAGATGGACAGACGGACGGAAAGACAGATAGACATTTTCCCGTCCCCACACACAATCTCATAAAGTACCATACTGGCACTTAATAAGTTTGTATTGTAAATTCATATTATATAACGCTCTTTCAATCATTAAAAAGCTTTTAGCAATTCATTACTTAAAGAAACTAATTGTAAGTAAAAATGGTAAATTTATTGGTCTTTTCTTTAGTGCCATTTTTTCACTGTTTTTAAGTTATAAATGCATTTTTTATTTTGCTTTTTTCACTATTTTATGGTCAATAAATGCCTTGCCCTAATCATAAATTTATTCAAATATAATATAATTTTGTGATCCATTGAATTAGTGTATTTAACATCTGATGCAAATGGTCTTCTCACAACAACTGCTCAGTACAAATGTAATATAACCATCAAAGGGAATCCCTGAAATGGAGCACTGCTTGATGCATGTTTGCTCAAATCTGTGATATTCTGTTTCAGGAGAGCATCCAGCAGCTATGCAACGAGGGAAGAATGGCGTTTCTTCTGTCTATGGACACCAGTGGGGATATCTGTCTGTAGTCCTAGGATTGAGCTTATGTGTCCCTCCACAAGTAGGTGTAATGTCCATTATTCTAGGGTTAGTGAGTCGAGCTCTCATGTGGTCTGGGACATGACAGTTGAAGTGAACAAAACAAGTGACAAGTCGGATACGTGAACGACAAGAAGTGTAAATAATGGTTCAATAAAGCCAAGTGTGAGTAAGAGTATCATAAGTCAAATGATGACCAAAGTGCTTGATCTGATAAGTGACCAGTTTCAAAAAAGATCAGTACTACTAAAGTCATAGAAGGAGCTTGAAAGAAGTTCGGTGTGGTTAAAACAAACATGGATTTTAAATATACCATCAATGATAACATTGTAACAAATTTTGAACTTTTCTGTGATGAGTTTGAATGATGGAATTAAGGGGGAACATACAGCTTTCGGTGAAATTCATTGGTGAGAAATAGGTGAATTTCGTTATTTTTTTCATCACCAATGAATTGCTCTAGAATCTTGCAATCTGACGTACTCTTTATTTACTACTTTTACAATTGCATACTATTTAAAAAATTAATCAAACTGTTACAGTTACAGGTAATTACAGTTTCAAAATGGCAGCCATGTTTCATGTGCTGAAGTCCCATTTCCTTGATAACTTCCACAAATATCAATATTTCTGAGTGATTATTTTTCTGTGCATTTGTTAATATCGTGTGAACAACACTATCTACAAAAATTCATTTAACATTCATAATTTTTTTAAATATATTTATTTTAATGAAAAAATAAATTTTAAAAAATCAGCTTTTTAAAAATATCGGTACTTATATTGTAGATATTCCAAAGATTGTAGATGATGTTGTGCATATGATGTTTGAAAATAGCTAGAATCAAGAATCAAGAATCAAGAATTTTTATTTGCCATTAAATAAATAGATTACAATAGGCATCGTCAAATCATAAAAATATATACATAATTAAAAAATACACATAATAATAAAAATAAAATACAAGTTCTTATCTTACAAATTTAAACTATTACTTTCTCATCTATATTTTCATTTAGGAAATCCTCAATGGTGTAGAAGGCCTTATTCTTAAGCCATTTGGACATAGTCTTACTAAAATTGTTTGTAGGTAAGTGTTTAATTGTGTTTGGCAGTTTGTTAAAAAACAGTAGTTGTTGATATTTAAAACTTTTATAATACTTATCCAGTCTAATACTAGGTTTTACAAGGTTTGATTTTTGTCTTGTATTATAGTTGTGTTGTGTATTCTGCTCTTCGAAATCTTCTATATTTTCTTTAATAAACATTAAATTATAGTATATATAAATACCTGCCAGTGTCATTATGTTTAATCGTTGAAAGGCTGTTCTACACGAGTCTCTAGGCCCTAATCCCTCTATAGTTCTAATTGCTTTTTTTTGCCATATGAAAACCTTTAATGCTGAGGGTGAGTTGCCCCAGAGACGGATCCCATAGATTAAGTGAGTGTGGAATAGTCCAAAGTAAATCATCTTTAGTATTGCTGGACTTATACAGGTTTTTAATTTTCTTAGAAGAAAGACGACCCTAGCCAATTTTTTACACAAATTGTTTATATGCTCATCCCATGATAATTTCCTATCTAGATAAATACCCAGCAGTTTGACTGGTTTAAGAAGTTCATCATTTAATTCTAATGTTTGTTTTAAGGAAAATATGATATGTTCTGTTTTATTCTCATTTACAATTAGTTTGTTTGCTGAATACCAGGCTTTTGCTTGCTCTAAAGATCTATCTAGTTCGGTTCGGACATTTAAGATGTCATTATCTGATTCTATTATAGTTGTATCATCTGCGTAAAGTACCGAAAGTGAGGAAATGTTGCAACTAAAATCGTTAACAAAAATCAAAAACAACAAGGGGCCCAGCACGGATCCCTGCGGAACTCCTACGTTTAAGTTTGCTATATTTGAAAAGTTATTGTTTAAACTAACCATTTGTTTTCTATTATTTAGATAACTTACAAGCAGTTTTAGTTCGTTGTTTACAACTCCATAAAATTCTAACTTCTTGCTAACTATAGCATGTGATACCATGTCGAAGGCTTTACTTAAGTCTATAAGGCTCATTCCAACTATATGTTTATTTTCAAAGCCTTTTAGGATGTGGTCTACAATGGTTTCAACCGCCTTAATGGTGGAGTGGTTCGGTCTGAAGCCAAATTGGTAAGTATATAACAAGTTGTTGTCTACAAAATAATTATATAACTGGTTGACTATACATGACTCAATTATTTTACTTAAGATGGGAACAATTGCGATTGGTCTATAATTGTCAGGTTTATTTATATCTCCCTTTTTAAAAATAGGGGTAACTTTCGCAATCTTTAAACAATCTGGATAAATGCCCTGAACTAGAATAGTATTAATAAGAAAAGAGAGTGGTTCCAGAATTGCATCACCAACATTTTTAATTATGTAATTTGAGATCCCGTAGATATCTTCACTGCGTGAGTTACTCATATTACCAATTATCAATTTGACTGTCCTCATATCAACAGATTTCCATTTAAAATGGCTTGTAGGTTTGTGAGTACATTCAGTTAAGAAGTCATGATATGTAGAATTATATATGTTAGATTTATCTTGATTAACATTAGTAGATATATTCGTAAAAAACTGATTAAATTCGTCAGGAGATATATGTATGTTAGGTTTACTGGCTTCGTTTATTCTACATTCCATTTTCATAACCGACCACGCTGCTTTACATTGATTTGCTGAGTTACTGATGAATTTGTCGTTTGCAGTTATTTTCGCCTTCATAATCATCTGACAATAAAATCTTTTAAATCTTCTATACAATTCCTTATCTTTTGCACTTAATGTATTTTTCCATTTGTCATATAATACCAACAGCTGAGTACGCAGCCTACCCACTTCAGGAGTAAACCATTTACGGCTTGAGGCTTTTTTTGATTTCCTTCTCTGAGTTATTACTTTAGGACAATAGATAGTAAAATAATTTGTGAAGGTATTTAAGAAAGTTTTAGTTGCGTTTTCGGCATTCGTATTTTGATATAGTTGTGTCCAATCAATACCTCTCAAGCATTCCTTTAAGTTGGATAGTCTATCATATGAGATTATTCGCGTTACATTCATCTCATTCATTGCTTTATTTTTTTCTGGACAAGTAGTTATTTCATTATTAACTTTCCATTTCATCCAAATGCCTGCATGATCCGAGATTATATCTTGTTTCAGAAAATTGATTTCTAGATAGACAGGAGGAATATTAGTAACTATATTGTCCAGACAAGCTTTGTTCCTAGTAGGCAGATAGTTAGTACAATAGATATTAAAAGATCTCAACAGGTTTAGATATTCCAGGGTTTCAGATTCATTGGTTTTCAGTATGTCAACATTTGCATCCCCCGTTAGAACTATATACTTAGTCCTAAAGGGTTTACTTGTCAAATGGCTAAGTGCCATTTCAAGACTATCTATAAATTGCTTAAAATTAGAGTCTGGGGTGCGATATACATTGAGAACTATAGTACTGATATTATGTATCCTAATAGCAGTTGCTTCAAATATATATATTTTACAAAAGGTAGAAATGTCAATATAGTCATAACCTATTTCTTTCTTTATCATAATAGATGAACCTCCATATGGAGATTCCCTACAGAAAAAACTCGCCAAATTATAGTCTTCAGGGATATATAGAGATATCTCTTCTTTACATAACCAATGTTCATTTAGACAAATTATATCAGTTGAAATTTTTTCTAATATAGTCTCTAATAAATAGAGTTTGTTTCTTAATGATTGGATATTAAGCGTAAAAATATTTAAAAATCGATTTAAAGGGTCCAAATTCATATTCATATTATTTGAGTATATTGACAGTTCATTGGCTATTCTTGTGGTAGATATACCTGAATTACCCTGATTTATAAAAAATCTTGGAATTTGGATGGAGGCTTTCTTTTTCTCTTCTGTAGGTTATTCTTTTCCTTGGAGACAGCCCTTACTCCTCCGGAACATGTAGGTATTAGCTTTTCTTTCTTTTCTTCCTCATTCTCAATGATTGTGTTTGTAATAGGTACAGTTGATAGCTCCTCTTCCTCCTCTACTAGTGCATTCTGTTCGTTGATGGTGGGAGGTGTAGATTTGTTGTCTTCATCCTCTTTAGAAAGGTTTACGGCTTCACTCGATGGCTGGAGATTATTTTCATTCTTCTTGTTTTCTTTTATTTCTACACTTTTTTTTACACTTTGCGTGGTTAGGTTTTCTTCCTCTATTTGTTTCCACCCAAGGATGATCGGTGCAGTCTTTAGATTGGTTAATAACTCCTTAATTACGTCAGCTATTTTCCTTGTAGTCCATTCTTTTCCTTTATTATTCATATGTTGCCCATGTTTGGTGTAGTGTTCCCTCTCTACACTCATGTTAATAATTTTGGTATGGTTGTAACCTTGCATTATTTTGTTTAGTGTCTTATTAAATTTTGTTACTTCTGTATTGATACACGATGTTTCTTTTAAGTCGAACCTGTGGGGCGCATTCATTATAATCAAATTGGTGTTTCTTTTATCTTGCACAAATTGTGTTACATGTTTGAGGCCTTTACTGGATTCATTTTTGCTTATGTTATTTGTGCCACCACAGACTATTACTACATCTTCTTGTGTTAACTGGGTTATTTCTTTCTTAGCCGAATTCGTTATTATATCCAGTCCTATACTGGGGGTAATGTAACCTATTACTTCATAATCACTACCTAGATTGTTTGATAGTTTATCCGCCCAGCCTCTTACATGGCTGTCCCCTATTATTACAGCTTTATGTTTCTTTGTATCATTCTTCATGCTTGCACTATTCCTTGTTTTGTTAGTTTTCACTACATTTGTGTTGTTGCTAGGGGCCCTGATCATAACCGTCTGTTTCTTGCCTTTATTATGTCCTTTAATGACTTCAGTCCATTTATTTTCATTATCTTTGTTTACATAACTGCTATGCGGATATGCGCTACAGTACTCTATTTCTAGGTTACCTGAAGCTTCACCTAGACTTCTATCCCTGTCCTGTTGTAGTAGTTCTATTATTAAATTGGCAGAGCTAAGTTTATCTTTTAATTGTTTAAGTTCTATTCTCATATTTTCACAGCACTTATGATCACTTTTATCATCACTCTTTCTTACTATATTATCAAAACAATCACCAATTTGGCCGGTCAACTTCATACATGTTGGGCAGATCCATAATTTATTTTTAGCTTCCCTAATATCAACACTGCCACACCTATAATGTATGTATTTGTCGCACTTACTACACAGAATACCGTTTTTTACTATTTTGTAGCATTCGCCACATATTTCGTCGAATATTATTTGATCCTTTGTAGAGCTCGTTAAGGTTACTTCTGTGTTCGGCGCCATATCTTCCATCACCATAAGTACACTGAATACACAACGGCAAGTCTTACTGTTCGAAATTATTAAAGTGAAAGTAAGATCTATATTTCATCAATCCATTTAAATTATAGTAAACATGTTTAAAAACAGCACTGATTTGATTGATAATACATCAGTAGGCTTAATGCTGTCTTGTATAATTATAATTATAGAAAAGATAATCACTGAAAAATATTGTGATTTGCGGAAATTATCATGGAAACTGCATTTTAATGCACAAAACAATAATTACCCACAAATGTAACAGTTTCATCAATTTCGCAAATAGTAATTGTAGAAGTAGTCAATAAAAAGTATGTCAGATTGCAAGATTGTAGAACAATTCATTGCTGAGGGGAAAAAAATGAAATTCACCTATTTCTCACCTGTGAATTTCACCTAAAGCTGTATTCCCAACTTAAGTGGATAACAGTCATGACAAGAAGGTATCATGATTAATTAATAACCTTAAAGAATTATTGGAGTAACCCTGGTGATTTTAAACAGTGACCAGTATGAGTAACTTATGAACAATGATGAATTCAATTATGACCATTAAGAATAAGACAGATTTAAAAATGATGTGCATTCAAGCTTAAGCAGTGACTAATGCAGACAAAAGCCAAGACGAATCTAAACAATAACCATGTAACAACCATAACGAATGTAAATAGAAACAGTGATGAGCTAGAATGATTAACGGTCCTAATACGAGGTTTGAGAGATTGAAAATACACCAGTGCAGATAAAAAACATGCTAATCCACTGAGGATAAGAACACAACTTTAAACTTAATCCAAAAGCCTTTCTTAATTCTGGGTTTATTTACAAGTTTTTTGTTTTTTGTCCCCAAAAATTAGATATTTCCTCAGGAATAATATTTTGGAAAAATGTTTTCTGCTGGAAAATAATCCAGAATTTTTGTTGGAATAATTTTGGTATCCTTGGTATTTATTTTCACTATAATCCCTTAAATAATGTTTGGATGTTTGTTTGGTGCTGGTTTTTTATATAATTATATATTTTTTATGGTAATTTAGCTATTGAATAATGGAAAAACATTTGAGTCTTGTCTGTTGGAATAATGTTTGAGTATTCTCTGTTGGACTAAAAACCATCCTATTCCAGTGAGGACAAGAACATATAAACGAAGTTACGTGTAAGTGATATGAAGTACCTACATTCTACATTCTGGACTAATTTACGGGTTTGTTTTCATTTTAAGCATTAGATATTTCCCCTGGGTAATGTTTGAGTAATTTCTGTTGGAATAATATTTCAGTATTTTCTATCAGAATAATTAATGAGTGATATTTTTTCTGTGATATTTGAGTGTATTCCGTGAAGTAACGTAGGGTTTTCTTTGGCACTAATACATATGTATATAATGCATACTTTTTTTAATTTTATTTATTTTTGGGGGGAAACATTTATATAGAGTGTATTCTGTTTTCGTGTAATTTTTAGTACTTTTACTTTGGATTTCCATAGTACAGTAGAGTCTCAACTATCTGACCTATGGCCATCCGACATTCCATATATCTATCACTGTTCATGGTACATCAGATATTTTTCTTACCGTACAGACATCGTATTATATCTCTGCTGGTCTGTCACGTGAGTATTTCCTGGTAGGAGAAGAGATTCTACTAGCGTGCACAAAAACATTTCTTAAATTTACAGCGGGCAGCAAATGTGAACAGATTTGAGCTCGGACAAGCAATGACTAGAAAGGGAACTGAATGTTTTTTGTATTGGAATACACGGACTACCTGCTCCCGCACAAGCACTTGTAACAAAATTCCAACGGTCGGCGAGAGGCACAGATATAAAACGACAGCTGTACATTTGGTGAGTACACTTTAGTACCCTATGATGTTGAGCTGTAGAACTGGCATGCTCGTTGCCAGGGTCAAGTTTTCAAGGGGGCAAATCAAATTTCAGAGGGGGCCATCAGGTTTAGGATTTTTTTGGGGAGTATAATCACCACCCCAAATAAAATGAACTGAATCATAAGTAAAGTAAAAACCAATCCAACAGATAAAATAATTTATTAACACAAATTGCAGACAGTGAATTTAAGATATTGAAAATGACAATAGATTATTTACTTTTGAAAGAAGTGTAGAAGGATTAAATACATATTTACCAATGAAATTTATTAATAGACAAGCGTAATGCAAGCTAACTTTCTTGACTGTAAACTGTAATACAGACTGTTTCACATCAAGGATCTTTGTTGAGTCATTGTTACAGCTCAAAAGCACAAGCTCTGCCTTCCATTCAGGTGACGTGGAAAGTCTTTGTGGTCGTAATACAGATGATAAATGTGAAAAACATCTTTCTACTGTGGCAGTGCTAGCTAAGGGTTCCCAGACATCCTCTAAAATACGTTAATACAACCCGTTGTCCCGAAAGAAGACTTCGGGATGCAGCTTTGTCTCATATTTTTATCTTTTTTATTGTATGTTTTAGTTTTTTACTCTCCAAGGACAGTAAAAAGAAATTGGGATGGCAATGCTGGTTAACAGATGCCAGCTTCAATGCGATTTGCGGGAGCATTCGGGATATTTAGCATGAGTATGACCATGCTTGGTCATGTCGGTTTGCTCTGTTGTAATTTCATCTTTGTAAGTGAATCCTGTTGCACCAATGAATGAATTAGAAAATTTCAAAATGTAAGTATAGGCCTAAATATACTGAGAAGTTAATAGCTCATTTTCTATTTTTGAAAGATAAAAATGGAAAAGTTGAATATTCATAAAAACAAACTGTGTGTAAAAAAACAGTAAAAGCATTGCTTTTTGTAAAATTGTTTTTCAATTGAAGTTTAAGTTAAAGTTTATTGTTCTTTAAGCATATACATAGAATGCAATTGAACTTGTCAGATGATAAAACACAAATACACTATACAAACAAAGACACTATATCCAATAGATTGATCACACAATAAAAAAATTCATTTTACAAAATTTGGAATTATAAATCAATTTGAAGCACACGCAATAAAATTTAAAAGCACATGGATAATATAATAGAACAAAATATGTGTTAAATGACAACACTGTCAGTTTCAAGGAATTCACTCAGACTGTAGAAGGGGTTGACTATTAGCCACGCACGTAATTCTTGTTTTAAAGAGTGGAAGCGTCATGCCTATCACTGAACTGTGGAGCTTGTTAAATAATTTCAAACCTGTTACTGAATAACTATTTTGCATCTTACTCAGTCTACAAAAGGGAATCTGCAAAATGTTTTCATCGCGGATATTATATCAAGTTTTCCTTACCTTAAAATCATTGTGGTTAGCGTCGTTGACTACAGATCTGTTGGTCCGGGTTCAATCCCCGGTACCTCCACGGATTTTTCTGAGGTAGGGAGGTCTGAAACGGGGTGCACTCAGCCTCGTGATTCAAATTGAGGAGCTACTTGATAGAGAAATAGTAGCTCCAGTCATGGAAACCACCATTAACAGCCGTGGGTATCAGCATGGCCCAAGTCCTGCCATCTGCCTATGGTAGATGATGCAGCGGTCAGGTGTTAGGCCAAGTCTCTTCAGGGATGTAGCACCACGGAGTTTAGTTTTAAATATATAAATTAATTACCATTAAAATTTTTAACTCAATAAACAGTGGTTTGCAATGTGTCCTGGTAGATGAGCGAATAAGTATTCTCAAACATTGTGTGGCACTCCCATTTCCATGACAAGCTGCTTCAAAATAAGCTTTTGTTGAATCAGGCACGGTTCTACCTAGAGGTCACAAGGTCACGTGACATTCATGAGTGTGACTTGTATTTATCCTCTTCTTGTTTGTGTTAAGTTTGAAATAAACTAGGACAAACTCACATTGTGTACCATATGTCATGGGAAGGTATTGTTACATTGTTTTCCAACACGGATCTAAATGTCCTGTATTTTTTCTCATATTTCTGGGAACCCTATACTAGCTGGAATAGTCAATGCTGCATCAGCTAAAAGTCGAAACCCTGGAAATGCTCCTCCACATTTATCGAATGTTTTACAAACTTTGTTTGTTTGTTTGAAATAAAAAGAGTGAGATTTGTGACCAACTGGAGTTCATCTCCAATATTTTCCCACTGCTTCTGGTTTTCACTGTCTAATAATTTAAATTAATGTTACAAAATTTCAAATTATAAAAACCCAGGTTAAGAATTTTCTACTTGGAAAAAAGATGGATAAAACACACAAAATTACCATTTTTGATTCATAATATATTAAGTATAATATTAAGAAATACACACAAATAAGCAAGGTTGCTAGTACTTAGTATTTTAAATGCCAAAAATCTACCGTGGGTAAGACAAAAATTTGGGGGGGCAGGGCCACCTCTAGCCCTCCCAGGCTACAAGCCTGGTACTGTGTAAACAGAATCAGCAGTTTGAACTGTCTGACACTGACATTGTAAATCTAGTGAATGGACATGAAAACGAAGACGAAAGAGCACTAGAGCTGAGCAAAAAGCAAACAAGATGACAAACAATAAAGGCATTGGAGATGTGCTAACTTACCTGGAACAACAGTCTGCATTACCCAGCCCCTTCCTGGTCCAGGTTAGGTTAGATAATGAGACTCTACTCTACTCTAGTGAAGACTGTCACTGTATTGCTTGGAATATTGCATTCAATACTTTCTTTGGTGTTGGTGTAATATTTTAGTTTAAATAAATTGTACCAGTATGACGGAAACTACAAAATATGTTGCATATGAATACTGTGCAGCTTCAAGAACCAGAAGCATTACAAATTATGTTCTTTAATACAAACTGAAATATTTTAAATATTTGTATATAAGGTTGTAAATAATTTGTAAATAACAAGTGTACATTTTTAAATAACTGTAACATTTCATGTTTGAAATATTAATCTTGAATGTTCATTAGTGTTTACTCAAACCAATGCATAACGAAAAGAAATATTGTGTGTTACCGTATTGAAAGCTGATATTACATTGCATCAGAACCTGCAGTTTGCATAACATAACGTGTAATGAAGTTCCATCAGAAATAAACTTATTGAAACCCCATTTTACCTTCTGAAAAATTACAAAACTAACAACGCTCTTCATAAAATGGATACTTTGTGAAGCATGTGAAACCAGAATAGAATATTAATTTTTGATTGTTGTATTATGTAGATTGTTCAGTAGCAGCCATGTTAATAAATTGGATTGTTTTATAATAGTTGTTTTAACATTTAACAATAATTACATGAAAGCCTTGCAAACTTGACAACTTGATATTTGGTAAAATTAGTAATCTGCACTGGGTTTTAATACAGTACCAGGTAAATTGCAAAACTATTAGATGCTAATTGCATGTAGTTTCAATCTGTTCCTGTAATTACGAGGGCCGTCCATAAAGTAAGTTTCCCTGGGGCTGTTTACAGAACCAAAACACAATTTCATTGAAATGTTTATTGCAACAGATACAGCAAGTGTTCAGCTAATTTTCAACATATTTGCCACCGGAATTGACACATTTTTCATTCCATGGGACCAACGTTTGAATACCTGTGTCGGAGAAGTCTGCCGCCAGGGATTTAAACCATTGTGTGGCAACCATATCCACCTCTTTGTCATTCTCTGTCATTTCTTGAGGTTTAGAAAAAGATGGAAATCAATGAGAGCGAGATCTGGGCTGTAGGGTGGATCTTTAAACACCTCCCAGCAAGTCTCTTGTAGAAGTTCGACTGACCCGGACCCCCTGAACCCCCCCTTCTCTACGCCACTGTTTTTCTAATTCCACTCTACAGTCCCTCCAATTTTATAGGCTGACAAACAACACAAAAATATAATGTTTTGTTGTTTTCGTGAGTCCATGTGCCTGCATGGGGACTGGCTGCAATAAACAGACAACTTGCAACCCAAAAAGAACATAATTTTTTAGTAATTCATTATCCTTTTCATTTACATAAAGTCAAGTTTGCAGGACTCTACTGTAATATTTATTCTATGTAATTATATGTCATCCTCTTCATCACCATCAATGTCAGACATCTTCGTTATCAGTTCATCTTGTATCCTCGTTATTGTCTTCATTAAGGGCCCTCTAACTCTTCAATATTGACGCTCTTTATTGAAGCACACATCAATATGCTACGAAATGTTTTCCAGTTCGGATTTGGATTTTCTAGCATTGACTCTTACACTGTGCAAAAAATCAAAATCAAAGAGAGAAGTAGACACTGGTCCAAAGAGTGGTACAAGTGAGTACCGCTTTACACACGAACATTTGCTTCATTTTTTGCGTTCTACAGAACCAGATGACTGCAAAAAATCACTTTGCAGTCTCACAAACAACTGATATTGAAGGAAATATTGACAATAAACCTCCTAGACGTTCAAACAGTTCTTCAATATTAACATAAAATATAATTTTCTATCAATATCCATAAATATTGATAGGATGCTTCAATTCATTTCTAGACAATCAATATTTCCATCAATATGGTCCTCCGTCAATATTGAAGTGAATATTGACAATATTATTGATCGTTACTGTCGCTTTTATGTGTCGTTTCCTTCAATGTTATTTTGTTTGTTTTGTTGTAGTTTTAATTATTTACCCTCCTCATTATTTGATCTTAATCTTGAAGGTGGTATGCTTATCTATTATTCATAACTCTGGCTCATTTCATTCTCTTCCCCCATAACATTTGAAAGTTAATTTTCCTAAGAAATTATATCAAAATACAGTCAAACCTCTGTATAAACCTGCATATAGCGAATTTCCTATCTTAATAATGTTAAATGTAACTCACTATAACGATGGAGCTATTATAGAAACTCCCTTTTATAATAATGTTTGCTACTGCAAACCAGTAGCTTAACCCTGTGGATGGTAGCTGGTATCAGATCAGTCAATATTATTTTCTGAGTGCCTGATATCTATTACATTTCTTATTAATTCCAGAAAAGAATAATAATAATAATAATAATAATAATAAGTTTATTTCTGTCAATAGACTCAGTGAGTTTCTGACATTGTCATTTACATTAATCTATATGCCTAGGCTAAGATTTCACTCATACAACATTCATTCATTCATACATTTTTCATTCATTCATTCATACAATTTACATTCATACAAATTATTACATTGGCATTACAATTCATAAAATTTAAAATTATATATAAACTATAAAAGTACCGGTACAATTAAATATTTACATACAATATTCATACAGATACAATATTCACATACAATATTCATACAGATCATCACAGTTCATCTAACGAGTACATACATTTATTTATCAGATAGCTTCTCAATTCCTTCCTAAATCTTAATCCATTTAGTGCCTTTATATACCTTGGTAATTTATTGAATAGGATAGGTCCCATGATATACACGTCTTTCCGGGTTGAGGATTTATTTATACGATCTCTGTGGCAGTCTTCATTGTTTCTGGTATTGTAGTTGTGTATATTATTGTTTACCCTTAGATGTTTTCCAGAAAGGTTCATGAGGGATGGAAAATAGGATCATTGAGGCTAAAATCGTCCCTTATGTGTACAAAAACTTACTGTGAGTCAGTAGCGGCTCGTGGCTCAAAACGAGAGTGTGCTGCAAATACCATTTCATACAGCAAACTTAAAATATTGAGCTACTTGATAGAGAAGTAGCGGCTCCGGTCATGGAAACCACCATTAACGGCCGTGGGTGTCGGCATGCTGACCACATGCCCCCAGTCCTGCCATCTGTCTATAGGTAGATGACGCAGTGGTCGGGTGGTATGCCTTGTCCCCTCGGGGATGTCGCGCCACGGAGTTTAGTTTAGGCTTACTTAAATAATTACTGTCTCAGAGTTATGTCCATGGGACGTTCCTTCTTACTACAGAAGTTATCGATGACTTTCGTGTTGAATCCATCCATGTTTACAACCATCTTTTTCGCTATGGAAAGCATTGCAAGAGCTGTAAGACGTTCTTGTGATGGTGTTCCTTAGGAGTGTCTTTATCCTTTTCAGGGTAGAAAAGCATCTTTCTGGTTCTGCTGTGGTAATATAATCCTGAGAAGCTTTGTTATTTCGGAGAATGTTCCTACCAAATTGTTTTTAATCATAGTAGTGGAACAGCTCCATCAATTTTCCTGTAATCATTTCTTTCATACAAAACACTCAGTTCTGTTTTCAATCTGTTCTAGTGGCTAAAACCAGAACTACAGTTTCAACTATATTCCAACAGATGTCGCGGTAAGTGTCGTTTTGTGTCTATATCTGTGGCGAGATCACAGCGCTCCAGTGAGTCGCCTTAAAATCTCGTGAACGCAATTCAGCGACAGCCCGTTCTGTATGTTGAAACCAGTTTACACGCCATAAAGGCAAGCTTAAGCATGACGTCACACCCTACAAGAGAAGAGCTGTTTTCAAAATGCATTCACGAAGCGGAAAAGATAATATTCACATTACCGACTTCCATTCTCCAACGTCAGCTAAGGAATTCTAGCGTGGACGTGCCAAGTTCAAAATCTAAGTAAAAGAAAATATAGTATTGCGTTTGAAAATAACATTATACGACGAGCAGAAAAGAAGCTGTGTGCTGTAGCACTGCAGCACTATAGGAGAAACCGCCACTGCTGTGAGTTAGGTTGTTACTTCAACATGTACATCATGTACAATTAAAACACCAAAAGGAGTAACTGCTTTAATTTTGCCTTAGATATGTCTTGTCTGTTCCTTCCCTTTTCCCACCATCTATGAGTTTGAAATTTCTGACACATGGCTAGACTCAAAAGGATGCCATGATGTGTGATGTTATGTTAAGGGGGGACATACAGCTGTCAGTGAAATAAATAGGTGAGAAATAAGTAAATTTCATTATTTTTTCCTCAGCAATGAATTCCACTACAATCTTGCAATCTGACCTACTCTTTATTGACTACGTCTACAATTATTGCATACTACTTTCAAAATTGATCAAACTGTTACAGTTATGGGTATTTATCGTTAAAAATGACAGCCATGTTTCGCACACTAAAATGATGTTTCAGTGACAATTTCCACAAATGGCAATATTTTTGAGCGATTCTTTAATCTATCTATTTGCAAACATCATATCAACAAAAAAATCAACCTTTTTAAATTTTATTTTTCATTAAAATATATATACTTAAAAAAATAAACTACCAATGTTAGATAGTGTTATTCATACGATATTAGCAAATACACAAAAAAATAATCACCCAAATATTGATATTTGTGGGAGTTATCAAGGAAATGGCATTTTAGTGCATGAAACGTGGCTTCTATGATACTTACCCATAACTGTAACAGTTTGATTAATTTTGAAAATAGTATGCAATTGTAGAAGTAGACAAGAAAGTGTATGTCAGATTGGAAGATTGTAGTGGAATTCATTGCTGAGGGAAAAAAATAATGAAATTCACCTATTTCTCACCTATGAATTTCACTGAAAGCTGTATGTCCCCCCCACTGCCATCTCGAGGATTACACTGCCTGTCCTATGCTTAATTTTAACATGGAGTTCAGAGTATTGTTAAATTGCGTAGTTTCTCCGGTAGAGGCGACATAGTTCACACCCAGATAGCATGAAATTCCAGCATATTTCAGTTGCGAGTTTATACTTCAGAGGGCAACACATAGCATACGGTAATGTAAAGGGTATTGCAGTTGGGTGTGGTAGGTGCTGCCATCTGTAATGTCGCCGCGTACGCAAAATTAGCCGTATAGGACAGTCAGTGTATACACGAGTAATACAGTCTAGAAGGCAGTGGTCCCCTTAAGCCAGTCTCTGCGGGTGTAAAGCTGCTATGGTTACAATTCAACAGAAGTCAGTAAGTAGAGCAAGAAAATTAACTTTTTTGTGATTAATTATTTTCCACTTCTAAGCATGTCCATTCCATGAATTATGAATAACCCTCAAATAACAATACAATCAGCTAGGGGTAACAAATATCGTTATACGGAGGTTTCACTGTAGTATATTGTGATAGAAGAGTGGTAAGTACATCAATGGAGAAACTTGTAATTTTAAAAACACTCACCTAAATTTTATACTCGACTTAAGCGGCCTACAGAAGCTTAAACATTCTGTACAAAATGGATTGTGCAATCATTTTGAGCATGTGTGGCAATCTGTTGCGTAAAACCAAACATGTTTGAAATCTTTGCAAATGCACAAGCCTGTAAGTGGTACTGCTTGCACAACGCCTTCAGTTCATCCAAAGTTTGGTGACATTAACACCTCAAAGTAAAGAATTTTTGTTGGAATATAATGAGTTACACAAAGTTTACCAGTGTTCTTCAAGATGAAGAGTGAAAAAGAGAAACTTTGAAAATTCAGCACATGAAGTAATGATTGAAAAACTTGAAGGAAACATGATGATAGTTCCATTGGGTTGCAGGCAACCCCTGGTGATCCCTTAAGGGGATATTCACAGAGGATTTCTTCCCGGGGTGCATCTGCCCCCAACCCAATCAGGAATTGAACCTGGACCGCCACCATGGAAGGCAGGAACCCTACCGAAAGGAAACAGAACCAAATGCAAATAGGGAAACTAATGGCTGCAAGGTGTTTTAGGGCAGACATCAAATCTTGTTTACTCTAAGCATTTCATCCATTCTATTGAAATTGAGGAGCGTTTTCTTAAAACTCGATAAAGCAAAAATTTTGAGAAATAAGATTGGTATGTTCTTTGTGCTACAAATACATCTGCGAAGTCAGATTTCACATAATCTGATACTTCATGTTCCCACAGAAGAGGGAAGCATGAGCGTTTTTTTCCAAAACTCAATAAAGCATACTATACTCAACCCAGTCATCTCAGTGAATACAATACTGTACTTCCCAGCTTTTGGTTTTCTTTGTGCACAGACTCATGACCTCATTACTCCTTTATCAAATTAAATTTCCTGGAGTGCAGTGCTAAGAAAACAATCTACTGTTGTCAGCATATTACATCAGAAATGGCAGGCATCTGTGGAGGAAAATAAGTTATGTTTATTTGTTTATCTGAATACATCTGTGAAGCAGGTGTTGGATGTCTTTAAAAAGCTAGACATGAATGGAATGCAGGAAGCTTATTATCTTCTTTCTTTTTGTTGACATGAACATGGATTCCACCATTATTAACTCGGACAGATCAAAAATTCTGAAACAAAAAAGCACTGTTGGTATAGGCAGTGCCGTATTTAAGCCTAGGCAGACTAGGCAGCTGATTTGAAGGGGCGGCTTTAAAGCTGTTACTGTTTTCTTTTTATATTTTAAACATTTTATTCATAACTCTTCAAAATAGTACTAATGTAACGCACAATGACATAGAAATGAATAACATTGACAACAATACGCACCTGTTTATTTATTTATTATTACATAATATTATTATTATTATTATTATCATTTATTCATTCCACTGCTTTTACAGGTATTAAAACGATGTCATCGGCTTTTAGCAAGATGACACCGTTAAATTTAAACAGAAATGTTTAGTATACTGCGGACAATGGATGTAGTACTCAAGATGACCGCTTTTTGCATACAATCCCTCACGTACTCTGTGATCTTCAAGTCTTTCAGTCTCTTCATTAGGGTCTTCGGTACAAGTCCTGTTGAGGAGATGATTAAAGGCAGCACAATGACTTTTTCTTGCCTCCAGAGTTGTCGAACCTCTTCAGCCAGGGGTAAATATTTGGTTACTTTTTCATTTTCACACTGCTCTAAATTGTGAGTATTTGGTATGCCAATGTCTATGAGATATGTGGTCCGGTTGATTTTATCTATCAACACTATGTCTGGTCTATTGTGAGTTATTGATCTGTCAGTAAGTATGGATCTGTCCCAATATAATATATGTGAGTCGTTTTCCAGAACCACATCGGGGATATATTGATAATAGGGAACAGTATTCAGCACCAAGTTGTGTTGATGTGCCAGAGTCTGGTGTACAATTTTTGCCACTTGATTGTGCCGTGTCAAATATTCTTTCGCCACAAGCGCCTGGCAAGCACCCGTAATATGCTGGATTGTCTCTGGGGCTTGATTGCAGCGCCGGCATGTATCGTTCTCCAGGTTTGCTTTCACTATGTATTTCAGGTAGTTTTTTGTGGCAACAGTCTGATCCTGAATTGCCAATAAAAAACCCTCAGTCTCCGTGAAGATATCTGCTCGACCAAGCCAAGCATTGGAAGCCTCTCGATCAATATGCGGGCGCTCCAGATCATGTGCATGGCGACCATGCAGTGGTTTCTGTGTCCATTGCTGTATAATAGTTGCAACGTGGGTTGCATCTGTTTCTAAATCAACAATATTGGCATGACAGAGATCCAAAGGTGTAAACCGTTTGTCAGCTTCATTAACTGCCTGATGTAGAAGAGATTTCTGGCTAAGGAAATAATTACGGAGGCTTTGAATTTGCTTTTGGCATATCCACGGTATGTCTATGAGACCTCGTCCTCCTTTATTACGTGGCAGAATCAATCTTTCCACTGCCGACCTTGGATGATGCGCACGATGTTTTGTCAGCAGCTTACGTGTAGATCTCATTATATTTTCCAGTTCTGTTTCAGACCACTTAACGATACCAAATGTATACATCAAGACAGGAATGGCAAAGGTGTTGATTGCCTTAAAGGTGTTCTTTCCATTTAGGCTAGAATTTAAAATTGCTTTCAATCTCTGCAAAAAGACACCTGTAACCCGTTTACGGACTTCTTTATGGTCTATCCGCTTCGCCTGAAGCAGGCCTAAGTATTTATATGTGTCCTCTTCATCCATGGCTTCAAATGTCTCCGTAGCTTCTAGTATGAAATTCATTAGCTGGACCTTTCCTCGTACAACACTGAGGGTCCTGCATTTGCTCATTCCGAATGACATTTGCACATCAGTCGAGAACTTTTCTGTGAGCAGAAGCAGGTTCTTCATTTGCCTGTCATTGGCTCCATATAATTTTATATCATTCATATACATAAGATGAGACAGCGTGCAATGCAAATTACCCGTTCCCTTTATCTGGTATCCATATCCTGATGCATTCAACATAGATGACAAAGGGTTGAGTGCCATACAGAACCACAATGGGCTAAGACTGTCCCCCTGGAAAATTCCTCTCTTTATTTGAACACTTCCACATACAAGTTGGTTACCTCCGTATTTCAACTGCAATACAGTTTCCCATGATAACATCAATTGCTGTAGTAAGGAAACGGCAGCAGGATCAATTTTATACATCTTGAGCACGCTGAGTAGCCAGGAATGTGGGACCGAGTCAAAAGCTTTCTGATAATCTATATAAGCTGTATAGATGTTACGTGACTTGTGAGATGCCTGTTCCATAACCACGGCATCAATTGTGAGTTGTTCTTTACATCCTTGTGATCATTTAATACAACCTTTTTGTTCTTTGCTAGAAGCTGATGTTCATCCAGATGGCAGTAAATTTTATCAGACAAGCAAGAAGTCAATATCTTGTAGAGGGTGCACAGGCAAGTGATTGGCCGATATTTAGATGGGTCATCAGTGTTTTCATCCTTTGGTAGCAAATAAGTCACGCCTTTAGATAAGTAAGATGGTATATTCTGTGGTTGTCTTAGAAAAGAAGAGAAACATTTAGCGATGTACTGATGCATGCTCGTAAATCTTTTGAGCCAGAAATTATGTATACCATCAGGGCCTGCAGCTTTCCAGTTCTGGGTTTTGTTCACAGCTATTGTGACATCTTCAACTGAAATAGCTACAGCTTCCATAGTCGGTACATCCATAATATTCTTCTCTTCTTCTCTTATCCAGGCAGCATCTTCTTTGTGGTTCACTGCTTTTGACCATAGACTCCCCCAGAAGTCCCTGATTTCCTCCGCCAGTGGGACTCGATCACTTTTACCCTTAGGAACTTCTTTAAGGCTTCGGTAAAAGAGCTTTTCACTACGTTTGAAAGATAAATTATGCTCTCTTCGTCTCTTTGATTCACGATACCTGCGGATCCTTTTGGTCTTAGCAGCTAACTTCTGACGTAGTGTGTCTAGGATTTGTTCTGGGCTGTAGTTTACTGTAGTCATACTTCGAGTGGTTAGACTCCGAATCTTTTATCTTTTGGTACAACTTTAGGATCTTACTGCTTCTGTTTCCAGATATGTATTGCATCACTTGACCTATTTTTTTTCTTATATCTTCAATAGCACTAGATAACCTGTGTTCCCAAGGAGGCACTCTTCTCCTTTTTTCTTCTGGTTCATGTCTTTTAACTATGTGGCGGACATTTCCTCCTGTGGCCTTTATCACAGCAGTTGCAGCAACATAAATGGTGGTGTGGAGATCCTCAAATTCTAAATCACTTTCCACTATATATTCAGGCAATATTATTTTATTCATTATTGAAATTGCAGAAGCCATACGCCTTGAAGTATTTTGACGAGGTAAATAAGGGCGGGAAAGAGGATGAGTACCTCCAATCTCAACAAGTGCTTTATTAAACTCAAATCTAAGTTTTTCGGTGTCCTCATTATGATAATGATTCTCTTCTCCTGTTTCTTCCAGGTTAAGATCCGGATCAGGTTCTAGGTTTGAATCATTTAAATTCTGGCAGGTTGACTGCCCATCATCATTGTCAATTACCTCTTGTAAATCAAAGGATCTAGCTACCTCTGCTCTAAGCTCAACTAACCTTGGCTCAGGAATGAGATTTTTTGTTACAATTGCACGGCGCTGATCAGCAACTCTCTGCTCCGTCACCTGCAGGTTTGGGAATTTCTCAGTAAAGGCTTTGTACAATTCCTGGCGATAGATGTGTATTATTTCTAAATGAGTTATATTGTAATAACAACGCATGATATGCATATTCATATCATCAGTCCACTTCATACGCTGCCGGGGTTTTCCTGCTTTGGTGGTCTCCTGAGTACCAGAAGAAACACTTTCAGCGGATTTTTGTGTCCAGTTTGTTGTGGTACCAAAAGAACAGGCGTCGCCACTTCGTCCAACATTCCTGTCCTCAGTCTGAGCATAACGACGGCTCCGAGGGGTGCCAGACTGCAGCACACCACCGCCCCGATTAATAATATTATTATCTTCACTCTCCATATACAAAGAAATGGGTTTGCAGGATAAGCTCCTACAGGCAAGGCTCCGACACCTATAAAATCGGCCGCTCCTAACATGGAGGACAGACGCCGACCAGTACGCCGCCCAGTGTGGATGCAGACGCGCCTGGATTTTCTTTCTTGATTGAAGCCGCCCACTCTGGGTCAGACACTCCAACTGCAACCATTGCCTCGTTCGCCGACATTTTCAGAGTTCCTGTTGGGCCTTCACGGCTACCGTAGCGGTCTTTGGGCTCATGTGTCCCCACCGTACTTCTCACCAACAGGCAATCTCCTACTTATCGTTGCCCACCCCCCGCGACGTGGACACCGAGGTTGGATTTTGGGGGGCATATTATTATTATTATTATTATTATTATTATTATTATTATTATTATTATTAGCCTACTATTTCAGAACAGTAATGCTTATTGTAGGTTACTTACAATACATTCATGTGGAAATAAGGGGACGAAAATATTTTTCTCTGCCTAGGGGCTCTTAAGTAGCTAAATACGCCCCTTGGCATGGGCGTCGGCATGGGGGGCAAGGGGGGGCAACTGCCCCCCTCTGGATTGCCTTATGGATTCATTTATTTGTGGTACTCTTTGTCAACCTACAGTTGTAGTCTGGAGCATTAAAAAAATAGAAGTAGTTTATAATGAGTTTAGAAAGTATTAACTAATTATAACTATAATATGTATTTATAATAATATCTCACCAAGGCCATATAGCTCAAAAGAGCGTATTCTGTTAACTTAAAAAACTTTGTAGCCTCGTCAGCTTGGGTTCAAAATAACAATCCGATTAACTAAGTGAATATTAATGTGTTTAGCCTAATCATTTGAAATTGAGGTCCGAAATTGATTTTGCCCCCCCCTTAATAAAATTCCTGGCGACGCTGCTGCCCCTGGGTATAGGCAGACTTCAAAGTGAGAATAAACACAGCCACTAAGAGAACAGCTGAGAACGAAATGACTGGCAGAACATATGCCCTTGAATATGGCATACAGAAAAGTCTAGCTTTCAAGATTCTGGCTGTGAAAAACTCAGATTGAAGGAGAAAAAAAAAAGATTTTTTTAAGCAATTAATAATATTTTGGAGTATATTTATTAATTTTGTAATACTGTAATATTTTTGACCAAATTCATAATTTTTCATTAATGTATAATGTATAATTAAAACAAGCAAATTTAAAAAAAAAAGAACTAGCTTTATAATTTTTGTTCACGTTCATTGTTTTTCATTTATGTATAATGTACAGTTAATAGGCATTATATAACTCCATGGCACTAACATCCCAGAAGGGACAAGGCATACCACCCGACCGCTGCGTCATCTACCATAGGCAGACGGCAGGATTGGGGGCATGTGGTCAGGATGAATAGGCATTATACCATACCATAAAATGAAAGAAAAATGTAAAAAATAAAAATATATAAAAAATCAGGAAAACGGAAGAATCAGCTACACTCTACCTCCCCACTCTCTGAAATTAGCTGCCAATAGCTGGTGCAAGGGTTATCTAATTCTAATATATCAAATCGAAAGTGTGTAGGTATGTATGTTTGCGGGTATGTATGTTCATTATACAAATCTACATTTCTTGACCAATTTTCACGAAATTTTGCACACATACCCAGTTCAGCCTGGGAAGTAACACGGTCAACATTAAAATTCAAACAAGCCACTCCTTCCCTTGAAAATGTATTAATTTCTGAGAATATTGTACTGAATTAATGAAAATGCAATTCAGTTATGACAACAGTGTATTGTTGGAGTGTTCACATAGGGCTTTGGGAACTACATAATACTGGGCTCTGACAAATTAGAGAAGCTATTGTTGTAATACGTTAGTGTGAATGAATAATGAAATACACGAAAATAAAGTACAATATGATGCAGCCACATAACTTTCTCTGCCTGGACATGGAGAATATCATTTTCTCACTTCACATTTTGTTGTAGAATAAGAGGTCGTATTGCAGGGACAAATTAATCCAGTTGTCTCAGCCTACTTGGGTGCCAACAAAGTCGGTCAAAAATCCTATTTACCGACAAGTTATTCATAGCTGTAGGCTTTGTATTAATTGAAAAATGTGGATGTTTATCATGGACCCTAAGCATTTAAGGAAGAGAAAATAGAATGGAAGATTTTTAGCCTTATATGCGTGCAGTATATTATTATCATGTACCAGGATTTTGGGAACGGAAGTAAGAAAGTGATATTGAATTTCTTTTTTATTTCAGCCCCGAAATGGTTGTATGCCATATGGTAACATGAGAGTGAGAAATAAAATATTCCGTAACATTCCGTAATATTCCGGAATTTCTGTTTCTTCTTATTTCAACCTCTCCCAGGCTTGATGTGTAGAAGCAATGTGGTACAAAATTCTACATCATCTGTGAGCCAATAAAGCTATATCAAGCGTTTCCTGAGGGAATATTTTGAATGTGATATATCGTGCTTCCTCATTTCAAATTCTACATATTATATAAGGACTTAGAGTTTGAAAATCGAATAAGTTAATTTCAAATTACAAAGTACAAAACTCGGGCGACGCCGGGCCTTTTTATTTAGTTTATTATAATTGGGAAATAGTATTATCAAATATTATGTTGGCTCTGAAAATAGCCGCTTTGGTGCAAGGGTAATTTATTACCGATATAATAAATTATAATAAAATTTATATTATTTAAGGTGTAGCAGATTCTTCCATTTCGGCCTAAACTCGGGCGACGCCGGGCCTTTTAAGTTAGTTAATCGGGAAATAGTATTATGAAATATTATGTTGGCTCTGAAAATAGCCGCTTTGGTGCAAGGTAATTTATTACCGATATAATAAATTATAATAAAATTTATATTATTTAAGGTGTAGCAGATTCTTCCATTTCGGCCTAAACTCGGGCGACGCCGGGCCTTTTAAGTTAGTTTATTATAATCGGGAAATAGTATTATGAAATATTATGTTGGCTCTGAAACTAGCCGCTTTGGTGCAAGGGTAATTTATTACCGATATAATAAATTATAATAAAATTTATATTATTTAAGGTGTAGTAGATTCTTCCATTTCGCCCTAAAATCATTAAAAAAAAACAAATAAAACAATTAGTAACAAATTAACGTTCAGTGTTAAAGGTTTATAATCTTTTGGTCTGAAAGAAATGATATTTTGGTGAGCTTCCATCGTCGACCCCGGCGATCATCGCTTTCTTTGAAAGGAACAGGCAGCGATGATCCCCATCATCGCGATGATCGCTGCCTGTTCCTATCAAAGAAACCGATGACCAAGTCCCCACACCACCAGCTGCGCAGACGGCGTGAAATGGCTCCAAATAGAAGTGGTCGCTCGCCGCCATCTTTGAGGCAAGAATCATTTAGCAGACAACATACAGCTGTTAAACGTAAAAGGAAACATAAACCTACCGGTATTTAATTTCATAAATAATGAAAAAAATTAATTAAACATGAGTTAAGAGTAATATCGCTATAAATAAGTGTAAGAACTAAACATAATTACCTGCATTTATCTCATGTGGACGCAATAACACAACATCATAGGCCTGTGTTGACATTCCCAGTAAGTCATTTTTCTCAGTCATTTTAGTGAATAATGTAAGTTGTAATCTTTAAACATAGCCCTTCGGGTCCTGAAATATGTGATTAAATTAATACAATTAATTTAGTATAGTATAATATAGTACATTACTATGAAAAATTCGAGGGCTTAGAGTCAGACAACGTTAACTCCCATGTTGTGTTATGGGAGTTAACGTTGTCTGACTCTAAGCCCTCGAATTACAGTTGTGCAATCCATTCCAAAATACAACACTGCTCCTAACCTATAATACAACTAGGCTATATTACTTACTTGTGGAAAGAAATCCCCGAATCCTTCTTCTGACGATTTGTGCAGTTGTATGCTGCACAAGAACGCACCATATTTCTAGTAATCCCAGGAACACTATAAAAAACACGGGTCGAAAATATAAATTCTAACCAACACACGTGGCCTACAATATTGAAATGTATCCGCAATAATAATAACCATATTATAGCTCACTACACTTCATGCAATTACTAAATAGCACACAATACTAAAATGAACACAAACACTGTAATTCTAAGCTTACATTTAGTTTTTAATATTTAAAATATCTCACTATTTACATTCTCACGTGTCAGAAGAATAACACATGCCGCCAGTGTTGCCAACCACAAAAGCTAAAATCTTTTTGACAACTCCATAAATTTTCTTTAAATTTCTTTGATGCATTAAAAAGTCATATTCTTTAATTATATATTTTATCGATAGTATTAATAATAATTTTATTAATATGAATCTTACCTCAAGTTAACTGCATGCAATAAACATCCGATGATAGCATGGGTAGTACAGCACAGAACATTTAAATTGTTGTAGACTGCTCTCTCGCTCTGCATTTTATTTTTTGTCCGAATTTCCGCTTTATCTTTATTAATTATCTATGGAAAAGAGTAAATTAAATTTTTCTGTAGATGTGGGGCGAAATTCTTTAAAAGAAGCAAGATTTCTCTAAATCTAGAGAAATTTCTTTGACGTTGGCAACACTGCATGCCGCCATGTTAGAGGATGCGCGAGTTGTTCAATTTTAGCCACTGCTGCGTCGCCTATTGTAAGTCTAGGTAGATATATAGAACGTCTTTGCCGATGACCGCCGGGGTCGACGATGGAAGCTCACCAAAGTATTTTCGTTTGTACTGCCATTTTATCAGCTGTTCACGTTCACTTACTTCACTTCACTTCACTTCACTTTTATATATCGACGTCACACCATGTAAGGTTTCAACGTCCGTAGGGGTTGTAAACAAATGTGTCTGTGTGTATTAGAGATGGGGAATATTTCTTGTAACTGTTACTTTGTAACTGTTACATGTATGCAACGGTAACGACCTGTTACAAAAAATCAAAAGTAACGGTTACCAAAGCTCCTCCTAGGATATCTTATTTTCGTCTCAACCAAAGGCGGAATCAGAAAATACTGAAAAGAGGGGCCGACACAGACGAAAGTTTGCTATTATTGGGGGTGTGGGGGTATGGAATATCCCAAAAGTGGGGTCCTCCGCGGGATTTTTGTTAAAAAAAGGGGGAAAACACGACAAACCCACAATAATAACTGCAAAAAAGAGGAAAGAGCGCATATTCAAACATTCAAATCTCGCTTTATATGAGAGCTATCAAGAAACTAGTTATTGATTTGCAGGGTACCCATCAAGAGCTTTTCAACGATACCCCACAAGACGTGGTTTCAAAAATTTCGAATTTCCATCCCCCACTCTTGACCCCAAAACCCCCGAATCGTTGGTGTCACTGTGAACTCCATAGGAAGTACTCTAATTTATTCAAACAAAGTTTCTCTCTATACTTCATAGGGGCCGAGATATAAATATTTCAAAACTTCAACCCCCCTCCCCTTGGGCCAATTTTGCTCATTAACGAACTTGTCCGAACTATTGGGCCTAGAAATAACGTAATAAAATTTGGTTCAAATATCTTCAAAATTACGGCCGTTAGCATGTAAAGATATAATACAAAAAAAATTGAACGGGCGGTGGTTTCGTACTTAGGGAGGCATGAAACGCAAAGATATAAAATAATTTTTCGAAAGTCATGACATGGTATCGATCCCAGGAATTCTGTATGGTTTTTCCAAATTTTTCAGCAGCTCTCCTTTTTCTCAGGATTAATTTAAATACTTTTATTTTTGGTTTTGGTTTTTATTTTATTTATTTATTTGCTTATTTATTATTATTATTTTTTTTTTTATTTTTTATATATATATATATTTTTTTTTTTAGTTGTGTTGAGAAATATGTCAGTGTCGAGCGAATGTAACTGGTCGTAACGTGACCAGAGTTACACCCGTTACCATTATTCTCACCCGTTACAGTAACTCTGACCCGTTACAATTACTCTCACCCGTTACAGTTACTCTGACAGTGACAGTTATTCTCGCCAGTTACAGTGACAGCGGCGGTTACAGTGACAGCGGCAGTGACAGTGACAGCAGCAGTTACAGTGACAGCGGCAGTGACAGATACTCTCACCCGTTACAGTTACTCTGACCAGTTACAGTTACTTTGACCCGTTACAGTTACTTCTAATATTTCTGTTACAAGTGTTTTATCCGTGACTTTGGCCTTGTTCTGTTTCATCTGTTATTTACAATATTTGAAAAAATAAAATAAAACATAATAATAAAAAATAATATTAAAAAACAAAATTAATTTTAAAAAACATGTAATTATCGTAATTATAAGCTTTTCATGCCACTTAAAAATATATTAAAATACGATATTGCCTTAATTGGATTATTACAATTAGAATATGGATACATAGCATGAAATATGAATTCAATAACTGTAGTAAATTATTCGAAATAATAATATTGATAATTTTACTACTACTAATAAAATCCCAGCCACACGGCTGACTCACTCACTCATTGACATTGATGTTTGCTCACTTCCAGATGAGCTAGAAACTTGAAATTTGGTACACATATAGCTTTTAGGCTGTAAACCACATGAGAATTCCAAAAAAGTATTTTTTTATTTCTTTAGCCCTAAAACCCCCCGAAAAAGAGCTCGCTCACTGACATTAATGTTTGCTCACTTCGAGATGAGCTAGAAACTTTAAATTTGGCACACATATAGCTTTTAGGCTGTAAACCACAGGAAATTTCAAAAAAGTATTTTTTTTTTTTAATTTAGCCCTATAACCCCCGAAAAGGGGCTCGCTCACTGACATTAATAATTGCCCACTTCCGGATGAGCTAGAAACTTTAAATTTGGCACACACATATAGCTTTTAGGCTGTAAACCACATGAGAATTCCAAAAAAGTATTTTTTTATTTTTTAGCCCTAAAACCCCCCGAAAAAGAGCTCGCTCACTGACATTAATGTTTGCTCACTTCGAGATGAGCTAGAAACTTGAATTTTGGTACACATATATCTATTAGGCTATAAAATACAGGAAAATTCCAAAATGTATTTTTTTTTTTAATCTTTAGCTCTAAAAACTCCCGAAAAAGGGCTCGCTCACTGACATTAATGTTTGCCCACTTCCAGAAGAGCTAGAAACTTTAAATTTGGCACACATATAGCTTTTAGGCTGTAAACCACAGGAGAATACCAGAAAATATTTTTTTTAATTTTTAGCCCTAAAACCCCCCGAAAAAGAGCTCGCTCACTGATATTAATATTTGCTCACTTCGAGATGAGCTAGAAACTTGGATTTTCGTACACATATATCTATTAGGTTATAAAACCACAGGAAAATTCAAAAATGTATTTTTTTTAATTTTTAGCTCTAAAAACTCCCGAAAAAGGGCTCGCTCACTGACATTAATGTTTGCCCACTTCCAGAAGAGCTAGAAACTTGAAATTTGGTACACATATAGCTTTTAGGCTGTAAACCATAGAAAAATTTTAAAAGAAGTATTTTTTAAGTTTTAGCCCTATAACCCCCGAAAAAGGGCTCGCTCACTGACATTAATTGTTTGCCCACTTCCAGATGAGCTAGAAACTTGACATTTGGTACACATATAGCTTTTAGGCTGTAAACCATAGAAAAATTTAAAAAAAGTATTTTTTAAGTTTTAGCCCTATAACCCCCGAAAAAGGGCTCGCTCACTGACATTAATGTTTGCCCACTTCCAGATGAGCTAGAAACTTGACATTTGGTACACTTATATCTTTAGGCTGTAAACCACAGGAAAATTCCAAACAGTTTATTTTCATGTCGATAATCGATTTTTTTTACATCCATAGAAAACAACCGATGTTTTTACTACCTCGATGTTTTTGTAACAAAAAAAATTAATAGGCTACCTTGGTTCTACGATATAATTTAATTTACAGGAGCTTAATTTTCCAAAAGAATACATCGATAGTTTTCATGGAAATATTTCTGTTGGTTTGTGAATTTTGCCTAATTCTCTGATACCATGGCATTTTTTTAAATATACATCTTTTTTTTTTTGTCTAAATACATCGATGATTTCAGGTCGATATTATCGTCATATCGATGTTTTCAGGTCGATATTAACATCATATCGATGATTATCTCCGATTTTAACCTCGATATTTTAACTATCGATGCTCATCCCTAATTGAAAGCTTAATTTTACAACTGTTATTTTATTTCGGGGGTCCCTACCGAGAGCCCCAGCCTTGGCTACGGCCCTAACCGGGGGGGGGAGATAAAAGGGCATTCCCCTACAACTTACAAGTGGGAAGTGATCTGGCGATTAACTACGTAATATAAAAAAGTAAGAGGTAACGGTTATAAATAACAGTTACTTTCGTGTAACTGTAACTGTAACGTAACTGTTCCAAAAAAGTAACTGGTTCCCATCTCTAGTGTGTATACGTTCACTTACGATTGGTTGTTCCCATTGTTTTTGTTGTGATTGCCCAATGCCGTGCCACTGTGCAAAACATAAGTTTACCGGTTTTGAGTGGTTGGTCACACTGTAATTCTACTTTTACTTCCTGTTGTGTTGAGTACCTTCTGCCTTTGCGAGTGGAAAAGTGTCGCCTAGTTAGTCATCAGAAGCAATATTTCAAAATGTCATTATAGATCTCGGTAAGTTATGTACAGTATATTTTATTTTCGTACATGGCATACTTAACCTAGTTCGTTTCAGTACAACGCTGGTTATACCTTCTAGCAATAGCAGTATAACCGGCAATCTATGAATATAATACCGGTACTGTCTCTCTCACACTGCTGCATCCCACTACAATTTTCTGTTGTATGAGTGCACCACAGTCAAAACAGGAATTTTTTTCTGGAAAGTGTCTGAAACACAGACCAAAACCAATGCATGACCACCAATAACGTCTTTGGGGGTTGAGTACCAAAGTCTTATACAAGCAATTTTGCTTCCTGGAACTGAACACTTGATTAAATGTACTTACTTTTGTTCAAGGAAATGACTAAGTGGTAAAACCAGGGTACAGTCGTATTTAAAACTTTATCATTCGATATTCACATTTGCATGGACTGTGTGTTGTATTTTGTTTCTGAGCGAAGCAGAGTAAAAAACTGTCCTTGTATATTGTTACAAGTGCCTTGTACCCACTGTCCTTGTTTATTGTCGCAAGTGCCTTGTACACACCTCTACATATAGCTAAATAATGAATAACACTAACCATATAGTTAAGTGCGCGAGGCGGAGGCGGTAGCCATAGCGAAGCGCCCTTGCATTTTCGAATAATGTACGATACCGGTACACTGTTTGTAGGTTTAGAAAATGTGGCATATTTATCTCCCGGAGGTTTGTCAGCCTGTCACCTCTGTCTAGCAATATGACGTCACACCTCCAACGTCCAATCACAAGTTTCTTCATAATACGAGGACAGAAGAATTCGCTAGATCGTGGTATAAAAGAAACTGCATCGCTGAGGGTGCGGCAGGCGGGACACATTCATATCAAGGTGCGACCTGTTTTTGGATTTTCCCATATTTTTACCCATTTCAATCAATTTGTTTTTTATTGCGCTTAAAATACGTCAGCCATATTATGGTTCTGAGCAAACCAGGATGACAGACTGTCCTTCTTGCATTAAGGTAAGTACAGGTAGCGCTACGGTTTTTGGCGTATGGAAATTTTAATGGGGAGCTATGGTGCGAGTCACTTACTTTATTGTGGTCATGGTTTGGTCTGATGGGGCGTGATGGCAGTATCAGAGGAATCAGAGGAGGGGCATGATTCCATTAGAAACGGTGTGACACACAGGCTGAAGCTTGATATTGGAGATGTATAAACACACTGCTCGAGATGCACTGTAACGTATTCCAATATTTTGCTTAATCAGCACCATGTGCGTATGTGATGAAAGATAACATTTTGAGGGGGCTAGCTATGCCCTCAAGGGCATACACCAATATTCCTGGCGAACCCAGGGGCTAGCTGGCTAGCTACGCACTCATGGACATATGCCAATTTCGCTGGCAAGACCTATAGTGGCAGGTAGATTCTACTGTAGTGGCAGTTAGGTTAGGTTAGATTAGGTTATGAACGGTTGGTTGGTTGGTAGGCCTATGAGCCAATCCATAGTGACGGGTGTGACATTTGGACAGATTTCATTACATTTATTTCTTTCTACCTCTGAACCATATGGCAGGAATGTCATCAAAGTTTTTTGTGTTAACATACCAACCCATTGGAAGTACAAAATATGATCTAATGTTTTTTTCAAGGCTGTATGCTTGAGCTGGAAAATATATTGTGCATGTGACGGGTGTGACCATAATTGGACAAAGGTTTTTTCTTATGTAAGTTTAATTGAAATTTCTGTGAATTGATTAGCTTCACTATATTTGTTTTGTTTTTTCAAGTAAGAGGACTGATCAACATACTGAAATGCATAATTAGATTTTACAAAAATATTTACATAGTTATTGAAAATTTACTTTATCAGTGTGACGGGTGTGACGTGACGGGTGTGACACGTCGGATGGGACAACATCAACTTATAACCGAGACTTAAATTAAACTAAACTCCGTCCCTGGAGGGACTTGGCCTATCACCCGACTGCTGCATCATCTACCATAGGCAGATGGTAGGATTGGGGGCATGTGGTCAGCATGCCGACACCCACGGCCATTAATGGTGGTTTTCATGACCGGAGACGCTACTTCTCCATCAAGTAGCTCCTCAATTTGAATCACGAGGCTGAATGTACCCCTACCAGACCTCCCTACCTCAGAAAAATTCGAGGTGGTACTGGGGATCGAACCCGGGCCGATGGATCTGTAATCTGCAACGCTAACCACACTTTGCACCTTCTGCCTCTGTACCATTTTGCATGAATTTCATGAAAATTTTGTGTGATAATCCTGGGGAATCCCAGCACATGATCTCAGCATAAAAAAGAATTCCGTTGTTAGTCTTTTTTCCACTCTGTCCATATTTTTAACAGGCTTGTGTAAAGTTGTGAAGTGAAATGTTCCTCCGGTACTAGTTAGGCAGTTTTCGTTGTCCTCTACTCTAAAATCCTGGACTACTTCACAAACTTTTACTGAATTGATGTGGATCTGGTTATTCTTGTCACCAGGACATTTTTGTTGTCTCTCATACAAAAATAATATTGTGTAGCTATATTTAGATTGGCTGATTGTTTTTCTATCTGTTCTCCTTCATTTGTTTCCATGTAGGCCTACTCATTTCATCGGCTGTTAGAGATATTGTCTGTCTGAATTTCTTAGCAGTTCTAAGATACACAGTTACCAGTATAGAAATCAGGCACAAAATTAATTAGGCTATCACTCTCACTTCTTTATTGGGGTACAATGTCATGCTGCTGGTTGAGGCACTGTGCTACAAACCTGAGGGGCACAGGTTCAATTCCTGATGAGGTTTTTGAGATTTTTCAATTGACCTAATTCTTCTGCTGGCACTATGGCCCTGAGGTCAACTCATCTTCTAACAGAAATGGGTACCAGAAGCAATTCTGGGGTAAAGGCAGCCAGTGCATAAGACTGACAACCTTACCACCTTCATGTGCTAAAAGTCTAAAATTGTTGGAGGTTGAACGTTTGAATCCTAAAAGCCTTCATGGCCTCTATAGGGATCACTAGATCTTTACCTCACTTCTTTACCACCATTAAAACATTTGTGACATTTCCACCGGTCATCCGTGTCATCCATAGCCAAAGCTGGTAGATCGTAGTTTCTTTGTCTTGCAAACTACGAAGTTCTGTTCTATGCCACGGAAGTCCAAGAAGTCCAAGAGCCATTTAAAAGATAGTAATAATGAAAACATATGATTTATTCAACATCTGCATGAAATGATCACTTTACAAAAGCTACAAAAGGCATTTTCCATAAGTGTTACACCCGTCACACAACATATGTCACACCCGTCACGCAACATGTGTCACACCCGTCACATCAAAATTAAGCCAAAATAGTAGGCACTTCAAAATTATATTTTAGGTGTGTCTTCTGTATTGAAATATCTTAACTTTTACCAAGTTTCCATTTTATACAATGATTACTTGGCTTTCTACCCAAACTATTACATGTTTTTTGTGACGGGTGTGACAAGGGTACCTTGAAAATTGATTTGATGAATATCTTCACTGAAACTCATCTTAAAAATTTGTTTTATGATGACAAAATCTTCACTTATTTGTGCTTTTGTGGGTGAAATTAAAAATTGCAGCAAATCTACTGATTCCATGAGTACAATGCAGTACTAGCCAACATGTTAAATTATAAATTTCAGTCAACGAAAAAAATACACATTTCAGCAGTTGTTATTATATAGATACCTTTAATTTAATAGAATTGTGAATCTATTTTAAAATTCTACAGTCTTTTACCTTTACTTTGATATATAACATGTCTATGTCACGTAAAAAAAAGATGTAACCACCTTTGTCCACTTTCACATGGATTGGCTCCTATATGGTTATTTAGTGATGGGGATGTACTGCAACTTAGGCCTGCAATCATCAACGGTGTGCCGGAATTTTGTCCCATAGGAGTTCTTTTACATGCCAGTAAATCTACTGACATGGGCCTGTCATATTTATGCACACATAAATGCCATCGACCTGGGCCAAGATTGAACTCGCAACCTTGGGCATAGAAAGCCAGTGCTATACTAACTGCGCCACCCAGACGGATGTTATGGACAGTGATATTAGTTTAGTAGGGCATACTGAATTCTTGCGTTTCAAAAATGTTGATCAGTGTATTCACCCAGAATTCTAGCTCCAGTCAATAAGATGGCTGTAAGTTATATGTTATCATGAATTACCGGTACCTATTTTAAGGTAAATGAATTACAGGATATTCTTATATTGTATGAACTGTTTCAGACCTATTTGCATGAAACCACATATGGGCTGTTTCAATGGTATGTTCAATTTTTAACTTTAAACTGTCATAGCCTAATTTGAGTGGACGCTTGGGGCACTCAGGACATAGACCTAACCTCAAAACAGTTTGAAATATTTCCATTTATATCAACTTACTGGGTTCTTCCTTCCAGGTAAGATTTAAACAAATTTAAATTCAACACCACGGATGCCGTAATAGTCTAAATTTATTCATACAGTGCATGCCGCTTATTGTGATCACTTCGGGATGCAGCCATATTTATAACATTAACCAATTGATAACAGTAGCCGAAATAATTAATTGAAGGTTATTTATTCATGTACATAAGAAAATACACTACAAGAACATAACTGAAAGCTATTCATTCATACAAGACAATACTTAACTGTGAAACATTGAACCATTCATAATACAGTATTAAACTGCAAGCAACTATTTTTTCAACCAGTAAGAAAGTTTTTAATTGTATCTAATTTCATTTAGGAGTCCATTAACCAATACTCTATACTCAGTTATCAGTTACAAGTCTTCTTGGAAGTCTACTGACCTGTTGTAAACACTGCGTAGCAAATGTTTTCAAGTCTTCATTTTACACTAGCCATCACTGCATGTCAGCACTGCTTTCTTCATAAATCAAAATCTGCAACTTAAAGTTTAACTGAGGGGTAAAACATGTTTTATTGCTGAAAAGAGAAAGTTAGGTAATTCCATCCCCCCTTGAACTGGTCATCCTGTGAGCTGTTAAAGTACTGTACCACTCCTTCCAATAGAGCACAATACAGTTGAGTTGGAATTGAATCCTTAAAATAAAATTTTGAATGACTTTCTGTAGGCTACTTGGAAATAAAGCTATACCGGTAAAAGGAAAATGTGTTAACATAAACCGAATCTTTGATCACAATAAACAGCATTTTTTCAATGTACGGTATGAGTATTAATCCGTTTGGGACTTCATAAAAGTGATAACATTACATGACTGATAACATTATCCACGATTACATTAAGCGGCGTTCACTGTAATACATTGTGATCATTGCAATCAAAAGTCTTACTCAGATCACAAGCTATGATCTGAGCAGGGCTCCCTTTCTCAAAGGCAAAGAGGATGTCAGAGATCAAATTCATCAAAGCATCTATGGTGGACATAGCCTTGTGAAAACCACATTGAAACACCGAATATATTTTATGGGGGTCAAAGAAATTGGATACCTGATGTTTCAAAACCACTTCTATGATCTTACCCAGCGAGATAGGGCAATAATATTTTAACTGTGTCCTATCCCCTTTCTTAAACACAGGGTCAACTCTTGCAATTTTCTGTAAACTTGGAAAAATTCCTTCCAAAGACACGAGTTAATGCAGATGACAAGAGGTATTACAATAGCAGTAATTATGCACTTGATTATTTTTTTAGAAAGACCTTACACATCCTTACTTCTCGAAGCTTATAATAATATAGGCCTACCATACTACTGTATATAATACAGTCAAACCTCTGTATAACGAAGATTGATATAGCGGTAAACTTACATATAGCAATATTTTTGTTTGGTTCGATTCCCTATCTTAATAATGTTAAATGTAACTCACTATAATGATGAAGCTATTATAGAAACACCCTTTTATAATGATATTTGCTATGCAAATCAGTAGCTTAGCCCTATGGATGGATCAGTATCCTTCCCAATCACCAACATTGTTTTCTTAGAAATTCCAGGAAAGAAATGTTCATAAGGGGTGGAAAATAGGTTCACTAAGGTTAAAATCATTCCTTATTTCTGCAAAAACGTACTGTGAGTTAACTTGTCACTTCAACATGTTCGTAATGTACAATTAAAACACCATAAGGAGTAACTGTTTTAGTTTTGCCTTTGCTATGTGGTGAATTTGCTTGTCTTTCTCTTCTCTCTTCCCACCAACTGTTAGAACTTTCTGACATACGGCTAGGTTCAAAGCATGCCATATTCCGTGATGTTATAGGAGTCTGAATAGTATTGTTTTTAGTGTGCGGGAATAAAGTAGCTATGGTTACAATTCAATGGAAGTCAGAAGGTTGAGTAATAAAATTAGTTTTTGTGATTCATTATTTTCCACTTTCTCGCATGTCCATTCCATGAATTATCCTATAGGCCTAGATTACACAATTTTCTGCATGCAGTCTTTCTAATGTGCGGTAAATCAATCAACCCCTCAATACAACAATAACCCTCATAATCTGTTAGGGCCCACAAATATTGTTATACGGTAGGCCTACTAAGGTTTCACTGTATGGATTATTCTCCAGAAAAGGGCAGATTCATGTCGCAGTTGATTTTCTGGTGTAAAATAAGTATTTATGGATTATGAATTATTATGATAAGTTAGATTGAAATAAGGTCTATTTGATCCCATATTCCACTTTTTAAACAAAAGTTACAATTTTCTGCATTTTAGGGCACAGTATGTGAGATCTCACCTCCGTGTCATGTCCCCATGCCTGACTTATAATTTTCATTCTTTCATAATTCAACAGGCTTTAATTTTTATTCTATTTTAGTGTTATAACAAGAACAAACAACTCAAAAAATGAGTCATTAATAACTGAAAAGAAAATATATCATTTTGTAAAGACAATTTTTTGCACTAAACATGCCTGTCCCAAAGTGAGACTTCACCTCCGTGAAACAATATAAAAGTTCAATTATTTCCACAGAGATGGCACTGTAGTCTTTCTATTTTCCTTGGACTCCAACTTTTGGCAGTTTTCTTATCATTTATATAAAGCCAAGCTGCCAATGTGCTTTTAAGTGTTGTTTTGTTTGTGTAAAAGAGCTAAATGCAGAGTTCGTAATTGGACTTCCTCACCTCCGTTACCTACCCTACACCCTATGTTTTTATATTTACTTTTCCTATAAATTATAATAATAAGGAATGCAAAGTTAAACTCTAGAACTGAGATTTTCTAACCTCAAATGTTCCCAAGCTGTTTGACAAATTAGAGAAAAATCTCACCTCCGTTACTTTTCCTCTCGAGTCCTATCCATGGAGGTGTAATTAATTGTAATTGATGACATATTTAACTGTCTGCATTTACTATTTTTGTTTAAAGAAGATACTGGTATATCATGTTTTGATTTAAAGTTTTGATTTTAAGGTGATAATCTATTTTAACATAGACAAAAATAAGTAAAAAGTTGTGTGTTAATCCATTTGTATGGTAATAAATATTGTTCTTTTTCATGATAACATTTAAAACAGTAAATTAAATCTAATTCTCACATATTGTTTCATATGCGGAATTTTCAAAGTTTATCTTTTTCACCCTTCATCTTGAACGCTGGTAAACTTTGCATAACTCAATATATTCCAACAAAAATTCTTTACTCCCGGGGTCCAAGAATTTGGTATGACCTGCTTAATGTGCGTTCATTTATTTATTTATATCGGCTATACAACACGTACGTGAGGACAAGAAAGTCGTGTTCTAGAATAAGACAAAAAAATTTGTCAAAAGTTGCATGTAACCTACAGCTCTGATAGGATTGGGGCAGTTACAAACAGAAATAAATGAATAGTGAACAACATTCAAAAAGAAAACTCCTCTGAAGAGAGTAGCCAGCATAACAAAATGCGAGTAATTTTTTATATTCGTTAATATCGTCTTGTTAACTGTCTATGACTTTCTTAAATACTAATATTAAGCCTAATTTTGTACAGATGTATCGATCTTTTCAAAATAAATAACACATTTTTAAACAAAGGTGCATGTCATAAAAAATAATTTAAAAGTAGGCCTACTATTGAGAACACTGGAATATTCACAAATCCTCATTCTGTTTCTTTCCGCAGCGGGTAAATCATATAAGTGGTATTGTCACATGCTCGGTGGAGTGGTACGTTAAAGTTTGTTTACATCTACTTTGAACTTAAATTGAACTATACTGACAACTGTTTGCCTAAAATGCACTGGAAGCGATTACTGAGGAAATACTGAAAAAAGTGCATTTTCTTAGTGATTTTCCAAGACTGTGGAAAACGCACGAGGGGGAGGAGGTTGAGAAGTTTGATTTTTTTATGAGGGGTCAATACATACATGATAGGCCTACTTGAAAATCAAAATTACTCTACCTTTTGCAAACCAAAATGATATCTCTACTGGGCTAATGTGGGGGTTTATGGGCTAGGGAACTTGAATCTGAGATAACTTAGGCCTATGTTTTTTATTTTAAAACATGAAAATGTATATATGGAAACTGGGATTTTAGTTTATTGATTTATCAATTGTTTTAATTGTTTATGCATGTTTTAGGTAAGGTTCATGAGTCTGTGATACATTTTAATTGTTTCATTTCGAATCTTTATGCCCATACTGAAGCACAAGATTTGTTCTATTCGTTTAATTATTTATATTTGTTATGGAAAAACAATATAGGCCTACCCGGTTATCAAGAATACAATTATGCCATTGATGCAATTTGTGTAAAAATAATGTAATTGCTTATGGTAATTGTTTTTCTGTTTTTTTTTTATATTTTTTATTGATTCAAAAACAGCATGCCCCATTACAAGTAATACTACATGCTTAATTTCTAATTTGACAATACAATATAATGACACTTGGTAGAGCATTATTTTTAGTTTAGAATTTAGCGATAAATTAGTATTTGTGCTTAATCTAAGTAGCGGAATATAATCTTATGTTATGTTATAATTGAAACCTTACAAATGTAAACATTAATAATTAATTTTCTAATTTACAGTCGGTTAATAATTGCTTAATATAGGTAGTTAGTTGTAATCTTACAATGCATAAGCAATTATGCCCAACACTCACAGCCACACGCTCACATACATGTATATCATATAAACTTGATGCATTTTTCACAATATTGCTCTTACATTGATTAGTTTCTTTTATTCTAGTTTTGAAAAGTCAATTGATTTGATGAATTTAATAAACATTTTTAGATTTTTGCTGATAAGTTTGTCTCTGGTTGTAGGCCAATCTTCTCCAGTGAGTCTGATGTCTCTTATTAGCTGTTTCCTCTCCTGATTGAGGTTTCTGCAACGATATATAAGATGGTCAACCATTTGTTCCTCTTCCTTACAGACGCATAACCATTGTCAGCAAATCCAAACCTTTTTTGGTAAGATCTTAATTTCCCGTGTCCTGTTAGAAGTATTGTTAATTCCGCAAATTTAGGAATATTTAGTCTAAGTCTATTGCCTACTGTAGGAAAAAAGATTTTAGTTACAGCTGCTTTGTTTGTTTTGCCCATTGTTGTTCCCATATTCGCTGTCCTTTTTCCTTCTCTCTTGTGACTATTACTTCTTTTGATACTTTTGCATAAACTATTTCCCCTTCTTCTGAAGCTGCTTGTTTAGCTAATCGATCTGCTAGCTCGTTCCCTTCAATTCCAGTGTGTCCTTTAACCCATCCAAAGTGTACTGTCCAGTGTGAATTATTTAGATAAATAATCTTGTCTCTAATGAGTTCAATTAATCTATTGTGCTTGGAATTATTTCTTATTAGGTCTAAAGTTATCTTACTGTCTGTATATACTGCTACTCGCTTGGTAGCGTCCTGATATTTTATTTCTTCCAATTTCTCAAGGGATTTCAATATAGCGATCTGCTCGGCTTGGTTATTGGTGCAGTTACCGTGTAATTTAAACTTCATCTGATGGGTCACATTGTTTCCCATAATTATAATGCCTGCTGCCCCTACGTTATCTCCAGTTTTACTTCCATCTGCATACACTTCTACGGGATATACTGTGTTTTGTTGGACTTCTTGAATTGGTGGCAGCTCTACCTCTAATGAGAATATTATAGGAGAAAAATTCCTCCGGCACTGGGACTTGAACCCAGGACCTTTGGCTGTTCGCGCCAATGCTCTACCAACTGAGCTAAGCCGGAGTTCAATTCACAGCGCCGGATGGAACCTCTCTCCTATGGCTGATTGCCCTAATGGTCCACCCCACAGACAGACAAGTTATGTCATATGCAGTACTGTGAGGCACACTAATTAGTGATTTTTGTGACCGGGCTCCCACTGTTATTGTACAGTTGACATTCAAGATAGACATATAAGCTTTCTTGAACCACAGATTATTGTCTCTGTTGGCCATAGGAGAGAGGTTCCATCCGGCGCTGTGAATTGAACTCCAGCTTAGCTCAGTTGGTAGAGCATTGGCGCGAACAGCCAAAGGTCCTGGGTTCAAGTCCCAGTGCCGGAGGAATTTTTCTCCTATAATATTCTCATGTAATGTCCAACAGAGACAATAATCTGTGGTTCATGAAAGCTTATATATCTATCTACCTCTAATGGTAAGTCATATTGTTCATTGTTGACTTTTGTTGCTATATAGACTTGTACTTTTTCTTTTAAAATAGTATCTATTGGCATTAATCCAGCTGTAACACATGATGCATTGTAGGAAATAGTTCTGAATGCTTTTGCAATCTTTATGTTTATAATTCTTTGTATTCGCTTAAATTTGGCAAGATTTTTCTGTTTACGTATGGCCTCGATCCATACTGGTGCACCGTATGTAAGAAGTGGAAGAATTGCTCCTTCGTAAATCGTCTTTAGGGCCTTATACCCCAGACCCCATTGTAGCTTAGCTGTTTTTGCCAGTCTATTAATGAGAGTAATTGATTTCTCTGCTGTATACTTAATGTGCGAGTTGAAACTGAAATGGCTGTCAAGGTTTATTCCTAAATATTTCAATTCTTCTGTTTGTTCTAGTCTTTTGTGATTTAAATAAATGTTGACTTCTTTGTCATCGTTTCTTCTCCTTGAAATATATAGGACTTTCGATTTCCTCTCAGTAAACTGTATTTTGTTGTCGTCGGCCCATTTTCCTATTTTCTGTAAATCAATATTAGCATCATTTTCAGCTTCTGTTTTGTATGCTCCTCTCGTCAATACGATCAGGTCATCTGCGAAGGCAACCACTCTTGTTCTGCTGGAGAATTTTATGTTCAATAAAGAATTGTACAGAATATTCCAAAGCCCAGGGCCGCAACAGGATCCCTGAGAACATCCTTTCTGGACTTCTTTTTCTAATATATAATAATTATGAGTACAAAGAGTATCTGTTCTTTGGCTGAAATAACTAGCTATAAGCTTGTATAAATCCTTTGGGCATTTGAGTTCCTTCAAATTCTGTAGGATCCCAGGCCACCAGGCTGAGTCAAATGCCCCTCTGACGTCCAGACTAATAATGATTGTTCCTTGCTTCAATTGGAGACCTTCTTCTACAAATTGTTTTACTGCCATTGCAGCATCCAATGTTCCTCTCTGCGGAATGAATCCGAATTGGTTCTCATTAAACAAGTTGTGAGAGAATACATGGTGTAGTACCCTATCTATCACCACCCTTTCCAGCAGTTTGCCTCCAATATTTAGCAGACTTATCAGTCTGTATTTTGACACATCATTGCTGTCTTCCTTGCCTGGTTTAATGACTGGAATTATTATTGAATGTTTCCATCTTTTAGGGAAGTGTCCTTGCTTTAGACAGATGTTGTATATCTCCGTGAAGAGCCGAGGAAAGATATTGAAAGCCCTCAAAATAACGCCGCTTGACAATCCATCATCCCCTGGAGCCTTTTTAGCATTGAATTTCTTTAGCCCAGCTAATAACTCCTCTGTACTGAAGGTGCTGTCATCTTCTGTACTAAGTGGTTCCTTAACTTCATTTCTAATCCTCCTGTGGAGGGCATTATCACTATCCTCGTTATCGTCAGGTAGAAAATACTCGAGCATGTGATTCACAGTGCTTTTCATGTCGGTGGTGTATATTCCATCATTCTTTTTCAGCGTTGTCAGTGCCGTAGTAGTTCTTAATTTTCCAGATGCAATTTTGTAGACAGCGTTCCATGGATTATTACCGTCTGTAATTGTGCAGAATGCCTTCCAAGATTTAGTTTTCTCTTCTTGAAGCTTCCTTTCATACTTTCGTTTCCCATCTAGGTATTTAGTTTTTCTCTCTATTCTTAGAGTTTCGTCATTAAAGGTGCGCTGATATCTTCTTCGTTGGGCATTTGTCCTTTTTCTTAACACCATCAGTTTCCACCATGGAACAGTTTTTTGTTTTATAGGCCATTTTCCACGATTGGTCATTTTAAACGCTGCTTTGCAAGCTTCTGATATGCAGGAGAAGCTAATATCTGCTAAGTCGTCCACATTTACATAAAGTTTTAACTTCTCGCACAACACTTGATCTGTATTTCGTTTTGAGTCTCGCAGTTAAATTTAGAATTCAAATTTTTTGTTAAATGTTCCTCAAACTTGCCGAAATCTTCGTATTATATATCTAGGCCACATTATGCCTGAAGATATATTGTGATGATTCCCTTTGTGCCCTTGTACACTGAATGTTAATGTTTTGTGATCTGAGCAGCTGTCATGTAGACCGCAAGTCCAATCAGATATACTTCGTATTAGTTGATTATTAGTAATAGTTAGATCTATGTGACTTCTACCTCTATTAGTTTCAAAAGTTGGTTCTGTCCTTTCATTAACTATGTGCAAGTTTTTAATTGTGATAAATTCCTCTAATTTTTTCCTTCTTTGGTTTGTGATATCGTCATACCACATCTGGCTTCTAGCATTACTGTCCACTGCTATTAATACACCTTGCCCCTTGAAGTGTTCCAGGATAAAACATCTTCCATTTGAGTAAATAATCGTGGACGAAGCCGTGGGCACATTCTTGTAGTCAATAAATCAGACATGTGCAACATTTACAACAAATCTTCAAGCAGTTTCAAATTTGAAACTTAAAATTTTGGACATGCACAATACAACAAATCCTCAAGCAATTACGGGTTGTCTCTAAGAACAAACCTAATCCATGATTTCCTGTAAATCTAATGGTGAATAAATACCGTATTTTATAAATTGGACTTAAATGTAACGTCATTCAGCTGACCTTCGTAGGCGCAAGTGTGACATCAGTCGATTTGCAGCTCACTTCCGGTCTTCTGGCTCAACATAGAGCTGGAGTTCTGGTTGGGCCTCTTCCACTTTGTCTTAACTTGTCCTTAGTGCATGTTTTGTGCCTCCGTATGGTTGGCCAATACTTTGATGGAGATGTGTCATCATTTTGAAGGTAATTTTGAATATTTATTAATGAACGGTTTTATTAATAAGTCATTTGTGTGCATGGTTTCTAAAATTGCACTCATTATCCAGAAGATTAATATATTCTGATGAATTTCTATTGTCTTTATTACGCGTGAATTACAAATGTTACAGCACGGAAATTAATAGGCAATTTAATAGTACATCCTTTCCTGTGTTGGGAACTCATGGATTCTTTGGAAGCTGCTGTAGGTTTTACTCCATATCTACCACTGTAATACAGTAATAAGCAGGGCCCGGATTCTGATGGCCTAAAATTGTTTGAAAAATGACCCTAAATTTTATAGAAAATGGCTTAAGAATGACGTAAAAACAAATATTTGATTTATAAAAAATTATTATTGTACACAGAAAGTTATAGACTAATTTGTACATAATTGTAAAAACTGTAAATGAGGAAAGGATGTTGTAGGTCTAAAAACTTTTTTCTTTGTTCTTGATTGGAGCATCTGAGAAAAAAAGTAAGAAAATTGATTTTAAAGTAGATCCTTCAAAAATGTTGCATTATACTAACCTATTAATATATTTACGTATTTAAATGCATGAAAATGACCAAATAAGGAAGCAAATGTCACGAAAATGACAAAATAATTATGTAAAATTGAAATAAATGCCCTAAAAGTATAAAATGGCATAAAAAGACAAAAAATGACCTAATAAAAATGCATTTCTATAATCTAGAGACCATGATTAGGATTTATCTATAAGTTGCAATGTGGCAATGTCTATGAAGCATCAATAAAATGATGACATGTCTTCAGAATCCAGGCCCTGGTAATAAGTTTCAGCACTGGTAATAGTAAAGTTACGGTTAGAGGGATCTCAGTCTGAGAGGATAAATTATGAGGGGGGCAGTTTGCTATGGGTGCTACGACATTCTACATGCAGTGTTCTGTAGAATTACGAATAACATATAATTTCAGTCTGTATTGTTCTTTAGAACCTATAAGTTGGGTGGAGTAATTTTGACTGTTTGTTCTTAAAAATGGTGAAATTATAAAAAAATTGTGAAGGAGTGGGCACTTACTGGAGTAATTTATACTGGTTACCGACAAGATATGGCAGGTGGCCTCAGCATGGGGAAGGTGGTAAAAGGTGTGTAGTATCAATATCATTTTGAAACAGTGTAGGAAAAATGACATTGCTGCTAAAGTGCCTGTCCTTAAGCTAACCAAACATGTCCCTCACCTCGTGATTGTTCTTTCTGTATGTGGCAGCATTGTATGACTCGTTCAAAGCGAGTCAAACGATCATAGCCAGCCAGCCGGATTGTTGATGGACCACATAACTTGCACCTCAACATCGAGAAAATTTTGTACAGCGTGTCATAGTAGACCCCACAAAAAATTAACCAAACGAAGTGGCTGGAAAGTAGGCCGAGTGTTAGGTTTATCTCTGCTATTCTCCAGAATGCTGTACCGTTGCTATTATATATTTAAGGATTATTATGAGTAGGTTGGTTTAATAATCTTAATTCCTATTTTTGAAAGGTTAAAACTGGACTAGTACATGTAGTGGTGCTCAGGAAAGCCGTGAAGTGTTCTGTATCCTTAAGCCTCACTCAACACAGGGTCTACAGGAGGAGATATCAACATCTATAGTGTTGCAGTAACATGGATTTGACAGCTTTTTGCCCATTGAGTCTGATGTACTTTGTAATATGAAGGTATGTCTTACATGTCTTACATGTCAATGTCTTATATTGTTTTGAGAAAGTGAATGTTTGGCGTAAGTGTACTGTATTTTCAAGCCATGGGAAAACCATTAATTAAAATCAATCTTTTGTTTTGTTTTATTACATTTCAGTTGGAGTTTTCCTTCTTATGGAAGTTTGACGCTTGAGAATGAGATGGACATAAAGGACATAGAGATGGATTTCAAAATAAGCAAATAGTATTGGGAAGCCCGAAAGCAAATGTTAAATCAAAAGCTTTAGTACAGCAACTTACCCAAATTCACAGAAGCAGAAGAGTACAGATCAGGACTTTAAGCTAAATTTTTTCAGTCATCACTTAGAGAAACTCTCTAAGTGATGACTGAAAAAATTTAGCTTAAAGTCCTCATCTGTACTCTTCTGCTTTGCAAATGTTAAATCAAAAGCTCTAGTACAGCAACTTACCCAAATTCACAGAAGCAGAAGAGTACAGATCAGGACTTTAAGCTAAATTTTTTCAGTCATCACTTAGAGAATTTGGGTAAGTTGCTGTACTAAAGCTTTTGATTTAACATTTGCTTTCGGGCTTCCCAATACTATTTGCTTATTTTGAATTCTTCTGTTTTAAACATTTTCTGGAGAGATTTTGTAGATGTTCTTTGTTAATTATAGCATGAATATTCTTGCATAAAACATAATATGGTGAGTTGAGGAGATTTATTTGGTGAAATTGTTCTGCCAAGAGTGTTAGGTTTCAGCAGTGTTTTTCATTTTTTTTTTTTCAGTTTTGTTGTATCGGATCATCAATGTGTTGTTCTAATCATTATCATTACTATTAATATAACCAAAGATCATAATCACATTATAATTCTTCAGAATTTGACTTTTTGTCTTTGAAATCTCTAACCTAACCTAAAGTAAAAATATTATGAGGAAAATAAATTACTTGGTCAAAAAGAACTGTAGTAAAATCACTTCATTTTGAACATAGACTGTGACCTTTCTTAGTAGTCACCTTTCAACTATAAATACTAATATTTATGGGGTACGGTAATTCTGTTTACAAATGTTCTAGGGAGTATCGCACATCTTTAATGTCCGTCTTCCCCTCCAACTGTGTCACTATCTTGAAATCGGAACCCTGCTATCCACACCTCGTTCCGTCTTATACTTTGGAAATCTGTCTTCTCAAAGCTCTTCTTCACAATAATTTCATGAGAAATGTGATTCCAACTTTGAATTACACATGAATAAATGAGTCGCAACGATGCGTGCTGCTGACTGTAATTGCCTTTATTTTATGCCTGTGTCGTACAAGATTTTCATTCACTGAAAAGTCCCTCTCTGCAACTCCATTTTCTTTTTCTTCCGCAAATGCTATTACTTGCAACTTAAAACTCTCAGTGTAATTCCTATATTTTCCCATTTTCTACATTACCATTACCGCAATACCACCACTTGAGTTGCCACCCTTACCTCTTTCTTTTGTGTCAAGCTAACAGTCAACACATTCCTTAACCTTAAATATGTAACTGTGCTCTAGATTGCAGTTGCGGCATGTCAGTTGTAAATTCTAATTAATCATGAAAGAGAGAAATATGTCAAAATATCCCTGTGGCGATTATGCAATTAAATTTTTGGTGATATATAGCTTTAGGTCATGCACCAGTGATGCTCCATCCACCATCATCCTGCTGGCTTGCTTCCCCTGCTTCCGAGCCAATTAGCTAGAGGCCATATTATGATATTGTACAGCGAAGAGTTTTAGAGTTGAATGGTATGCCACCTGCAAGATGTCTTAAAAAATGCAACAGAAACGTCCCTTGCATTAAAATGGCTCTTTCCAGAGCCAACATAATATTTCACAATTATAAAAAACGAATTTTGCACGAAAACTGCTATTTCTCATGCATTAAAGCTCTCTAAACTTAAATAGATGAATTTTCCCTTCACTGCTCAGCAATCACTCATGGTGTAATGGTTAAGGCTGCTAGCTATGATGCTAGTGGTCCTGGTTTTGTATGAGGGTTGGTCAATAAGTAAAGTCTCCAACACTCTAGCCCAAGCTGGCAACGTCGGACAAGAGAATTGGCGCCACTGCCGTGTCCCGTTATCTCCCCTCTTTCAAACCAGCCATTGCTGCAGCCTCTGAACCTTTTAGTATCCTAACTACAGCTGTCTGAAATGGATCTCCCAATTTCCGTCCCTGCCAAGTGCGGCCTCCGTGAAGTCATACGGTTTCTTACTACAAAAAAGTTCCGCCGATTGAAATTCACAGAACGCTTTGCGAAGTTTATGGAAATGGATGTATGGACATAAACATGTGCGTAAATGGGTTCGTGAGTTTAAACAGGGTGTCCTCTGGTCGGGAAAATCCGGGATTCCGGGAAAAGGCCGGGAATTTTGTATGGTCGGGAAAATCCGGGAAAAGTCAATGAATTTGTTAAAATATCTGGGAAAGTTCGAAAAATTTGTGGCTTACATAAAACAGGTGAAAATGAATACAAGTTTACCTTCTGCCAGCTTCCAAAATCCTCAACTGCTCTTGAAGATAAACTTTTCCTGCCAAATATTGTTTTCTTCTTATCTTCTTTTTCTTATTTAAAGTATGTATAATCCTATGATTTTTCTTACACAGTTATTAGAAAGTGCTTCGTAATCATATTTTGGTCGGGAATTTCTGTAATGATCAATGAAAATGAGGGAATAAGTCGGGAATTTCTTCAGCATTACTTGGTGGACACCCTGGTTTAAACAGGGCCGGACAAATATTCAAGATGAAGAGCGAAGTGGAGACCAACAACAGCTGTCACAGATGAGATGCTGGCAAAAGTTGATGCATTGGTGTGACAAGATCAACGCGTCACTACTTGTGAACTTTGTTTATTGCTTCTTGGCATTTCTAAACGTTCCATACAGGATGTTCTGTGAATTTCAATCGGCAGAACTTTTTTAACAGTAAGAAACCGTATGACTTCACGGAGGCCGCACTTGGCGGGGACGAAAATTGGGAGATCCATTTCAAACAGCTGTAGTTAGGATACTAAAAGGTACAGAGGCTGCAGCAACGGCTCGTTTGAAAGAGGGGAGACAGCTTGAGATGTGTACAAGTCATCCAAGTTGAGAGGTTCTTGTATCAACACGGAACTTCAACGGATGTCTTCCAGTCCAGCCAAGTCTTGAGGCTGTTTGCAATTATCAGGTAACTTGCCTTATATTGTTAAATTTCTGTGTTTATTGGAGTCTGGATTTTATAGACTGTCGGTATTTAGCTTGTACATCTTTCTTTAGATTTGGACCAGTAACATGTAAGATTGAGTCTGAAGTCAGCCAGTCACAGACCTGATTCACTCGATATTTATTGAATTTCCTTTATCTCCTGTTACAAAACCTACATCCTTTTTTCTTTACATTCTAATCAGGCTGGAGACTCTGTAGTCAGTGGCTAATGTGTTTGTTATTATGTTGGGCATTAAGATTTATTCTGGAAATATAGTCTGTTCAGAAATCAGCATTATAATATTATACGGGAAATGTATTCCATAGTTCAGCAACATTGGCTTTAATAATCGTAAGACTTAATTTTTTTCCTTTACCGTGTAATCTTTGAATACAGGTTACATGCATCTCACTACATCCCAAGGATGGTGTACTGTAGAGGTTGCCTCATCGTGTGGTAACCAATAGGAGAAGACTTGTTACATGTATCCCAAACTTGCCTCACAATTTAAATAATATGTGAGGGAGTCCGGTACTGCAGGTGTTCCCTGAGCTTGTGACGAGGGTTCGTTACTTGGTACACGCGGCCTGTGAGGGCTCACAACAAAGGGAACGCTCACTCTGACGAGCAAGTGTAACTGAGATGCCCTTGTGGCAGCAAAACTCAAGATGATGCAGAAATGCTGAAATAATATGTGAACTCCGCATACAACCTGTATTACTACTACGTTAAAAATGAATTACTACAATGAAAACTTACAATTAATTTGACAGTTTTCCCTAAATGTAATTCCATACAACGATTTTCTTCAATTGGTGGGAGTTAAATACACAATAAGCACTCCATATTCAGTTTCAAAATGTTTAATTTCAACAGTTCTCGAATATGGCAGTGGTCTCCACTCTCCGTATTTTGTGCGCATGCAAGCAGGCTTGCACTGTGTGACCCCTGTGCACCACGTGATGTCAGTCTGGACCAGGGTTCCGTTGGCAGAGGTGGGTCGTCTATTTCACCAGCTTCCAAGCATTATGTTGGGTGTAGAATGTGTTCCAATATGTAGGCCATCGACTCGAACATTTATGGTAACAAATACCAATATAAGAGAAGTTTGAGTGACTTTTATTCGGATTTTCTCTTAACTAAATTCCCCCGACTGCATTGAAAACTTAAAATGTGAACTTAGACTGGCTGCTGCACAAACATTGATTCCAGATTTTGAAAAACTTCTGCATCAAAAGATACAACAAAAATCAAGAAAACAAGCTTCTCCTAACGAGTGGAAGTGATTTTGTAGTGTGAAATACTTTATCTGAGCTATTCTTTAATACTGATGTATTACATGGAGATATAGTTTCTCTGAATTTTGTTTCAAATATAACTTTAGTATTAATATTTATGTTCAATAATATGAATGTGGAAGTGTTCATTTAAAGGAATGAGTCTAGATTTTGTTTTCATTTTGCAAAATTTGTGGCATTACAATTTAATTACTATAAAATTGAATAAAATCAGGAACTTTTCAACTATGTTCAAAACTATAGAATTAATTTGTGTGTATTATCTTGCTAGGAATATATTGTACATCATGACTTCACGAATGTTCTTTGTAGAAAACATAAGTAAATGGTAATGAAATAATAATGTAATAAAACATTTATACAACAATCATCTGTTGATATGCCAATATGATTTGTAAATTTCAAAAGCCTAATGAGCATGCCGATACTGAACTCAAGAGAGGCAGTATACCACACGGTGTGTGCACACTAAATGATTCTAGCGTGCAGTGGATAAGTTTGCTCATCCTGCTGTACTCATTGTACAATGAGTTGGTGGCCGCTGATATAGGGTATGAAAGGTAAACACATGTAGTTCAGGCCCTAAGACACATACTGAAATTTCATTCTGCACATAATATATACTGACCGAATGACTCATTAATAAAAGTGTAAAAATTCTGCCAACAGTTATTTAACAACTAGATTCTCTGACCTCTATCTGGATTAAAATAAAACTATGTCTGAGGATTTGAAATTTTTCACATATAACCCTCATAACTTAAAACACCCACTGCCATGCTCAGTAGCTTATTTCATTAACGATTATATCCTTTTTTACCCCTATATTTAGTATTCACAGCCTACTTTCACATATAGAACCCTTCCTGTCTACTTGAGCAAAACGTAACACAGTTTATTCAGCCCATTCCATTCTCCACGCAGAAAATTTCAAATAAACTGAAGTCTGAAATAAATAATCAGATTATGTCCAGTATTGTTTATAATGCAATAAAACACAATTCAACTGTAGATTAATTCTTATTTGATGGGAATTATGCTAGTTATTATAAGATTTGAGGCTTTCCTGGCGGATGGAGGCAGCGTCAGCCTCGGAAACGTTGGACCACAACAAACTTCTCACCTGGCTGCAAACCCGAGAAGATTTTCTACATGCTAGTTATTACTTTACAGTTAAGTATCTGATTATACTGTAGGCTGTGTAGGCCTACATTTTGCTTGTGTTAGGTTGAACAGTAGAAATTCATTGAAAAAAACAATGACTGACTGACAAATAATGGTGACGGTGTTTCAAGTACTTGCTGCCGATGCATGTTAAGGGTGAGAACAAAAAAAATTATTTCCTTATTGCTATCGAGTGACAAAAGTACAAAATGCCTGGAGTTTTAAAAGGAATATTTACCGTACTTGCATGATCCAGTTAGTTTAAGATCTGATACTTTAGAGCAAGTAGAAATGGGGTGCCAGAGATCTTGAAAGTGCAGAAATTCTCTCTCCACAAAGCATGTCTGTGATAAATTAGAACTAGGATGCTGCCTATGGATTAGGGTTTTGAATGGACATTGTAAGATTTATCATAGCTTGCACAATTTGTAAACAGTCTGCTTACATACTGTTAGCTTTAGTTAATGTATTATACGGTTTTAAATAGGCCAGGTGGATTATCTCCCCTGTGGGGAAATGTTTTAAACTAGAAAATAGCCTATGGCTTTGCCACAGTTAAAATGGTGCTTAAATACGAAACTTAAAGGTCTAGAATCCTGAAGGCACTGACAATACATTTACAAAAGTCAGCACTGGCTTCATCAATTTGTATTTAAAATATATCATCGTATACTATCGCTTTTTCCTTTAGAATATAATTCGTTCCTACCAGTACGTAGATTTCAGAAATTAATTATATCGTAAGTTTTATGCAGTTCCAAAGCTACCTGAGAACACTGATAATACGTATTGTTTCTCAACTGTTTGTTGACAGATGAATATGATGTGAATTTGATTTGATAAATTCAGTGTAATTTTCATAAATTATATAATTTATCAAGGGAAGGAATGGTTTGTTTGGATTTCTATTGTCCGCGATACTTCCAGGGTTAAACTATCAATATATTATAGATGGTGCCCACGGTTTCACCTGCCATTATTAATTGACTCCAGGATTTTTAAGACATTTACACTGGCAGTTTATTAAAAATGTTTGTGGTTCAGAGCTATGAAAATTGTAAGTAAAAATAAAATTAGAATATTTGTTCATTGTGTTCATTTCACTTAGGCCTTATATAATAAAGAAACGGTTTTCCTAATTTCGTACTCTTCGTGAAAGTTTAGACTGCGAGAGACAAACATTGCCAAGTATACCCGATGTCTCACGAAGTGAGGGAGTGAGCATTTAGGGCCGTTAAATTGTATAAGAGTAGATATTTCATATACATAGTGTTAATACTATTTCTTATCTCCATAGTCGTTCAATTTGAAAGTGTACAGTAAAATATTAATTTCTGAGCCTTCCTCCAAAACTGACCCTACAAATTCCTTTCTTTTATTTTTAATCTTACGCTTCTTAGAGAAATAACATCTTCTATGTCTCGCTTTTTTAAGTGTAATGTTGGCACAGTTGTAATAAATAAAAGCCTGGTAAAATAAAATAAATGTGCAAAATACAATATCCTATCTGTGAAAAAGTTGGAGTTGAAATCTTGCCTGTAGATTTTAAGTCGTGTCCTCTATGTGGACAGAACAAATTCTGCTCTAACTCTAGATTAAGTTTGTCTTCCCTCTGATGAGACACAATCCATTGTTTTCAAATTTTCTCATCCTTCGGTATGCAGAAGTATGAATTATCAGCGAAGAAAGGCCTTTCTCCTTAGCATGGAAGTTTCGGAATACAGCCACTCCACATCCTAACCCAGGCATTTTTACACTATTGCATTACACCACACAAATGAAAAAGTAAACCATCATCAACTCAAAAAATACGAATGAATACCTAATACTTTTGAATGCAAATTAAATTAAAGGGACCATCCTTAAGGATGGATATGGCTCACGTCACTCACTCTACCTTCACCCCTCTATCCCTCTATACCATATTTGATTTATGGTAACTACATGCACAGTCTTCTGTTGTAGTTCCACTATCTGAAGGTGGGATCACATGAGTACACCATTATAGTCTAAAGAGGAATGTTTTTCATGAGGCTTGCTCGTGAATCTGACCACCTGCATGGTCTTGTGGTTAGCGTCGCTGGCTACAGTTTCAGAGGCTCAGGTTCGATTCCTGGTACCTCCTCTGATTTTTCCTGAGGTAGGGAACTCTGGAACGGGGTGCCCTCAGCCTTGTGATACAAACTGAGGAGCTACTTGATAGAGAAGTAGCAGTTCCGATCATGGAAACCACCATTAACAGCCGTGGGTGTCGGCATACTGACCACATGCCCCCCTAGTCCTGCCATCTGCCTATGGTAGATGATAGGGTTGCCATATGACTGGTTTTTCCCGGACGTGTCCTCTTTTTTAGGTTATATTTTCTGTCCGGGTAGAAATTTTAATTTTGGAAAAATGTCCAGGTTTTCTGAATGGATGCCATTATCAGACTATAAATTCAATGACTTTTACATGAGCCAACAGGCCTCGAGCTAAGCAGAGAATATTGCTAGTTCAATTTAATTAAAAGCATCTCACTTGTAAGGAATTCCATGCCTATGTCTTAAGTAAGAAACCTTTGCTGAACAAGATAAGACCTACAAAGAAACACGCTTGGTCCAACGAAGGTCAAAGTGCATTAAAAGTAAAAAATCTTGAGGCAACTGTATTGAAACATAGTATTTTATTCTTCTGTCTTTTAAGTCAACATACCAGTACTTGAATATTATAATTACTTGTTAAATGTAAACTAAATCAGTTCAGTTACATAATTGAATAGCGTTTTTTCAAAAGCCGATATCTACATGGATGGCTCAGTGCAAGAGGTGACTAAGTGCCATCAAGAAAAGTGCTAATATTTATGTGTATTGACCAGCAAAGATCGTATTTTATCTAAACATGACTAGCAGCCATTACTTTGTCTGTAACTGATTCAGCAAGGCTGTTTGTCATGTTTGGCTTAGATAGAATACGATCTTTGCTGGTCAATACACACAAATATTAGCACTTTTCTTGATGGCACTTAGTCACCTCTGGCACTGAGTCTTCCAAACCCTCCTCAATTAATATAACTGAAATTTTGAATGCTGTTACCAACACATTATGTTTCCTTTGCTCTGTGAGTAATGTCTATAAAATAACCTCATTTAGTTATTATGTAGATTAAACTAAACTAAACTCCGTGGCTCTACATCCCTGAAGGGACTTGGCCTACCACCCGACCGCTGCGTCATCTCCCGTAGGCAGATGGCAGGATTGGGGGGCATGTGGTCAGCATGCCGACACCCACGGCCGTTAATGGTGGTTTTCTTGACCGGAGCCGCTACTTCTCTATCAAGTAGCTCCTCAATTGGAATCACGAGGCTGAGTGCACCCCTAATTATGTAGATAGATATCGACAAATGTGTTCTCTTTTTTTACTCTCAGAAGTATGGCAACCCTAGTAGATGATGCAGTGGTCGGGTGGTAGGCCTTGTCCCTTCAGGAATGTAATGCCACGGAGTTTAGTTTAGTTTTAGTTTATTTATGAATCTGATCTATTTCGACAGTCTGCTAGTTGTTGTGCAGCCTCTAGATTGTGAACACACTGATGGCTGGCTATGATAATTTGTCTCATTGGTTTTCTGCGTACAGTAACTAGCCAACAAGTAGCTTTACACTCAAATCACCACCCCAATGCTTGCAACAATGTGGCCAAGCCCTTAGCAACTTTGAATGAGAGAGAGAGAGACAACTGAATGTGAATTACAACAATGTACTCAATGCTGGAATATATTCAGATAAGAGGAAGTTTTGTGAGTGATTCACATTAGATTTTTTCTCTGGTTGCAGTTCCTGCACTGCTCTGTGGATATTGTGAAGCTTAGGAAACTGTGGATTTGACAACTTTTTGCCCTTGGATGGTTGGTTGATACATGGTTATTTAATGTCGAGGATGAACTGCAACTTAGGCCTGTGACTGTCGCCATTTTGTCCCGCAGGAGTTCTTTTACATGCCAGTAAATCTACTGACATGGACCTACCATATTTTTGCACACATAAATGCCATCGACCTGGGCCGGGATTGAACCCACAACCTTGGACACTGAAAGTCAGCTGACATTTTCGCCCATGGAGTCTGATGTATTTTGTAACGTGAAGGTTTGTTGAATACACATGCCATTAAATTGTCTTATAATGTTTTGAGTAAGTGAATGCTTGATATAAGTGTAATGTATTTTCAATATAATGGGAAAACAGTTAATTCAATTTAATTTCCAGTGATTATTTTATTTTTGTTTCATTTCAGTTGGAGTTTTCCTTCATATGGAAGTTTCACGCTTGAGAATGACATGGACATAAAGATGGGTTTAGGAGACTCTCGCAGTGCTGACTTTGCAAAACGTTAGCTCAAAGACCTGATCTGTACTCTTCTGCTTCTGTGAATTTGGGTAAGTTGCCGTTCTAAAGCTTTTGATGTAACATTTGCTTTTGGGCTTCTCAATACTATTTGCTTATTTTGAATTCTTCTGTTTTAAACATTCTCTGGAAAGTTTTCTTAGAAGTTCTTTCTTAATTATGGTATTAATATCCTTGCATAAAACACAATGTGGTGAGTTGAGCAGATTTATTTGATGAAATTTTTCTGCCAAACAGTCATGACTAAATAAGGCAACTGCATCTGATCGAGGTTGTCTGGTAGAGTGTTAGGTTTCAGCAGTGTTTTTCATTTCTTTGGTTTTAGTTTGTTGTATCAGGTCATCAATTTACCATTCTAAACATTATCTTTACTACTAATGTAACCAAAGATCATAATCACCAGGGCCCGGATTCTGATGACCTAAAATCGTTTGAAAAATGACCTATAAAATGACGTGAATTTTAAAGAAAATGACTTAATAATTATAAAAAATGACCTAAAAACTGATATTTTATTTATAAAAAATTATTATTGTACGCACAAAGTTATAGACTAGTTTGTACATTATTGTAAAAACTGTAAATAACTGTAATATTGTGAATGTTCTTTTCTCACGGAAATTTATACTGGCACTTAGGCACTGGTGAGTCAAAATTCGGAATTTCCTTTTGTGGTCTGTCGGATTATATTGTTGTTTAATTCAGAGTAAACAGTAGTCTGCACTCTCAAATCCAAGCAGGTGCCAAGTCAATCTAATAACAATAGTAATATAATAAAAAAAATTGGCGTTTCTTTGATTCTTATTTCCGACTGAGACATGACAACACTAAACGCCGAATTTTTCCTTCTTGCATTAAACAAACAACACTTCAAAGACAGCACCCCTAGCGACGAAAAAATAAAGTTAATACACTCAATGTAAAGACATGAAAATGACTAAATAAGGAAGCAAATGACGCGAAAATGACAAAATAATGACCTAAAATTGAAAAAATGCCCTAAAAATATAAAATGACAAAAAATGACCTAATAAAAATGTATTTCTACAATCTAGAGGCCATGATTAGGATTTATCCACAAGTTGGCAATGTCTATGCAGCATCAATAAAAAGATGACATGTCATTAGAATCCGGGCCCTGATAATCACATTATAATTCTTCAGAATTTTACTTTTTGTACTTGAAATCTCTAATCTAAATAAAAAATATTGTGAGGAAAATAAATTACTTGGTCGAAAGGAACTGTATTAAAATCACTTCATTTTGAACATAGACTATGACCTTTCTTAGTAGTCACCTTTCAACTATAAATGCTAATATTTATGGGGTACAGGAATTGTATTTACAAATGTTCTAGGGAGTATACCTTATTTCACCAAATATTTATAGCACTTCTAAGGCCTTCTCCCCTCCCCTCCATGTGAAAATACAGTGCGACTATTATGCAAGGAAAGGCTGGAATTTACTATGCAGCCCTACAACAGAAATACCTTACAATGAAAGGAAAATGTATTATTAAACTATCAGAGCACTTTGGAGTTACAGAATTATTAAATTGTATGTGCTATGAATTTGTGAAAAGTCGATCAAATTGAAAAAAAAAAGTTAAAATTACTTTGTGTTACTGTTCTTACAGGTAAATATTACAATTGTGAAAATTTATTGGACATGATTTCGTGAAATATTACTACTTAATTTCACAATTTATTTTTTTATTTTTATTTTATTCTTCTCTGTGCAACATTTCTCGGCTGCAGCCTCTATCACACATCTTTAATGTCTGTTTTCCCCTCCACTTGTGTCACTATCTTGAGATCGAAACCCTGCTATCCACACCTCGTGCCGTGTTATACTTTGGAAATCTTTCTTCTCAAAAATCTTCAAAATGATTTCATGAGAGATGTGATTCCAACTTTGAATTATACATGAATAAATTGAGTTGCAATGATGTGCACTGCTGACTGGAATTGCCCTTATTTTACCATGCATGTGCATGCATGTGCCATGCAAGATTTTCGTTCACTGAAAAGTCCCTCTCCACGGCTCCGTTTTCTTTTTCTTACACAAATGGTACTAATTGAAACTTAAAATCTCAGTATAATTCCTATATTTTCCCATTTTCTTCAGTATACTACTGGAATGGCATTAATGCAGTACCACCGCCTGAGTTGCCACCCCTACCCCTTTCTATTGTGTCACACTAGCGGTCAACACATTCCTTAACCTTGAATACAATAACTGTTCTAGATTGCAGTTGTGGCATGTCAGTTGTAAATTCTAAATAATCATGAAAGAAAAATAATCATGTCAAAATATCCCTGCGATGATTATGCAATGAAATTTTTGGCGAAAGATAGCTTTAGATCGTGCACCAGTAAAGCTCCACCTACCATCGCTTACCCTGCTTCCGAGCCAGTGCATGAGGTGCATAATGAGGTCATATTATGATATTGTACAGCGAAGAGTTTTTTAGACTTGAATGGTATGCCACCCACATGATGTCTTAATCAATGCAACAAAAACGACCCTTGCATTAAAACGGCTCTTTTCAGAGCCAACATAATATTTCACAAGTATAAAAAACGAATCTTGCATGAAAGGTGCTATTTCTGTTGCATTAAATTTCTCTAAACTTAAACAGAGGAGTTTTCTCTTCACCGGTCAGCAATCGCTCGTGGTGTTGTGGCTAAGGCTGCTGGTTACAGTGCTAGTGGTCACTGGTTTGTATCCTGATCAATTCAAAATTTACGGTTAGGAATACGTCCCAAATAAGGTGCAGTGGCGCCAGCTTTTGATAAACATTGAGCGGGCTCAAAGATTTAAAGTTTTTTATACTCTTGCCCCTTGGTTCATGAAACAGGCTTATATAATATTGATATGACTGTGGTATAAATATAGTACTGTAGGCCTGCATCAAATGATTTCATTGTTTCTGATGACAAACTTTGTAATAATTGTCTTGTACTCCACACTCTTGTCTTGTGTCACAATTCCTTGCTTTGCCATTAAATTCCAATGTGATAAAGTTTTTTTTTGGCTGCATAAAAAGCATACGAATATGGCGTGGATGTGGAAACTGCATTAACAGATTAAGGTGTAAAAATTTAATGAACTGAGAAACGACTTCAAACAGTCGTGAGTGAATTGGAACAAGAGAAGATAGTATTGTGAAATGTGAGAAAATGGGTATAGAAGTAGCAGAAGGCAGATTTTTATATCACTTGCTGTTCGCAGATGATCAGGTGATAGTTGCACAAGATGGAGAGGATGCTAATTATATGTGCAACCAATTATCACTGGAATATAGAAAGTGGGGATTGAAAATAAATCCAAAGAAAACACAATATTTGACTAGTGATGGAGATGAGTTATACATTGACGGAAAGAAAATTCAGAAAGTGGATGACTTCCATTACCTCGGTTCAATATTAGAAAAAATTGGAACCTCAAACAAAGAAATAACAAAAAGGAACAGTGATGGAAAGAAGGTAATAGGTATGCTCAACTCAGTCTTATGGAGTTGAAATATCATCAACAAGACTAAGAAATTAATATATAATTTCATACTGCAAAGCATTATGTTATACGGAGCAGAAACATGGACTATGAATCGGAGACACGTGGAAAGATTAACAGCAGTAGAGATGGATTTTTGGAGAAGGTCGGCTAGGAAATCTCGGCGAGAAAGGATACGGAATACTACGATTCGACAAATTATGGAAACTGAATGAATGATAGGTGAGGTAATTGAGCAAAAGAGACTGACGTGGTACGGACATGTAAGAAGAATGGAAAATGACCGGATCCCTAAGATGGTTCAAGAATGGGAAGAAGAGGGTCAACGAAGAAGGGGACGACCACTGACCTCTTGGAAAGACAACGTTTACTGCTCAATGGAGACGTTTGGACTAATATCAGAAGATACAGATAACGGAATAGATGGAGAAGGAGAATTATAGACGAAATTGATTATATGGTCGCAGGGAAAACCTCGATATGAGGATTATCCTGGAAGAGAAGAAGAAGATAGTATTATGTATATCAACAATAGCCTGATTTTAGCTATCCAGGGATTCAACAACAAAACATATTTCTGTAATTGTAATAAATAATTTAACAAAATAGGCCTATGGAAAATTATTGGGCGGGTTTCAGCCCCATGGGCCCATATAAGTTGGCGCCTCTGGGTAGGTAGGTCAAGGAGAAGGTGAGAGAAAGGGAGGAAGAAGGTGGAAAAGGTAGAGAAAAAGGGAATAAAGGATAAATAAATCCTTTAATTTTTCCCAGTTTCACCTTCTGCACAATAGATGGCGTTGCTAGTAGTTAAAATAGTGGGACATTTAGTGGGCAACATTTTGAAACCCTAAACCCCTCCTTCCCAGCCAGGTCCCGTTAGAGAGTTGGTGGGAGGAGCCTAGTGCTAGTTAAACTATTTTTTCCCAAATTTTTATACACCATTTTTGGATTGGAAGAAAACTAGGTGTGATGATTATGCGATGCTGATGATTCACGATGAAATACGGTAGTGTTTTAAATTTATTCTTAATTGTGTTGTAATTGAGTTTGTTCAAGTCTGGGGGGGGGGGGGGGAATTTTTACAGGGAAATTGTATAATGGACCTATATGCTGACAGTATAGAAAGTTATGTGAGTGTCACATTACATTTTTTTCTGTGGTTTCAGTTGCTGTACCAGTTTCTTCAGCTTGAGATGTGTACAAGTCTGTCCAAGCCATGAGGTTCTTGTTTCAACATGAAACTTCAACGGATGTCTTCCAGTCCATCCAAATCTTGAGGCTGTTTGCAATTATCAGGTAACTTGTCTTATATTGTTAAATTTCTGTGTTTAGTGGAGTCTGGATTTTATGACTGCCGGTATTTAGCTTGTACATCTTTCTTTAGATTTGGACCAGTAACATGTAAGATTGAGTCTGAAGTCAGCCAGTCACAGACCCGATATTTATCGAATTTGCTTTATCCCCTGTAGGCACAAGTCATTTGGAGAGCAAGGAGTATGGTCTCCCAAGAGAATGGATCAACAAGCATGGGAGATATACAAGGGTCATGGTCGATTCTTGTCAGGCAGTGTATCGAGACGACAACCTTGCACTGGCGGCTACAACTTCCAGTCAGTCTACCTGAAGAAACGTTGTGGCATCGGTGAGTTTGTTTTACTCTAGATCCACTTTTTAAATTTTTCGACGTATTGTTTTTTATATTATAAACACCTAAACTCAACAGCATGAATGTATATTGTGGGTGAAGGGAAAGCTTTTGAGTGGCGGGAGACGAATAAGCACTCATTCCCCTGTTTTGATAAGGACTTACCAGTATTTATTGTTAGGAACTATTCATATTCATAGTGTTCTCCCAGGGGCAGGTCTTTCACTGCAAACTCAGCATTCTCCACTCTTCCCTTCTCATAGCCTTCCTTTTTCTGTCTGCATATAGACCATTTCTTAGGAACTATAATAATGTTTTACACAATATATCTTCACTACTAAATTTCAGCAACAGTACTTGAATATATGCATGTTAACAGATTGTGTTCTTTTTAACAGAAAACAGCCACACTGATTACATGTCATTAATGCCCCTTATAATGCAGTGAACGCCGCTTAATGTAATCGTGGATAATGTTATCAGTCAGGTAAATGGTTACTACTTTTATGAAGTCCCGTACGGATTAATACTGATTCACTGTTTATTGTGGACAAAGATTTGGTTTATGTTATAACATTTTTTTTTCTTTTTACGGCTTTATTCCCAAATACTGTACATCATTCAAGATTTCTTTTTAAAGGTTTCATTTCTAAATCAACTGTACTGTGTTGTATTGGAAGTAATTATACTGTTCCCAGCTCACAGGATAGGGTACAGGGGATGTTCGAGGAGGTGGCATTTTCTAACTTTCTCTTTTAAGCAATAAACATGTTCACCCCTCAGTTTATGCGCGTATAAGACGAGTATAGTTTTTATAAGCACATTTCGAGGGAAAAAAAATAGTCTTATATTCGGGCCAATACGGTAGATTTATTTCAGTATGCTAGCATGAATTAACATACAGTAAATTGAACTTAGGTGCAGTAGAAATAAGGCAATAAGCAATGGTGATTGGCTGGATTTTTACATGTCTTTACACTGGATTGTTTACTGATTCGTGAGCTGAATAGTCTTTCTTGTTGGAATCCATTCTGTTTTCACTTTAAGTTCAAAGGAGATGTAAACAAACTTTAATGTACCACTCCGCCGAGCAAGTGACAATACTATGTGGCGATTTACCCACCGCGGAAAGAAACGGAATGAGGATTTGGTATATTCCAGTGTTCTCAATAGTACTGTATCTACTTTTAAAATTATTTTTTATGACATGCACCATTGTTGAAAAATGTGATAGTTACCGTATGTGGATCATTCTTCAAATACGGGAAAATTTGGAGTGTGTAAAATCCAAATTTTTTAGTTTGTTTTTAAAATCTCAAAAAAATTACTAAAATACTTCAGGGGTTACTTGATAATAATAATAAGAGACCAGCAGAGCTTAAATGTTTATATATATTTTTTTTTTTTTCATTTTTTTAAAGCCATGTGAATGGCATCCGTGTACTTGTGGATGGCAGAAGGCCACATTAATGACTAACTTTGGCAACAATCTGCTTTTCTTTATGTGATTTCATATTTTTCTCAGTTTACTTCAGTTGATTTTGCACCAAATTTGCAAATTTGTGTGTATACTCCGGAATCAATGTAATTTTAACTAGACTGTTTTTATGGTTTGGGGGGGGGGGGGGGGGAATCAAGCAGAAATTCATTTAATTGGTTTTAAGATTTTAAGTACAGGTCACAGACACCGCAAACACAATAGTACCCTACATTTATCATCTACATGACTTGAGAGTCATCCACATACCCCTTCATGAGGCATGTGGATGACACAAAAACTAGGCATGTGGATGACAAAAAAGGAGTTTAAGTGGTCTCAGCAAGCCATTCCTAAACCTCTGTAGGCTCAACTTTAATCAGGTACTTTGAATTGGTTTATCGTAGTTCATATTCAAAATTAATTAATATTCACTTTCTGCCTACTTTCTAGAAGCCATGTTAATGACGGGGAATAAAAACGCTTTCCTTGAAAATGATGCAAAGTCCTTTCCTAATCCCAAACTGTTTGTAAGCAAGCAAAATTCAACCTTACAATTCAACCACAAGCTGCCCTGTTGGCTTTCTAACACTGTTGCCAGTTATACAAATTTCTCATTCCTGCAGAAAAAAATTCCATTCTTTTCAGCCATGTGGATGACCAAAATCCCTTGGGACATTCTTTATGTTCATTAGGTGGGTGACAATTTTATTTCATTTTATTTTTTAGGGGTTAATATTCTTCACACATACATACTCATTGGCAGGAAAAAAGTTGGAAAGGGAATAACGTTTTGTTTTGTGGAAAAATTCATTAGAATATACAAAACCTGGGTATGGGACAGGGCATGTGGATGACATTTCATTGAATTAAATTTGGTTTTGTGATATCAGAATTTAAAGTTAGTGACATTTCAAAGTGGTAGTTGTGGTATAGAAGTACAGTAGAACCCCGATAATTCGAGCTAATTGGGGCTGAGGCTACCTCGAATTACAAAAAACTCTGATTATACGGAAATATCACTAAGTCAATGGGTAAATCATAAATAAAATGTTTAATGAGCACAATAATGGTTTTAAAAATAAATAAATAAATAAACAATATAGTAGGCCTATATACCTGTGTTACGCCTGTATATATATTGGCAAACATTTCCAATTTGCTACATCGGCATCCTTTAAGGATTAAGTCATTGTCTGATCCTTAATGGAGTGGAACGGGAAGGCGGCGCTACTAGGAAAACACTTTTAATTACCATTGTCGCTGAGTAGGGATTACTGTAACAATACAGTATTCTTTTCTGAAATGATGGTATGCACTGTACAATTGATTGACACGAAGTCCCGACAAAGAAAGATCAAACTTAACAGTTTCTGTCAATCTGTAATAGAAATGCATTAGCAGTCAGAAGCCAAGGTTTCTCTGTGTATTATGAATGAAAACCCTAAGTGGGACAGTTTTACCTGCATTTTTGTACTTGGAAAAATTGCAAGAAAGCTCAAAATGTAACACATTCGGAAGTGCGTAAAACATGTGGACACTGTATAAAAATGGGATTTTACTCTAGTTTTATGGAAAATTTTAATTTTCTTAAGACCAGCTCGAATTACACGGAACCTCGAAATACCGGGGCTCGAATTACCGAGGCTCTACTGTAGTATAAAAAAAATTGATTTTTTAAAGTTGAATTTGAAGGAAAATATCACTCCAGAACACAAATTTTCCCATATTTGAAGAATCACCCATGTACTCAAATACTACCCGCATATTTTGTTCATGAATTGTGAGTGAAAAACTGGTGTGTGGGTATTATTTGAATACTGGGCTCCTGTCATCTGAATTTAGACATTTTGTACCATACCAGCTCAATATAGCATGATGCTTTGTAGTTGCATCACAATAGAGTATGACAGTAGCGAAGCTGTAAGGAAAGGAAAATGAGACAAAGAAAATGCTTTCTTATGCACATGGTCCGCCATCACTGGCGGTGAAACACAGCTCTACATGTAGAGACGCCAAGCAAGTAAAACAGTTCATTACAAGCCGAAGCACTAATTCGGGAAAAGTTCGGTCAAGTTCGGTGAATTTCCACACGACTATGACCTTGGGTCGGACCAGTCGAGTCGGACGTACAGCAGAGACGATAGTTCTCTGCCGGTGTGTTTTCATGCTCTACCCAGTCACTGAGCCTAGCCTGCCAGTCATGCGCAGTATAGAACATTTTCAGCCAGCCGGTCATGCGCAGGACATTAAATATTTAGTTTGGAAGAAGATCTCGAAGTTGTATAGTCTCGCCACCGTCGTGTGTGCATAGGTTGTTTTAAAATTGAGCGAATCGTGAATAGTAGGCCTACTTGTTTCATGTTTTAGTTTTTTTTTCTTGTTAGTTATGTTTTAGTTGTTGTTAGTGTTTAGTTAGTTGCTAGTTTTTTCGTGTTATGTATTTAGTATAAACTAAAATGCCACCAATTCAATCTAAACTTGGCAGAAAAACATTGCACAGTCAAACCTGAGAAGTTGTGTATAATGTGCATTCATTTATGAAAAGTGAAGCTGCTTCTGGGGAGCTTTTAATACCGCTAAAAAAGGTCCAAGAGAGAGTCAAAGCTGCTACTAAAGTGCCCGAAAGAACAATAAGAAAGCTAATTAATGAAGGGAAGCAATGTGCAGAAGAAGGCACCTCCTTTGGAACACCAGGTAAAGAACATAATGTACCAAAGCGCGTTACAAATATTGACGAGTTTGATAAATGTGTGATACGACGAACAATAAATAACTTTTACATAAATGAAAAAACAGTACCAACGATCAGCAAATTGTTGCCGAAACTTCGAGAATCCATAAAATTTAATGGAGGTAGCACAAGCTTAAAATCTGTTTTACGCGAGATGGGATACAAGTGGAGAAAAACAAGGAATAACAGAGCCGTATTAGTGGAAAGACATGATATTCAAAATCTGCATGTATCATATTTGCGCGCAATAAAGAAATACAGAGAAGAAGGCAGGCCTATAATTTACGAGGATGAAACTTATATTCACTCCACTCACACAAGATCAAAAAACTGGAGCGATGACAGCACTTCAGGCTTGGTGGTACCCGTTTCAAAAGGGGCCGTGGAAAGAAAGCAAGGGCCCCAGGGACAAATTTTCCCGGGCCCCCGTCAAATATTAAATTCACACCCAACTCGCCCTTTATAATATATGCAACAAAAAGTTTATGTAATAATATTACATAATTATTAAGTGCCAGAATGGTACCGGTACTTTATGAGATTATCTGGTAGACAGGACTCTGTGACTGTCTGTCTGTGTATCTGTAAGCGCGATAACTCAAATATGCTTTATCGTATTTTCATAAAACTTGGTATACCATTTATAACGCCCAAGGGACGAAGCCTATAATATTGATATTGGACCAAATCGGTTATCTGGGCACGAAACGGAAAAATACATTAAAATGTCCTAATTAGGAACAATTTTATCTGTATGTACCAGTTCAATCCTTTGAAAATTATGACTTTAAATGCCGAACGTTAGTGAGGCCTACTGTTGAGTCCAAATGGTTTTCTGCTTCTACTTTAAAAAATTGCAATTTTTCTTCAATAATAATCCGTTTCAGATTAACTGATAAATTCCGTGACGCCGTTATACGACAGGACACTGCAAGTAAAATAAACACATAAAACATAACTTAAGCTGTTTATTGATTTATAACCAATTTTATTTTATATTTAGTAAATTTAGAAAGTAAAAAAATAAAACCTCGTCGGCCGGGCCCCCCTTTGGAGCACGGGCCCCCGGGCTGCAGCCCCGGCTGCCCCTCCCTCTCGTCGGGCCTGATTATTATTCATGCGGGAAGTGAAGATGGTTTTGTTCCTGGCGCATTTCTCATGTTTAAATCTAACCGAAAAACCGGTGATTATCATCACGAAATGAATGCCGCAAATTACAAAAAATGGTTAAATGAGAAATTAATACCCAACTTGCCCTCTAAGTCGGTTTTGGTAATTGACAATGCACCTTATCATAATGTGCAATTGCATAAAGCCCCTACAAGTTCTTCCAGGAAGAATGCAATGCAAGAATGGCTCCGATTAAATAATGTGCCGTATAACAATAAAATGCTGAAAGTAGAACTCTACAGCCTTGTAAAGTTGCACAAGCCCATCCGTAAAACTTACGTTATTGACAATATGTTAGCAATGCATGGACACACTGTTGTCAGATTACCACCATATTCTCCAGATCTAAACCCTATAGAACTGATTTGGGCCGACATTAAACAATGGGTAGCCGGTCAAAATACATCTTTTAAATTAGATGACTTAATGAAATTGTGTGAACAACGAGTTACTGATATTGGTATAGAGAAGTGGAAAAATGTTTGCGACCATGTGAAACAAATTGAAAATCAGTATATTGAACAGCGGGGCATTGTTGAAGACGTGATTGAAAACTTTGTTATTCAAGCTGGAGGAGACTGTGACACTACTTTCAGTGACGACAATGATAGTGATAATGACTCTCACGGTAGTGTGTGTGGAGTAGAATTTTTATCAGACGAAAGTGAAATGTGTTAACATTCCATAGCCTTTACGCCTACTGGGCATATATTGAGCGTATATTCAGTGCACCACGGAAATACTGCAAATTACTTATTGAAATTATGTGTTGAGTTGCACTATGGATTCTACTTAATGGTCCAACAGCTGACGAGCGGAGCCACGAGGATCTCAGCTGAGCCGGTAAGTCACGTGTTAATGCTTGCAGTTCTAAACTCGCTTTGCCAACCCCTGTTCAAGGGCACCGGCATAGAAGCATCGGCGCTACTGTACATCATCGCATGTGATTCCCGCTGAGCAGCTGGAGAGTGTTGTTGTTGAAAGTGATGCAGCATGTGTAAAATGGCGAGATTTCCGGCTGGCTGTTACCATGTTATTTTTATAGTTACATTTTAGCCTACCATATTTCTTTTATTATATGTAATGTTAATTATAACTGTTTAATTAAGAATAAACCAGCAAAAATAATTTTATATAGAGACCTATTGATTTTTTTCCAAATTTTCTTTCGAAAAATTTGGGTGCGGGTATTACTCGGGGCGGGTAGTATTCGGGTATATACGGTAATTTGAAAAGATCGAGACATCTGTACAAAATTAGGCTTAATATTAATACTTAAGAAAGTCATAGACAGTTAACAAGAAGATGAGTATAAAAAATTACTCTCATTTTGCAATGTTGGCTGCCCTCTTCAGAGGTGTTTTCTTTTTGAATGTTGTTCACTATTCATTAATTTCTGTGTGTAACCCCCAACTCTATCAGAGGTGTAGGTTACATGTTTACTTTTGTCAACTTTTGTCAACACATGTTTCTATGATACCAGAGCCAGCACCAATTGAAGACCAGCTTCTCCTGCCAATTGGTAAGTTCTCTGGCACCTTCCTCTCCTTTTTATATCTTTTTCATGCTTAATGGCCTAGAGCCACCTAACCTAAACCAATATTTAATATACAAGAAACCCTAACATTCACATATGCACAAATTATTTACAAATCTTAGCACGACAGACCCGAAATTCCTGTTCAGAGAATTCACAGATTTCAACAAGTATTTATTTACAGACTAAAAATTTATTTACATGTACTTGCAAGTACTCCACAGGGTCTGACCATAGTTTATTTATCTAGTTATATCCATTACTACAGGGATCAAACTCGAAATTGTCTAAACTTGGTTAGGCTAGTTTTATTTTAAATTCGGAGCTGAATTAGTGCCACCTTGCGTGTTTTAGTTTTACAATGCCAATGATAATCCATGGAGCCTACCGGTCATTATGCCTACACAGCATATGGCAATGTAATGAGAGAAAACCATTTAATTTTGTAAGGTTCATCTTTATTTCCCCCGCTGAACTATAGAACAAAAACTCCCACCCCTTGAATTTAATTTAGAAAACTTATGGGAAGCAAATTTCAAAAGCCAAAAAAACTAGAAAAAAAGATACAAAAATTCCCCTTATATAAAACCCCGAAATTACGAACTGAAACTAACAAATTTTGATGGCCGAAAATTCACAGGTGAGCATCAGTTAATTACAAACAACCATTTAAAGGAAAACTCACCTGAGAAATATGTCTCCATGACAGGCCTCCACACAACACAAAAGAAAAAACAACTAAACACTTCGAACTCCAGCAATAGACTCAGCTCCACAAATATTACACGCATAGCGCACAAACGGCTTCCCCCTCCCACTCATTAGCATAAGACCTCTTTACGTAAGTGAACACAACGCCACACAGGGATTCGGGCGAATTAATATCAGTGTCGGAAGAGAAGCGCTACAGAACAGGAAATCACAAGCTTCACCCGTAAACATGTTACATTTACCTGCAGTTTTAATATGACAAAATGGAGGTAAGAAGGAAACAAATGGAAAGTCATTATGGCCGTGAATATTACAGCTCAGCACAAAATTAGCTACAAAAAGGTACGGTTAAAATCAAACTATTTTATTAAGGGAAAGAGTGTGCATATAAAGCAGCAAAAGTTACAATTCGTCCACCAGGCAATGAGGTGCTCCATTGTCACGTGGTTTTGTTTACAACTACTTTGAACTTAAAGTGAAATTATTATAGTTACAGCCAGGATTTTCATTGAAAGCTTACAAAAAGTGTACCAAAATTTGTACAAAAACAGGAAGTGTGGCATGGGTGGGACAGAAGTAGATGATGTTTGTGACACACACGAGGGCTTCTAGAAATATACCTATACTAACAGCCCTGAAAACTAGATAAGTCTGCATATTCCATGTTTCAAAAGTATAGATTCCTTAATTCTCATGTCACAGGTCTCTAAAACTGTAAAAGGATCCTATACGAAAGACATCTAGATGTTAAAGCTGTTTTATTTTTAATAGTGTACTATATTTTCATGAAAATTGGGGTGTGCAACTTATTTGAGGGTGTAGGATATTCAAATAAATAAAGGTATAAGAATTAGGTCAGTAATAAAATGTATTTGTTATATGTATAGGCCCACAAGGTCAAGAGCTAGTATGACAGTATTATATAAAGAAATGAGCGATCATAAGAGAAAGAGATAATTGATGTCTCAAATAGCATCTTCTTCTACCCTAGCCACGCTATTCGAGATACCACCCTTCCAGTTTTAGTACACATTTTGGAAACTTCAATTTAAAAAAAGCTGCTAGTCTTTGGCATCTATTACAAGTTCTGTCAGTGAAATTTGAAGGTAATTTTTTATATAAGCTCATCCTTGCTTGATTCTTCACATTACATAGTATATTCAGTTTTTTTTTTTTTAATTATTATTATTATTATTATTATTATTATTGTTCTTTTTCATCACTTGTTTGTGAGTTCTTCTGTTGCATCGGCGTTTTTCGCAAGATGCAGCATTATACAGTAGAGCCTCGCTAATTCGAGCCCCGGTATTTCGAGGTTCCGTGTAATTCGAGCTGGTCTTAAGAAAATTAAAATTTTCCATAAAACTAGAATAACATCCCGTTTTTATACGGTATCCGCATGTAAGTTTTACACCCTTCCGAATGTGTTACATTTTGAGCTTTCTTTCAAATTTTCCATGTACAAAAATGCAGGTAAAACTATCCGAAATAGGGTTTTCGTTCATAATACTCAGAAATAACCTTGGCTGCAAACTGCTAATGCATTTCTATTACAGAATGACAGAAACCGTTAGGTTCGATCTTTCTTTGTTTGGACCTCGTGTCAATCAATTGTACAGTGCATACCATCCTTTCAGAAAATAGTACTTTATTGTTACAGTAATCCCTACTCAGCGACAATGTAATTAAAAGTGTTTTCCTAGTAGCGTCGCTTTCCCGTTCCACTCCATTAAGGGTCAGACAATGACTTAATCATTAAAGAATGCCGATGTAGCAAATTGGAAATGTTTGCCAATATACATACAGGCGTAACACAGGTATGCGGGCTTACTATATTGTTTACTTATTTTTAACCGTTATTGTACTCATTAAACATTTATTTATGATTTAACCATTGATTTAGTGATATTTCCGTATAATCTGAGTTTTTTGCAATTCGAGGTAGCCTCAGCCCCAATTATCTCGAATTATCGGGGTTCTACTGTATTGGTACATTGAGAAATGCTCTGACTATGGACGTTGTGCCTAGAATTACTGATTTTTGCATTAATTTAAGCTCCTTTTTTTCCCCATCCTTAGTTTTTTTAGTCCTGTCCTCGTCCATTTAGGTACAATTCCATTTGTAGACATTATTAACGGAATTGTTATTACCTCATCTTGTCGCCACAATTCCTTAACTTCTACACACAGTGACGTATATTTATCTATTTTCTCATTGAAATATCTTTCCAAATTATGACTATTAGGTATACCAATTTCCACCAAATATGTTGTTCTCTTTTCCTTTTCTAATAAAATTATTATTATTATTATTATTATTATTATAACTAGACTTTGGACTTTTAGGTCGTTAAAAATGCTGTTTTAGGTGCCTAAAATAGGCTCTAAAAATTGGAAAATAGGTTCTAAAAATCGTAAAATAGTCTCTTATGAAATCGTTAAGTTGCCAATTTTCTGAAATATCTCAATTGCAATGCAGAATATTATACTTATTGAAATCACCTTTGATCAATAATCATGATAAAACACAGATATAGGCCTATGGTACACAGGATTATATAGAACTATTACTAGGACCTATATTACTACCATAACCATGAAAACCTATCACTGCGCCCAGAAGCTACGCACGCTACTTTTTTTTTTTTTATTGGATGTGGGAGTCTGGAGAAAAACACTACATTTTCTTCAGAATTCCAAGGAATTTTTTTACTGAAGACGAAACATTCCTTACTATTGAACCACGTCACAAATGTGTCATGTACTGCACAGTCCGAGCTAAAAATTTAGTACGAACTGAAAATAAATGCTAGAATTTATAACAAAAAATAACTTATTTTGTACTATAGAAGAAAAACAAGCAAAAAGGCAATATTAGGCTCTAACGTAAAAATAGGCTGTTTTAGGTCCTATAAAAGTATCAGTTTTAGGCATAGTCACATATGAAACATGCATATACAAGTTTTCGTCCATATATCACTTAAGGATTAAAATAGATTTTTACCTAAAATCCGAAGTCTAATTATAACCGTTAACACTAGACTGCACCGTCTTTTTGTCATAAGTTGAATGTTTTGATTTTATGGTTATATAACGGCAGGGGTGAATTGCAACTGCCCCTGCAGGAGTTCTTTTTCATGCCTGTAAATCTATAGACATGTGTCCTGTGACATTTTTTGCACACATAAATGACATTGACCTGGGCCAGCACTGTACTGACTCTTGTACCTAATCAGACTTAAACATTTCTGTCAGTGAGGACTTTGTTGCAACCCACATGACATTTTTTCCTGTGTTTACTCTTAACTTTTCTAAGCATGTATGTGACATAATAAGGTAAACTAATAAAGAGTTAAGAGAAAAAATTCAGTCCTTAAAGGGTTAGGGATGTTACCACAAATAGGAGCATTATTTTTTGGTGGAAATGCAATGGTTTCAATGGTTGTTTTATTAAGTTTATACTATATATGTTCATAAAAATGTTGTTAATTACATTAATAACTTTCTTAAATATTAAGCATACATTAACTACATACAACAAGACAACTGCCAAAGCCATGTGAAAACAAAAATGGTAACCACTGACCATAAAAATACAGAATATGTTGCTATCATTTTTCAATCTTGCTGTGATTGATTGTAAGTTTTGGTAACTTTTGATAATTTATCTTTATACATGGTTAAAATAATACCGTATTGGCTTGGCCCGAATATAAGACAATGTTTTTCCCCCGAAAATGTGCTTTTAAAAACTATACTCGTCTTATACGCGCAGCCTAAGACTCAACAACTCTCCATTCATGAATGCAGCTGTACACGTGTGCAGCGGGTATCCTCACGCAAATGACGTGCGTCTGACCCAAGGTGAAATGTCAAGCGGAAATTCACCAAACTTAATTTTTCTCGAATTCGGCTTCTGCTTGTACTGCACCACGACCTTCTGTCCAGACTGCACTGTTACTAGCTTGGCGTCTCTATTCTCTATTCTCTATGTGTAAAGCTTTTGTTTGACCACTAGTCATGTGGAAAAGAAAGCATCTTCATTGTCTCAATGCGTAAATAAAGGCGAGAGAAGTAGTTACAACATGAACTTCAAAATTCTGTTTTATGTGAAGCAAAATGTACTAATAAGCTAAGTTATTTATTTTTCGTAACTACCCTTAAAAAATTCAGGGTCATCTTATATAAGAATATATATTCGAGGTCATCTTATTTTCGGGCCAATACGGTATCACAAAATTTGTTGGATTGTGCAGAATTTTTAGATAACCCCTGTTTGATTATAATTTTAGTTTCGAAAGCTGCTTTGTATAATGTTGTGCTTGTCACTGTTACCAACACCCAGCAATAAAAATGTGTAACTTGTAGGTTAAATACTTCTTCCGAGCTTTTGAACCGTGGTCTAAAAGCTGCCTGGCGTTTCGCCCATGGCTGTGATGGGCATCTTCAGAGGTGTTGAAGTTGCTAGTTGCTGCCGAAGTGAATTCTCTGGCAGCTCCGTCTATTATTTACACCTTGGCTCTGGTGAAGAGAGGGGGGCTGTAATTCCCTCGTTGTCCTCATTTCCCTGCTTCTTGCTGTCTCTGCAATGTGTAACAAATAGCAATATTTAATTATATGTTATCATACAAATTTAATACAGCCTTTTAACTATTATTCGTACTTAAGTACGTTTTACCACTAGATAATAAAGGAAAAGTAAACTAAAAATTCAGTATCATTTTCTTCATACGGATTGAAAGAAAATGTTTTTAAGAAATGATATAATGTTTTACACCTTCACATTTAATCACAAAACGAATATATTTAATGTAAAGCGATGGGCGCGTGACGTCACGCTTGACGAAGGCTTGGCTCAGTCTCGCCCGGTGAAAGACATTTCACAGTATTCTGTCTACTGTTACAGTTTTTTAGTGAGTATCTGTTCAAACAATGGTTTATTGTTGTGTTGTGGGGTGTACAAACTCATCGTCGAAGAGTGATAACACACTTAAAATATCTTTCCATCGATTTCCCAACAGAGATAAGTCACCCGAACGTAAATAAGCAATGGCTGATAAAAATAAAAAGAGAAAAATTTGTTCCTACTAAATACAGTACGGTTTGTTCACAACATTTTGAAGAAAATGATACCGAGCTTTCGGTACAGTTACGAAAACAGTTATCTGGAGAAACCCCGCAATCTGTTTAAAAAAGAAGTGCTGTGCCATCACTTCTTTTGCGTGGGAAATCTGAAACACCGCCAATGAAGTAAGGAAAATCGTCGTACTCGAGGAAGAAGGAAATGAGAGAGTTGTTGCAAGATTAGAACAGTAATCCTTCAGTATCCGGGAATGGACAAATCATGAATGTGGAATCTAGTATTTATGATGAAAATTCAGTTTCTAACAGCGTAGGCGTTCAGTGTGAACTAGGAAATGAAACTTATGTCAATGTTTGCTCAGATTCATTGAATGTTTCTTCTAGAAATTGTGATTTAGATAGCTCTTTTAGCATTTCAGAAATTTCTACTACCGCAAAAGATGATTCTGAATCTGAAAGTGACTCTGTTCGTATCTTGAAAAATATTTTGTTTTTGAACTGTATTAGCTCTAAGTATTAACTGATAACGCCTGGCAACTAGTGTATCTTTATTTATAATAACGCTATCGAATGAGCAATGTCGTGTTATACAGTCTACAACCCCCTTCTGTTCACAAATTACTTCACAGTCCCAACAACACACACTTTCGTGGCCCGTTTTCATATGTATACACAGCCCACATTTACACCATTCCGTATTTTCTTTTCTTCCTTGCAATTCTTTAAATAATTCCTTGTCATTTTCTTTTCGTGTGATATTAATTTGTGAATACCGAGATTTGTCCTCAGAAGGTAACATTGCAGGCATCTATATCAACAACAAACACAAATGAGACTTGGTGGTGTATTAGAAACACACGCACGAGCATTACAGCAGCTGTTGTCCTGCCAGCGAGTTAGTCAGGCGTGACGTCACAGCAGCTTTTTACTTCACCCGTACAAGGCGTAATATTGGGCACCTGAAGTTCACGAGATCACCATTCGTTTCGTAATTCAAAGCTCCGTGCGATGAGATTAAAATAAGAAAATGGTAATTTTTTAGTTTACCCTTCCTTTAAGTTCTATGATAAAATGGATCAACAAAGAAGTTACTAGAAGCACCAAGAACTTTCCTTACAAATGTAGTAGTAGTAGTATTTATTCATCCAGTAAACATCATTATCAGGGCCGGGATTCTGATGACCTAAAAATGTTTGAAAAATGACCTATAAAATGACCCTACATTTTAAAGAAAATGACTCATATTTTATTTATAAAAATTATTATTGTGCACACAAAGATATAGACTAATTTGTACATAATTCTAAAAACTGTAAAAGTAGAAAGGATATCTAAGTCTAAAAGCTTTGTTCTTGGTTGGAACATTTGAGAAGAAAAATAAGAAAATAGTTTTTAAAGTAGATTCTACATCAATGTTGCATTATAGTAACCTAGTCATTTATTTAAAGTAAATGCATAAAAATGACAAAATAAGGAAGCAAATAACACGAAAATGACAAAATAATGACCTAAAATTGAAATAAATGCCCAAAAAATATAAAATTGCATAAAACAACAAAAAATGACCTAATAAAAATGCATTTTTATAATCTAGAGACCATGATTAGGATTTATCTACAAGTTGGCAGTGTCTAGGCAGCATCAATAAAAAGATGACATGTCATTAGAATCCGGAACTAAAGACATACAGATACATTAAGATTTTATATTAATTACACAATTCAATAAACACGATAATGTCATACGGACAGCAATTCAATAGAAATCTCTTTAATATTATTTTAAATTTCTGGCATGAAAGTATTTCCTTAATATACGATGGTAATTTATTAAACAAGTAGAGGCCGGTGTAAAGGAAACTTTTCTGGTAGGCATTAGTGTTATGCAATGGAGTAAAGAGAGCATACTTATTTCTAGTATTGTATGAGTGTACATCCGAATTGGTTGAATATGTATGCAAGTTATTTTTCATAAAAATTAAGGTTTCATATATGTAGATACTTGGTAGAGGTAATATGTTTAACTTTTTGAAGAATAGTCTACAACTAGTTGTTCTGCTAACTTTCATCATAATTCTAATCACTTTCTTTTGTAGTTTGAAGATTGTTATGGCATGTGATGAATTTCCCCAAAAAATAATTCCATAAGTAAGGATCTAATGAAAATAAGCATAATATAATGCATTTACTGTTTCGAAATTGGTTATACAGTCGAATTTGGTTAATTCGACGTTGGATAATTCGAAATATTGTATAATTCGATTAAATACTCATTCCCCTTGAAATTCCTATATAAATATATGTTAAAAAATTGCAATTAATTCGAATTTTTGAAGCTTAATTTGGATAAATCGAAGCCAAAATCTGTCTCAAGTTAATGTTGTAAGGACTCCAAGAGTTCATTGCTTCCAGGAATTCCACAAGAATTCTCTATTTCGCTGAAGAACCGTAGTCGGTAGCAGCTACCAGGTACTGCATTAAAGTGTATTTTTAACCACCGTTATCGTCCTCCAGCTGAATAGATGTTCAATGGAATGCGAAGATCACCCCGTCCGCTATAGTCTAGGAGGGATTCAACACTTCTGTGAAAATTTTGGTGTTCATTCTATCCTCCAAGTGTGACTGTGTTTGAAAATATCAAAGCGTAGAGCATACAACAGTTCCTTTATTAAATTTAGGGTTAAGGTTTTAGTGTGGAAAAAAATGGTTTCATTTAACATCCTAACAACAGGATGGCAGTCATAGGTAAGATTCACTATAGAATAATTATTATTTATTGCAATGAGTTTATTTTTTACATTTTTACGGCATTTTAGTTTAAAAAGTCACAGTTTTGGTTAATTCGAAATTTGGATAATTCAATTTTTTTCTGATTCCCCTTGGGGTTCGAATTACTAAGAGTCCACTGTAATTAGAACTGCTTTTTTACGATTTAATCTTCTGCTCTCGTACCCTTAAGATGTAGCTTTGACAGACGTAATCAGATTGACACACACATTTCTCTGTATGAGAGGAAAAGAAAAGTGGCATGCAATGTTTTATTTGGAGGTATAGTCGAATCATAGATGAGAATGATGTTTACTGTAAATGAAATCTGAAATATTACCTTTGTTTTCCAGGCAATGCATTGCATTCTCATCCTGCTTGGTTATAAGACTGATGTAGTAGTTTGAATGCTTTCAGATGAATCTGCAAATCGTTAAACACTTATTATTAAATAATGTTACTAAGAGATATTTTACTGCACCAACCAACTCAGAGACTATTTGCGTTCAAGGTGAACGGGAATTTAGTCCGGAAAGAAATGTTTTAAATGCTTTAAATTTACAGAATTAACTGAAAAATTTATGCAACGTAGTGGGATGGGATTTAACTCACAACCTGACCGCTCAAGGTCAGGGCAGTACTGACTGCACCACCAACGCCGACTAGCAAAACACGAGAATGAAGGGTAAGTTAAATTATGTACTTCCGAGCCAGCGTCAAACCACCTGATCTGGCTGTGCCGAGGTAGGTACCTTCTTGATAGCCATCTTTAACGTTGTTGTTAAAGCTTACGGATTTACCAAACAGAAGGTTGGCTGTGCTTTTGATACAGGCATCGAAACTGGCAATTTCAGGAAATGTGTTAGTGGGACAGTTAAAGGGGAAAAAAGGAATTCATTAATTCTTTTTCTAAGAAATGAAAACTGTCTTACTCAACTTATTTTGTACATTGTCCAATATATTTAATCCTCACGCTGAAGCTAGGAAAAGCCCATAAAGTCCTACAAATTTACCACATTGTCAAATGCGCCTGCATTCATTCTACAAAATTGGTAGTTAAATAACAGAAGTTCAACCAAGTAATCTGTCTTCAATATTTCTGGACGAACCTACAAAAAATTTAAAATTATTTTTTTATTATTCAGTACTAAGAATGAGACATCAATAGATATCAGATAGATTTCATACTCGTCAAACAGAGGTTTAGAGGCAGTGTGAAAGACACCAAGACTATGCCGGCTGCCGATATAGACTCAGATCACAACCTTTTGGTTGCAGACATCAGTACAAGATTGAAGAGGATACAAAAGAGTGGGAGGAGAAAGCAGAGGTGGGACCTGGAAAAGCTAAGGGAGAATAAGGAGGCAGTAGCAGAATCCTTAGAGAAATGCTTTAGTGAAGGGAGAGATGAAAATGTAAGTGCAAGTACGGAAGAGCAATGGCGAAATATTAAAATGACTCTGTTGAATACTTTAAAGAGTCAAGTTGGAAGGGAAGCGAAGAGAACGAGGAAACCCTGGATCACTCATGAGATGCTGGAGAAGATGGTGGAAAGGAGGAAATGTAAAAATGTGAACGAAGAAGAATATAAAAGACTTAACAATGCACTAAGGAGAGAAACAGACAAAGCGAAGGAAAAGTACATGGAAGAAATGTGTGAAGAAATAGAGGAACTACAAAGGAGAGGAAGGTACGACCTCATGTATCAGAAAACGAAGGAACTGGGAGGGAGTGAGAACAAAGGAGTAAGGAATTTTGGAATAGAAGACTCTAGAGGACAAATGGCTATGGAACAAGAAGAGGTGTTGAAAATATGGGAAGAATATATAAAGGAACTTTACGATAAGCAACATCGTCCGCAAGACATTGAAATCGAGACAGAGGAGGTGATTGAAGAAGACGAAAAAGGGCCCAGCATATTGTCAACAGAAGTAGAGAATGCGATTAAGAACATGAAGAGGAGGAAAGCTACAGGAGACGATGACACACCGGTGGATTTGCTGAAAGAAATCGAAAACAAAGGTTTGAAAGCGTTGACGCAACTCATCAACAAAATCGATGAAACTGGAGAATGGCCTAAAGATTTTTTAGACGTCACAATGGTTGCTCTTGAAAAGAAACAGAAAGCCAGGAAATGTAGTGATTACAGAACAATTAGTCTGATTTCACACGTGGCGAAGATCATTGCAAGAATACTCAACGGACGGCTAGAACACAAAATTGAAGCACTGGGAGAGGACCAGTTTGGATTTAGAAAAGGAAAAGGTACCAGAGATGCCATAGGCACGGTGAGGATATTGTCGGAGAGAGTTTTGTCTGTCAACAAAGAAGTTTGCGTGTGTTTTATAGATTGGCGGAAGGCCTTCGACAGAGTTAACTGGATAAAATTGATGAACATCCTTAAGGAGATAGGAATCAATTAGAGAGACAGGAGACTAATTCGCAACCTGTACTTGGGACAAAGAATAAAAGTACGACTAAAACACGGAGAAACAAGCAGAGTGGAAATAGGAAGAGGAGTCAGACAAGGATGCTGTCTATCACCGAGTCTCTTCAACCTGTATGGAGACTGGCTGGCAAGAGAAGCTTTGAAAGGATGTGGAAACTTTAGGATAGGAGGACGCCTCATCAACACCATCAAGTATGCAGATGACTTGGTAGTGTTCGCCAAGAATCAAAGACAACTGCAATACATGATGAACAGATTAGTGGAAACAGGAAGGAAATATGGCATGGAAATTAACATTGAAAAATCAAAAGTAATGAGAATATCAAAACGAGAGAAACCCTTGAGGATAACTGTCGACAATCAAGAACTGGAGAATGTGAAGCAGTTCAAGTACTTGGGAAGCATGCTGACAAAGGATGCCCACTGCACGAATGAAATTCGAACAAGAATCGCCATGGCCAAAGCCGCATTCAACAAAAAGAGGACTCTACTGACCAGCAAGTTGAGCTTGGAACTAAGGAAGAAACTGGTGAAGTGCTACATCTGGAGCATTGCACTGTACGGAGCAGAGACATGGACCATGAGAAAGAGGGAGAAGAAATACCTAGAAAGCTTCGAAATGTGGTGCTGGAGGAGAATAGAGAAGGTCAAGTGGACAGAACGGGTGACAAATGACGAAGTACTGAGAAGGGTAGGAGAGAGGAAAATTATTCTGAATACAATTATTCAGAGGAAAGCCAATTGGATCGGACACATACTTAGACACGAGGGACTCATACATGATGTCATCGAAGGGAAGATCAAAGGAACTACTCGAAGAGGAAGGAGAAGAATACAACATCTGGATGACATGAAAGATGGGAGGAGATACAGCAGATTGAAGGACGAAGCTGGAGATAGGGAACACTGGCGTCAGAAATTCTCCGTAGGAAGACATGGACCTGCCACTAGGCAGAATACTAAATAATAATACTAAGAATGAACTGCCATTTGGATTCTCATGCCTCATTTAGGACTTCAGGAAACACTGTGACTTCAATACAAAAAGACTCGGGAAAATTTTATAATTTGTTGCCTCATTACAATTATTTATAAAATTCTTACATAAAACCTCCACTAAACTGAAATATAAACACACATTAATAAATGCTCATTTAAAGACCAACTTCACATTCTTCCGTAGCATACTCCAATTAGATGCGAGTCTATTTTAGAAATTGGAACAAATGCATGTGATTTATTGTGAATTCCGAATATTTAAATACTGACAAAATTCTAACCAACGACTTGCTTGTCCAGAGCCGATATTGACTCTTCCGTGTTAATAAAGTTTAGTCGCCTTAGGCATTTGATATAACCTATAGATAAGGCTTTAAGAGATTATTATTTGTATAGGCCTGTTGCTAGGCTAAATCATCAACAAAGGGTATGCTAAAAGACTATGTTTCTGCATGTAGACTTTTATCAAACTCAGCAACAGTACTACTTACTGCAACAATTTGACATCAGTGAGGCAGTAGCGTCTATAAACAAAAACGATGAAGAAGAAGAAGAAGAAGAAGAAGAAGAAGATATCAGTGCACTGCCCTCTTATTTTATGGTTTCGTATAGACATAATCATAGTACTGTAGAGGAAAGGAAAAGAGAAACTCTACTACAATAACTGAGTAGTGAATTAAGCCATATACAATTCTTTTTCACACATGGAATGTTATTTTTTCAATTTCGCATTTTATGAATTCCTTAATTATATAATGTATAATTATCTGTGTTATGCGTGACTAATATGTAGATCGAATACAGTTCTGCACTATGCACAGTTAAGTTTCTAAAGGGAAAAAGTATTACAAAATTTGGGAAACCAGTCACAATAACAAAATTATTATGTGTACAAGCTTTGTCAAAGTAATATATTCATATGTGCCTCATGTGGCAAGCCTGGGATAGAATCTGTGACTTTATCTGACACACGTAATCTGAGATATAGAAAATGGGCACACAACGTTCTTACCGGTTGCTTATGCCAACCGTATGAAAACAGTCATGACTGGGGGATATAAGATAATTTACTTGTCGAGAGTGCTGTGACATATTGTGGAAGATATCGTGCACAAATATAAAGATTCCAATCTGAATTCTCTTGAACATAGAAGTGATACAGAGTCTTAAAAGAAGGGAAAACTTGGCATTTTGTAAATTCTACCATGACTCCACGCACTCTTCTCTCCCGGAAAAACTTACTCAAATCCCCTCTAGACATAGTCTCATCGAAGAACGAGAAAAAGGCCGGAGAAGTGGTAGAGAGGGACATAGCAAAGACTTCACGTCATTCTGGTAAAGTATGTGGGTGCGCGTGGCGATGTCCGCTTCAATACTTATGAGTCATGAAATATATTAATGGTATGGAAAAATAGTTATAATAATTAGAACTGCATTTTTACGATTTAATCTTCTGCTCTCGTCCCCTAAGATGTAGCTTTGACAGACGTAATCAGATTGACACACACATTTCTCTGTATGAGAGGAAAAGAAAAGTGGCATGCAATGTTTTATTTGGAGGTATAGTCGAATCATAGATGAGAATGATGTTTACTGTAAATGAAATCTGAAATATTACCTTTGTTTTCCAGGCAATTCATTGCATTCTCATCCTGCCTGGTTATAAGACTGATGTAGTAGTTTGAATGCTTTCAGATGAATCTGCAAATCGTTAAACACTTATTATTAAATAATGTTACTAAGAGATATTTTACTGCACCAACTCAGAGACTATTTGCGTTCAAGGTTAACGGGAATTTAGTCCGGAAAGAAATGTTTTAAATGCTTTAAATTTACAGAATTAACTGAAAAATTTATGCAACGTAGTGGGATGAGATTTAACTCACAACCTGACCGCTCAAGGTCAGGTCAGGGCAGTACTGACTGCACCACCAACGCCGACTAGCAAAACACGAGAATGAAGGGTAAGTTAAATTATGTACTTCCGAGCCAGCGTCAAACCGCCTGATCTGGCTGTGCCGTAGTAGGTACCTTCTTGATAGCCGTCTTTAACGTTGCTGTTAAAGCTTACGGATTTACCAAACAGAAGGGTGGCTGTGCTGATACAGGCATCGAAACTGGCAATTTCAGGAAATGTGTTAGTGGGACAGTTAAAGGGGAAAAAAGGAATTCATTAATTCTTTTTCTAAGAAATGAAAACTGTCTTACTCATCTTATTTTGTTCGTTCTCCAATATATTTAATCCTCACGCTGAAGCTAGGAAAAGCCCATAAAGTCCTACAAATTTACCACATTGTCAAATGCGCCTGCATTCATTCTACAAAATTAGTAGTTAAATAACAGAAGTTCAACCAAGTAATCTGTCTTCAATATTTCTGGACGAACCTGCAAAAAATTTAAAATTATTTTTTATGTTATTCAGTACTAAAAATGAACTGCCAATTGGATTCTCACGCCTCATTCAGGACTTGAGGAAACACTGTGACTTCAATACAAAAAGGCTCGGGAAAATTATATATTTGTTGCCTCATTACAATTATTTATAAAATTCTTACATAAAACCTCCACTAAACTGAAATATAAATACACATTAATAAATGCTCATTTAAAGACCTACTTCACATTCTTCCGTAGCATACTCCAATTAGATGCGAGTCTATTTTAGAAATTGGAACAAATGCATGTGATTTATTGTGAATCCCGAATATTTAAATACTGACAAAATTCTAACCAACGACTTGCTTGTCTAGAGACGATATTGACTCTTCCGTGTTAATAAAGTTTAGTCGCCTTAGGCATTTGATATAACCTATAGATAAGGCTTTAAGAGATTATTATTTGTATAGACCTGTTGCTAGGCTAAATCCTCAACAAAGGGTATGCTAAAAGCCTATGTTTCTGCATGTAGACTTTTATCAAACTCAGCAACAGTACTACTTACTGCAACAATTCCACATCAGTGAGGCAGTAGCGTCTATAAACAAAAACGATGAAAAAGAAGAAGAAGAAGAAGAAGAAGAAGAAGAAGAAGAAGAAGAAGAAGAAGACATCAGTGCACTGCCCTCTTATTTTATGGTTTCGTATAGACATAATCATAGTACTGTAGAGGAAAGGAAAAGAGAAACTCTACTACAATAACTGAGTAGTGAATTAAGCCATATACAATTCTTTTTCACACATGGAATGTTATTTTTTCAATTTCGCATTTTATGAATTCCTTAATTATATAATGTATAATTATCTGTGTTATGCGTGACTAATATGTAGATCGAATACAGTTCTGCATTATGCACAGTTAAGTTTCTAAAGGGAAAAAGTATTACAAAATTTGGGAAACCAGTCACAATAACAAAATCATTATGTGTACAAGCTTTGTCAAAGTAATATATTCATATGTGCCTCATGTGGCAAGCCTGGGATAGAATCTGTGACTTTATCTGACACACGTAATCTGAGATATAGAAAATGGGCACACAACGTTCTTACCGGTTGCTTATGCCAACCGTATGAAAACAGTCATGACTGGGGGATATAAGATAATTTACTTGTCGAGAGTGCTGTGACATATTGTGGAAGATATCGTGCACAAATATAAAGATTCCAATCTGAATTCTCTTGAACATAGAAGTGATACAGAGTCTTAAAAGAAGGGAAAACTTGGCATTTTGTAAACTCTACCATGACTCCACGCACTCTTCTCTCCCGGAAAAACTTACTCAAATCCCCTCTAGACATAGTCTCATCGAAGAACGAGAAAAAGGCCGGAGAAGTGGTAGAGAGGGACATAGCAAAGACTTCACGTCATTCTGGTAAAGTATGTGGGTGCGCGTGGCGATGTCCGCTTCAATACTTATGAGTCATGAAATATATTAATGGTATGGAAAAATAGTTATAATAATTAGAACTGCATTTTTACGATTTAATCTTCTGCTCTCGTCCCCTAAGATGTAGCTTTGACAGACGTAATCAGATTGACACACACATTTCTCTGTATGAGAGGAAAAGAAAAGTGGCATGCAATGTTTTATTTGGAGGTATAGTCGAATCATAGATGAGAATGATGTTTACTGTAAATGAAATCTGAAATATTACCTTTGTTTTCCAGGCAATTCATTGCATTCTCATCCTGCCTGGTTATAAGACTGATGTAGTAGTTTGAATGCTTTCAGATGAATCTGCAAATCGTTAAACACTTATTATTAAATAATGTTACTAAGAGATATTTTACTGCACCAACTCAGAGACTATTTGCGTTCAAGGTGAACGGGAATTTAGTCCGGAAAGAAATGTTTTAAATGCTTTAAATTTACAGAATTAACTGAAAAATTTATGCAACGTAGTGGGATGAGATTTAACTCACAACCTGACCGCTCAAGGTCAGGTCAGGGCAGTACTGACTGCACCACCAACGCCGACTAGCAAAACACGAGAATGAAGGGTAAGTTAAATTATGTACTTCCGAGCCAGCGTCAAACCGCCTGATCTGGCTGTGCCGTAGTAGGTACCTTCTTGATAGCCGTCTTTAACGTTGTTGTTAAAGCTTACGGATTTACCAAACAGAAGGGTGGCTGTGCTGATACAGGCATCGAAACTGGCAATTTCAGGAAATGTGTTAGTGGGACAGTTAAAGGGGAAAAAAGGAATTCATTAATTCTTTTTCTAAGAAATGAAAACTGTCTTACTCATCTTATTTTGTACGTTGTCCAATATATTTAATCCTCACGCTGAAGCTAGGAGAAGCCCATAAAGTCCTACAAATTTACCACATTGTCAAATGCGCCTGCATTCATTCTACAAAATTAGTAGTTAAATAACAGAAGTTCAACCAAGTAATCTGTCTTCAATATTTCTGGACGAACCTGCAAAAAATTTAAAATTATTTTTTATGTTATTCAGTACTAAAAATGAACTGCCAATTGGATTCTCACGCCTCATTCAGGACTTGAGGAAACACTGTGACTTCAATACAAAAAGGCTCGGGAAAATTATATATTTGTTGCCTCATTACAATTATTTATAAAATTCTTACATAAAACCTCCACTAAACTGAAATATAAATACACATTAATAAATGCTCATTTAAAGACCAACTTCACATTCTTCCGTAGCATACTCCAATTAGATGCGAGTCTATTTTAGAAATTGGAACAAATGTGTGATTTATTGTGAATTCCGAATATTTAAATACTGACAAAATTCTAACCAACGACTTGCTTGTCCAGAGACGATATTGACTCTTCCGTGTTAATAAAGTTTAGTCGCCTTAGGCATTTGATATAACCTATAGATAAGGCTTTAAGAGATTATTATTTGTATAGGCCTGTTGCTAGGCTAAATCCTCAACAAAGGGTATGCTGAAAGCCTATGTTTATGCATGTAGACTTTTATCAAACTCAGCAACAGTACTACTTACTGCAACAATTCCACATCAGTGAGGCAGTAGCGTCTATAAACAAAAACAATGAAGAAGAAGAAGAAGAAGAAGAAGATATCAGTGCACTGCCCTCTTATTTTATGGTTTCGTATAGACATAATCATAGTACTGTAGAGGAAAGGAAAAGAGAAACTCTACTACAATAACTGAGTAGTGAATTAAGCCATATACAATTCTTTTTCACACATGGAATGTTATTTTTTCAATTTCGCATTTTATGAATTCCTTAATTATATAATGTATAATTATCTGTGTTATGCGTGACTAATATGTAGATCGAATACAGTTCTGCATTATGCACAGTTAAGTTTCTAAAGGGAAAAAGTATTACAAAATTTGGGAAACCAGTCACAATAACAAAACCATTATGTGTACAAGCTTTGTCAAAGTAATATATTCATATGTGCCTCATGTGGCAAGCCTGGGATAGAATCTGTGACTTTATCTGACACACGTAATGTGAGATATAGAAAATGGGCACACAACGTTCTTACCGGTTGCTTATGCCAACCGTATGAAAACAGTCATGACTGGGGGATATAAGATAATTTACTTGTCGAGAGTGCTGTGACATATTGTGGAAGATATCGTGCACAAATATAAAGATTCCAATCTGAATTCTCTTGAACATAGAAGTGATACAGAGTCTTAAAAGAAGGGAAAACTTGGCATTTTGTAAACTCTACCATGACTCCACGCACTCTTCTCTCCCGGAAAAACTTACTCAAATCCCCTCTAGACATAGTCTCATCGAAGAACGAGAAAAAGGCCGGAGGAGTGGTAGAGAGGGACATAGCAAAGACTTCACGTCATTCTGGTAAAGTATGTGGGTGCGCGTGGCGATGTCCGCTTCAATACTTATGAGTCATGAAATATATTAATGGTATGGAAAAATAGTTATAATAATTAGAACTGCATTTTTACGATTTAATCTTCTGCTCTCGTCCCCTAAGATGTAGCTTTGACAGACGTAATCAGATTGACACACACATTTCTCTGTATGAGAGGAAAAGAAAAGTGGCATGCAATGTTTTATTTGGAGGTATAGTCGAATCATAGATGAGAATGATGTTTACTGTAAATGAAATCTGAAATATTACCTTTGTTTTCCAGGCAATGCATTGCATTCTCATCCTGCCTGGTTATAAGACTGAAGTAGTAGTTTGAATGCTTTCAGATGAATCTGCAAATCGTTAAACACTTATTATTAAATAATGTTACTAAGAGATATTTTACTGCACCAACTCAGAGACTATTTGCGTTCAAGGTGAACGGGAATTTAGTCCGGAAAGAAATGTTTTAAATGCTTTAAATTTACAGAATTAACTGAAAAATTTATGCAACGTAGTGGGATGAGATTTAACTCACAACCTGACCGCTCAAGGTCAGGTCAGGGCAGTACTGACTGCACCACCAACGCCGACTAGCAAAACACGAGAATGAAGGGTAAGTTAAATTATGTACTTCCGAGCCAGCGTCAAACCGCCTGATCTGGCTGTGCCGTAGTAGGTACCTTCTTGATAGCCGTCTTTAACGTTGTTGTTAAAGCTTACGGATTTACCAAACAGAAGGGTGGCTGTGCTGATACAGGCATCGAAACTGGCAATTTCAGGAAATGTGTTAGTGGGACAGTTAAAGGGGAAAAAAGTAATTCATTAATTCTTTTTCTAAGAAATGAAAACTGTCTTACTCAACTTATTTTGTACGTTGTCCAATATATTTAATCCTCACGCTGAAGCTAGGAAAAGCCAATAAAGTCCTACAAATTTACCACATTGTCAAATGCGCCTGCATTCATTCTACAAGATTAGTAGTTAAATAACAGAAGTTCAACCAAGTAATCTGTCTTCAATATTTCTGGACGAACCTGCAAAAAATTTAAAATTATTTTTTATGTTATTCAGTACTAAAAATGAACTGCCAATTGGATTCTCACGCCTCATTCAGGACTTGAGGAAACACTGTGACTTCAATACAAAAAGGCTCGGGAAAATTATATATTTGTTGCCTCATTACAATTATTTATAAAATTCTTACATAAAACCTCCACTAAACTGAAATATAAATACACATTAATAAATGCTCATTTAAAGACCTACTTCACATTCTTCCGTAGCATACTCCAATTAGATGCGAGTCTATTTTAGAAATTGGAACAAATGCATGTGATTTATTGTGAATCCCGAATATTTAAATACTGACAAAATTCTAACCAACGACTTGCTTGTCTAGAGACGATATTGACTCTTCCGTGTTAATAAAGTTTAGTCGCCTTAGGCATTTGATATAACCTATAGATAAGGCTTTAAGAGATTATTATTTGTATAGACCTGTTGCTAGGCTAAATCCTCAACAAAGGGTATGCTAAAAGCCTATGTTTCTGCATGTAGACTTTTATCAAACTCAGCAACAGTACTACTTACTGCAACAATTCCACATCAGTGAGGCAGTAGCGTCTATAAACAAAAACGATGAAAAAGAAGAAGAAGAAGAAGAAGAAGAAGAAGAAGAAGAAGAAGAAGAAGAAGAAGACATCAGTGCACTGCCCTCTTATTTTATGGTTTCGTATAGACATAATCATAGTACTGTAGAGGAGAGGAAAAGAGAAACTCTACTACAATAACTGAGTAGTGAATTAAGCCATATACAATTCTTTTTCACACATGGAATGTTATTTTTTCAATTTCGCATTTTATGAATTCCTTAATTATATAATGTATAATTATCTGTGTTATGCGTGACTAATATGTAGATCGAATACAGTTCTGCATTATGCACAGTTAAGTTTCTAAAGGGAAAAAGTATTACAAAATTTGGGAAACCAGTCACAATAACAAAATCATTATGTGTACAAGCTTTGTCAAAGTAATATATTCATATGTGCCTCATGTGGCAAGCCTGGGATAGAATCTGTGACTTTATCTGACACACGTAATCTGAGATATAGAAAATGGGCACACAACGTTCTTACCGGTTGCTTATGCCAACCGTATGAAAACAGTCATGACTGGGGGATATAAGATAATTTACTTGTCGAGAGTGCTGTGACATATTGTGGAAGATATCGTGCACAAATATAAAGATTCCAATCTGAATTCTCTTGAACATAGAAGTGATACAGAGTCTTAAAAGAAGGGAAAACTTGGCATTTTGTAAACTCTACCATGACTCCACGCACTCTTCTCTCCCGGAAAAACTTACTCAAATCCCCTCTAGACATAGTCTCATCGAAGAACGAGAAAAAGGCCGGAGGAGTGGTAGAGAGGGACATAGCAAAGACTTCACGTCATTCTGGTAAAGTATGTGGGTGCGAGTGGCGATGTCCGCTTCAATACTTATGAGTCATGAAATATATTAATGGTATGGAAAAATAGTTATAATAATTAGAACTGCATTTTTACGATTTAATCTTCTGCTCTCGTCCCCTAAGATGTAGCTTTGACAGACGTAATCAGATTGACACACACATTTCTCTGTATGAGAGGAAAAGAAAAGTGGCATGCAATGTTTTATTTGGAGGTATAGTCGAATCATAGATGAGAATGATGTTTACTGTAAATGAAATCTGAAATATTACCTTTGTTTTCCAGGCAATTCATTGCATTCTCATCCTGCCTGGTTATAAGACTGATGTAGTAGTTTGAATGCTTTCAGATGAATCTGCAAATCGTTAAACACTTATTATTAAATAATGTTACTAAGAGATATTTTACTGCACCAACTCAGAGACTATTAGCGTTCAAGGTGAACGGGAATTTAGTCCGGAAAGAAATGTTTTAAATGCTTTAAATTTACAGAATTAACTGAAAAATTTATGCAACGTAGTGGGATGAGATTTAACTCACAACCTGACCGCTCAAGGTCAGGTCAGGGCATTACTGACTGCACCACCAACGCCGACTAGCAAAACATGAGAATGAAGGGTAAGTTAAATTATGTACTTCCGAGCCAGCGTCAAACCGCCTGATCTGGCTGTGCCGTAGTAGGTACCTTCTTGATAGCCGTCTTTAACGTTGTTGTTAAAGCTTACGGATTTACCAAACAGAAGGGTGGCTGTGCTGATACAGGCATCGAAACTGGCAATTTCAGGAAATGTGTTAGTGGGACAGTTAAAGGGGAAAAAAGGAATTCATTAATTCTTTTTCTAAGAAATGAAAACTGTCTTACTCATCTTATTTTGTACGTTGTCCAATATATTTAATCCTCACGCTGAAGCTAGGAGAAGCCCATAAAGTCCTACAAATTTACCACATTGTCAAATGCGCCTGCATTCATTCTACAAAATTAGTAGTTAAATAACAGAAGTTCAACCAAGTAATCTGTCTTCAATATTTCTGGACGAACCTGCAAAAAATTTAAAATTATTTTTTATGTTATTCAGTACTAAAAATGAACTGCCAATTGGATTCTCACGCCTCATTCAGGACTTGAGGAAACACTGTGACTTCAATACAAAAAGGCTCGGGAAAATTATATATTTGTTGCCTCATTACAATTATTTATAAAATTCTTACATAAAACCTCCACTAAACTGAAATATAAAGACACATTAATAAATGCTCATTTAAAGACCAACTTCACATTCTTCCGTAGCATACTCCAATTAGATGCGAGTCTATTTTAGAAATTGGAACAAATGCATGTGATTTATTGTGAATTCCGAATATTTAAATACTGACAAAATTCTAACCAACGACTTGCTTGTCCAGAGCCGATATTGACTCTTCCGTGTTAATAAAGTTTAGTCGCCTTAGGCATTTGATATAACCTATAGATAAGGCTTTAGGAGATTATTATTTGTATAGGCCTGTTGCTAGGCTAAATCCTCAACAAAGGGTATGCTAAAAGCCTATGTTTCTGCATGTAGACTTTTATCAAACTCAGCAACAGTACTACTTACTGCAACAATTTGACATCAGTGAGGCAGTAGCGTCTATAAACAAAAACGATGAAGAAGAAGAAGAAGAAGAAGAAGAAGAAGAAGAAGAAGAAGAAGAAGAAGAAGAAGAAGAAGAAGATATCAGTGCACTGCCCTCTTATTTTATGGTTTCGTATAGACATAATCATAGTACTGTAGAGGAAAGGAAAAGAGAAACTCTACTACAATAACTGAGTAGTGAATTAAGCCATATACAATTCTTTTTCACACATGGAATGTTATTTTTTCAATTTCGCATTTTATGAATTCCTTAATTATATAATGTATAATTATCTGTGTTATGCGTGACTAATATGTAGATCGAATACAGTTCTGCATTATGCACAGTTAAGTTTCTAAAGGGAAAAAGTATTACAAAATTTGGGAAACCAGTCACAATAACAAAATCATTATGTGTACAAGCTTTGTCAAAGTAATATATTCATATGTGCCTCATGTGGCAAGCCTGGGATAGAATCTGTGACTTTATCTGACACACGTAATCTGAGATATAGAAAATGGGCACACAACGTTCTTACCGGTTGCTTATGCCAACCGTATGAAAACAGTCATGACTGGGGGATATAAGATAATTTACTTGTCGAGAGTGCTGTGACATATTGTGGAAGATATCGTGCACAAATATAAAGATTCCAATCTGAATTCTCTTGAACATAGAAGTGATACAGAGTCTTAAAAGAAGGGAAAACTTGGCATTTTGTAAACTCTACCATGACTCCACGCACTCTTCTCTCCCGGAAAAACTTACTCAAATCCCCTCTAGACATAGTCTCATCGAAGAACGAGAAAAAGGCCGGAGAAGTGGTAGAGAGGGACATAGCAAAGACTTCACGTCATTCTGGTAAAGTATGTGGGTGCGAGTGGCGATGTCCGCTTCAATACTTATGAGTCATGAAATATATTAATGGTATGGAAAAATAGTTATAATAATTAGAACTGCATTTTTACGATTTAATCTTCTGCTCTCGTCCCCTAAGATGTAGCTTTGACAGACGTAATCAGATTGACACACACATTTCTCTGTATGAGAGGAAAAGAAAAGTGGCATGCAATGTTTTATTTGGAGGTATAGTCGAATCATAGATGAGAATGATGTTTACTGTAAATGAAATCTGAAATATTACCTTTGTTTTCCAGGCAATTCATTGCATTCTCATCCTGAATGGTTATAAGACTGATGTAGTAGTTTGAATGCTTTCAGATGAATCTGCAAATCGTTAAACACTTATTATTAAATAATGTTACTAAGAGATATTTTACTGCACCAACTCAGAGACTATTAGCGTTCAAGGTGAACGGGAATTTAGTCCGGAAAGAAATGTTTTAAATGCTTTAAATTTACAGAATTAACTGAAAAATTTATGCAACGTAGTGGGATGAGATTTAACTCACAACCTGACCGCTCAAGGTCAGGTCAGGGCATTACTGACTGCACCACCAACGCCGACTAGCAAAACATGAGAATGAAGGGTAAGTTAAATTATGTACTTCCGAGCCAGCGTCAAACCGCCTGATCTGGCTGTGCCGTAGTAGGTACCTTCTTGATAGCCGTCTTTAACGTTGTTGTTAAAGCTTACGGATTTACCAAACAGAAGGGTGGCTGTGCTGATACAGGCATCGAAACTGGCAATTTCAGGAAATGTGTTAGTGGGACAGTTAAAGGGGAAAAAAGGAATTCATTAATTCTTTTTCTAAGAAATGAAAACTGTCTTACTCATCTTATTTTGTACGTTGTCCAATATATTTAATCCTCACGCTGAAGCTAGGAGAAGCCCATAAAGTCCTACAAATTTACCACATTGTCAAATGCGCCTGCATTCATTCTACAAAATTAGTAGTTAAATAACAGAAGTTCAACCAAGTAATCTGTCTTCAATATTTCTGGACGAACCTGCAAAAAATTTAAAATTATTTTTTATGTTATTCAGTACTAAAAATGAACTGCCAATTGGATTCTCACGCCTCATTCAGGACTTGAGGAAACACTGTGACTTCAATACAAAAAGGCTCGGGAAAATTATATATTTGTTGCCTCATTACAATTATTTATAAAATTCTTACATAAAACCTCCACTAAACTGAAATATAAAGACACATTAATAAATGCTCATTTAAAGACCAACTTCACATTCTTCCGTAGCATACTCCAATTAGATGCGAGTCTATTTTAGAAATTGGAACAAATGCATGTGATTTATTGTGAATTCCGAATATTTAAATACTGACAAAATTCTAACCAACGACTTGCTTGTCCAGAGCCGATATTGACTCTTCCGTGTTAATAAAGTTTAGTCGCCTTAGGCATTTGATATAACCTATAGATAAGGCTTTAGGAGATTATTATTTGTATAGGCCTGTTGCTAGGCTAAATCCTCAACAAAGGGTATGCTAAAAGCCTATGTTTCTGCATGTAGACTTTTATCAAACTCAGCAACAGTACTACTTACTGCAACAATTCCACATCAGTGAGGCAGTAGCGTCTATAAACAAAAACGATGAAGAAGAAGAAGAAGAAGAAGAAGATATCAGTGCACTGCCCTCTTATTTTATGGTTTCGTATAGACATAATCATAGTACTGTAGAGGAAAGGAAAAGAGAAACTCTACTACAATAACTGAGTAGTGAATTAAGCCATATACAATTCTTTTTCACACATGGAATGTTATTTTTTCAATTTCGCATTTTATGAATTCCTTAATTATATAATGTATAATTATCTGTGTTATGCGTGACTAATATGTAGATCGAATACAGTTCTGCATTATGCACAGTTAAGTTTCTAAAGGGAAAAAGTATTACAAAATTTGGGAAACCAGTCACAATAACAAAACCATTATGTGTACAAGCTTTGTCAAAGTAATATATTCATATGTGCCTCATGTGGCAAGCCTGGGATAGAATCTGTGACTTTATCTGACACACGTAATCTGAGATATAGAAAATGGGCACACAACGTTCTTACCGGTTGCTTATGCCAACCGTATGAAAACAGTCATGACTGGGGGATATAAGATAATTTACTTGTCGAGAGTGCTGTGACATATTGTGGAAGATATCGTGCACAAATATAAAGATTCCAATCTGAATTCTCTTGAACATAGAAGTGATACAGTCTCTTAAAAGAAGGGAAAACTTGGCATTTTGTAAACTCTACCATGACTCCACGCACTCTTCTCTCCCGGAAAAACTTACTCAAATCCCCTCTAGACATAGTCTCATCGAAGAACGAGAAAAAGGCCGGAGAAGTGGTAGAGAGGGACATAGCAAAGACTTCACGTCATTCTGGTAAAGTATGTGGGTGCGAGTGGCGATGTCCGCTTCAATACTTATGAGTCATGAAATATATTAATGGTATGGAAAAATAGTTATAATAATTAGAACTGCATTTTTACGATTTAATCTTCTGCTCTCGTCCCCTAAGATGTAGCTTTGACAGACGTAATCAGATTGACACACACATTTCTCTGTATGAGAGGAAAAGAAAAGTGGCATGCAATGTTTTATTTGGAGGTATAGTCGAATCATAGATGAGAATGATGTTTACTGTAAATGAAATCTGAAATATTACCTTTGTTTTCCAGGCAATTCATTGCATTCTCATCCTGCCTGGTTATAAGACTGATGTAGTAGTTTGAATGCTTTCAGATGAATCTGCAAATCGTTAAACACTTATTATTAAATAATGTTACTAAGAGATATTTTACTGCACCAACTCAGAGACTATTTGCGTTCAAGGTGAACGGGAATTTAGTCCGGAAAGAAATGTTTTAAATGCTTTAAATTTACAGAATTAACTGAAAAATTTATGCAACGTAGTGGGATGAGATTTAACTCACAACCTGACCGCTCAAGGTCAGGTCAGGGCAGTACTGACTGCACCACCAACGCCGACTAGCAAAACACGAGAATGAAGGGTAAGTTAAATTATGTACTTCCGAGCCAGCGTCAAACCACCTGATCTGGCTGTGCCGATGTAGGTACCTTCTTGATAGCCGTCTTTAACGTTGTTGTTAAAGCTTACGGATTTACCAAACAGAAGGGTGGCTGTGCTGATACAGGCATCAAAACTGGCAATTTCAGGAAATGTGTTAGTGGGACAGTTAAAGGGGAAAAAAGGAATTCATTAATTCTTTTTCTAAGAAATGAAAACTGTCTTACTCAACTTATTTTGTACAGTGTCCAATATATTTAATCCTCACGCTGAAGCTAGGAAAAGCCCATAAAGTCCTACGAATTTACCACATTGTCAAATGCGCCTGCATTCATTCTACAAAATTAGTAGTTAAATAACAGAAGTTCAACCAAGTAATCTGTCTTCAATATTTCTGGACGAACCTGCAAAAAATTTAAAATTATTTTTTGTTATTCAGTACTAAAAATGAACTGCCAATTGGATTCTCACGCCTCATTCAGCACTTCAGGAAACACTGTGACTTCAATACAAAAAGGCTCGGGAAAATTTTATAATTTGTTGCCTCATTACAATTATTTATAAAATTCTTACATAAAACCTCCACTAAACTGAAATATAAACACACATTAATAAATGCCCAAAAAAGACCAACTTCAGATTCTTCCGTAGCATACTCCAATTAGATGCGAGTCTATTTTAGAAATTGGAACAAATGCATGTGATTTATTGTGAATTCTGAGTCTTTAAATACTGACAAAAATCTAACCAAAGACTTGCTTGTCCAGAGCCGATATTGACTCTTCCGTGTTAATAAAGTTTAGTCGCCTTCGGAATTTGATATAAGCTATAGATAAGGCCTTAAGAGATTGAATCAAATTATTTGTATAGGCCTGTTACTAGGCTAAATGCTCAACAAATGGTATGTTAAAAGCCTATGTTTCTGCAAGTAGACTATTATCAAACTCAGCAACAGTACTACTTACTGCAACAGTTTGACATCAGTGCACTGCCCTCTTAATTTATGGTTTCGTGTAGAAATAATCATAGTAATTTAGAGTAAAGGAAAAGAGAAACTCTTACTACAATAACTGAGTAGTGAATTAAGCCAAAAAGAGTACGCTATGAATAATATATAATTTTTTTTTCACACATGGAATGTTATTTTTTCCATTTCGCATTTTATGAATTCAATAATTATATAATGTATAATTATCTGTTTTATGCATGACTAATATGTAGATCTGAATACAGTTCTGCATTATGCACAATTAAGTTTCTAAAGGGAAAAAGTATTACAAAATTTGGGAAACCAGTCACAATAACAAAATCATTATGTGTACAAGCTTTGTCAAAGTAATATATTCATATGTGCCTTATGTGGCAAGCCTGGGATAGAATCTGTGACTTTATCTGACACATTTAATCTAAGATATAGAAAATGGGAACACAACATTCTTACCGGATGCTTATGCCAACCGTATGCAAAACAGTCATGACTGGGGGATATAAGATAATTTACTTATTGAGAGTGCTGTGACATATTGTGGAAGATATCGTGCACAAATATAAAGATTCCAATCTGAATTCCCTTGAACATAGAAGTAAGTGATACAGTGTCTTAAAAAAAGGGAAAACTTTGCATTTTGTAAATTCTACCATGACTCCACGCACTCTGCTCTCCTGGAAAAACTAACTCAAATCCCCTCTAAACATAGTCTCATCGAAGAACGAGAAAAAGAGACCTGTAAAAAGGCCGGAGAAGTGGTAGAGAGGGACATAGCAAAGACTTCACGTCATTCTGGTAAAGGATGTGGGTGTGCGTGGCAAGTCCGCTTCAATACTTATGAGTCATGAAATATATTAACAGTATGGAAAAAAAGTTATAATGCAGTCAAATTTGTTAATTCGACGTTGGATAATTCGAAATATTGTATAATTTGAATAAATACTCATTCCCCTTGAAATTCCTATATAAATATATGTTAAAAAATTGCAATTAATTCGAATTTTTGAAGCTTAATTTGGATAAATCGAAGCCAAAATCTGTCTCAAGTTAATGTTGTAAGGACACCAAGAGTTCATTGCTTCCACGAATTCCACAAGAATTCTCTATTTCGCTGAAGAACCCTAGTTGGTAGCAGCTACCAGGTATCTCACTAAAGTGTATTTTTAACCACCGTTATCTTCCTCCAGCTGAATAGATGTTCAATGGAATGCGAAGATCACCCCTTCCGCTATAGTCTAGGAGGGATTCAACACTTCTGTGAAAATTTTGGTGTTCTTTCTATCCTCCAAGTGTGACTGTGTTTGAAAATATCAAAGCGTAGAGCATACAACAGTTCCTTTATTAAATTTAGGGTTACGGTTTTAGTGTGGAAAAAAATGGTTTCATTTAACATCCTAACAACAGGATGGCAGTCATAGGTAAGATTCATTATAGAATAATTATTATTTATTGCAATGAGTTTAGTTTTTACATTTTTTCGGCATTTTAGTTTAAAAAGTCACAGTTTTGGTTAATTCGAAATTTGGATAATTCAATTTTTTTCTGATTCCCCTTGGGGTTTGAATTACTTAGAGTCCTCTGTATTATTTATCATCTTTATTACAAAACAGGCTTTACTTAATTTTTTTTTTAGATTTCTTGTATATGCAAACCCCAGTTCAAATTTTTATCTAACCACATCCCTAAGAATTTAGTATAGTCTGAATAACTTATTATCGTATTGTCAAATTTTATAATAGGAAACTGGGGATTCCTGTTTTGAACATGATGGAATGATAAAGCAATTGTTTTTTCTTTGTTTATTATTAACCTATTCTTCTCAAACCATTCCAGAAGATTATGAGTAGGTCCTGATATATCTGATTGCACTCTTCTGATGTCCTGACCTGATATAATTACACTTGTGTCATCAGCAAAGAGTGTTGGGTTTCCACTTGTAACTGTAGAATCTAGATTGTTAATGTATATTAAGAATAGAGTATGTCCAATGAAAACAACAGTGAAAAACAACAATTAAATAACTACTCATCATGCTGGAAACAAAAACTACAGAACAGATATGACACATCAGCATGCTAATTTGCTGAAAGAAATGTTCATGTGGTGCTAACAGTAAATACATGGGCTAGCAAATTACATTCACATTAACGCGTTATTAAAATAACATTAAGTGTTCTGATAACTCACGAGCTCAATCTAGAAGTCTGCACAAGTGTAATAACCACAGTTAGAGGCACCTGTTTTTGCAAAAATTGTTAAATAAAAAATCATAATTCTACTAAAAGGCATAAATTATTCACCTTTCAGCAAAAGTATTGACACATCGGAAGCAATCTGAAGGTGATGATCTTGGAAACATGTGAAAAAAGAATCCCTTTAGGCAGGCCTACAGGCTGAGGTAGATTTCAAAGTGCTTTTGGTTTAATTTACTGTCGCTGCGTAGCACTCTTCTTCTTTAGCCTTGGCTTGACAAACCCGCAATAATAATTGCAAAAAAGAGGAAAGAGCACTTTTTCAAACATTCAAATCTTGCCTTAAATGAGAACTATCGAGAAAATAGTTATTGATCTGTAGAGTACTCATCAAGAGCTTTTCAATGATACCCCACAAGACGTGGTTTCAAAAATTTCGAATTTCCATCCCCCCACCCCCACTCGTACCCCCAAAACCCCCGAATCGTTGGTGTCACTGTGAACTCCATAGGGAGTACTCTAACTTATTCAAACAATGTTTCCCGCTATACTTCATAGGGGCCGAGATAAAAATGTTTCAAATTTCAACACCCTCCCCCGACCACCCCCTTGGGCCAATTTTGCTCATTAACGAACTTGTCCGAACTATTGGGCCTAGAAATAACATATTAAAATTTGGTTCAAATATCTTCAAAATTACGGCCGCTGGCGTGTAAAGATATATATATAAATATCACTTTTTTTTTCGAACGGGCGGTGGTTTTGTACTTAGGGGAGCATGAAACATAAAGATATGAAAGAATTTTTCGAAAATCATGACATGGTATCTATTGCAATAGGTAGATTTTTCTTCGAAATCTCATTAGGTACAATATTTTATCATCTATCATTTATCATTTATCATTTATTATTATCTACATGCTTTAAAAGGTTATATTGTGAAGTTTTTAGGTAGATTTCCAAGAAAAATCTACCTATTGCAATGTATACCATGTCATGATTTTCGAAAAATTCTTTCATATCTTTACGTTTCATGCTCCCCTAAGTACGAAACCACCGCCCGTTCAAAAAAAAAAAAAAAAAAAAAATTGTGATATATATATATATATATATATATATATATATATATATATATATATATATATATATATATATATATATCTTTACACGATAGCGGCCGTAATTTTGAAGATATTTGAACCAAATTTTAATATGTTATTTCTAGGCCCAATAGTTCGGACAAGTTCGTTAATGAGCAAAATTGGCCCCAGGGGGGGGGGGGGTTGAAATTTTTAAAAATGTATATCTCGGCCCCTATGAAGTATAGAGGGAAACTTTGTTTGAATAAATTAGAGTACTCCCTATGGAGTTCACAGTGACACCAACGATTCGGGGGTTTGAGTGAGGGTGGGGGATGAAAATTCGAAACTTTTGAAACCACGTCTTGTGGGGTATCGTTGAAAAGCTCTTGATGAGTACTCTACAAATCAATAACTACTTTCTTGATAGCTCTCATATGACGCGAGATTTTAATGTTTGAAAATAATAACACTTAAAAGAATTATTATAATATCATAATTTTGTCTTGTTTAGCGGCTTTGCTAATTTTATTCATTGCTGATCTTGCGCACGGCCTCCCAGAATATTATATCCTATTCTTGTTGTCAAAACAAATGATTGTAGGCTCTTCCTCTTTACCGAATTCAGTTCTTATTACTGCGGGTTTGCCATGCCAAGGCTAAAAAAGAAGAGTGCTGCGCAGCGATAATAAATTAAACCAAAAGCACTTTGAAATCTACCTCAGCCTGTACGCCTGCCTAAAGGGATTTTATTTAGTTTGATTTCTTTTTAAATACAATTTAGTGCATTTCATATATGCCCCATTAGTAGCATGGCATACATCCAATTGGTAATTGACAATTTGGCAAATGTATTGGATAGGGTTGGAATGTTTAAAACAAGTGCTTGTGTTTTTTTTAAGTTTGTTTAAAACGTTTTATATATATATATAATAGGCCCTATACATTAAAATGGTTGTTTTCAAAATGAACAGTTAAAATTTTTTTTAGAAAAAAAAAAACATGTTTTAAACAAAAAAAGTGTTTTTTTTTTTTGTTCTTTTTAAAAAAACATGTTTTTTTCCAACCCTGGGATTGGAAGAGCACGGCCTATTCCTTGGCCTTCTAGAAGTCGGATCTCACTCCCTTATCCTTCTTCTGGAGACATGATATGGAGGAGATACAAGATGCAAAGTATCATCGCTTCTTTGGCAACCGTCGCCCCATATATTCTTCCCAGGACGTGGGAAGAGGTCGATTACTGCTTGGATGCATGCCGTATAACAAATGGAACACACATTGAAAATTGCATTGAATTGTAAACTTTACTACCTTTCAAACAAAATATAAAACATCCCTAATTTGTTATTCCATTGAAATTTTAACTTCAAATGCCCAGAGTTATTTTATGGATAACCATAAAAAATTAATCTGAAAGTAAAAAATTAAATCTGTAAAGTTATAAATTTTAAAAATCGGATTTAAAAAAGTAATATTTAATATAAAAACTAAAATATTCTGGAAATTTGAAATAAAGAATGAGATTTAAATGAAACCAGGAAAATAAAAAAATAGAAAATATTCTGATCAAGTGGAAGTGTTTTGAAATATGCAGGACTGTCCTTTAAAATGGTGACTAAAAAGTCCTGTAATTGTCCTTTTTTTCAGTGCTGCCCTTTTTTTACATAATGAATTCAATTTATATACAAATAGCCTATCAATAGGCCATTAAAAAAACAAGGTTTTTCTTTTTTTAACATGTCTAAACACAGATTTAAGCTGAAAACATGCAGAGTTTTGTATTCTTATGTTATTGTATAATGTGTACAATCAATCATAAATGTAGAATATAAACTTATGAAAATAAAAAGTAAAGAATTAAAACTGTGGGAGAAACAGAATGGCTATGAAGGATGAAGAGGAAGCCATTTTGAAATAGATAATACATTCAAAAACTTAAATTTAAGCTGAACTTTTCCTCCAAAGAACTCTGCAGGTTTTCAGATTGTTCAGACTCTTATTCAAGGTCCGTTTTCAGTTGCTGCAGAACTCCAAAGTGTACCATATTGTTATTAATGGTATATTAGTATAATGTGTTGCATTTAGCTCTACCCCCCTCCCACGCCCTCTTTTTCACTCTGTGTGTCTGTCCTTTATTTTAAAACTATTCGGTTGGACACACTGAATATGCTTGATGTTTTTCTTACATGCAGTTTTAGCTTTTCAATACTTGAAAAATGACTGACTTGAAAAATGTTGATAATGAAGACAGTGTCTTAAAAACTTGTAGAAAATCTTGAAATAATACTTATTCATATATTTTCTTTTCTTTTGTTTCCAGATTAAGACTGCAGAATGAATGGATATTCTTGGGAACAAAGATGTGTAATGGCATGAGCCACTGGCAGCGATTGGTTGGGTGTGCAGTGAAAACATTGAGTTTATGTATGTTTTACGTAGTGGAACTGGTTTGGTATATGCCAACACCAGCCTTAGAAGGGAACCTGATGTAAGCAAATAAAAGTTCGCGAAATACTGGACTGGGCGGAGGATGTATTTCACAACACGTGCTTGTGTCCTGAACTAACCGAGCGGCTTAATCCCCACAAATGTTTAAATGTAAATACAGTAGAGTCCCGCTGTTCCAAAAATCCGCCTATTCCGCACACAGGTCATCAAACTATGCTAGACTAAACACACTCCTAGATATGACTAGACAGTGCTTAGTGCAATGAGTCATGTGTTTAGAACGTGGGAGGGAGAGGGATAGGTAGGGCATCTGTGCTATGAGTCGTCGAAGGTCACTGCCCTAACCTTCCGACTTTCACTGAACCTGTTCACGAGCCAATCAACGCTGTATAGAGCTGACACTAGCAGATGTCCCCGCACTTAATTTACGCCTTAACAAGTCAATACATTGATATTGTTCATGAAATCTGCCTATTCCGAATTCCCGCTAAACCGTACAGTGTTCGGTCCCAATTAGTTGGGGAAAATAATTGAAGAGCAACGTTCTTTTAATTAACAAGTTTCATGTTAACCGAGTATGATTTTATGATTAAAATTAAAATTTATATTGAAAATTTTGGAATTTTAGAATGTTTTGTTTTTGACATCTAACATTTTTAGTTTGTTATATTTTTTAATTTTTAAATATATTTGGATTTCTGATTATAGGATTTTTTTTTAATTTTGAAGTTTTTTTTCAACTTTGGAATATTTTGAATCTTTAAATTTTTGGAATTTCAATTTTGGATTTTTGAATTTTTACATTAATAATTTTTTTTATTTTTAGGATATTTGAAATTGTGGATTGTTTAATTTTGATTTTAAGATTTTAGAGATGATTTTTTTTTTTAGTTTTCAATTTCTCGTATTTCTTAATTTTCGGATTTATGGACTTTGGATTTTTGTTATTTTAGGATTTCTGAATTTAAGGTTTTTTAATTATCGGGATTTTTGGATTTCTGAATTTTTTATTTATTTATGATTTTTGAATTTTTTGGTTTTTGAATTATTGGATGTTCAAATTTTTTATTGTAGAGTTTCTGGATTTTTTATCTTTTGTATTTTTTATCTTTTGTATTTTATATCTTTTGTATTTTTTATTTTAGAATTTTTAAATTCCCAATTTTAGGATTTTTTAATATTTGACTTCTCGGATATTGAATTTTTGAACTTGATTTGATTTATTAAACTATTGGTTTTTGGATTCTAATTTTTTTTATTTTGAAGTTTTTGAATTTTTAGATTTTTGAATTATTTGATTTGTTAATTTTTGACTTTTTTTTGTATTCTCTAAGTTTTGTAATTTTAATTTTTTTATTCTTTAACTTTTGCAAAACTAGTTTTGATCAACATACTTTGAATGCTGGCCTGACAGTAGTTGGATGGCAATATCCTTTCAAGTTAATTGCCTCTTGTTGACGCTTTAGCTTCAGTTCAATGAGAAGGTACAGTTTCCACTCTTGGAGCCAAGATCTGAAAAAGCAGTAAATAAAAAAAGAATATGTGAAATATCTAATACTAGTATGTGCCCACGGCTTTGCCCACAGTGATTAATTTGAAGGTTAAAAATTAAGATCAAAATAACTGAAATATTTAATAACACTTACATGCGAATAATTCATAAACTAAACGATTAATATGTTAATATTAGTTTTTTAACTTTTTATCTTGATTAAACTGTGGAAATAACAGGACTATCATGTACAGTGTAAACGATTAATAATTATAGCTAAAAATCTGGCTTTGGAGTGCATTCCACGATCATTCGGCCACCCTTCAGTCCATCTATGTTTAAAATTTCAAATATCTGCATGCAGTAGGTTTCCCTAGGCATCGCTCACAGACAAACACATTTAAGTTTTCTGCATTTTGCTTCAGCTATTCAAGGGGGACTAATTCATACCATTGAACTCAAATTCAATAATAATGCAATCTTTAGATAAATGTTTCTCCTGGACCTGAACTCAAATCCAGGACCTTTGTCTACCAAAGAAGCACTCTTATGAATCAGGTGTTCCTTATCTGTAACTATACGAGGTCTGAAAAAAGACAAAAACTAGGCGTTGAGGTAGTTTCATAAATGTGTACTAGAGACTGATTTAATCACTGGTTGCTTGGGCTTCTTTACAGGAGTAGCAATATGGATTTTGTTAAGTGGGATTTCCTACTTTCAATTTCAATTATTCCTCATTACTAGAGACGAGACTTTCATGCAAATGCATGTTTTTATAAGAACTTAGGACATAGCTCAAACTGAGTACTTAGCCATGTCATTACTTTCTGGTTCCAAATATGCATACTTTTTCCGTGCATGTTTGCATGTTTTGACGTTTTTGGAGGAAAAAGCATGCATAAAGCATATTTAGGGCATTTTTGGCTAAATCATGCATATAATATACATTATATTCAGTTTAAATGCATGTTTTAATGGGTTTTCAAGAAAGTGACATCGTGGCAAAGTTTCCCTATCTTCGATTTTTACTACCCATTTTTACAGACGCTTGAGAAGTGGCACGAGATGTGCGAAAAGGAATTTGACCTTGCCTTTGTCCACCCCCACCTATTTCCGGCCCGCACTTGGGGTGCATTGTACTTTGTCAGGGCTCGGGAAACCTGCAGTATCTTTACAGTGTGTGCAGTGGTTGGTGTGATTGTCTGTTCTGTGATTTTACTATGCCTCCAGCTAAATGTTCCAAAAGCGATCTATTATAATTTCAGATAAAGTGTACTAAAAAATTTCATATTGGGCCATAAATGTTAGTGCATATTTTAGTGTATTTTTCTCTTGATAGTGCATGTTTCATGGTTTGATAATGCATGAATGCATGCATATTTCGCAATTTTATAGTGCATGAAAGTCTCGTCTCTACTCATTACATTTCGGTTTTTGAAATGAATTAATTAACTGAGAAAAAGACTTGGTTCTACCATTTCATATGAGATAGGTAAAGAATCTGGTAAAGAAATCGCATTCTCATCTTCTGTAGGCATACACAGTAAGCTGAGACACCTCTGGCTAGTGAATAAGAGAGAGAAATCATTTATTATAAAAATGAAGCTGCTTGAATACACAAGTTGCCCTAAGACACAGCTTACCAATCAAGCCATGAAGGCCAATGGATAACAATTCTAACACAATTTTTTTTTTTTGTTTTGTGTTAAGTAGACAAGTTAACTTAATCAAACAGTCAGTGCATGTTCCCATAAATATGATGATGTATTATTCCAACAGTGTCGGATATTATAGTCTCTGCGATAGTTATCAGGTGGCGCTTATCAATTCCAAGTTGTTGTAGGAAGTCAGCTACAAACTGATAGATGGTACCCCGTGCTCCAAATAGAAGTCCTTGCACGATGTAATTGCGGTTTCCATATCTAGATGTATGTTTTTGCTGAAAGAATGGTATGCGGCTGTTGTAAATTGCTTTCTTCTCCTGATCAACTTGTTTAGCATGGTCTATATAATTATTTTCGTACTGCATGCATCAATAGCATTAACTTCTTTGAAACAGTCAAAGTTCTTATCATGCAACAAATCAGTGAGAATATGTTTGATCTTATGATGTCTTTGGGTAATAAGAAGAGAGCTGAATGGACAGGACCCGAATACATGACTCGGTGTTTCAGTCTCCTTAACGCATCTTCTGCAAAGGGTTGTACTATCCAATCCTCCATTATTTCCTGGGACGCCTCTCAGATTTGCATAATTTACATTCAGTTTCAACAAAGATGTCCACTCAGAAGAAGTTAAACTTAATCTAGTCGTCATGAAGTTAGTCGCTGGTGGAAATTCAGAAAAGTGAACTACTCCAACTCCTTGCCATGGTATAGAAGACCATTCTTCAAAGGACATTTGCCTAAGATGTTTACGAAGCATTTTTGGTTTTCGAAATGCTTCAAAATTATTTGTTATTTTCAGGCGAGTAAGGCTTGTTTGAAGTTCTTCATCAAAATTGAAACACCTTGTAAAACGTAGATCGTCACAGTTAATAGTTTATGAGCTATAGAAATATGTTGTAAAGGGGCTTCCCATTGACATTTAATCAAGCCAAGACCTCTCAACTTGCGTGGAGCATACAACATCGCACTTGTCGTTCTGTCAGGAAGACACATTGCTAGGCAAAATTATTCTTTTAGAGGTAAACTTAGATTCTATAAAAGCAAGCTGCATACTTTCAAAATTATATATAGGAGTCTGAACTCTGAAGTGAACCTACTTTTTCATTCTACCTAGATACAACCGATCTTTACTTGCTTTTAAGGATGAATTTGCTGGGAAAATGCGAAAAGTCACATAGTTTCTTTCAGCACAGCACCCCAAGTACAATTATCAGATATTGCAAATGCTTTTAATAGTCGCTATAAATATTGCAGAGAAATGTATTTCTACAAATAATATTTGTATTAACAAATCATATCAAATCTAAACTTAGTTCATATAAATGAAGTGCATAATTATAACACAAGAAATTCTGACAAAATATTCTTGAAGCACAGTAATTCTAGTAGATATGGACTAAATAGTATAATTTTGTCTTCTATTAAAGATTTTTATACATTACCGTGTCATATACGACAATGTAAAACTCTGACTAAATTCAAAAGAGATGCCCGGTCTTATTTAATATACCAATTTGCAGATAACTCCTTGCAATAATATTTATGTTAACTTCTTTTGTAATTTTGTCATTATATAAAATTAATAGGTATAAATCTCTGTAGTTCCTGTATGTGTTTATGTATTATTATGTATTAGTATTCTGTTTATGTTGTATTTATTAATTGTTTTATATTGTCTCAATGATCTATTATAATTTATGTTCAAAAAATGTAAAATTTGACTGTCCCTGTTAACGAGCGTGAGCTCATTGGGACCTTTGTAAAATAAAATAAAATAAAATAAAAAATGTGAATTTCACATAACTCACAAGAAAAAAGAGACATACGGCATGAAATTCAGTTTACTTATGCAAACATAGGGTCAACCTTAAATAACACACAGAAAGTTAGTGTGTTAAAATATCATAGTTAGTGACCCCTGAGAATTTCTTTCTTATATGTGGCAGTGAAAATATTAAAGGAATGCAATGTGCATTCTCTATGTATTCAGAAAATGACAAATGACAATAATGACAAAAGAAAAACGTTTCCTGGATACAGATTTCACTTAAGTAAAGTGGTAGTCACTATGTCAGGTTATAGAAATATATTAATTATATTCATTTTATTAGGTAAGTATTGTGAAAGACTTTAATATTAAGGAATACTTCAACTACATGGCATCAATATAATATATTTTACAGTTGTCTGTAACATTAATGAACAGCAAAAATTGCAATTACCATTTTTTGTTATCACAAGGTAAGTTATTGCTGCCAAGAGAGAAATGATAGTAGGCCTAAGCTTTTCAATGTTCCTAAGACATTTAAGAATATTCTGAGAATGTCTTGTGTTTAAGTCAACCTTCATAATAATTTGTTAACAAATAAATAAAAGTTTACATCTTTGTGATTCCATTATATTTTACTGGAAATTGGAGAGAAAAGATTTGGGGACACTTTCCATCATAATTGACAATGTTTATTCATAGAATAAGAGTTCGAAGATTATCAAATTTCTAGTTTTTATGTCCTTAATGATCTTTAGAAACCATATACCGGTAGCCTATGAATTCCCCCAGTTTGTTCATTAAGTTTACACATTAGAAGTGAAATGAGAAAATGTGGGGTAGCTTCATAACCTAAAATATAGCATATAATACCTTCATACATGAGAATTGGCTGCTGGAACAGAATACCAAGTAATGTGATGGAAGAATTAACGTAGGAACAAATGTCACTGTAAACCGAAGTGCCACCAACTATGGTTATCATGTACAATAGACTCTTTCAATTTAATAGTCATTCTTAGTAATTACAGTAGCCTACGAATTATTATAAAACATCTAGGATTTAAAACATGTCCAAAAAATTGCTTTGGCAGATTTGATTAGGAGAACCATGAAATGCTACACCTGAGGCAGCCAATAAGAGCGTTTGAAGACTAGTTAGAGTCCAAGTAACAAGTCTGATGCTTCTCATAACATAGGCCTAGCCAGCCATTAACAAAAATATTACTGGTACTGCAATTTTTTAGTCTAACTGAAGGTTGGGTCAAGACTTATTATATATAAAATAAAAAATTAATTCAATATAAGAATATTATATGAGAGAGGTTCCATCTGGTGCTGTGAATTGAACTCCAGCATAGCTCACTTGGTAGAGCATTGGTGTGAATAGCCAAAGGTCCTGGGTTCAAGTCCCAGTGTCGGAGGAATTTTTCTCCTATAATATTCTCATGTATGTCCAACAGAGACAATAACCTGTGGTTCATGAATGCTTATATATCTAATTCAATATAGCCAGTGGCGGACGCAGAATTTTTTTCGGGGGGGGGGGGGATTTGAATAGGTAGAAAGACTTACATACATAATTAGTATCCCCCCAATCCCCCCCTCTGCGTCTGCCACTGAATATAGCCTATATTACTGCTATTTGTTTAGAGAGTAACACAATCTTTTGGGTGAGACTGCCATAAAGAACAAAGCATAACATTACAGCAATAATATTAACAGAAATCAATAAAAATAAACAAATTCACATTCAATATTAAAATGAGAATAATCGCCATTGTAGAAATGTAATTTCATAATGCACTACAGTTCATGGCATTTTATTCTTAGTGGATTTTTTAAGATCAAGAGCCAACTGTTAATAGAGCAAAGGAAATCTCAATAATAAGGCCGAACTTCCTCCGAAAGAAAGGTAGTAAGGAACAGTAGGCTCATAAATTTTCCTTTTTTCTCTCCATGTACCTCAGCGGACTGATTTTCAGAGTATTCAGATGTCACTGTTGGGTTGATGATGTAACCTGATGATGAATTTCTTGTAATGGCTAATACAGTAAAACCCCCATTTTACACTTTTCAAGAGACTGTTGCAAAAAAGTGTAGGCCTACATGTCAGGAAAGTATAATTTGCAGGAAGTGTAAAAGCTGTAATGCTATATATTGCAAATTTCATTCTTGAAAATAAATAAAGGTACCTATGTACACTCACATTATCCCCAACATAGCGGAAAATTTAGTTAAGTGAAAGCAGTTCTTCAATGAAAACCAAAGCTGCCAACGAGGAAAATATGTAAATGGCAGGAAATACAACTGTTTGAGTGTTGTTAATGGCAGGAATGCTATGTAATGTCGGTATAGAGTAAAAGACGGGACCAGAGGAAAACTGTGTAAGTTAAATGGCAGGGAAATGTAAACGGCACGAATGTAAAAAGGAGGTTTTCTGTATATCTATCTGCCAACATGAACCCCCTTAAGAAATTTCACATATTTCTTCATACAGTGTGACCATTTCTTAAGGCTGTGGCAGTGAGGGGCCCTTTAATTGTGTGATGTCTTGACACCCTAAGCATTTCACTATGAGGGCAGACCCCTAAGAGTTAAAAAAACAAGTATGACTGAGATAAGATAAACTTGCATTTTCAAACAATCATTTTGTCAGTCTGTAATATCTTAATTTGTTGTTGAATGTAAACTTAACAAGTCTTTTAGAGATTTTGGCAATACTTTTATGAGCAGTGAAGGAAGTGGGAAAAAACCAGAGGCAGTATGCTATGCCAAGATTTTTCCCCATCATACCTGAATTTTAGAAAAAGCACATCCCCTCCCTTACAACTAATTATTATGAGGTATACAGGAAATACTGTTTTTTACACTCAGGGTGAATTAATTAACTTCTTCCATTAGTATAGATGATCGGCAAGCACAAAGGTCATGAACATCTTGTACTGTTGAGAGACAGAAGTTTGATTATTTCAGTAAAGATGGAATAAGTATTTAATAATGTGTTAAATTATCCAGCGGAACAGTTTAAAAATAAGCTCTATAACTGGTTGGTTGATCATCCATTTTATTCTTTAGACAAGTTCTTTGAATTTAGTACCAATTCAATTATCTTTTGATATTCATAATTTTTATTTTGTTAGAATTATTTTGTATCTGGTATTTTTTATGTAATTTACTTATCAGCCATTCCACCGAAGTGAGCCTGAAGCATCCAGACTGTAACAACCTTTTAATATTAATTTAAAATATATGCCATCACTCAAAATTATGAAATTAATTTTGAGAATTAGTTCTTCAGTAGACTAGTACTGAAAATTAATTTAATAATTTTTCAGGCTCACTTTCCATGGAATGGCTGTTATTTGTATGTAAATCTGACTTTGTCTATTGCTTTTGGTAAATTTAATTACAATAAAATTATTATTATTATTATTATTATTATTATTATTATTATTATTATTATTATTATTAGTATATTTAAACAATATCAAAGTTACAATATATTGTTACCTAGAAATATTTTAACAATTTTGGATCTAGCAGTACAGTAGGCCTATAGTCATTAAGATGGCAACATAGTTAGCACAGCCTTCTACAGTGAGTCCCACGCAAGAGTTGGCCAATGACGCGGGTTTCTGCGATGCGGCTGGCACAGCTCCAACTCCCGAGCGATCGGGTGAAATATCTACGCAAATAATGCCGCGGTCGTTGTAATGATTCAGGTTATCACATTTACAGTTAAAATTACATTGAAAATAACCACGTACTTCATCACAAGAGATGATGGAAATGTTCTCCTCTTGCATCCAGACAATACTGGCACCTTTTTAGGAAATTTTCTTTCACGCACATAAGTTCAGCTTCCAAGGCAGAGTTACTTTCTCTTGTGATAGGCCTATGTGATATTGTCATCAAGTTCTTCTAACAGTATGTAAATATTATTTATGGGGAAACTTGAAAAATAAAGTGTATAGGTCAATTTCCCATACACCAGAAGAACTTAAAGACAATATGACAAGAGAAATTAACTCTATCTCGGAAGCTGAACTTACGCGCGTGAAAGAAAATTCCCTAAAAAAGGTGTCAGTGTTGTGCTTATGCAAGAGGAGAACATTTCCAACATCTCTTGTGATGAGGTACGTGGTTATTTTTGTTGTAATTTTAACTGTAAATGTGAGATCCTGAATCATTACACCGATCCCGGCATTATTTGCGCAGATATTTCACCCGATCGCTCGGGAGTTAGAGCTGTGCTAGCCGCGACGCAGAAACCCGCGTCATTGGCCAACTCTTGTGTGGGACTCACTGTATGTTGGTAATGGCTACTGGTGAAAGCATACCAGCAGATGAATGATCATGGAATGAGCTCAAACAGATAACAGGATCTTCTCTTTAATAAAAAAGAAAGTTAATGCATTTTTCAAGATCCACTGATTTTCAGTGATGGTATGCAATTGAGAATACTGGCACATACCTCCTCACTTCCCTCAGTATCTGGCTACATTACAAAATGCAGTGGTCATGATATAGCTTGTTTTTCAATACTTTCATTGGCTGTCTCAGAGTTGGCAATGCTGGTATGAATGTTGCCAAAGCAATTTTTCTGCCATATTTCAAAGTCTGTATTTTACAATTACCGGTACTAAAAGAGGACAATTAAATTGCACCAAGGAAATTGGATCATTAATTGAGATGGCCAAATGGTGGCTTTACAAGTAATATATCACTGTTGACTAATATTTGGGCTTGTATTTGAGAAAGAAATAAAGTATTTCATTAAATGAATAGTAAGAAAAATGGAGAAAATGTACTTGGAAATCTGGTGCTGGAGAATGGAACAAATAAAATGAACAGACAAAGTGACAAAGGAAGAAGTCCTGAGAACAGCGAATGAGAAGAGATCAATCCTGAAAACAGTTTTTCATAAGAAAGCAAACTGGGTTGATCATATATTGAGAAGAAATTCACTGGTGCATGATGTCATCAAAGGAAAGTTGAAGGAAACTCCAGGTCTTGGAAGAAAAATAATCCAGCTGCCACATAAGTTAAAGGAGAAAAGAAAATACTGGTCACTTAAAGAGGAAGACAAGAATAGGAGATGTAGAAAGAAATTTGCAGTTCAACTCGAAAGACCTACCCATGGGCATAATAATAATAATAACAATAATAATAATAATAATAACAATAATAATAATAATAATAATAATAATAATAATAATAATAATAATTTTAAAAACCTGCTGAGATTTGATAACTCTTGGTTAATGGCAGTTAGGACAGTGACATTAGTTTAGCAGTGTCATTCCTAGGTTAGTGATCCCATTCTTCCCAAGTGAGTCCCATTAATAGTCTGTCAAGTCACCTGACTATACATAACACCCCTCGCCATTTTTCTGTTCCAGCCATCATTACGACTGACCGTTTTTGTGTTCCATCAGCCAGGTTTTATGAGTGATGGTATTTTATGCTAAGTTTAGGTTACAAACACTACCACGTATTCTCTCACTTTAATATATCTCAAACTGACTTCATATAATATGGATTCTCAACCAGTCTGTTTGTAACAGACACTAGGCCTACATGTTAATGCCTTAAAACCCCTAATTTCGTTAAAAAATAATTTACTGTTTTACGGACCATAAGATGCACTTTTTTACCTTGAAAACAGAGCCTTGTAAGTTGGTTGCATCTAATGGTACGATGTGCATTACGAAAATTAAAATTGTAATAAATATTTCCGGATAACCATAGTTATAAACAAGGTGGTGTAAACGAAAAGATATTTACAAGTTTTGGCACAGACTGTACATCAGTGCACCTGACGCAATCGTAAAACGAGGTTAGCTGGAAGCCACATAGCCTATACAATGCGAAAAGAAAGGAATGTTGAGTTCTTTTATACAAAAGGAGTTGTCTCTGCCAGGTGGTTTAAATGAAGGCAATTACCTCTAAACACCCTTTTTCCATTGCACTTACCATATGCTGAATTGAGGGTTAGAGGGTGCAAAAAGAATTTTCAGTCTTTTGTGAGAATTCAGTTCAGTTAAAATTTACGCGATGCCACCTGTACAGAAGAGATTTTCGTGCAATGCAGGTTTTAAGTTAGAAGTTATTTACACTGATTCCATTGTACAAGGTTATAATTTGTTTATGCAATGAAGTTTATTGTTCCCTTTAAAATTTTTCGTTTTGAATCACATTAAATTTCTTTTCCTTTAATTTTCCATCCTAAAATCAAGGTGCGTCTTATGGTCCAGAGCATCTTATAGTCCCTAAAATACAATAATTAAAATAATCATTTTATTATTCTCTGATTATATGTTAAGTCAATCTTTTACCCTGTAAATTTTAGTCTTACAATTCTCAGTTTGGGGGCAGATTTACCATATTTTAACTGCTATAACAGAAGCTATCATTTTCAATTGTGTCAGTCCTTCTAGGATCATAACTAGAGACCGGATTTTAAAGGGAATTCCTTTTTTTATATTTCATCACAAAACGTGATAAAATTGAACAGGACATTACTGAGTAAGTTTTAACTGCAAATGACCTAGTTTTAACGTCACTTTTTTCCCTTTTTTAGGCTCATATCCCTTTTTTTAGAAACTTTCCCTTTCCAGTACCTTTTTTGCTAATTTATTTTGAAAAATTCGTAAATTACCCAGTATTTGGTAAGATGAAAACATTAAAAATTGTTTTCACTGATTCACCATTGAAAAAATAATTCCTCCCAGCAGAATAAAGCGTTACAGGGAAATTACAGGCTTGCCATTGCCTAAGTTTCCCATTATAACAAGGTGGGGAACGTGGATTTCGTGTGTTATTTTCCTTTGTGAGAATTTCAACAAGATCAAAAAATTTCTTCAGTCATTAGATGTTACAGAATCAGCAGCTGTAGAGCAAGCAAAGGCTTTACATAAAACAAACATGTACAGTCGGTCAAATAAAAAACGTCGGGACTCGTATGCAGTTAAAATTAAAGTTTTCACGCATTAGTTCACAAGTTTCCTATAAAAACATTAAATACAGGCCATTCTCGGAACATATGAGGCCATGCGACAGGAGGAAAAAAATGAAGAACTAAGGGAAAAAATTGAACAACGCCAAAACCGCAACACACGATATTCGACTTAATGTATTGTCATAATTCATTTTGCTTTGTGTCATCGCCACATACAAATGCTAAAGTGAGAGAAAGTGTAGTTAGGGCTGTAATTGACCTGCATTTTTCGGCCTCTGAAGCAGCGAGAACGTTCCATATTTATGAAAGAGCAGCTCGGATGTGGGAACTTCACTATAATGCGACCGGAAGTTTTCACAGGGATCTGGCCGGCCGCGTATTTCGATGCTAGATGGTTGCAAAAGTTGAACGTAAGTTATTGATTTTGCACTACAAATACCGGTGTTATAAAATAAAATCTTTAAAAAATGCTCCTTGAATAATCATATTCCTTGCGAATTTATCAATTATTAATATTATAAGAATTTGCAACCAAGAATATGGCGGATTTGAGGCATATAGCCACAGCCTTCTATACATGTTTGTTTTGGAACAAAACTGACTAAATAATCAAGAAAATACATGGATAGACAAGAGGCGTGTGTGAACCTAACCTTAAGTCTTCCTGTACATGCGCATATGCTCGTTCGTGATACTTAATCAAATACCGCCCGACGTTTTTTATTTGACCGACTGTATCTCTCTGCTGAATTTTTAGGCTCTCTTACTTTTATATCCCTTTTTTCTTACCTTTTTTGGCAATAATTTTCCCTTTTTTCCCACCTTTTTTTGGCAATAATTTTCCCTTTTTTCGTCCTTTTTTGGGTGAAAATTTTCCTTTAAAATCCAGTCTCTAATCATAACCAAAATCCAAATTTTTCTTATTTTTCTTTATTGTGATTTTATTTGAGAATGATTAAAAGGTAATTTATTATTGAACACTAGCATGTGCCCGCGGCTTCGCCGGCGATACTTATTTCAAAAATTAAAAATGAAGAGCATAATAGTTAAATCATAATTATTTATTAACACATAATCACGTGGACAACATACCACGATTAGATAGCGTCGCCTGGTAAAAGCGACCTCAGATTCGAGTTCCTTGGCCCAGAAAACCCCTGTAGGCCTATAATGAGTTTTGTCCAAATAAAACAATGTTTGACCATATTTAGGGCTTACAACATTCAAGCGATCGCGAAAGTTTTATTTCCAAGGTATGACAAAAATAGCCAAAGCCAACTGTAATTGATTTGACATGAAATGTATAACTGAAAACTGATGCTTCGAAAACGCAAAAAAATGCATGTTTTTTGGCATGTTTTTCACTCATAACTCATGAACAAAAGCGAAAATTAAAATTCCAGCTTCGAGGTGCATTTTCCGACCCTTCAGTCCACCTATGTTTAAAAATTCAGATCTCTGCATTGAGTAGATTTCGCTGGGCATCGCGGACAGACAGACAGAAGGAAAGACACACACTTCCATTTATTAACATAGATAATCAACCCTTCACTCAAGTGTAATGGATTTTACAAGTCCTGGATCTTTTATTGAGTATAAGTTGTAAATAATTATTTCTATTGTGTATTAAGTCATTATTTATAATTATAAAAGCAAATAATTACTTCTAATAGTGATTTAAATGTAATTTTGAATGAAAATATACAGGGAAATAATGAAATGTATATCAGAAATCATCAGCTCCTTAGTGAAAACTATGGTGAGGAGATTTTTACATTCTAAAAGCAAAATATATGTATATATTTATTTGTGTAAAAAGGATACAAATTAAGTCTTTACATGTGAGAGGGGAACTGAGAAGTGACTGTGTGTTTAACCACATTTTTTATTATAATGGGACTAGAACATACCTTTCAGAAAGAATTTTCCTCTGCCTACAAATGCCTCTACCAATGAAGCCTTTTTAACATTCAAACATATTATATTGGAAGTTTACACAGTGAAGCTATATTATAAAGGATATAATATTGAGTTGGGTCTAGCACGTATACTTCACTTTTTGTATAAATATCTGAACTAGTTTCGAATCATCAGATTAACATCAACTGATTAATCAGTGCTAGACCCAACTCAATATTATATCCTTTTTAACATATTATGTTTGAATAATTGAGAATATTTTAGGAGAAAATTCCTCTGACACTGGCATTTGAAACCAGGAACCTCTCTCCTATGACTGATTACCCTTAATGGTCTACCTCACTGAAAGACAATTATGTCATAGGCCTATACAGTACGGCCAGGTGCCAGCGGCTTCGCCATTATTATTTACTCAACTACTAGATGTTTTGTTTAAATCATTTATTTAACAGAGAAATAATTAAAACATTATATGTTATGTGTTAACACTGATATCGTTTTTACATAAATTGCAGGTACTTTCTTGAGATTGTGTGTGTATGGGAAAATGTCTGCCATGACTGTCTGTCCGTCCTTCCGTATGTCTGTACGCTTGATAACTCAAATGCATTTTATTGGATTTTCATGAAACTTGGTATATGCATTTATAACATCCATGGGAAGAAGCCTATTGATATTGGACCAGTTCTCAAGACAACATATTGTTTTAAAGTGTTCATATATGGCTTTGGAGATGCAATACAATTAGCTTTGACAAATAACACTACCTACTTGCTTCACATAATATGCTTATCAAACTAGATCTTTCTTCTTCCATAAGCCCTGCTTAATGAATCGATCTGGAGCTTAATTCGCAAATTGATTACAAAAATAACTTTTTTTCTGCATATCATAATTGCAATTTATTACATTGCATTGTCATTTTTCATGAAATTGTGGCAAACACAAGTCTTTTTCATGTTTAGTCTCACTAATAGTTAGCTTGGCTCCTGAAGGTTGGCCAACACACACAGTTTGGAACAAATGTTGATTGCTCAACATGTCCGACAGATAGGGTTTTCAAGTGGAGACAATATAATTACGTTTACACATATATATTGCTTTGTTGTAGAGGTTGTATGCATTCTGCAGGCGCCTGGACTACCTATTCGCTCATCTGAATCTGCTAGTGTAAGTATGTCATTAATTTACTAATTGTGTTTATGGATGCGGAAACTTCTCTACAAAATGTAAATTAATTAGTTTCTAACTCATTTAAAAACATTCCCCACTAGCTGCCACCTTCTTTCAATATTCACTTTTAAATGTAGCTTACATTCATTCTATTTTGTTTTTCCCTTCTAATTCTTACAAATTTTTATGATTTCTTTCATAAATTTAATTTAATTTATTATCGGTGTATAAGCCTTGTGTTATATAAAGATTATATATATTGTCGTTGATACTGCAATACGTCGTATGTAAAAAAGTTGCCATTTTAATTTTAGTGCTTTTGTGATCAAAATGATCAGACTTACCTTGTTGTAAGGAGGTAGATATGATCATTATGATCACAAAAGCACTAAAATTAAAATTACAAGACGGTAGGTCTGATCATTTTGATCACAAAAGCACTACAATGAAAATGGGAATTTTTTACATACAACATATTGCAGTATCAACGACGATAGCCTATATATATATATACAGGGTGTTAATAAATAACACCGAAATATTTTACCTGTATATAGAGGGGACTTAAACAAGCAACTTTTATTAGGAGATTTTTGCTCTACGACGTAAAATGTGTATGCTACAGGGCATTAAAGTCATTACAATTTGGTGCTCATAACTCAATAATGTAGCGAAATAGGGTTAAAATGTTCATTAAATTGACTTCACGCCTTCCTAGTGATCAATAAAAACCTGACTCTTAATCATTCGTCAACAGCTATATCATAATTTAGTGTTTACATAATGTGCAATATTTACAGACTAATCACATGACTGGTCACCACTGGATTAGTCTTTTTTTTTATTTACAACTACTGACTACAGTCTTAACAACGAAGTTCCTTTGTTTTGCTTTTCTTTCTAATGTTAGAAATCGGTGGCGGCCAAGCCCTGTGAGATTTTATGCTGTAACAGGAAAAATTGAATTCATAAAGCAAAAATCTCTTAATAAAAGTTGCTTATCTATGTCCCCTCTATACACAGGTAAAATATTTCGGTGTTATTCATTAACACCCTGTATATAATAAGTATATAAGAAGATTATATATATATAATATGGCATTATATACAAGGATCCTTCCGTAAGTAATGCCTCCTATTTTTTTACATGGAAACTACAGGATATACATAAATCACAACAGCACAGCTAAAAAGAGCAATATTTCAGCTACAGACTGTCATTTTTCCAAATAGTCACCACCATTCGTTATGCACTTTTGCCTGCATGCCATGCTTGTGAAAATCATCCTGGAGCCAGGAAAAACTGTCAATTCAGCATGCTACAAGACGACACTGACTAAGCTGAATGCCTGAATTTCCAGGGTAAGGCCTGAGAAAAAGACCAACTTTCACCTCCAGCTTGGTAATGCAAGGTCCCACACCAGTTTGGGACCACGCAACTCATTGCAAAATTCAGCTGGACTGTCTTACCACATCCACCGTACAGTCCCGATTTAGCACCTTCAGACTTCCATCTCATTGGGCCTCTGAAAGATGGACTATGTGGCGAACATTTTCAAGACTCGGATACTGTTGTCAAAGCTGTAAGGAAGTGGTTAGATTCAGCTGGTTCCGATTTTTACAAGCGCAGCATGCAGGGTCTGGTTCATCATTGGCAAAAGTGCATAACGAATGGTGGTGACTATGTGGAAAAATGACAGAGCTGAAATATTGCTGTAAGTAGCTGTACTGTTGTGATTTTTGTATCTCCTGTAGTTTCCATGTAAAAAAATAGGAGGCATTGCTTTCGGAACACTGCTCAAAACAGTAAGAGGTACACTATGAAATACATTAGTATTTTTTTTACCGAATAAGAATAAAGGTATGAAAATTGAGAAATATATTATGTACGGCTCTATTTTACATCATGTAATAAGAAATGAATTAATAATGAGTTTTAATGAAAATAAACAACTTTACATGAAAATCTCACTAATGAAGCAATTAGATCTTGACATAACCTATCAAATTAAATTGTCCGATAAGGAGATCTAGTATCGGGTATGGCCTGGAAGACAGTTTGGCCACCTTTGTGGCATACTGCCTATGAGATTCTGAATTTCCTCTTGAGGGATATTCTCCCATTCCTCCTCAAGAACATTTTCAAATTCCTGTGAACTTTTGGAACTTCAGGTTGGGTTTTGATCTTCCCATCTAGAAGATCCCATAAGTGTTTTCTTGGGTTCAAGTCTGGGCTGGGCCACTTCATTACTTCAATTTCATTCTCCCTTAGGAAATCATTAATGACAGCCACAGAAAGTGATCTGGCATTATCCAGGACCGGGACCAGCCCATATATCCTTAGCATTACAGTTTTAATTTTTACTAAATGAAACAATGTGAAAAATATGTCCCTAGGTGCCTATAATTAGGCCCCAAATTGTTCATATATAAGAAAACAGCCTGTAATTCTCTTAACTTAAAATATGTAATTCATGATAATAACATATAACTGATGGCCTTCTTACATGGGTAAACAGGTTGACCAACACGACAAACCTCACAGGAGATATAATATGGCACATTTTCAAAATGTGTGAACTAATATCACTGTTCATAACCTAATCTAACCTAACTGCCACTAAAATAGAATTTACCTGCCACTACTTATCTTAATGTAAGAAGGACAGTTGGTCATCCTGCTTCGCAGTTGCTCATCCTGCTTTCCTCAGAACCATAATATGACTGGCGTGTTTTATGCGTAATAAAAATGAACTGATTAAAATCGGTAAAAATACAAGATCAAGTTCTAAAAGCTACTAATTTCACCCTTTAATCAATACCTTGAACGAAAGTTTCCAGTTCCAGGAAGGAAAATTGCAATGCTAAGGAGATAGTGCTCTACCCTCCAGGACCTGGTCTAATAGAGCAGGCACTACATGCTCTACCAGAACATTCTCACTATACTGAAAAGCATTCAGTCACTGAGGAACAGTCCTACCATCCCAGACCATTATAGACCCTCCAGCACACCTGATGCAAAAGAATCTTTCTCCTGACTGACTGTGCCCACACTCATAAATGACCATCACAATGTGTAAGAAGAAATCTGAATCTGTCCACAAAAAGCATGGTGTTTGGCAAACATAATCTTGATGACTTATGTCTAGGGTGACCAGAATATTTTGAGCTGATAACAGGGTCCCAAGCAAGTTAATTTACCACCCCCAAATATATATATATATATATATATATTATTATTAGGGTTCGGATGTTTATGACCTAAAAACTGGAAAACATGACTGCAAATATGCCTTTAAAAATGACCAATTATGACTAAAAAATCCTAAATACTGTGTGACCTAATAAAAGAACATATTTTCTAAAAATAAATGTCCCTATTTAAAACGTTTACTGACACTAAATTATTATGTAATCAATTTTACAGGTTTTACTTGTAATGAACTTCTAATTTTAAAGAATTTGCTCCTGTTTGCTCGTTTTATCAGCTCCATAATGTTTTGTAGACCATGCATGTTCATATAAAATATGAACAATTGCATTAATTTTAAAATTAAGTTACCTATTAATTGGGCATAAACATTAAATTAATGAAATAAATTTCAAATTTAACTCGACCATTTAGTGAATTTAGACCATTTTTAAGTTATAATTGTGTTCCTTTACCGAAGTTATAACTGAAATATGACGTTAAATTAAAAATATGATCAAAATATGACCAAGACCATAAAAACAACCAAAATATGACTTTATATACAAAATAAGAATGGTCCGATTAGGATAATAAGCGTGCAATTCGTGTTTAATTTGTGTGTGCAGCGAGAAGGGAGGTCAGGATGAAAGTCATGTCATAAATGTCATAAATATCCGAACCCTAATTATTATACATTATATATTTATTGTTATATTAATTATTCAATAAATTAATGAATATAAAAAACACAGATGAGTGGTATGGTAATTTACCTGGTGTTTCTGCCAACTCCTGAAGTTAAGGACAAACGCTGAGTGATTTTAAGAGGCAGAGAATGCTTCATGTCAGGATTTCCAATGCTGTTTAAATTCATGTGGACAGTACCACCAAAAGTGGTCACAAGTTTAGACATGCTGGCCACATGCCCTCCAATTCTGCAGTCTCTCATTAGCAGGGCCCGGATTCTGATGACCTAAAATTGTTTGAAAAATGACCTATAAAATGACCCTAAATTTTAAAGAAAATGACTTAATAATTATAAAAAATGACCTAAACACTGATATTTTATTTATAAAAAATTAATATTATACACACAAAGTTATAGACTAGTTTGTACATAATTGTAAAAACTGTAAATAACTGTAATGTAGTGAATTTTCTTTTCTCATGGAAATTTATACTGGCACTGAGGCACTGACGAGTCAAACTTCGGCATTTCCTTTTGTGGTCTGCTGGATTATATTGTTGTTTAATTGAGGGCAGTGCTTTAGTTGGGCCAGTACGCACCGGTACTGTGTACCAGTATAAAATTATATTCCTTCTACCATACCGGGGAAAATATGTGCTCCGGTACGTCGTACTGGCAGTACAGGAACGAGATTGTCCTAAAATACTTATTAAATGTCTAATTCAATACCAAAAATGACAAGCACTATTAAATTCGCCACAGATATGCGTTCTAATCTTCACCTTCGTGCGCGTTTCTACATTTACTTTCTCCTTAGATCACATGTTGGCTAGCCACCTTGTTTTCATAAAATGTGTGGGACCACCACTAGACGTTTTTGATCCTGCTCCATACGTTAGGTCATGACTACAAGGAGGCAATAGGTCAGCAGAAGAAACTGCATGCAGAAAATGTCAACCGAAGGATTACATTCAGTATGAAAATTTTGAAGTAAGATGAGTACCCCCAAAAAATATTTTCCAACTAAAGCACTGATTGAGGGTAAACAGTAGTTTGCACCCTCAAACCCAAGCAGGTGGCAAACTCTGGTGCCAAGTCAATCTAATAACAATAGTAATTTAATACAAAATTTTGGCGTTTCTTTGATTCTCATTTCCGACTGAGACGTAACAACACTTAAACAACACTTCAAACAACACCGCTAGCGATGAAGAAAAGTTAATATACTCAATGTAAATGCATGAAAATGACTAAATAAGGAAGCAAATGACACAAATATGACAAAATAATGACCTAAAATTGAAATAAATGCCCTAAAAATATAAAATTGCATAAACTAACAAAAAATGACCTAATAAAAATGCATTTCTTTATTCTAGAGGCCATGATTTTTATTTATCTACAAGTTGGCAATGTTGATGTAGCATGAATAAAAAAATGACATGTCATTAGAATCCTTGCCCTGCTCATTAGCAAAGGACAGAGGCAGATGACGCAGTAGTCAGATGTTAGGCCTTGTCCCATCATGGGATGTAGGGTCTTGAAATTAGTTAGTTTAGGGGTCAGAGATATTAAACAATAGAACCTGGAAACAAACAATACATGGGGTTTAACTATACTTCTAATTGAGATGTAACTCTTATGTAGCAAGAAAAGCGAAGTCACGGCTCGTGTAGTAAGCAAGGTGGTGGTGGATGCAGCGGTGGTGGGAGTAGAGGTGGAGGCTGTGGGGGCGGCAGCGGTGGAGGTGGAGGTGGTGAGGACAGAGTGACATCCGATAAAAACAAAGCTTCAAATATCGCCCAGAAAGCTGCTCAGGAAGCAAAAGCAGCATCAGAGTCCCAGCAGTTGGCTGGACAACAAGCCGCACATCAGGTGAGACCAGAACTATGTTCCAGCTACAAAGCGTAGCACAGGAACTAGTTCTAGGTAAATATTATCATTATTATTTTTATTATAGAAAAAAAGGTAGCGCTACTCACCGAAACTTTTTAAATGAATCTCTCGGGAGATCAAACACTCCATATTCAATTGAAAATTATTATTTATGGTCCTATTCTTTCCACTATGATTTTATTAAAAAATAATATAATACAAACAATAATACTTATTTACAATAGTGGATAAAACAATCCCCTCCAACACACAACGTTTCAACCTGCCCTCCAGGCCTTTCTCAAGTGTACTGAATTGAAAAAATCATAAACAAACTGCCGTAACTATGTAGCACCTTATTTTGTTTTTTGTTACTATTGTTGTTGTTGTTGATCATTACAGTCTCCACTGTTTTCTACTTCCCGCTCCCTAAACGTGTTATCTCTGAAATGCTCATTTATCCATTCCCTCGGGATATCAAAATTATTATCATAAATTGATCTTGGACAGGGAAATCTTGGAACTCTATATGTTCTATTTAAGTTCTTAATCACATTAATCCACTGTTCCCCTAAGTCTCCCTCATAATTATTAACGCAATTATCCCTCCTTCCAATGATAGTCACGGCTTCACCAATTTTCCTCCGTAAACGGTTGGCTTCTATCTTCACCACTTCTAATTCGCCCATTTTGTGTCCTTCTTTAATCATATGCTGGCTTAACCCTGTACAACATTTTTTGTTTTTTATATCTCTTTCATGCTCACGTAGTCTTACACTAAATGTTCTGCCTGTTTCCCCTATATATATCCCTTCACAATCATTGCAAGAAATTGCATAGATTCCCGGTTTTTCCATCTTTTCCTTGTTCCTGGTGCTACCAAATTTTTTGTGTTGTGCAAATAAGTTCCCAATGGTCCTTATAGGCCTGTATGCTGGTATCAGGTCATATTTCCTTAGCACTTTGCACATGCCTTCACTCAAACCAGGAATATAATTAACAGACACATATCTTCTATTCAAGTCCCGTGTTTTCTCTCCACCTCTATCACTACCCTCAGCATTACCCATTTCTACGTTCCTCCATATCTTCCGGATCTTGTTTTCTTTGTATCCATGATTGAAGGAGTGGAAAATAAAAGTAGATTTACAAGAGAAATATCTGTAGCTATTGAAGAGGCGTTCAACAGAAAGGAGGATATTATTGGGAGTGAAAAAGACATTATTTACACCAAAAACTGGTTAAGAAGACACGAAGTTCTAGTTATAAGAAGTGACAAGGAGAATAAACCGGTTTTTATTGATTATGTTACGTACCGAAACAAGATGATAGAATGTTTTAAATCACCGGATTTTAATGTTGTGGAAAAAAACCCTTTGAGGAGTATTCAAAGGGAGGTTGAAAGGGTAATCTGTAGCAGCATATCCGTGAGTGAATATATGAAGAAATCGATTATGAATACTCAACCTGAGCTACCCGTATGTTTTGGATTGCCAAAAACACATAAAGAAGGGGTTCCAATGAGACCCATAGTCCCCATGTACAACCACCCCGCATATAAGTTGGCTAAACTGTTAGTAGAACGTTTAACGGACATACAGAAAAATACAAAGTGGTCGATAGATAATTCATATGAAGCAAAACAGGTTTTGGATAAAATAAAGGTGGAAGGCGAGCTATGCATGTTCAGTTTGGATGTGTGCAACCTTTACCCCAGTATACCGAGAGAACTAGCGGGTGACTGCCTAATTCAATGGCTAGCAGAAAAGGGCATTGACAGAATCGTAGCCAACGAATACTATAGGTGGTACGAAGTCTGTACTAACCATAATGTTTTTCAATTTAATGGATTGGTATACCAACAGAAGGAAGGCCTCAGTATGGGTAACCCGATTTCTGGGTTTATAGCAAATATTTTTATGCATTACATTGAGAATCCTATTATCGACAAATACTCTAATGATTTAGTTACCTACATGAGGTATGTGGACGACATTTTTGTAATTACTAGGGGTGAAAAGGCAGAGAAAATGGCTGTGGATTTCAATGATTGTCACCCCAGATTAAAATTTACATGTGAAAAGTCTGTAAACAAGTGCCTGCATTTTCTGGATTTATGCATAAAAATGGAGGACACTGGAATTAAGGTGGGGGTATACAGGAAGCCCAACCAAGGCGAGTTTTATATACACAAAAGATCTTTTCACCATCACACTACTAAAAACAACATATGGCGCAACTTCGTTATTCGTGCACTCAGGTTGTGCAATAACAGTTGTGATTTGGAAAAAGAAAAGAATGAAATTATAAAACTTGCCATTAAAAATGGATACAAAGAAAACAAGATCCGGAAGATATGGAGGAACGTAGAAATGGGTAATGCTGAGGGTAGTGATAGAGGTGGAGAGAAAACACGGGACTTGAATAGAAGATATGTGTCTGTTAATTATATTCCTGGTTTGAGTGAAGGCATGTGCAAAGTGCTAAGGAAATATGACCTGATACCAGCATACAGGCCTATAAGGACCATTGGGAACTTATTTGCACAACACAAAAAATTTGGTAGCACCAGGAACAAGGAAAAGATGGAAAAACCGGGAATCTATGCAATTTCTTGCAATGATTGTGAAGGGATATATATAGGGGAAACAGGCAGAACATTTAGTGTAAGACTACGTGAGCATGAAAGAGATATAAAAAACAAAAAATGTTGTACAGGGTTAAGCCAGCATATGATTAAAGAAGGACACAAAATGGGCGAATTAGAAGTGGTGAAGATAGAAGCCAACCGTTTACGGAGGAAAATTGGTGAAGCCGTGACTATCATTGGAAGGAGGGATAATTGCGTTAATAATTATGAGGGAGACTTAGGGGAACAGTGGATTAATGTGATTAAGAACTTAAATAGAACATATAGAGTTCCAAGATTTCCCTGTCCAAGATCAATTTATGATAATAATTTTGATATCCCGAGGGAATGGATAAATGAGCATTTCAGAGATAACACGTTTAGGGAGCGGGAAGTAGAAAACAGTGGAGACTGTAATGATCAACAACAACAACAATAGTAACAAAAAACAAAATAAGGTGCTACATAGTTACGGCAGTTTGTTTATGATTTTTTCAATTCAGTACACTTGAGAAAGGCCTGGAGGGCAGGTTGAAACGTTGTGTGTTGGAGGGGATTGTTTTATCCACTATTGTAAATAAGTATTATTGTTTGTATTATATTATTTTTTAATATGATCATACACTCCTCCCAGAACTTATTTTTCTGAGTTACCGTATTTTACGGACTATAAGACGCAACTTAACTTTTAAGCAGTTTTTTTTAAATAACATTTTTATCATTTTTATTATTAGATTGCAAGACCAGACAAAAAAAAAAAATCTTAGTTTATAAAACTGAACTGGCCTTTAAATCCCTTTCAATTCAAGTTCACTGGCACCGTAGACTGCAATGACGCATCATAGGCTAGACAATGTTCTGGGTTTGTGATGGCAGGGCGGAAGGGAGACAGCGTTAGCAAGCTTGTAAATCCCCTTCAACTCATGTTCATCGCATGGGTGCACTGCTGCTGCCAGTTGAATCCAATGTTACCAGATAGAGATAGGTTTCCTGCGACATCGAATATTTGGCCATTTTTAGGACTGGCGGGAATTTTAAATCAAACACTGGACATTTTTATATTAATTTCGAATAAGTTATAAGATGCACCTGAATTTTGGAGGCAATTTTTTAAAGAAAAAAGTGCGTCTTATAGTCCATAAAATACGGTAATGTCCAACAATCGGGCCTGTCATGGCCAGAAATGCTTCTCCCCTAAATTGTAGTCAAATTACCGGTACTTACTACGTTCTCTTCAGATTCAGTTTATTCACTGTTTGCAGGTTTATGAGATACTTCAAAAACATTGTCATGCTTTCTTTTATTGCGCACCGGTACAAAATAATTACTTATTTTACTCATTTCACTTGTCTACTTGTGAACCACGTGCACCTCTCGTACTGAACAACTATGAATTCGCAACACAAACCAAGGGTTTTTTTTCTTTCAAATTATATGTAAGCAACGAATGCAGTTCAATTTAAACAACTCTCTTTCAGTCCAGTAGCCACGGTTTTTACAGAAACTATCATGTGTTCATATGTAGGCTATTATGTATGTAGAAATCTTAAGAAAACCAAATAACAAGCTTGATTTTAAGTAATAGGCCATAATTTTATAGGAATTGTGATAGGAATAGTAATATAAATATTTTATTTTTTAAGGAAAAAAGTGCTGGTACTGTGTACTGTTGTGTACCATCACAAAAAAGTACTGGTCTTAAGTATTTAATAATTTAATAAGTCTTTAAAAATTGAATTTCTGGGCCATTAACATAATAATACATAATAATACATAATACATAGTTAATTAATATACATCTTTTGGGTTTCCTTTGGCATATTTTAAAGTTGAAAGTAAAGATCTGTCCTAGATTATTGCTTTTTGAATATAGCAACCCTCCCATCTTAACACATGGTGCATGCAAAAAACGAATAACAGAACAATTTTACAGCCTGACCATCATGTACAGTCCCATCAAAAGTACAAAAAAAATTGTGTCTACCTGAACAGTGAGGGATAATTCAGAATGTTAGATGGCCGGAGAATCAGATAATTGAGACTCTACTTTGTACAGGTAGGGAAAAAAAAAGCAGACCGACCCTTGTAGCTGAATATAATATAATTTGTGTTAGTATTTTATAATAATATTAAATAATTAATATATTCAGTTATAAAACAATACGATTAGAAACCATATTCTGGGTTTCGAAATGTACTAAGTCAACAGTTGACTCTAGATCAAATTTTAATACATTCCCTGCTATCCTGTGAATGCCGCTAGGCATGTGGAGTGGCTCATTTTGGCAACTTAGATATTTTAGTCGGTCTGCTTTTTTTTTTTTTTTTTTTTTTTTTTTTTTTTTACTTACCTGTACATATCCATTTAATAAGTATTTGAAAACTTAGATGTACTTTTTTCAAAATAAAGAACTTACCGTATATTTCCACAGATAAGAAGATAGTTGAATAATAAAAAAAGGCTCCAAAATCCGGGGTTGTCTTGTAGGACAGATACAAAAATTAGACTGAAATTTACAAAAATTAAAACCATTATAATATGATATATTACGACGTCAAGATTACATTATCTTGATATATTAGGATGTTAGGTACCATTTGCAGGCAGATGTAAGTTGCAAAATAACGCGAATTTCCTAAATAAAAGCACAAATGTCATAATCCGTGAAATAAAACCTATTTTTGATATTTTTCACTTTTCCCCATATACCGGTACATGTATCACATGGCTCACGCACAATGCGCGTATCGTTCTGTTCCATTGTGTCCTCAGTGATGCCATTTGGAAAAAAAAATTGAGGAAGCTTTGTTCCAGTAAGGGTAGCCAACAGTCTTTTTAACTAACTATAGTTATTTTGCCCTAACTTCTACTACCCCACTCTAAAGATTATAATAGTGTGAAAGTTGGCAACATTTTTGCGAACAAATCTTTTTGCAGTTGTTTCGTAAACATAAATCCATAGGCTGTTCACCATTGATAGTTTGAGGGGTCCTCTTATAGGACATACGGTATATACGCTAAAAATATAAAACTTTGATGAAAATTTATACCTCGTCTTATCTGTGGAAATATGGTAAATGACTACTCAAAGCCTTTAAAGTGTTCTGTTGCTAGAATATGTGATAATTCTTTACCTTACTGTGTAACAGGTGAAGTCACAACTGGCAGAAAAGGCTTCAGAAGCAGCCCAGGCAGCAGAAGCAGCTCTGGCTGGCAAACAAGCCGTTGTAGAACAGCTGGAACAAGAAGTTCATGAAGCAGAAGAAGTGGTCGCAGAGGAGAGTGCTTCCTTCGAGAGTCTGCAGGATGAGGTGCAAGCAGCTCTTCATGCATCACAACTTGCAAATCAAGAAGTAAGCACAATATTCAATTCCATCTATAAAGGAGAGCCAAGCCATAAGATATTTTAGTAAAGTTACAAGAGAGCAATAAGTCTACAAAATCCATTGTAATAGAGCTAGCTACTAACAGAGGGGGGCTATGTTGGACATAGAGATATATTTACAGTCATTCTGCTATTCATCCATTAAGGGGGTAAAAGGTGAAACTTGTATTTTCTACAAATTTAAAGCAATTTATTTCAATTTTTGTATGCATGGTTTAATAGATAACGTTGTAGGGACATTTCACTCCTATCAGTTTATTACGTGCCAGAATAGTACTTTATGAGATTGTGCGGAGGATGGGGCAAATGTCTGTCTATCTGTTGGATTTTCATGGAACTTGGTATACACATTCATAATGTCCATGGGAAGAAGCCTATTGATTTTAGACCAAATCGGTTCACCGGTACCGGAGTAACAAATAGTTAACAGCCACATGCTTTATAAATGGCAAATCATATTAGAGTCAAGGGATGAAATGATTTCATCAGATAGTGAAGTGAAAATTTTCATGCTGAATCAGTATTACCGGAAGACGTAAATGTGATGAACATTGATGAATTTCATTCTGATGTGCAATCACCTGAGCTCCTTCCTGAAGGTATGTAAATAAATCATAATCCCATCTTTAGTAGTTACGGAGAAAATTAAATATAACCATAGTGATGTGAAACTTCGCTAACTCCGTATAAATGGATGGGCTGAGCCAACTGGTAGTCCACGAGGCAGGTGGGAGTGAAAGTGTTAAGTCATCAACTCTAGTCACTGGAAACCCACACATGCAGTTAGGTTTCATTTAAATGTAATATTTTGTAAATTTGTGTGATAAGAGGACCATCTATACCACAAAATAACACAATTACAGTATTTTATGGACCATAAGACGCACTTTTTTACCTTGAAAACAGAGCCTTGAAAGTTGGGTGCATCTAGTGGTCCGAAGTAAACTAAAAAAATTAAAATTATGGTAAATATTGTTGGAATACCATAGTTATACACAAGATCAGTACGGTAGTTATGCATTCTGGCACAGATAGTACATCAGTGCTCTTGTCACAATATTGAAATGAGGGTAGCTGGAAGCCAGGTATACAACACAAAAAGAAAGGAATGTTGAGTTCTTTTATATGAAAGGAGTTGTCTCCTTCGGGTGGTTTAAATGAAGCCATTGACCTCTAAAACAGCCTTGTCCAGTTACACTTACCATATGCTGATTTGAGGGTTAGAGGGTATAAAAGTATTTTCAGTTCAGTTGTTAAAATTTACGCGATGCACAATGTACACAAGAGGTTTTCGTACAATGCAGGTTTTAGGTTAGAAGTGATTTACACTGATCCCATTGTGCAAGGCTATATTTGGTTATGCAATGAAGAATACTATTCCCTTAATTTTTTTTAGTTTAGAATCACATTAAATTTCTTTTCCTTTAAATTTCTATCCTAAAATCAAGGTGTGTCTTATGGTCCGGAGCGTCTTATAGTCCGTAAAATACAGTATCCCGAAAGTTCAGTTGGTACAACGTTTAATGTGTTGTTAGAGATATATCCCATATATTATTTCATCACCTACATATAATATATCTTTGTAAAATAACATCTATCACGGTATTTTTTATCAATATACACTAATTTCACTAATTATAACACTAATCATATTTTATGTTATCATTCATACATGTTAACTATGTTCAACTATCACACTCAGTATCATCATTCATAAAATATATAGTATAGTAACTGCTAGCAGATAATGGTATGAATTCTTAAAAAGTCAATAAAAATTTTAAAATACATAGTACCAATAATGTCCATCTTTGTGAGTTACCGGTAGGTTAAGAGATTCTAAGTGATCTTACATTATTGTCCGTTGGTTACTGCTATAATGTTCTTTGTTGATGTAATGTATACTTATTCAAAGTTAAAATTGCTGCAATATATCTACAGCACAATATTAAAAGTGTAAAAAAAGTTCCATAAATATATAGCAATGTCCATAGATGTAACTATTGTAGATTTTGGTAATGATTTGTAGTAGCATCCGCTGTATCAGATGAACTTTTTGAGGATCCTCAGGGGATATGGGATATATCTGCAACAACACACTAAATGTTGTGCCAACTGATCTTTCATGATAATTGTGTTATTAATTATCATAATTATGACAATTATCATAATAATTGTGTGATAATTGTGTTATAACCTAACATGGTATTCCTCTATTTCCTCTATTAACCACAAACGGACAATGGAATTTATCAATAATTAATATTTTGTGCCTTCGCTTTTAGTTGTCACTGCTTCAGGGAGCACTGTCCGTGGCAAAGCAACAAGCTGCGGAGTCAAACTCAGTCTCGGAAGTTGCACAGCAGCAGGTGGAAGAGAAACAGCAGTTGGTGGAAGCAGCCAAACACAGAGTGGAGGAGCTGTCGCAAGAATGCGCTGCCGCTCACGCAGATCTCGAGAAAACCAAACAAGCCGAAGAGAAAGCTATTACTGCTGCCAAAGCAGCCAAAGAGAATGCGAGTCGCAATCGCTGAACAATTACATTTCGCATATAAGACAAAGAAAGCAAGTTAGATTTTGTTATTAAAATTTTCTAGAAGACACATAACCTCTTATTCTGGTTTAATTTTCCAATAAACAACAATCTTTATGAAAGTGACTTCTAAACCTTCTTTTCTAGATTAATATTATGGGGTCCAGCCCTATCTCCTTAGCATTAGCCTACAGTTTTAATTTTTACTAAACGAAACAATGTTAAAAATGTGTCCCTAGGTGCAAGGTTTATAATTAGTGAGAAATTAGATGTATATTAAGAATACATCCTGTAATTCTCATACCTTAAAACACATAATTCATGATTATAACATATAAAACTTACGGCCATCTTATCTGGGTAAACAGGTTGACCAACATGACAAACCTAGCAGGAGATATATGGCACTTTTTCTAAACGCGTGAATTCAGTATGCCCTACTAAACTGATACCACTGTTCATAACTTAACATAACCTAACCAACCCAACCTAACCTAACATAACCTAACCAACCCAACCTAACCTAACCTAACCAACCCAACCTAATCTAACCTAACCTAACCTAACCTAACCTGCCCTGCCACTAAAATAGAATCTACCTGCAACTAAAATAGAATCTACCTGCCACTACTTACCTTAATGCAAGAAGGATAGTTGGAATCCTGCTATGCCGTTGGCATCCTGCTTTACTCAGAACCATAATACGGGTGGCGCGTTTTATGCGTAATAAAAATGAACTGATTGAAATGGGTAAAAATACAAGATCACGTTCTAAAAACTACTAATTTCACCTCTTAATCAATTCCTTTAACAAAAGTAAGTATATTTAATCAAGTGTTGAGTTTCAGAAAGGAAAATTTTAATGTTAAGAAGATAGTGCTCTCACCAGTATTATGTCTTGACTTGGCTTGATGCTGTCTTCAAGTTGGGTGAGTAGATTCAATAGCTCCAAGCTTTCGGTTCCTACTTGCTCTGCAGCCATCTTTTAGGAGACGTGAGCTAGTCAGCCAAGAGACCTGCTGGGAGTGTTTGAGGAGTTTTCTTCTGTGGTTGGATGGGCTGGAAAATTCAATCCTGGTTCAGCTAAAAGTTGGTGTCCCACTTGAAGTTGCTGCCCTGTTGTTGTATTCCCAAGGCCTCTGCCATGATCTGCCCTGGTAGCATTTTTTCCTGCCGATGACCTTGGTATCTTGGAACATGATTCGATACCTCACCCTGGGATATTTCAATAAGTAGGCGCTGGGTAGCATTCCTATGACACTGAAGAAGTAGCAGTTAGCTGCTGAAAGCACATTTAAGAATTCTCTACCTACAGTAAATACTGCCCTCACATTAAATTAACAAAAAAATCAAATACTCACCTACAGTGGTGGCTTGTCTATATGCACTGTGGAACTGCAGCACCCCCTATTTCCACTTGATATTGTCGGTAACTTTTAATATAATGAGTCCTTTTTTCCTTTAATTCTTTCTTTATACTTGTACAGTATACAGGGTGTTAATGAATAACACCGAAATATTTTACCTGTGTATAGAGAGGACATAGACAAGCAACTTTTATTAGGAAATATTTGCTATATGGATTCAATTTTTCCTCTTGTTGCATAAAATCTCCCAGGGCATAGCCGCCACTGACTTCTAACATTAGAAAAAAATGTAAAACAAAGGAACACTGTAGATAGTAGTAATGAATAAAAAAGGACTAATGCAGTGGCGACCAGTCATGTGATTAGTCTGTAAATTTTGCACATTATGGAAATACTAAATTATGATATAGCTGTTGACGAATGATTAAGAGTCAGGTTTTTATTCATCACTACGAAGGCATGAAGTCAATTTAATTAAAATGTTAACCCTATTTCGCATAATTATTGAGTTATGAGCACCAAATTATAATGACTTTAATGCCCTGTAGCATACACATTTTACGTCATAGAGCAAAAATCTCCGAATAAAAGTTGCTTGTCTAAGTCCCCTCTATATACAGGGAAAATATTTCGGTGTTATTTATTAACACCTGTATACCTAGACTTCCCTGTCCATCATACATGGCACCACCTCAGTCTTTAAACCTACAACATTTCAAATTAACGATGAACGGTCGAAGGACAACAGGGGGCTGATCGGTACCCTGAGCTGAAGGGGTTAAAAACTCATACCAACCACTGCCACAAGGCGCTTCAAAATAATCTAAACACAGGGTACCAATGTAAGATAAACTATCTTTGCGTGCAGAATCCAAAATCTTGGGTGCTGTACTAGAAGATATGTGAAGTCTACAATATATACAGCATACTTTATCAAGTAGCTCCTTGGTTGTGTTATGAGGTTGTTCCAGATCGCCTTACCTCAGAAAAACCTGAGGTGGTAAGGTGATTGAACCTAGACCTATGTTAACCACTATCTTGCAAGGAGTCAATTCCCAATTTAACAATGACTTAGTTTCTACAGAGAATTCCAGAAACTAAACAGAAATCATGAATCAACAAAATCAATGGGAATTTTGAATACTGTAGTGATGAAAATCAACTTACAAAGAGTATTAAAAATTTATGGTGCCCCCAAAATTTGTCACTCTAGGCCACATCTTTAAAGATAGTGGATGTCAAAAACTAATTATAGCTCATACAATCTCTATATATACCTATAAGAGGCTTTGTCCTGACTGAATGACTTACTGACTGACTGACTGACAGAGAATCAACGTACAGCCTAAACTATAACAGGTAGAGACTTGGAATTTCGACAGTACCTTCGTTTCGTAATGTAGGTGCTCACTAAGAAAGGATTTTGAAAAATTTCGATTTTAAATGCCAAAAATCAAATGTTTTTGAGAATACTTAATCCCTTTTTACACAGAATTATCCAATCCAAATCACATTTGACATTAAAACATATTGTTGCCAGTGGGTCTTAGATGGGTTTGGAAAAAAAAAAAAAATGAAACTCAAATTTGACAAATTAGTGAACTATCAATATCCACGAAAATAATGCAATCACATAACTTTCTTTACCCTGGTCATAGAGAAAACAATAAGAGGTATGGTAATATATATATATATATATTAGTATATCGCAGGTTTTTGGAGAGAGAAGTATGAAAGGGATATTACATTTCTGTTTAATTTCATCCCCAAAACGGTTTTATGGTAACATGAGAATGGGAAATAAAATATTCTGCAAAGACAATACAATTTTATGTTACCGGAATTTATGTTTCTTCTTATTTGAATCCCTACCTGGCTTGCTGTGTACAAGCGATAGGATACAAAATTCGGTATAGGATAATTTCCACGCTTGAGAAAATTTTGTTGTGATCACAGGTATCGATGTAATTAATTAAAATACGTTATGTTCAGGTACTGTGGACCATGTGATATCATTATTATTATAAGAGGGATAATCAATATAGGCCTAAATATGGTCAAAAGTCGTTTGATTTGGACGAAACTCACTATACAGGGCCAAGGACCTCGAATCTGAGGTCGCTTTTACCAGGCGACGCTATCTAATCGTGGTATGTAATTCACGTGATTTAAGTGTTAATAAATATAATGATTTAACTATTATGCTCTTAACTTTTAATTTTTGAAATAATTGCCGCGGGCACATGCTAGTTTTCTATATTTAAACATGCTTTTTACTTAATTTTATTCATAAATATCACATTGTGAATAAAGCCTATTATCATTCATGTACAAAAAATTTTTTTTTTTTCACATTGTTTTGTCAAGAACTATAAATTTTGCAATAATTAGCTGCTCTGGTCACGCAAACCATCATTAACGGCTGTAGATGTCGGCATGCTGATCACATGCCCCCCAATCCTGCCATATGCATATGGTAGATGATGCAGTGGTCTGATGGTAGGCTAGTCTCTCCAGGAACGTACAGCCATGGAGTTTAGTTTTATTTTTTGTGTCTATTATTTGGTATGAATATGGTTGCCTGCGAAATGTCATTAATCTACCTAAAAACATTGTTGAAATTATGAGATAAAAAAGGGTTTAAAATACGTGACAGGAAATGTATGACACACTTAGGGCCTGTATTACCACCTGTCGACAATTCCTCCCGATACGTGACTTCCAGATAGCTTAACTGGAAGATGCCTTGTAATACCACCTCTGAACTGCTACCGGCAAGAACGCAGTAAAAATTTGTAAAATGGTCCTTAGCTGATTGAGCAAAGAGGTGTGTTTGTTGTAGTTCGGTAGTCCTCCGCTAGGTGTGGCAGCTCGGATTTGTATTTGTACAATTAAATTACATAATAACACATCGTTTTAAGTGCATTAATCGATTTGTGCACTTCTATTTCATTCACTTATGAGCATAAAATGACATTTTTGTGTAAATTAAATCTTCCAGCATCAATTCTGAAAATAAGGTGGCCAGAAAGATTCCGCGTCCTGCCATCTTATTTCAACCAAGATCCCTAACTAGCAGTTGGTACTTTGTCAGCCACTCCATCCTCCTGCTAGCTTATCTGGAAGTTGTCTTCCCAGACAGATTTTGTCAGGAGACCATAATACGCAATTCTTGGCCAACTTCCAGATAGGTTCTCTATCTGGTAGATAAATACGATAGCAGGAGGTTGTCATACAGGCCCTTACTGAAGAAGAGTAAATAACCGAGTGAGGTGGCCAAGATGATAACTTCTTGAACTCGCATTCAGGAAGTCTCAGGTTCAAATCCCATGGCCGGCCAATTTGACATGGATTTTTTCATGGTTTCCTCATTCGTAAAGGCAAAAAGCCGAATTGGATATTTACAAACCATGAATCATCTTCACCATTTCTTCTTGTATCATATCCATTTAAATTAACATCAGTTGAAATTTACGCCATAAAAATACACCAATAGGCTTAATAGAAACAATTGACAATCAATAGTTCCATGGCCTGCACTATTGTACAGACACAGATCCCGAACTCCTGATACGCCCTTGCTCGATTAAATTGAGTCAACCCATATTCACGTTTTTCATAAACTAAACTAATCTCCGTGGCGCGACATCCCCGAAGGGACAAGGCCTACCACCCGACCGCTGCGTCATCTACCTATAGGCAGATGGCAGGATTGGGGGGCACGTGGTCAGCATGCCAATACCCACGGTCGTTAATGGTGGTTTCCATTACCAGAGCCGCTACTTCTCTATCAAGTAGCTCCTCAATTTGAATCACGAGGCTGAGTGCACCCCTACTAGACCTCCCTACCTCAGAAAAATCCGAGGAGATACCGGGCATCGAACCCGGGCCGACAGATCCGTAGTCAGTGACGCTAACCACAAGACCACGCCGACGGCCCACGTTTTTCATCATAACTCAAAAAGTATTTGAGTTATTTCAGTATTCTCTTCACAAAATTAAAAAGGTAAGGAATGAGTGGAGTACACGACTACCTGAAAGCAGTGATAAGTGATGGAAAAAGGTAAGATGGAGAAGAACAGAGGAAAACAACTGAAAAGTCTCAGTCAGAATAGCTGGTCTAGGGATTTGAACCCACAAGCTTCGGACACTACTCCTTAAACAAACTCACTCTGTTGTTTTAAGTGTCAAGTACTTTAAAATGAGGTGCTACAGAAGAAAGGGAAAAATAAAATGTATAGTCAAAATGACAAATAAATTCCTGTGAAGAACGGAAGGAAAGACATCCATCTTGAACACAGTTCTTCATAGGAAAGCAAAGTGGATAAGTCACATTTTGAGAAATAAAACTGTTAAGAGGACGAAAATGCAAACATCAGCTGCTTCTTATATAGTTCATGACAGTAGCTGCTGAAGTCTTCATTGTTACACTGTAAACTAGAAAGTACATGAACAGTACACCTCGCATCCAAGAAGAAAACAGTCACTATCTTCAATTAGAATCAAACAATAAAAATCCATACTGAGCGAGGTGGCCGAGACGGCAACGTCTTGGACTCACATTCAGGAGGTCCCAGATTCAAATCCCGTGGCCGGCCAATTTGACTTGGGTTTTTTTCATGGTACCCCCAGTCATAAAGGCAAATACCGAATTGGATATTTATATATTGGATAGGGTACATTTTGAGATTGGTTTTTGTTTGGAACGGCTTCTTTACATAGGCTCACTAATTTTCTTTTCAGAAACTTATTTTTCCTCCATTTGCTTTTTATTTTATGTGGATGTTAACATTTCACTTAATTTCTCTCCTATTCTCTCCTTTAGTTACGATTATCTTCCTCTTCATATAATTACTGACTACATGGGAAATGATATAATAGCATTTTTGGAAGCTTTTAACCCTAAAAGTTGAAGTTACAGCCATGTTGACTGATAGATCTGTATCGACTGGAAAAGGAACTTGAATTTGTGGTAGTGGGGTATTTTTATGGTTTTTCCAACATGATAGTAGTTCTTAAGAGCAAATGATGACATTATTTTATTTTTCAAGACAATTCTTTTCTTGTACAATGATGCTGTCCGGTATTGGGACCAAGCACGACCTTAGAAAAAGATCTCACCAATTATAACCCAATGGGATTTTTCTCAAAAAATACTTATTATATTACTGCCTACAAATGTAGAATTTTTAACAACATGTAACAAATTTCTTCAAACTAAGTTTAGATGTTGAATGTTCACACCGAATATTAACTACCAAACTAACTTAGCAGACGATGTGCATTTAAAACTGTATATCTCCCCAGCGGCGAAAGGAAATCCAAAGATATTTTACCAAGTAATCTCTTTCTTAAAGTTCTAGAACTGTATAAATGTAATCTTCTGCTATCTGTTGGGGAAAGAGGTGAACTTCGTACTGCAAAAACCACTTGAAAACGGCCTCAAAGTGATCCGGATAATTGGAGTTGGGATAATTGTAGTTTTACTGCAGTTTATTTGTTTTCAATGTTGTATTATCTGTCTAAAAAAAATTTAACTAATAGCAATAGTACTGCAGACAATGTACTGATGCTGCTGCCCTAATTTAAATATTAGAACAAAACATTAACTGTTACTACAGTAGAAGGAACAAAACATTGGGGTAATATTTCTGTCCCAGGTGAATATTTTACTAAAAAAAAAAATTATTCCTTAACGTTAACTATGCAAAAAGAACAAGGAATAAATTTTCCCTTTGCATAAGTTCAATAAGGGCTATGTTCACCAACGCCAATAATGGTTTTTAGACTGAAAAGCTCGAATATTGTCCATTTTGCATTCCATCAGCAACAGTAACTTGGTTTTTTGATAATATCCAAGCTAATATTTTACCGGTGAAGTATCGGCCAGCAAAACAGGATAAACCAAGCTAACTGCAACAACAAGACAGGCTATTGGAACATCTGATCAACATGAGAGATGATCACAGTGACGAGGAATATGAAGCAGAACACAGAATAAGGCACCCTAATGGATAAAGGAACGTACGTCGTACTTAATTTCTGCACAAGATTCAAGTAGAAAATTAAATGATCTGCTATGTGCCACGCCCCCACAAACAGTGAGACATCTAGTGACCATTTGTAGAATTACTAGCGAGAGACAGTGCTAGGGGAAACTTTCCTGTTGCTATGGTAACGTGTACATTTAGTGCCCGGACACAAGCCAAATAGTCATTTTTCCCTGCTGTTTCACACAACACCTGCCAGATGACGTTGGTTTTTCTTATAGAAAATTTAAGTGTCAGACAAGTAGTAGACAAAAACCAAGGTGACAAACTATATGGTAAAACTCAAAAAAGGTTTACTATTTGAGACAATGGATTAATCATAGTTTTTATTATCCATGATACCAGGAAATTTTATCCGTGTTGGTGAACACAGCCCTAAGTTGGTGATTTTCATGCAAAGTAAATACAAAAATTATTACCCACATAAATCCATGACACAAGGCAACATTAGAGCTAGAATGTCTGACACTTTGTTTTTATATCCATGAAAGAAGTCATTGCCATGCAATAGACACTATCTGTCAGGGTGCAGCTGCAAACCTATTTATCTCAAAAATCATCAACACAAATATGTTGAATATCTATTGTGATGTCTTCCACTCCATGCAGTCGATGGACATAATAATAAATAAGATTGCTTGCAGATACATAACTACAAATTTATTAGCAAGATAGTTACACTTAACACCTTGTCACAAAAATAAAATCCAACTAAACATTATAGAAAACTGACTCTTTGTATTGTATTACACATTATCCTTACAGTTCTCAACGCAAGCAGAATACAACTATGTAATACAATCCTTGTAACTTATTCTTTGGTACTCTTTATAAACTACATAAAATATCTGTGCTTTGAAACAAGAGATTATATGAAGGGTTTCAAACCACAGAGACTATCCCTCAAAATAATAAAAATTATATTTTTAAAGCGGTTGCTTCTCGGACTGCTAACACACCATAAAGTAGCACTTTATCGGCCTAGGCCAGTAAAATTGCCATGGTAACCCCTAGTGGATGTAGTTCCAACTATGGCTCCTAGATATCTCCCAGTGTAAGTTCAATTCTACATGTTAAGGGTTTTATTGTTCATTGTCAGTTAACAAGCATAGTAAACCTTGTCATTTAGAAATCTTGAATTTAAGAAATAAATTCGATAATAATAACTTTTTGTAATTTTTATGACTTGGGTGGATGAAAACGCATGAAGTTTGCATTACTGTGCTATAGCTTAGTCCCCTAGACCACGAGTACTAGCTGAAAGAAACTACTTCAAATGAACCTCTTGTACGATTGCTTCTTTTAACAAGGCATAATAAGTTTTGTTGCAGAAAATATATAAAATGACGCATATTCGATGTAAACATATTTAGTTTAATTAATCAACATTATTATCTTAACGATGTCTTTAAAACTTTTTTTAAGGAAAAGAAACAATCCACAGTAAGCGAAGTTTACAAACAGGCACTACTGATACAGTCGTCATTATCTTTGCTTTCTTTACGCAGAATCATCGAAAATTACTGAAAAACTGAGCTCATTAGTAGTAGAGTAGGATTATCTCCACAAAGTCTCTGGGTTTTTACATATATACCTTAGGAGCGAGTCTCACTGCTCTTAGAGTACCTGGCTAGGGGAGGTAGCTGCACCCTGATTGGCTCAGGTCACCTATCCCACTCCACGTGTTGTCTGTCTCTGTCCCTCCGGCATTATCCCTCCACTCAACTATTACAGTATTTTCTGTCCCTGGCAACGTGGAGAAATGATCTTTACTCTCTGCCAAGCTGTAGCTTACTGATCTTACGCGCAGCGAATTCGCGCATCTTGGTAACGAGACGTAACGAGAAGCTCGTTGGCTGGGTTAGTCTTCAAGGCCAGAGACGTTGTGGGAGTAATCCTACTCTAAAATAGCAGAACTTTTACTAAAAACAATTGTATGCACCATGTACGCAAAAACTTCAGTGAACTCATCCAGTAATTCAGCCTAGGCTTCATCTGCTAAAGTCTTATTTTGCATACTTGATATATTAATAGCTATTTCATTCAAGCAATGATTTAACCTATGCAAATTACAAAAAAAAAAGTTTTATTGTGCTGCAATATGCTACCATCTGTGAAATGGTGATAAGCGCAATATAGTAAATGCTAACTCCATCAAGCCACACATGACCAACTAGAGATATCTTCTCCATTGTTCACAAATGTCGCTTACTATAAAAGACAAGTGTGGACATTCAACCTTGGCATACAACAACAAATACTGGCTTTATGTTTGGTGTTTCTATAAAATTATTTAATAAACTCCCCATTTCAATTAGATCGTTAAGTACATCCAGATTCAAATCTACATTAAAGAATCTCTTAACTATGTCCTGTTTTTACAGCATAGAGGAATTTTTAAATTATGAATTTTAATAATATTTTCCATATTAGTATTGTGCAAAATTAATTATCTAACTCTATGTATTAACAATGTTTGTTTTTGTGTACTTATACTTTCTCTTCTGTCATATGTATATATTTTTAATTTTAAGTTTCAATTGACGACGCCTATACAATCATTACTTCTGTTATGTATTGTTTATTGGGAATAAAGAGATTTGATTTGATTTGATTTGGAATGAAAACATAGCTTCAAGAGAATCACAGGAAATTCGATCCTGTCTTAGAAACACTTGCAAAATATTCCTCCAGAGGTGACAGCTGTGGGGTCAAAATCTCACTTCTACTACTGCATTTTTTGCAAAATTCTCAACCATTGGAGATTATTGACCGGAAGCTTTTTGTTTCAGGACACAGTTTTAATGAATGTGATCAAGACTAGCTACAGGGTGCATGTAATTAACACTGCAAAAAAAGATTCCCCAAAGCTTGAAAAAAATACTGTGAATCAAAGAATCTTTGTTGATGATGGCAAAGTAGAATGGCTTAAAACATCCTGGATAAGAATTGGAAAAGGGCAATGCAGAGTTGATGATGGTGTACAATGTTCCACATCGGACTTAAGCAGAGAATGGTGGGGAGGAAAATACGAGGTTTATCCAGAAAGTAAGTTCTGATCGCTGATAAAAAAACAAAAACACTAATAAGTAAGAAATATTTATTACAGTATTTACGGAGATTCATTGGCTACTTCTCTACATAGTTGGCACCATTATCGAGGCATTTACCTTAGTGGTGTATCAACAATTGTATGCCTGTGTCTTAGGACTCTGCTGCTAGCAGTACACAGAGAAAGATGAGTTTCTCGACAATGTTGTCACATAGGTGAAAAATCTGAGGAGGGCGATCCAAAACAAAAGACGTGGAATGCTGACAAGAGGCATTATGCTTTCGCACGACAATGCACGGCTCCATACAGCCAACGCCACAAGGAGTCAATTGCTTCGGTTTGGATGGGAGATCTTCGACCATCCACCCTACAGCCCTGACCTCATGCCAAGTGACTTCCATCTCTTCTATCTCATGAAGTGATTTCTGGCATAAAAATGTTTCCACAACGAAGCTGAGGTACAGACGGCAGTGATTTCATGGCTCCAGACATTGGTGGTGAGTCTTATGTCACAGGCATACAAATGTTGGTGCAGCGGTACGATAAATGCCTCGATAACGATGGCGACTGTGTAGAGAAGTAGCCAGTGAATCTCTGTAAATATTGCAATAATTTTTTGTTTGTTTATTTATGTTTTTGTTTTCTTTATCAGCGATCAAAACTTACTTTTTGGATGTCCCTCGTATTACACTATCTTTGTTGTTCCCTGAAGGAAATCTGAAAGATCTGACAGATTTATGCCTCTATGTTCCACCTGTCCATCATGAATTTTATTCACAACTTTGAGGTGACACACTGAAGATAATCTCATTTTGTTTTTTGTCCCAATGTAGATTTCACATTTCTTATATTTTCATAACAAGGAATTTTGTTCATAATTACTATTACTATGTGCTAAACAGCAAATTATTCGGTGACACTAGTCTGAAAAGAAAATATGTTTCTCTTTTCTGTCAGAAATGACTGAAATTTGAAAATGTGTATATGTTTTATAGCAGACATGCCTGACATTTTCAGGGCTTTAAAAAGAATAACTCTTAACAAGCAAGTATTATGTTGCTCACTGTAATGTTGCATTTGACATCTACAGATACAAAATAAATGTTTTCTACCTACAGAATCTTCCTGTAGATTTAACACTTATTTTTTTCATTTACCAGTACCCTTAAATATCTCCAAACCATTTTCTGGTGGGTTAGACATCTTTGGTTTGAAACCCTTCACATGCACGTATCTGAATTGTGCATATCGTGTAGTCAACAATTATACAGCTGAAACTTATTTGTGCACACCTTGACAAAGACATGGCTTTTTTTTTTTTCATCTGGAAATTAAACGGCAAGTACAGTGTGTTTCACCTACGAGTTGGCCATTTATGCGGGTTTCTGTGTTGGGCAGCCACAGCTCTAACTCCCGAGGAATCGGGTAAAATATCTATGCAAATAAAGCCATTAACGGTGTAATGATTCAGGTTCTCACAATTACAGTTAAAATTATAATGAAAATAACCATGTACCTCATCACAAGAGATGTTGGAAATGTCCTCCTCTTGCATCCAAACAACACTGGCACCTTATTAGGAAATTTTCTTTCATGCACGTATGTTCAGATTATACGATAGAGTTAATTTATCTTGTGATATTGTCTTTAACTTCTTCTGCTATGGGGAAACTTGAAAAATAAAGTGCCAAGTTCAAACCACCATACATTAAAAGAACTTAAAGACAATATCACAAGAGAAATTAACTCTATCTCAGAAGCTGAACTTATGTGCATGAAAGAAAATCTCCTTAAAAGGTGCCAGTGTGGATGCAAGAGGAGGACATTACCAACACCTCTTGTGATGAGTACGTGGTTATTTTCATTGTAATTTTAACTGTAACTGTGAGAACCTGAATCATTACAGCGTTAGCGGCTTTATTTGCGTAGATATTCCACCCTATCACTCAGGAGTTAGAGCTGTGGCCTCCATGACGCAGAAACCCGCATGATTGACCAACTCATAAGTGAAACGCATTGTATAGTTACATGAGTTGAATTTTCATGTTCAACTTTTTGGTACTGGTAGTACATGTTTCAAGGACCATCGTTCCCACCTTGCCTACTTGTCAACTGACAAATCCTGCTTTTGAAAACCCTAACTGGTATAACATTATAGAACTAGGTACAATAGTGGAGTGGGTTAGTTCAGAGTTTATGTAAATTTGGGTACGCCATTAAAAATTTAAACATTGGGTAGGCTGTACCGGCGATGTCTTCAACAAACAAGTGTATTCTTCTTTCATCTTTAGGTTCAAATCTCACTTAAATTTATTTACTATTTGTTTGCCTTATTATACGCATGACCTTGGCCCAGTTGTTTACAGGCATTACCATTCATATGGCAAGGAAGCAGGCGTTGAATTGAACCAGAACAAAGCAAAACTCATGAAACATGCGAACAACATTGTTCTAGGAGTTGTAAGAATAATTTCTAGCCAAAACCCTCAAAAATCAATTAACTAATATTTTATTAAAACATTGTTCTAATTTGTTAAAACTGACAACATTCTGTTTTATGAATCTACTATAAAGGGAGTTAATGAATAACACCGAAATATTTTACCTGTGTATAGAGGAGATATAGACAACCAATTCTCATTAGGAGATTTTTGCGGGGAAAAGGGTATTTTATCCCACGCACGAGTTTTCACTCCCACTGCTATAATTGTGAAATATGATTTTTGGTGCAAGGATATATTTTTTTTTTTATGAAATATTATTTTGTTGTTTATAGTTGTGATAAATTATGTTAGGTGCAAGGGTCTTTTATTATTCAGTGGAAGGAAAACCTATGCGCAGCATAAATTACCGTTTCACCATTTTTGCTCTATGATGTAAAATGTGTATGCTACAGGGCATTAAAGTCATTACAAGTTGGTGCTCATAAGTCAATAATAAAGCTAAATAGGGTTAAAATTTTAATTAAATTGACTTCATGCCTTCTTAGTGATTGATAAAAACCTGATTCTTAATGATTCATCAACCGGTATGTAACATAATTCAGAGATAATATGCAAAAATTACAGACTAACCACATCACTGACACTGCCACTGCATTAGTTTTTTATATTTTTTTATATTTAGAACTTCAATGTTAACAACAAAGTTCCTTTGTTTTGCAATTTTTTAAATGTTAGAAGTCAGTGGCGGCCATGTCCTGGGAGATTTCATGAAAAATTGAATCCATAGAGCAAAAATCTCCTAATAAAATTTGCTTGTCTATGTCCCCTCTATACACAGGTAAAATATTTCGGTGATATTCATTAACACTCTGTATAAAATCGAAAGTGTGCATATGGATATGTGGGTGTGTGGGTGGGTATGTATGTTCCTTCTACAAATCTACATTTCTTGAGCAATTTGCACAAAATTTTGCACACACACCCAGTTCAGTCCGGAAAATAACACAGTCAATATTAAAATTCAAACAAACTACTACCTCCCATGAAAAATGATATGATTTCTGAAAATATTATAAAACGCAATTCAGTTCTCATGACAACAGTGTTCACATAAGGATTTGGAAGTTGTAAGTAATTGGGCTTTACAGATTAGAAAAGCTATCGAAGAATGAAATCCACAAAAATAATGCATAATATGATTCAGTCACATAATTTTCTCTACCCTAGACATGGAGAATATCATTTTCTCTCTTCACATTTTGATGTAGAATAAGAGGTTGTATTGCAGGGACGGCATTTTCAGTTGTTTCAGTCTGAGTGTGTGTCAAATAGTATGCTATATCAGAAGTCTGTAAAAAATCCTATCCACTGATACTTTATTCATCGCTGTAGGCGTTGTATTAGTTGTAAAATAGGAATGTTTATTAAGGTAATCATTTAAAAAGAGATAAAATAGGTCGGAACATTTTTAGTCCTATGTGCGCAGCAAAAGATTATGTATCAGATTTTTGGGGAAGAATGTGTGAAAGTGACATTGGTTGTATTTTGATTTTAGCTCAGAAATGGTTGTATGACAACATGAAAGTGGGAAATAAAATATCCCATAAAGACAGTGTAACGTTAAGTTAGCGAAATTTTTATTTCTTCATATTTCAACCCCTATCAGACATGTTATGTAGAAGCAAAGGGTTGCAAAATAATTCTAAGTTTTCTATGAGCGATAAAATATATATCTAGCGTTTGCTGAGGGAATAGTTTGAGTGTGATACGTCATTTTTCTTTGCTTCAAACTCTAGATACCTAAAAATGGACTTAAAAATCAAAAGTCTTCCATAAGTTAATTTTGGATTAAAAATTTTAAAAAATCTAGGCGATGCCAGGCCTTTTAAGCTAGTATAATATAAAAAATACTCAACTTTTTAAAAGTAATTACATTTATTAACAGTTCACAATGGAACAAATAATGTCACTTAAAAACTATCTTAAAAATGTACCTACAAATGAGGAATTAAAATTTAAGAAACCCTGAAAGGGTGTCTCTGTTTGTAACCATGGTGCTTAACTTCAGTAGACTTTTTCATAGTCACTGAATACATTTTATTTCTCGGTAATTGTTGATAGATCCCCATAATGACTCATCAGTTTATTGCTTGTGGCTTACTTGGTAAAAACAACAAATGAGTTTAAGGTGTCGGTTAACAACCAAGATCTGGTATGTGAATAAATAGGGTTCATAAAAGACTCCTAAGGTTTTATCCAGACCTGTGATTTAAACAAATGTAGATGCTCTTTGCATGTGGAATGTTTGCTTGTTTCCTAGCACAACGCACTCATTAAAATAACAGAATAAACAGCATATAAAATAGGTTCAACAATAACATATTTAAAAGATTTAAAAATTGATAAAGAGTATAGAAAATCCATAAAACACTGTAAAATATCCATGAAATATAAAATGGTTATTTGTTCTTTTAACATTTAAATTTATCCAGTGGATACTTATCCTTGTAGCGCGTCACATGATCTTCCATGTACTTCATTTGTTTCCTACAACAAAAAATGTTAATACAGTCAAACCTCTGTATAGCATTATTTGTGGGCCCTAGCAGATTGTATTGTTATATGATGGTTATTGTTATATTGAGGGGTTGTAATTTACCACATATTAGAAAGACTGCCAGAAAACTGTGCAATCTACAGTATAATTCATGGAATGAACATGCGAAGAAATGGAAAATAATGAATCAGAAATGAAATCTAAAAAAAAGCTACCGTATATACTCGAATACTACCCGAATATTTTTTTCAAAAATCACGAGTGGAAAACTGGGGTGCGGGTATTATTTGAATACTGGTCTCCTGTCATCTGAATTTCGACATTTTGTACCATATCGGCTCAATACAGCACGATGCTTTGTAGTAGTATCACAGTATAGTATAACAGTAGCGAAGCTGTAATGAAAGGAAAATGAGACAAAGAAAATCCTTTCTTATGCACATGGTCTGCCATGACTGGCGGCGAAACAAAGCTTTACGTGTAGAGATGCCAAGCAAGTAACAGTACAGTACAAGCAGAAGCTCTAATTCGGGAAAATTTCGGTAATGTTCGGTGAACTTCCACACGACTTTGACCTTGGATCGGACCAGTTGGATGTACGTCATCGCGTGCAATTCCTCTTGAACAGCTGTTGTTGAAAGTGATGCAGCGCGTAAAAGAAGGCTAGATTTCTGGCTGGCTGTTACCATATTATTTTCATAATTACATTTTAGCCTACCATATTTAATTCTTCTATTATATGTAATGTTAATTATAACTGTTTAATTAAGAATAAACCTGACAAAATTATTTTATATACAGGCCTATAGATTTTTTTTCAAATTTCTTTTCGAAAAATTTGGGTGCAGGTATTATTTGGGGGGGGGGGGTAGTATTCGGGTATATATGGTAATTTTCTTAGTCAACTTACTGACTCATTGAATTGTAATTATAGCTACTTTAGATCCGCACACTAAAAAGTTACTAGGTCGTTCACATGACAAAGAACATGGCACCTAAATTAAGGGGTACTGATATTTACATCAGTTTAACATAACGGATCACTCCACGCTTTGAGCCTAGCCATGTGTCAGAAATTTCATACTCATAGCTGGTGGGAAAGACAAGCAAATCCCACAAGGCAAAACTACAGGGAGGCCATTTTATGCGGAAACTTTTTAACAGCGTTGCCCCTGCTCACACTTTCCCCGCTGTTGTGCTTGCACCGTGTTCCGTTACTACCAGCAAATCAAGACTTTAGAAACAATACAAAATAGAATAACTCAATCAATTAATTATCAAAATAGGCCTACATGTAGAGGTTTATTACTCACCATTTATTTGAGATACTGTTGAAAATGACTTCGAAAGACACGATTTTGTAGGGATGGTACAGTCAGGATATTTACGAGAAAATCTCCACCTTCTATGGTTATTTCTCAATAAGTAACATTCCACCAAATAAATTCGCTGTTCAACCGTATACATTTTCGATTATTGTCTTATGTAACACATGACAACAATAGACAAGCGTCTCACTACAACACACCGAAGCAACTAGCCGCTTGTATGCCTCATACAACTGCGATGCAATGCGATGCTAGCACGGCAATGTGGCAGTGATGCGAGGTTTCCTCATAAAATGGACTCAATGTAAAAACAGATGCTCCTTATGGTGTTTTAATTGTACATTATGTACATTTGAAGTAACAACCTAACTCTCAACACTTTTTGCACACATAAGGGAAGATTTTAGCCTCAGTGATCCTATTTTCCACCCCTCATGAACCCTTCTTTTCTGGAATTTCTAAGAAATGTAACAGATATGAGGCATGCAGAAAAATACTGGTGGCTGGGAAGGACACTGATCTGATACCAGCTACCATCCATAGGGCTAAGCTACTGGTTTTGCATTTACAATTCAACCTCCAAATAACATTTAACATTATTAAAATAGGAAATTCGCCGGGACCAAACAAAAATATTGCTGTATGCGGGTTTATCGTTATATCAATCTTCATTATACAGAGAATTGACTGTACCATGTTATAGCATCCATGGATAAAATATAGCACTATAACAAACTCCTGATTAACCATGGGTAAATTAGCCAGTTTTCAGATAATCCATGCAAGGTTATTCCCTCTTTTTAACCCTTTGTGAGCAGAATATGAATATAACCAGGTGCAGGATAATCCAGAATTTTCTCCTCTGTGTTGGATTTATTTGTGTAATTTGCCGCCTTTCAAGCTTTTAGTCCCAATTATTGGTGACTTTAGAAAGTTGGATATTATTGCGTCTTGTCAGTTGCACTGGTTTTCTATTGTGACAGACTGCCTTTCCATTCTAACAATAGCGGCAAAATGGTTGTCAATCACCTTGTTTTCCTTAGCTCATGAATGGTACATTTCTTTCATGCAACAAAGCTCTAAGTGGATCCTACAGAAACATTTGTCTATGTACAATGCTTACTTACTTAATTACTCAATGGCAATAGACAATTGCTAAGCAAGCTAAAGGAATATTATCTATTTTATGGAACCTAAAGGTTCATTGCCGTGCTTACCTGAGCCCACAATTTAACCCTATTCTGTGCTAACTCCATCCAACTATCCCTCGCAAATCCTACTTCCCTCAAATCTATTCTAATATTGTCCTCCTACCTACGTCTAGGTCTTCCAAGTCTGGGTCTCCCAGTCAATATTTTTACTCCCTATGCGTGCAACATGCCCAGCCCATTTCATCATCCGTGATTTAATTACCCTTACTATATCCAGTGACGTGTACAGGTTATGAAGCTCATCGTTATGCAGTTTTCTCCAGTCCACATTTTCATCTCTCTTAGGCCCAAATAATTTCCTAAGCCCCGTGATTTCAAACACTCTCATATTATGTTCTTCCCGAAGAGTAAGCGAGCATTTCTCACATCCATATAATACAACTGGCAAGATAATTGTCTTATAAATTGTTATTTTTAGATTTCTGGACAGCAGACGAGAAGATAAGAGTTTTTCAACTGCATAAAAACAAGCATTTCCTGATTTGACTCTACACTTAACTTCTGCCTTAATATTATTTGTATATCTAATTATTGCTAATTTGCAAATTATTAGAATTTCTCCACCTGTTTGAACGATTCACCAGCTATATATTTTGTACCACATTATTTTGACGTTTCATGACATATACTTATTTTTTTCTGTATTAGTTTCCAATCCAATGTACAATGCTTACTTCTGTTAATAAGTTGGTATCTCTAGTATATAATATCTTAATTGTTTTAATAACATACATTAATTACTATAAGTATTGATTATGAATCAAGATTTTGTCAATAGGTGTAATCCCTTAACAGTTACATTATTCTTAGGGATACATTTCTCTGCCACATTTATAAAATGTAAGGTTGCCATATCCCCGGTTTTTCTTGGACATGTCCTCTTTTTTAGGGTTATAATTTCTGTCCGGGTGGAAATTTTAATTTCGGTATAATGTCCGGGTTTTCTGAATGGATGTCATTATCAGACTACAAATTCAATGACATTTTTTTACATGAGCCAACAGTCCTCGAGCCTAACAAGCCGAGCAGAGCATATTGCTAGTTCAATATAATTAAAAGCATTCCACTTGTAAGGAATTCCATGCCTTGCTGAATAAGATAAGAACTACAGAGAAATACGCTTGGTCCAACGAAGGTCAAAGTGCGTTAAAAGTTAAAATTTTTGAGGCAACTGTATTTCCACTTGTACTTACAGTTGCATGTAGAGTAGGCCTACTGTATGTATTGAAACATAGCAATTTATTCTTTTGTCTTTTGTGTCAACATAATAATACTTGAATATTATAATTACTTGTTAAATGTAAACTAAATCAGTTTAGTTACATAATTATATATAATTGAAAATTTGAATGCTGTTACCAACACATTATATTTCCTTCACTCTATGAATAATAAGGGCTATAAAATAACCTCATTTAGTTATTGTGTAGATAGGTATCGACAAATGTGTCCTCTTTTTTACTCTTGGAAATATGGCAACCCTATAAAATATTCACTAAAATATGGAGAACAGATTGAAATGTTCTGTAGCAAATGCTAGTATGCTCAGTTTTATTCAAGTAACACATGAAAGAAATCATCTCCGAGGTTTACTTACGCTAGCTCAGGTGGCATATCATAGTAGACATCTTGGAACATCTCCTGCCAATGAGGTTTGGGTAGCTTCTCTGCTCTGGCTAACGAATTCACCACCTTAAACAACACAAAGTACAGAGAACTTATAAAACTCAAATTTAATTGATTTGCAGCAATTCATCTGATTCAACAATAACAAATAAACGGTGCAAAATATGTTACACAAACTTTCTCACAAATGCATGTTAAAATTTGCATTAGTGAGGGTTTTAGGTTGTAAAGAAATCTGTACGTACTATTCAAAAATTAATGTTCAGCTTCTAGGTTAAGTAGATTTAAGGATTTACCAAATTTTTCATATACAAGGCACGACCACGAAGTAAGTTTTCTTAGGGCCATTTTTACAGAAACAAAACTAAATTTCATGGAAATATTTATTGCAACAGATGTAGCAAGTGTTCTACTATTTTTCAACATAATTGCCACAGGAATTGAGACATTTGTCACAGCGTGGGACCAACTTTTGAACACTTGTGTCGTAGAAGTCTTCCTTCTGAGATTTGAACCATCGGACCACACAGATCTCAATCAATTTTCTCTTATGTTCTGTAAGGTAGTATTTTAAGGCCCTCTCCTTTATACAGTGTATACCTGCGATTTTCCTCATCAAGGTCAACTAACCATCGCTCATTTTGCAGATGATATTGCAGTTGCGAATCAGCAGCTGAGAAACTAAATTCCTTCTGCATAAAATTGACAGACGGAGTTCTCACTGGAGAGTGGTAATGAATCTACAGAAATCACTAGTAGTGTGCTTTACAAATAAAAAGCAGATAAATAATAAGAGGAAGTGTTTGCCTGTCTGTGTGTGATGCCCAGCAAAATCTACTGAATGCAGAGAACTGAAATTTTAAACATACTTGTAGATGGACTGAAGGTTGGCCGAATGCACCTCGAAACCAGATTTTTTATTTTCACTTTCATTCACAAGTTATGAGTGAAAAACTGGCAGAAAACGTTATTTTTAGCACTACTAGGGTAATACATTTCAATTGTAAAATCAATTGCAGATGGCTTTGCCTTTTTTTTGTTTTTTTTTCTTTGTTTTTTGTCATAACTTGAAAATAAGAGCATCACAATTTTTTTAACATATCGCATGGAATTATGGAGTGCTTCAATTTTGTAAGCCCATCCTGGTTGATTCATTTGTTCATATTGTCAAAGCATGCAGACATCTGAAATTTTCAACATAGATGGAAGAGGGATAATGAATATAGGCCTAAATGGGCAAATATTGGTAGATTTTGATGGAACTCACTATGCAGGGGGTTTCTGGGCCATAGAACTCGAATGGAGGTCATTTTTCTCAAGCAGCGCTTTCTAATCGTGGAATGCACTCCAAAGCTGGATTTTTAGCTGTTTCATTATAATTATTAATTATTTAGTTTATAAATTATTCACGCGTAAGTGTTAATAAATATAATGATTTAATTATTATGATCTTAATTTTTAAATTTGAATTAATTATCGTGAGCAAAGCCATGGGCACCTGCTAATATTTTAATTCATGTATGTTCTGGTATTCTGCATTTAAGTCATACTTATTTCATTTTATGTTGATACCTAATAATTTTATAAAAAGATATGTGTAACAAAAAATATTTCAATATTTTCTGCAACTTTACTGTATACAGAGTAGCTGTGATTTATCTTCTCCTGGGGGTAGCATAGTAAAATGGAAAATGAAATTACTGAACTACCCCTTCAGTAATTTTTACAGAAGAACTTTTATTAGTCATAGATAGTATCAAGTTTCAAAATTTACATTTTTATTAAAATTTTTAAGAGGCATTTATTAAAAAATCAACATTTTTAAAAAAGTTTTCATAAAAAGTCCCGTTCATATTTTAGTTATAGAAATCAAATACTAGACAGTACAATGAATTTCCAAAAAAGTCCATACCGGTAATTCAAGAAAAGAAGTAAATGCTACGCACCTTTTATCTGCTACGGATATCCACAGACGGACAGACGGACAGACAGACAGACATACACACATCATTTCAAAAACACTTTTTTGTTTGTTTGTAGGGATCATGAAACATGTATTACCGGTGCTATCTCGATTTTGATTTATCTCATGATCATAATACTTTCTCTATACCACTTGGACATACGAGGCGCGTCCATGAAGTAAGTTTGCCTGAGGCTGTTTACAGAAACAAAACACAATTTTATGGACATATATATTCCAACAGATACAGCAAGTATTCAGCTATTTTTCAACATATTTGCCACCAGAATTGAAACATTTGTCATACAGTGGAAACAACTTTTGAATACCTGTGTCATACAAGTCTGTCACCAGGGATTTGAACCACCGTGTGACAAACATCTCCTCCTCTCTCTCATTCTCTGTCATTTCTTGAGGTGTAGAAAAATATGGAAATCACTGCGAGGTCGAAGCTTTAGGGTGGATGGGTGGAAGCCTCCCAGCAAGTCTCCTGCAGAAGTTCGGGGGGGGGGGGGGAGTGTAAAAACGGGATTAAAAGAACATGTGAGGGATGTAAAGTTTGGGAGAATGTCCAAGGGAATGTGTCAGGACATGATGGACAAAAAACATGGTATCGGGGCTGTTAAAATGATACAGGTGGAAGCACATGACACCAAGAGGAAGGTATTTGAGGCTTGGAATATTATTGGCAACAGGGGGTTATGTATGAATAGGTATGATGGGGATTTAGGAGAGGAGTGGTTGTGCCTGATAAGAAGAATAAGAGGTAAACGTGCGGTTAAATTTCCACCACCCCCCGAGTGTGACGTGCAGCATTGTGATTATGGAGTACCCAAGGAATGGATTGGTAAATATATTCGAAACAGTAACTTCATGGTTAGCAACGCACCCCAGTGGAATGGTTGTGAGGCAGCACCTTTCTCCCGGCTTGTTCAGTCACCTGATGAAGGCCCAATGGACAGGGCTGAAACGTTGTGTTTGTGAAACATTGCATCCACTGGTGAATATTTTATTACTTTTGACTTTATAAGGGTGCTTATACAATACAACAGGCTTCCAAGAAACATTAAATTATTGTGTATTAAAAGCAAATGCAAATCTTTCAAAAGATCTCTCAAGGAATTTTTAATAACTCACACCTTCTGCAATATGAATGAATATTGAATAAGTTTGGCAGCTTACAGTTTTGTATATTGTTGTTATAATATGCATGTAAATTTTGATCTGACGTGTTCTATATCCTTGAGCCTCGCTCAACACAGGATCTACAGGACGAGATATCTACACCTACATCTTCATCCACATCTATCAACTCTTGGACCTCAAGATCTATAAACTGAAGGGAATTACAGCCATTTCATAAAACAAGGGAATTTTTCCCTCAAAGAGAGAAGTTATAAAATTATTGTAATTGGGTGGTCAAATATAAGTTTAAATCCTCAAATTCTCTGACTTAGGTGTATCTGAAGAGGTTTCATGTGTAAAATCTGTCGATTTATTTATTTATTGCATTGAGTTACTTTTTTTTGCCATTTTTAGCATAATTTTAACACTGTTTAATACCAAGTAGTCAAGAGTAATCAGCTATATCCATTTTCATTTGAGAAAATATACATCTGAAGGTACAATTTGGTGTAAGATTAACTTCGAAAAATGTGTGGTTAATTACTATGTAAAATAACAAACAAGTGACTTTTTGTCCCAGCCGTAATGGTGATAGTTTTGTTAAATTATTATTGATTAGTTAAATAAATGTTCTGACAACCTGGAAACAGTTTATAATTTGTATTTAATCCCTCATACCTTCATTAATAACAACATTAAGTTCCTAACAGTAATAGCAGAACAGCAAATGAACTTTTGTTTTGCATCATTAAAATCAGAGTCCAAATTATGTCCCACCCGTAATAGATTTTGAAAAACAAATTTAAAATATTTAAAATACATTTTAAATAATGCTTTGCGTGTAATATGGAGAAGGCATTGTAAATTTTACAGAATGTGAAGATCCAATTCTAGTTTATTATTTATGATACGTAATAAACAAAAATAGTTTTTATAATTTGCTAGAATGTCCCACCCGTAATTATGAAATGGCTGATTATGGTTTGAAGTGTAAATTACACTTACCATTTTCTTGGTTTCTTCTTTGTACTGTTTTTCCTTGGCATCATCCCACCAGCCTTTGTTGTGCAGGTAGAGTCTAAGTCTGAGGATGGGAGAGTCTGTGGTTCCCCATTTCCTTACTTCTTCAAGCGACCTGTAGGCACTGCTGTCATCTGAAGTGCTGTGGTGGCCAACCCTGGAACACAATTAACAAAGTGATCATTCACTCTGCTCTTTTCACATCAATTCTGCAATACACTTCACATACTGGCAAGGGTTGAAAACATTTTTCATGGAATATGATAATCCTGCAAAAATGTTACTGAAATGTTAAATATCTACCCAAAAAATACAAAAAAGTAAGAGCTTTGCTACAAACAGGATTCGATTCCTGATGAGGCCGTTGAAATTTTTCAATTTATCTAATCCTTCTGAAGGCCACTATGGCCCTAAAGATCGACATAGTCCGACAATCTTCCTCAGTGAGTAAGTGAGGTTTGGATGAAATATTGTGAACCTCAAAGCTTGTAGCGTCATCTGACTTTCAGGCAATTTACATGTTCCCAGGTTTTCCTTTCTCTCTCAACCCCCTAAGACAAATTATTACTTTATAGGCTTACCAGGATTCAATATTTCCTTTCCCTGCCCAAAAATAAACGATTTAGTATTTTATGTTTGTAGAAATAGGTCTGTAGGCCTATATTATTCATAAGAAACCCGCACTGCCATCTACTCTCGCATTTCTTATAGGTTCATAGCATAGGATTCAGGTCTGTCTCTTGACTCTCTCTTGCAAGTGTATCGGGTGCCGATGTGGTTAAATGACGTAACACTATATGGAATGTCATATTTGAGGTGGCTCATCTCCATGTGGTTAGTTCATAACTAGAGGTGTTTGTTTTTGTTGATTAGTTTTTTAATTCCTAACTATTTTGCATCCACGCTATAAGTGTTTTATCTATTTTTATATTCTACTAGCTTAAAAGGCCCGGCGTCGCCCGGGTTTTTATTTTGTAATTTTAAATTAACTTATGAAGGACTTTCGATTTGTAGGCCTACATAGAACTTGAAATGAGGAAGAACGACTTATCACACTTAAACTATTTCCTCAGAAAACGCTAGATATAGCCACTACATGCTTGATTTCCTTTTGCCACATTTCTGGCGTCACCATCAATACTGCTCTGTCAAACCGTTTCCTAACATCGCATAATTTAAAAGTTTTGTTATTTCTGGCCACAAACCCTTTGATAAAACTCCATACCAGTTCAATTGGATTCAAATTGCTATGATAAGGGGGCAACCTCAGTACTTGATGGCCCACTTTATTTGCCATATCATCAACCACATATTTATTTTCATTTTTCTCCGCGAATTCCTGTGCTAAGATCACTAACTCTGCCTTAACACTTTTATCATTAAATGTTACATTCTTTTCTTGTAGGCATTCCACAATATCTTGCTTACGCCAAGAAGTATTTGGATGCCGATAGTTTCACACTGTGGTATGATGCATTGTCCATAACTATTAAACTGTTGGGTTCAAGTTTCGGCAAAACATTAGCAAACCAGTTACGGAATACCTCTCCATTCATGTCTTCGTGGTACTCACCTGTTTTCTTTGACTCAAAAATGAGCAAACCCCCATCTACGAAGCCTGTTTCACTACCTATATGCGTAACTATTAGGCGTTTCCCCTTACCCATAGGATTTTTTAAACCTTGACTTAATCCTGCCCTAAAAGCTTTTTCCTTTGATTCAACAGTAGTGTATTGCCAAATTTTAGGGGTGGTGTGTCCTGCATTTACCCATGTTTCGCCTAAGTAATAAAACTTTCGACCCTCTGCTCGGTATTGCCGTACAGCTCTAAGATATCGTCTTCTCCAAAGTGCAATATCATCACGATCTACTATAACATTAACCTCACTTCTTTTCACATATTTCATTCCAATGTCCAACAATAACTTATAAATTGTTGTTCTTTTAAAATTTGGTAGGTCGGAGTCCTCATTGACAGCACAAAGAAGTTTATCCACAGTTGGAGCTATGTTATCAAAAAAGAATTGATGAACTTTTGCTCGAATAGCACTTTTCACAAAGTCATCAATGTTATCTAAAACACTATGTAGCTTTTCAGCCTTTCTTGGGGGAGTTTTCACTACACCAGAGTCTCTGTATTCACTACGCACTTTCCAGATACTTCTGGTACATATACCGGTGAATTCAGATGTCAATTTTACAACGTCCTCAATTGCAAGTGCTGGATATATATTTTTTAAACCCATTAAACACATTCGATATAATTTCCTTCTGTCCACTTCGCAAAGATTTACCTCTCTTATTTTTAATTATGCCACTTGGGCCTGGTTGAATTTCAGTCATTATGTTTAATGCTTCTCACAGACTGGGTTATAAATTATAAACACCACGTTTCGCTGTTCACTGAAATTTGTATGTTTACATTATTCACAACAATGACTCTCCCAAACTGGAGGGTTATATTACGAATGCCACGTTTCGCAATACGTTGAAACATTTGCAATAAGTTGATATTGTTATCTTGAAAATTTTCGTCACATTTTATGAGCTTTTAATGTTATAAAAATAAAATCTAATACCGCACTATATTGTCTGGTAACATGATGTGTGGTGTGGTTCAAATCACGTGCATTTGTTTACACGGACTTGCATTCTCAAAATGAATGGATAACACACTTTCGATTTGGTTTGGTTGCAAGACTCACTTTTGTTTTTGTTTGTTTTGTTATGAAAACATGTGAAAGTGGAACTCTCAAACTGTGAATGTCACACTTCTTTTGTCACACTTCAATTTTTTTATGTAAACAATTGACAGCAGAACTCTCTAACTTTGTCTAACTTTGCCTCATTTCATCACATTTCCGACTTTCCCCGTGGATTTTCCAACAATTTTCTTTCATACAAACCTTCTCCTGACAATTACGAACACAACAAAAAAAGATTCAGCCAAATCGGTTCAGCCGTTCTCAAGTGATGCGGCAACAACCCTTTTGAAAATTCATTTTTATTAATATAGATTATAATTTAATTTTGCATGTGGAAAGTAAGGACCTCATCATTTATATCTAATAAAACGAAATGATGTATTCTGATGTCAAGATTATATTATCTTGATATATTAAGATGGTAGGTATCATTTGTGGGCAAATGTAAGCCACAAAATGGCGTGAATTTCATAAATAAAACCACAAATGCCACAATCCATGAAATAAAACCTATTTTTTTATATTATTTTCATTTTCCCCTATAAACCGGTATGAGTATCACATGATTCACGCACAATGCATGGGACAAAAATAATAGTTTTTTAAAACTGTTTTGCAAAATAACTGCTTCATGCCAACCAACTTCAGGAAGTAGTCACTGCTTCTGCTCCTGGAACTGTTATTTTGTAACTGCTTCATGGAGCAATCACTGTTTTTTTGTAGCTGCTTCTTTTGGCCTTGTCTTAGCACAGAGGTAGAAAAATAACACCTTGGTGGCAAAACAGTTTCTGCCGCCTCAACAGAATACCAGGTAGCAGGATATTTTGAAACTGTTTCGTTTGAGAAGCAGTAACTTTTGAAACAGTTTCACAAAAAGAACAGTTTTTTCCACCACTATATGTGTGTATCGTTCTGTTCCATTGTGGTAGCCAACAGTCTTTTTAACTATCTGTAGTTATTTTGCCCATTTACCTTTTGAGTAAGTAGCAAAAATTTTCTTGTTCTGACTTCATGTGTCCATCTTAGCCTACACACGGCCAGTGTGAAAGAATTATCATTTTCTTGTTCTGTTGAACACATGCCATTTTATTTATTTATTATTATAATAATAACAATAATAATAGTCCTATAATAATATAATAATAACCATATATGCATGATATCCTGCGTCTTTAGTGTATTTAACAAATAAAAAACACAAAACACCACCTTTTGAATTTTAAAACAACAAATCTTACAAAAAAATAAAAACATTTTCAAACGCCTCTATTCATAACGTAATCAGTGCAAAAAATTGTCTTTACAATATGATATATTTTCTTTTCAGTTATTAATGACTCATTTTTTGAGCTGTTTGTTCTTGTTATAACACTAAAATGGAATAAAAATTAAAGTCTGTTGAATTATGAGAGAATGAAAACGACAAGTCAGGCATGGGGACATGACACGGAGGTGAGTTCTCACATACTGTGCCCTAAAATGCAGAAAATTGTAACTTCTGTTTAAAAAGTGGAATATGGGATCAAATAGACCTTATTTCAACCTAACTTATCATAATAATTCATAATCCTTAAATACTTATTTTACACCAGGAAATCAGTTGCGACATGAATCTGCCCTTTTCTGGAAAATAACCCAGCAGCAACATCAGGTATTACAAGATGGAAGTTGGCCAGTTGGACATAGCAGAGGATGAGAAGGAATCCTCTTGAAAACCAGTTACTTGTAAGTAATAAATTATAATGAAGTAGCAAGTCTATTGCAGATATTATGTGCTAACAATTAGTAATAGTGCTTCATTGGGTTACTAATGCACTACAAATTATAGAATAGCCAATAAAGCATTCAAACAAGTGAAAAATTCAAATATGTGGGAGCAATAATTACAGATACAAATAATTTTAAGGCAGAAGTTAAGTGTTGACTAAAATCAGGAAATGCTTGTTTTATGCAGTTCAGAAACTCTTTATCTTCTCATCTTCTGTCCAGAAATTTAAAAATAACAATTTTTAAGACTATTATCCTGCTGGTTGTATTATATGGATGTGAGACATGGTCTTCAAGAAGAACATAATCTGAGAGTGTTCAAAAACAGGGTACTTAGGAAAATATTCGAACCTAAGAGGGATGAAAATGGGGTCTGGAGAAAACTGCAAAATAACTAACTTAATAAATAACCTGTACTTTTAACTGGATCAAGTAAGGGTAATTAAATCACAGAGGATGAAATGGACCTGGACATGGGGAGGAAAGACATATCTAAAAAATATTGACTAGGAGATCTAAAGGGAAGAGACCACTTGGAAGACCTAGACTTAGGAAGGAGGACAATATTAGAAAATAGATTTAAGGCCAAGATAATTTGTGAGCAATGGTTGGATGGAGTTAGCACAGAATAGGGTTGAATGGTGAACTCATGTAAGCACAGCAATGAACCTCCGGGTTCCATAAAATAGATAATATTCCCTTAGCTTGCTTAGGAATTGTCTATTGCTATTGAGTAAATAAGTAAGTGAGTAAGCAATTACTTAATGTTTTATGTTGTGAAAATGACAAGTAAATGATAAAGAAACTAGTAGTTCTTCTGATGAAGTGCAGTGAGTCCCACACAAGAGTTGGCCAATGATGCAGGCACAGCTCCAACTCCCAAGCAATCGAGTGAAATATCTATGCAAATAAATCCCTGATAGGTGTAATGATTCAGGTTCTCACATTTACAGTTAAAATTACAATGAAAATAACCACGTATCTCATCATAAGAGATGTTGGAAATGTTCTCTTGCATCCACACAACACTGGCATCTTTTCAGGAAATTTTCTTTCACGCGCATAAGTTCAGCTTCCGAGATAGAATTAATTTCTCTTGTGATATTGTCTTTAAGTTCTTCTAACAGTATGTGACTATTATTTATGGGAAACTTGAAAAATAAAGTGCATAGGTCAATTTCCCATACATTAGAAGAACTTAAAGACAATATCACAACCTACTCGTTGAGAGAAGACAGGCTAATTCCTTGCGCAAGACTGACATATGGCATCGCCACAGAGACTAGAAAGGTTTATCGGGGTCGTTGTCCCATCCGTCAGATACCTGCTCGTTTGAAACCGGGGTAACATAAACATTAGATTCTCATTGCTGACCTAAACTGTGTGTTTGATTATGTTTCAGTGTTGCGTGGACAATTCCACCGATATATTTGATCACCTATTAAAAACCTCGTTTTCAGTTCAATCTTATGAAAAAACGTGTGAACATAAGGTAAATTACCAACTCCTGAGCTTGACACCGTCTTGAATGAAAACAACCAAACATTTCAAACATCTTGGTACAGTAAATTTAATTCGTTAACTAGTAGTTACAACCATAAATATTGTATTTGCTATTTGGCAGGGAAAAGGATAGAGTGTTGAAGGAATATAAAATGTAGATGTAGATGATGATGATGACAATAATACAGGTAGTAATATTTTTCACCACTGTGTACCCCCATATGAAATCGAATACATGTGCAAACATTCCCGTTATTGCGTTATTTGAAATGCTATTAATACTTGAGAATTCATGTGTTATTTAAACAATTATTATAAATTTAATTCTTAAAACAGTGGCTAGGATTTGCCACTGAGCCAATCCCACCAAGTGACTTTTCTAGATTCAACATCTGGTTAAATGCGTGTCAATTGATTCCTGCACAAGCTAGAAGTTTGTAATTCCAACAAAAAATAAACTCATTACTAACCTGTAGGTCATAGCTTCGATAAGGACTGGTTTGTTTTCTTTCACTGCATAGTCCCTTGCAGCTTTTGTTGCATTGTACACTGCGAAGATGTCATTCCCATCAACTCGTATGGTTGAGATGCCATAACCTGGGCCATGTCCAGCGATGCCATCCCCACCATATTGCTCGTGGGTAGGAGTGGAAATGGCGAATCCATTGTTTCGACTGAAACATAACCATTTTAACAAGTGCAGTATCAGCCACGTTGATTACTTATGTAAGATTTAAACAAGGCATTTAGGGGTATAAAACTTGCTTATAGCCCGCAAAACAATTATTAATAATCAGCGCCGAGAAAGCCTCAAATCTTATGTAGTATATTAGTTGTTAACAAGATAAGAACTATTCCATGTTGGACATACCAGAAAAATAAGACAGGACAGTTCAGAGTAGCAGCAAAGTTAAAAGCAGCATGGGCATCTCCTTCACTCGCAGCTCCCTCTCCGAAGTATGCGATAACACACAGACCATTCTTTGCCAGTTTATAAGCATAAGCAGAACCAACAGCTGGAAAGTATTTTAGATTTAGGTTACTTATCATTAAAGTTCGGATGTTTATGACATATATTTTTATCCTGACCTCCTTGCTCGCCGCAAACACAAATTAAACACAAATTGCACACTTGTTACCCTAATCGGACCGTTTTTATTATGCATATAAAATCACATTATTTTTTGTGGTCTTTGTCATATTTTGGCCATACAGTAGAAGCCCGATATAACGCGGTTGATGGGGGACATGCTTTACCCCTGCGTTATAACCTTACCGCGGTATATCGAAATGTGACCGAAGAAGTGACAAAAATCGACCTTGCGGAGGGAACATTGGTTCACTAATAAATTACAATGTTATATAGTAATATAAAATACAGTAGTTTTATAAATTACTCACCAGTTATGCTATTTAATCCAGTCCTGTAACTGATCTCAATTTACGGCTCTTCTTTCGCGAGAATTGTTCTTATTCCCGAGAGCAACGTACAACATTTACTAAAACATACACTGTAACTTTTAGGCATAATATTCCCGTTTCCCCGTTTTTTTTTACACGGTCAATAATTTTCAGTTTATATCCTACTGAATATTCTTTCCGCTTCTGCGATATTTTGTATTCCGAACTCGCGACTTTACAATCCGAATGCGTGATTCAAACTAAATCATATTTCAACTTTCCTAGGTTTTAAGAATTTCTGGCAGGTGCAGATGAACTACACTGTTCAATCCATGTCCCATTACTTCTGCTAAATCCTTTGGAATGCGGTGGTGACGGTCAACTAGAGGGTGAGGATGGGTCTAACGGTAAAAAAATGTACAGCAGAACCACTCTTTGCAGAATGTTTACTCTTTCAACTCAAACTTCCAAAATAAAAATTGTATTTATAAAACTACGGTATGTTTTTATTGGGGGATATACTTTCCCCGGCGTTACATCCGAATCCGTGGTATTTCGAACCGCGCTATTTCGGGCTTCTACTGTATTTGTAATTTAACATCATATCCCTATAATATAAAGCCACATGGCTGATTCACTCTCTCACTCACTCACTGATATTAATGTTTGCCCACTTCCAGATGAGCTAGAAACTTGAAATTGGTACACATATAGCTTTTAGGCCGTAAACCACAGGAAAATTCCGAAAAGTTTATTTTTTAAATTTTTAGCCCTAAAAACCCCCGAAATGGGGCTCGGTTTCCATGGCAATGGTATTATCAAACAGTGTTCACGTAGGGCTCTGAAAGTTTAGAAATAATCATTTCCATAAACCTCACGGGGTGGTCAAGATAGTAACGTCTTGGACTCACATTCGGGACGTCCCAGGTTCAAATCCCAGTTGACATGAGTTTTTTCATGGTTTCTCCAGTCGTAATGGCAAATGCCAAATTGTATATTTACATACCATGAAACATCCTTGCTATTTCATCCTTTAATATCAGTTGAAATTTACTTCATAAAATATGCCATTAATGTTTACCACTTCCAGATGAGCTAGAAACCTGAGATTTTGGCAGACTGTACCTTTTAGCTTGTAACCGACAGAAAAATTCAAGGAAATAAATTTTTTATTTTTCATCCCGAAGGCTATAGGGCAGTATTAAAGACAGCAGCTTTCCCGAGAACCTCACTGGGGGTTTGGGGGCTGAGCCCCCAACAAGTTAAGCGAGTTTCAGTTTTAAATTCGGTTAAAGATCACAATATTATACAGTGTATGTACTACACGGTTGAGTTAAATGTGAAATTTATTTCATTAATTTAATGTTGAAGCCAAATTAATAGTAACTTGAATTTTAAAATTAATGCAACTGTTCATATTTTATAGGGACATGCAAGGTCTACAAAACATTACAAGTATTTTGACCTGATGAAGCGAGCAAACAGGAGCAAACTCTTTAAAAATAGAAGTTCATTACAAGCAAAACTGTAAATCACCTGTAAAATTGTTAAAAAGTGATTATCTGATTGAATCCATGTGATGTAAGAATTTAGTGTCTTTAAACTTTATAAAATGGAATATTTATTTTTTGAGAATAATAGGGCCACATTTCAAAAATAATTATTTTGGTTTTTTTTGCTGTTTTCTAATGGTCTATACGAATTTTATTTGGTGTGACATGGCCATACATGTACTTCTGTTAATTTCCATCAGAGAGCACTTATGTCTTTACTAGCATGTGCCCGCGGCTTCGCCCGCGATAATTATTTCAAAAATTAAAAATTAAGAGCATAATAGTTATATCATTATATTTATTAACACCTAAATCACGTGGACTACATACCACGATTAGATAGTATCGTCTGGTAAAAGCAACCTCAGATTCGAGGTCCTTGGCCCAGAAAACCCCTGTATAATGACTTTCGTCCAAATCGAACAAAGTTTGACCATATTTAGGCCTATAATGATTATCCCACTTATAATAATAATAATAATAATAAGAAGAAGAATAATCCTCTTCGGGATTAGGTTGAAAATTTCATATGTATGCGTGCCTTGACATTAAAAACAAATGAATCGACCAGCGTGAGCTACAACATTCGAGTGATCGCGAAAGTTTCATTTCCAAGGTTTGACAAAAATAGCCAAAGCCAGCTGTAATTGATTTGACATTGAAATATATTACCCTTCGAATATCCAAAACATGCACGTTTTCTGCCCATTTTTCACTCATTTTTGGCATTTAGAATCAGAATTTTTCAAAATCCTTTCTTAGTGAGCATCTACATTAGGAAACGAAGGTACTATCAAAATTCCAAGTCTCTACCTGTTATAGTTTAGGCTGTACGTTGATTCCTGTCATTCAGTCAGTCAGTCAGTCATTCATTCAGTCAGTCAGGACAAAGCCTTTTATATATATAGAGATAAAATCCTACCCTTTTCTTCAGAATACAAAACTTTAACACGGTCTTCTGTAAAATTTAGTTTTTCTTAGTTGTGGACATATTATTCTCAGTGTGCATCATTACTGTATTAGGTCATATTTAGTCATTTTTAAGGGCAAATTTGCAGTCATATTTTCCAATTTTTAGGTCATAAACATCCAAACTCTACTTATCATCAGACCTGGAGAATTGTTATCGCCAATGTGAACAGCTACAGGAGAGTAGACTAATTAAGAACCCCATCACTGCATTCAATATTTACAATTCAGAATCTGTTTACTGAAATTTGGTTTTAATACAGAAATTTTACCCACAACCTTTCCTTAAAGGTTGACTGCTACCTCCACACCATTACAGGGTTCATTATGCTGGACTACAACGTACACTTCTAAATTATCAAAAGAGAAACTAAAATGTTCATTAGTAGGGACCGGATTTTTAGGTTTTAAAAAACACTGTTTTAGGTTTTCCATTAGACAAAATAGTTTTTAGGTTTTTTTGTCCAAAAATCGTTTTTGAGTAGAATAATTGGTTTAATGAATTTGAATGTGCTACATAGGATTCAATAGGCTACATAATACTTAAAGTTTAACTTAACAAAATTGACTTAAATTAATGTATACTTGCTTTAGGACAATATTATACAATTGAAGAAAGAAAGCATAAACAATCAAAAGAAGCAGTGAAAATAAGATTGCCTCACATTTCCTGGTTACAGTATATCACTAAATATCTTTCAAGATTCTCAACTGTGAAGTTCTTCCTGTTATCTCTTAGTTAATAGTTAATACTGTATCTAGACACTACCCTTCTCAGGATTCGAATCCGATGCTTCTAGTTTAGTGAGTAAAATACTTTATGGTTGGATGTGGTTAATGTGAAACTGATTATTTTCCTTTCTTCGGTTGTTACGCATGCTAACTGCACAACAGATGAACTAGGGACGAAAACTTCCCCCTTTTCTAGAAAGGTAAATAATACTTATGTGTTTCTGGCAGGCTTGACAAAATATTACTTTGCCATCTGTAGTGAAATTCAGGTTGTCGCCAATCCACTGCCGTAATAAACTCAATTTCATTTGTTTTGGCATAATTAACATGTCTTCTTAAAACTCACACTGTGACCACTAAGTATGAATAACAGGGCAGTAATAAAGGCAAACAAGGGCTTTAAAACACAGAAATCTGTATCCTTGTTCATTCATGGCAACAATGGTTGTTCGTATGAATATTTTAAAAGGAATACGCCGGTACTCTTACACTACCTCTCTAGATACTGTCCATCCTAGACGACAATGGGCTGAACAAAACGCTGGTGGTATTAATGTCAACCCGACAAAAATTATCGTCTCTCCGCAAAATATCGATTTCTCAACTGACAAACAAAAAAGGCCAAAAAAAGTAGCCTATATTAGATATTTTAGGTTTTATATCCCTTTTAGGTGTATTTAGGTTTTTATACCCCATTTAGGTATTTTAGGTGCCATAGAATTAATGTGGGTGAATCCTATTAGTCCAGTAACTTTATACATCACAGTATGCGTCAAATCCGGTAGTTCTGATTTTTTTTGCAGACTTGTTTATGATGTTGGCCTAATGAATAATCCAAGTTTGTGACCTCGAGCGCCGAACGCAACTTTGTCAAAAATCGAAAAAACCTCGAAAAAATCGTGTTTTTTTCAAATTTTGGCGATTATAACCCTAAAGGACTAGTTTCTGAAAAAAAACATTCTTAGGACGTTTTTAAAGTAGACTAAATTTGCTACAATATGATACTACAACTGTCTCTGTAGACCCAATAGTTTCCGAGATTAAGCCTTTCAAAGTTTATCATTTTTTTTCGAACTTCGCAATTTTGCTTCCGAGCCCACCGAAGCACAGTGCACAGTGGTCCGAAAGTCCAATCTAGGAGGAAAAACTATACTTATAACTTTTACTATTACTTTTATGAAAGTAATTGAATTTTCGAAAGAAAATGTCATGTCTAATTATATAAATAATAAAAAATATATTAAATACATAACAAAATTAATCTCTATAGGGTATATATAAAAGGCTTTGTCCTGACTGACAGGAATCAACGTAGAGCCTAAACTATAACAGGTAGAGACTTGGAATTTTGACAGTACCTTTGTTTCATAATGTAGGTGCTCACTAAGAAAGGATTTTGAAAAATTCAGATTTTAAATGCCAAAAATAAAATGTTTTTGAGAATACTTAATCCCTTCTTACACAGAATTATCGAATCCGAATCACATTTGGCATTAAAACATATTGTTATCAGTGGGTTTCAGATGGGTTTGGAATTAAATTAAATGGAAGTTTGACAATTACAGTTGGCTTTGTCTATTTTTGTCATACCTTGGAAATTAAGCATTCGCTTGAATGTTGTAAGCCCTAATATGGTCAAACATTGTTTTATTTGGACGAAACTCACTTTACAGGGGTTTTCTGGACCAAGGAACTCGAATCTGAGGTCGCTTTTACCAGGCGATGCTATCTAATCGTGGTATGTAGTCCACGTGATTTAGGTGTTAATAAATATAATGATTTAACTATTATGCTCTTAATTTTTTATTTTTGAAATAATTATCGCGGGCGAAGCCGCGGGCACATGCTAGTGAAATATATTCAATAATATAATTTTTTTATGGAAACATAAATTATTTCAAAAGTACTACATACGTTTAATTCAATTGATATTTCTCAGATAATAAACAAAAAGTAGCTGCGCTAAATTGCGCAATTTTTATAAAATGCATTTTTTATTTGTTTTAAGGTTGCTCCGTTACTCGTCGCGTGATTTTTGAAGAATTAAAGTCAAGCCCGCACACTCAGATTAGTGATTTAGTGACACACCTGTAGCACGTTTTTAACCTACCCTAAGTTTTTTATTTATTTCAGTTGTTGACTGGCTTGCTGCCCATCACGTGAGTGCCGTTTGAACTCAAAATCTACAGAATGTCGCAACTTTGGATTGTTGTATTTTATCTGACAAGCACTGTGCACATATATCTCATTTACACCCTTCAATAAACGCTGATTTTCTATGTTCTTAAGGGAAATACTCGACGCAATAAGGGTTTTTACACCTCTTTCCTTCACTAGGCGCACTTCGCCTTCACTTCAAGTCTCCTTACAGATGCGACATTCTGTAGATTTTGAGTTCAAACGGCACTCACCTGATGGGCAGCAAGCCAGTCAACAACTGAAATAAAACAAAAACAAAAACTTAGGGTAGGTTGAAAACGTGCTACAGGTGTGCCACTAAATCACTAATCTGAGTGTGCGGGCTTGACTTTAATTTTTCAAAAATCACGCGACGAGTAACGGAGCAACCTTAAAACAAATAAAACATGTATTTTATAAAAATTGCGCAAATTAGCGCAGCTACTTTTTGTTTATTATCTGAGAAATATCAATTGAATTTAACGTATTTAGTACTTTTGAAATAATTTATGTTTCCATAAAAAAATTATATTATTGAATATATTTCATTATTTTTTTATGCATTTAATTTATTTTTTATTTTTTATACAATTAGACATGACATTTTCTTTCGAAAATTCAATTACTTTCATAAAAGTAATAGTAAAACTTATAAGTATAGTTTTTTCCTCCTAGATTGGAATTTCGGACCACTGTGCACTGCGCTTCGGTAGGCTCGGAAGCAAAATTGCGAAGTTCGAAAAAAATGATAAACTTTGAAAGGCTTAATCTCAGAAACTATTGGGTCTACAGAGACAGTTCTAGTATCATATTGTAGCAAATTTAGTCTACTTTAAAAACGTCCTGAAAAAGTTTTTTCAGAAACTAGTCCTTTAGGGTTATAATCGCCAAAATTTGAAAAAAACACGATTTTTTCGCGGTTTTTTCGATTTTTGACAAAGTTGCGTTCGGCGCTCGAGGTCACAAACTTGGATTATTCATTAGGCCAACATCATAAACAAGTCTGCAAAAAAAATCAGAACTACCGGATTTGACGCATACTACCCCATACTTTCAGGCGACAAAGTTACTGGACTATATGTACATAATTCGAAAAAGTGTGTGAGCGCTTTTTGTTTTGGAAGTAAGGAAAAAAATAGGTAAAAACCTAAGAATCCGGTCCCTATTCATTAGTCAAAAAGATTTTTTTTCTTTTCAAGAATGAGAAACCTCTTTCAATGTCAAAAGATGTTGGAAGTGCGAATTTAAGAAGTGCCCTATTATCGTCTGACGTACATGTTGTGTTCAGAATGTCACACCTGATTGAATAACCAATATTTCTGTTGAGTGTCCTATAGAATTTCTCACCTTATCTATACAGGTGATTGTTTAATAAAACAAAATGCTGTATTTCGGGTTAAGATTACATTTTCTTGACATATTAGGATGCTAAGAATTATTTGGGGATAAAGTTTAAATTATGAAATAACGCTAATTTCATAAATTAAACCATAAAAGCCATTATCAGCTAAATAAAACCTATTTTTGATAATTATTATTTTTTTGTCATTTTTTATTCCTTGGTTGGATTGTCAAGCAAGTTTTGCACTACCTTCAACAAAGTTTTTTCAACAAAGGTCAACATTTACAATTTGCTATTTAGGTAAGGGTTGTCAATTTCTCTAAAGCTGTGTACTTATACTAGCATAATGTTTACCCTTTAATGTAGCACATTTCAAGGTTTTAAAAATGAAATTTGTTATCTTCCCAAGGTAATTCTGGAACATAGGTTGGTATGGTTAAAATTTATTTAACTATTAAATCACCCAGTTATTTAAAATTTTGAATGCTTCCTTCATTTTACTATCAATTATAATAGCGCCATAATTGACATATTTTCTGCTTTATCAGAAGGCAACAAGGGAAGAAGGCAATAAGTTGCTTCATTTTGATAATTTGTTTCAGAGGAGTTGGGAACTTTTCTTATTCAGTTTTGTAAGTGCATATTTTCAGCTACATTCATTAGATATACATTACATACATGTATACAGTAGATTATATCCGACAGATTACTTTTTTGGGGGGTACAGTCCACATTCTGTAATTTCTTTTCAGTGAGATGCAGTCCTACTGATAGGTAAATAAATAATAATTAATTAAAATAATGATTATATTAGATTATACAGGGTGCGGCATTTAAAGTTTCCCATTTTCAAAACCGTGTAACACATTTTTTGACAAAGAAATAAGCTATATTGAACATTTTTAAATGGCTTACAGTCTTGGATTTACAATTCTGGTCTTACTTTTTGAATATGATTTCCTTGAGATGCCCTCCATTAACTTCAACACATTGCTGCAATCTCCCTCGTACACTGGCCTTTACGTGGTGTGTGGTGTCTTGCATAACATTTGCACTTTCCTACTGAATTGCATTGTTAAGACTGCTAATATCAGGGAGGACATGAGCGAAAACTTTAGACTTCAGATATTCCCACAGAAAAAAAGAAAAATCTGCTGCAGGAAGGTCGGGAGATTTGGAGGGAAAGAATTTGGAAAGAATTCGGCCGGGGAAACCAGCATGAAGGGTGTCCATTGAAAGATGTGCAGTATGTGCTTCAACACAATCCTGTTGAAACCACAATCTCTCAATATCCAAGTTACGATGCTTCGATTCTGGTAGGAAGAAAGTTTGCAGCATGTGATTGTAACGTTCAGAGTTGACAGAAACCGAAGCACCATTATCGCTCTCAAAGAAATAAGGGCCAATAATACCCTGTGCTGCAATGGCGCACCACACCACGATCTTAGGACTGTGAAGTGGCAGCTTATGGATTATACGTGGATTTTCAGGAAATTGCACATGTTACGCAAGACACCACACAATGCGTAATGGCCAGTGTACGAGGGAGATTGTGTTGAAGTTAATGGAGGGCATCTCAAAGACATCATTTTCAAAAAGTAAGACCAGAATTGCAAATCCAAGACTGTAAGCCATTTAAAAATGTTCAATGTAGCTTATTTAAGTGTTAAATAAATGTGTTACGCGGTTTTGAAAATGGGAAACTTTAAATGCTGCACCCTGTACATGCATAACGTCTTGTCCGTATTTTCAGTGTCTCAAACAAATAAGATTTTAAAACAACAAATCTTTTAAAAAATTAAAACCATTTTCAAACACCTATACTTATCTATGCTTGGTCCAGGTACTGTCTCATTGATGGTATTACGCAAATGTTCTAGAATCGTTATGCCTTTGACTGTTGACTGTTTTAAACCATTTTCTTGTAAATATTTTATAGGTTTATGCATCATTCCAAACCGTTATTTTCAAATTGTTGATGCGATGTTAATAACTTTGCAACTGCAATTTTTATCATTTGAAGCATTCATAATTTTTATAATTGTGCTATAATGTATTGCAAATACAGTTATGCAAAAGTATACCAGTTTCTGTAATCATATTCACAATATATTCACCCCACAGAACTTACTGATTCATAAAATGAAACCATATTTTATTACTTCACTCATTTTATAATGATAGCCATTGTATCATTATGTTGTTATTATTATTATTATTATTATTATTATTATACTTTATTTTAACAATCTTCCTCTACATCCAGAGGCTACCAGTTTGACAAAGAATATCATAACAGCATGCAGTATTAAATGTGTTTATCACTAAAGAAGAAGAAGAAATAAGAAATCTACTGTAATTACTACTAATTACAATACAAAACATATACAAATGTGATTTTGAATGCCGCCCAGAGAAGCACCGCTTGTGCTCGGGAGATTCTTACAAATTGTCTACTTACTTGTAATGCAGTGTTTCATAATATAGGCCTAGTTTTCTAAAATCCTCCAAAATGTAGATTGTTAAGTTTACTGAAAAGAATGTTTGCATAAAATATCACATTACATGCGTCCTTATCGAATTCAGATTTTTAATTTTTCAGTATTTGTTATTGAGGCCCTTTCTACATTTTCATTGCTTTTTACTGTTAAAATGTCATTCTATATTCTTACTGTAATTTCACATTCACACAAAGTGCAAGACAGTCTTTCCATGCAGTTTCAAAAGTATCTCTTCGATATTTATTTGTGAAATTGTTTGGTCCTGACAACGCTTTCATTTTTGAATTTTTAGTTGCATGCACAGAAACTTCACCACCCATGCACGTATATTGATCATGAAAAAACAAAACAAAACAATAATATCAAGTCCTGGCATACATTTATACATTTGCATACTGGCTAAGATACTTGGTTGTTTAAATAATACAGTCAACCCTCGATATAATGCCACCCGTTCTCTAACATTTAGTGGCACAAAGCGAGGGTGGTCCTAAAATGAAATTTCATTTTTAAAATAAAAATGGCATACAGGGCTGTATTAATTTACTGTATTAATTTATTAAAGAAAAATTAAATAAAAGGCAAATAACCATTTTTATCTCTCTCACAGTATTGCCTGTGTATCTCCGACTAACACTTCCCCCCACAATAATGAAAAATGTAATGCAATAGCCTGCTGGTTAGACTTTTCAAATCTTTCACTGTATTCAAAAACCTCTCATTTCTCTTGAAGTGTACAACATCTCTCTTCATTTTAACAATCTTAAGAGTGTAGTATTTAACAGCTGAATGGATACTGGACTAAAAGAAGTGAAAATTTGGAATGTCTCATTGAAAGAAGGGCTCATTCTACCTGCTCCACCCTCACGCAGGCTCTCTGTCCGACTTCTTAACATTCCACCGCACTACATTTACAGTGGTAGGTGAAATACAGTTTAGTATGTTTCTTAAATAATCTTCCTAACATTCACCCCAGTTTTAAAAGAATCCTGCAACTGAAAAAAATCACTGCAAGCTTATTTTGTAAAAATCTTGTCTTATACTCACTAAATTAATTGGCACAGTAACGAGGTTTCTTACGTATTTTATATGGGAGAAGATCCGTTCACTTGCATTTATTGGCACAGTGTGAGGGTGGCACTGTAAAGAGGGGCATTATATTGAGGGTTGACTGTATTTTTTATATGAAAAGTGCAGATTAATTTCCATTCCCATAATTTTAAACAGCATAGGCTACATTAAGAATTCCAATAGAACAAACTGCATTTATACTTTGTCCAGCCATAACCACAGGTACTATAGGTATAGAAAGTATTATATTTGATGTCAAGTTTTCAGCATTAATACATGGTTTAAGCCAGTGGAGTAATGGAGAAAGCTTAGACCCCCTGTGGGACCCCCTGCAAAGTTTAATTTGGGCCCCCTAACAAAACAATTCAAGTACCGGTGTATGAATTCACTATCATGATTTTGACCATGGGAAACATCAAATTTGATAGGTTGACAGGACTTCGGAGCTATTAAAATGTGCCTGTATTATTATTATTATTATTATTATTATTATTATTATTATTATTATTATTATTATTATTATTATTATTATTATTATTATTATTAATTATTAATTATTATTATCATTAATGGTAGGCAGTAATAGCCCATTGTTGTTATTATTCATATTATTACTATTATGTTGTATTATTGAGTAGATTGCTTACCTCCAAAATCTGGCACAGGTACACTGTAATGTGTAGAATCTTATAAAATCTTTAAGGCTGATTAGAAGCTGTAAAGAAGTTTAATACATTATATACGGGGGCCGTCCATAAAGTAAATTTCCCTAGGACCGTTCACAGAAACAAAATACAATTTTGGAAATGTTATTGCAACAGATACAGTAAGTGTTCAACTATTTTTCAAAATATTCGCTATCTTAATTGAGATATTTTTCATACTGTGGGACCAACTTTTGAATACCTGTGTCATAGAACTCTTCCACCTAGGATTTGAACCATCTCTGCCTCTTTGTCATTCTCTGTCATTTCTTGAGGTGTGGGAAAAGATGGAAATCACTGGTAGCGAGATCCGGGCTGTAAGGTCGATTTTTAAACACCTCCCAGCAAGTCTCCTGTGGAGGTTCGACTGGAAGGTTTGAAACATTCACCCTTTAGCCCAGGCCTCGATCACAGTGATTTCAGTCTCTTATTACACCTCAAGAAATGATGAAGAATGACAAAGAGGCAGAGATGGTTGTCACACAGTGGTTCAAATCCCAAGCGGCAGAGTTCTATGACACAGGTATTCAAAGGTTGGTCCCACAGTATGAAAAATGTCTCAATTCCGGTAGCAGATATTTTGAAAAATAGCTGAACACTTGCAGTGTCTGTTGCAATAAACACTTCCATGAAATTGTGTTTTGTTTCTGTAAACAGCCCCAGGGAAACTTACTTTATGGACGCGCCTCGTAATAACTTTCTACCTGGTGAAGATTATTAGCTAGACTTTTTAGTTAATTACAAGTCCGCCGCCATGGGTCTATAAGTAGCATACTTGCCTTCTACCCTGGCAGTCCAGGTTCGATTCCTGGCCAGGTAGTGGGGTTTTCAGTAATGAAAAATCCCCGGATTCAGGACTGGACATCACCCAGGAAAATTATAGGCTATATTGAAAAGCCTTAAGTTAAAGTGGTGACTGCTAGAATAGGGTATAGGGTAATCACAATAGATCTATTAAAGTCGGAGTGTTGAGAAGCTGAAGGGCCTACACTACCCCTCATTAATCTAATCTTTGTCTGGCTTTTCTTGTGTTATCCACAGGAAAAACTATGTTTCAATTAAGCCGAAGGTGATTAAGGTGAAGCCAAATAATTCTGTTATGATGTGCACATTATGACTACGAGGCAGAGGTATGAAGCGAAAGGTTACGGAGTTTCTTGATGGATTTTTAGTCTACTAGAGACATCCTATGGGTGAGGTTTCTTGACACAATTTCCCTAACTTGACTATGAAGAGTTTTAAACTCTACTTTACTTAGCACAGGGGGGCATTTTGAACAATGTGAGGCGCACTTAGAACTGTAAACAACATAAGTTGTAACATGATGCAAACACTCATTCATCGATGCCAACAAAAGAAACAGCTAAATTCAATAAGGCTGCTTCCTTGTAGAACAAGTGAGATATCCCATTGGAACACGTGGTAATCTAATATATAAAATCAAATGTGTGTTTGTGGGTACGTATGTATGTTCCCTATAGAAATCTACATTTCTTGACCAATTTGTACGAAATCTTGCACACATACCCAGTTAAGCCCGGGAAGTAAAGTGGTCAACATTAAAATTCAAATGTAATTTCTGAGAATATTATACTGAAAAAATGAAATCCAATTCAGTTGTCATGACAACAGTGTATTCTTTACAGTGTTCACATAGGGCTCTGGGAACTGCATAATATTGGACTTTAACAAATTCTGATGCTATCGATGTAAGGTAATACCACAGTATAGTATAACAGTAGCGAAGCTCCATACAGTTTTTTTGACCGGCGCGACTGCAGCGCTCGCAGCGGTGAGCAATAGGCAACACAATCTGTTACATTGTTGCTTATGAAAAATGTCAACAATATTTTATAGAAATGCTTGTGGTGCTATAAACTGCACCAACAGCCAAAGGAATTCTCCCGATTTATCTTTCTTCAGGTTCCCTAAAGATCCTGAGAGGTAAGCAAAAACAGTTATTTGTGAAATTAAATTGCAAATTTGTGATTATCATGCTTGCATCCATACTAGTGTATTTACTCCTATTTCTTTTAATTTTAGGAGCAGAAAATGGCTTGTAAATGCTATATAGTACATCATAAATAAAAATCATAACAAAGCATAAGTTTCTAAATACAGCGAGTCTCTCTTGGACTGGGGCCGGGCCGGGCGAGCGGTGAAACGTGACTGCTGCAGTGAGTCAGATATTGCAACATTCTGCTTGGCCACCAGTTGGAGTGCATGCTTGTGAAGGTCAAACACGGCCTGTGCTCTCGTGTTATAAAGTTATATAGTGGTCTTTGTCTTAGTTCACATTTATCATTATGCCTCGATCTGTGTTCACAGTACAACATAAGGTATTTATGTACGACAATTATGTGAAAATAGAGTCTTGCGGGCTTATGGCCATCAGGGTCCCCAGATGTAACTGTTTGCAATTTTCATTTGTGGGGATACTTAAAAAATAAAGTGTATGAAAGAAATCCCCACACGTTAGACGAACTAAAAAATTATATCCAAACAGAAATAAACTTAATATCAGAACCGCACCTATTGCGTGTGAATGAGAGTTTCCTATCTCGATGCTAAAAATGTGTGGATGAAGGAGGAGGACATTTTTAGCATCTCCTGTAATAAGGTAAGTCCCTATTTTCGCTATTTTCATGGTCATGCACGAACAAAGTGAAAGAAGCGAGAGAAGTGCCGTGCAGTTCCTACACCTCGGGGCGCAGGGTGACGACTTGGCGGCCGCATGCACTTTTGCCGCTAGCCCGGCCTCCAGTCGAGAGAGACTCACTGTATATAGGCCTATTTACAAATACCCCACCTGACCCTACTAATTTTGAAAATGTTTTAACACTAGGTTATGTTAGGCCCATATAATTGAATTTAACAAAATTAAACTGTCCAGAGTAAAGATAACGTGTTTAATCCCTTACTTTTTAATAATTTATCGTGTTTAATAAAATGAAGAAAAAGACAAAAGCGTTTTGTTATTGCACCTGATATTGACCATATCGGGCTATAAGCCTAGAACTTTACTTTCCCCCCTAATTTCTGAACTACTACTACTACATGCTTATTGAAATTATTAAGTTTTCCTATTTGTCAGAATTTTCAGTGTAAGTATATGTTAGTAGTAGGTCAATTAAATTCTTGAAGATTTGTCGTAGGGATGTAGCTTATATGGTGGATGGAAACCGGTCTGATACTTTATAAGATATACAATGTCATCGATCTTGAAACTACAACTTCTTTATATTCCCATAAAGTCTATGATTTGATGAGTTCACCAGTAAGCCTTTCTGGTAACAATCTCGTTCTAGTAATTTTAAAAATAAGAAGAAATACAGCCATATTCGTATCTTTCCAATGCTGGAAATGGCTGTTTGCTAGTTGTCTCTTGCTGGCCGCTTGGGGTGCTAGTGTCGCACAATCTGTCAAAAGGATGCATTTTCCTTTCATTAGAGCTTCGCTACTGTTATACTATACTGTGGTAATACATTGGTGAAAATAAATAATGAATAATGAAATCCACGAAAATACTGCACAATATGATACAATAACATAACTTTCTCTACCCTGGACATGAAGAATATAATTTTCTCACTTCACATTTTGATGTAGAATAAGAGGTCGTATTGCAGGGACAGCTTGAAGTGTGTGCCTACGAGTATGCCATAAAGAAGTCTGTAAAAAATCCTAAGCATCTAGAAGAAGACAACATATGCCCGTAGTATATTATGTCCCAGGTTTTTGGGGAGGAAAGTATTAAAGTGATATTGAATTTCTTTTTTATTTCAGCCCCGAAATGGTTGTATGGTAACATGAGAGTGAGAAATAAAATTTTCCGTCAAGACAATGTGATATTGAATTTCTTTTTTATTTCAGCCCCGAAATGGTTGTATGGTAACATGAGAGTGAGAAATAAAATTTTCCGTCAAGACAATACAACCTTATATAACCGGAATTTCTCTTTCTTCTTATTTCAATCCCTCCCAAGCATGGTGTGTAGAAGCAAAGCTATATCTAGCGTTTTTTGAGGGAATAGTTTGAATGTGATACGTCTTTTTCTTCAGTTCAAGTTCTACATACATATTATATAAGGACTTAGAGTTTCAAAATCGAAAGTCCTCCATAAGTTATTTCACATTATAAAATACAAAGTCTGGGCGATGCCGGGCCTTTTCAGCTAGTAATCAATAAAAAGCGGTGACGGAAGGGAGGCATGCTTCACAGTCTTCATGTGCACCACAGCAGAATTACATGGGTAAAGCTCTAACCACTTTGCATGTTTTGCCCCATTATGACAACCTTTTTACATTCCTTTCCTTCTGATTTTTATTTTGGGCACCCTAGAACCTCAGGCACCTCCACATCATGGTGCATGTGGGGCCTTCAGTTACACCACTGGTTTGAACCATAGCTCGAGAACAAACAAATGTGCACAGATTAAATGCATATGACATGAAGACTGGTGATAACTTTCTTTTACTTTTACCACCCGTATCACTTTGCAAGAAAAAAATTAATTTTTCACAATTATGTACCTAACCTTACAAAGGGGCTAGCAGCCAAATTTAAAAAAAAAAATGATATTTTACTATACAATGGTGGTACATGCCATCCTGCATTGCCTTACAAAAGCGCTAAGTGAAATTCATAATAATGTGGCTGCAAAGTTGCTCGAGAGAGAGCACCGCAGGTCAAGACCAATGCTATTTCTTTACAAGGATTGTTGATTATCTCAGAAACTTAATTTTGGCACTTAGCCCCTTTGTAAGGTTAAGCACACAATTTTCTCGAAAATGGCTCTACTGATTTTGTACACAAAGTACTTATAGGGTCAATCCATTAGAAATGAACCAGGCCAAGTTGCTCGACATTTTTTTATTTTCCTAATTTTTTTACCAGTTATTTCCCAACTAAAGGTGAGTTCAAAACTATGGTAAAAACGTTTTAGGCTCATACTTTTTTTGACGGCCATTTTAAGTTTGCTTTGTAACTGGATTTCAGTCGAAAACATGTTTGCACAAATGTATGTAACTCTGTTAATTTTATAGATAACAAGACAAAATAAAAACAAAAATTATCAGAATGATATGCTCTTGATTTTTGTTCTAACACAATATTACCTAAGTACTGAGGAAAGTGAAGAAAAAAAATTCACAACTACAAACTGAAAATTAACTTAAAACGGGAGTTTTAGTGCTGCAAAATTATTAAAAGGAAGATACTCACCTTTAATTTCGTAGTTGTGAATTTTTTTCTTCACTTTCCTCACTACTTAGAACAAAAATCTAGAGCATATCATTCTGATGATTTTGGTTTTATTTTGTCTTGTTATTTAAAAAATTAACAGAGTTACATACATTTGTGCAAAACATTTTTTCGACTGAAATACGGTTACAAAGCAAACTTAAAATGGCCGCCAAAAAAAAGTATCAGCCTAAAATTGTTTTACCATAGTTTGGAACTTACCTTTTATTGGGAAATAACTTTTAAAAAAATTAGGAAAATCAAATATTTCGAGCAACTTGGCCTGGTTCATTTCTAATGGATTGACCCTATACTAAAGGGGCTGTCACACTGCATCGAAAGGGCGACAGCGACCGACCAACATAACGAACCTATAGACAGCAGTGGTACCAACTGCGAGAGGGATCAACTGGTCTGTGAAATCAAACCTGTCCGTTTTTCAATCGACGGTCGATGGCAAATGGTAGCAGCACTTGGAAGCTTCGTACCCACCTGAATTTCAGAATTGATGCTGGAAGATTTAACTTACACAATAATGTCATTTTATACTCATATCTGAATGAAATAGAATTGCACGAATCGTTTAAGGCACTTAAAACGACATCTTCTTATGTAATTTAATTGTAGAAATACAAAAATATACATCGAGTTGTAGCACCTAGCAGTGGGCGATCGAACTACAACAAACAACAAACCTTTTCGCTCGGCCGACTGACGAAGCTTGAAGTAAACAGATGTAGCCTGAGATAGTAGGCATAGGCTAATATTAAACCCTACATCCCAACACATGTAGTATGATATTGTGCAGGAGAAAGGCAGACGTAGGCTTAATAAGGTAATATACTTTACCTCTAATATACAGTGATGAGTAGACCTAGTAAAATCATATAGGTACATAACCTATAATATTTTCGTTGATCGATGACGCTCGATGCAGTGTGACAAGGAACAGAAATTTCGTCGAGAGCGCTTGATGGCAGTCGGCTGGTCTTGATCGATCGAAGCTCAGTGTGACAGGCCACTTAGAGTTAACACTTATAATGGAAACTTTTTTCCCTGAAGGTGGCGGCTGTAAGGCATAAACTCAGGCTTTAATTCTTGTATGGTGATCAATACACATGCAGAAATTACCTTGAGGTAGTTGTGTGGTGAGAGGTGATGATATCGTCACCAAATTAAGGTTCTTGGATCCATAATGCACAGGCATCTGCTTGCCTTTTCCCTCATCTTCACAGTTTCCATAACACTGGTTCACAAACTGGTCCACAGAGAAGCCCCTCCACATCGGAACTCCTGCAGAACATAAACAAATACTTGCTTACGTTGGTAACACAGCACACAACCCATCTATGGCCATTAATAGGGTTCGGATGTTTATGACCTAAAAAAGTAGGAAGTATGACTGCAAATATAACCTTAAATATGATCCAAAAATTCTAAATATAATCTCATAAAAGAACGTATTTTCTAAAAAAATAAATGTTCCAATTTAAAACTTTTAATGATACTAAATTATTACATCATATTAATTCAATCAGATAATCACTTTTTAGCAATTTTATAGGTGATTTCTTTACTTGTAAAGACTTCTCATCTGTTAATGTTTCCAGATACCACCGCAGATGTGAACCGAAAATCCTTTGAAACATGTCTATTGGAAGTTGTTAAAAACAAGGAGGAAGAGATACAGTTGGTGACATTTTAAGAAGGCCTCGTCCCAAACCATCGTCTATCTACAAAAGAATATAATAGCATTGTTCCCTAATCCGAAAATCTGCACAGACTTCGACACCGACAAAGAACAGTAGTACTCTGGTAGTCATGTGGCTTTCCCCAGTATTGCCGCTGACATTCACTACTTCTTAAGTAAAGTAAGTGATGTGGTACGAATTTGGAAACATTGTACTGGAATGCAGACAAGAATGAATGCACCTAATTACATTTCTATTCACTGTTTGACAGGTGGCAGATAGAGAAGTTCTTGGAAAAAGTGTCTTTAAAAAGTGTCACCCGCTCTAATTGTGCTATTACTTGTTATTGTCCTTCATATTTCAGTTAGTAAAACCAAAGTATTTGTGAATCTTTTCCAGAAAAATTTCAAGTCAACAATTTAGTGCACATACTGCATAATTGTGCTATTTTACCGAATTTATAACTGAAATATGACGTTTAAAATACAAATATGACGGAAATAAGACCAAGACCATGAAAATGACCAAAATATGACTTTGTATGCAAAATATTAGGAAAGCAAATGTGCAATTCTTATTTAATTTGTGTCTGCGGCGAGAATGGAGGTCGGGATAAAAATATGACGTGTCATAAACATCACTTCATATGATTCCAAGAACTGTATAGGAACAAATGTATACTTTTATTTACAGAGTATACACCTAAAGGCACATAGCCTATCATGAGAAATCAGATTCAAAAGCAATCAAGATATGAGTGTGTATGAGAATAGAATGTACAGGAATAGTTAACTTGCTTCGCATAGAATTGAAATTACTGCATACAATACAAGGCTTTGTTTTAATTTATTACTGATATTTTGCATTTTACTTCATTACACCTCATTTGGTATTTAATAAAATCAGGTAAACTGATATAACAAAGTGCCAGAATGTTTTTGTTGAATCAATTATAATTGCAATTACGATATGCAGAAAATAAGTTTTTTTTTTTTTGTTATCAGATTAAAATCGACCAGCAACAGCAAAACTACTCTTGACAATCGCGCAGTCACATAAAAATAAAAAATAAAATAAAAAATCAATGTCAAATCGGCCGACTCCGGGATTTGATCCAGGGACCTCCAGAACATGAGTCGAAGACGTTACCATTTGGCCAACTCAGTCAGTTTGACGTTCTAGTTTGATAAGCATATGTGAAAGAATAGTGTTATTAGTCAAATCTAAAATGTATTCCAACTTGAAATTCTTAAAATCGGCCTATGTCAACATTTCACAAAATTCAGTGGGAAATAACTCCGCTAATTATTTCGCAGAAATGTACCTTCTGTATATAACAGTATTCATGTAGTACTCAATTTCAGCTAGATCAACGAAGTAAACAAACATCTCACTGCATGGCATCAAAGCCCTCAAAGATAAAAAAAATGCGGCATTGTATCACAGCTGTTTGTTGACAGATAAATATGATATGAATTTGATTTGATAAATTCAAGTAATTTTCAGAAATTATACAATTTTTCAAGGGAAGGAATGGTTTGTTTGGATTTTTATTGTTCGCGATATTTCCAGCTTAAATTATCAATATTTTACAGCTGGTGCCTGTGCCTTCGCCCGCCATTATTAAGTGACTCCAGGATTTTTAAGAAATTTACACTGGCAGTTTATTAAAAATGTTTGTGGTTCATAGCTATGAAAATTGTAAGTAAAAATAAAATTTAGAATATGTGAGGAGTGTCGGTTCAAAACGCATCAAGTCCACCTGCGATCGTAATGTAGTTTTTTACGGATTTGCATTCTCTGAGGTGTTCTCCATGATACTACATAACATTTTTGTTTCAAATCGCAACCTTTCCTCGTTAAAATTGAGCCTAAAATATGGGGTTCGATGCAAAACGCGTTCAGTCCACAACTTGGTTCGGTGCAAATTACGTTGAGTCCACATTTTAGACGCAATCACTTGCGAAACTGGTGGTGCGTTGAACTTTACGACGTCTACTGTTGCAGGTGTATGAAAGCAGCATTCACCAGACGCCGAAACAGATGTCATTAGTGGTCAATAATAAAAGGAGAGGAGAATGGATTTTCCATGATTTAAAAAACAGATAAATTTTGACAATTTGGTACTTCTGAAATAGTTCACTTCGTATAAGTGCGATCAGTTGTGATTGTAATTCTTAAATAAAATACTAACTTTCATCTTTTTGCATGATTATTATTATAGTGTTGGGTCAAAACGCATTAAGTCCGTTACTTTCGAAACTTTAACTATCAATAAAAGATGTAAATGAAAAGAGTGATTTGACACACGCAATACATTTAACTATATTAATTACTGATTCTGATCAGAAAAAAATATTGCAAATTCGTTTGATAGTTTGGCCACAAACAGTTTTTCGTCATTCCTGAAAAATCATTATTTGTGGTCTAAACACGTTTAGAATCGATACTCCTCATTTGTTCATTGTGTTCATTTCACTTAGGCCTTATATAGTAAAGAAACTGTTTTCCAAATTTTGTACTATTCGTGAAAGTTTCACTGATTGGTTGGCCTCGAGCCAATCAAAATGCTTCGAATTGTCGGAGAACGAAGATTACATTATAATAGATGTGACTGTTAATTACAAGTTATTTCGGTACCGGTCAACCGATTTGTTCCATATTCAGTAGGCTTCTTTCCATGTAAGTCATAAATGCGTACACCAAATTTCATGTAACTCCGATAAAGCGTATTTGAGGCATCGCACTTTTTTAATATATAAGGCACTAAATTGGGCATTACTCCGATACCGGTCAACCAATTTGGTCCAATATCAATATGGTTCTTCCCATGGACGTTATAAATGCGTATATCAAGTTCCATAAAAATCCGATAAAGCTTATTTGAGTTATGGCACGTACAGACACACGGGCAGATGGAAAGACAGACGGACAGACATTTTCCATCCCCCACACAATCTCATAAAGTACCATTCTGGCACTTAATAAAGAGAATTACACTTTTAATACTATGAAATTTAAAGCAACCCTTAATATATTATATCTGGCTTTATAACAAAGGAAGAATTTATTTTGATGCAGTCAAACGCATAAATTCTATATTATCCTAAGTTTCAAATATAATCACCACAATCATCATTATTATTATTATTGTAAATGTTATTAAGTGCCAGAATAGTTCTTTATGAGATAGTGTGGGGCCAAGAAAATGTCTGCCCATCTGTCCATATGTGCAATAACTCAAATACGCTTTGTCAGATTTTCATGAAACTTGGCATACACATTTATAACATCCATGGGAAGAAGCAAATTTATATTTGGCCAAATTGGTTGATCGGTACCGGAGTAATGCCCAATTTATGGTAATATATTAGAAAGAATTTATCAAATGCAAATCAGTTCTCATGACAACATATTGTTTTACAGTGTCCACATACGGCTTTGGAAGTTGCAATACAGTTAGCTTTGACAAATAACACTACCCACATATTCCATCACACATATGCTTAGACCTTTGTTCTTCCATAAGCACTGCTAAATGAATTGACCTGAAGCTTAACTCGGAAATCGATTAAAAAAATAACTTATTTTCTGCATATCATAATTGCAATTATCACTGATTAAACAAAAGCATTCTGGATTCTAACTAATGTTGCCAAGCCTATATTAATAAAAGGAAGTGTCTGTCCTCCGTCTGTCCGCGATGCCCAGCGAAATCAACTCTACGCAGAGATCTGAAATTTTAAACATAGGTGGACTGAGGGGTCGGAAAATGCACCTCGAAGCCAGAATTTTAATTTTCGCTTTCGTTCGTGAGTTATGAGTGAAAAACGGGCAGAAAACGTGTATTTTTTGCGATTTCGAACCATCAGTTTCAGTAATATATTTCAATGTTAAATCAATTACAGCTGGCTTTGGCTATTTTTGTCATCATACCTCATAGCCTACCTTGGAAATAAAGGTATCGCGATTGCTTGATTTTGTAAGTCCAACGTGGACGATTCATTTGTTTAGAGTGTCAAGGCCCGCAGATATATGAAATTTTCAACCTAGAAATAAGAAGAATATCAACATAGGCTTAATTATGGTCAAACATTGTTCGATTTGAACGAAACTCACTATACAGGGGTTTTCTGAGCCAAGGAACTGGAACCTGAGGTCACTTTTTCTACCAGGGGACGCTACCTAATCGTGGAATACACTCCACGTGATTTAGGTGTTAATAAATATAATGATTTAACTATTATGCACTTAAGTTTTGAAATAATTATCGCGGGGAAGCCGCGGGCACATGTTATCTATATTAATAAAAGGAAGTGTCTGTCCTCCGTCTGTCCGCAATGCCCAGCGAAATCTACTCAATGCAGAGATCTGAAATTTTATACATAGGCGGACTAAAGGGTCGGAATGTGCACCTCGAAGCCGGAATTTTAATTTTCGCTTTCCTTCGAGAGTTATGAGTGAAAAACAGGCAGAAAACGTGTATTTTTTGCGTTTTCGAAGCATGAGTTTTCAGTAATGCAAATCAATTACACTAGGCTTTGGCTATTTTTGTCATACCTTCGACATAAAAGCATCGCGATCTCTTGAATGTTGTAGCTCACGCTGGTCGATTCATTTGTTTTTAATGTCAAGGCACGCAAACATAATATGAAATTTTCAACCTACACCGAAGAGGATTATTATTATTATTATTATTATTATTATTATTATTATTATTATAGAGATAATCAATATTAGCCTAAATATGGTCAAACGTTGTTCGATTTGGACGAAACTCACTATACAGGGGTTTTCTGGGCCAAGGAACTCGAATCTGAGGTCGCTTTTACCAGGTGACGCTATCTAATCGTGATATGTAGTCCACATGATTTAGGTGTTAATATAATGATTTAATTATTATGCTCTTAATTTTTAATTTTTGAAAAAATTATACATGCTATCTTAAAATAATAAAAGGACGTGTTTGTCTGTCTGTCCACGATGCCCAGCGAAATCTACTGAACGCAGAGATCTGAAATTTTAAACAAAGATGGGCTGAAAGGTGGGCGAATGCGCATCGAAGCCGGATTTTTAATTTTAGCTTTCGTTCGCGAGTTGTGAGTGAAAAACTGGCAGAAAACGTGATTTTAGCGCTGTCGAAGCATCAGATTTCAGTAATACATTTCAATGTCAAATCAATTGCAGTTGGCTTTGGCTATTTTTGTCATACCGTGGTAATAAAAGCATCGCGATCGCTAGAATGTTGTAAGCCCATGCTGGTCGATTCATTTGTTTAGAATGTCAAGGCCCGTAGACATATGAAATTTTCAACCTACACGGAAGAGGGATAATCAACATAGACCTAAATATGGTTAAACATCGTTCGATTTGGACGAAACTCACTATACAGGGATTTTCTGAGCCAAGGAACTCGGATCTGAGATCGCTTTTACCAGGCGACGCTATCTAATCGTGACATGTAGTCCACGTGATTTAGGTGTTAATAAATATAATGATTTAACTATTATTGCTCTTAATTTTTAATTCTTGAAATAATTATCGCGGGCGATCGCTTGATTTTGTAAGTCCATTCTGGACGATTCATTTGTTTAGAATATCAAGGCCCGAAGACTTATGAAATTTTCAACCTACACGGAAGAGGGATAATCAATATAGGCCTAAATATGGTCAAACATTGTTCGATTTGAACGAAACTCACTGTACAGGGGTATTCTGGGCCAAGGAACTCGAATCTGAGGTCGCTTTTACCAGGCGACGCTATCTAATCGTGGTATGTAGTCCACGTGATTTAGGTGTTAATAAATATAATGATTCAACTATTATGCTCTCAATTTTTAATTTTTGAAATAATCATCGCGGGCGAAGCCGCGGGCACATGCTAGTGTTTTATAATACAGAATTTTAGAGAGTTTGATTCTGATTCTGGATTGCTATATTATCTGCTATGTTGGTGCGAAGGGCCTCCAAGTGGAGGTTTCTGTTACCTATGTGAATTTTTGTTATGCATATTTTCTGAGAGAGGGCAAGGGGACAGGTGGTAAGCCCATCACCTCTCCAGAAACTAAGGTATTACTTGGATGTGAAAGGGCCAAGAAATTTTGTCCAGAGGCTCTAATTTAGGCTTGGAGTTCTTTTACGTGCTGTAAATCTACGACATGGGTCCCTCAACTTAAAGTCCCTCCTGGAGGACTCCGTGCCCAGGATTTTTACCTCCTGAAAAATCCATCGACTGCCGCCGGGTTTGATCCCGCGACCTTCGGATCTAGAGGCGGGCACACTATCTCTAGACTACTGCGGCCGACAATTTAATAGAGCAAATTCCCAAAATTCCAGAAATAATTGGAGATCCCCAACTGTACATTTAAGTACAATTCAGAATCTGTAACGTAAGAGAAGAACTTGACATATTGTTACCTGTTTCTCTGTATTGTGCATACACCAGATCCTTTGAGTCCAAAGCTGCTGCGCTGCCAACCAAAGCACCTTCTTCACCAAATGTTGTCATATAGAAAGATATGCGGCCTTGACGCTGTGACTCGTACAGAATTGTGTCCATAGTGTTCAGAAGAACCATTGTTCTGTACATCTTCTCTGCAACATCTTGGCTTAGCTGTAGGAGATAACAAAACGTTGTAAATTGTAACACTTTATTATCGGCAGTGGCGGCTCGTGTATAGGCACTGTGGAACTGCAGCACTCCCTATTTCCACTTGATATTATCGATAACACTTAATATAATAAGCCCTTTTTTCCTTTAATTCTTTCTTTACACTTGTACAATATATAATCCTTAAGCTTAATGCCAGTAGCCATCCCCCAGTTTATTAAAAAGAGAAAAGAAAATCTTTGTATTTCCAGCAGCGTGATGTTTGACTGTTGTGTGCATGCGGACATAGGTAAGTGCATGCTGCGGCTGCGAGGGAGAGAAAGCACCGTCGCTTCCACAGTGCCGACAGTGGCGTATTGGTGGAAGGTAGTGTTTTTTTTATTTATTTTTTTGCTTCGCATGTATTCTGCTTAAAAACCATATACCATGTACCATATTCTTGAATGTGATAAAATGTAGAATTAGATTATTATCTTGTTTCCAGCTATTCTATTTGATTCACTTTTTTTAGTTCTTTATTTAACAGAAAACTTTAACCATGGCAGATCAAGGAGAAAATTATTATTGATCTTTTCATGGAAATTAAAACAAGAAGAATGGATTTCATTTTTAAGCGAATAGATTAAGATTGAACTGTAACAGTTTATATTGAAGTAAATAATTTTTATTTTATTTTGTTCTTTTGGGGTTTTATCAAGTTTCTGAATAATTGTTTTTTAATATACCTGTTTCCTTTTACACTATTTTAAAACAGAGGCTATAAATTTTCTGGAGCAGCACCCCACTAATTTCAGCTATGAGCCGCCACTGATTCTCCGGTTCTAAATGATACGAGTAGTAACAAGAAACTAACCTGTGGATCCTCAGCTGAGTTTAAGATGTTGCCTTGTTTATCCATAACCCTGTATACTGGAATTTTAGCGTACATGTGTGGATGTATCAACTCAAGTTGCTGTGTCCATTGTGCTTGGGCTCCAGGAAAAGCAGGCTGATCTTCGTCTGCCTCTGCCTTTGCAGTGGATGATAGAGCTCTACATATCTGCAAGAAACAAAATAAAACAATGTGCATATTAAGAATAAGTTTTTTCAGAAACTACACAAGTCTAAGCTAGCAAGGGAGGGCTCGGCCAATGTTTTTATTGGACTGGAACCTGTCCTTGGTATCACTCCTAGAAGGGCAAGGGGTGAGATCTTAGACTGAATGTGACTTCAGCATGGCACTTTTTGGAGCAATCTTACTCTCTGTCCATGATCGAGGGATCTAGCAAGAAGAACAGCAGGATTCTGCTAACCCTTAACCGAGTACAACTTAGAGGTGCACAACACCCTACATTACATTACATAATACACCAACATAATACAAGAAATAGTAATAAACTAATAACTCCGTAACTTCATCACAGTATAAGATTTGAAGCTTTCACAGCGCTGATTACTCAAGATGGCTTCACGGGTTATCAGCCGTGTCAACATTATAAGATTCAAGCTTTCAGCTATCTTCTCTTTCAAAATATAAAGACCTTCCATCAATCCAATAAATACTGGGACCGGCTTATAAAGGAAGCCATTGAAATCCAACTACACACTAACAATCTCAACAGGGACGGAGGTCTCCAGCTCAGCAATGCATGGGCACCAGCACTAAAAAACGGACGTTGGGAAGCCTGAAACACAACACCGGCGACAACAGTTACCAGCAACCAACAAGATTGACTCCATCGACAGTACAGCATAATCGGTCCTTTAGAAGACTCAACAAAATTTTATATCTGACTTCTGATTGGCTGTTGCACCGTCCAATGAGATTTTGCATTCCGACCTAATATTCGTCCAGCCTCCTATAAATATGGACATGTTTTCTCCACTCAAACACATTCCTGAGGAAGGCCACAGAGGGAAGATGGCTGAAAGCTTGAATCTTATAATGTTGACACGGCTGATAACCCGTGAACTACAGTAGTTCTCAAAAAAGTTTTTTTATATATGTTCACCAAGCTATATCATGCTGTACCACTTAGAATAAAACAACTGACAATCACAGCGTTCAAGAATAAAATGAAAACTGTACTTATATCTGAATGCTTATACAATATTGATGAATTCTTTGGAATTGATTGGTCTAAACAGGTATAATAATTAACATGTCACATTTTTATTATATGACATGTAGCATTACATTATTTTATATCAATTGAACTGTAAATAATATTGTAAGTTTATCTTAGATGTAGTATTACAGACTATGTCAATGCATCATTGATGTTACATGGCAATAAATTATTATTAATATTGTTATTATTATAAAGAAACACCTACATGTGATGAAGCTTAGTGCGGATCCCACATGTAGGAAGTGTGAATCTTCTCTACACATATTGTGTGATTGTGAGGCACTTGCTACAATCAGACATTTTCTCTTGGGCTTAGATAAGCTGAGACCAGATGACATACGGAGAATGAACCCGAGACGTATTCTGTCCTCCTTGATGGCAACGGGACTTGAACGAGTTCTCCAGTAAGAGGGGCACAATGGGCCCAATTATGTGGCCTATGCACGGGACTGAAAGGGCCCGACCCATTCATTTTCATTCAACCACACAAGTCAAATTGAGCTTTATATGATTGGAGGTTTTCCTAGAATATCAAATGTAGAAATTCTTCTCGGGTTAGCAGCCAGGAGAGAAGTTTGGCATTATCCAATGTTTCAGAGGCTGATGATGCCTCCTCTAGAGAAAAACAGCAATATTGTAAGCCTACTCTGCAACACTGCAGAGGACAGAGTAGTAGTGGCACAAGAACACATGTCAGAAGATGAAAGTAGGCACACGAAGGCCAAATCGACTCATGATGCCGAAAAGGACCAAGAATAGAACAGCTGTTGCCTAATTGGTTGACTCCGTAAACATGGGCTGCTATACATATCTCCCATGATGTGATGCTCAACACTTCAGGATCCCTAAGGATAGAGGCAGCGTCAATCTCTGAAACATTGGATGTGGCAAACTTCTCATCATCATCATCATCATCATCATCATCATCACTGGATCGACAGCCCTCTGTGGCTCTTGGCCTTCTTTCCTGTTTAGTGCTTTACTCCTCCAGTTCTTAATGCCAATAATCTTTACATCTTCTCTCATACCTTTTTCCCACCTTAGCTTAGGTCTTCCAGCTTTCCTTGTTCCTTCTGGCATTGTATTAAATATTTTCTGTATCATTCTATCCCACCCATTCCAGCCATCTGATCTTTATATATCTCACCATGTCTGGTTCATTACATAAATTATATAATTCATGGTTATATCTTCGTCTCCAGACACCATTTTCTTCCACTGGCCCATAGATACGCCTCAAAATCCTCCTTTCAAATATGTTCAGTTGTCTTTCATCAGATTTCGAAAGTGTCCAGGTTTCAGCACCATAAGTAATTACCGGCTTAACTAAAATTTTATACATCAGGATTTTAGTTTTTCTGAACAGCAACTTGGATTTCAGATGTTTCCTGAGGCCTTGGTAACACTTGTTAGCGGAAAGTATCCACTTTTGGATTTCTGAGCTAACATTGTTTCTCGAGTTAATTTCTGATCCGAGATAAGTGAAACTACGCACAACTTCAAACCTATACGATCCAATTTCTATGGATGCAGGTTCCTTAGGATAATCTTTCTTGGTTACTAGCATGTACTTGGTTCTTGCCTCATTTATCTGTAAATTCATCTTTCTAGCTACCTTTTAAAAACTTGCAAAGGCTTCTCTCCTTACTCTTGGTGTTCTTGCAATTATATCAATGTCATCTGCATATGAAAAAATGTGGACTGAATTATAGAATATGGTTCTCTTTGTGTTAATGCCAGCATTAGGTAAACTTCTCAACAGACTGAATTTCTAAGAAACTGAGTTTATCGCTAATTCCTGTTCTATAGGAATAGATACACGTGTTGTTGAAAAATATCACAAGTCAAACAGTATCTCTGTTAAAACACAATAAAATAAAAAGAAGTTATATAAACAGTGGAGTATACTGTTAAAATCCAAAATTATGAATGATAAATACACTTTATTCTCCACTTACATCACTTTTAATAACACAGGACTAGTTTCAAGAGCCTTATTCGCTCCCATCATCGGCTGGTGGTCGACTGTTATTCTGGTTGCCATGTTGGTTTGTATATATGCATTGTTCTGTGCTGCCCTCTCGTGCCGTTTTTGTAAGTCGCACTACATCGTCTATAGGTGGGATTTCAAAGTTCATAACCTTGTCTTCTTTCTTAGTGATGAATATTTTCTCCCATACGTTCAGTTCGGATGGTTTCTTAACGTGTTTTAATAGTTTGATCTCCTTTTTAACACTGATTTTTTGTCCAGCAATGGTATGCAACTGCTGGACATACCATATGCTGCAGTTGCATACCATTGCTGGACAAAAAATCACAGTGTTAAAAAGGAGATCAAACTATTAAAACACGTTAAGAAACCATCCGAACTGAACGTATGGGAGAAAATATTCATCACTAAGAAAGAAGACAAGGTTATGAACTTTGAAATCCCACCTATAGACGATGTAGTGCGACTTACAAAAACGGCACGAGAGGGCAGCACAGAACAATGCATATATACAAACCAACATGGCAACCAGAATAACAGTCGACCACCAGCCGATGATGGGAGCGAATAAGGCTCTTGAAACTAGTCCTGTGTTATTAAAAGTGATGTAAGTGGAGAATAAAGTGTATTTATCATTCATAATTTTGGATTTTAACAGTATCTCTGTTGTGACACATGCTCTGGAAAATTAGGTTTCATGGATAAGGCTCATAAGTCAGTGGCTGACAGATTTCTCAGCTTTTGTGTTTGGTAAATTATAAAATGATGTAGGCTTTGATGGTTCATACGTTTACAATTTTCCGAGCTATGAAGCTGGGGTCCATCGAATGAGGGTTCGTAAGTTTTGCACACATCTATGGGCAGCATCATCAGTGGCGTGGTCTCTAGTGAAGTTGACTGGTACACATCTTGGTGGCAACTAATGTAGCAGCTGTGGTTCGGCACAAATTTATAGCCAGCTGGCTGCGTAAACTCGCACCGTAGCTTGAAACTGATTGGCTGGATGGTGGATCAGTCTTTTTCAGCTGGCACTCTCTTTCGGTTGGTCTGTAGAGTTGTCATGTCTGTGGTTTTGTAGCAAGATCAGTAAACTATACAGGTTGCGTATTCCGGGATAGACCAATCGCAGCACTTGAGTGCGTGACGTCACCAGATTCCAGATCTCGCAATTCCCAGTTTTTACTCAGTCTAGAAAATCTTACACCGCGTGATTAAACTCGTAACCCTTAACTAACCCATGGTTGGATTCCTGTGAAATTTGTACAGAAATAATCTTCACACATCAGACCTACTGATGGTTAAAACAGAGCCTTAAAAAAACGGACACAAATGTTTTTATTTCATTTTATAAACATCACCCGTTACACAACATTCATGGAGGGAGAAGCAAATTCCACTATGCAACAATTTTTTGTATTTTTGTGTCCCGAAAAAACTTCAAGCGAGAAAGTTTTAGTGAAATAATTGAATTTTAATACAATGAAGTTCTAGCCCCATATTTCGAATGGTTTACGAGTAATTGAGTGGTAATTATTCCGGGCGCTTCAGTTGTCGGAATGATGTGACGACTGTGAAATATTCAGGAAGAAGCATATTTGACTATGCGACAATTTTGTTTATTTCTGTGACCAGAAAATGATTCAAGCATGTAAGCTTTAGGGAAATATTTTAATTTTATTATACATCAAGTACCACGTTTATATCTTGAATGGTTTACGAATAATAGAGTGGTAATTACTCAAGGCGCTAAAGCTATAGGAATGGTACAGAGGTCTTTTTGTTCTACAAAAGACCTACTAGCAATTACGTAAAAATCCTTAAATATTTTAGTCGTGGACTCAATAATAATGGATATTAACTGGCTACTTGTACCCATACTGAAAGATTGACCCTTTGAAACTAAATTAATTTGGAAGACTTCAACAGACGCCGGCCGTGAAAGCCTAAATACTTATTTTTAATAAATCATTAAATTATAAAAAGAGTGCCGACATGAATACCTATAACAATATAAGTGAATAATAATCGCAAAAAATTTAATAAAATACAATTTAGCCTGGTTAAATCCATGGGCCCTTTACTCCGTGATCTACCGAGAGCTGTGAATATTAATCTTCAATAATTTCGTTCAGAAGAAACGCCAAATATTGCCTTGCTGCAGACTAATTTCCATTCCTCAATAAAAATACGCTTTCCAGTGCAATTAAAGAATTAATTATGTTCAATAATGATATTCTTCGGAGGTACCTTTTTATTTAGTCATCCCGACAAGGCTGTGCATATAAAGCCAAACAAAGTTCTGTAGTCCTAAAAGCCCATGTAAATATGATTAATAACAATTACAATAATAATACTAATAATAATAGTATAATATATTATTTACCTTTTTCTCTTCGTTTTTTTCCCTTGGTAAATTCAGTAGTTCAGCTTTGAAATCCCTTTTGTAATCCTGCTCCGTGAAGTGCAAGGAACAAACTCTACTTGTATCAGGATTCCAAGAATCATTTCTTCGGCAAGCAACAATCCATTGCTTGCGAACATCTTTGATTTTTGGAAAGACGCGGAATGAAATGTTACAGTCAAGCTTCTTGCAATCTGAGAAATTACTGTTACACACTGGAAATTACTGTTACACACTGCCACAGCAAATCTCTGGCCTGGCATAATGGTTCAGTTATTTGCACATTCTAAAGCACTTTCTAATTGTACTATTAAAACAATATGTATTGGTAATCTCTATCCTAAAAGACTACGGTCAAGCGGCCAAGATCAGTAGGTACAAAAGCCTTGTCAGCGGCATCATGCTCTCTACTGTCCTGCTCGAAGCGCCGAATCATTGAGACAGCTGAAACGCCCAGAATAATTACCACTCAATTACTCGTAAACCATTCGAGATATGGGGCTGGAACTTCATTTGTATTAAAATTCAATTATTTCACTAAAACTTTCTCGCTTGAAGTTTTTTCGGGACACAAAAATACAAAAAATTGTCGCATAGTGAAATTTGCTTCTCCCTCCATGAATTTTGTGTAACGGGTGATGTTTATAAAATGAAATAAAAACATTTGTGTCCGCTTTTTTAAGGCTCTGTTTTAACCACCAGTAGGGCTGATGTGTGTAGATTATTTCTGTATAAATTTCACAGGAATCTGACAAAGGGTTGATTAAAGGTTACGAGTTTAATCAAGCGGTGTAAGATTTTCTAGACTGAGTAAAAACTGGGAATTGCGAGATTTGGAATCTGGTGACGTCACACACTCGCCTGCTCACCGCAACCCCCTGTCCTATAAACTCGCCGGAATACGCTACCTCTGCAGTTTACAAGCCTTGGTTTTGTAGCACATGATACCATGTTCTGTGTAGTTCTAGACTTTTTTCCCCTGTTAAAACTGATTTTGTGTTTGTAGATCTCTATTGCCTCCCACTGCAATCAGGCATGGTAATGTTTTGTTGTCACCAAAATTGTAGTCCCATTGCAGTCTATGTCATGTTCATTGCTACCGCTGATTTCTCAATCTGTCCAAGGCGGCAGTTCCTCTCATGCTCTTTTATTCTTGTGTTAATGCTGTGCTTTGAAGTGCCAATTACATATAGCGCCACAAGAGCAGGGTATCTTTATTGAAAACTTTGCAAGTTATCAATTATTTAATTTTTCTTCTGTCAAAGATTTGTATAGACCTTGAAATAAATAGTATTTGGTAAGCATAAGTCCCATAAGCAGACGGGTTAGTAATTAAATAAATAAAAAACAAATAATTTATTATTATTATCATAATGATCAAAATTATTATGTTTTTGAATTTGTTGAACTTCTCACTTATATACACCTTGTCTGGGGAAAACCTAGTGAAAAAGAATTAATTATATCTCAGAAAATTATACATTTATTGCTCTAGGGTCTTCACACTCATGAAGAGAAACTCAAGAAGTTTTGTGTACTCTGTACTCATTCTTAATATGAGTGCGATTTGTGATGTTGGTTACATCCAGACAAAACTCAACCTCTTTCCACACATGTGAGAAGATCTCTGTGCTATTCCTTCAATGATTCGGTTTTGTAAATGTGCTAAGACCATCACAGGTACATGATGATACACTTGATTCTTGACAAATCCCCACAAAGAGAAGTCTAGTGGGGTCAAGTCCGGTGATCTTTGTGGCCATGGTATAAGTCTACCTTGGCTGATCCAGGAGTCAGGAAACCTTTCGTCAAGAGAGGTGTGTCCAATGGTGAACTGCAGGCAGGTGTCAATGGCCTTTTTAGGTAGATTTCGAAGAAAAATCTACCTATTGCAATGGATACCATGTTATGATTTTCGAAAAATTCTTTCATATCTTTACGTTTCATGCTCCCCTAAGTACGAAACCACCGCCCGTTCAAAAAAAAAATTTGTGATATTTATATATATATCTTTACACGATAGCGGCCGTAATTTTGAAGATATTTGAACCAAATTTTATTATGTTATTTCTAGGCCCAATAGTTCGGACAAGTTCGTTAATGGGCAAAATTGGCCCAAGGGGGTGGTCGGGGGAGGGGGTTGAAATTTTAAAACATTTATATCTCGCCCCCTATAAAGTATAGAGGGAAACTTTGTTTGAATAAATTAGAGTACTCCCTATGGAGTTCACAGTGACACCAACGATTCGGGGGTTCGAGTGAGGGTGGGGGATGAAAATTCGAAACTTTTGAAACCACGTCTTGTAGGGTATCGTTGAAAAGCTCTTGATGAGTACTCTACAAATCACTAAATAGTTTCTTGATAGCTCTCATATGACGCGAGATTTTAATGTTTGAAAATAATAACACTTAAAAGAATTATTATAATATCATAATTTTGTCTTGTTTAGCGGCTTTGCTAATTTTATTCATTGCTAATCTTGCGCACGGCCTCTTGTTGTCAAAACAAATGATTGTAGGCTCTTCCTCTTTACCGAATTCAGTTCTTATTACTGCAGGTTTGCCATGCCAAGGCTAAAGAAGAAGAGTGCTATGCAGCGACAATAAATTAAACCAAAAGCACTTCGAAATCTACCTCCGCCTGTTGGCCTGCCTAAAGGGATTTTTTTTTCTTCAGCAAGCCTACAGTTAATGCTACCACCTATGCAGGAGCCTTTCCAAAGTTACCACCAGAAATTATTTTCCAACAGGACAGAGCACCTCCTCACTACTCTAACATTCTATTCACCTCTCTTGACTAAAGGTTTCCTGACTCTTGAATTGACCAAGGCGGATCAATACCGCGGCCACCAAAATTGCTGCACTTAACCCACTAGACATTTGTTTGTGGTGATATGTCAAGGATGGAGTGTATTATCACTAAGGCCTGGATTTTTAGGCTTTTATAAAAGGTATTTTAGACTTTTATTTTCGTGGAATAGCCCTTTTTAGGTTTCAAACAATTGATTTTAGCCATCTTAATAAAACATAATAATGAACACTATTAACACCGAAAACTGTATAAGCCTACAATTTTCACACAGTTATTCTCGTTTTTTTCTTTCCAAAATAAACAAGTAACTATTCCTTACATCGGCACTCGAAAAATAGCATATTGAGATATTTACCCTTTAATGATACAATTATTCAATACACCACTCAATTCACTTTTGATCTACAAAAATAAGTAGACTCCAGTGTCACAAATTTGTTCCTTTAATATACTTCTCTGTTGTTTGTTGGCAACTTGTCATTTTAAAGTTGAAACAACAAGGGATTAGTTGCAGATTTCAAAGTATTGCAGACGGCTCAAGTTTCATTTCCTGCGAAGCTGAGACGGCACATTTTTGAGTTACAATGACAAGCGACAAAGCGAGATATACACTGTTAATTTCAGTGTGTTGTATAAATTTATTTTTATTATGTCTTTTCTTAAACTGCACTAATTCACATATTTATTTTCCTTTGCATTAATTGGAAAATGTATTTAAAAATCGTGTTTTTCTGCAAAAGTCCTCTTTAGCTCCTTTTAGGCACTTCAGTCCGATTTAGCCCTTTTTAGGTTCCACAAGATTCATACATTCGGAAGCAAGGGGCATGAAATGGAAAAATATGTTAAAATGTTCTAATTAGGAAGCTGAGGAAAAAATAGGTTAAAACCTTCAAATCCAGGCCCTAATCATCACGTATCTGTGACAGACTTGGCAGATTTACATTGAATCATTGAAGTGATACAATTGTGACTCCAGAGTTGCTCTCATGCATATAGCAGAATGTTGAGTTTGTCTTACGTAATCCATGATACAAATGACGCTCACATTGAGATTGAATAGATGTAAAGAAAACTTTTTGAGTTTCTGTCTCTGAATGCGAAAACCATGAAATACTTTCGACTTCATAAGGTAAAGCTAATGTGTAATCGAAAGGTCATTAGAGATATTTGGTTGTATAAATAAAACAAAGCCACTGCTACCTAGCCGTTGCTTATGAGAAGGTTGAGAATATAGCAACGGCTGGCTGTTTCAAATAAAAAATTTCCCCTCCCTGCATAGCCGCGGCTCAGGCTACTGGTAGCAAGTGCTTGAACACCTGCATCCCATACCGCTCGGCACATGGCAGCTGTGTAAATAAACATGCCACTTGACTGTCTGTGACCGATTTAAAATTTAAAGTTCAGTATATAATGTATAAAAGTATTGAATTTAAAGAAAGAAAAGCTACTTTGGGAGAAAGGAAAGAGACAAGAGAGTGTGAACATGTCCTCGTATTGTAGTTGTTACATCTCTAGGCCTAGTATTAAAAGGTCCTGGGTTCAAGCCCCAGTGTCAGAGGAATTTTTCTCCTACAGTATTCTCTAGTATTCATGTTTTATTAGAAAACCTTGATTTTAGGGCACTAAAAATTATGTTTAGGCTTGTAAATTAATGAATTAAGCATTTAACTAAAACAGTAGACAGATATAATTTTACTTAATTTTAATAAACAAAAGTTAACATTTTATACTAATAAGCACATTTCGATATTTTGCTTACTTGTGCCGTCATAGAAACGTATTATAGTTTAACATTTTAAATAATACTTAACAGAGTAGGCAATTGTCCTAAAATCACAAGTATACTTAGTACCTATTAGGTAAATAATTAGGATATTTTATAATCTTAGCAGTTTTAATAGTTTGCTCTTGTGCAGACTGTACAACTGAAGAGTCTAAAAGCTGGTGCTCTACCCCGTTTCTTTCATTCCCTCCAAGTATTTATGTTTGTTTGAAGAGGGGGCATAGTCAAATTGATAGCAAGACAAACAAACCCGGATAAGCTTTTAAGGGTGTGAGATTTGTTCAGATCAGCTTATTTTGTCCCACATTAAATAGCTTTGTAAGAGGATGGAGTTTCCATTTTTATTTCAATATGTTTTGCTATTAGTAAAGAAGGTAGGTCTACATATATATGTAGTTCTTTTATTAATATTTAATTATTTTCCATAATTAATTCATAAAATACGTTCGTTTTGAATCTACTTGCTACATAATAGATTTGAAGTTATTTAGTTTACAGCATTACAATTTGAAATAGTGTTAAAAGAATTATTCACGTTTGAAATATTTTAGTTCATATTGATAACAGTAAAATATGAGAATGTGTTAGACCTATAATGATGTATTATTTCATGATTATTATTATTATTATTATAATAAAGAAAAGTAACAAAGTTAAGTTACACATGTTTTACAATTTTATTGTACAACCGGTTCTTTACATCTGTGCACATCATAATCCATACGTTCCTTATAAATTACTCATATTGGTTAAAAAAATCACCCCCATGAACCCCGCCAATACGATTAAAAACTTCACTTGAGCAAGCTGAGTCCGCAAATGAGGTGCCTCAGAAAAAAGGAAGCCGCTGCTACCAACAGAGAGCCGCGGCTTAGTTTTATTTATACCAAATCCTAAGCAGCGGCTGAGCTGTCAAGGTCGTTGAGCAACGGCTAGGCAGGTGGTTGAGGAAGCCGCTTTTTATTTATACCAAACCAAGCAGCTGCTATGAATTAGTGAGTTTTGAGCCGCGGCTTGGTCTTATTTATACCACCAATTGGCTTGGTGTTCTTTATGTGTTTTGTGTTTTATTATTGTTTTGATGAAGATTTACAAAAGCTGAACTAAACTCCGTGCCACTACATCCCTGAAGGGACCTGACCGCTGCATCATCTACCACAGGCAGATGGCAGGATTGGGGGGCATGTGGTCAGCACGCCGACAACCATGGCGGTTAATGGTAGTTTCTATGACCGGAGCCGCTACTTCTCTATCAAGTAGCTCCTCAATTTGAATCACAAGGCTGAGTGCACCCCATTCCAGAACTCCCTGCCTCAGAAAAATCTGAGGTAACAGGGTTCGAACCCGGGCCGATGTATCTGTAGTCAGTGATGCTAACCACAAGACCATGCCGGTGGTACAAATAAATACTTAAATACTTCTTCCATCTTCCCATCCACTACGAGTTCAGAATTTTTGGCATAGCCTAAGCCTATTCCTTGGCTCAAAGCTTGCCATGATCCATGACATTTAACCAATGCAGATGTAACGTAACTATGGTTACCACTCAACAGAAGTTTAGAAAAAACATTTGTGGTCTTTAAGATTCGGATTTATGAACAATTATTTTCAGCTTCTTTGAAAGTCTGTTCCTTGAATTATTTAATAGATTAAAAAGTATTGTACGTGCAGTCCTCCTAATACATGGTAAATAACAACCCCTCAATATAACTATAACCCCCATATAACAATACAATCTGTTAGGTCCCACAAATATTGCTTTACAGGTGTACTGATTTACATCACTTGAAAATGGAGAAAATTAAAGTTCCTTCTTATAGTGTTGAGGTTTCCTGCTTAATGGTGCATGTGTAGGCTCCTGCAGCCAGAGCCATGGATTTCTAGGCATCGCATTGTACAGGGACCGGCAGAATAACCTGACGATTTTGAAATGCATGTAAAAATAATAAACATCAATGTAATGCAAAGTTTAATGATCACATTTGTTAGAGCAATAATTGCCATTTACAGTCCTTCCATTAGTTTTTGTTTAAATTGAAAATGGTGTCCGATAAATGACAACCACCATTTTGTAGACATTCATGTAGCGTTGCCTTGAAGTTTTCTGCCGCTCTCATGAACATGTCGTTCAGTATTGCCGCTATTTCATTCTGAATTGGTTAGACGTGGAATTAATGCTCCAAAGATTTGTTTCCAACAAGAGGGTGCTACTGCGCGCAAAGCAAAATCCTCAATGGGCATGGTCCGGGAAATGTTCCCTGGACGTGTTCTGTCAAGAATTTCTAATCTCCCCAGGCCTGCTCACTCCCCTGATCTGACAATGTGTGATTATTTCCTCTGGGGCCAACTCAAGTCAAAAGTGTATGTTGGAAGACCTCATAAACTGGATGACTTTAAATGAGCTATTCACAACGAATAGCGGCAATACTGAACGACATGCTCATGAGAGCAACGGAAAACTTGAAGGCAATGCTACATGAATGTCTACAAAATGGTGGTCATCATCTATCGGACACAATTTTCAATTTAAACAAGAACTAATGGAAGAACTGTAAATGGCAATTATTGCTCTAACAAATGTGATCATTAAACTTTGCATTACATTGATGTTTATTATTTTTATATGCATTTCAAAATCGTCAGATTATTCTGCCGGTCCCTGTATATATAGGTGCTGACAGTGGTTTTTTTCTAAAAAAGATTTAAGGGGTAGATTACTCTCGTTTTTGATTTGACGGAACATTGCCAGACTTACCCACATATTTAGAATGAAAGTGGAATCACACAATACGCATAAGGTTACATGAATTTAAGTCCTATGAGGTGGATTCAGTTCGTACATATTTATTCACCAATAAGTTGTAATTTAATTTGTTTTCCCGATCACAGTGCTAACGTCAGGCTCCACCTCTTAAAATCATGGGATAGATACTGAACTTAACACTAAAAATAGCTACTTTAATGCAAACGATGTGTATAACCACTTTTGTAATTTTGTTTGGCACAAAATTCCCCAGATTTCAAAATTGTGGAAATTATGACTTTCTCCTATATGAAACTGGAAAAATCTTTAAGGAGTATGCATACTCCCACGTACTCCCAGAAAAAAAGCACTAGGTGCCGACATTTAGACAGACTTGCTTCTGAGGCATTCCATTGTCACGAGGAATATTTTCAGTGAGTTATTTTCACTACCAGTGCTTTTTTTTTCTGGGGGATTTTTTTCAGTTTAATATAGGAAAAAATCAATAATTTCCACAATCTGAAATCTAGAGAAATTTGTGCCACACAAAATAACGAAAGTGATTAGGAACATTGTTTGCATTAAAGTATAGTGCGACAAGTTAAATAACAACAAGCATGTGAATATTTGGGCTGCACATCGACCAAGCCTTTAGCTCTTGTTCCGGTGCCTATTTGCTTCTCTTGTGCTTCTGTGCATATTGTTCTTTAAGTTGTCTCACTATAGCTATATTTAGTATTACATTCGTTATCTATACCATGATTTTCGAGAGGTGGGGCTTGACATTAACTCTGCAATCAGGAAAATAAGTGAGCACTACAGCACCACTGCAATGGTAACCATGAGTACCATATTTTATGGACTATAAGGGACTTTGGACCAAAAGACACACCTTGATTTTAGGATGGAAATTTAAAGGAAAATAAATTTAAAATGATTCTAAATGAAACATTTTAAAGGGAATAATATACTTCATTGCATAAACAAATTATAGTCTTGTACAATGGAATCAGTGTAAATCTCTTCTAACTTAAAACCTGCGTTGTACGAAAATCTCATCTGTACATGATTCAACGCGTAAATTTTAACAACAGGACTGATTTCTCATGAAAGACTGAAAATACTTTTACACCCTCTAACCCTCAATTCAGTATAGGCCTTCATAAGTAACGGAACAAGGCTGTTTAGAGGTCATTGCCTCCATTTGAAGCACTCAGCGGAGATAACTCGTTTCATATAAAAGAACTCAACATTCCTTTCTTTTCGCATTCTATACTGGTTTTCAGCTACACTTATTTTGCGATTGTGACCAGTGACCTGATGTGCAATCTGTGCCAAAATTTGTAACTATCTTATCGTTTACAAAACTTTGTTTATAACTATGGTATTCCGGCAATATTTACCAAAATTTAATTTTTCAGTGTACTTTGGACCATTTGACACACCCAACTTTCAAGGCTCTATTTTCAAGGTAAAAAAGTGCATCTTATGGTCTGTAAAATATGGTACGTTGTCAATGTTACTGATTTAATATTAGCACTTGCAGAAGAGTTTGTTGTATCCATTTCCTCTTGGATTCAAATTGCAGTTATTTGCATTAATGTTGCTGCACATGTCAATATGGTTCTGGCTATTCTGCAGTTGTATTTCACGTGTTAAATCATATGTACCCTTGTGAAAATTACTCCGTACATATGTCAGATGATCAGCAATAATATCATGTACCCTTATATGTTGTACAAACTGACTCCAAATATAAACGACCATAAGTTGCATTCCCTTAAGTGTGTTTGTGAAAGGTGTAAGAAACCCTGTGAGCATATCAGGGACTAATTTGCAACTTATGGGAAGAATTAGTGTCTACGAACTGACTCCACGTCAGAGGACCTAAAGTCACATAACATTATGCATATTGTGTGCGATTCCACTTTCATTCTAAATATGTAACAATGTAAATAGCTTATGTAAGTTTGCCAATGTTCCATCAAGTCAAAAGCAAGAGTATCTCTTAAGTCTTTTTTAGAATGAAAGCCTCACTAATTATAGATTTTGATGAATATTTACGGTAATAACCAGAATAACACTGCTTGTTAGTGTGCCAGAACGTGAAATCCACACACATACATCATCAGCTGAGAACCGGATTGTAATAACTACATTATTTTATGGACTATAAGAAGCACATTTTTTACCTTGAAAACAGAGCCTTGAAAGTTGGGTGCATCTAATGGTCCGAAGTACACCAAAAAATTTAAATCATGGTAAATATTGCCAAAATATCATAGCTATAAACAACGACAAGATAGTTGCAAATTTTGGCACAGACTGTGCATCAGTGCACTTGTCATAATCGTAAAATAAGAGTAGTTGGAAGCCAGGTGTACAATGTGAAAAGAAAGGAATGTTAAGTTCCTTTATACGAAAGAAGTTGTCTCCACCGGCTGGTTTAAATGAAGGCAATGATCTCTAAACAGCCTTGTCCTTTTACACTTACCGTATACTGAATGAGGGTATTGTCATCGTTCATGAGAAATTACTTCAGTTGTTCAAATTTACGCATTGCCACCTGTCTGGAGAAGATTTTCTTACAACGCATCGATTCCATTGTACGGTACAAGGTTATAATTTATTTATGAATGAAGTACTCGTATATTATTCCCTTTAAAATTTTTTGTTTGGAATCACATTAAATTTCTTTTTCTTTAAATTTTTATCCTAAAATCAAGGTGCGTCTTATGGTCTGGAGCATCTTGTAGTCTGTAAAATACGGTACATTTGCTTGTAAAATGAGATGATGTGTGTATATGTAGCCTGTACATGAGTGGAACTAGTTTGAATATTATCTGTGAAAACACATTTATGATAAGAAAGCCTGTGCAGATACAATGGATACAAAAGCTCTCAAAGTTTACTTCAGTAGTTACCGGTATTGTAATTGTTGTGTATTACGCTCGACTGACTAGGGGCGCTATTGCAAAAACACAAACATGTCGAGCAAGCAGTAGAAAGCGTACGTTCTCTTGGGACCAGCAAAAACAAATTAAATTACAATGGTATCATGGCATTTCCACACACATTTTGATAAAGACCTGTAATGACAGAATAACATTAGAAGGTAGACTGTACACAAAATTGAAGATGGTCCTTTTTCCATTGTATGGAAGATAAAACTTCAAAACACAACACAGTTTAAAAATCGACAATGGATGTGACACAATGGATGCAATGGATGTCACATCCATCGTGGATTTTTAAACTGTGTTGTGTTTTGAAGTTTTAGGTAGACTGTAACTGGGACAACCTGTCTTGATATGTTGCAAGCATTCCTAATCCCACAATCAGGTGAGGACTCTGACAACTACCTGTTCCAACAAGTCAGGCATTGTATACTTATAATTTCACAGTTGACCACCCAGGTCACCTGACCTTACCCTTGCGATTTTTTTCTGCAAGGGTATTTGAAGGATGCTGTCTATGTGCCCCATGCCACAAAATCTGTCAGAGCTAGGATGGTATATTGTTACTGCCATGGAATTCGTAGATGTGAACATCGCTAGCATGTGTATGGCAAGAACATGACTATTACCTGGACATATGCCTTGTGACATGGGACTCCCATATTGAAAAGCTCTCAAAATCTTTGTAATATACCAGTAAGTAAACTTTGCCTCATACATTTTTCTACCATAAATAGTTTCATCACAAATAATATTCCAAGTAGGTTCATTCATTTATACTTGACCTGTATATGTTTAGGTAGGCATCATATGCAAATGCTTTGAGACCAATCTTTTATCAGCCTACACAACCTAAATAATAAAGGCCCTATTATTCCACGTGTGATGTAGGGAATATTCATTTGTATAAGTTAACTTTCAGAAATAGTTATCTATTCGTTTGAAGACTGAGAAATGAGCATTATATTATTAGAAGAAACATTTAAACCACAGTTTGGAAACTAAAAAGAGATCAAATTATGAATTCTATTAATTAGAAAATTATTTTGAACAGAATTGGCCTAATAAGATATTTTCAGTTTTGTATGTTAATTAATAGGGCAAGGCATTTAATGGTCTGCGTATTTTTTATATGAAGGTTGAAAGATAGATCGAATATACAGGGTGTTTCACGAAGTTTTACTGCCAGTAACAGAGCATGTTCCTGACGTTATTTGGAACAACTTTTCCTAATAAAAGTTTTACCTATCTCAAATAATTACGGAGTAATGTAGATATTTATGAACGTCTCCATGTGAACAGAACTCAACATAGCGGATATGCAACAATGATAAAGAACAGTCCTGATAAATTACGGAACGCGACACGCGCAGTTTATACCCGCGCCTCAAAGTGCTTGGACGTAGAGGGAGGTATCTTTGAAAATCTGATTGCAAACTGAGATAAAGGGTGAAGTGCATGTTAAGTATGTGAATTAAACCCATTTTGTTTGTTACTTTCAGTTTCTGTGCGGATTTATTGCCGAATTTATTGTTATTTTGTCACGAATGTTGAAACTTCAAACGCTTATAACAACGTAACTACAAGTCAGATCACATTTTTGTATTTACATTTTTGTTCCAAATATCCTCAAGAATGCACTCAGAAATGGCGGTAAAACTTCGTGAAACACCCTGTATATACAAATATGTATCAGAAACAATTGATTAAATAAGGGCAATATATTTCTGCGTTTTTCATCATTTTCAAGAGATAGAGATAGCTAATTTTCGGCATGTTTATAGTTTTTAAAAAATAAAATGTTACATTATGTTGTATTTTGAATTTTTCTTTATTATATCTGTTTTTAATGCTTGTCTATTATAAATTTATAAGCAAGTAAAATTTGCACGAAAAAAAGCAGACTTTCGGTATAACTGGTATATCAGAAGGACTTTCACACTGTCATTCATTTGCATAAAAAAGTTAAATCAGGAATTTGAAATGGGCAATTTGATGAGTATTCCAGTTTAGAAGTTTTTTTTTTTTTTTTTGCAAAGCGTGTCTCAGTAGTAACTTAAAGTGTTTTGCAGATGACAAAAAGCGTGTCTCAGTAGTAACTTAAAGTGTTTTGCAGATGACAAACAGTTTGTCTTTCTCCTGCTTAGATACGCGGTCCAATCAGAGGTGGCGAGACGGAAGGAAGACTCTTACTGCTAGCGGGACTTCGTTAGCCCGTACACGTGATTGGCGGTGAAGGTAAACGCTTCTCATTTGGAAAATACTGTGATAATTTACTTACTTTGTTAGTATGGTAACAAAATAAGAGTGTTTTATATTGTAAATTTAAATGTAACACACTGTCATTCATTAAACTGCTCTCTAAAATCAACTCGTTACTTCTTAAACTAATTATACGTAATGATGGATTTTTGGTAACTTTTTTAATTTTTGGGTCTATTTTATATTTTTAGGACATAAATGCATTTCTATTTTGAATTCTTTCACTATTTTATGGTCATTAAATGCCTTGCCCTATTAATTAGTACAGTGCATGCTGCTATTGTGACCACTTTGGGACGCAACTAATGTAATAATATTAATCAATTGATAACAGTAGCTGAAAGAATTAATTGAAGGATATTTATTCATACATCAGATAATACAATGCAAAAAGAAAATTAAAAGCTATTTATTCATACATACGTAATACGTAACTGTGAATTATTCAACCACTCATAATAGCCTGCAATTATTTTTGCAATCACTGAAAAGTTTTTTGTTTCTGTTTTCCCTTTGGAATTCATTAACCAATATTTCATACTCATAGTGTTCTTTGGAAGTTTACTGACCTATGGTGAACACGGCTTAGCAAAACATCTAACGCCTGCGTGTTCAAAGTATTTTTATTTTACACTAACCATTACTGCATGTCATCACTATGACCTTCACAAATCAAAAGCAACAGCTCAACTGAGGGGTGAAACATGTTTTACTGCTTAAAAGAGAAAGTTAGGGAATGCCACCCCCTCGAACTGGTCATCCTGTGAGCTGGGAACACTACCCTTCTAATACAAACAGTATAGTTGAGTTAGAAACGAAATCCTTAAAAACAAAATGTTGAATGACGTACAGTACTTGGAAATAAAGCCCCAAAAACGCAAAATGTGATAACATAAACCGAATCTTTGATCACAAACAGCATGTTTTCAGTGTATCTGTATTAATTCATACAGGACTTCATAAAAGTGATATCATTATCCGCACTTACATCAATTACATTAATTTCAACATTTAAATTTAACAAAATAATGTTTCGACTACTCTTGAGCATAGGCGTAACCAGGCCGACCATATGGGGGGGGTTATAACATCCGCGGGGTCTGGGGGGTATGGAATACCCCCCAGGGAGAGGGGGGTCCGGGGGTCCTCCCCTGGAAAATTTTAAAAATTAAGATGCAAAATAACGAGTTTTAAGCTTCCGGGGGTGCTCCCCCGGAAAATTTTAAAAATTAAGACTCAAAATAACGAGTTTTAAGCTTCCGGGGGTCCTCCCCCGGAAAATTTTAAAAATTAAGACGCAAAATAACGAGTTTTAAGCTTCCCACACTTTATACTTGTATTAAGTAATTTATGGGCAGACTTAAAAAATTATACAATTTTCCTTTTTTTAATCAATGGGGGGGGGGGGTTCAAACCCCCCCCTCGGTACGCCTATGCTCTTGAGTCTTCCTCAGGTGATCCTCATTCTATACTGATCATAAGGAAGATTGAGTTTTCGTCATAACTCATTTATCTACCATCGATAAAAACATTGTTCCTAAGATATCTGTTTTTCCATTCCTGTGGAATGCGTAAAGGAAGCAAAATTTGATATTCCAAGGGAATGGAAAAACAGATATTTTAGGAACAATGTTTTTATCGATGGTGGACAAATGAGTTATCATGATGAAACTCAATCTTCCTTATGATCAGTAAAAGAATGAGGTGTCACCTGAGGAAGACTCTAGGGAAAAGTCGAAATGTGATGTTTTAATTTTAACTTCTATCCACGGGTTTTGAAATACAGAGAGTCCCACTATTCCGAACAGAGTTCAGAAAAAATACCGATTTTTAAAACTTAAAACAGGGGAAATAAAAAGATGTTCGTGAAAAAACGTACATTTATTGTTATACAAAGAAGTTAAATAGAGACATACATAGAACCTAAGCTTGATGAAAACACCTGAAACCAAATTGGAATGAAAGCTGGTTACTTACAGCACATGTCGGCTCCATTTATACAATCCCCCGCAGTTAAGTTACGCCTTAAGTCAATACATTGATATTATTCATGAAATCCGCCTATTCCGAATTCCCACTAAACCGAACGGTGTTCGATCCCAATTAGTTTGAAATAGCAGGACTCTACTGTAATTTAAAAAAAAATATATTATTGCATTTGACTCAGTGGAAATCAGTAAATTCGAGTTTTCAGTGATCAATATTAATGTAATGGACCAGTTAAGGATCAGTTTCCGCTGCACAGTGAGTGAATTGGGAGTGTGATTACCTTCTACCCTGGCGGCTCTTGTCTGATTCCCGGCCGGGTTGGGGATTTTAAGTGTAACATTCCTTTTCTGGGTTCAGGAAACGAAAAGGACATTGGAACCAAAATACTGCAACTTGTTTAAGGAACACTCCCCTTAGTCCATATGTAACCAATGCAGAATGCGTGACGAAAATATTTGATTTAGTTTACTAATGCAACAGAAGGTGACATATAACCCTCGGATTTTTATTTGGGCTCACCCATTTCCGTTTCTGCACCTGTGGATTAAACATTATTAGGCTGCTGTCAGTTTACTTTTACATCAAGATGAGAGAAGATATATTTCATAGTATGAGTTAAGATCTATTCTGACGATAGAAGGTACATTACATGGTAAGTGCTATTTAAGATGTTTTGTATGAATCGATTTTACATATTCTCTTGTAATTAACACGAAAAAATTATTTAAAAAAAATTATATCTTGTATTGAAACAGATTGCCTGAAATCGTGCCGAACACAGTTCTGTACATGACGTGGATCTGCTTGAAGAAGTTGTAGATGGATTATTTACTGAAGAAGAAATAATTGCAAAAATTAGGATTTATATTCAGTAATTTTAGAAATTCTACCAGGATAAAACGAAGTAAGTACCCTATATGAGTACAATATTAGTTTTCGAATAACTGATGTCAGACATTTTTATTCAAAATAGTTTTCTCGAGAATCTTCTGGCTCAAAAAGTCATGAATATTAATTAACATTGGTACCCTATATTTTTTAAACGCTATGTTTCAAAATAAAGTATTTCATTAGTAGAAGAAACTGCCGGGGATATCTTCACCGGTTGGTGCACCAGAAAAAAGCATAAATAAGACAATTTGTGTAAATGAAGGTGAGGAAGGGGAATCGAACATATCGATATCTGAAGACAGTGTGTTTTGTAATTTATTTTAGTATGCCCTAATAACATGCCGACAATACCGGGACTTTAAAACAAGGACAGCTACCGGAAATTGTAATATGAGATATAACTTGCGATTCATATGAAAAAATATTAAAACCTGTATCTATAGTTCATACTTTTGTATTACAAGGCCTGTTTTAATTTAAAATTAGATCTATTACTATCCACGATTATGCTATTAGCATTTTTATATATTCATCGCAGATTAATCTCTATGTGTACCAGAGGGAAGCAAGGCAGAGACCCTACCTATGATTGAAGAAAATATTTTTGAAGGACCTTCTGTGAGTGGTTTGACTGATATAAAAGGAAAAATAATAATTTTAAAGCAATAATGACAAAAGAAAAGTTAACGTATTTTGAATTAAATTTATTATTATTATTATTATTATTATTATTGCTTTTTTCTTTTGCACACACATCCACTATTCTTCCGACTATAACGTAGATGAAAGATGACCTAGGTTATGAGCATCATTTTTCAGGGACTTCTTCGGGAAATCATACAGAAAGTGAGGAACAGATGAAAGTGAATTTTTTGGGGACTAAATAAGACATTTGTTAGGGAATTTCTAGAAAACTTCCCGAAATTGTCATCGCATTACTTTAGGAAAATGTCTACTAACTCTATCTGGAGCCAGGAATAAATTCTATTAGCCAACTGTATCACCTATACAAAGAAAAAGTTTAAAGAAATGAACAAGGGGACAATAAGTAGACACACACTTGATGATATTTTATCAGACATGAATATAGGACGAATATAGGCCCAAAAAGGACGACTGCGACTTATGTGTTGGATATCCAACCGGCAAAGTAAATGAGTATGATTATCAAAAAGGAAAGGATCGGGAGGGGAATACAAAAGATAAGGCAGCGGACGAATCAGGCACATGTAGAGTTTTTACGATGGACTCGCAGGCTGTAAAGGTAACTCCCTTTTTGCAAGCCAGTGCAATATATTACAAAACTAAATTGGCAGTCCATAATATTACAATGTATGAATTGGCTAATCATGTTGTAATCTGCTACGGGTTCAATGAAAGTGAAGCTGAGCAAGTGGCATCAACATTTTCCACTTGTGTGTTACTGACACATTGAAGAAAGTAATGTGCCCATCATTTTATATTCCAACGGCTGCACATATCAAAATAGGAACGCAGTATTGTCGAAAGCTTTGCTGAAATTCACAATGAAAATAAACATTACTGTTTTCCAGAAGTTTTTGGAAAATGGTCACATCCAAATGAAGTGTGATTCAGTGATCAGTGTCACAGAATGCAGGCCAAATTCTAAAGAAATATTCCTCCCTAGTCAATATCCAACTGTGACAAGAGAAGCAAGAATAAAGTCATTTCCAAACAAGGCTACTTATCGTGATCAGTGATCACACATTCTTCATAGACTACAGTGTCAATAAGCTCTGGATTTATTATTCCATTCGTCCTGAACGGAAACCAAATGACCATACGGCATTTTATTTAAGAGTAATAAAATATGAACCTAAGGGTGTCATACATTATAATCTGGACTACACTGAAGATTTTCAGGAGTTGCCTAAGCGGCCTAAGACTCTCAAGGAAGGAGAATTCTCCAGGCTCTACATGGAGAGGCTGAAGATCAAGAAATCTAAGTGGGATCACTTACAGCAACTAAAGAAATTATTTCCTCATGATTTCCATCTATTCTATGACAACATTCCTCATTTGTAAATCATAGCATCAAAATTGTTATTGTTTATTTATTTAATCTATTGCTCAGGCTATTGAACAATTTTCATTAGGCTTCTGGCTTTCCAGTATGTTATTATTTTGCTTGCTCAGATTTCCCGGGCCGGAAATCTGAGCAATCATGATGTAGCCGGCCGCGAAAACCCACACTGTTATATTATTATTTTGCCATCAGTAGTATGATAAAATTATTTATCTCCAAATTGTAACTTCAATACAAAAACTGTATCAGGAAACTGTATTTGTACCATGTATACTTGATTTATTTATATTAGAGCACGACTATTTCAATATAAAATATATCAAGAAAAATAATTTGGTCAACAATTACAGTACTATACTACACTCAAATAAAATATTTTTTCTTAAAAAATGCTTCTTTTATTGTGAAATAAAAATATTTAATTCCGCGTAACTGACATTTTCGTAAAATAATTAAGAGTTCAATACCGCGTAACTAGCGCCACGGTGCCAAAAAACTAAAATTCGACTCAATGTTCCCAACATATAATTAGAAATATGTTTTGTTTATTATCCTGAAAATGTAAACTTTGTACGACGCCTAATAGCAAAAATAAACAGTTTTTTGCTTCTCCTGTAAAATTTGTGTTTTGTTAGTTACGCGGTATTGTTTCTTAAGCGACGATTTGTAAAATATTGCTTGTGTTCTTTTTTTTTTAATTTTATTTTATTTTCAACGTTCTGATGTTAAAGTATTGGTCAAAATAATTAATAAATCTGTAAGTAGGTGAATTCCTGAAAACACTGTTTCTTGTTATTACAGTCAAACCTCCAAATAATGGTTACCGATATAATGATAAACCTGCATTAAGCAATATTTTTCTATGGTCCCAGAAAATTTCCTAAATTAATAACGTTGTCCCTCGTAATGGCGTTTAAGATACTTTGTGAACACTCTTTTATAACAATACATATTTTGAAGTGAAATTGCCATTCTAGAACAGCAACTTAGCCCTAGAGGTGCTAGCAGATTAGGGCCCTTCCCAGCTGGTGCAAACCTTAAGTCACCTTCAGAAATTCTGGAAGAGAAATTTTATTCTCAGTAGAGGGTGGAGTACAAGGTCACTGACCAATGTGATTGTTCCGTCTTTCTTCTCACTCACTTTTCGCTCTCTTTTTTCCCTCTTTCCACCCCTCCATGCGACTGAACTTTCTGCGACGTTTGCTATAGGCCTAATAGGTGATGTTAAACAGCTAACCAGTCTTTAAAGTTATTTTTCAGTGGGCGGGCGAAAAATAGCTATGGCCTCTGCTCAACAAAAATCAATGAGTCGGAACGATAGTCCTCCCCCCAGGTAAGCATGCTTACCTACCTAGATGGGAGCTGATTGATATAGGCTTGTTACCTGGCAAACTTTGACGATATGTTGGAGTTTGCAAACTATGTGAAAATCATAGACGAGCAAGTGAGAAGAATGTTGTTGTAGCTATATGTGAGTGACATGGAGGACCCTTTTCACAAATACAGGGATCGCAAATTTAAGGTGCAATTCAGATTTTAAAGGTAAACAAAGGATGAATACCAGTTCCTGCTGGCACCTCCCCTCTGCTACTGCCGAAGGCATGCATAGCAGGTGAAGATGATAGGCGCAGCCATCTTAACATATTGCCAACATCCACTTTGAATAATACAATGTTCTTACGCTTAAAACTATTAAGGTAATCTTTTATAATAGTAAAACTAGCCCAGATGGTTTTATTCAGAAAATGTTTAGTATTCCTCATAAATGTTCTTAAAAATACAACTGGTGAAAATGTATACTGACTTTCTCCCTATCATATTGGTCACTATGAAGTAGCCATTTTAGCTCGACTGTGATGCATCTACACGGTTGCCATTTGCTGCAAAATCGGAACTCCTGCTGGAACCTCCGCTGGCAGGGGTTTCATGATATGGAACTCCAGGGGACCTGCCAGCTGGGTATGGGTAAGCCCCTAAACTGGCAGAGCTTTATAAATCTGACTCTGAGTCTCAGAACAAAATTAGCAGAGTAATAGTTTAAAGCAGACAGAAGTTACAAAAAAGTATGAACTTTAACAATCTACGTTCGCTACATTTTTAAAAAAGAAGAGAAATTGAGGAAAGTGTTGTGTATGTTACAGTAGGCTAGTGATGTAAAATTCCCGGGAATTTAAAATCTGGGAAATATTCCCAGGGAATATTGCCGGCAATATTCCCAAAATTCATAAATTCCCGGGAATTTATGATTAATTACCAAGATAGATCAAAAAAACTTTTATTAATAGATAAAAGCAGTAATTATATTGTTAAATTAAACTCAAAAAATGAAATATATTCTAAGATAAAATTATTATTAAATAAAATTACTGGGAATTTATAAATTTAAAAGCAAAATCACTCAAATTAATATGTCAGTGTGGTAATTTTGCAGTTAAATAAACACAAACACTCTTATATAAATTATGTTCAAACAATATTATAATTGATTGAATAAAAATATCAGAGACATAAAGCTAGAATGTAAAATGTATTAGAAATTTAATTAAAACTATTGAAAGGGAAAAGGTTTATTGGGCATTTTACAGCATCTTTACTGTTCTTATTCAATATTTTGTCAAGTCCCTTAATCACTGTCACTCACAATGTCCATTAAATCTTCTTTATCCGTCTCCTTTTCTTCTACATTTCCAAAACCAAAAAATTTGTCGTCATCGTTGCCAGACTCAATATCATTATCGTCTTCAATCTCAAGGATTTCTTCATCTTCTCCCTGTCCTCCTGTCTCCTCTGGGTTACCTTCCGCTCGCTTGCTTGTTTCTTTCTTCTTCTCTTGTGGTGGAGCATTCATAAGCTTCCAGTTGTAAGAAAGAAAAGTCAGTTTTGCTGCTCGCTCGGATGAAAGACTGTTTCTTTTCTTTTCCATGACTTTCCTTTCTTCAGATTTTTGCATGGGTGATGTTGGTAAGTTTTCCTTCATACTTTTCTCTATTTCGTTTAATTTCCTGACCACTCTATGTATTTGTGGATCATTTGATTCAATGGATGTGATAAGATCCACAATTGGTTTAAGCAAATGTATCATCCTTTCTATTTTAACCCAAAACACAGCATCATCTAGTAGTTTCCTTTTAATGGATGGGTCTAGATCAGCCTTTTCATTGACGGCCAATTTTTGGAGAACCACTTTGTTCGATTGCAAACTCTCCAAACAAAAAAGATGGCTACCCCATCTGGTCTGCCCAGGCAACTTCAGAGATATTCGATCTTTAAATTTTTTCTCAGAAGAAATTTCATCGAACAATGCTTTTAATATGTGACTGTTTTTGATAGTCTTTACTATAGTTATCACCTCTGCAAAGAAACTTTTAACAGTCTGACATCCTTGCTTGCATCCATGCTTGTATTCTTGAGTGCAGTACTTACAAACAACACCTTTTCCTTTAATACTAAAGAAGTCCCAAACTGCTCCTTTTTTCTTGACCATTTTGACAATAAATTAATTTCCAAACACAACAATAAACAACACAGGATTCAGGCCTATAAAAAGTATATTGCGACACAAGGGCGGAAAGGCACGTTTATGGGTCGAGGAAACAGTTTTTAAGTTTTCGAGACACGTAAATGCCTTTACGGTCCGTGTGTTGCATGCTATTTTTTGCACGACGGTTACTTATATCAATTTAATTATATTAATTGTGATATTACCTGAAAATATTATGTATATACAGTCTTGAAGAATGGTGCTTATTTCAGAAAGGGATTCGCATTTGTTATTGTTTATGGCAACCGAATATTTATAAAGCGGGGAGGCCTTGGTCATTTCTGCTCGCAAATAAGCATTTGCAGGCGGTAAAGTAACTTTCTGCCCGTCGCCCCTAGCAACAAGATTGCGTGTGGTAATGTCAAGTTACGATCCATGTAAACAACTTTCGTAAGTAACACTTACTAGCTAAGGAGTGCAAAAAAGTTATTTGATTCACCTTCCACTTCAATGTTACAAATTTCACACAAACTTCAAATGAAACTGGTTCTGTTTGCAAACAAATCAACTGAAAAAACAATATGGCTGCCTCTCTGAAAGCTGCAGTGATGCAGTTTGCAATGGGCCAGAAAGGGAGGGAAAAATTCCCTTATTTGTCTTTAAAGATCTGAATTTCCCCATTACAGCCCATTGTAATTAAATAACTCTTAATACAGTATTACAATGTTTATGATGAACTTACCTAGCTTTTTTAGTAAGTAGGCTATTTTTATTATTTGAGCACTCCTACTTTCTATTTTAAATTATACATAAAATATTTGGTAAAATAAAAAAATATATAGCCTATAAATGAGTATGGCAATATTGGTCAAACAAGTACAAATTGTAAAGCTGAAAAAGCACAAAGAAACAGGAAATTTATAAAATAGGTAGTTTTTGAACATTTATGACCTAAGATGTTTGAACATAAGTTCCCAGGGGAAATTACTTGATCAAAATGCTTGGGTTTTTAATAATGCTTTAGTAATTTAAATCCATTTATTTCCATAAATTTCCACTCGGTTATACAGGGAATTAATGTATAGAATGTTAATTCTTGAATTAAAATGTGTGAACTCGCTTAGTTAACGTAGTTTTCAGATTCCTCAATTGTTAATAAGATTTAAAACATTCAAAATCTACAAATTTTCATAAATTCCCAGTTTTTGGCAATCTTCCCCGGCAAAAGAAATATTCCCGGCAATATTCCCATTTTATAAGTTCCCTCCCACTGGGAATATTCCCGGCCCACATCACTACAGTAGGCTATATGTTAAATAAATTAAGGTTTTAGTTTTGCATGCAGTTTTCTTAAGTCCCTCAATATAACAATAACCCTCATATAACAATATGATTTGCCAGGACCCGCAAATGTTGTTATAAGTTGGTTTGACTCTATTAACTATTATTATGTATTGTAGCCTATTGTTCTTCTGATTGCGATGGTGCAGGCTATAATTTTGTCTTGGTCATTGTCTGGTTTCTTGAAAATAGGAATTGCTGTGACACATGTCACATTAAATGTGAGTCTCCTTAGTATTTGACACTTCTTTGTTTTGTTTGGTGGACATGGTAGGCCACAATCCAAAATGCCACTGACTTGGCCTGGGGTAGAAATCATGGATTTTGTAAGAAAACCCGTGCCCAAATGTTTAATTAAATGTTCCATTCAGGAGAATAAGCATTGTTGCTTAAGTCATTTTAAAATCTTACATTTTGTTGTATAATGACTGAATAATTTACTAACCCTACTGTGAAGGAGCTATGGAATAATACTTAGGGCCTATACGACGACCACCTGATATCATATTTATCTGCCAGATAAAGAACCTATCTGGAAGTTGGCCAAGAATTGCGTATTATGATCTCCTGACAAAATCTATCTGGCAAGACAACTTCCAGATAAGCTAGCAGGAGGATGGAGTGGCTGAAAAAGTACCAACTGCTAGTTAGGGAATCTTGGTTGAAACAAGATGGCAGCACGCCGAAGCTTCCTGGCCACCTATTTTAGAACTGATGCCGTAAGATTTAATTTACACAAAACAGATAGAACTGCACAAATCGATTAATGCGATATGTTTTTGTGTCATTTAATTGTAATCCGATTAATTGTAATCAGATTTAAATACAAATCCGAGCTGCCGCACCTAGCAGACGCCTACCAAACTACAACAAAACACCTCTTTGCTCAATCAGCTAAGAACTATTTTACAAAATTTTACTGCGTTCTTCTCGATAGCAGTTCAGAGGTGGTATTACAAGACATCTAGTTAAGCTATCTGGAAGTCATGTATTGGGACGAATTGTCGGCAGGTGGTAATACAGGCCCTTAAGATAATAGAGTTCTGGATGCATTAGCATGTGAGATTTTGTGGTAATCCTTTACTTGGCGGGTCCGGAGCAATATATTCCAATGTTAGGTTAGGAACATTGATGTTATACTAGCAATGGCTGTTAGCATATCCAATATAATGCAGCAACCGCTAAGTATATGATTGCCATTTTTGGAATCCATTATGGAAGTTCAGCTGAAGTTATTTGGGAAAAAAATAGTTTGTCATACACTAGGCTCCTCCCACGAACTCTCTAATGGGCCCTGTCTGGGAAGGAGGGGTTTAGGGTGGGAAGTAACTTCAAATGTCACCTCCTAGATGTCTCACTACTTTAACTAGTAGCAATGCCATCTATTATGGAAAAGGTCCTGAGAAAAAATTAAATAGGGCCTATTATATTTTTCCTTTATTCTCTTCTTCTCTTCCTTTCCCTCCGTCTTCCTTCCTTTCTCTCACCCTACCTACCTATTTGGGACCTATTTTTAACCTAAATTTTGCATTGATTGGTATACAAACCCATGACCACTAGCACCATAACCAGCAGCCTTAACCAGTACACCACGAGCGATTGCTGAGCGATAGAGGGAACATTCATCTATTTAAGATTAGAGGGCTTTAATAAATGAGAAATTACCGCTTTAGTGTAAGGGTCGTTTTTTATGTTGTGAAATACAGTGAAATCCCCGTACGATTACCGATATAACGATAATATAACGATAAAATATTTTGGTCCCGGCATTCTTTCCATTAAAATAATGTAAAATTCCCCTCGGTTTTACGATACTCTTAATAACGATAAACCTCTCCATTACGATTACATTTAGATTCACCATAAAATACCTTTTCCTCGGTGCAAGGATAAAATTAGATCGTGAAAGTGCAAATCATGAACTCCCCGGAGCTAACGGAAGAAAACATTGAGGAAATCCAAAACAAGCAGGCGGAAGATGAAGAAGAGGAGGTAAAACAAAGTGTGCATCTACCAACCTTAAGCGCACTCAAAGCCATTGCCTCTATGTATGTGTTCTGTGCTTGCGAGGCTCTGCAGAATTTTCTGTCGAGTGTTCCATCAGTGCCAGAATGTCATTTAGTGAACCTCGAATCAAATAAGGGCATTGTGTGCATCCCTGTTCATAAAAAAAAGCTAAACAGACTGTCATTTCTGACTTTTACAAACAGGGGCAAAAATGAGTCATCCTGTTCATGGTGCTGTGCTATAATGCAATGTAAAATGTGTTTGCTCATAGTGTAATAATTTAAGGGCCTGGAGTGAATACAGTACAGTATAGCAGTTCTTGTGATAAAATTCTTTATTTCTCTAAATACTTAAAGAATTTCAGCTATTGAAGTTGTTTCCTACATACTACCAGAATTTGAACTTTTTTTGTAAATTCTCGATATAACAATATATCTCTTTACAACAATATATTTTTCTGGTCCCTGCGAAATCGTATCGAGATTTCACTGTATTATGTTGGCTCTGAAAAGAGCAGTTTTGGTACAAGGGTCATTTTCGCTGCATTAAGTTATCTTGCAGATAGCATACCATTGAAGTCTAAAACTCTTCGCTGGATAATATAATACGACCTCTTCCTTCTTCTTTCCCTGCTTTGATCCTAATACCTGTAATAATGTTAGTCTATGCTGATGCATGATGCATATGTAGCTTCATCCTAAAATATTTATTAATGCTGTATTTTTTATATGGTGCAAGGGTCATTTTCATAACATATTTTTATGCATAGACTGGGGAATAGCGCTAGAGAGCAACATATACAAAATTTTCTCCACTGTACTGAATAGGAGACTAGTAGAAGAGACAGAGCTGTTCATACCCGAAAAACAATTTGGGTTCAGGAGGGGGCAAATACATGGCTATCTTCGTTGATTATGAAAAAGCCTTTTACTTGCTGAATAGACAGAAGCTACTGCAAAAGATAAGAGAAATGACAAGCCAAAAGAACGAAATGGAACAAACCATCAGCACAATTCTAGCCAACAATAAAATAGTGATAAACGATGGAATATGCACATCAAAACCTATAACAAAAACAAATGGAGTTCAGCAGGGAGACCCAATGAGCCCGATGCTGTTTAACATTGCAACAGCTGATATTACCAGTATAACAGATGGATTGGATGTCGCACTATCATTATATGCTGACGATATGATCCTGGGGTCGAACAAGAAGAAAGATCTACGAACTGCAACAAATAGACTAGAGGACTGGGTAATGAAAAATGAATTGAAAATCAACAGAAAAAAAAAACGGTCATGATGATATATACAAAAGGAGGAAAAATGGCAGTTGAAGACAAGATAACATTACAGGGAGAAGAGCTTCAAAGAGTCAACTACTTTCGGTATCTAGGGATCACATTACAGACGACCGGAGTGTCATTTAAAATTCATGTCCGAGAAAGGACAGCGGCAGCCATAAAAGGAATATTCATCATAACGGACTTACGAAGACTTTCACTACACACAGCACTGGAATTATTCAAAGCTAAGATTATGCCAATAGTGACACATGGCATCAAACTGATACGGGAACACCTCAAAAAGGCAGAACTCGAAGCAATAGACTCAACAAGATTCTTAAAAATGTCACTGGGCATATCAAAGACAACACCATCATGGTTAGCATATGAGCTGACGAAGGAAACTTTCTTCATTGAGGACATAAAAAATAAAATGCTACTTCCAAGTACACCTCAAGTAAATGAGCACATTCAACAGAGGGAGGGAAAAAGGAAGGAAATATTTGAAGAATATCCTTGCATTTCTTTTTAAAGCGGAGCTAAAGCGCTTTACGAGTGATGCATCAAACCCGTTCTTTTTTACATTTTGCTGCAGCTTTGCTTTACCCCCACTCTACTACCCGTGCAGCAAACTCAAATCTCGCTTTACGACTGCTGCATGGTTTCGCTGCACGAACTGTCATGGCGCACTAGGTGATCATCGAAAATTTCCTTGATGGATGTAACATCGTTGTTCAAATTCCCGAGTATGAATGCCTTCTTCAGCACAGTTAGTATCATGTGATTTTACCTGTACATCATATTGTACAATAATTCTTATTGCCATCCCGGCATAACTGTTATTTGCACATGTCTTAACCATGTTAGAGGGATGTAAACATTGCCGGTCTCATTGAGCAAGCTGTCAGCTGATCAACTTTGCTGTTCTTTTTTGTCTGCAGCGGTCGTAAAGCAATCGTGCATCATTCTTAAATCGCTTTACAGGTTTGCTTTAAAAAGAAACGCACTGTTTTACACATCAGATGCCATGTTGAATAAAAGTGGATGGGTCCCAACCAGGAACTACGAAGTGTCATCACGCACTTGGCTGTAGGATACATGGTTTTCACCATTAGTTCTGTGAAAAAACATATTTCCATCAACTGAGAAACGACTGCGTGTGCAACCTGTGCCAGAATAGATGCAAAAGATATCACTTTGACAAATGCAAAAAGCGCACAAAGTCCTTAAGTGAATACAGCAAAGAGGAATAACATTCTTTAAAACAAAATCTATGCACTTTCGTACGCGTTCCTACTATTATTATTATTATGTGATGAAGCATACAATAGTGAACTGCAATGCCGGCATTGAGCTGGTTCATAGCCGGGATTGGGGAAGTAGGCAGCATTGGGTCACCAGGAGTTGCGAGCCGGACAAGAGCGGGTGCAGCTTTCTGGTGCACGACCTGATCTATCTTTTGCCTTACATTTTACTAAAAGTGTAGCCCTAGGTCATAAGCAGCATGGTGCCTAACTTTTTAGAACCTTACTACAGTAGCAACGGCAAAAGACAAATATAAGGTAGGCCTACACTTTAAGCTCCGCCCACTCGATATTCACACTTTCTTTCTCAGCGAAGCATGGTAACAAACTATCCTTGTATATTGTCGCCGACACTCCCAACCGTACCAGATATTATAAATGTGGCCCCTTGTACCAGATATTAAAAATTCGAGAGTGCCCTTGTACCAAATATTAAAAATGCGAGAGTAAGTGCCTTGTACCCACAGGTTTACCTCGTACCCAACGGTTTGTAAGCCTGTTTATCCTTGAAGAATTCGCTAGATCGTGGTATAAAAGAAAGTGCTTCACAGAGGGTGGCTGAGGGTTAGATATGTCTCATGCGACGATGCACCTTATATTTGGTTTTTCCTTTAACAACAATGACAAAACTAGCAAGCATAAAAGTTATTTTGGTAAACACTACAGATAAAACATTTTTATTCAATTTTAACTACATTAAATTATGTTTAGGCTATACAAGAAAATTAATTAGGCCTACTGCTATTTTTCTCTTTATCATATAAGTAATCAGCCATGGCTTTTGATCGATCACGTCGTCGTTCTTGAATAATAGGATCAATCAATTTACGATATGCAAAAACAGCTCCAGTTGTTAAAAATAAAGCTGCACCCATTAAACCTACTGGATGTCCTTTAATAAGATCCAGAATCGTAGGTTTTGATTTCTTCATTTTGAGTCGGTATCCACAAACAACTTCTATGTTCTTAAGTTCCGAAATTCTATGATTTTTTCTTGACACTTTATCCCCAGGTATTCGTTCTCTTCTTTCCCCTTTCTTTTATTAGCTTAAAGAAAAATGATCACTTTCAGCAATACGAGTGTGGTGAAATATACAAGAGACTCCAAGGAAACATAGGAGTTTTTCAAATGTCCTGTTGCCTTTGGTCTTCTTCTTGGTTGTTAGCTAGCAGATTCATTTACATAGGCCTATCTCTCGTACACGGTACTTTGTATTAATCTAAGTCATAAATCTTCAGTACGAATCAAGTTATCATATGACAACAATCGAACGGGGGATCCACTTAACATTTGCATAACCAAAAATATATTGCCAAGATATCAAAATGTTTCAGCGAACAGAAATCTGTACCGATCTTCTGATGTACATAACCTCCAAACACTGCACTGGTTGGTATAGACCTCAATGTAGGTTAATGAAGACTCTAAACGAGGAAATCCACATGGAATCCAATTTTCGTACAATGCTCGAAACCATTAAAATTCGCTGATTAACTACAAAAATAAGAGCAAAATAAGAGAGGTCACGTTTCTAACGTAGTACTACAGCATGTTGGTAGCACTTCTTATATTCGGTAGCTGTTCGGTTCGAAAAAAAAAATACCTTTAATAGATCAAGTGTTTATTAATCATACCTTTGATGATGATGCGCCAGAAAGGATTCGGACATTGTATAAAATGCGAGTTGCACAGTTTCTTAATGCCATGTTACTTTACAGTTTAGAAACAATAAGTCCGTTCCTCTAAAATTAAATCACGTACTGGCATGCCTGCGTACCTCACGACTCACTTGTCACTTGTCATCCCGATAGAGCTCAATGTCCCGAACTCTACAGCCGCTACGGTTATTCGGCAGCACTGGCGCGTGATCACTGGGCTATGACGTCACTTCCTGCATCACACACCAAATTCGAATGGGGATAAATTCACAAACACGTATTCCTCAATTCCAAGCATGTGACGCTACCTTAATAAAAAAAAATCCTATTTTCTCTCCTCTGATTCCAGCTGTTAGAAAACACATATAAATTCTCTACCTTAAGCACTGAAATTACAATTTTCTCGCGTCTTATTCCTTCTCTGGGAACTCGCACACGACTTTGTGTATTCTAATAACATTTTGGGAATTTTCTGCAGTTTTATTCTACCTCTTGGAAAACTCACACAACATTCTCTGCCTTAAGCATTGAAATAACTATTTTCTCGTGTCTTGTTTCAACTCTTAGAATACACAACTTTCTCTAACTTAAAAGCATTGAAATTACTATTTTTTTCGCAACTTATTCCATACCTGGAAACTCTCGCACGACTTCACTGTCTTGTTATGTACAGGTAGGGGGGGAAAAAAGCGGACCGACTAAAATATCTAAGTTGCCGATATGAGCCACTGCGCATGCATTCACAGGATAGCAGGGAATGTATTGAAATTTGTTCTAGTGTCTTCTGTTGACTTAGCCCATTTTGAAACCCAGAATATGGTTTCTAATCGTATTGTTTTATAACTGAATATATTAATTATTAATATTGTTATAAAATACACAAATTATATTATATTCAGCTACAAGAGTTGGTCTGCTTTTCTTTTCCCTACCTGTACATTATTGCGTAAAGATAATATTATGTGAAGTTAAGGTAAATTTTGAAAGAAGAAAAAGCTGATGCCAGATGTAGTTTAATATTTTCAATTTTCTTAAATGCATATGAGATTTGTCATTAGGTATTGATTTTAAGTGCCAGAATGTCTGTCCGTGTACCTGTACGCACGTTAACTCAAATACACCTTATTGGATTTTTATGAAACTTGGTATACACATTTATAACATCCATGAGAAGAATTCTATTTATTTTGGACCAAATCGGTTGACCAGTACTGGAGTAATTACTAATTAAAGGTCACCTGCTTTTTAATTGGGAAATCATGACTATACTACAAAGCCGAGTTGCCAATCACTGTGTGCCTTGACTACAAAGCAGTCAGATGTTTGTAAATTTATTATATCATGCCTTGCTTTAGGTGGCACTTTTTTGTAATTTTGTTCTGTTGTTATCCCACATATTCCTTCACATATGATTATCAAAGAAAATAAATATAAATAAACGTAAATAAAAGATTTGAAAAACATCTAGCCGTTGAATAATTAAACGCAGCTGCTGTTGATACAATATTGTGAATTCTATCAAAATGTATGGCTACTGATACCTACATTATATTTTAATGTGAGTATTTTTCAGTTTGGGGTATGCGTAGTGGTTGAGGCGCTGCGCTACAAACCGGAAGGTCGCGGGTTCGATTCCCGATGAGGTCGTTGGAGTTTTTAAATTGGCCTAATCCTTCTGGTGGCACCATGGCCCTGGGGTCGACTCAGCCTCTAACAGAAATGAGTACCAGGGACAATCCTGAGGGTAAAGGCGGCCGGTGCGTAAGGCTTTAGGCTGTACGTTGATTCCTGTCAGTCAGTCATTCAGTCAGTCAGGACAAAGCCTTTTATATATTATAGAGATAAATAAAAACGAATGTATGTCTGTCTGCCATACATTTACGCACATTTTTTTTCATCGTGAGTTTATTCGAATTCAATTCTCATAATCTTTCGAATACTGAATTTTTCCATTATTTTCTAATCGTGAAATTCACTTTAAAGCCGGATTTATAGCTGTTTCATTAATTAGGCCTATCAATCGCTTAGTTTACATCTATGAATGTTTCGCGTGCCAAGTGTTAATAAATATAATATTTTAATTATTTTGCTCTTAATTGTTAATCTTTCGATAAATTACTGTGGGCGAAGCCGCGGGTATCTGCTATAAGCTATAATAAGCCATAGCCTATCTAGCGTTTTCTGAGGGAACAGTTTGTCTGTGATAAGTCGTTCTTCTACATTTAAAATTCTAAATACCTATATAAAGACCTTTGAAAATCGAAAGTCCTTCATAAGTTATTTTCGCATTTACAAAATATAAAACCCGAGCGACGCCGGGACTTTTAATCTAGTAAGTTAATATTTAATTACAAAATACAAAACTCGGACGAAGCCGGGCCTTTTAAGTTATTTATATTGCGTATGTGGAAGAAAATAGTACCAACGTAACTCAACAGAACATCACTATGGAAGAAGATAAATGCTTTTAGCAATAGTCATGCGTCAATGTAACTTGTATGATATTTCAGAGAATTACATCGCCGAGTTTTAGGGTTTTATGTTCTGCAGGTAATTTATCAGTTAAAAGTATGAAAAATAAATCAATTATCCAACTATATTATAATAATTTTCACCATATAAAGTTAAACAACACTGACATATATAATTTATAAACTACTAGGTAACTATAATATAATTAACAAACAAGTACATTGAATGAAAAAGTTTTACTTGCGCATGTGGACCAAAAATGGAATGTCCATTATCGTAGTAAAAAAGTGCATTACGCATTGAACCTAATAATATAGTATAATACTACTTTTTTTTTAATCCTTTATTTGCTACATGCTCCATTGCATAGCACAATATTACATGTTTGGTGTGTTAATTACAGTCTATGTAGTAAATACTTAGCCTAGATTACAATTTTGTGTAGTGTGTCAAAATCTATGCTGTTTACAAATTTCTGCTTGTTCGACCATAATTTATAGTCCAGTCACCAGGTACTTAAAATTGGGGTTACCTGGGCTTTACAAATTAAAGAAGCTATCGAAGAATGAAATCCACGAAAATAATGCACGCTGTGACGAAGTCATATAACTTTCTCTGCCATGGATATGAAGAATATAATTTTGTCACTTCACATTTTGATATATAATAAGAGGTCGTATTGCAGGGACAGCTTAATCCTGTTATCTCAGCCTGAGTGTGCCAAAGAGAAGAATGTTATATCAGAAGTCAATAGACAAAATCCTATTCTCTGGTACATTATATCTGTAGGCTATGAAGTTAGCCTATTAGTTGAGACATATGGAAGTTTATAATAGGCCCTAAAGCTTGTAAATGGAGGCAAAAAAGGTGGAACATCTTTTCTAGTCCTATGCACGGAGTAAATTATGTCCCAGGTATTTCGGGAGGAAAATATGAAAGCGACATTGAATTTATTTTTTATTTCATCTGCCAAACAATTGTATGGTAACATGATAGGGAGAAATAATATATTCCGTAAAGACAGTACAATTTTGTGTTACCGGCATTTCTCTTACCATGGAGGTATTCCGATAAGGAAAGATGAGTCGCCAGCTGAAAAAGGTTGGGAACTACTGCTGTACTGGATTCATAATCACTTACCCACTTACCCATATAATTTTCAATCCCTTTGTGTACTGTAGCACTGGACTTATACTGTAATAAACTGAGCTACTTTACAGTACAGTACAATGTGCTAAAGTACTCAAGTTGCCTTCTATTTATTTTTTCTTTCATAATACAGCACAGTAAAGTATTATGCCAATTTTTGTTTTAATAATTAATTTTCGTTTCAATGCCACCCTCGCTTTGTGTCACTAAATGCTAGAGAATAGATGGTGGCATTATATCAAGGATTGACTGTACTTTCTTAAACACAAAGACGTAGAGCTATAAATCCATTATCACAATATCTTTATTGCTATATATTACAAAGATAAACTAAACAGAACAACAGTGATTTGGCTTATCAATACAATAAATATTAAGCATGACTTAGAAACATGTATTTACAATACAGCAACACATTCATCTACAGTATAATAAAAAGTAATGAATGCAGGTACAAATGCAGATAACACCTAGATTCACATCTTCATATAAACATGAAATCGTAATATGCAACATTACAAGTGTCCAGTCTTATACACAAATGTACAACGAAGTGGCTGACGAATGCAATTGGGTGATTTTAACACTAACATGGATATCTTCCAACCCACAAGGACAGGATCCATTAATTTGACAGGTCGTAAGACTATGGTACTTTATGAGATTGTATGGGGGATGGGAAAATGTCTGTCCGTCTGTATGTCTGTGTGTCTGAATGCATGATAACAAAAAACGCTTTATCAAATTTTCATGAAACTTGGTGTACACATTTATAACGTTCATGGGAAGAACCCTATTGATATTGGACAAAATTGGTTGATCGGTACCAGAGTAATGCCCAATTTAGTGCCTATTTTATGGTAATTTATTAGAAAGAATTTATCAAATGCAAATTAGTTCTCATGACAAAATATTATTTTGTTGAATATCATCTATTCCATGATGTAATATCATCTTTGTAATGGGAATGGTCACTATCCGAATTTTTACATGACTGGTCGCTCTAGGAGTAATTTACTAACAGCGACATTTATCCGAATAATCTTTACTATTTTAATTAAAAACACTTTATTGGATAAAGAAAATGAATCACATAAGTTTAAAAAAATTGGGATTTTCCACTCATCCACTACAGGATAATCTCATAATTAAAATAGCCCCCAGTGTGTTTCTTGAAAATTGCATATTGAATAAAGAGAATGACTGACCAGGCTTCCCAGAACCAGGGCTTTCCTTTTATTAGTTTCTTTATGTCTATTGAAATAGCCACACAGTTTGTTTTTTAATAATACTTTACTCGTGACAATCGTGTGGTATGTTGTAGCATAGTGGTTGAGGTGCTGCGCTACAAACTGGAAGGTTGCAGGTTCAATCCCCAATGAGGTCATTTGAGATATTCAATTGACCTTACTTCTGGTGGCACTATGATCCTGGGGTCGACTCAGCCTCTAACGTCCTGGTGGCATTATGGCCTGGGATCGACTCGGCCTCTAACAGAAATGAATACCAGGAGCAATCCTTGGGGTAAAGGTGGCCTGTGTGTAAGGCTGACAACCTTACCACCTTCATGTGCCAAATGTCTAAAATCTGGGAGCCTCAACTTCCTGGACCCTCTGGGCCTCCATGGCCTGTATAGGAAATACTTTACTTAACATGACATTCGTAATTATTATTGACAGGTGAACGGTAAAAATGTACTTCTACTGATGGAAGGGACTTGTATTTTCCTTACGGTACACAGTTCTTATTATACAGTATTTGTGTTCTAACAGGATGGAAATGTTAAGTAAAGTACAGGCTATTAATCTGCTATTATGATAAAATTATTAAGAATCTATTAATTATTAACTATGGATATAACACCTAAATAAATACTTCCAAAATGTAAAGAAATATGAACCAGGAAAGAATGTGAACTTTAGATTTGTAGAAAGCTATACAACAGAAACTAATATAAACATCCATAACATTTAAAATTGTGGATGAAACATTAGAGTAACACCTGAAATAAATGAATCGGTCATTTAAGAAAGGGCTTAATGACAGAAAAGATAACTTTTCAGGAGAAAGAAAAAACTGTTTATTTACAGAAATATTGACAGTTAGTAAATTCTTGCATATGCAATGTCTTATTATAGGTGTTTTTAAGATCTCTACATGTGAAACAGAAATACAGTGTGCTTACATGATGAATTATAGTAACTGAAAGTAATGGAATTGAGCCCTTTCAAAAGTATATCCCTCACACTTAACATTGAATTTCTGCAAAAACACAGTTTTAAAATAAAATCAACTATTATGATTGATTTATGTAGCATTAAAATATGATATATGAACAACTTAATATCTTGAATACTAAATACAGTCCTACATCAATGAAAACATACAATAAGTGTAAAATACTTTCTTCATTCGTCAGCTTGTTTGGTGCAAGAAGGCCATGCAAGAATGTCTACATAGAAATGCTTATGTTCTTCTGGTATACGTTATAACACATTAGTTTTGACAAATCTTGCTTGTTGTAAATGGGAACGTTATTTTCATAAGCACACTTTTCAGGATGTTTCACAGTCGATGTTGCAGATATTTCACATCTGAGGTGTGGCTGATATATATCCCTAATGTATGTTGAAGCACAAATTTGTACTGGGTTCTTTGAATCATACTGAGAACTTAGATTTCAGTCTTTTTGTAATAATTTTGCCACTATGTTGAGACTTGTAGAATGTCATCAGCCAATACCAATAAAACTGTAAATCTTCCTTGTTTTGCTGAGGTGACAATGATTTCTACATATTCCCTGATAGAAAGAATTCTATCTAGCTTATAGATACATCTCTTGATTAAACCAAAATCAAGGAACAATGACCATAAGTCTTACATTCACTGCTAGGAATCAGGAAGGTTCAGTATTGAAAGGACTCCATTCCTGGAGTTGAGGCATTTCTAAACTGAATGGTATATTCAAGCTGCTGTAGAACTAACTTTAGTAGGTGGAATTGGGCCTTTCTTTAACAGAATCATGCATCTACCCCTGGTGAATCCATTTACCTCATAACATCCATTTTGGAAAAAAGTGTCATTGAGCCCTTTCTTAAATGACCGATTCAAATATATATATATAAATAAATAAATAATAAAATAAATAAGATATTTTATATATAAATATTCTAGATCTATAGATCTGTGAATAGTAGACCTACTCAACAGAATATAAAACTTTTGAAAATGTATAAATTATGCACTTTTCTCCTGTACAACACTTCAAATAAATATACTATAATTATGAAAAATGTAAATAAATAAATAAATACTTACTCGAACTTTGCTCCTACAAAGTCAATTCTAAAATTCTCCTTGTGCAGTAGCCTACATTTCAAAAATTGAAATATACGATTTCCACAACCACCTTTATTGAATATGCACCACTGTGAAAAATCCCACAAATAGTTGTGTTATTAGTAAAATACTAAAATTTGGTATGCTTGATCAACAAAAGACCTTCCTTTTTTTTTTTTAAATTATTTTATTTTACTCTTTTTTTAGATTTTATTATTATTATATTTTTGAGAAAGGGTGGGCATCTATTGCCCAGTGCACCACGACCATCACTGATCTATTGTGCGCCCCTTGCTTTTTAGTTCCTTAGAAGACCAGCCTCTTTGATGAAGAGTACCAGCTTCTTAATTGAGACCTTGGACAATTCGTCCACTGGCATGAACCAGTGGTTTAGCCCTAATAGCCGCAAGTATTTCACATTCACAGAAGATGAAGAGCAGATTCTTCGTCTTTTCGGCATCTTCTGCACATCGAGTCATCTGCTATGCCAACCTTGTAGAGGTGTCCTAGCAGCCGACAATGCCCAGTCATAAATCCCACAACCCAACTGAGTAGGAATCAATCCAGTTTAAGCAGTTCTCTAGTCCTGCCTTTGATGACTTCTTAATAGTGATGTGACCTGTCACAATCACCCAATGTTTGTTGTGTGTCCTGTTAGCCCACTCCCGAACTGCTCCTCGGATAGAACCATAGGGCAGTCCCAGGCAGGGCTCAGGTCCCACAAAGGGCAAAGCTGCCCCCTTTTTTTGCCAAGTCGTCAGCCCTCTCTATTGCAAGCCTCACACACGAGTTCTTTACCACACTCCTGGGAGAGTATGGGCAATATTTGGGAAAGAGCTTGCAGGCAATCATGTGCGGTGAAAATGCATGCATGTTCTTCCTTGCATGATAGAGTGACAACAAAAGAGTACGCCTGGATGATTGTGCATGTAATTGCCAATCACGCACGAATTCTCTCTCAAAGTGCGTGGAGTGTATAAAATTTGTACACGTCAGCTAAGAGCATGCGGTATTGTTGTTCAGTAGAGAGGAGATGAAGTGCTCTTGAAAAGTTTTGTTTGTTTGTCTTCTGCTTTTACATACACACACACTCCAGGCGAAAGAGTACAGTGTTGCATGAATGACGTACCATGCGGTTTCTTGTCTATTGCCTTTACAAGCACATGTTTTCACATTCATTTGAGTGCGCACCTGCCTAAACCTCAGCGATAAAGCTTGTGTGTGGGGGTGGCTATTGGATTCCCCTATGTCCTGGCATCCACATCAGTTTGATTGCATTGTGTTCAGCCAGTGTCCTTAGGGAGTCCCAGCACTCAAGGACCAGTATAGACCTGATTTCCTTTGCCTCAAGAGCCTTTAAGGCTGCTTGGCTGTCAGAAAGTATAGTAATGTGCCTATGCATGTAGCCCCTACTAATACTTTCCCATGCACTTGGCATGATGGAATAAACTTCTGCTTGAAACACAGTCGCGTGCATGCCAAGGCTGTATGAAAATTCTTTGCCACAGCCATACAGTCCTGCCCCAGTACCTTGTTTGGTTTTGGATCCATCAGTGTACCATGTAGGTCCACTTTGAATCCTGGTACCAGTTCCTTTATCCCATTCACTACATTCCAGAAATACTATAGTGAATTTCCTGTCACTCGCCTTCTTAGGTATCGATTTGTCTGATCCCATAGTCATAAGATGGTCCAGACATCTGTCCCCAGAGAATTGCAAGTGACCAAAGCATTGCAGTTACACAGAAGTCTGTAAAGACCTGCTTGCGCCTCCTCTTCCACCCAAATGTGAAGAGGGGGCAGGTCCAATAGAACTTCTATGGCAGCTGTAGGAGTAGTCCTAAATGCCCCTGTTATACCAATACAGAACAGTCTCTGTAACTTGGAGAGCTGATCCTTGCATGACTTCAGTTGAGTCCTAGGCCACCAGACAAAAGCAGCATAGGTAATAATGAGTCTGACCATCGTGATAAAAGATCCGGTATATCAGCTTAGGTCTTAGTCCCCACTTTTTGCCAAGCATTGTCCTGCATGTCCAAAAGGTCCTATAAGCTTTGTCGATACATGTGTCTGCTTGCCTTTTCCAGGTTAATCCCTTGTCTAGAATGACGCCAAGGTATTTAACCTCATTAAAGGCCCTCCTTACTTATCCTTACGCATTGTTTGAGATAATTCTTTTAACAGGTAGGAGCCCATACTAAAAAAGTCAGCTAGAGAGAACCCTTAAGATCATAATAGCCGTTATTTCAAATACACTGTTAGTAAAATACTCATAGCGCGACATCTGGCAGGTTAACAATGGTTAGGCCTACAATGATTTTCTGAAAATTTTTACATGCCTCAAAGAGTTCTGTAGATATTTACTGAATACAAGAAAGTGCAGAAATAACTATTTTGGTGCCATGTTGATTGTTGTAAGGCAATGTTTCCACAGCAACATGGCTGCCTTCTCAGCTGCCTTGAGCTGATGTCGCCACTGTGACTGATGGGTCTCACAATAATGATTCAAGTACAGTGAACACTGCTTAATGTAATTGCAGATAATGTTATCAGTCGGGTAATGTTATCATTTTTATGAAGTCCCATACGGATTAATACTCATACATTGAAAAAATGTTATGCTGTTTATTGTGATCAAAGATTCGGTTTATGTTACCACATTTCCCATTTTGAGGCTTTATTTCCAAGTACTGTACATCATTAAAAATTTTATTTTTAAGGATTTTGTTGTATTAGGCTATAGTAAGTATGGATAGTGTTCCCAGCTCATAGGACGACCTGTTCGAGGGTGTGGTACTCCCTAACTTTCTCTTTTAAGCAGTAAAACATGTTCACCCCTCAGTTTAGCTGTTGGTTTTGATTTGTGATGATCAGAGTGTTGACATGATGGTTAGTGTAAAATGAAAAGACTTCAGCAGATAGGCGTTAGATGTCTTGCTATGTGGTGTTCACCACAGGTCAGTAAACTTCCAAAATACACTATGAGTATTAAATATTGGTTAATGAACTCCAAAGCAAAAACAGAAACAATAAAAACTTTTTACTGATTGCTAAAATAGCTATTTGCTGGCTATTATGAGTGGTTCAATGATTCACAGTTACATATTATCTGATTTTTTAATAAGTATCTTTCAATTAATTATTTCGGCTATTGTTATCAATCGGTTAATATTATCAGATTAGTTGCATTCCCAAGTGATCACAATAAGTGGCGTGCACTGTATGTAAGTCAGAACATCCTCTGATGTTCCAGCCCTGAAGAAGACATCAAGACAGTGGCTGTGGAAATCTAAAAAACTATTTAAAGTGTAGAAATTAAACCTGAGAAAGATATGTGACAAGTTTAGGGCCTCAGAAATGTTATTCTTAAATATAAAATCTCATTCTAATTATTTCAAAATGTTTTCCCTTCTCGTATTAGTTTTCATTTCTGTCTTTTGTGGACTAGCAAGAAACATGCTTTTTTTTATGCCATACTTGCACAGTGCTTGAATCTATCTACAATACAATGGCTGACGACACAGAAGAAGCATCTGACTCTCGCCTGGACAGGGTGGCTCTGCGCAAACTGCGGTGGGTGGGGTGGAGGTTTAAGGGAGGGAGGTTAGGATGCTCAATCCTGGTTGGTGATGAAACTCTGGGACGAGGGGAAATATGGGGACTAGTGCAAGGAGTTCTCCTCATGCTATTGGTGTTGCTCTCTATGAGTTCGCTCAGCTGATAACTCTCCACAACTGGAGTTGGGTCATCAGAGTCCACAAACCCAGAATTGTCGAAGCTGACGGGTAGGGCGTCTGGGATCTGCTGGGTGATTTGAGTGACTTGATAAGGGGAAACTTCTGGGACATGTTTTGGAGTTGTGGGGATGGGAGGTAGGCTTCGAGCTTGGTGCTGGATGGTAGCGCCGTACTGCGGAATGTAATGCTGATGGATGTGGTGGTGCTGCATGGGAGGATCTGCCGTGAAGTGTTGTGTAGTCCCATGGGGTGTTAGAGCAGCCCACAGCACTCGACTGTCTGGGGTGATGGCCCCGCCTGAAGAAGGGCAAGGGTACAGCACTGCTTCACATCCCTTTACGCCCTTGGCTTTGCTCAGAGTAGATCCATCAAGCTGGAGCGAGCCTTTCCCACTGCGTTCCCTGTAACAAAACCGTACTTTAAAAAAAATTTTATTATTATTATCATCATACATTTCAAAATCTCACATGTGTTCTTTCTTTGAAATGCCCCCAGATGAGCAGAGCTTGTGTTTATTTATTTATTTAATCAAGAATGAACATTACAGGTATACACCCAATTACAATGTTCACGACTATGCTAGCAATACATCCTGTACCTACAATAACACAAATACGAAATAGGTGAATAAAAAGTGGGAAAGTTAGGGTAGCTACCTACGTAAATATAAGAAGCAAAAAGAATAGGAGAGAGTAAAGAGAATAAGAGAGATAAGAAGAAGCAAGCATGAAGAATGTAAAGAAAAAAAGAAAAAGTAATAAGAGTAAAAAGCAATGAAATATGTTAGTTGATTATGACTATTCAGACACAGATTCCTAACACAGTTTTAACAATTGGCTTGCAGTAGAATTAAATTGTATAAGATTCATTCCAAATATATCTATATTAAGTGGATGGATTTGATAGTGAATTTTTGTGCCGGTCTGTGTTTACTCTAGGAGTAAAAAATAGTTCTCTTAATCTACTATTTTTACTGGGTACATGAAATCTTTGTATAAGGTTTGTATCATCAATATGGGAATTAATTATTTTATTCAAAAAGCTTAATGACTGAAGTGCTCTTTATATGACAAAGCTTGGAATTCAAAATTTTCAAGGACAGTTGCAATCGCAAGGGGTTAATAAGAGAGGAGACCAGAGAAATTTACAAATATATACAAAATAGCTATCTATGTATCAAGTATGCAAAATAACGCTTTAGCGTACGTGGTGCATACAATATTTTTTAGAAAAAGCTCTCTAAATTATATGAAATAAAACAAAAATACTGTATAATTAATTATGATGAAATGTAGTCAGGCATTTCCCATCTTATTCTCACAGCCCCCTGAATCGCCAAACAACAATGAACCATACGTACCTTGTTTGTAAACAATATTACATACCAACTAGTATTTATGAAAAGCTTGTGAAAATATAAATGATAATTCAGAGGAAATTTCAATCCAAGCCAGAAACATTGAATTGAAGCTGGTGCCAGCAACATCACGGCAGCAATAGATTATGAGAAGGAATATATTACAATTAAATGTTGGTACAACCACCATGGTAAGCAAATGATTCTCTTGTGAACAAAGAGGTGAAAAGTTGTTGGCTTATATTAATTTGTTGTTATGTGATGACTAGGGACTGGATTCTTAGGTTTTTACCTATTTTTTTCCTTGCTTCCAAAACAAAAAGCGCTCATACACTTTTTCGAATCATGTCCATAGGATTCACCCACATTAATTCTGTGGCACCTAAAAATACCTAAATGGGGTATAAAAACCTAATTATACCTAAACGGGATATAAAACCTAAAATATCTAATTTAGGCTACTTTTTTTTGTCTTTTTTGTTTGTCACTTGAGGTATCGATATTTGTCGGGATGAAATTAATATCACCAGCGTTTCTTTCAACCCATTGTCGTCTAGGATGGACAGTATCAAGAGAGGAAGTGTAGAGTACCGGCGTATTCTTTTTAAAATACAGTATTCGTACGAACAACCATTGCTGCCGTGTATGAACAAGGATATAGAATTCTGTGTTTTAAGGCGTTTGTTTGCCTTGAGTACTGTCTTGTTATTCATACTGAGTGGTCACACTGTGTTTTAAGAAGACTTGTTAATTATGTATTGAATCCTATGTAGCACATTCAAATTCATTAAACCAATTATTCTACCCGAAAACGATATTTTGGACAAAAAACCTAAAAAAACCTATTTCACCTAATGGAAAACCTAAAACAGTGTTTTTAAAAACCTAAAAATCTGGTCCCTAGTGATGACATAGGCTACCCTGTTTTGTGAAAACCATCGGTAAAGTTTCTGATTATCATAAAGAAACATGTTGGCTTAAATTTGTTGTTTTATGACCAATTATATGCTTAAATCCATGTTAAAGTTGGTGTGACTGGTCAATGCCATTTGGATTTTGTTTATAGATTGCCATGACGACTTTAAAGTACAAGGCCACTAAAACTGCATTTTGAATGCAGTTTGAATTAACTTTAATGCAATTTTAGCGGCCTTGGTTGCTAAAATGCAATTTTTTGGTGTGTTACCAGTCCGATAAGCAGCTGTTTTAGAGAGCGTGTACTAAAAAATTAATTTATAAGCTAAAAGTAAAAGAACTTTACAAACAAAATTTAAAATTGAGAGTTGACAATTGCAAAAAAAGTTCTCCATTTTACAAATATGTTTATGTTAGTCATTTAAAAATAGAAACAGGTGGAGTAAATTGAGATGAAACAATGAAATGACAAAAAATTGTAAGATTTTATATTATTATTATTAAATAGGAGTTTAATTTTTATCTTAAATTGGATGGCATTTCATTTTATACAATCAGGATTCTCAACAATAATAGTACGAGGCGCCTCCAGAAAGTAGGATTTCCTGGGACTGTTTACAGAAACAAAACACAGTTTCATGAAAATATTTATTGCAACAGATACAGCAAGTGTTAAACTATTTTTCAACATATTCACCACCGGAATTGGGACATTTTCCATACCATGTGATCAGCTTTTTAATGCTTGTGTCGTAGAAGTCTGCCACCTGGGATTTGAACCACTGAGTGACAACCATCTCTGCCTTTTTCATTCTCTGTCATTTCTTGATGTGTAGGAAAAGATGAAAATCACTGGGAAAGGAATTCGGGCAGTAGAGTGGATTTTTCAACACCTCCCAGCAAGTCTCCCGCAGAAGTTCAGTCTGGAAGAGTTTAAACATCCACCCTACAGACTGAACCTCGCTTCCAGTGATATCCATCTTTTCCTATACCTCAAGAAATGACAGAGAATGACAGAGAAGAGGAAATGGTTATCACACTGTGGTTCAAATCCCAGGCGGAAGACTTCTACAACACAGGTATTAAAAAGCCGGTCCCACGGTATGACAATTTCCTCAATTCCTGTGTCGAATATGTTGAAAAATAGCTGACACTTGCTGTATATGTTGCAATAAATATTGTCATGAAATTGTGTTTTGTTTCTGTAACAGTCCCAGGGAAACTTACTTTCTGGATGTGCCTCGTATTATAATTGATGAACCACAATTTGGACCACATAATTGCCCAATTTAAGTCCTGCATTGTATTCTTGGTGTTTCTTATTGTATTTTGAGAATGTTCAAAGGAATCAAATTTTGATAAATTTTTATGGCAGTCTTATAAAGGTGTTCGAAGCGAAACACTGTTGTTCACTCAAAAGCTTTGTATGCCGTACAACACAATAAAGCTTAAATCGAAATATTATTTATTTACATTTTAAGTGGCTTTTTTGTAAGTGTCTTGATTTCTAACAAGGAAATCATATACCTTAGTTAGTAATTGCTGAAATGTTTTTATATTTTCATGTATTGTACAATACTAATTATTAGCAGTCATTATGAGGTCGGTGCAACAGTGGTCTATCACACCTTTTTAAAGTTTAAAAAGCAAGTTAAAAGCAGTTCGAAAACCGCTGATGTACTAAAGTAGTGCGAAACGGCAGTTTGGATTACCAAAGGTAAATCTAAGTTTGCTTGTCAAGTGATAAATTTAAAACTAAACTTTTGTTAAAGCAATCAAGAATGGACACTCAAACATACAGTTAAAGTTATACACTCATAGTTTTTCATACAGTTTGAAAAATAAAGTTTCGTTGGTAGTGGGGTGTTCTATGGTCCTAGGTTAACTTAACTACAGTATGTGTTCAAGGTACAAGTTGGCCAATCATGCGGGTTTCTGTGTTACGGAGGCTATAGCTCTAACTCTTGAGCGATCGGGTGAAATATCTATGCAAATAAAGCTGCTAACGGTATAATGATTCAGGTTCTCACAGTTACAGTTGAAATTACAATGAAATTAACCATATACCTCATCACAAGAGATGCTGGAAATGTCTTCTTCTTACATCTACACAAGAATGGCACCTTTTTAGGAAATTTTCTTTCACACGCATAAGTTCAGGTTCCGAGATAGAGTTAATTTCTCTCGTGATATTATCTTTAAGTTCTTGTAATGTATGGGGGTTTGACCTATACACTTTACTTTTCAAGTTCTGCTATAAATAGTAGTCACAAGAAAATTAACTCTATCTGGGAAGCTGAACTTATGTGCATGAAGGAAAGTTTTTTTAAAAGGTGCCAGGTGTCTATGTCCCCTCTATACACAGGTAAAATATTCTGGTGTTATTCATTAACACTCTGTATACTGACAATCATTTCAAACACTCATTTTATCATTATGTGATGAGCCAAAGAAGTAGGGTGGCGGTAGTGTTAGAAAGGAATGAAATCAAACATGAAAATCTTGCGGTAAATCTATAGGATTAGAAAAAAAGTAATTTTGGTGAGATAGAGACAAGCCCTGAAGATATCTCTTCAAAAAATAGTACTTTTTTAGAGTTCGGTATTTTGTAATGAAAGAAAGCAAAAAAAGAGTGTTTATTTGAATTTATGAACATGAAAAGCTCTATAGTAAGTGGTGATAATCCTATAAGAATAGATTCCCCTATAAATGTTAAAGGTCATGTGCAAGCGCTATGCATTCATTCTTTAACATTTGTATGGGACATTTTTTTTTCTGTATTATTATCAGAACATTAGTTGCTGAGGTTGCTAGAGTAAATATAGAGATTAATTTCAATATTATATTTGCAATTTAATTTAAATATCTGTTACCAATTGCTGGTTTGACAAAATCGGTAGCAAGTTTAGTGAATGGAATGAGGAAGGAATAAAAAAATGTTTAAGTATTTGCACGAATGATGGCAAGTTTGTAGTAGAAATTTTTGAAGGAATGCTAAAAAGTTTCTATAAGAAAAGATAGAAGTATGACACAGAAAAAATACTAAAGATTTCTCTCTAAGCATATTGAAATTCCTTCGCCAAAGAAGAACGAGCATAAGAAGGTATGGAATGCAATCAATAATAATTTTTTGCATAAACTCAATATATATTCTCCGGTATCTCTTTTTTTACGACAGCTACTTTCCTTATTTCATTAACGTTGCTAATGAAAACATACAATGGTGAAATTATAACTTATCTTATATGAGGAGGATGGAGGTCCTACATAAGAATGAAGTATGATCATAACCAAAGATTTTATAGCAGCATACTTACACTCTGCATTTAAGAAGGAAGAGAGCTAGAAGTCCTCCAAGCAACAGCACCCCAACACAAGAAGCAATGAGTATCAGCAGCCATGTGTCATCCATGTCTGGTCCTGCCGACATTACACATCATGTCATTACATGCATCGCACACAAACAAGTTAAACAATCTAATTTTCCCTTTATGTAGCCACGTTCATTTCAAATCTGGGTTTTAATCATCCGTGTAGAGAATATTTTAAAAAGTCATTAATTCTAACAGTTCCATCACTTTATATTTATAAGGTTAAATAATATTATAGGTTAAAATTTTTCCACCTTATGCACTAGTATATCTTAGACATTGATATGAATGAGTGTTGACAAGGAATCTATAGTTTGTATCTGTTGTTTAATTATACATGTATTTACAAGTAACCTGAGGATCAATAAATTACAATATACCTTATTAAATAGTCTATATTGTAATTTATATAGTCTATATTGTAATTTATTGAATTATACCTTATTGAATAGTCTATATTGTAATTTATATAGTCTATATTGTAATTTATTGATACTCAGGTTACTTGTAAATACATGTATAATTAAACAACAGATACAAACTATAGATTCCTTGTCAACACTCATTCACATCAATGTCTAAGATATACTAGTGCATAAGGTGGAAAAATTTTAACCTATAATATTATTTATTCAGTAGCACTAGTTGGAAAATGAAGTTCATCAATGATTTATAAGGTTATTTTATATGTCAAAGATAATCTCAAATCATTTGTTGTAATATATTCTGATGTCCATAGCCACAACACGTGTGGTAGGAATAATATTTTAGTACAACAACATAGACTTACCATGTATAAAAGAAAAACAAGTTATATTGGTCTGAAATTTTTTAGACACTTACCTACGACAAAGAATTACCGGTACTGTAAAGAATTTTGATGCAGAATGATATAAATTTCTTGCTAAAAGAAGCTTATTATAGCACAAATGAGTTTTTAAATGCTTCTTAGCTATATATCCATTATAGGCCTAACTTGTATTTTATTTGTAGATTGTTTGTTTGTATGATATACCAGTATTAACCGTTTTGTAAGTGCAGCTACACATATATACATACCTGGGTATATATGGTTATCATTTTCCTTATTTGTTTTTATTTTTGTAATTTTAGATTTTGTATTAATGGCGATATTCTTCTGTATAAAATTGTATTATACCATGCAGAATAAATAAAACTATTATTATTATTAATATAACGTTTCTTTTTCAACCATGGGGAACTTCTACAACCTACATCCTAGAAAAGATGTACTATAATATTCAAGATTCCGGCCGTGAAAGCCTTGTCGAATTATTATAGTTACTGTACTTCACATACTAAACTATTTATTTTATAAGAATATCTCAAATGTTTCTTTAGGTTTTAAAGTTTTACAACAGTTGTCTATAATAATAAGAGGAAGTGTTTGTGCGTGATGCCCAGTGAAATCTACTGCATGCAGAGATCTGAAATTTTAAACATAGATGGGCTGAAGGGTAGCTGAATGCACCTAAATGCACCTCAATGCACCGGATTTGTAATTTCTGCTTTCGTTCGCAAGTTAGGAGTAAAAAAACTGGCAGAATTAATGAATTTTAAGCGCTATCGAAGCATCAGCTTTTGATAATACATTTCATTCGTGAAATCAATTGCAGGTGACTTTTTCTTTATTGATCATTTAGTTTATGAATGATTGTTAATAAATATAATGCTTTAAATACTCTGCTTTAATTTTTCTTTTAATTATTGTAGGCGAAGCCGCAGAGACTTTGCTAGTGCATTCACAAATGTTTCTATTCAACAGTTCATAACAAATGAGAATATTATGACTCAATGGCTATCCTTGGCGCCGTTCTACCGCTTTCTGGCTAGCTAGGTTGACAAAATGAGAGAATTCATTTATAAAATTTACAGCAGAAAAGACTGATGGAGGGAGAAAAATAACATTAACGAAACTTCAGCAGAATATTGACAAGCCGATCCATGGAAAACCAAAAGATCAACTCCAAAAATATATTTCCTAGTAATACATCAGAATAGGCAGAACCTACTCTGTAGCATTTGTATAGGAAGTGATCAGTGTCTGGAGGTCAGTCAACCCAGAACACCTAGTCAGTCCCCAGTCAGGTCAGGGTAGTTACTTATGCAGAATAATATCCCTCTCTAATCTACAAACAACATGGAGAAACAGCTTATGGATATTAACAATTGAGTTTTGACATTCATTTTTAGATAAGATAAATTCCATGTGTACAGATTCAATTAATATCGCACAATATTTCAAGTGTTATGTAACATTCTAATGCACTTCTGTTACGGATATGAAGTGATAAACTTAAAAACCAGATTAAATTTTGATAAAGTCGAGCCCTGCCACCTACTGGTAACAGTTAGAACCACATGCTGCCATCTAGTGTCTCTGATATTCAGCGCCAGCTTCCATAGCTCAGCAGATAATGGTGAAGTTATGCTGGAGGTGAAATTGGACAGAAGCGAAGCAAGAACTCATTACGGCTGATAACCAATATGGCAAAACACAATATTCTTGTTACAATTATTGCACACAGTGGCGTTCCTAGGGTGGGGCGGTGGGGGCGGTCCGCCCTGGGCCCCATTTACTATGGGGGCCCCAATTGATGCCCCACCCTAATATAAAAATTAATGTTCCACCTGATTTTGTAAAACGAGGCAGTGTATTTAAAAAAATAGAAGGTCCTTTCGATCAAACACAGAAATCAGGAGAAAAGTTTTTTTTAACTATTTACATTTCACCTGAAACTTGTGAAAGAAGTTTTTCAAAACTGAAATTAATCAAAAATTATTTGCGCTCAACAATGAGACAAATCAGACTAAGTGGACTAGCAATATTATGCATCGAGAACAATTTGGCTATGAAAATAAACTTTCATGAGACAATTAGACAATTTTCTAACGTAAAAGCTATAAAAAGAAAATTTTAAACGTTACTATTATATATTCTGAATTACCGGTAATATAATCCAGATTTTGCTAATTTATTATTTGAATATCCGAATAAATTAAAACTGTTGTTTGTTACCTTAAAATTTCGTTAACTTAGTCATATTTAAATGTAACCTTTTTTCCATTTGATTACTTTATAACTATGCACACATTTATATTTTGCTAATCAGTTAACTTAATACTATTTCACTAATACTCTATAATAATAAACAAGTACATTAAATACTGCATGAGTTCGCTCCCTTAATCTGTTATTTTTTCGTATAGATTAGCCCATGGAGACGAACTGTAAGACCAGAAAGATAGCCCTAGAAATAGCCGGTAACTTTTGCTGGCGGAGGGGGCCTCAGAAATAAATCCGCCCAGGGCCCCAAGTGGTCTAGTTACGCCACTGATTGCGCAGTCTGGCAAGGTGCGCATAATAATATGACTGCTAGTCTATGTTAATAAGATGAAGTGTAATTTAAAACCACTACCAAAAGTCCGCGTGGTGGGGGGAGGCACGTTTAAATATCGATTTCTAGGTTTTCCGATTATTAGGTTAGGTAGGTTTTTACAAAATTATGGGTTCTAGCAAAAAAACAGTTTATGTATAACATTAAACTACCAACTATATAAAATAATATGCAAAATTGGTCTCAATCATGTTTCTGTAGAATTAATAGTTGAGGAAATAAAGGGAGATGAAGTATGACATAGTTCTGGAATGTCTTATTTTATTATATTTTAACTAAAAAGAGAGCAGACAGTATATAAAATAGCATGGCTGCACGCAGAGATCTGAAATTTTAAACATAGATGGACTGAAGGGTGACCGAATGCACCTCGAAGCCGGATTTTTATTTTAGCTTTCGTTCACGAGTTATGGTGAAAAACTGGCAGAAAACGTGATTTTTTTTACGCTATCGAAGCATCAGTTTTTGGTAACACATTTAAATTGTCCAATCAATTGCAGATGGATTTGCCTTTTTTGTCATGAATTTGAAATAAAAGGTCGTGATTTTTTCAATATATCGCATGGAATTATAGATTGCTTCTGTTCTGTGAGCTCTAACTGGTCGTTTCCTTTGTTTATAATGTCAAATACATTAGAGGCAATTTCTAATCCTGGAATGCACTCAAAAGCCGGATTTTTAGCTGTTTCTTTATAATAAAATTATTAATAATTTAGTTTATGAATGATTCACGTGTAAGTGTTAATAAATATAGTGTTTTAATTACTATGCTTTTAACTTTTAAATTAATCATATAATTATATTATTTATTATTTACTTATTTACTTATTATTTAATAATAATTTTTAACTAATCATTAATTAGAAGTGGCTTGAAGCAAGGAGATGCACAATCGCCTTTATTATTTAATTTCGCTTTGGAATATGCCATTAGGAAAGTTATGGAAAACATGGTAGGCGTAGAATTAAATGACAGTCACCCGATTACGCAGGTGATGTTTGCTTGTTAGAACATCGCATAAACACAATAAAGAGAAATGCAGAAAGCCTTTTGAATGCCTGCAAAAATGTTGGATTGGAAATTAATACAGAAAAAACTAAGTATATAGCCATGGAACGTCAAAATAATGCTCTACAAAATATTAGAATAACCGGTAAATCGATCGAACAAGTGGAGGAGTTCAAATATCTGGGAGCAATAACTACAGAGACAAATAATATTAAGGCAGAAGTTAAGTGTAGACTAAAATCATGAAATTCTTGCTTTTATGCAGTTCAGAAACTCTTTTCGTCTTCCGTCCAGAAATCTAAAAATAAAAAATTATGAGACTTTTATCCTACCGGTTGTATTATATGGATGTGAGGCGTGGCCGCTTACTCTTCGTAAGAACATAATCTAAGAGTGTTCGAAAACAGGGTGCTTAGGAAAATATTTGGGCCTAAGAAAGATGGAAATGGGGACTGGTAAAAACTGCATAAAGACGAGCTTCATGACCTGTACTCTTCACCGGATATAGTAAGGATAATTAAATAACGGAGAATTAAATGGGCTGGACATGTTGCGCGCATGGAGAGAAAATACATATCTCAAAAGTATTGACTGGGAGACTCGAAGGGAAAAGACCACTTGATAGAGCTAGACATAGGTGGGAGGACAATACGAGGATAGGTTTAAGGGAATAGGATTTGTGAGGGATGGTTGGATAGAGTTATCACAGAATAGGGTTGAAAGGCGGGCTCAGGTATGCTCGGCATCGAACCTTCGGGTTCCATAAAATAGATAAAATTCCTTAGCTGGCTGAGAGTAAGTAATTATCGCGGGCACTTGCTACTAGTGCATTCATAAGACACAGATGTCTCTATTTGACATTTCAAGAGAATATTATAAGAGAAAAATTCCTCCAAACCTGAGATTCGAACCAAAGACCTTATGGCTATCCTTGCCGCCGCTCAACAGCTTACCGACTAGATAGGTTGACAAAATGAGAAATTCTAATTTATGAAATTTAAAGCAGGAAAGGCTAGTCCAGGGAGAAAAATAAGATGATTGGAACTTCAGCAGTTCATTTAAACAAGCTGATCCATGGCAAACCAAAAGATAAACTCCAAAAATATTTCCCACGAACACCTCAGAATAGGTAAAACCTACTCTGTAGCATTTCTGTGGGAGTGCACGCGTCAAGCAGTCCGTCAGGCTGTCGATTGGTTATTGGTTACATGTAACGATTGGAATAGTACCCTTCTCTAATCTACAAACAACATGAAGAAACAGCTTAAGGATATTAACAATAGAGTTGTGATATTCAATTTCAGATAAGATAAATTCCATGTGCACAAATTTCATTAAAATCGCACAATTATTTCAAGTGTTACGTAACATTCTAATGCGTTTCTGTCACAGATGTGAACTGATAAAATTAATAACTAGATAAAATTTGGATGAATGAGAGCCCTGCCACCTACTGGTAACAGTTAGAACCACATGCTGCCATCTAGTGTCTCTGATATTCAGCTCCAGCTTCTATAGCTTAGCAGATAATGGTGAAGTTTTGCTAGAGGTGGAATGGGAAGGGCACGTTTTTAAAGTCATCAGTAAATCCACCGGTGGAAAAGTGCGGTGAAAGTCCGGTGAATGTACGATGAACGTCATCCGCCATTTTTTTCATCTGATGAGCCGTTGAATTTACGAACGGGTTGATGGATTCCAGCGGGAATATTCGAATTGTATAATAATTATTGCATCATGGATTTGCTAGAAGTGGAAATAATAACATAATATGATGGGCAGGGAACTAATAACTGTGGTGCTACCATTTTCATAAATAATATTTTGAGCATATTAAAATCCATAAAATATTGTATAGTTAAATACGGTACCTGACCTCATTATGGATAGCCTGTGCTGTCAGTTATTCTACTGGCAGAGTTAAGGCCTTATCTTCCATTCAATCAGGGGGAAAAAGGATACATACAACTTAACAATATTACACAAAAGAAATAAAATAAGTTTTAAGATGATAGGCCTACTTAACTATTTACAATTGCATCAAAGACCCTTAAAACTAAAAGTAAATTAAACAATAAATTATATTATGTTATGTGATCAATTAAAATACAATATACTTATAAATATTAATCTGGCCTAATTAAAATTGTATGTCCATTCCATGTTTAGGAAATCATTTACATTACAGTATAAAATGCTTTTGATATGAGCCAGCATTTTAGGACTTTCTTAAATTTGTTAGTAGGCACTTCAACAGCAGAAAGGACAAATTATTATAAAATGTATATTGCTTATATAGATGACTGTCAACACATTTATTTAATCTGAATGACGGAAAATCTAATTTCAAATTGTTTCTAGTTCTATGTTCGTGTATATAAAAGCGCTGTGTGAATTGTTGTAGGTTTTCTTTCCGTGTACTAAATTTAGGCCTATATAAAGACTAGGAACTGTGTTTGTTTTTAATTGACGAAATATCAGGTAGACCTACATAACTATCTCGATTTTTTACTCCTGCTAAAATTCTTATGATTTTTTTCTGACATAGGAACACCTTTATTGACCCTGAACTACTGCGCCATAACCGGATGCCATATAGGATATGTGGATGAAAAATACGCTGTTATTATCTTGACTAACTGAGGCTTTTAGCTTAAGGAGTAGAAAAATAAATAACTCGAGACAGCTTAGCAGAAGCATTTGTTTATTTGTTGGTCCCATGAAAGCTTATTATTCGAGATATTTGGAATTAATAGATTTCTTATGTAGAGTATTTTTTCTTTCTTTTCTCGTCTTCAAACAAAATCAACTCATCAATTTAATTTTCGGAGGACTCACACTCTGATGAAGAGCAGTTAGTTAGCTTTCGCACGAAAATAAACTCAATGTATTAATGCTAGTGGCAAGTGTCGTCTGCTTCTCTGCTCCGCCATGTTTGTCATCTAAGAAGCATCGTACTTTAAGTTCGGTGAGTCTGATTGCAATCGGTGACTTCCACCGGACTTTCACCGGTGAGTTTATGAACGGCCTGATGCTTTCCCGGTGGATTGTCCGTTGACTTTACAAACGCCCTGGTGAAAGACCGATGGCACCGGTGGAATCAATAGATGACTTTAAAAACGTGCCCGAGCCTTATCGTCAGCGACTCCCGATAGGTGGCAGCAGAGCCACACGAGGTCCAAGCATGTCTGCGGTGCATTGAACATAATGGAACCGACTAGGAAAACATCAGAATGTCAGAAAACATGTGGCAATCATCTGTGTAAAACAGAGGTGTACACATATGCTTTACGAAATATGTGGTTATAAAATATACAGAAGATTAAAAAAATGATAATAGTTAATAGCCTATGAGTTCCTTCATGTCTCCTCGCTCAACACTTTCAGATTCTTAGAATTTACTCATTATCTTAAGCATTTTTACACAGAAAAAAACCTAACAAGAAGTAGTATTCTCATTATCTACAACAGAAGGTCAAGTTTCCAACATCTTCATCAAATGGAAACAGAAAGTTCACCCAGTAAGGAAACTCGACCTTTTCTCCTCTTTCAAACTATAATCCAAAATTACTTCTTAAATAAACGGCGCAAAAATATGTTGCACAAACTTTCTCGCATATACGTGTTAAAGGTTAATACAGAAAATGTAAATTATAGAGACAAATCAATTTTATTTGTTACATTTTCATAAAAGTAAATGGAAAACATCAGGGCCGATCTTTATGCTCAATGCTTTTGCCGTGAAATAATAATAATAATAATAATAATAATAATAATAATAATAATAATAATAATAATAATAATAATAATAATAATAATAATAATAACTAGTTGGGATTTGCATGGCTTCCTCAATCTCATAAACAAAAATGCACGATACATTGAGATATGCTGCATGAATGAGTTATTACAAGAGCCTACTGATAAATTTGGGTGGCCACGAGGTTTCATTTGAAACCAGGACCTCTTCCTTATTACTCTATACCACCTCGCTCTAATTGATTTTGGTGTGTTCATTGGACTGTGGTAAACTGACTACATTTCACAACAATAATTAGACTATAGTTTTTAGTATTCTTGTTACTAAGACAACGGATTTCAATCAAAATGTATGTTCTGAAATTCGCATTTAAGTCGTGCATTTTCGTTTTATCTTGATACCTATTAATGTTACAAAGAAATGTATTTAACAAAAAAAATATTCTATTTAATTTTCTCTACAACTTGACTGTGCTAAGGTTTCACGTATATAATGGAGATAACCTAGAAAAATTGAAAATGGATACGAGTAAAGTAACCCCTAAGCCGGTGCGGTGGCTCATGCTGTAGCGCGTGAGCCTGGAATGCTTGCGGTCCTGAGTTCAAATCTCGGGGCCGGCGGGTGTGTCATTCGTGGTGGACGAAGCCGTGCTTTAGGGGGGTTTTCTCGGGGTTCTCCCGTTTCCCCCTTTCATTCCACCAACACTCTCCACTTCATCTCACCTTTCCCCCTTTTCATCCTCATCCCGTTTCCACTTCTGGCATCGGGTCTGCTTCGGCAGTCGGAGCCCTTTGGGGGCCTCTCCCATTCTCCCCGCTGCTTGTGGTCAAGAGGTTGTTGGTGGTGTGTGTCACGAACCTGTCGGGGCTCCCGGTTGGAGGTACCGCAGGGGGTTGCGCACACGTGGCATGGTACTAGGCTTGTTGGATGTAGGGGAGTTCCGTGGGGGCCCACGGGGGGCTTTGCGGAACCAGGGCGGCCTGTGGGCACGCAACTCATCCCATCCCGGAGGTAGGCACAATAAGTCGGTAACGGCTGCAGTGCTTAGGGGCGTTCCCACCCCGTCTCCCCGCCTTAAGGGGCACAAAATAGAATAGAATAGAAAGTAACCCCTAAGTCATTTTTACAGAAAAGCAGATATATCCATTTCATTAGTCGTAAATAGAATTTTTAGATTTTACATTTTTATTAAAATCGTTAGAGCCATTTTTTTTTAAAAAAATCAAAATTTTGACAAAAGTTTTCATGAAAAGCCCCCTTAAAATTCCAGTTATAAAAACAAATTCAGGGCGGTTAGATGAAATTCCGAAAAAGTCTGTAATTAAATACTGTACATACCTTTTATTTTTAATTTAATAACTTCATAAAAAAATTATCGCTACTCTGCTAGGTTATTAAAATACTGCAATCTATTTCACTTTTATTATAATTTGTTTAATAAAATTATGAATAATTTTGTTTAAACGGAATTTGTAAGTTTTGTCATTGCAAACATTAAAACAAATCGTAAAAATGAAACACTTGCAAAACTAAATTATTCTTACAGGCATTGGTGGTTCTTGTAAATTGACATTTTTAAAAATATTTATTACTAGCATGTGCCCGCGGCTTCGCCCGCGATAATTATTTCAAAAATTAAAAATTAAGAGCATAATAGTAAAATCATTATTTATTAACACCTAAATCACGTGGACAACATACCACGATTAGATAGCGTCGCCTGGTAAAAGCGACCTCAGGTTCGAGTTCCCTGGCCAAGAAAACCCCTGTATAGTGAGTTTCGTCCAATTCGAACAATGTTTGACCATAGTTAGGCCTATATTGAATATCCCTCTTCCGTGTAGGTTGAAAATTTCATATGTCTACGGGCCTTGATATTCTAAACAAATGAATCGTCCAGGATGGACTTACAAAATCAATCGATCGCCCGCGATAATTATTTCAAGAATTAAAAATTAAGAGCATAATAGTTAAATCATTATATTTATTAACACCTAAATCACGTGAATTACATACCACGATTAGATAGCGTCGCCTGGTAAAGCGATCTCAGATTCGAGTTCCTTGGCCCAGAAAATCCCTGTATAGTGAGTTTCGTCCAAATCGAACGGCGTTTAACCATATTTAGGTCTATGTTGATTATCCCTCTTCCGTGTAGGTTGAAAATTTCATATGTCTACGGGCTTTGATATTCTAAACAAATTAATCGACCAGCGTGGGCTTACAACATTCTAGCGATCGCGATGCTTTTATTACCACGGTATGACAAAAATAGCCAAAGCCAACTGCAATTGATTTGACATTGAAATGTATTACTGAAATCTGATGCCTCGACAGCGCTAAAATCACGTTTTCTGCCAGTTTTTCACTCACAACTCGCGAGCGAAAGCTAAAATTAAAAATCCGGCTTCGATGCGCATTCGCCCACCTTTCAGCCCATCTATGTTTAAAATTTCAGATCTCTGCGTTCAGCAGATTTCGCTGGGCATCGTGGACAGACAGACAAACACGTCTTTTTATTATTTTAAGATAGCATGTGCCCGCGGCTTCGCACGCGATAATTATTTCAAAAATTAAAAATTAAGAGCATAATAGTTAAATCATTATATTAACACCTAAATCATGTGGACTACATATCACGATTAGATAGCGTCACCTGGTAAAAGCGACCTCAGATTCGAGTTCCTTGGCCCAGAAAACCCCTGTATAGTGAGTTTCGTCCAAATCGAACAACGTTTGACCATATTTAGGCTAATATTGATTATCCTTATAATAATAATAATAATAATAATAATAATAATAATAATAATAATAATAATAATAATAATAATAATCCTCTTCGGAGTAGGATGAAAATTTCATATTATTTTTGGATGCCTTGACATTAAAAACAAATGAATCGACCAGCGTGAGCTACAACATTCAAGAGATCGCGATGCTTTTATGTCGAAGGTGTGACAAAAATAGCCAAAGCCTAGTGTAATTGATTTGTTTTATTGAAAACTCATGCTTCGAAAACGAAATAAATACACGTTTTCTGCCCGTTTTTCACTCATAACTCACGAACGAAAGCGAAAATTAAAATTCCGGCTTCGAGGTGCACATTCCGACCCTTTAGTCCGCCTATGTATAAAATTTCATATCTCTGCGTTGAGTAGATTTCGCTGGGCATCGCGGACAGACGGAGGACAGACACTTCCTTTTATTAATATATAGATAAAGAGAAAATTTGTCAAGGCATATTTTTTCCTTTGTATACTTGCAATTGGCGCTGGCTATTTTCCCCTCTCTAATTACAAAAAAAAAAAAAAAAAAAAAAAAAAAAAAAATCAACTATATTAAGTACAACTCACTTTTATAACACACACTAATGAGTAATGACATTAAAACACGATACTAGAACTGGTATCACCGATGAACGTAGATATTTAACTCGAACCGAAGAGGACCAAGTATTTTGAATTATTAGCATGTGAGAACCCAGTACGATAAATAACAATTCCCTGCCAGTCATAATTCTGAAATATATTTTTTGCACGACGTAACTAATTAGTGGTACTTACGAAGATTGTTGCCGTGGATCGTAACTTGACATTCCCGCACGCAGTCTCGTTGCTATGAAAACAAAAGAAATCTCCGAGCGGCAAAAATTACAAAAAACACAAGTGCCGTAAGTAAAACCATCACAATACAAGCCTTTATGAAAGACCGGAACCAAGGCACCTCAGTTTGTTGCGACTTTAACAGGACAAATATTCGGTCCCCATAACAACCAACATATGCGAATCACTTTCTGAAATATAACATCCATCTTTAATAGTGCATAAACATAGTATTTTCAGCTAATATCTCAATTAATATAAATAAATTGATATAAATAATGATCGTGCAAAAAATAGCATGCAATACTCGTGCCGTAAGCGCATAAGATATCTCTTTCCTCTATCCGTATGCACCGCTTACGGCACTTGTATCGCAATATACTATAATGTAATTCTAAAACAAAGTATGAATCTATTTTACGCGTCCCTATAATATAAAGCCACACGGCTAACTCACTCACTCACTCACTCACTCACTCACTCACTCACTCACTCACTCACTCACTCAATCACTCACTCACTCACTCACTCACTCACTCACTGACATTAATGTTTGCCCACTTCCAGATGAGCTAGAAACTTGAAATTTGGTACACACATAGCATTTAGGCTGTAAACCACATATATATTCCAAAAAGTATTTGTTTTATTTTTAGCCCAAAAAACCCCGAAAAGGGTCTCACTCGCTGACATTACTGTTTGCCCAGTTCCAGATGAGCTACAAACTTGAAATTTAGTACACATATACCTTTAGACTGTAAACCAAAGGAAAATTCAAGAAGTTTTTATTTTTATTTTTAGCCCTAAAAACCCCCCAAAAAAGGGCTCACTCACTGACATTAATGTTTGCACACTTCCAGATGAGCTAGAAACTTGAAATTTGGTACACATATAGCTTTTAGACTGTAAACCACAGAAAAATTAAAAAAAGTATTTTTTTAAATTTTTAGGCCTAAAAACCCCCGAAAAAGGGCTACTCACTGAAATTAATGTTCGTCCATTTCCAAATGAGCTAGAAACTTGAAATTTGGTACGCATATAGCTTTTAGGCAGTAAACCACAGAAAAATTCCAAAAAAGTTTTTTTAAAATTTTAATCCCAAGAAATCCCCGAAAAGGGCTCACTCACTGACATTAATGTTTGCCCACTTCCAGTTGAGCAAAAAACTTGAAATTTGGTACACAAATAGCTTTTAGGCTCTAAACCACAGGATAATTCCAAAAAGTATTTTTTTATTTTTAGCCCTAAAAAACCGAAAAAGGGATCACTCACTGACATTAATGTTTGCCCACTTCCAGATGAGCTAGAAACTTGAAATTTGGTACACATATAGCTTTTAGGCTGTAAACCACAGGAAAATTCCAAAAAGTATTTTATTTTTATTTTTAGCCCTAAAAACCCGACAAAGGGATCACTCACTGACATTAATGTTTGCCACTTCCAGATGAGCTAGAAACTTGAAATTTGGTATTAGGCTGTAAACCACGGGAAAATTCGAAAAAGTATTTTTTAAATTTTTATCCCTAAAATTCCCAGAAAAATGGTTCACTCACTGACATAATGTTTGCTCACTTCCAAATGAGCTAGAAGCTTGAAATTTGGTACACATATAGCTTTTAGGCTGTAAACCACAGGAAAATTCCAAATACCTTTCCCGAGAACCTCAGCGGGGGTTTGGGGGCGGATCCCCCAATGAGCGGAGCGATTTTAGATCTAAAGTTATAATCAGAAGAAACCCATTCATACTTTATTACCTTATTTTGACATTCCAGCTTCTTTCAAATTACGTTGATTTGATGAAAAGAACATTGCATTACTAATATGCTACACTATTAAAATACTATTATTTGTATTATTTTGTTTTCCACACATAAAAGTAATGACAGCTATAATTCTGGAGTGTGTATTATTCGTAAGCATCTATAAAACATTTAGAAGCAAGGAAACATAATCTAAATTATTTCTGAAATATTATTGATAAAATAAACAAAATATTTATATATTTATACCCAAATTCTTTACTTTTTATAACTGCTGTGTTATATTAATCAAATACTAGCATATTTTTACCACACAGTAAACTCATAACGGAGTCCTGTTTATACAGAATATTGTGAAAGCAAACAACCATGAACCTTTCTTTCTTTCTTTCTTTCTTTCTTTCTTTCTTTCTTTCTTTCTTTCTTTCTTTCTTTCTTTCTTTCTTTCTTTCTTTCTTTCTTTCTTTATCTTAGTTTTAACTCTCCCTTTTAGGATATAAGCGATCCAAGCCGCCCGGGCCTTACAGGGCCGCGACCTGTCGGGAGAGGGATTAGCTTTGGATCACATACATACTTTCTTGACCAGACAAGAACATGGAGGGTCTCCCAGGATGAGTGATCAGCCCACCTCCGAGACAACACGAACACATAGGACGAGACAAACCATTCACACACACATACGCACACTCCAAACAAGGCGAGGCTGGGATGAAGATGATAATGACGGCCAGCATGGGCGTCGGCATGGGGGGGGGGCAAGGGGGGGCAACTGCCCCCCTCTGGATTGTCTTATGGATTCATTTATTTGTGGTACTCTTTGTCAACCTACAGTTGTAGCATGGAGAATAAAAAATATATAATTACTTTATGAGTTTAGCAAGTATCAACTAATTATAACTATAATATCTCATAACATTTATAATATCTCACCAAGGCCATTGCTCAAAAGAGCGTATTCTGTTAACTTAAAAAACTTTGTAGCCTCGTCGAATTCAGCTTGGGTTCAAAATAACGATCCAGTTAACTAAGTGAATATTAATGTGTTTAGCCTAATCATTTGAAATTGAGGTCCGAAATTGATTTTGCCCCCCCTTAATAAAATTCCTGGCGACGCTGCTGACGGCAAGATGATATCTGGGGACCACAAGGGGCCTAAAGTTACCCGACGTTTGTCTCAAAGGTGAGGAAAAGCCCTAAAAAAAACTCCCACATATTTACGCCTATGGTTATAAATCTAAAGAAGATGGGAATTTTTTCTTATTAAGTAGGTCATCTAAGGAGAATTTTATCTTTCATAGATAGATCCCCCCTCCGTTTATGTAATCACCCTTTCAAGTCATCTCATCAGAATAATATAGCTCCACACAACTAGAGGAATGGGGCTACACTTCTGCCAAGGCGGGGGGGGGGGGGGAGGGGGACCACCAAACCTACTAGAGTAGTGGTGGCATTGGATAAAAGTCTTTATGTATTTTTTTTATATGGAGACTTTGTTTCAGGAGTTCATTACAGGAATAAAACATCCAACTAATATTGCCAAGCCTACTGTGTTTTTTATGCAGAATTTATTTATTTATTTATTTAACCTGGCGGAGTTAAGGCCATAAGGCCTTCTCTACCACTCAGCCAGGGCAAAAACATGAAATACATAATGATAATAATAATAATTAATAATAAATTTAAAAAGAACTGATATAATAGAATTTAATAGGGTTAATACCCAAAATTACAACAACAACAAAATAGGTAAACATATAACAAAGTGCCAGAATGCTTTTGTTTAATCAGTGATAATTGCAATTATGATATGCAGAAAAGAATTTTTTTTTTAAATCGATTTCCGAGTTAAGCTCCAGATCGATTCATTAAGCTGGGCTTACAGTCTAGTTTGATAAACATATGTGAAGGAATATGTGGGTAGTATTATTTGTCAAAGCTAACTGTATTGCAACTTCCAAAGCCATATATGAACACTGTAAAACAATATGTTGTCATGAGAACTGATAAATTCTGTCTAATATGCATGTATTATCATAACATAGACACTAAATTGACCATTACTCCGGTACCGGTCAACCGATTTGGCCGAATATCAAATTTTGAATACCTGTGCCTAGAAGTATACGGCCTGGGATTTGAACCACCATGTGACAACCACCTTCGCTCTCTGTCATTCTTTGCCATTTCGTGTGTAGGAAAAGACGGAACTCACTGGGAGCGAGGTCCGGGCTTTTAGGGTGAATCTTTAAACATCTCTCAGTCGAACTTCTGCAGGAGACTTGCTAGGAGGTGTTTAAACATCCACCCTACAGCCCAGATTTCGCTCCCAGTGATTTCCATCATTTCCTGCACCTAATGAAATGACAGAGAATGACAGAGAGGCGAAGATGTTTGTCACACAGGTGTTCAAAATTTGGTTGCACAGTATAACAAACGTTTCAGATCCGGTGGCGATATGTTGAAAAATAGCTGAACACTTGGTTTATCTGTTGGAATATATATGTCCATGAAATTGTGTTTTCTTTCTGTAAACGGCCCCCAGGGAAACTTACTTTATGGACGCGCCTCACACAATAACAGTGCAGCTTATGGCAAGATAAGTTAGGTTGGCTCAGACAAGCTCCAGTATTCAGCGTGAAAAAGCTGAGAATCACTTTACAGTAGGTTACAAGACCACAGATCCAAGAATCTTGTCATAGGTTGTCTAGTTTTACCATGCAAAGAATATTTGAACTTTGTGGAAATTATCCAAACAAAAAGAAGAAATTTACAAGTCACATAAAACCTCAAGTTTTAAAAGTTGGCATTTAAACTTTAGTAACCTCAAATTTATAACACACAAAAAAAAATCTAAACTCTGTGACACTACATCCTTAAAGGGACTAGGCCTACAACCCGACCCCTGCATCAGCTACCATAGGCAGATGGCAGGATAGGGGGCATATGGTCAGCATGCCGAAATTCACGGCCATTAATGGTGATTTCCATGACCAGAGCTGCTATTTGTCTATCAAGTAGCTTCTCAATTTGCATCACGAGGCTGAGTGCACCCCGTTCCAGGTCTCCCTACCTCAGAAAAATTTGAGGAGGTACCAGGGATCGAACCTGTGCCGACGGATCTATGGTCAGCGATGCTTACCCCAAGACCACATCGGTGGTCATAACACGAAACTGCCAAACTACCGGGTGATCCGTTTGGGTAGGGATAAAATCAAATGGTATTATAAAAGCCAATATGATTGTAGGACAAATTTCTTGCTGGTTATATTATAGTTAAAGGATGGGAGATTCCATACATGACAATCAACAATTCATAACCTGGAAGGACAAACGAAAATTTTAGATGATTAAACTGGCTACTACAAATCAACAGCGGGCACAATGTGTTCTTTGGTGTGCTAAATTTGGGAGTGTAAATAGAGTTCAAATGGAAATTCGACATGAGTATGGTGTGTGTAATAACCAGGGCCCAGATTCTGATGACCTAAAATTGTTTGAAAAATGACCTATAAAATGACCCTAAATTTTAAAGAAAATGACTTAATAATTATAAAAATTGACCTAAAAACAGTTATTTTATTTATAAAAAATTATTACACAAAGTTACAGACTAATTTGTACATAATTGTAAAAACTGTAAATAACTGTAATGTTGTGAATGTTCTTTTCTCACGGAAATTTATACTGGCACTGTGGCACTGGCGAGTCAAAATTAGGCACATCCTTTTGTGGTCTGCCGGATTATATTGTTGTTTATTGAGGGTAAACAGTAGTTTACCGAAGCGAAGGCAATCTATCTAAGGGAAGGAGACCCTAAAATCAAACCTCTGGTCCTCCAGGTTGGGGGTTTTGCGATGGGCTGGTAACCCATTCATGTAAAAATATTAATGCTCAAAAGTCTCACATAGTTAAACCGGATGGAACTACTGGAAACCGACCTTGGCTAACGAAAAAGGACCGAAGACTTGGCAGGAAAGACATACTGAACATTGGTACGTGGAATGTCAGGGGAATATGCAATAAAGAAGAAGAATTGACAAAAGAATTACACAGAAAGCATGTTAATGTACTGGTTACTACTGAAACAAAAAAGAAATTAAAAGGAACATCTGAGATTAACAACTATACAATGATATACTCAGGAGTGGATCAAACTTCACGCGCAGCGAAAGGGGTAGCCATTTAAATAGACAAAAAATGGACAAGAAATATAGAAAGCAATTCATTTATAGATGAACGAATAGTAACAGTCCGTCTAAAAATAGAAAGAGGTAAATTATTAATTATTGGTGTTTATGCTCCAGATGAAAAGAAAACAGATGAACTAGAAATATTTTATGAAAAGATCCAAAACATTTTAGACAAATATAATAAAACGGATAATATTGTGATTACAGGGGATTTAAACGCAAGAATTGGAAACGTAGGTATACCAAACGTTTGTGGCACATTCGGAGAGGAATTTGTTAACAACAGTGGAAAAATGTTAAGGGAGTTTGCTACTTATAACGCCCTAAAAATAACTAATTCATTCTTCCGTAAGAAGGACATTAATAAATACACTTGGGCAGCAAGAGGTTCTAGATCTATTATAGATTATGTGATAGTAAATGATAAATTGAAATCATTGGTGAAAGATACTACAGTATACAGAGGAAGTGACCTTTATACAGATCACTTTCTGGTCTTATCACAAATTTATGTTATGGCTAAATGGAAAAGAGTCAAGACAAATGGAAACAGAATTAATCAACAAAAAATGTTCAAAATTAATTTGCTACAAGAGCAGAGTGTAAGAGATCTATATCAAAGAAGGTTATTCACGTATTTAAAAGAAGTAATTACTGCTGATGAAGTAGAAGAAGAATGGGAAAACATAAAGCAAACAATTCTGAAAACTGCAAATGAAGTGCTGGGGACAAAAGTTAAAAGTAAAAGAAAGAAAGGCTCAAGATTCTGGAATGAAAATATTGATGAAGCAGTAAAGAATAAACAACAGGCGTATGAGCAGTTCTTGCAAAATCAAAGTGAAAAACAAGGAAAATATATACAGAAAAAAGAAATGAAGCCAAGGAAATAACAAGGAAAACACATAATGAATCTTGGGATAGATTCATATCGAATATAGAACATGACGTTCATGGAAGACAGATGATCGCTTGGAAAGTTATAAGAAGCCTGAATTTAAAAGAAAGAGATATGGCTAGATTGAATTGTATAAATGAAGATGACTGGATAAAATATTATGAGAATCTATTATATGATGGAAATATTGAAGAAGTTGAACTCGAAAAGGAAGAAATTGATGAATCTGTAGACCTAATCACTCTTGAAGAACTAAACGAGGCCCTAATGAAAACAAAAAATAGAAAAGCCCCAGGGATTGATGGCCTCCCAACGGAACTGTTTAAATATGGTGGATTGTTACTGAGGTTGAGATTTTTACATTTGCTGAATATGTGCTGGAAAACTAAGAACATACCAAAGGAATGGCATGTAGCTGAAATTGTATCCATTTTTAAGAAAGGAGACAGATCTAAGTGTGAAAATTATAGAGGTGTAAGTTTATTGAACGCAGCCTATAAGATCTATACAAGAATAATTAATAGTAGATTAAAAGCAATATCAGATACTAAAATTATGGAAGAACAAAGTGGGTTTAGAAAGGGCAGATCATGCATTGATAATGTATTTATCATAAAACAAATGATAGAAAAACACCTAGAATTTAATTTAGAAACTCATGTTGCTTTTATAGACTTTGAGAAAGCGTTCGACAGAGTGAAAAGAGAAAAATTATGGGAAATTTTTGTTAAAAATGGCTACCCTATGCACTTAATTAAAGTCATAAGAAGTTTATATATCAACGATAAGATTGTCATTGAAATGGAAGGAAAATTATCAAATGAAATAAAAATTAACCAAGGGGTGAAACAAGGCTGCAGTCTATCTCCAAATTTATTTAATATATATCTAGACGAAATTCTTAAGGAATGGATTTTAAAAGTACATAGAGGTATTAACATTGGACAACGCTCAGTAAATATATTACTGTATGCGGATGACGCTGTTTTAATTTTTAATACAGAATATAGACTACAGAAAGCAATACATGAATTAAATAAAGTCAGTAAACTGTGCAATATGAAAATTTCGGAAAAGAAAACCAAGGTCATGGCATTACACGGGAAATTTCCAATCAGAACAAAAATATCTATAGATAATAGGACAATTGAGCAAGTGTCACATTTTAACTATTTAGGTTGCGATGTTACTTATGAAATAGATCAAGATATAAACAATAAGTGCGTAAAATACCAGACAATATGCGGAACAATCCAAAGAACATTAAAAGGAAAAACGACAAAAGGAACGCAACTAAAGTTTTATTCCGTCATGGCGCTTCCTGTATTATTATATGGCAGCGAGGCATGGACTTTGCAAAAGGCAGATTTCAGCAAAATACAAGCTGCTGAGATGCGTTTTTTGAGATCGGTTAAGGGATGTACAAGAGAGGACCATTTAAGAAATACAGATATAAGAAAAGAACTGGGAGTAAATTCAGTAGTAGAAAGAATATTAGAATGTAGAGAAAACTGGATACAACATATACAACGAATGCAACCTGACAGAATTCCCAAACAAATACTGAATTATAGACCAAGAGGATACCGATCTACAGGAAGACCCAGAAAGAGATGGAAAGATGTGAGGCCGGAACAGGCTTTAGCCTAATCCTTGATGGTAGAAGAAGACAGTAGTTTGCACTCTCAAATCCAAGCAGGTGGCAGACTCTGATGCCAAGTCAGTCTAATAACAATAGTAATGTAATACAAAATTTTGGCGTTTCTTTGATTCTCATTTCCGACTGAGACATGACAACACTTAAAGCCGAATTTTTCCTTCTTGCATCAAACAAACAACACTTCAAAGACAGCACCCCTAGCGACGAAAAGAAAGTTAATACACTCAATGTAAATACATGAAAATGACTATACCCTTAGCAACCAGGGAAGGCGGTTGAGGCCAGGTAGGTTCCTTCACCGCGTGGACCCTCACATTTACAAGGGAAGGAGATTTAGGACCAACCGTAATTTCCTCCCCATGAGTCACCTAGTCTATTTCAATCAATCTTAGATTTGTTTAATATGTCATTTTATCTTAAAATGTTTGTTATATATCAATTCTACACATAATTACAAGAAAAATGACACCAAACAATGTATAATTTACTTTAACAGGAACATTTCTAACAAATACATAAATAAAAGTTACGAGAAAACTGCTTTCAAGTCCTATGTTCCTATAAAAGTAAATTATACATTGTTTGGTGTCATTTTTCTTGTAATTATGTGTAGAATTGATATATAACAAACATTTTAAGATAAAATGACATATTAAAAAAATCTAAGATTGACTGATTGAAGTTGACTAGGTGACTCATGGGGCGGAAATTACGGTTGGTCCTAAATCTCCTGCCCTTGTAAATGTGAGGGTCCACGCGGTGAAGGAACCTACCTGGCCTCAACCGCCTTCCCTGGTTGCTAAGGGTATAAATAAGGAAGAAAATTACACGAAAATGACAAAATAATGACCTAAAATTGAAACAAATGCCCTAAAAATATAAAATTGCATAAAATGACAAAAAATTACCTAATAAAAATACATTACTACAATCTAGAGGCCATGATTAGGATTTATCCACAAGTTGTCAATGTCTATGCAGCATCAATAAAAAGATGACATGTCATTAGAATCCGGGCCCTGGTAATAACCTATGTACGATTCCATAAAGTGCACCCTCTCACTGGGCATGGGAGGTTCGTAATTGTCTAAAAGTCACTTTCAATGGTATGTGGTGTGGTCATGGTGGATCCATTGCTTGGCCCCTAAACTCCTCTGATCTAACCCCTCCTAACTTCCTGTGTGGGGTTTTGTTAAAGACACTGTCTATGTACAGAAACCCAGGAACATTGATGATCTGAGAGTAAAAATTACTCAAGCTTTTCAACAAATCACCCCTCTTATGTTACAATGGGCATGGGCTGAATTGCATCACCGTTATGAGCTATGCAGAGTGAGCTGAACACTGAGTCAACATTTTTCAGTGTTGTATACACAAAATTTCAACAAATAATGTTCAATAGTAAAAGTTTTACAGTGTTTTTATTTTATCCATAGCCAAACGGATCACTCTGTATATTTTCAATCTACTTTTATACATAATTGATTGAACCTGTTTTCGGTAAAATCGCAATGTGGGGGACCGCCTTTAAAAACCAACTTTAATTCATAAAACACCTAATATCACAGGTATTTTGTTATAGATAGTTCTCTGCTGGAGAGGAGATGTTGTTTCGACGAATGATTTGGTCCAACCCACCCGCCCTAAACAATATACTTTCTTTTATAACACCAATCACCCCACGGCTTCGTCCCGGGTCTGGACCTGCCTTCGGGCAGAACACTCATCATCATCACAGTTAAAAGTAACGTGAATTCCGCCTTATTTCTATATCCGTGAGATGAAGAAATTCGTGATTGGACGCTAGAGGTGTGACGTCACACCAGCAGAACACGTAGAATTCTGGGAAACATTTTCACAAACACAACTAACCTCGCGGGAGAGATACAATGTGGCACATTTACTATCTCTCTCTTTCATAGTTTTACCTCTCCCTTGTAGGGACTTTTATGCGACACGCGCCGCCCGGGCCGCGACCTGTCGGGAGAAGAATGAACTATGGATCACAACACAGACTTACTTTTTTGACCACACAAAGACATGGAGGCCCCCCCCCCGGATGAGTGATCAGCCCAATGCCGGAGCCATGTCCGAGACAACGCGAACACATAGGACTATACACACCATTCCCACACACACTCACTCCAAAAAAGGATGGGATGGGATGAAGATAATAATGACGGCCAGATGATATCCGGGAACCACAAGGGCCTAAACTTACCTGACTTGTCTCACAGGTGAGTGAAAACCCAAGAAAACCCCCACCTAGGTAACTTGTCCCGACGACGAATCGAACCCGGGCCCGATACGTCATAGGAACGAACGCATCCCCTAAACCACAGCGGTGGACTGGCACATTAATTACGAAACGGGAGAATTCAGAATGCCCTACTAAATTAATATCACTGTTCATAACCTAACAGAACCTGTCACTAACACTAATATCACCGTTCCTAACCTAACTGCCACTTGTTGGTCAACCTGCTTCGCTGAAAAAAAAATCACCCGTCGGTGGAAGCCTGCTCACATCGCGAGAAGGGTCCCCCTACATTGCGACTTTGCCCTGTTTTCTTTTATGATTTTTAAAACAATTTCTTAATTTGTATAGACTTCCTGTACCAAGGCTTTACAGGAATGTTGAAGCTGTCCGACCTTGCGAATGGTTCTGGGAAGAAGTGAGCAAAACTGGAGAATGCCAGATGTAGGCTACTCCAGAAGATCACACAGAATCTCTTATTACTGGACCTGGGATTTTAAGGCAAATACCTATTTTGTTCCTTATGAAATAACATGAAAATTTAAAAATATGTTGACATTTCATGATAAATTACTTATATTTATAGAGTTTTTTACTGCCCTAAAATTTGGACCTTTGGAGCCTATTTTTACTATTTTAGTGCCTAAAATGCCTATTTTGTACATTTAAAATAAAATTCAACTTCTGTAACTTTTACAACCATTTAATGGACATCCCTGAATGAAGAGCAGAACAGCAGAGGGTGGGTTTTTCAAAGAAACTTGATTTTCCCAAACAATTGTCGCCAGAGGAATGCTAACTGACGGGGGAGGATTAACTCAAAACAGGTAGCAGGTGTATAGTAAGAAGGGACATACTGTGTCAATTTTTCATATAATCTAAAACTGTTTTTGATAAATGTATTTTGAATTCTGTCTTAATTTTGCAATTATTTCTGTTAAGAATAGGTATATCACGTTTCTTACAGTAAAAAAAAAAAGGAAAAAAAAAAAGAGAACGTTACAGTTTAAGAGCATATTGTAGTATTTTAAAGTCTATTTTCTGTCTATTTACACATTTTTAAAGCACATTTTAAGTGCCTATTTTCTCTTTTAAAAGCCTATATACTTGTTTTAAAAGCCTATTTTAGGTGCCTAAAACTAATTTTTTTAGAGCGTAATATCCCAGGTCTACTTATTACTAGACCTGGGATTTTAGGCTCTAAAAAAATTAGTTTTAAGTTTTAAAACAAGTAAATAGGCTTTTAAAAGAGAAAGTAGGCACTTAAAATATGCTTTAAATTTGTGTAAATAGATAGAAAATAGACTTTAAAATACTACAATATACACTTAAACTGTAACATGGTCTTTTTTTACTGCAAGAAACGTGGTATACCTATTCTTAACAGAATTAACTCCAAAATTAGGCATAACGAACTGTATTCACAGATGTTCTTTCACTGGTGACTTGACACAGTAGTCCTTCCCCCTTAATCCTCCTCCTCCCCCGTCAGCCAGTATTCCTTTAGGGAGAAGTATTTGGAATAATCAAGTTTCTGTGAAAAACCCACTTCTGCTGTTCTGCTTTTCATTGAGGGATGTCTATTTTTATTTTTACAAAATAAGCATTTTAGGCACTAAAATAGTAAAATAGGCTCTAAAGGTCCAAATAGGCATTTTAGGGCACTATATAACTCTATAAATGTACGTGGTTTATCATCAATTTTCAAGTTATTTCATAAGGAACAAAATAGGCGTTTGCCTGAAAATCCCAGGTCTATTTATTACTTACCTTGTCTGGGTAGTTCCACATACTCCACACCAGGGGTGGTGTTCCAGTCGCACAGGACAGTGCATGTGGAGGTGGTGTTAAGAGTTGGAGCTCGCTGAAGAAACGCAGGCAGCGGTGGAGGTGGGATACTCAGAATCGAGTCTGGAGGGGGAACCAGATCGTTGCACTCCACACACGAGTTGTTGAGATACATCCAAATGTCCACACCACTCGCCATTCTGCACAAGAGAAAATTATACATATTATAGATGCCCTCTCTGAGGTAACCACAAGTTACAGTTGTTAAAGACAATTTACCTTACAGTTTGAAAAACTAAGTAGATTGCATATATGCATAACAATTGAGAAGGCAGAAAAAAATATAAGCTTAATTAATTCAACATTAAAAATTCCCTTTAGGCAGGCCTACAGGCTGAGGTAGATTTCGAAGTGCTAGATCTCTCCTTATATGAAGCTACCAAGAAACCATTTATTTATTTGTAGAGTACTCACCAAGAGCTTTTCAACGATAGCCCACAAGACGTGGTTTCAAAAATTGGTCCTAATTAGTACAAATTAATTAGAAAAGTAGACTTTTCATGTAATTGCCATTCTAAGTTCCCTCACAATTCTATCATAGCTTAACTTAACAAGGAATACAATTTTACTTTAGTATGTTATATGAAGGGTCCCCCGAAACAATGTTGTATATAACTTTTGGGCCAAGTTGAGTTTTCCATGTCATAATGTTGTATATCATCACTGGAATGGAATTACATGGTAAATGCACTTAAATGCCATCTATTGACAGTGTGGTGAACTTTGGAAAACAGCTCCCGTGAAAGAATGTTGTAACTTATATCACGCCAAGATGGCGGACGTCAATAGCCTCCTTACATCTCCGAGTGGCCAAAAAGCTAACAATAAAGGAAAGAAACGTAAAGTGAACGCTGATAAGTGGAAAAATAATGTGAGGAAGGTTCTAAGGAATAGTGGAAAACCATATATTTCATCTAGAGGAAGACAGGTTGATGGAAAATTGCATCCCAATGAGGTAAGTCGAACAACGTTGTATAAGCGTTTTGTATCTCATTATATTTTTTCTCTGTAAAGGACTTATCTCTGTTTCTTTATGGATCTGCATGTATGTGATTGTGTTTCTATTTATGTAACTGTTACTACTACTATGACCATGGCCGTCCGGAAGGGGGGGCAGGGTAGGGCCGTTGCCCCTCCCTGGAAATTTTGTTTAGACATAAACCTCTAAATTAAATGACTATGAGAACTCACGTGAAGTGAGGTTCAAGTCTCCAAATATTGTTGTCTGTTTGCGATGTTTGGATGAAAACGAGCTGTAACAGCTGACTACAGATATGAGCTTTTAGGAATAATTACTTCCCCTAAACTTGAAACCATTTATACCCAAACATTTTATTATAATGAAGATAAGGCATTTTATATTTTATACTCATATGAATAGTAGAAATTGTAAGGAGTAAGAAAAGCCATGTGAGTGTGTAACGGTACATCAGATGTTTTCTTTGTATCCATGGCCATAGTCCAGCTACAATAAATAAAGGATGTTGATTGTATAATAATAATAATAATAATAATAGCAATAATAATATGAATAGTAGTAGTAATAATAATAATAATAATAATAATAATAATAATAATAATAATAATAAGTGGTTGTAGTAGCATAGTGATGGTGGTGATGGCAGTAATTCATTCATTGGCCCCCCCTTGACAAAATGTCTGCAGACGCCCATGACTATGACTACGAAACAAAAGTCAGAAACAATTAATTCATTTTAAGTCAATGTAGGTTATGTTCCGTCTTTCTTTGCTTCCTTGTTTGTGTCTTCCGTTCATGATATTGCTAGATAGACGTGTTTAAACATCAACATTATTATTATTATTATTTATTAATATTCTCTTGTTTTAGGGGCGTGTTTGCAATCCTAAAGGATGTTTGAAGAGGGATGATTATGATATTATTTAGTGATGGAAAATGCCAAATGTGTTGTCAAATAGTTAGTTGTTATAGTTGTTATACATGCAACATATTCTTGCATTAATTTGATTAATGTGATAGTAAATATTAGTGTTTTGATACTGAACTGATATAGCCTACTACATTATTTCATGGAGAATGTGGATTTTTCTCCTTGTAAAGCAAAACTGATATTTTTTGAAGGCGCAATGCCCCTCACATATAATATAAAGTACTAAAAAATACAATTACCACAAAATAGGGCAAATTAAACTGTATAAATTGCTACAGCGCGTTTTTTTTCAGTTTGTGAAAAGTTATGAAAAGTGATATACAACATTGTTTCGGGGGACCCTTCTATGGACCGGATTTTTAGGTTTTTACCTATTTTTTTCCTTACTTCCAAAACAAAAATAGCTCATACACTTTTTCGAATCATGTCCATAGGATTCACATACATTAATTCTGTGGCACCTAAAAATACCTAAATGGGGTATAAAAGCCTAAATATACCTAAACGGGATATAAAACCTAAAATATCTAATTTAGGTTTTTTTTTTGTCTTTTTTGTTTGTCAGTTGAGATATCGATATTTTGCGGAGAGACAATAACTTTGTCGGGTTGAAATTAATACCACCAGCGTTTCGTTCAACCCGTTGTCGTCTAGGATGGACAGTATCAAGAGACGAAGTGTAAGAGTACTGGCGTATTCCTTTTAAAATATTCGTATGAACAAGGATACAGATTTCTGTGTTTTAAAGCGCTTGTTTGCCTTTAGTACTTCCCTGTCATTCATACTGAGTGGTCACACTGTGAGTTTTAAGACGTGTTAATTATGCCGAAACAAATGAAATTGAGTTTATTACGGCAGTGGATTGGCGATCACCTGAATTTCATCTTTTCCCCCTTCTTCTTCTTTTTTTTCTTCTGAGGTTATTTTATGACGTTGCACCCCGCGGGTTTCTACGTCTGCTCTGTCCTAAAGCAAGTTTATACAAATTTAAGTCAATTTTGTTAAGTTAAACTTTACAAGTATTATGTATTGAATCCTATGTAGCACATTCAAATTCACTAAACCAATTATTCTACCCGAAAACGATATTTTGGACATAAAACCTAAAAAAACTATTTCACCTAATGGAAAACCTAAAACAGTGTTTTTAAAAACCTAAAAATCCGGTCCCTAGTTATTAATACTGCACACTCTTCCTGCTCAAAGTGTCGTCCTTGCACCTGGATGCAATACTGCACTCGTCTCTTTCATCTCGGAATTCTTCACAAGCACGTACAGTTCTTTGCTGTTGCTGTATGGTAGAGTTCAGCATACCTGGCACTGTTCAGACGAGTGATCTGAACGCTTCCATTGTGTACTGTACCCATTGTCTGTCGTGTATTGTTTGATTACAACTCCACCTTGTGGCAATTTTCAGTTTTGTAAACAAGAGCACATCGCGGACCGCACAACTAAGAATATCAGTGGCGGATCGTAACCACACATTCGCAACAATAAAGCTCGCAAACGGCTTGTTTGCTGGAACTTCTTGCTTCTGTTATCGTATAAGTCAACCGTTTCGGTTTGCGCTATCAATTATGATACACCCTAAAACTGCTGTCATAGATAGATAGATAGATAGATAGATAGATCATAATATCAGCCTTTCACATACTGTTAATGTATGGCATCGTCAAATAAAATAAATTCATACAATAACGTTATTAAATTCCTCAATGTTATACATGGGGTTGTTTACTAATAATGACCTGACCTTCCTCTTAAATGTTTCATACGACAAGTTTCTGACATTGATTGGGAGACTGTTATAGAGCTTCAATGAAGTAAATTCGAAACTACTCTGCGTTAAAGCATACTTACATTTGTTTATATATACATTAGAATTATTTCGTGTTGGATGACTATGTACAGTATTAGCCTACATGTATTAAAGTTTCTTATGTTTCTCTTTACATAAAGGAGGGAGGCCAGGATCTACATTGACGGTAAGTAAGTATCCCTGACTGAATAAAAAGTGATTTACAATGAGTCCTAGATGAAGCTCCAAAGATTATTCTGATACAGTGGCATAGAGAATGGGGGGGGGGGGGGGGGGGAGAGTCCAGGGGGTCCGGACCCCCCCCCCTTGAAATCAAAACCTCAAATTGTATTTTTGTATTAAATTAGTACTGTAGTTATTTAAGCTCCATTTCATAATAAAATACTGAATTTGTAAATGTAGGCCTATTATTTCCATTGTTCCATGTGTTATTTTACTTTTCTTATAAATAGTAATAGGCCTAAACAGGGCCCAGATTCTGATGACCTAAAATTGTTTGGAAATGACCTATAAAATGACCTAAATTTTAAAGAAAATGACTTAATAATTATAAAAAATGACCTAAAACTGATATTTTATTTATAAAAAAATATTATTGTACACATAAAGCTGCAGACTAGTTTGTACATCATTCTAAAAACTGTAAATAACTGTAATGTTGTGAACGTTCTTTTCTTACGGAAATTTATACTGGCACTGAGGCATTGACGAGTCAAACTTCGGCATTTCCTTTTGTGGTCTGCCGGATTATATTGTTGTTTATTGAGGGTAAACAGTAAAACAAATCCAAGCAGGTGGCAGAATCTGGTGCTAAGTCAATCTAATAACAATAGTTATATAATACAACATTTTGGCGTTTCTTTGATTCTCATTTCCGACTGAGACATGTTAACACTTTAACGCCGAATTTTTCCTTCTTGCATTAAACAAATAACACTTCAAAGACAGCACCGCTAGCGACGAAAAGAAGTTAATACACTCAATGTAAATACAAGAAAATGACTAAATGAGGAAGCAAATGACACGAAAATGACAAAATAATGACCTAAAATTGAAATAAATGCCCTAAAAATATTAAATTGCATAAAATGACAAAAAAAAAGAACTAATAAAAATGCACTTCTATAATCCAGAGTCCATGATTAGGATTTATCCACAAGTTGGCAATGTCTATGCAGCATCAATAAAAAAATGACATGTCATTAGAATCCGGGCCCTGCTAATAAGGTAACGATTTATTGTTTAAGTTGAATGTTTTAGAGTATAGTAAACAAATTTGCTAACTAGTTTTTCAGTGTTAAAATAGCGTAAAATGCAATTTTCATTAGTTCAATATTATAAAATTTTCTGGGGGTGAACTCCCGGATACCCCTTTCCTGTAGGGTATTCCATACCCCCAACCCCCCCGGCACTTTCGACCATACCCGAAATTATTTTCTGGCTACGCTACTGCTCTCATGTAGAATAATTGTACGGATTTTATGAAAATTCAGTTCAGTGCCAGTCAAATTATATTCAAGATGTACAGTGAGTCCCACTTAAGAGTTGGCCAATGACGCGGGTTTCTGCATCGCGGCGGGCACAGCTCCAACTCCCGAGCGATCGGGTGAAATATCTACTCTAATAAAGCCACGATCGGTGTAATGATTCAGGTTCTCACATTTACAGTTGGAATTACAATGAAAATAACCACGTACCTCATGACAAGATATGTTGGAAATGTTCTCCTCTTGCATCCACACAACAATGGCACCTTTTTAGGAAATTTTCTTTCATGGGCATAAGTTCAGCTTCCGAGATAGAGTTCATTTCTCTTCTGATGTTATCTTTAATTCTTCTAATGTATGGGAAATTGACCTATACACTTTATTTTTCTAGTTTCCCCATAAATACGTGGGCTGTAACTTTAATTGTGGCAACACTGCTGTGCAAGGGAAACCAGACGTAGTTAATTGTTGAAACTTCTGTCACATGTTAATATGTGTCTGACCTACCTCACATTAAATGGACTCTTCCGTACGTCTCAAAGTTAATGAGGTTTGGAGAGAAGAAATTAGTCTCTTGTGAGTTGCCGCTCTAAGCTGTTGTGTTGTGTTGTGTTTAAATCGCCATTTTTACGAAGTAGGAACAGCGAACTTGACTGAAAATTCAATGTGCCCGTGGTCGTACAGTACGACAATGTCATGAAGGTCTTGTGAAAGCATATAGGAAGACGGCATTGCCATACAAGACTTTGGCGAGATGGGTTAGAGCAGCGTTTCTCAACCTTTTTGAGCCCGAGGACCTCTAAAATGTCAAAATTCTTTTACGGACCCCTAATTTTACATCCCATTTTTAAAAGTAGGCTAAATGTAGGCATATATTCTTAATATTTGGGGTATTCATTATAGGTCATTACAACGAAATAATTCTAAATACTTTTTTTTTTAATTCGACGGAAACACAGTTATTGAATTGGAAGTAAACTATTGACAGTAAAACTATATTTTGAACAGACTTTAATATTTACTACCCATTTGATAATATAATTAGGAATTATAACACAGGTTTACCGGTATTAGACACTCGGGCATCTCCAACAATAAAACCCTTGTTAAGAGAGCACCTCTAATAACAAATTCCGACAAAGTCTTATTTTTCAGGGTTTTGACTGAAAGAGGAAACCATAGACGTCAGTCTCAAACTGTGGTTCCTAACTGCAGAAAGTAAGGAAACTTGCAACAGGACCTGTATTTTCGAAGATTTTAAAAAGTTTGACATCCAGTGTCCATTTTATGTTAAAAACTTTTACTTCTTTGCTTGCTTTATGATATTTTTAAATTATATCTGCGGACCATCTGCACCATCTTCGCGGACCAGTGGTCCGCGGACCATAGGTTGAGAAGCGCTGGGTTAGAGCCTTCAAGGAGGAGCGTGACCGTGTGGAACACATGGCTAGGCCAGGGACCTATTTCATAAGAGTTACAATTTTACAGGTGACAGATTACATAAAATTGTCTCACATGTTTACATTTTGACAATTGTGTTTTTCATAAAAGCTGACAATTTTACATAAATGTCATGACGATTTTGTAGATTTGTATGACAATTTTACATATTGTTGTTTCTCAAAACTTTTGAGTTTACAGGTAAAAGTCAGACAAATATGCCAATTCTTAGGATACCTACCATTTATGAAACATTAATTTTTGCTGACATATTTACAAATTTACAAAAAATGTAGAATTGTCATTACAGAAGTGACAGGCAATCTTTCATATGTAGGCCAACAGAGTAGGTTATGTAAATGTGTGGCATAACTTGGCAAACTTTCTTGTGATTTAAACTTTGTTAATAAACTTGCTAATTGTCTTGTTAATAATGAACACTAGTAGTAGTGATATTGGTAGTAGTAAAAGTGGTGAAGAAATACACATGAGACTACGCAGTATTTTTAGGCAATGGATTAACCTAACTTTCAATTTCAGTGACTTTGTATTAAAAGAGAAATATAATTCAATTATTTTCATTCGATGTTGAGACACGTATGTGAGAGCCATCTACAGTGTACTAAAGTAATCTTTAGGTTTGACATAAAATTGTCGCGTTTATGAAATGGGTTCTTTTAGTCTGACAATTTACATTAATTTGCCTGTAATGTAAGGAAAAATTGTATTATTTATGAAAAATACAATTGTCATGATATTGACAAATTTGTCAGACTTGACGTAATTGTCGTATTTGTCACACCTGTAGAGTTTTAAGAAATAGGGTCCAGGTCGTCTCAGTATTAGTGAAGAAGACGTGGAAACTGTTTCTGCACTTCTAGACACGGATCGATGACAGACGGTACGTGAGTTAGCCCTGGAGATGGGACTGTCGCATATGACTGGTTTTCAAATTCTAAAGAATCGCCTGGGAATGCGGAAAATTGAATCTCGGTGGGTTCCCTGGAATTTGACAGAGGCTACGATATGACTCTGCTCAAACTCACCTGCAGCGTTATGGTCATGATGGTGACGTCTTCTTATGGCGCATTATTGCACTTGATGAAACCTGGGCCAGGTTTAAGCGCCAATCCAATGAGTGGCGTCATCAGGGGTCACCACGCAAAACAGTGATGCGTCGAACCCCTACAAATATCAAAGTGGTGTTTATTGTCGCATACGACTGCGATGGCGTCATTCTAACGCATGCCGTCCCGAAAAGACAGAATATTAATGCGCAGTATTTCCGTCATTTTTGGAGAATAACCTGAGACCAGCACTGTGAAGGAAGCACCCACATTTTTTTGTAGAACCCTCCAATCATTTTGCAGGATAATGCTCGTACGCACACGGCACACCCTGCAGCTGATCTGTACCACCGCTGGGGGTGCGAAGTGCTTTTCCATCCACCACATTCACCGGACTTAAGCCCCTGTGATTATGATTTAATCCCTAAGCTGAAGGAACCACTTTGTGACATTCGAATCCAGACTGTCCTCGAGATTCTGCAGGCAATAGGGCGGTCCGTCAGGAACATCAACAGAACAGGGGCTGCTACAGAGATACTACCACTTCCAGATCGCTGGAAACGAGTTGTAGACAATGCTGGGTACTACATTGAAGGACTGTAGAAGTTTCATAGGTTTGTCACTTATATATTAGTAATAAATAGTTGCCACAATTAAAGTTACAACCTAAGTAATATTCAAATACTGTTAGACGAATTTAAAGACAATATCACATATGCCTATTACAAGAGAATTTAAGTCTGTCTCGGAAGCTGAACTTATGTGCGTGAAAGAACATTTCCTAAAAAGGTGCCAGTATTGTGTGGATGCAAGAGGAGAACATTGCCAACATCTCTTGTTAAGAGGTAGGTGGCTATTTTCATTGTAACTTTAACTGTAAATGTGAGGACCTGAATCATTACACCGATCGCGGCTTTATTAGCGTAGATATTTCACCCGATCGCTTGGGAGTTGGAGCTGTGCCCGCCGCGACGCAGGAACCCGCGTCATTGGCCAACTCTTGCGTGGGACTCACTGTAGTAAAAGTTATGACCTTTACTGCTATCATATCCTTTGAATGAGAAGAAATATTAGGAACTGAAGTTGTTGAAAACCTCCTCAACACGTTATTAGAGCTAAATCACGTGGTATTCTATTAAACAAGCACTTGACGTCTCCCGCATCCGCTTACAGACAACAGCTGTCATTAGCAGATCCAATCCACTCAGGTCGAGTCTATTGTCGGGCGTCAAACAATACTATGATGTGAAGAACCTGGCATCCTGGGCAAGGCTTTGTATAACCGCCCCTTACCCCCACCCACCCCAGAGTTATTGTTTTAGTGTTAAGTGTGGGTTTTCCCAAGTATCAACCAATAGTATTCTGATAGCATTTTGATGTTGGGAGTAATCCAATCACTACACAACAAGATTTTTGACCTTCTAAAATACAAGTTAATTTTGGCGAAAAAGTATGATTTTTATTGTGATTTTATTTTAAAAAGTAGCCTAAAACTCTTAAAAATATTTTTTTGTAATATGTAGCTAATATAGTCAATTTTTTTAAATTTTAGAAAAAAATAGTAACTACTTTTGTCAATTTAAAGCTAAATTATATTTAGTTATGTTCATAAAAGTTTGCAATATCGGTATATGAAAACCAATATGTTTAGGGAAAAAGTTGTTATTTTCTACTTTACAATGAGAATCTAAAACCCAGTCTAGAATTTTTTCCTTTAAAATTCAATTCGATTGGCATAAATTTTATTTTACATTTTTTCCCTGGATGTTTACAAAATCATCTATAATTTCTGAGAAGATAGTTTTCAATGTTATATATACTGTATACAGTATATATATATATACATATAATACTTTTAATAATAATAACAATAATAATAAATCTTTATTTAATCTGGCAGAGTTATGGCCTTAAGACCTCTTACACTCAACCAGAGACAGGAAAAGGAACAAACAAATACACTGAATAGTTCTATAACTAGTAAGAATACACTACTTAAATACATATACAGTAGTTAATTGAGTCTATGTTACATAACATTTTGAATCTTATTTTAAAGTTTAATTTAATGTAACCTATATTATATATTTTAATATTATAAAAAAATCCCCTTAAAAAAATTTGCTACTCTTTCGAGGTTTGTTAACCTGGGCAAATGACCCTTTTATAAATAAGACATCTTCGTATGGGAAAAAAAAAAGTTTTTAGCGTTACCCGGAAGTAACCATAGTTCCGGAGTTTGAGAGGCACGTCTAATCTGGTTCTTATCCCATGCCAACAGTTGGCATGTAGGCCTAGCATCTAATTCGAACACACGACACTGCCTCGGCTTTTGTGGACTTGATACTATTTTCTCCTTGGACTTCACTTGACTTCACTTGACTTTTTAAAAATTCATCTTCTTTAAACTCCTCTGAACATTGGGGTAATTTCAGGAGTCAGGTTCTGTGTGTACAGCAGTAGACCATGTAATATTGAAGTGCATTAATTTTCAATTGTTGATGTGACATGGTTTTCTGTTAATTTTCAACTGTTATTCAATTTTAACCATTACGGTGCCGGATGAAATAGCGGCGATGAGTCGGCATTTGCCTTTACGACTGGGGAAACGATGAAAAAAACCCAAATCTAATTGACCGTGCATGGGGTTTGAACCCGTTTATGATTTTAATTAATCTCTTTAATGCCAAGAGGTGTTTTCTATAGAAAAGTAATGCACTGGGCAGAATACAGAAAATGGTGTTTGTGTTCAATTTGACCAAAGGTTTGACCATAATAAAATTCAATATCACTGAGCAAGGTGGACTCGCATTCGGGAGGTCCCAGGTTCAAATCCCGTGGCCGGCCAATTCGACATGTGTTTTTTCATGGTTTCCCTAGTCGTAAAGGCAAATACCGAATTGGATATTTACCTACCATGAATCATCTTCACCATTTCATCTTGTATCATATCCATTTAAATTAATATCAGTTAGAATTTACTCCATTAAATACACTGACAATAGAAACAATTGGCAAGCAATAGTTCCAAGGCCTACCCTACTGTACAGACACATATTCCGAACTCCTGATATAGCATCGAAGCTAAAAAGAATATAAACACAGCTGAAAAAATTTAATATCGTAAATGAACATAATCCGGCTGTTACAGCAAGCTATTAAAACAGTTCCATCATGAAAAGGTGAAACGGCTCTAGTCCTTTGTTCAACGGTTGAAGCTCAGCTCTATCAGTTACAATTACTTGGTAGAATAAGTTACTGCAATATAAATCTCACGTCAAATATCTTATAAATATACTTGATAAATTCTTGACATTTAAACAACACGTTCACTATATTCATAGCAAAAGTCTCCAAGCTTTCAGAAGACTCGTACCATTATTAAAGACGCAGCAGTTAACAAAAGAAATTAGGAAACTGCTATACACAGCTCTAATCCGGTCCAAATTAATTTATGCCTTTCATGCATGGTCACTGACAGCAAGAACACACACACAAGTCATACAAAACAAAGTAATACAGTGTGTTTCACGCAAGAGTTGGCCAATCATGCGGGTTTCTGCGTCGCGGTGGCCACAGTTCTAACTCCCGAGCGATCGAGTGGAATATCTATGCAAATAAAGCCGCTAACGGTGTAAGGATTCAGATCCTCACAACTACAGTTAAAATACAATGAAAATAACCATGTACCTCATCACAAGAGATGTTGGAAATGTCCTCCTCTTCCATTCACACAACACTGGCACCTTTTCAGGAAATTTTCTTTCACGCGCGTAAGTTCAGCTTCCGAGACAAAGTTCATTTCTCTTGTGATGTTGTCATTAAGTTCTTCTAATGTATAGGAAATTGATCTATACACTTTATTTTTCAAGTTCCCCCATAAATAGTAGCTACAAGAGAAATTAACTCTATAACCTGAACTTATGCGCATGAATGAAAACTACCTAATGAAGTGCCATTGTTGTGTGGGTGCAAGAGGAGGACAGTTCCAACATCTTGTGCTGAGGAACGTGGTTATTTTCATTGTATTTTAGCTATATGAGAACCTGCAAGATTACACAGTTAGCGGCTTTATTTGCATAGATATTCCACCCGATCGCTCGGGAGTCAGAGCTGTGGTCGCCGGGACGCAGAAACCCGCATGATTGGCCAACTCTTGCGTGAAACGCACTGTCACACAATAGACCCGTTCACTTACTACATGAAAAGTTTACAATTGAAACACTGCACGAATAGATAACAATACTCCCATACAGTACAACATATTGGCACAAGACAGTCCATGTATAACAAACAAAAGAGACTAAATTAAAGTTGTTGACATTCATCAATAAAAAATAAAGGGTCAACTTATGTAATTCTAAGGTCCTAATAAACAGTGTTATTAGTAAAGCCCGGATTTTCATGCACTATCAAACTTAAAAATATGCATGCATTCATCCACTATCGTAACTCCAAATATGCACAATGAAGGGCGAAACATGCACTATCAAAAATCTGCACTGTACTGCAATATATTTCAATTCAAACAATATACGAGCTTTTCCAAATTCTCCTCACTTAAACTCGTGCGTTTATCAGTTAGGACATTCTTGAACGCAGAAAAGGATATTTCTACTTCACAAGAAGTAACAGGTGCATACTTAAGAGAAGTAATTTGACTGAGGGTCCATTACTTCCTCAAATAAATTAATAATAAACCATATAATAAATTTAATTACTAAACCATCTTCCTTAGTCGACACATAGATCGAATTCCATGTCTTTTACATATTTTCCATATAATACGTGTTTCACTGTTTTCAGAAGTTTAAGATCATGATTTAAGTAACTTCTTAAGTGTTTCCCTAACTGTCATACCCAATTCTCCACAACACGATTCTAAAGATAATTCAACGTCTTCAACAATGGCTAGTGACTCACAAATTCAAGCAGTGAACATTCTGTTTAGCAGTTTTCTTTCAATGGAAGGTGGTGGGGGTCGGCATTTTCTTTTGTAGCCTGGTGTATTATACCACTGTTAGTTTACACTCTCAAACTCATGCAGATGGCAGACTCTGTTGCCAAGTCAATCAAATAACAATGGTAATGCAATACAACATTTTGTACGTTTCTTTGAAAAGCCGAGATTTTAGGGAGGCACATTCATAATATGCACAGTTATGCATGGTAACTTGATATTATGCACTAAAACCAGACAATGAGGGTTTATATGCATTAAAAACACCTGAATATGCTATATTAGCCAAAAAATCCAAAACATGCATTTTGCATGAATTTTGCCATAAAAAGGCAAAATATGCAAACATGCACGGAAAAAATATAGTTATTTGGAATCCTTAAGTCATGTAATGAGTAACTACAAAGTTTGAGAAGTGTAAGCAAAGTAACTTATATAAAAACATGCATTTGCATGGATATCCGGACTCTAGTTATTAGTTACTGCAAAACACTAGCATTATCAACACCGACAATTGGCCAAAAGGACGAAAGCACATAGGCCTACTAAAGTAAACTATCAATACAAAGAAAATACAAGATCAAGAGCCCAAGTGGGGCTTATACCTTTGAGGTTAAGGTCACAGTACCCAGTAAGTCTATCCTCCACCTCCTCTTTCGAGTAGTTTTGTGTTAAAGAGTGACAGAGTTATGGGCCATTCAGATAGAAAATTAACCGTAAACGTAACGTAAACTTAAAAGTTTGGGACCATGTTTTTCAATGGGACCATTCACAATGCATTACGTAAACTTTAAACATAACGTAAAATTAAACTTTAACTTAGAACCTTGCAACAACCAAGCTTCCGTGTTAAGTTTATGCAACAAATAACGATACAACCAATCAGAGAACAGAACAGGAGACGGAAGTGGAAGTTGCCAAGAGATAGCGTCTATGAATGAGAAACTCGTAACGTTGTTTCCTATCCTTGTCAGTATGATAAAAGGCAACATTTATACAGTGAGTCCCACGCAAGAGTTGGCCAATGATGCGGGTTTCTGCGTCGCGGTTGGCACAGCTCCAACTCCCGGGCGATCGGGTGAAATATCTACTGAAATAAAGCCGCGATCAGTGTAAAGATTCAGGTTCTCACATTTACAGTTAAAATTACAATGAAAATAACCACGTAGGCCTACCTCATCACAAGAGATGTTGGAAATGTTCTCCTCTCTCATCCGCACAACACTGGCACCTTTTTAGGAAATTTTCTTTCACGCGCGTAAGTTCAGCGTCCGGGATAGATTAAATTTATCCTCTAATTTTCTAATGTATGGGGAATTGACCTATACACTTTATTTTTCAAGTTTCCCCAAAAAAATAGCCACATACTGTTAGAAGAACTTAAAGACAATATCACAAGAAAAATTAACTCTGTCTCGAAAGCTGAACTTATGTGCGTGAACAAAAAATCCTAAAAAGGTGCCAGTGTTGTGCGGATACAAGAGGAGAACATTTCCAACATCTCTTGTGATGAGGTACATGGTTATTTTCATCGTAATTTTAACTGTAAATGTGAGAACCTGAATCATTACACCAATCGCGGCTTTATTAGCGTAGATATTTCACCCGATCGCCCAGCAGTTGGAGCTGTGCCAACCGCGACGCAGAAATCCGCGTCATTCAGTGGCGGACGCAGAAATTTTTTTCGGGGGGGGGGGGGGATTTGAATAGGTAGAAAGAATACTAAAAAAAAAAAAATAACCAACTTACATATACAATGAGTTTATAAAACTGGCCATTTAGAGTACTTTTTTTAAAATTTCGGGGGGGGGGGATGTAACCCCCCTGCGTCCGCCACTGGCGTCATTGGCCAACTCTTGCGTGGGACTCACTGTATAAAGATGCGGCATTGAGGGAAAATATATGAACATTACTTCCCCAAGAATGTCTGCATACGCTTGCATGATTTCAATTTTTAATGGCCTACACATGTTTAATAGAAACATGAAAGGATTTTCGTCTTTGGCAGCCATTTTATCAGCTGTGCATGTTCTCATTTGTGATTGGTTGTTATCTATATTTCAGTTTTCATTGTGAATGCTCAATGCCGTGCTAAAGTTTGCGTCAAGTTTTACGTTCTTACGTTTACGGTTAAGTTTCTATCTGAATGGCCCATTACAGAAAAAAAAATCCCTTTAGGCAGGCCAACAGGCTGAGGTAGATTTCGAAGTACTAAATCTCGCCTTATATGAGAGCTATCGAGAAACTTGTTATTGATTTGTAGAGTACTCATCAAGAGCTTTTTAACGATACTCCATAAGACGTGGTTTAAAAAAATTCGAATTTCCATCCCCCAACCAAGCACCTCCCTCCACTCGTGCCCCCCAAACCCCCGAACCGTTGGTGTCACTGTGAACTCCATTGGGAGTTCTCTAATTTATTCAGAAAATTTTCAGAGATATACATTTTTCAAAATTTCAACCCACTCCCCCGACCCTCCCCTTGGGCCAATTTTGCTCATTAACGAACTTGTCCGAACTATTGGGCCTATAAATAACATAATAAAATTAGGTTCAAATATCTTCAAAATTACGGCCGGTAGCGTGTAAAGATATATATATATATAAAGATCACAATTTTTTTTGAACGGGCGGTGGTTTCGTACTTAGGGAGGCATGAAATGTAAAGATATGAAAGAATTTTTCGAAAGTCATGACATGGTATCGATTGCAATAGGTAGATTTTTCTTTGAAATCTATCTAAAAATCTAGATTTTTATGTTAGTATAGTCTATTTCATTCACATGCTGCCAATAATCCCGCAAAAGAAGTTTTTGAATGTAGATTGTATTATGTGACATAATGAGCAGTTGTGGAAATGTCATTATTCTGAATCAGTGATCAGAATTCTAGGAAATCCAATGGAGACATTCCCCCTGTCCACTATGATGGGGTATTTGCTCCCCTCGTAACTTCTCGCTCTGTTGCGTTACGACTTTACAATCACTTCCGCTGCCACGTGACCGTGGGGAGGGCATCCCCCATCAAATTAATCACATGCAAACACATTCCAATAAACTTTACTATCCAATAACAGGGCAGTGCTCCCCTTAAAGAGCAATAAAAGTGACGCAAATGAGCGATACTCTTCAGAACTAGAGCTCCAAATATTTAAAGACCAATATATTTACTTCTAAGATATTCTATTACATTGGTTGGTACGAAGGTTATTAGCAGGGCCCGGATTCTGATGACCTAAAATTGTTTGAAAAATGACCTATAAAATGACCCTAAATTTTAAAGAAAATGACTTAATAATTATAAAAAATTACCTAAAAACTTATATTTTATTTATAACAAATTATTATTGTACTTACAAAGTTGTATTCTATTCTATTTGCTGCAAATGTGAAAACAAATCGTAACATACGGAGGTCCCTGGTGCAGACTACCAGACTATTGTCTTCACAGAGAACAGTACGTACAATTTTTATAATGAAGTTTATAAGTGAACTACAATCTGTAGTCTCTATACTAATGACTAGGGCCCGGATTTGTATGTAAAAAAAAAGTTATTTAAGTTATCCTGATGCGTACGTTCCTAAATCTAAGTTTAATATCCAAATCGAGGTCCGACAAACGAAAATTCCAAATTTTATTTCACATAAAAACACATATTTTACAAAAAAAGTTATGTGAATAAATATTTTCGACATTTTCTCCATAAATACATATTTTAGTACTTTTCCGGATTTTTTATGTAATTTTTTTTTTTCCTGATGCTCATATCAAGGTCCGACAACAGCTAATTCCAAATTTTATTTTACATAAAAACACATGTTTTACAAAAAAAGTTATGTGAATAAATATTTTCGATTTATTCTCCATAAATAAATATTTTAGTACTTTTCCTCATTCTCTTTTAATATTTTACAACAAAAATTTGTATCTCGAAAAAATTCAACATAAATGCTTCACTTGCAATGAGGTGAGAGTGATTCACTTGCACTTGCTTATCGGGGAAGAACATAACCCAATCTCAACATTGCGTAATTCAGTGAAAGAAATACAAAATAGAAGTTCTAAGAACAACATTTAAAGATATGTTTGAGAAAAATGGTGGCTACCAAACCCTCTGCAAACTAGTTTATTACCTGGAAAACTTAATTTTTATTAACAGACTTTGAAAAAGGAGAATGTTCTCCATTCGTATCATGTTATACATATTACGTGTTTCTGTTTATCGATTACTTCAAACAAGTTAAACGGATTTCAATGATTTTACGTAAATGTATTGGAGGTTATGCACCGACAGTTACATGAAGCTTTTTTCAAAGTGTTTAATTAGTTTAGAATATTTTCAGCTTGTTGTTTGAACTTCGACGTTTCGGGATCAATCTGAGCCTCATCGTGAAGACGATTACGTCCCATCAGGTTTGTCGTGTTGATTAGGTCAGTGTTAAAGTCCCTTTCATCTGTCAGGTCTGTGGGTGGACCTATTGCTCCACTTTCTTTAGGCCTATTACATAATCTGTTATTCAGAATTTAGCAAATGACTGTGCGAGTTACGTCTGTGATTATCCAGTGTTCTTTATAGAGTTCCTATAGCCCTTCTATACGATTGGAAGTTCTCTTAGACCTCGTGGCACTTTTTAAAGACTTATTTCCAAGAACTTCCCCTACCTGCTACCACCCTAATCCTCTTCGACCTGTCAATCAGTGAAGAGGAAGGCAATTAAGCGTATTTACACTTGTCTGCAGTCCAGTACAATGTTGCCAAATACGTACCACAGCACGGTTACTTCACTTTAGAAGTGGTGAATGACAGCGGCAACACTGAGGAAATCCACGCGACTACAAGAACACCTGTTCTTTGTCGGTATTGGTATTACTGCAGATTTTTTGGTTAGGGAACAATGCTATTATATTCTTTAGTAGATATACGATTGTTTGGGACGAGGTCTTCTTAAAATGGCACGAACGTATTTGTGTATTTCTCGTGTAGAAATCAGTTTTTTATCATAGGTAAATCCCAGGAGAGTTCACAAGTTTATCGATAGATTCGCGACTGCGCAGCAGGAGTGAATTTATCTTATGAAACTCGTCAACTCGAGTTGGATTTATTAAGACTATTCCATGAATAAAATGTAACGGATTATATAAATAATAATTACTTTCGTACTTTGTTGTACGATATAAAAACAAAACTAACAGTTGTGAGATCACGGCATACTATGAATCAACCATCCATGAATCGATTCGAGCTACCATGGTCTAACTAGTGCTACCAATTGTACATATAACACACAGTGAACTTCATTCAGGTATGCTAACAGCAGAACAGAATAAAAGCACACTAATTGGCTAGCACCGAATCGAAATAGTGTTTTATTCATTGTTCACTTCTATTATTTCAATTTCCGAACAAGCTATGTTGTATAAAATAATCTGTTTTCGTGCCGCTTAGTGGCAGCATCTGACTATTAATCACTGCACGCTGATACTCGCGTCTCCAGTAACGATCAGACGGTTTTATCATAATAAAACACCATCCTCGCGATTCCTACAAGAATATTGCAAGATAAACGGCCGCGATTGGTCTATATCCGAGGAATTGCTAAACGTTAATGGTCAATATCAAACACGCGGCGCGTGAGTGGAATAGTCATTCTAGTCGCTCTGTTTTCTACAGTAAAATGTGTGGCATGTAACCCCATGCAGGTGTGACATAAGTCATTAAAGGTATAAATAGTGTACAGTGCAGCGTCATTGTGTGCCTTATTTACTAGGGTTCGGATGCTTATGACATGTCATATTTTTATCTTAACCACCATGCTCGCCGCAAACACAAATTAAACACTAATTGCACATTTGTTATCCTAATTGGACCGTTTTAATTTTGGATATGAAGTAATATTTTGGTCATTTTCATGGTTTTGGTCATATTTCGGTCATATTTGTAATTTAACGTCATATTTCAGTTATAAATTCGGTAAAACAGCACAATTATGCAGTATGTGCACTAAATTGTAGAGTTGAATTTTTTCCGAGAAAGAGTCACGAATATTTTGGTTAAGGGACAATAACAAGTAATAGCACAATTACCTCTTCCTCCTTGTTGTTAACAATTTCCAATAGACATGTTTTAAAAATATTTTCAGTTCACATTTGCAGTGGTATCTGGAAACTTTAACAGATTAGAAGTTCTTTACAAGTAAAACTGTAAATCACCTGTAAAATTGCTAAAAAGTGCTCATCTGACTGAATAAATGAGATGTAATAATTTAGTGTCATTAAACGTTTTAAATTTAAACGTTTATTTATAGAAAACGCGTTCTTTTATGAGGTCATATTTAGGATTTTTGGGATATATTTAGTCATTTTGAGGTCATATTTGCAGTCATATTTTCCACTTTTTAGGTCATAAACATTCGAACCCTACTTATTATACAAGAAGAAAGCTCAGCAACAACAAAACAAACAACGACAATAATAACAACAATAATAATTGTTAATAATACTGCATAATAATGAGTATCATACTCTCCACCGGACATAGTAAGGTTAATTAAATCACGGAGGATGAAATAGGCTGGACATGTTGCACGCATATATCTCATAAGTATTGAATGGGAGACCCGAAGGGAAAAGACCACTTGCAAGACCTAGATGTAGGCGGGAGGACAATATTAGGATAGATTTAAGGAAAGTAGGATTTGAGAGGGATGGTTGGATGGAGTTAGCACAGAATAAGGTTCAATGGCGGGCTCAGGTAAGCGCGGCAATGAAACTTCGGGTTCCATAAAATAGATAATATTCCTTTAGCTTGCTTAGAAATTCTCTATTGCCATCTATGACATGTCATATTTTTCCCCTTTGCATTATTTCAGGTTTCCGACTAATTTAAACCCGATTTCAAGCATCCTGGTGAAAATGGAACGGCTTTTATTGTGCATGTAGCCTAACTGTATATTTAGGAAATTTTCAAGTATTGTAGCATATTTAGTATGAATATGCATGTTTAGGTCATATTTTTGGCATATTTGTGTACATATTAAAGAAATTTTGAAGTTTCATAACATTAAATTATATTTTATTTTGTAAATTTTGCATTATAATGATACTTTTTGAGAACTTACAGATATTTTAAATAATTAACACTATATTTTAATGAAATGTATAGTAATGAAACTTAACAACAACTTAACAAAATGTACACAAAGTGGTAAAGTGGTAAAGTCAAATTTAAAATTTTTTTGGTCATATTTTAAGGTTTTTTAGGTCATAAATGCATGCATATACCCTATTTTTTAGGTCATAGAAATCCGCCCCCAGTAATAACAATAATATTTCCTGACAATATAAGATTTACTGCTTATTTGACAATGGTTAAATAGACTCAGGTGAGACCGTAATGATGATAATGATGATGATGGTGCAGTGATTGAGAATACGATGATGGCGACGAAAGAAAGAGTAACAACAACAGAACAATAGAAAATAAGAAAACAGTGGATTGTTTACCTGACAGCAGGAGATGTATTCAGCAAGATGTCGGAACGCGCACTGGGGGCTGGGTGGGGCGCTAGGGGGCGCCACGCGTGCGTCGCCATATTGATCCACCCTCACACCAACATATTGATCTCAAGCGCCGCGGTGCTCAATCCGACGTCCGCGAGCAGACCTCGGTCCTGCTCTTTTTTACAACGCTTTAAGCATGTGAATATTATCCACGGTTTAAATAAAATAATAGGAATGAGCTATTACATTCCATAGATTCAAAATACAAGTCAACAGCCGCTTGAAGTATGTGAATGTTTAAAATAAAATAATAAGCTTGAGTTATCACTAGGGCAAGGGATTTGATGAGTTTGCATCTTTTTCATATATAAATGTATATCATGAAACAATTGATTAAATAAGGGCAATTTGTTTGTGCATTTTTGGCTTTATTTTGCATTTTCGCCATTTTTTAGAGACAGGTAATTTTTTTGGCAATTTTTAGGTCATTTTCGGCATTTTAGGTCATGTTCAGTGGAGGTACAAATCGTTACTTTGAGACAATAGATTGTCGTTTTTATTTGAGAATTCCGCCAAGTTTTCATAGTTCATTTTAGGATAATTCAGGTTTCTTGTAAACACCATAGCAGTTTGTCTTGTCTTGTCATTCTTCTTAAATGGCACATATTTGCTATGGGGAAATTTGATGGGCATGGCAGTTCAGAAAGTTTTTTTTTCCGCTAAGGGTGTCCAAGTAGCCTACTAGAAATTGACTTACTTTTTAGTAACAAAATAAGTGTGCTTTATAATGTAAATTAATAAATAACCCACTGTCATAAATATCATTATATTTATTAACACCTAAATCACGTGGAGTGCATTCCACGATTAGGTAGCGTCCCCTGGTAAAAGCGACCTCAGATTCGAGTTCCTTGGCCCAGAAAACCCCTGTATAGTGAGTTTCGTTCAAATCGAACAATGTTTGACCATATTTAGGGTTGATTATCCTTCTTCCGTGTAGGTTCAAATGTCATATGTCTGTGGGCCTTGACACTCTAAACAAATGAATCGTCTAGGATGGACTAACAAAATCAAGCGATCGCGTTGCTTTTATTTCCAAGGTATGAGGTATGATGACAAAAATAGCCAAAGCCAAATGTAAGTGATTTGATAGCCTACTGAAATTTATTACTGAAACTGATGCTTCGAAAACGCAAAAAAATGCACGTTTTTTGCTCATTTTTCACTCATAACTCACGAACGAAAGCGAAAATAATAATTCCGGCTAAGAGGTGCATTTTCCGACCCTTCAGTCCGCCTATGTATAAAATTTCAGATGTCTGCGTTGAGTAGATTTCGCTGGGCATCGCGGACAGACAGCCAGACAGACAGACGGAGTACAGACACTTCCTTTTATTAATATAGATAGATTTATAATTATGCAATTAACATATTGCCCGCCGCTTATTGTGATCACTTCGGGATGAGCTAATCTGATAATATTAACCGATTGATAACAGTTGCCGAAATAATTTATTAATTTAAGGATATTTATTCATACATCAGATAATACACTACAAAAACAGAATTAAAAGCTATTTATTCATCTTCTATATTAATAAAAGGAAGTGTCTGTCTTTCTTCTTCCGTCTGTCTGTCCGCGGTGCCCAGCGAAATCTACTGAACGCAGAGATCTGAAATTTTAAACATAGATGGACTAAAGGGTCGGAAAGTGCACCTCGAAGCCGGAATTTTAATTTTAGCTTTCCTTCGCGAGCTATGAGTGAAACGGGCAGAAAACGTGCATTTTTTGCCTTTTCGAAGCATCAGTTTTCAGTAATATATTTCAATGTCAAATCAATTACAGTTGGCGTTGGCTATTTTTGTCATACCTTGGAAATGAAACTTTCGCGATCGCTTGAATGTTGTAAGCCCACGCTGGACGATTCATTTGTTTATAATGTCAAGGCACGCAGACATATGAAATTTTCTACCTACACCGAAGAGGATTATTAACATTATTATTATTATTATTATAAGAGGGATAATCAATATAGGCATAAATATGGTCAAACGTTGTTCGATTTGGACGAAACTCAGTATACAGAGGTTTTCTGGGCCAAGGACCTCGAATCTGAGGTCGCTTTTACCAGGCGACGCTATCTAATCGTGGGATGTAATTCACGTGGTTTAGGTGTTAATAAATATATTGATTTTACTATTATGCTCTTAATTTTTAATTTTTGAAATCTTTATCGCGGGCGATCGCTTGATTTTGTGAGTCCATCCTGGACGATTTATTTGTTTAGAATATCAAGGCCCGCAGACGTATGAAATTTTCAACCTACACGGAAGAGCGATATTCAATATAGGCCTAACTATAGTCAAACATTGTTTGACTTGGACGAAACTCACTATGCAGGGGTTTTCTGGGCCAGGGAACTCGAATCTGAGGTCTCTTTTACCAGGCGACGCTATCTAATCGTGGTATGTAGCCCACGTGATTTAGGTGTTAATAAATATAATGATTTAACTATTATGCTCTTAATTTTTAATTTTTAAAATAATTATCGCGGGCGATCGCATGATTTTGTGAGCCCACACTGGACGACCATTTGTTTAGAATGACAAGGCCCGCAGACATAAGTTATAAAATTTTCAACCTACACGGAAGAGGGATAATCAATATAGGCCTAAATGTGGTCAAACGTTGTCGATTTGGACGAAACTCACTATACAGGGGTTTTGTGGGCCAAGAAATTCCAATCAGAGGTCGCTTTTATTAGGCGACGCTGTCTAATCGTGGTATGTAGTCCACGTGATTTAGATTTTAATAAATATAGTGATTTAACTATTATGCTATTAATTTTTAATTTTTGAAATAATTATCGCGGGCGAAGCCGCGAGCACATGCTAGTATTAACTATATACTTTTCTAAAATCTGTATCATGTTTACTCTTAGTTTGGTTTCAAGAGGCGCACGAGATTGGCTCATGAGCTGCATGCGGCTCGCGAGCCTCGTTGTGGCCACCCCTGATATAGATCAAAGTTATTTTCAGTGAGAAAGTTGTATTGCCCTTGCTTTAGGCTAAGGAAAGTTATGTGATTACATAAGATTTAGAAATTTTTGTAAGATACCAGGACGTCTATTCAACTATTAGATTCCCCCTCCTCAGTGCTTCGTCATCGGTGCATAATAATAATAATAATAATAATAATAATAATAATAATAATAATAATAATAATAATAATAATAATAATAATAATAAAATCAGGTAAACTGATGTAACAAAGTGCCAGTATGTTTTTGTTTAATCAGTTATGACTGCAATTATGATATGCAGAATATGTTTTTTTTAAATTGATTTCCAAGTTAAGCTCCAGATTTATTCATTAAGCAGGGCTTACGGAAGAAGGAAGGTCTACCATCTCGGCCACCTGGGTCATTTTAACGGTCTAGTTGGATAAGCGCATGTAAATCAATATGTTTTTTGTCATAGCTACCTGTATTTTAATTTCCAAGGCCTTATAAGATCACAGTAAAACAATAGGCTATGTTGTCAAGATAACTGATTTTCATTTTTTTAAATAAATTCTTTCGAATGCGTATATTACCATAAAATAGGCACTAAATTGAGCATTACTCCGAAACAGGTCAACTGATTTTATCCATTATGAATAGACGTCTTCCCACGGACATTATAAATGTGTATACCAAGTTTCATAAAAATCCGGTAAAGCGTATTTGAGTTACCGCGTCTTTAAAATATACACTAAATTGGGTTTTACTCCGGTACCGGTCTACCGATTTGGTCCAATATCAGTAGACGTCTTTCCACGTACATTATAAATGGGTATACAAAATTTCAGGAAAATCCAATAAAGCATATTTGAGTTATCGCGACTTCTTATATATTAACATAAAAACACTAAATTGGGAATTATTCCGGTACTGGCCAACCGATTTGGTCCAATATCAATAAACGTCTTCCCATGGACATTATAAATGCGTATACGAAGTTTCATATATATCCGATAAAGCGTATTTGAGTTATTGCGCCTTTAAAGTAGACACTAAATTGGGTTTTACTCCGGTACCGGTCAACAGATTAGGTTCAAATTCAATAGGGCACTTCTCATGGACGTCGTAAATGGGCATACCAAGTTTCATGGAAATCCGATACAGCGTATTTGAGTGATGGCGCCTTTCTAATAGAAAGGCGCCATAATCTATTAAAATAGGCACTAAATTGGGCATTACTCCGGTACCGGTGAACCGATTTGGTTCAATATCAATAGGGTTCTTCCCATGGACATTATAAATGTGTTTTCCAAGTTTCATTAAAATCCGAAAAAGCGTATTTGAGTTATGGTGCGTACAGACACACGGACAGACGGACAGACAGACGGACAGACATTTTTTCGTCCACCACACAATCTCATAAAGTACCATACTGGCACTTAATAATAATGAGAATAATAATGAGAATAATAATAATATTATATAAACATTCTGGTAGAAATTGTGAAATTTATAACGCTATATTACGAAACGTATCGTAAATCATTTAACTTATAAAGAAACCTAGGACCCTAGAAATCTCCCCTACCAAAATAATGTTCTAAGCCATGGTGTTTAAAACAGCGATTAAAACGCCATGGCTACGCTATCAATCCTATGGGTATGGATGATCGACTCGGCTATCTCGAATATAAGTAGAACTGTTTTCATTCATTTCAATTTTGTGTTAACTCATGTAGTTACCTATTAATTGACATATTTGAGTATTGTTTAATGTTATATGGTACAAATTATTACAATACATTTGGATAATAGTATCGTTTTTCCAAATTTTAAATAATAAATTAGCTGCAGAACATAATGCCTCAAAAACTCGTGAATGGAATTCAGCGAAATATTGTACAAATTTCATTGTCATAATACAGTTTCCAAAAGCAACATTCCCATCTGCAGTAGTATTTGTTTTCATCACTTTACTTATTTTGAAGGAGATTTCCTTTTTTTTTTTAACATTGTCTATTTTTCTACTTTAAAACTTTTAGAAACATATCAAATCTCCTTACTTTATGGCATTTTCCTTTTAAAATATGTATTTTCCCTTTTTCATCTGATTTTACTTGTAATGTAGTTACATGTAAATAGAGATAAAAATCAAAGTCTAGTTCGTAAAACAAAAGAAGTTTTCCGATGGGAAAACCCACATTTCTAGCATTATACAAATTTGTGGTGTGTACTGAGTCTCCCACATTCAAATGCTACTGTAGAGCGTGTGTTTCCACAGATTAATAATATGAAAACAAAATCAAGAAATAAACTTGGAACACAAACAATCAATGCTTTGCTCCATACAAAAAGCCTTATGTCATTCATTTGTGGTGAATAGGTCCTTGACAGATCGGATGAGAGCGGACATGTATGAGAGCGAGGACAATTAAGTTAAAAGTGACATCCCATCCCTGTAAAATGTGTGGATGCAGCTGTGAGAATGACAAGATGGAGTCTCTTACAGTAAACATTACATCATTTTACATGTTTTGATGTGAATTTTAGGATATGTTTTTGAAAAAGACCAATATTTTTCGTGTATTTTATGGAAAAGTAGTATCCATTTAAATTTGAAAATCTACTTTAATCTCCTTCTTTTTTAGTGCCAATCTCTTTTTTTTGGACAATCAGGGGTTGACAACACTGCTGGAATGTTGTAAGCCTTAAATATGGTCAAACATTGTTTTATTTCGACGAAACTCACTATACAGGGGTTTTCTGGGCCAAGGAACTCGAATCTGAGGTCGCTTTTACCAGGTGACGCTATCTAATCGTGATATGTAGTCCACATGATTTAGGTGTTAATATAATGATTTAACTATTATGCTCTTAATTTTTGAAATAATTATCGCGAGCGAAGCCGCGGGCACATGCTACCTTATAATAATTTGAATTAGTAGCCTTTACTAACCAGTCTAAAAAGAAATACTCTTACTGTGAAACATGTTTGCTTTATGTCAGCAATCATTTTCAGGTCCCTCGATAAAATTCCAAAATAAATTTATACACCACTCAATGGCCCAATTTTATTCAAATAAAAAGACGTTGATATAATGAATTCTGTTCGATATTTTGTAAAAGCTGATCGGCATGTCCATTGTTATGTTATTGAAAATTGATTTTGTACTTCCAGTCGGTCGCAATCTTTATCGGTGAAACTTAAAATAAATGTTTAAGAAAGTAGAATTGACAAATGAACATGTCTATATTTATTTGCATTTATTTACATTTGTGTCATGAACATCGAGAATGATGCTATAGAATAAAGCAGTGAGGTCCAACTGTTTTCGGATGAAGGGCCACATGACACTTTCAAAATAAATTCGCGGGCCGGAATAATATATTGATATCAAAAATTAAATTATTATAATTAGAACAAAATGTATACTGTGTAGAAATATATATAAGTTATATATATAATCATTCATAATTTACTATAGGCCTAATTCTATCCATGCTATTTTTTTATTTTTCTGAGAAGATCCAGAATATGGCGCAAAGATGTTTGAAATTATGAAGCTCGTTTCCCGTAAGTTTACCTTTTCTGCATAAAGGGTACCTTTCTCAGCTACTACTTAACCTACGATCTTGAAATTTGCAGGATTTCTTTATTCAGATGCCTTAAATACACTAAAAAAGTATTTTTAATTGGTTAATTTATGAAATTGGGAATTTATGAAAGGCCATGATGTACTTAATGTTGATAAAAATATTATAAAGTAAAATCACATTTCAGTAAATAAGTAGTTATGAAAAAAAATTCAGTAGTGACGCAGGTTAGGTCTCTAGACACTGTAAAAAGATCAAATGCCTAGTACAAGATAATGCCTGACTGTGACTCATTCAACCACTCATAATAGCGTGCAAACAACTATTGTCGCAATCAATAAAAAGTTTTTATTGTTTCTATTTTCCCCTTTGGAGTTCATTAAACAACTATTTCATACTCATAGTGTTTTTTGGAAGTTTACTGACCTGTGGTGAACACCGCTTAGCAAAACATTTAACGCCTGTCAGTTCAAGTCTTTTCATTTTGCACTAACCATCACTGCATGTTAACACTGTGAACTTTACAAATCAAAAGCAACTGCTAAAGTGATGGGTAAAATATGTTTTACTGCTTAAAAGAGAAAGTTATGTAATGCCACCCTCTCGAACTGGTCATCCTGTGAGCTGGGAACAGTATTGCCAGCACAGCACAATACAGTTAAGTTATAAACGAGATCCTTTAAAAAAATGTATGACTTACAACAATTGAAAATAACGCCTCAAAATGGAAAATGTGATAACATAAACCGAATCTTTGATCACAATAAACAGCATTTTTTCAATGTATCCGTACGGGACTTCATGTAAGCGATAACATTACGCGACTGATAACATTACCCGCGATTACATTAAGCGGCGTTTACTGTGAAAATAAAATAATGTATTCTATATATTATGTTTTATGCACTATCGGTTACGGTATTTAAAAAAATAGGCCATGTTCTTTTATTCAAAGATCGTTGATCTCCGTTTCACATAGGCACCTGTACATTCACAGATGCTTTTTTTTAATATCAGTTGAAGTTTCCTTTAATCCACTTTATCATACAATCTGCATCTTGTTCTGACGCCTGTCTTTCGGGGACACTAATCAGTAGGGCAAGGCATTTAATGACCTTAAAAAAGTGAAAAAATGCAAAATAAAAAATGCATTTATGACCTAAAAATAGTGAAAAAATGACCGAAAAAAATAAAAAAATGACCAATAAATTTTATCATTATTACTTATAATTATTTTTTTAAGTAATGAATTGCTTTTAAGGACCAATTTAATGGATGACATTTCGTTATTTTTAAACTTACAATATAAAACACATTTATTTTGCTGCTAAAGAAGTAAGTAAATTAATATTAGGCCTACTTGAATACCCTTCACTAAATTTTTTTTTTCTGAACTGGCATGCCCATCATATCGGCGCATAAAAATGCTGTACACAGTTTCTCGCAAAACGGCGAAAATGTTGAACAACTTTCCCCCAGAAGTGTCAGTTGCAGGCCACGGTTTCTTTTCTCTTCAAGTCGCTGCAGACCATGTTTATGTTTCTCTCTTGATACATGTTGTTCAACCGTATTTTTTTTTCGGCAGAAACCCTCACATCACATAATTTGCAGAACAATATTTTTCCATCGGTGGAAAAAACATTTTCTCCGTACTCGAAAACAAATCGTTTTAATTTATCAAACGTACTTTCTTTCACTTTGGGCATTTTACTGAACTCTTCTGTCAACAAACTATCTCATACAACTCTTACAGACAACTGAAAGACATAGTGAAAGTCCTCCTACCAGAAAATGAATTACAATAGGATACTGGGATTAGTTCATGATGCACATTCCTTTGAAATAATAAAGCAGGTATAGTCGCCTCGCTTATCTCTAACGGAGCTGTGTCCCAAGTGATGTTTCTTTAATGCAAGAAGGACACATTCGTCAATAGCCACTTGTATTTACAACGTTGTTTTCTTGGAAATGTAGACTAGTTCAAAATGCTTAAAAATAGAAGCAGGTATTGCTTATACTGTATTTTCTTGGAAATGTAACAAGAGTTCAAAATGCATATTCCTTCCAGTAACGCTGCAATCTGCTTTATTTCCTGTGGATGTTATTTGCTTTTACAGTTATAATAGACAAGCATTAAAAATCAAAAATAATAAATAAAAAAACTAAAAATATAATGTAATGTAAGACTTCATTTAAAAAACTATAAAAATGCCGAAAAAGACCTAAAATGCCCAAAAAGTCCTAAAAATGCCGAAAAAGTCCTAAAAATGCCGAAAAAGTCCTAAAAATGCCAAAAATGACCTAAAAATTACCAAAAAATGACCTATCTATTGAAAATTACGAAAAAATGCAAAATAAAGCAAAAATGCAAAAACAAATAACTCTTATTTGATCAATTAATTGATGATACACATTTATATATATTCGAGCTATCTTTTAACCATCATATAAAAAAGATGCAAAATCATCAAATGCCTTGCCCTACTAATCAGTCATGCAGAGTTACTTTCAGCCTTCAACTTCAGTCTCTCCTGTTTCCTGCTTATCTCGGGATTGTATATGCCTCTTGATTGCTCCTGCTTTCCATAGCAGAAGAATTAGGCCTGTATCACCACAAGCACATAGGCTGCAGTAGGCAATTAGCTTTTGTAGAAAACGGCTACAATAAACTGTTTAATTGCTCTTAACCTAGCGATCGGAAGGATTATAGTAAGGTCATCTGACCCTAGAGTTTCAAACAGTGTTACTGATAACAAAATCAGGAAAGCTGATGTAACAGGGTGCCAGAATGCTTTTGTTTAATCAGTGATAATTGTAATTACGATATTTATTTATTTATTTAATCAAGAATGAACATTACAGGTATACACCCAATTACAATGTTCATGACTATACTAGCAATACATCATGTACTTACAATAACACAAATATGAAATAGGTACCGTATAATAAAAAGTAAGAAAATAAATTATTTCTTAATCGATTTCCGAGTTAAGCTCCAGATCGATTCATTAAGCAGGACTTACGGAAGCACAAAGGTCTTGTGTGATAAGCAAATGTGAAGGAATATGTGGGTAGTGTTATTTGTCAAAGTTGATTGTATTGCAACTTCCACAGCCGTATATGAACACTGTAAAACAATATGTTGTCATGAAAACTGATTTGCATTTGATAAATTCTTTCTAATATATTACCATAAAATAGGCACTAAATTGGGCATTACTCCGGTACCGGTCAACCGATTTGATTCAATATCAATAGGCATCATCCCAAGGACGTTATAAATGCGTATACCAAGTTTCATGAAAATCCCATAAAGCGTATTTGAGTTATCGCGCACACATACACAAAGACCGAAGACGGAGAGCCATTTTCCGTCCCCCACAGAATGTCACAAAGTACCATTCTGGCACTTAATAAAGAAGAATCCATTAAATCAGAGACACGATGCCATTCCTAGAATGAAATACAATACAGCCTTAATCTTCAAGTGAGAGTCGGAAATATTTTCACTTTCTACGTGCTAAATAACTAAATTCGGCCCTGAACAGGCATCTAAAAGAATTCCTCAGGTCGGTGGCGTAGGAAAGGGGGGGGGTCCGAAATAAAAACCTAAAATTCTATTTAAGTTAGTTAAGGCAGCCACTGACTTCTAACATTTGAAAAAAAAAATGCAAAACGAAGGAACATCGTTAAGAACGCTGGAGTTATGAATAAATAAAAAACTAATGCAGTGGCGGCCAGTCACGTGATTAGTATGTAAATTTAGCAGATTATGAAAATTCTATTCTTTTGTCAAATAATTAATTATTATATTTAATAATAAAATACTGAACTTGTTTCCTATTATTTCGACAGTTCCATGTTTATTTTATTTAGTTTTTATTTATTTATTTTATTTTTATTTATTTATTTATTTATTTTATTTCTTATTTATTTTCTTAGTATGTGTTATTTAACTTTTATTACAAATAGTAATAAGTGTTATAACTTAGGTAACAATTTCTTGTTTAAGTTGGCATGTCTTAGAGCAGGCCTATATTTAAAAAAAAATTGCTAACTAGTTTTTCAGTGCTAAAATAGCGTAAAATATGATTTTTTAGTTCAATGTTTAAATACTTTCCAAGGGTGAGCCACTAAACCCCTTTTCTTGGGGAATATTCCGTACCCCCCAAAACCACCAGGCACTTTCGACCCTCCCCGAAATTATTTTTCGGCTACGCCACTGCCTTGGGTACAGGAATAATTTGCAGCACACCCCCGTTGTTAAAACATAACAACAAAGGAGTTTATAATGCGATATGATATGAGATGGTGCAGCTGTATTAATAATGAGGCTAATTCCGAGGTAAACTAGCTTACTGCTTCCACGTTACATACGAGGAAGTCATTTCCAGACCACAATCTACAGTCTGAGGTGGAGGTATTCATTATTAATACTGCTCAAACAAGCAGGGTGTTGTGTTGTAGACTGAGAAGCTCATATCATTCTGAGCCCACGTTATACAGGGTGTTAATGAATGACACCGAAATATTTTATCTGCGGTAACATACACAAGCAACATTTATTAGGAGATTTTTGCTCTATGGATTCAATTTTTCCAATTACAGCATAAAATCTCCCAGGGCATGGCCGCCACTGACTTCTAACATTTGAAAAAATGCAAAACAAGGGAACTTCGTTGTTAACGCTGGAGTTATGAATAAAAAAACTAATGCAGTGGCGGTCAGTCATGTGATAATTCTGAAATTTTTCAGATTATGAAAACTCTAAATTATTATATAGGTGTTGATGAATGATTAATAATCCTGTTTTTATCGATAACTAAGAAGGCATCAAGTCAATTTAATGAAAATTTTAACCCTAAGTCGCTTCATTATTGACTTACGAGCACCAAATTGTAATGACTTTAATAGGCTACTACGCATTTTACGTTACACAAACTATCAATTTAATATAAGAAGTAGAAGAAGAGAATATATCATTTAGAAAATAGGACAGTCGACCACATTAGACGTAATTTATTTAAATAAATAATTAAAACGACTGAAACGAGTCATGTGCTGGCATATGGGCAAACAAATTCGAAATGAATCGATTAAACCGAACCAAAGATGAATGAACTTTACCATTAGGCTACACGCGAATCATTCGAAAACAATTAATAGATTAATAATTAAATAGCTAAAAATCCAGTTACGAATTGCATTTCACGATTAGAGTGCGCCACCCGGGAAAAAGACCTCAGATTTGAGTTCCCTGGCAAAAAATAAGGTTTTCCCATTTAGGTCTACATACATAACTCCCCTTGCCTCCACTTATTTAACAAAAATTCAGATCTCTGCGTTCCGTAACGTTATAAACAAATTAATCAAGCAGAGCGGGCTAACAAAATTGAAGCGATCGACAATTTGATGTTAGGGTAGAGTGAGCCATGCACCATATCGATGGCTTTGTTCCAGATGTAGCTATCTGCAAAATTTTCAATTATGGGATTTTTACACTAACATACTCACAATTAGATTTATCTGTAAGTTCCCAATGTTTCAAACTGATATGTTTAAAAGTTGCGCCACTAACCACTGTGTACCAAAGCAGTTATGTGAAAAATGTTGTTCAATGCCAGTTCCAAACGTAGCTTTATGAAGATAGCCACAGATGGAAAATTTTGCAGATAGCTACATCTGGAACCAAGCCATCGATATGTTATGCTCATTTATATTATTATTATTATGATGAATTAATGTGTCTACCTACATGCTGCAAAGGGTACAAATTAGCTATTTATGTATCAAGTACGCAAAATAACGCTTTAGCGGACGAATCTGGTAAAGCGGTCAAGGCGTAAGTCGAGGCTGAAATACTGGATGAGTCCGATAAAGTTTTCACGTACGTGGTGCATACAATATTTTTTAGTAAAAGCTCTCTAAATTATGTGAAATGAAACGAAAATGCCGTATAATTAATTTATATGAAAGGTAGTCAGCCATTTGTTAACGTTCTCACGGCCACATGAATCGAAATGAGGTGATGCATAATATATGAGTCGCTTTTTGTAAACAGTAATGCATATGAACTAGTATTTATGAAAAGTTTGTGAAAATATGCATGATAATCCTGAGGAAATTTCAATCCAAGCCAGAAACATTGAATTGGAGCTGGTGTCAACAACTTCACGGTAGCAGTAGACTATGAGAAGGAATATATTGCAATTAAATGCTGCTGAATCCATGGCAAGCAATGATTCTCTTGTGAAAGAAGATGTGAAAAGTTGTTGGCTTAGCCTATATTTGTTGTTATAACTTATGATGAAGTAGACTACCGTGTTTTGTGAAAACCCCTGGTAAAATTTATGATCATCATAACAAAACATGTTGACTAAAATATGTTGTTTTATGATCAATTATATGTTTAAATCCACGTTAAGTTGGTGTGACTGGTCAATGCCAACTGGATTTTGTTTATAGATTGCCATGACGACTTTAAAGTATTAGGCCGATAAAACTGCATTCAACTGTTTACAAAAAGCGACTCATACAGTGAGTCCCACGCAAGAGTTGGTCAATGACGCGGGTTCCTGCGGCGCGGCGGGCACAGCTCCAACTCCCGAGCGATCGGGTGAAATATCTACGGTAATAAAGACGCGATTGGTGTAATCATTCAGGTTCTCACATTTACAGTTAAACTTACAATGAAAATAAACACGTACCTCACCACAAGAGATGTTGGAAATGTTCTCCTCTTGCATCCACACAATACTGGCACCTTTTTAGGAAATTTTCTTTCACGCGCATAAGTTCAGCTTCCGAGATAGAGTTAATTTATCTTAGGATAGGCCTATGTGATATTGTCTTTAAGTTCTTCTAACAATATGTGAACATTCTTTATGAGGAAATTTGAAAAATAAAGTGTATAGGTCAATTTCCCATACATTAGAAGAACTTAAAGACAATATCACATATTTTGTGATGAGGTACGTGGTTATTTTCATTGTAATTTTAATTGTAAATGAGAGAACCTGAATCATTACACCGATCGCGGCTTTATTACCATATTAGGCCTTGGAGCCGTGGGTAAGGAGGCTGTGGGTTTCCCGCCTCGGGCATGGCTGTTTGTGTGTCATAAAAAACACGGAAAACAAGGAAAGAACAGGAAAACAAGGGAAAAATCGATAACAAGGAAAGGAGGAAAAACAAGAAAAATAAAAAAGATAAAAAAACAGTTAAATATCGCAGCCTCTACTTTTCAATAAGGAATTAATACTGAAAAATCCTTCACTAAGGAATTACAGACTTGATAAGAAATGAAGACCATAAGTAATGGTTTGAGCGAAACTAAATATTGTGTTGGCTTACGTTTGTGCTATGTTACATTATTTAATTGCAGATATCCAGTTTATACGAGTCGCGTCCATAAAGTAACTTTCCCACAGGCCATTAACGGAAACAAAACACAATTTAATGGAAACATTCATTCTAACAGATACAGGATGTATTTAGCCATTTTTCAACATATTCACCACTGGGACTGAGATATTTGTCGTACCGTGGGACTAACTTTTGTATCCCTGTGCCATAGGTGTCGTGCACATTGGCACAGGTGCACATCGGCACAGTCTCATTTTCGTGCACATTGGCATAGTATTTTTATCTTGTAATATTATCGTGCTCATCGCCACACAACCCGTTGGGGCTAGGGGTGGACATAGAGACTCAAACCTACAGCCTCCTATAGCCTACCACGGCTCCGAGGCAGCACCCCTTAGCTACCGCGGCAAAGGAAACCGGCCGTTGATATCGTAGATAGGTTAAGTCAGGTCAGGTCAGGTCAGGTCAGGTTAGGTTAGGTTAGGTTAGGTTAGGTTAGGTTAAATTAGGTTAGGTTAGGTTAGGTTAGGTTAGGTTAGGTTAATTCAAAGTCTCATTCAATCGCAGATACTTTATGAATGAATGATTTCTAAACAATACAATTATAATATTAATGTACACAGTATGTATCTATAGTAATAAAAGGAAGTGAATGTCTTTCTGTCTATCTAGCAGTTACTGTGAACTCCACTCTATTCAATACGATAATGTAGGGTAATTCCGGGAGAGACGGCCACGCGGGGGAGACGACCAATCGCTCTGATTTCAAGGCCGATAAACATATTTGAACGTAACTTGGTAGGCGGCAAGCTTTTTGTACTAAGAGTCGATTGTTGAACACCTGCGCTGTTTATATTTAGAAATCCGCGATTAATTTAACATTATTGTTTTCGAACTGGCCGTTTATTTTATGTATGTTGAATGAAATGAGCAGAAGTCCGACATTATTACTAACCAGTTAAACGATACTTACTGTGTGAGGTGAGCGAACCTTATATATTTCACTTGCATTGCGTGTTCTGTTCTAAACATTTCCATTTTTAACTACTGACTATGGTCATCTCACCTTTACAAATAGGAGAGATGGCCCACTGTTTTTCCGGGAGAGTTGGCCAACAACTTAAGAGCCATATTTTCAAGATCTTCTGATTTTTTCTAACATGAAATGTAAAAATGTTCACTTAAGACTAATTTCCATCGATTCTCAATTACTTATTTATTTGTATTGCTAGGGAAATGACATAAACGAACATATTAATACGTACACCTTAATGAAACAATTTTGAAAATCCAATCCAGAAAGATGTCTGTAAATAGATACGACTTTGACAGTATACCCCTAATTAAATAAATTCTTCAATTCATTTTCAAAATTATTTATTTATTTATTTACTTAAAAGCTGTCATGGAAGTCGGTATGCTGACCAGGTGCTCTCGATCCTGCCATCAACTAACGAAGTCGAAAGATGCAGATAAATGATGTAGAGGTTAGATGGTGTGCCCTTCCCCTCCATCGGATGTAATAGCATGCAGTAGAGTTTAGTTATCTTTTCAGAAATGTATCAGAACTTTTCAGTTACTCAGAATTGATTCTGTTTTCCAAAATATGTTTATTTTTACGTTTTTTTACTTATTTTATCACTTTAGTTTATTTTGTTTGTATATATTTATAGCAGTACAGCTACCTAGTCTTTCTACTTTGTTACTCTTCGAAAATGATGTGACCGACTGTCCCTATGTCCTATGGCAATCTCCCCCTGACACCTCGGGTGAGATGGCCAACGTACCGTTTTTTTAAAATGTTGGGATTTCTCGCCTTAAATTACTTTTTTTCTCCATAAAACATTATGTTATGAAAATGTGACATCCAGGGACCTGACTGAACATTTTGCACACGAATTATCTTGAAAATCCTTCAAGTTATTGAGCATTTAAAAAAGCGTGGCCATCTCACCCGGATTTACCCTAATTCCAACTTTGTCTCTATGTCCACCCCTACGAAGGGTGTGTGGCGATAAGCACGATGGTATTGCAAGGATAAAAATACCCAGGTACTATGCCGATGTGCACGAAAATGCGACTGTGCCGATGTGCACGCAACCGTGCCATAGACGTCTGCCACCTAGGATTTGAACCATTGTGTGATAATTAGACTTCGGACTTTTAGGTCGCTAAAAATGCTGTTTAGGTACCTAAAATAGGCTTTATAAATTGGAAAATAGGTTCTAAAAAAGTAAAATAGTCTCTTATAAAATAGTTAAGTAGCCAATTTTATGAAATGTCTCAATTTATTGAGGTCGCCATTAATCAATAATCATGATAAAACACAGATATAGGCCTATGGTCCACAGAATTATATAGACCTATTAACCTATTACTACCATAACAGTGAAAACCAAATTCCTGCGTCCAGAAGCTACGCACGCTAGCATATTCAACTCCTTAGTGATTCAGAGAACTACTTTTTTTTTTCTTTCTTTCTTTTCCAAATACTGGATGTGGGAATTCCAAGGAATTTTTTCTACTGAAGACGAAACAATCCTTACTATTTAACCACGTCACAAATGTGTCATGTACTGTACATTCCGAGTTAAAAAAATTAGTACGAACTGAAAATAAATGCTAGAATCTATAACAAAAAAATGACTTATTTTGAACTTTAGAGGAAAAACAAGCAAAAAAGGCAATATTAGGCTCTAACGTAAAAATATGCTGTTTTAGGTCCTATAAAAGTATCAGTTTTAGGCACAGTCACTTATGAAACATACATATACAAGTTTTCGTCCATATATCACTTAAGGATTAAATAGGTTTTTACCTAAAATCCGAAGTCTAGTGATAACCTCTGTTTCTCCGTCAATCTCTACCATTATCTGTCATTCACTGTCATTTCCCGAGGGATAGGAAAATATTAAAATCTCTGGGTGCGCGGTCCGAGCTGTAGGGTGGAGGCTTCAACACCTCCCTGCAAGTCTCATGCAAAAGTTCGGCTAGGAGATATTTCAACATCCACCCTACAGCCCGGACTTCGCTCCCAGTGATTTCAATGTTTTCCTACACCTCAATAAATGACAGAGAATGGCAGAGAAGCGGAGATAATTGTCTCACAGTGATTCAAATCCCAGGCGGTAGACTTCTGCGACACAAGTGTTCAAAAGTTGGTTCCACGGAATGACAAAATATGTCTCATATCCGGCGGCGAATGTGTTGAAAAATTGCTGAATGCTTGCCGTATCTGTTGCAATAAATATTTCCACGAAATTGTGTTTTGTTTCTGTAAACGGCCCCAGGGAAGCTTGCTTTGTGGACGGCCCTCGTAGAACAAATTTTTATTGCCGAAGTAGTTATTTATGCTATTTTGCCTTGTAAATTAATAGGTACACGATAATAGTAGTAGTAGGAATAATGGTATTTGTAATAGGGAATTGTTAATTATTTCTTTGTACGAAAGGGAAGAGAACGACAGTGACATCTGGTGATATCCTCTATAATCGCAATAATCGCTTTTTTTCTTTACCCATAACGGGCTCAGTCCGTAAAATGGAGAGGGTTCTATTAAATAATGTTTACGATTCAAAATAACATAAAAATGTTTATACGCCAACAAAGGTGTATACGACTTTATTACATAATCTTGTATTTTGTAAACTAATAGCACACAATGAAATCACGGATGTCTTAGTGAGCACCGGAAAGCAAAATATTATCGAAGTTGAAGGTGGCAACACTGGAGCAGTTGCCATGGTAACTGTCATGTCATAATGCAACAAATTGAATAATAACTCCGAGGTAGCTCCTCCACCTTTACAGAAGCTTTCAAAGCTTTTAGTGAAGACACAGACTGGGAAAGCAATACTATATTCCACATAGAAGACGTGGTGTTGTGAAATCTTCAACAATTAAGAAACATAATAATAGATTAAAAAAAAAAGTTAGCGTGGAACGCCACGCAACAAAAGTGAAACTTGTTTTAATTTTTGGACTTTTTCAATTTTGGATTATTGGATTTTTTCAATTTTGGGTTGGTGGACTTTTTAATATTGGGTTTTTGGACTTTTTTAATTTTGGATTTTTAAATTTTTTATCTTTGAATTTTTTAATTTTGAAATTTAGAAATTTTGGATCTTTGAATTTTTAATTTTTTTGAATTTTGAATTTTAGATTTTTAATTTTTTACTTTTACATTTTGGATTTTCAATTTTGGATTTTTAGATTTTTTTGTTTTTTAAATTTTGGATTTTTGGGTTTTTAAAATTTTGGATAAGAATAATCATTGAGTTGATTGTTTTCTGTGCAGTGCGTTCCGTCACAGCCTCACTAATTTCGTGACGATTTTGAGCGTAACGCAAGTTTGACTAATTTCGTGACGATTTTGTCCGTAACGCAAGTTTGGGTTAGCTCTCGATTTACTCCTACCGTGGCTAAAGAAGTTTCACTTCAATAATAAATTACATTTCTTAGAGCAAAAAATGCTATTGACATTGCTATAGTGTTAATTTAGATCTGTTTATTTAAAAATTCGTCAACATTAGGTTTGTTCGCAAAGCAGTCAGAAACCATGAGCACATCGTTCGCGCATGCGCTGTTTCTCCTCACGCGTTCGTAAAGCGAGAATTCTGATTGTCAATCTCCTGTTTGATGTGTTCTCATGGACAGTTTCTGTACTATAAGAAACATTTTCAGGCTCTACCATGAATTATTGTTATCAGAGACATGCGCAGTAACCTATTTTCACGCGCCTGACTCCTCCCTCCAACAACCTTGCGCCTGATTTATAGGAACAGGCTACTTATATTTATGTATGAATAATGGAAGACAATTAAAAGTTTCCCAAAATATAGTTTATATTGCCGATGCATTTTGCATGTATAACATGTTAAAGGGAAATACATATTCTATTCGCATATCATGTCGATTAAACGCAGAAACTATCGACTACAAGTTCTTTTAAACGTTCGCAAAGTGCAAAACACGGGTAAGTTACAGACTGGAAATCCGCAGTACAACAAATTCTCAAGCAGTCACGGATCTGCTTTGCGAACAAACCTATTATAGAAAGCCCTCTGAGTTAGCCAATTAGAGATATGACTTCTTAATATTTTTCTATCCCATTGATAGATGTCATTTGGAAACTTGTTACCTATTTTTTGTGACAATTCTTAAGAAATTGCCTAGTGTCTTGGTGCCTCAGAGTGATTTTGGTGTATTAGTTCATAAGTAGGCCTATGAGACCGGAATGGCAGCAAAATTATTACCCTTTACGAACAAAACAGCATTTAAAATACACAGGGTGTTAATGAATAACACCGAAATATTTTACCTATATATAGAGGGGACATAGACAAGCAATTTTTATTAGAAGATTTTTGCTCTAGGGGCTCAATTTTTCCTGTTACAGCATAAAATCTCCCAGGGCATGGCCGCCACTGACTTCTAACATTTGGAAACAAAGGAACTTCGTTGTTAACACTGGAGTAATAAATTAAACACTAATGTAGTGGCGGTCAGTCATGTGATTAGTCTGTAAATTTTGCGGAGTATGGAACCACTAAATTATGATATAGCTGTTGATGAATGATTAAGAATCAGATATTTTTTCGTTCACTAGGAAGGCATGAAGTCAATTTAATAAACATTTCAACCCTATTTCACGTAATTATTGATTTATGAGCACTAAATTATAATGAATTTAATGCCCTGTAGCATACACATTTTAGGACATTGAGCAAAAGCTCCTAATAAAAGTTGTTTGTCTATGTCCCCTCTATACACAGGTAAAATATTTCGGTGTTATTCATTAACACCCTATAGGCCTATAGGCTGGCCTTAAAGTCATTATTTATGTTCTATAAATAATGGTCTGCAATGAGTTCTGGGTGATGAATTTGTTAATATTCTTAATGCTTTCTTTTGTAAAACAAATGCCTTTTGAGAATGACAGCTATTCCCCTATATCAGAAGTCCATATTCTAAAATACTGTGAAAGTATGGAAAATATGCCCCTTTAATGTATGAAGAAGAAATAAAATACGTGATAACTTTCTGCAAATGAATTCAATATGTTTATCCCAGGTATATAACTATAACTATAGGTATATAACTATAACTATATAACTATGCCAAGCACATTAAAAAAAGTTAATGTGTTCCGGTACATTTTTTAAAGAAAATAATACGAATTCAGTCTTTGTGGTACTCATTAAAAATCCATTCGCATGAAACCATTTTCTTCGCTGCGTCTAACATAATCACAGCAGTACGTTCAAGTTAATTAAAATCCGTTCATTGGATATCAGCATAATTCCTGCAAAATTTCAATATATAAAGATGTAAAAAATATGAGTTTTGGCACTAATTCAGTAAAATGATTTACAAAACATAGAAACATAATTGCAAAATTAAGACCGAATTAAAAATACATTTATCAATATTAATGAATTTCATCTTCAGACAGGGTTAAAATAGTTATAAAATTGAAAGAGTGTCCACCTTAAAACCCTTGTCGTAGCACTTATCTGGGGCCACTTATATAATATAAATGCAAGTTGCATCATCTTCAGTTCAGATTTGGAGATACAACTGAAGATGATGCAACTTGCATCGAAATGCATTTTCAAGTAATGGACGCATCTGGGACCAAGAAGAAGTTTTTAATAATATGACAACATTGTTTTAATGTGTGCGTGTGCCTTCTATATTATTTTTATTGTATTTTATATTATATAAGTGGCCCCAGATAATTGTTACGACAAGGGTTTTAAGGTGGACAGTCTTTCAATTTTATACATTTATCAAAATCAGTTTTGGATTGTATGAAAAATTGACACAGTATGTCCCTTCATACTATATACCTGCTACTCGTTGTTTTGAGCGAATCCTCCCCGTCAGTCAGCATTCCTTTGCTGACAATTGTTTGGAAAAATCTAGTTTCTGTGCAAAACCCATCATCTGCTGCTCTGTCCTGCATTCAGGGATGTCCATTAAATGTTAGTGAAAGTTACAGAAGTTGAATTTTATTTTAAATGTACAAAATAGGCATTTTAGGCACTCAAATACTAAAAATAGGCTCCAAAGGTCCAAATAGGCATTTTTAGGGCACTATGAAACTCTACAAATATAAGTGATATATCATGAAATGTCAACATATTTAAACATTTTCCCGTTATTTCATAAGGAACAAAATAGGCCTTTGCCTTAAGGGGGGGGGGACATACAGCTTTCGTTGCTGGAAAGTAGGTGAAGTTTCGTTATTTATTTTCTCAGCAATGAATTATTTTGTAGCGTTGCAATCTGGACTTTTCTATATTGACTAGTTCTACAATTTTATACTATTTTCAAAATTAATTTAATTATTGCAGTTAATGTGTAATTATCATTAAAAAATGGCAGCGAAATTTTGTGCACTGAAGTGCCGTTTCCCTGATAACTCAAACATTTATTCACATATTGCAGTGAAATTTTGCAGGCAAGTATATTTGTTATTATTAAACAACACTATCTAGAATGAATGATGTAACTTTAATAGTTTATTTTTAAAGAATATTCCGGATGTAAAAATTTATAAAAGTAATTAACAAGTGATGAATTATTTTTTTAAAAATATTTACGCTGCAGATAATCCAAAGATCCTAGATTAGGTTCTTAATATGATATTTTTCAAATTGTCAGGAAAAAGAATCACTCAGAAATATTGGTATGTATGAAAATTATCAGGTAAACGGCTTTTCAGTGTACAAAATTTGGCTGCCATTTTGTAATGATAATTACCCATAACTGTAATAGTTAAATTAATTATGAAAATAGTATGCAATTGTAGAACTAATCAATATAGAGCATGCCAGATTAAAAAGCTACAGAAAATTCATTGGTGAGGGGGAAAAAATGAAACTTCGCCTATTTTTCAGCATCGAAAGCTGTATGTCCCCTCTTAAAGTCCCAGGAACAAAATAGGAATTTGCCTTAAAATCCCAGGCCTACTCATAATGTACTGTTGGTAGCAATGATTAGAATCTGACAACTCGAATCGATTCATCGACTGTTCATTCATTTAATATGCCGTGATCTCACAACAGACAGAATATTAGTTTTTTTAAACAACCAAGTAATTACCATATTATTTATGTATTCCGTCACGTTTTATTCATGAAATAGTCTTAATAAATCTCTCGTGGGATTGCCTTTGATAAATTCTCTGAAGACACAAAGCACGTGGACTGCTCCAGTCTCTCATTACAAAGATACGGACGGCTCTGATTGCATTACCTACTCTGAATATGAAGTGTTGAGTAATTGCATTACACCAGGATTAGAGAAGCGAGAGAAATATTCAACTCTGAAGACCAAACCAAAAATACTACATTTTCTACACACAGAATAATAGCATACATAGTATCTGCATACATAGTTACCTGCTTCACAATGCAAAATTGAAGAAAATATCAAAATAAACATATTACAAAAAGATTCATTAAATTAAATGTATTAATTTAGCTTGATAGAGATAAGATAAACAGCTTTTCTCTTCCCCAGGATTCCAACAACTATAATAATTGTAGTTGTTGGAATACAATACAAACATTACAAGAAAAATACAGTAAAAAAATATCACCGATACTCTTGTTAAGAGGGGTACGCCGTAGCGTAGTGGTTGAGGCGCTGCGCTACAAACCGGAAGGTCGCGGGTTCGATCCCCCATAAGGTCGTTGGAATTTTTCAATTGGCCTAATCCTTCTGGTGGCACTATGGCCCCGGGGTCAACTCAGCCTCTAACAGTAATGAGTACCAGGAGCAATCCTGGGGGTAAAGGCGGCCGATGCGTAAGGCTGACAACCTTACCACCTTCGTGTGCCGATGTCTAAAAATCTGAGAGCTTCAACCTCCTGGATCCCTCTGGGCCTCCATGGCCTGAAATAGGGAACACTTTACTTTACTCTTGTTAAGATAAAAGTATAATAATAATAATAATAATAATAATAATAATAATAATAATAATAATAATAATAATAATAATCATAATCATAATTATACTTAAAAGTACTAAAACTCTCACGTTGAGTTCCTTATTATGAGGAAATTGGGGAAAATAGGTCAATAGTTTTATTTGAGTCCACCGGTGTGGATCAGGGGATGCGTTTGCTCCTCTCACGCAGCGGGCCCGGGTTCGGCCTTTGTGGTCCCCGGATATCATCTGGCCGTCATTATCATCTTCATCCCCATCCTCGCCTTGTTCTGAGTGTGTGTGTGTGTGTGTGTGAATGGTGTGTCTCGTCCTATGTGATCGTGTTGTCTCGGAGGTGGCCCCGGCATTGTGCTGATCACTCATCCGGGAGGCCCTCCATGTCCTTGTCTGGTCAAAGTATGTATGTGATCCAAAGATAATCCCTCTCCCAACAGGTCGCGGCCCTGTAAGACCCGGGCGGCTTGGGTCTCTTCAATCCTAAAAGGGAGAGGTAAAACTACGAAAAAGAAAGAAAGGAAGAAAGAAAGAAAGGAAGAAAGAAAGAAAGAACGTTTTATTTGATTGTAAAACAGTTGTACTTGGTGATTTTCATTCACCTGAGATTTGTGATGCTTCATACAATTTTAATACAGGTAGTAATAAGGTAAAGACCTCCGGCATGGTCTTGTGGTTAGCGTCGCTGACTACAGATCCGTCGGGCAGGGTTCGACTCCCGGTACCTCCGCTAGGGAGGTCTGGAACGGGTTGCACTCAGCCTCGTGATTCAAATTGAGTAGCTACTTGATAGAGAAGTAGCGGCTCCGGTCATGGAAACCCCCATTAACGGTCGTGGGTGTCGGCATGCTGACCAAATGTCCCCGCCCAATTCTGCCATCTGCCTGTGGTAGTCCCTTCAGGGATGTAGCGCCACGGAGTTTAATTTAGTAACTGTATAAATGATTAACTCTCCTAGAAACACAGTGAGCAATACAACAAATAATAATGGATTCTAGAATTGATTTACAAATATGAGTTTAAATATTACACAAGACGATCATAATTTAGTACCTAAAGACACATATCATCGCCTTTAAGTTTACTCTATAAAACAACACGAGAAAACAGAAGTATTTTGAAGTAATAGGTAGATACGATATTATTATAGGGCTGAATTTAATACATCATATTTCCTCTTAACAGATTGCACATGGGATGATTTAAATAACTACCATGCCATAAATCAAACTGTTACTATCTAGGCCTACTCTTATACAATTCAACGGCCCTAAATAGCGTGCTTGCTCGCCCGCTTCGTAAGACATCGGGTATACTCGGCGATGTTCGTCTCTCGCAGTCTAAACTTTCATGACGATTACAAAATTAGGAAGGAAAACAGTTTTTTTTTATATAAGGCCTAAGTGAAATGAACACAATGAACAAATATTCTAATTGTATTTTTACTTACAATTTTCATAGCTCTGAACCACAAACATTTTTAATAATCTACCAGTGTAATTTTCTTAAAAATCCTGGAGTCAATGAATAATGGCGGGCGAAGCCGGGGGCAACAGCTGTAAAATATTGGTGGTTTTATCACTTGAAATATCGCCGATAATACGATAATAATCCAAACAAACCATTCCTTCCCTTGAAACATTATATAATTTCTGAAAATTACACTGAATTGATAAAATAAAATTCACATCATATTCATGTCAATAAACAGCTGAGAAACAATACGTATTATGTGTTCACAGGTTCTTTGGAACTGCATAATCGATTCTGATATAGTTTTCCCAGGGGGCGCTTTCATGTCGTGGAATGTACTCTAAAGCAGGAATTTTAGCTGTTTCATTAATTATTAATGGCTTAGTTTATGAATGATTCGCGTGCAAGTGTTAATAAATATAATGCTTTAATAATTATTATACTCTTAATTTTTAATTTTTAAAAGAATTGTCGTGGCGAAGCCACGGGCACCTCCTAGTGTTTTACAATAAGTTATATTCAGTTATAGATCAATGTGCTCCTAAAACAAAACGATATAAACAGAACTATCCAATTTGGTTCACAAAATAAATTATAAACAATATCAAACACTAAACAAATTGATTTTTGGCATTTTGAAATCAAAATTTTTCAAAATCCTTTCCTAGTGTGCATTTACATTATGAAACGAAGATAGGCTATTGTCAAAATTCCAAGTCTCTACCTATTACAGTTTAGGCTCTACGTTGATCCTCTGTCAGTCAGTCAGGACAAAGCCGTCAGTGTTTTTCACTTAAGAGTTGGCCAAGCGTGCGGGTTTCTGCGTCGCGGTGGCCACAGCTCTAACTCCCGAGCGATCGGGTGAAATATCTACGCAAATAAAGCCGCTAGCGGTGTAATGATTCAGGTTCTCACAGTTACAGTTGGAATTTTAAAGAAAATAACCACGTACCTCATCACACGAGATGTTGGATATGTCCTCCTCTTGCATCCACACAACAATGGTACATTTTTAGGAAAGTTTATTTCACTCGCATAAGTTCATCTTCCAAAAATATGATATTGTGATAATGTGATATTGTCTTTCAGTTCTTCTAGCAGTATGTGACTATTATTTAAGGGGAACATTTAAAAATAAAGTGTCAACTTCAAAGAACAATATCACAAGAGAAATTAACTCTATCTCGGAAGCCGATCCTATGCGCCTGAAAGAAAATTTCCTAAAAATATGCCAGTGGATGCAAGAGGAGGACATTTCCAACATATCTTGTGATGAGGTACGTGGTTATTTTCATTGTAATTTTAACTGTAACTGTGAGAACCTGAATTATTACACCGTTAGCGGCTTTATTTGCGTTCATATTTCACCCGATCGCTCGGGAGTTAGAGCTGTGGCCGCCGCGACGCAGAAACACGCATGATGGCCAATTATTGCGTGGGACTCACTGTATATATATATACATACACTCACACATTTAACGAGTATTTCCCGGTGTACTTGGAAGAAGTGACCTTATAATTCTAGTGGCATTCATTTATGAGTGACTAGCTTAAAAGACCCGGCGTCGCCCGGGTTTTGTATTTTGTAATTGGAAATTAGCTTATGAAGGATTTTCAATTTTAAATTCTAGGTCCTTATATAGGCATTTATAATTTGAAATAGGAAGAACGACTTATTACACTCAAACTATTCCCTCAGAAAACGCTTGATATAGTTTTTTATGGCTCATAGAGGATCTAGAATGTTGCATCCCATCGCTTGTACAGTGCACAGCAAGCCTGGTAGAGGTTTAAATAAGAAGAAACAGAAATTCCTGTAACATAAAATTGTAATATCGAGGCGGGAAATTTCCCACTCTTATGTTACCATAAAGCATTATCACTTTCATACTTTTCTCTCCAAAAACCTGCGATATAATATAATAATATACACATTACCATACCTCGTTTTGTTTTCTCTATGTCCAGGGTAGAGAAAGTTATGTGATTCCATTATTTTAGTGGATTTCATTCTGTAATATTTATTTATAACATGAATTATTTTGATAACTTCTCTTACTTGTCAAAAGTGCATTTCAATTGTTTTTTCCAAGCCCACCTGATACCATTTGGCAACGATATATTCTGTGATTTGGAATTGATAATTCTATGTAAAAAGGGATTAAGTATTTTCAAAAACATTTAATTTTTGGCATTTAGAATCAGAATTTTTCAAAATCCTTTCTTAGTGAGCACCTACATTATGAAATGAAGGTACTGTCAAAATTCCAAGTCTCTACCTGTTATAGTTTAGGCTGTACGTTGATTCCTGTCATTCAGTCAATCAGTCAGTCAGTCATTCATTCAGTCAGTCAGGACAAAGCCTTTTATATATATAGAGATGCATCTTCTTCACTGGTAAATTGTGTCAGCATGTCAATTTACATTGAAGTTTTCATTTTTAATGAATGTTTTTCTCTCTAATAGTTTGAAAGAAGAACAAACTATATACACTATTTGAATTATATTAATATCTTTAAGTTAAGATTAATGAAGTATTTTGTTATTATCAAATAAATCTGATAAATTATATTTTATACTCTGACTCGTAGGTGAAGTTCCACGTTGTTTTTTTAAAGACAGCATGTTCTGTTTAATCGCTGAAACCCGTGCCGTAGGCCACTCATGCAAATTTAATTTTTGTAATTGATCTATGAGTTAAGCTCTAGATCGATTCTTATTAACCTATATTTCTAATACCTTAAAAAGCATCGACGTTTTTATTGCTTTCTCCACCCGTGACATAAGGTAAGGTATTGCAGGCATCGAAACTACTGTTTTCTTCCTTTAAATTTGATGAGTTTTCGGGCATATTATATGATTTGAGATTCGCTGAATCCGTAACGAAAACAGAAAATCGAATAAAAGTCTAAATTTATATTTTAGGTTATGTAAAATTGCAAAAATTACATAATAATAATAATAAAAATAATAATAATAATAATATTTCCCAACATTTCACACAATTATGTGTATAGCATCGTCATAAAAGTAATTGCAAACATTTACGATATAAAATTCGTCAACATGGTACAGAAGGTTCAAACTCAACGTTGACTTTACCCGTCTCTTAAATGCTTCGAGTGTTATGGGCCATTCAGATAGAAACTTAACCGTAGAAGTAACGTAAACTTGAAAGTTTGGGGCCATGTTTTCAATGTGACCATTCACAATACATCACGTAAACGTGAATCTTAAACGTAAAATTAAACGTAACGTAGAACCTTGCAAACATCAAGCTTCTGCGTTAAGTTTATGCTAAAAATAACTATACAACCAATCAGAGAACAGAACAGGAGACGGAAGTGGAAGTAGCCAAGAGATGGCGTCTATGAATGAGAAACTCGTCTGTATTTTAAAAGGCATCCATTATATAAAGATGCGGTATTTGTACTGTGCCTTACCTTAAAAACTGTTATAATCCAGTGCACAGTACGTTAAAACACTTTTTCTATCATATAAAACACTTTTTCTATACATGCTGCGAGTAGGTGAGTTAGTATAGTAAGGTTAACTATGTTTACTTCTTGGCTTGAAATAGATATATCAATTGTTCTATTACGACGCTGTGACGTCATCAGTAAATTTTGTTCATGGCGCTGATGTCGCATCACATGGTAAGAGTAGGGGGAAACAGAGGTTTCTTGTTACCATCAAAATATTAGTCTCGTCACTCTTCATTCTCTCGCTATCGTCTGATCTTCTTCTCCTTCGTTTCCGGACTGTGTACGTGTGTTCTTCGGATGCATCATGGTGAATGGAGTTACGCTTGCTTCACGCCGTTGGCCGTCATACTGGTTATTGTAAGTAGTCGATTTGATTCATATAACTATCTTATGTTATTCTGGAAATCTTCTACATGCAATCGCCAGTATGGCCCGCTTTGCCGTGAACCCAGCGTAACACGTATAAATCTAGAGTGAGTGTATATTCTTTTTCTATCTTTCTTTTCTCCTTTCTTTCTATAATCAAATTCAACAGTAATAACCATGGCACTTAAATTAAATTTGAAGGCTTTGTAAATAAAGAAAGTTAATTTGTATATATTGTTACTAAACATTGTTGTACAGTATTTGTTAAAATTAAAATTCGTTTGTGGAAACCAAAATCTTTAATTATGCTGGCCCTTAGTTTCCTTTAGCACCTTTCATGTATATTCAGAATGATTTTCTATATTGGCTTTTGTATAACACCAGGATTTTCTAGGGTGTTATGGCCAAATACGTTACGGGTTGGGTTTTGACTGGGGACTTAATAATTATTTTGTGAAGTTTTGTATTTCACTGCTACTTTTCAGACAGGTCCCTGACTATAAGTATAATTAAATAAGAACCCGTAGCAATTGGTAGCAGTAGCTTCGTATTGAATTTTCTAAATTTTCGTATGGTAGCGACCATACTATTGGTTTCCACTTAATATTTTGCTCTACTACTTATGGGATTTTCTAGTTTTTGCTATCTGCCACCCCTTTTTGTGCCATTTTTTGCATACTTCAGGATTATCGTTAATTCAGACCTTTTGTTTTTCATATCTGCGTGTCTGACTTTGCTTGTGACCTCCATTGTCACGCGTGGAGACTTTGACCTTCAGAGCTATTTGTGTCTACGACCTTGGCCTTCCATGCAACTCCGGACTAAGTATCACTTAGGGGGGGAGATTCTCTCCCAGTTCGAGAATATTTACTTGAAATTTCCACAGTTAATTTTTTCTAATATAAGCCTATTGCTCTTCAGTTTATATTTCATTGCTCATATAATTTTTCTTTTTTCATATATTATGGCTCGTGAGACGGTTGTGTTCGATCTTCTGAACCATGAAGAATTGGTCTACGAAGCTACAGTTAGAGGGTTGCCAGAAGCCAGTAGTCTTCCCGTGGATACACTTCTCCTTAAAGTGAGGGAGTTATCGGAACAGGATAACGAAGCCAGCGAATATGTCATTCCTGAGGTACAAACTTCTACGTTTCAACGTTTGCTGGAACAAGTGTTGTTCCAGGTTACAGAAGCTACTTCTGAACTTCAGCTCACTTACTCCGAGAGTAAATATAACAGGTATTTCACCAAAATTAATCATTATATCAACCGTATTCAGGATTTCATTGCTAAATTTCCAGAATCCAAGCATACTGAAAATTTTCAACAGTTTTTACTCAATTTAGCAGAACATAAAAGGAGTTTGATCATGCTTAAGCACAAATCTAAAGAAGTAACTTCAGTTACTGTGCCTTCTCAAGAATTAACTTCAACCCTTACTACTATTCCGTCAGTCTCTGTACCTTCTGTGACTTCTACAGAATTAACTTCAACACTTACTGCTAATCCGTTAGTCTCTGTACCTGCTGTATCTTCTGTACCTCATGTACCCTATGCTAGCGATATGACAATTAGTCTTGGTACTCCTTCTACATCGCAAAATCTGAGCCAACCAAGTAATTCTGTACTTTCCACTTTTTCTAAATTACCGAACCCTATCATGACTTTAATTCAAACACAAGAAAAGTTTTCTGTTAATACTCCAGAAGATATTATGTCATTTCTTTACTTACTACAAGATATGCAGGTAAATAATGTTTCTTTAAATATTCCATCGGTGAGTCTTTTCCAAGCTTTACGTCCGTATACTTGTGGGCTACTGACGCAGTATTTAGCTCAAGCTATTCAGCATCAATTTACCATTCTCCAATTGCATAAGTTTATTATTAATTCTTGTGTGCTATGCCTACTTTTGAACTTTCGAATGGTTATTTTGGGTAAAATCGTTTTTTTTTTTGTGTGTAGGGGTTTTGTTCAGGATGCATGCCCTATTCACTGCTCCTACCTATATCACTACTCCTACCTATTCTACTATCTCTTCACTATTTATATCTATACCTCTATCTATTTCTATTTTATAATTTAGCATTTATTCGATCAGTTTTCTGGTGTACTTATGTTTGTCAATTCCGTGGACTAGAGGTTTTGAACAGGAAGGCAGTCCCTGCTCACCACTTCTACTCTACCTATGAATTCTATACACCATCTTATTTCTCTAATCATTTGGAAAATTTTGAAATATGTACTATCTCATTATGGTGTTATTTTTATAGCCATTGTTGGTACATATATTTCTTCTTGCTAGATTGTCTAATATTTGGAATTTGTATTGTTCATAATATCCACCGGTGGATAACAAAAAGCGCATAACAAAGTGGATAACAAAAAGTGTGTAACAAAAAACCTAGGTAATTAATAAATTAATGGTTGTATTAATAAATTAGTAGGTGAATTCATAAAATTATTCCATATATATAAAGAATTGGATGTAGAAATAAATAAATAATATTTGTGTTGTTAAAATTCATGATCATACCAATTGTGGAATAATAGTATTTTTTTCATAAGCATATTCTTTGGGAGTTTTGTATTACTTAGCTTGTAGTCAAATTTTCATTTAAATTTATTATTGTCATAACTTAATATAAAGAAGTCAAAATTTCAGTATTTTCTCTGTATTTTCTTACTGTATCTCAATTCTATTTGTGTCCTCTGGCGATTTTTCTGGTTTGAAAACTTAGAGTTTCCAATCCTTTCATTTTGCTTTTGCCAGTTGTAAGTAGTTCTGATTTTCCTTTTTCCATATGTGGAAGAAGTTTAAAAACAAAAAAGGGCATATTTACTGTATGGTAGAAATACAGATATATGTGAATCTGTTTGAACCTAACTTTTCATAGGCCTATATGCTTCATAATCCTAATTTCATAAGTAAAGTTGTATTAATTGTCAAAATGAATAAAAGTGCCATATATTTAGAATAATAGTGCCATTACAAATTTATATATGAAGAGTTTAAATATACAGAATATTAAATTATTAAATTAATGTAACTTATCACCCTATTTCAAGCCAGATATTTAATTCAAAATTAGCATAAGGTTTTTGCTTGTAATATATTGCGTTAAAAGATTTTGTAGTTGTTTAAGCATTTTCTATGGAACAAAATCTGCTCGCAGTTTGTTTGCATTTACAGTAACAATACCCCGTGCCAAAAGAAGTCTCAAGTTGTGCTACACTACTGCTGTTGTGAAAAGACACTGTATATGCAGTACTTGCTACTTGTGCTAGAAGATTCAAGAGGATCTGCTCTGCATTGGGAATGATCATCCCAGATTGTTTTGACTTGGCAACTTGTTGGGTCCGGTATTGTTGGATCACCTTGAACATCGCACCTTCAGCAATCAACAACCTGCTGTCTGAATGTATTGTATGCATGAACTCACACACATATCACCATATAGCTGGACTATTACTTAGCACTATATGTTTTTCCTGCAAAGGAATTTGGACATTCTTGCAAGGAAATTTCTGTGTGACCATTCGCAATATTCATTCCTGCATTCTCTACATAGCACTATTCTGAGACCATGTACTCTTTTGACAGACACTCTGAAAATTTTGTGGTGGTGCTTGTTTCGGCGGGGGAGCTGTACTGTGCCTTACCTTAAAAACTGTTATAATCCAGTGCACAGTACGTTAAAACACTTTTTCTATCATATAAAACACTTTTTCTATACATGCTGCGAGTAGGTGAGTTAGTATAGTAAGGTTAACTATGTTTACTTCTTGGCTTGAAATAGATATATCAATTGTTCTATTACGACGCTGTGACGTCATCAGTAAATTTTGTTCATGGCGCTGATGTCGCATCACATGGTAAGAGTAGGGGGAAACAGAGGTTTCTTGTTACCATCAAAATATTAGTCTCGTCACTCTTCATTCTCTCGCTATCGTCTGATCTTCTTCTCCTTCGTTTCCGGACTGTGTACGTGTGTTCTTCGGATGCATCATGGTGAATGGAGTTACGCTTGCTTCACGCCGTTGGCCGTCATACTGGTTATTGTAAGTAGTCGATTTGATTCATATAACTATCTTATGTTATTCTGGAAATCTTCTACATGCAATCGCCAGTATGGCCCGCTTTGCCGTGAACCCAGCGTAACACGTATAAATCTAGAGTGAGTGTATATTCTTTTTCTATCTTTCTTTTCTCCTTTCTTTCTATAATCAAATTCAACAGTAATAACCATGGCACTTAAATTAAATTTGAAGGCTTTGTAAATAAAGAAAGTTAATTTGTATATATTGTTACTAAACATTGTTGTACAGTATTTGTTAAAATTAAAATTCGTTTGTGGAAACCAAAATCTTTAATTATGCTGGCCCTTAGTTTCCTTTAGCACCTTTCATGTATATTCAGAATGATTTTCTATATTGGCTTTTGTATAACACCAGGATTTTCTAGGGTGTTATGGCCAAATACGTTACGGGTTGGGTTTTGACTGGGGACTTAATAATTATTTTGTGAAGTTTTGTATTTCACTGCTACTTTTCAGACAGGTCCCTGACTATAAGTATAATTAAATAAGAACCCGTAGCATATTGAAGGAAAATATATCAACATAAGTTTCCCAAGAAATGAACTACAGTAGTAAATACAGCCCATATAATATTCTGGGGGAAAAGGCGGCCGGTGCGTAAGGCTGACAACCTTACCACTTTCATATGCCGAATGTCCAAAATCTGGGAGCCTCAACCTCCTGGAACCCTCTGGGCCTCCAACCCTGTATAGGGATCACTTTTTTATAATATTCTGTTAATTTGTGTATGTCTGCATACGTTTGTATGATTTCAATTTTTAAAGGCCTATACATGTTTAATAGAAACATGACCGTGGGCCTATTTTCGTATGTGGCAGCCATTTTATCAGCTGTTCACGTTCTCATTTGTGATTGGTTGTTATCTACGTTTACGTTTTCGTCGCGAATGCTCAATGCCGTGCTAAAGTTTGCGTTTAAGTTTACGTTCTTAATTTTACGGTTAAGTTTCTATCTGAATGGCCCATTAGATTTCTTACATTAATAGAAAGGCTATTATAGAGTTTGAGTGATGTGAAATGAAAACTTTTCTAAGTTAATGTAACTTAGGTCTATATTTACATTTGTTTATACATATGTATATATTAGGGATGGATAGATACAATATTTTCTCGATACTCGATACTCGTTACCGACACATGATGTTTCCCTCGATACTCGATAACTTCGATGCTCGATACCGTCAACATTTCCAGTTTCAATAAATAGGTACATTAAAAATTAAAAGTTGAGAGAACTGTTAGTACCAACTAAAGTAATTAGGTTTGCATATTTAATGAGACAAAATTTAATATCATCAGTAGCCTATAATTATTTTTAAACTCTACATTGAAACTAAAAATTAGTTTTTGAAACGGTCCACTTACAAGTTTTTGTTAAAAAATACTAGCATTCTCACTTAATTGCAGAATTGCAGAGTTACCAAAGTATCGAAAAAGTACGGAGTGAGTTTTCTGAAGTATCGCTCGATGCCGATACCATGCAAGTATCGAGAGTATCGAGGTATCGAAAGTATCGAGGACCCATCCCTTACATATATATATATATATATATATATATATATATATTACAATTATTGCGTGTCGAGTAATTATGCACTGAATCACAGGTTCTGAATTTATTTATAATCCTCTTATCATAAAGGAGACATTCCAGGACAAGCATTGAAGGTAAAGAAAGTATACCTGACCGAATGAAAAGTGGTTTCTTCAATGTTTTCTTAATTATATTGTTTTACGTAATAAATATAAATAATTAAACGAACAAAACGAATCATGTGCTGCCATATGGGCATACAAATTCGAAATCAAACGATTAAAATATACCACAATTCATGAACCTTACCCAAATCATGCATAAACAATTCTATTATAACTGTTGTGCCCCATCGAGGTTTCGGTAACACTACACATGTCAGGATTGGCTTTAAGCCTTCAGGGAATGGATAGGCACTGCTGTGGATAATATAGGATAGCATGCAATGTGATTAATTATTTTCATGCACCATTAAATAATAATCATAAATACTAAAAATATAAATATTAATTTATTGTAAATTAATATAATTAAATTATCTTTAAAAATTCGTCTAAATTTGAATTATATAAAACATCATTATCTTTTCTGATTTTTTCTAAATTATATTTCTTTTGAAATAAACTACTGAAGTTATCTTTATCATATACTAAAATTATTGTTTAAACTTACAGTTTTTTCTTGACAGAAATTCCAGCGTCATCATCTTGATCTGCAGGATTACTTCATAGCGGTAGAAAGCTGAGCAACAAGAGAGCTTTTAGCGGCAATGTAAGCCCATAAATAAGTTTTCTACATGACGCTAACACCCTTAAAATCCACTGTCAATCCGTCGCGGGGATTTAATACTTTACGCTTCTATATCGGTACTTAAGTCGTTATTAAAATAAAACTTTCATTAAACACTCTGTGATTTAATGTATACTTCGGTAGCTTACGTGTAAAACAGTTTTATACAGAGTTCGACAATAATCGTGAATATTCGATCTTATTCCGAGATTTTAACCAATAAAATACATTTATGAATTATGCAAAAGTTTGCTCTTCACAAACACTGTGTTAAAAAAGAATGCCTAACTCATCAACCTTGAGAAGCAGGTAAACTCAAGCTACTGCTGACATAAACACATTCTTATACTGTACTCTCAAAATTTCCTGCTATCTATGATATCACATGCTGTCTGCCTCTTATAGTAACTTAAATTATCAAAATAATAAATATATTTTTATTTCGTAAATTAGGACCTAACGTTCTGGCATATAACATAACGATTGATAATTAAAAAACTAAACACCCAGATTCGAGGTGCTTTTCACGAACCAAGTGCGCCTCCTGAGGGAAAGAAGAGACTTCAGATTCGAATTCTTAGCCCAATGAATTTCGTCCAAATCATTAAATTTGTTTTCCCATTTAGGCGTGCGTTCTGGATCTCCTTCTATCCATCTGTACGAAAAAATCAGATCTCTGCGAATCGTAAATAAATGAATCAAGATAGCAACCGAGCAAGGCCATTTTGAATTAATTTCACAATTGAATACTGTCGTGCTGATAGGAGTTTGGAACGTATTTCGTCTCATCGAAAACATTTTATTTTTGGCATTAAAAATCAAAATTTTGCAAAATCCTTTCTTAGTGAGCTCTTCCATTATGAAACAAAGGTGCTATCAAAATTCCAAGTCTCTACCTATTATAGTTTAGGCTCTACGTCGATTCTGTGTCAGTCAGTCAGTCAGGACAAAGCCGCTTATAACTTACTAGCTTAAAAGGGTTGTGTGTTCATCGGCACAGTCGCATTTTCGTGCACATCGCCATAGCATTTTTATCTTGTAATAGTTATCGTGCTCATCGCCACACACCCTTCGTAGGGGTGGACAATAGAGACAAAGTTGGAATTACATTATCATATTGAATGCAATGGAGTTCACAGAAACTGCTAGATAGACAGAAAAACAAACAATTCATTTGATTATTATACATACTGTGTACATTAATATTATAATTGTATTGTTTAGAAATCATTCATAAAGTATCTGCCTGCAATTGAATGAGACTTTGAATTAACCTAACCTAACCTAACCTAATCTGACTTAACCTATCTAAGATATAATGGCCGGTTTCCTTAGCCGTGGTAACTAAGGGTAACTGCCTTGGAGCCGTGGTGAAGGAAGCTGTAGGTCTGAGTCTCATGTCCACCCCTACCCCCAACGCGGCGTGTGGCGATGAACACGATAATATTGCAAGATAAAAATAATATCCCGATGTGCACGAAAATGCGACTGTGCCGATGTGCACGACACAATTTTACCCGGCGTCGCCCAAAAACCTGCGATATAACATACCTCGTATTGTTTTCTCTATGTCCAGAGTAGAGAAATTTATTTATTTATAACATGAATTGATAGCTTCTCTAATTAGTCAAAGTCCCGTTTCATTTATTTCCAAACCTACCTGAGACCACTGGCAACAATACACTGTTGTCATGTGAACTGTGATTTGGATTTGATAATTCTGTGTAAAAAGGGATTAAGTATTCTCAAAAACACTTGATTTTTGGCATTTAAAATAATTTTTTTTTTCAAAATCCTGCTTAGTGAGCACTTAGACCTACATTATGGAACGAAGGTACTATCAAAATTTCAAGTCTCTGCGTATTATAGTTTAGGCTCTACGTTGATTCTCTGTCAGTCATTAGTTACGAGGGGTATTCCGAAAGTAAGTTTCGTCAATGTATGGCAGGAGCGGCGTGTTCACCAGGGGAACCAAACAAACGCCAGACGAATCCCCACCCGTGGCTGGTTCCACGACGGAAGTGGCGTCAGCGGAGGAGGCATGACGCAGGCGCACTGCGCCGTAGAAGAGGGAGTCGCAGCAGACTGGCGTGCCCGCGGGTATTAGTGTACCGCTCACGATGGCACGAGAGATTTGGCGCAACTGCCATGTACCGCTATCTCCCCTCTTTCAAACGAGCCATTGCTGCAGCCGCTGAACCTTTTATTGTCCGAGATAGAGCTGTTTGAAATTGATCTCCCGATTTCCGTCCCCGCAAAGTGCGGCCTCCACGAACCCATCTCGCACAAACCTTATGGAACATCAATTTGTCACTCAAAATGGTCTGTATGGAACCTTTAGTAATGTCAGGAAGCTGAGGTGGAGCAGGCTGTGCGCCAATTCCTTGCAGCGCAGGGCACCGAGTTTTACCACAGTGGGTTCTTCAAACTGATCGCACGCTACGACAAATGTCTCAATGTCGCTGGCGACTATGTCGAAAAATAGTGCACGGTGTATAGGTCATGCTGCCATGCTGTATTGCTTTTGGGTCAATAAAGTGTCCGTGTGACAAACTGACGAAACTTACTTTCGGAATACCCCTCGTACGTCAGTCAGTGGATTTACAAAATGCAAGCGAACGCGATGCTTTTATTTCCACAGTATGACAAAAATAGGCAAAGCCACCTGCAATTGATTTTTGACATCTTAAATGAATTACTGAAAACTGATGCTTCGAAGTTAGCGAAAAAAATGCACGTTTTCTGCCAGTTTTTCACTCATAACTCGCGATCGAAAGCGAAAATTTAAAACCGGTTTCGAGGTATATTCGCCCACCCTTCAGCCCATCAATGTTTAAGATTTGACATCTCTGCGTGTAGTAAATTTCGCTGGGCATCGCACACAGACAGACAAACACTTCTTCTTATTATTATAGATAATTTGTTAATTATTTTTCTGTTGATTAAATCATTTAAATAAAACCTCTAGCAGTTGAGTAAATAATCGCGGACGAAGCCGCGGACATCTGCTAGGAACTTATATATCCTACGACAAAAATTAATAAAACCTCTTTCGTAAAAAGAACTCTAATTATGCATGTGGAATAATTTTCGCTAGAATTGATAGTTACAAACATAAATACAAAAACTGTAGAAACCCACCTTTAAACATCCCTCCCAGCTCATACCAAATCCCTTCTGTACCAACCAAATTTCAAAACTCTCTGACTGTTTTTAGGTAGATTTCGAAGAAAAATCTACCTATTGCGATCGATACCATGTCATGATTTTCGAAAAATTCTTTCATATCTTTACGTTTCATGCTTCCCTAAGTACGAAACCACCGCTCGTTCAAAAAAAAATTGTGATATATATATATATAGTATATTTATATCTTTACACGCTAGCGGTCGTAATTTTGAAGATATTTGAACCAAATTTTATTATGTTATTTCTAGGCCCAATAGTTCGGACAAGTTCGTTAATGAGCAAAATTGGCCTAAGGGGGTGGTCGGGGGAGGGGGTTGAAATTTTAAAACATTTATATCTCGGCCCCTATGAAGTATAGAGGGAAACTTTGTTTGAATAAATTAGAGTACTCCCTATGGAGTTCACAGTGACACCAACAATTCGGGGGTTTTTGGGGGTACGAGTGGGGGTGGGGGTGAGGGGATGGAAATTCGAAATTTTTGAAACTACGTCTTGTGGGGTATCGTTGAAAAGCTCTTGATGAGTACTCTACAAATCAATAACTAGTTTCTTGATAGTTCTCATATAAGGCGAGATTTGAACGTTTGAAAAAGTGATCTTTCCTTTTTCTGCTGTTATTATTGCGGGTTTATCATGCCAGGGCTAAAGAAGAAGAGTGCTACGCAGCGACAGTAAATTAAACCAAAAGCACTTAGAAATCTACCTCAGCTTGTAGGCTTGCCTAAAGGGATTTTTCACTCTATCACCATTTTGGTCTTACGAAAGAAGACCATGCCCAAAGAACGATGCCCAATAACTGGGATAAAAGTAAATTACTTGGTTTACATCTGGACTTTAAGCTTACTTGGAAGCCTCATGTCGAAAATATTTGTAAGAAATTGGCTAGAGGTATCTTTGTTCTAAAAAGAATTAAGCCTTGCATTTCACTCGAGGTTTCAAGGTCTGTGTATTTTGCTCTTTTACAAAGCCATAGCGTTTATGTAATATATCTCTGGAGTCATTCCAGAGAAAAAAATTATATTTTAATTCTTAAAAAAAAAAATCTCTGAGGATAATGGCAAACTAAAGTCAGAGAGAAAGCTGTAGACCTCTTTTTACTGAAATTAAAATTTATTTATTTATTTAATATACAATTTCTCAATTTCTTTTAGCCCTATTTCACCGTAAGGTAAATTAGGGCTGTAGGTTTATGTCAATTACAAGGTATAATGCACATGATTTCTTGTATACTAGAGTAGCTTGTTTTGCTAAAGTTTAAATAAAATAATTGTAAACTCTTAAATATAGAACATATGAAATAGTGGAATTCTATGCAACAACAATCCTTGCTAAAAAAAAAAAATGAGTGGTTTATCATATTTTACACAACAATAGTTTAAGTGTCCTATTAACGAAAATATTTTCCTTGCAAAGAGTGGGCGGTCAAAAGTAGATGTTCTACGGTCTGTTTTTCTTTACAAATACATCCCTTATAAGTTTAAACCTTTCAAAGTAAGAGCCTGAAATGGATATTATGATAGTGTTTAATTTATATGTATTTTATTATATATTATACGCTAAGAAGAATGAGGATAGTTTTACTTATAGAGAAGTACATAATTATAATACAAGACGCAGGACAGATATAAATTTTCCCAAGTGTCGATTAAATAACACTTACAACACTTGTTTTTATAATGGAATTAATTTATTCAACAAACTGCGTTTAAGTGTCCGTAGTTTACCTACAAACAGATTTAAAAATTATCTATATGCATGGCTGATAAGGAGACCATTTTACTCTGTGCACGAATTTCTTACGGTTGACTTTATTTTATAAGAACTGTTATTACGTATATTGACGATGCCTGACTTGTATGGACATTGGCTAGTAAACATTGTTATTATTACTATTAATAATAAATTACGGTACCTATTCTTTCTTTCTTTATCTTAGTTTTACCTTTCCCTTTTAGGATTTAAGCGACCCAAGCCACCCGGGCCTTACAGGGCCGCGACCTGTGGGGAGAGGGATTATCTTTGGATCACATACATACTTTTTTGACCAGAAAAGGACATGGAGGGCCTCCCCGGATGAGTGATCAGCCCAATGCTGGGGCCACCTCCGAGACAACACGAACATATAGGACGAGGCACACCATTCACACACACACTCCAAAGAAAGCGAGGATGGGATGAAGATGATAAGACGGCCAGATGATATCTGGGGACCACAAGGCCCAAAGTTACCCGACATTTGTCTCACAGGTGAGGAAAAACCACAAAAAAAAACATCTAGGTAACATGTCCCGACCAGGAATCGAACCCGGGCCTGCTGCGTGAGAGGAGCGAACTCATCCCCTACGCCACAGCATAAATTACCTATTAACAAATAATATTGAATATTGGGCCTAAGAGAGATGAAAATGGGGACAGGATAAAACTGCATAATGACGAGCTTCATGACCTGTACTCGTCACTGGATATAGTAAGGGTAATTAAATCACGGGGCTGGACATGTTGCACGCATGGGGGAGGAAAGACACATCTCAAAAATATTGACTGGGAGACCCGAAGGGAAGACCACCTGGAAGCATAGGCGTAACCAGGCTGACCATATGGGGGGGGTTATAACATCTGGGGGTATGGAATACCCCCCAGGGAGAGGCGGGTCCGGGGGTCCTCCCCCGGAAAATTTAAAAAATTAAGATGCAAAATAACGAGTTTTAAGCTTCTGGGGGTCCTCCCCCGGAGAATTTTAAAAATTAGGACGCAAAATAACGAGTTTTAAGCTTCCAGGGGTCCTCCCCTTGAGAATTTTAAAAATTAAGACGCAAAATAACGAGTTTTAAGCTTCCGGGGGTTCTCCCCCCGGAAAATTTTAAAAATCGAGATGCAAAATAACGAGTTTTAAGCTTCCCATGCTTTATACGTGTATTAAGTAATTTATGGGCAGACTTAAAAAAATTATACAATTTTCCTTTTTTTAATCAATGGGGGGGGGGGGTTTGGGGGTTTGAACCCCCCCCCTCGGTACGCCTATGCCTGGAAGACCTAGACGTAGGTGGGAGGACAATATTAGGATAGCTTTAAGGGAAGTAGGATTTGAGAGGGACGGTTGGATGGAGTTAGCACAGAATATGGTTGAGCGGTAATGAACCTTCGGGTTCCATAAAATAGATAATATTCTTTTAGCTTGCTTAGGAATTATCTATTGCCATTGTAAGTAAGTATAATGATTATTTTGTTTCATTTGACTGAGATATTAGGGAACAATGCATACTATATTCCTTTGTAGAAAAACGATGGTAGGGGAAAAAGTCTTATGGTGGGTTGCACCAAGATCAGTAAACTATACTGTAGTTTACAAGCCTTGGGGTTGCACTACACTTTTTCCGTCCAAGTCGAATCCATACCACCGACGGGATTCGAACTCCAGACTTATAACGACCATTGTCAGCCTGTTGAATGAACTGTTGTGCAGGACTGTGGCGTAAACTCAATGGGCATAGCAAATGTGTAATTATGAGAATTTTAAAGGGTAAAGTTCGGGTGATATTGGCTTTAATGCAGGGTTTGGTGCGCCGGCGTGTTGTGGGGGTGGGGACGGATACACCGGGCACGGACACAAACCGTGGGACAGGCTTCACTGCTGCAGCACCACGAGCAGGCACCATTCTGCACCCAGGTAAGTGAACGCACATTAATTAACATTGAACCACTGTGTGTTGTGACAGTCTGTCAGATGTGGCCGCTTAAAGAGTGTGCAATACCTGGCCCAGTTTAATGTCACGTATTATTCAGAGATTCTACACATTTATTACTTTCTTACATGTAACGATAAATAAAATAGAGAGTACAGTACAAAAACATTTAATCTATAATTAAATTAAGGATATAATACCAAAATTAGGATATTAATACCTAGCCCAGCGTATTTTAACCCTAAAATATCACGTATTAGGGGAAATTGGATATTTCCACGCATTTATTATTTTCTACACATTTATTATTTTCTCACATGTACCGATATATAAAATAAAGAGAGAGTATAGTACAAATAGTATTTATGCTATAATTAAATTAATGCTATAATGGAAAAATTAGGCTATTACTACCTAGCCGTATTTCAGCTCATAAATGTCACGTATTATTCTGAGATTTCTACACATTTATTACTTTCTCACATGTACCGATAAATAAAATAGAGAGAGTATAGTACAAACAGTATTTAGGCTATAATTAAATTAAGGTTATGATGCATAAAATAGGCTACCAATATCTAGCCCAGCGTATTTTAACCATAAAATGTCACGTATAATGCCTAATCTGATATTTCTACACATTTATTGCTTTGTAAACATTTATTACTTTTTTACATGTACCGATAAATAAAATAGAGAGTACAGTACAAACAGTATTTAGGCTATAATTAAATTAATAATGCAAAAATTAGGCTACCAATACCTACCAAGCCCAGCGTATTTTAACCCATAAATGTTACTATTATTCTAAGATTTCTACACAATTATTACTTTCTCACATGTACCGATAAATAAAATAGAGATAGTATAGTACACACAGTATTTATGCTATAATTAAATTAAGGCTACAATGCAAAAATTAGGCTACCAGTACCCAGCGTACTTTAGCTAAAAGTGTCACGAATTAATCTGATATTTCTACAGTTTTATTACTTTCTCAAAGATACCGATAAATAAAATTGAGAGAGTGCACTACAAACAATATTTAATCTATAATGAAATTAAGGCTATGATTTAAAAAAATTAGGCTACCTATATCTAATCATTGATAAACTTCATTGTGAAGCGTATTAATATTTTTCAACTAGTACATGCTTATTAAGAATGTATATGTATATTTCCTCCACTGTACTAGTGATTTTGAAAGACAGGTAAAGGCGTTGTGTTGCTGAATACGAAAGATCTTTGGATTATAATACTGAATATGACATGTATTAGTACTTTAAATGTTGAACTATTCATACATACATAATTTATGCTTAACGAGTTGTCATACGTGATTATAGAGTTACTAAAATATTAATGCTTATCAACAAACCTGTAAGTCAGATATAGCCTATATGAATGTCAAGAAAGCAAGAACTATAACCTCTTATAGGCTACTACTCAAAACTTCCAGAAATAATAGGTCTAATACCTTTAGAATTTTTTATAATTACAGTATAAGTTCCTTAACAAGTAAACAACAAACTACCTTTTTATCTGCATCAAAAAGTGATAGTATTGAAAAAAAACACACATAAATATTTTAAAAATTGTAGATGTTTATCTAATGTTTTCTCCTAAAATATAAGATACATGGTAGTTAACTATCAACATAGATGCAATAAGCATTAATATTATTAGTAACTCTATAATCACGTATGACAACTCGTCAAGCATAAATATTTGTATGTATGAGTGGTTCAACATTATAAATTATTAATAAATGTCATATTTTTATTTTATTTTAATTTATTTTTTTATACCGATACAAATACATATTTATGCAAGAAAAATAAAACAGAACAAATACAAATTTCAAAAGTAACTACAACTATTATTTAAAAAAGGAAAAGAAAAATAGGCTAAACTTACATAATTAATAATTATTATTCTAGCACAAGAAATATTAACAATTAGAAATACACCCGATTGAGCAAGACTGCTCGTGCTCGGGTGCAGTTTTAAGAATATCAAAGTGAAGAAAGAGGAGAGACAAAGAAACAGAGTGTATAAAAAATGTGATTAACTAATAAAGAAAGTAAATAAATGTTAAACATAAATACATAAAAGGTGTGAAAGAAAAATGTCTTAAACAGCTAAAAAATTACAAAAAATGCTTTACATATTTATTAAATTTAACAGTGGAGTACTGTATGTTGAGAGATCAGGATATTTTCTGATGATTGAATTATAGAAGCGGGGACCAAAGTTATTAATGCTATGTTTTAATCCTGCCGATGTGAGATATTTGGGTTCTGATAGGAGTAAATTAGTATTTCGTCTAGTTTTGTATAGGCTACATGATCGGTAGATGTAGACATATTCAGTATTATGATCCAAAGATTTTTGGTATTCAGCAACACACCGTCTTTACCTGTCTTTAAAAATCACTAGTGCAATGGCGGAAATATACATATATTTTCTTCTACCTATATCTAGCCCAGCGTAATTTAGCTCAACATTATTACGTATTATTCTGATATTTCTACACATTTAATACTTTCTCACATGTATCGATAAATAAAAGAGAAAGAGTAATGTGATCGTAGTGAAAGCGATATTTTATGCCTGTGTTTTACTAGGCCTAATACGAGGATAAGGTGATTACGGAATTATATTTTATTTGTTTTATATTATATATAGAATAATGAATATTACAGATAGAAATCCATTTATAACGTTCATGATAAAAATACAATATACGGTATTTATAGAGATATTTTTTATTTTTTAAATTAAATTTCTCTATTAGTTAAATAGGCCTGAGCCTACATTGAAAAGTAAAAAAGATTCCAGGCTGGGTTCTAGTTGCCAAGGTTTTCTTTTATAAACATACTATACATAGGCTATCAGATGTGACCTGGTAAGGGATGGTCCAAGTGATTTCTTGAACTACTTGAAATTTTGTACATTTAATTAAAACTTAAACCGAAACTAAAAGTTTAAAATTACATTTAAAATTGTTGTTGAGATTTTAAACCATTTAAATGTGATATTTTTTTATCTTTTCTTTACTAATTTACTGATCCATATTTTTATATTGTTGTACTTTTTTGTTTAAAAAAATATTTTACACAGAAAAATGAAAAGTTTAAAAAACTGACATACTATTTATAAAATACTAAGACCTAAATAGAAAATCTTAGTAGTAATTTTATTACGCACTGCTGTAACTCTATTTTTTGTAGGAGAATATAGATATTGAATGTGGCGAAGTAACATGCAAATTGAAATAGAAAACACGCAATTAAAGTTCGCATGTACTGACAGTTTGAACCTTACCTATTTCATGTGCCCAAAGGACATAAAATATTGCATAGTTATACAGTTCTTTTTTACTTTTACTCTAAAATCCAGACATCGCATTTTCTATCAAAATGGCTACACTTCGGATATGGTACTTTTTAAAGAATGTACAAAAATTAGGCTACGAAAACTGGCCCTTTGTATTTCATCCCCAAAATTTCATGTTTTAGTCTGAAATTTTCATATTTAAATATATATTTAAATAAAATAGAGTACCGGTACAATAATTACGGGAAAATCAAAATCAAAATCGAGAATTTAAGCCTGTTTCATGATGCCTGAAATCAAGAAAGTGTAATTTCGGAATTATATTTTCTTGTCATTATAGAACAATGAAAATTACAAGGACTATTCCATTCATATTCCGCGTGTTTGATATTGATCAATAACGTTTAACAATTCCTAGGAAATAGACCAATCACGATCGTTTATCTTAAATTATAAAATGCTTGCTATTAATATGACGATGCTATTTTATCAGGTAAAATCGTCTGTTCGTTACTGGGCAGTGTGCAGTGATTACTGCCATTAAGCAGCACAAAAACAGATTATTTTATACAACATAACTTGTTTGGAAATTGAAATAATAGAAATGTACATTGATTAAAACACATTTTCGATTCGGTGCAAGCCAGTTGGTATGCCTTTATTCGGTTCTGCTGTTAGCTTACCTGAATGAAGTTAACTAACTTATGTCTTATAAGCATCATTGGTAGCACTGTCACAACAAGGTAGCTCGAATCGATTCATGGATGGTTGATTCGTAGTATGCCATGATCTCGCAGCTGTTTTGTTTTTACAACAAAACACGAAAGTAATAATTATTTGTTACACTTACACTTTTATTCATGGAATAGTCTTAATAAATCCAACTCGAGTTGATGAGTTTCATCAGATAAATTCTATCAATAAACTCGTCAACTCTCATGGCATTACCTACGATTAAACCGAATTGCATTGTTCATGACAAAATACAATTATTAATTTATAGAATATTATTTTTACACATACTTCAAAACTAAAGGAGGATATATTTTTTTAATTTACTCTTAGGTCTGGGCCTACAATGAAAACTAAAAATATTCCATGCTACGCCTGGGTTTAAGCAGTTGCCAAAGTTTCTTCTCTGAATATAGTAAATTGGGATGTGAGAAAATAATAAAAGAAGGTGATAAAAAATTAATGTCCACCGGTCTTTGTTTGTCTTGTCTGTCTGGCTGCCTGTTGTGCCAAGGTATATAGTACTTTATTAAGTTTGGATTTTGGATATTGTTTAGCTCACCCTAGAATTTTGTTTATATTACAAAATGTTATTATGGAATATTCTAATTAAGATTTTTTTCCTTAAAAATTTTGATATAGGCCAACGATATTGATAAGAAATTTAATTTTGAAAAAGGCTAACGTAAAGTAACCTGTTCGTTTAAAAGGACCAGGTACAGTAGAGTTATAACAACAAGTCATTCTGATGAAGCGCAAGCATGGTGGGAGGAGGGGACAACTCCTATTCCATGTGACACACAGCAGACTCCTTAGAAACGGTTACGGCAGTTAGAACTGTAAGTGTACGCGCTCTCATTAATACTAACGGTAGGTCACAATGTCTAATGCTTATCTATTTTGACATCCTGTAGCAATCCGTTTTACAAAGGTTGCAATTATTAGGCTACGAATACCTAGCTTGCTGTATTTCATGTTTGCATCTAGAATTGTTATAAATTCATTACTTTCTCACAAGTAAATAAAATAGAGTAGTCTATAGCGATTTTTCAAAAAATAAAAATAAAAAATCGAAATCGATATTTAAAAAATTCATCTTGCCGAAAACCAGAAGAAGTTTTTTTTTTCTGAATTACATTTGAAGGGCCTAGTTCCATAAGGGCGTATGGCACAAATCTTTAATATTGAGTTTTTGACATTTTGCCTTCTCTTCATAACTCTTAAATACTCAGCGAACTATTTGTACTTGTGCCTTAAACCTTTCCTCAGTTATAAGAACAGATATGAGAGACTGCAAATTCATTCTACTTCATAACAGTTCCATACAGGCGTAAGGCACGCTTCCTATCTGTTATTGAGGAATGTTTACCAACTGTTTTTATTTTCTGCAGTGCTACCATCCAAGCAAATGTTTATAAAAACTTAAGTGTAACTTCATTCAAAATAGATTGTTTTGCTTTTTATCTATTGTATTAATGATTATACTGGTATACATTGGCAAACATGCAATTGTCACTGTTTAATACAGGTTTTTACTAAAATAAAGTAAAAACAAATAATATGATACAAAGTAAAAAGATTTTTCTACTGTAAACAGGGGCGTATCCAAGATTTATTTTCGGGAGGGGCTGTGATAATCCTAACTTTACTGTCACTAGTGTTCAGAAGTTGATGATCTAAAAATGCCTAAAAATGACCTATAAATTACCTTAAATTTATGAAAATATGAGATGAAAAATTTAAAATATGACAATATTTCTAAATATATATATAAAAATGGGAATATACAGTAGCATATTAATATAATAATAAACAAAGGACAATATTTTAAGTATGTTATTTGACTACTTTAATATTATGTTTACTATATTAATGAATTACGAGATTGCTTTGTGTACAATGGTGGAAAAGTTCATTATGAAGACAAAATAGGAAATAATGTAATGTAATGAACGAATGAAAATTTCCTAAAAATGACTGGTAGAAAATAAAATGCATACTATGAGTAAGGTATTATTGTTCGTTTTGACAGAAGACGAACTTATACTACATCCTGCATTGTCTGTGATGTCTCAGAAAAGAGATGACATATCATCAACCTCTGAGCCCTAATTATCACACACAATTATACTGAACACGTTAGAATAACGCATTTCATCTTTTATAAGTCAAAATGTGCAATTGAACTATCTACTTTCTGAGATATTAAAGTGCCCTTATGTGCAACATATTAGCATGACTTAAGGGTATATGTACGTGAATTATTTTGAAATTTATGTTTTTTTGTTTGTAGCACTAAAAAATTGTGCTGAATTTTCTGCATCCATTGATATAGGTTTAGAAATTATTTGTGGCATTTAAATGGACATTTAAATATGTTTACATGCTCTGAGCCACACCCTTAGAAAGGTCAAATGAGAAATTCACTATTAACTTAAAATTGAATTTCCCGGTAACTCTTATTTTACACACATATTGTTAGGTAGCTACACATAGGCGTAACCAGGCCGACCATATGGGGAGGGGGTTATAACATCCGCGGGGTCTGGGGGGTATAGAATACCCCCCAGGGAGAGGGGGGTCCGGGGGTCCTCCCCCGGAAAATTTTAAAAATTAAGACGCAAAATAACGAGTTTTAAGCTTCCCACGCTTTATACATGTATTAAGTAATTTATGGGCAGACTTAAAAAAAATTATACAATTTTCCTATGTAGCTCCACAACCATTAGAGATAAAAGGCTGAAATTTTTTACACTAATTTTACATGCACATATGCATAAAGTAGACTACAATGATGCCCATAGGTATAAAATTAAAGAAAATGTGTCATGAAATATTGATCAAATTTAAAGATATTTTATATGCGATATATAAAAATTAATTGCATTACAAATAATAACTTTAGCTGTATAAAAGTAGTCTACTTTGTAGAAAAATATGTTCATTATATGCATTAAAAAATAAAAGGCGTCAGAGAAACCAGAAAAATGTTATGCCTATAAGGAAGTGATAAGTGCATCTGAATTAATTTTTTTTCATGCTCCTATAAAACGTGTAATTTAAAATAAACTTGGTCAATTTTTTATACCGTACTTTTATCTGCTAGTTATGTTCTAGTAAGCCTTGTTATAGGATCCTGAAATTTTTGTCCACTTCTGAGTTCAATTTCTTGTAAAATTTTAATATTTTAGAACCTGTATTTTTTTAAAAATCTTTTTGTGGTTGTTCACGTATATATACCCTTAACGTTTCGGGGGGGGGGCTGCAGCCCCCTCAGCCCCCCCCCTGAATACGCCCCTGACTGTAAAAGTACTTCAGCCTTTGTTTAACATGTTCTGGTACCTCTAGTTGCAAAAAACCCAATAAGCTCTAACATGTAAATTATCAGAACACTAACTTAGCCTGTCCTTCAAAAAAATATATTATAAAATTAAACTTTAAACCAGCTACTTGTGAGTGGAAAACATTGTTTAAATACATCAAGATTTATCGAAACTATGTCCTTGTGCCTTACGCCTTTATGGAACTAGGCCCTTAATTTTATTTTATTTTTAAAATAATGAACGTTACAGGTAGAACGCTCATGACAAAAATGCAATTTAAGAAAAGTATGAAATACTTAATGGGAAGTGAATGTTTTGTTCTTCGGTGCTACAAGATTTGTGTCAGAATTTACAGTTAATGTTTTCAGGAAATGTGCCAATTATTCTCTTTTACAGTCTTTAGCTTTAAATAATCCTTGACTAAGGACAGTTCTCTCTCTCTCTCTCTCTCTCTCTCTCTCTCTCTCTCTCTTTAGAATATTACTAAACAAAAGAAAACAATGTACTCTATCAAATAACACCAATGCTAGGTTTGTATTCTAAACATACTGGATTAGACGTATGTCTGTTGATCTGCCGGTTCGCTTCAGCAGGCTTGTTCTGGGAGGATGAGCAATTTTTAATACGTACTAATTTGGGTTTATGGACATTGTTTATCTCTTCTTATACCCTAGAATTGTCTTTCTAGAACGAATCTATTATGGTACGGTACATTTGAAATAAGATTTTCTTTTTAAATCTATGAGAGGCAGTCAAATGAAAACAAGACCGATGGAAAAAAGTAAGTAAACTGTTTATTATTTTAAAAGTTATCGCCATAACTGTTAATACATTTATCCCACTGTGAGACAAGACGGTCAATGGCTTCATGGAAAAATGATTGCGGTTGCTTACAGAACAATGATTCTACCGAGGTGTGCACCTCTTCGTCCGAATGAAATCGACAGCCACAAATGTCTTTCTTCATTTCTCCAAAAATATGGAATTCGCATGGGGAGAGATCTGGACTGTATGGAGGATGTATAAGGGCTTCCCAGCGTAGTCGAAACAACCTGGGCAACATGTGGGCGAGCATTATCACGCAACAGAATGATGCCGTCCGTCAACAATTCTGGGAGTTTGGACTTGATGGCACGCTTCTATTTTTGCAAAGTTTCCTCCATACAGTCCAGATCTCTCCACATGCGAATTCCATATTTTTGGAGAAATGAAGAAAGACATTTGTGGCTGTCGATTTCATTCGGACGAAGAGGTGCACACCTCGGTAGAATCATTGTTCTGTAAGCAACCGCAAACATTTCTCCATGAAGCCATTGCCCGTCTTGTCTCACGCTGGGATAAATGTATTAACAGTTATGGCTAGGGCCTGGATTTGAAGGTTTTAACCTATTTTTTCTCCACCTTCCTAATTAGAACATTTTAACGTACTTTTCCGTTTCATGCCCCTTGCTTCCGAATACAGGAATCTTATAGAAACTAAAAAGGGCTAAATCGGACTAAAGGTCCTAAGAGGGGCTATTGGGGACTTTTTCTGTAAAACTGGGGGGCTAAAGAGGACTTTTGCAGAAAACACGATTTTTAAAAATATTTTCCAAATTAATGGAAAGGAAAATAAATAAGTTATGTGAATTTGTGCATTTTAAGAAAAGATATAATAAAAATAAATTTATACAACGCACTGAAATTAACAATGTATAAGACGCTTTGTCGCTTGTCTTTGTAACTCGAAAATGTGCCGCCTCGCCGTCGCAGGAAATAAAACTTGAGCCGTCTGCAATACTTTGAAATCTCCAACAGATCCATTGTCGTTTCAACTTTAAAAAAATAACAAGTTGCCTACCAACGACAGAGAAGTATATTAAAGGAACAAATTTGTGACACTGAAGTCTACTTATTTTGTAGATCAAAAGTGAATTGAGTGGTGTATTGAATAATTGTATCATTAAAGGGTAAATATTTCAATTGATTATGCTATTTTTCGAGTGCCGATATAAGGAATAGTTACTTGTTTATTTGTAAAAAAAACCTATAATAACCGTGTCAAAATGATAGGCTAATAATTTTTCGGTGCTAGGCCTAATGATAGTGTTCATTATATGTTTTATTAAGACGGCTAAAATCTTCTGTTTAAAGCCTAAAAAGGGCTATTCCACAAAAATAAAAGGCTAAAATACCTTTTATAAAAGCCTAAAAATCCGGGCCCAAGTTATGGCGATTACTTTTGATAATAAACAGTTTACTTACTTTTTTCCCATCTGTCTCGTTTTCGAATGACTGCCCCTCATAGATTTAAATAATAACTCAAGATTTTTATAAGAATTTTAATTTCGAAAATCTAATGTGCTGAAATACACAACAGGAAAGCCTCCAGAAGAAAGAAGTTGTAAAATATGCAGTACTAATTGTTAAAACATTGTGAAGATTTTAATTAGTTTATGAGTATGACCAATAACCTCTAGCAATTCCTCGGATATAGACCAATCACGATCGTTTATCTTATAAAATCCTTCCTCGGATCGTAAGGATGCAGTATTATCTGATAAAACTTCAGCTCGTTACTGCATCAACGCATCAAGGGGATTAAGGTTACTGCATCAACGTGCGGTGATTAATACGTCACATGCTGCCAGAGAACGGAATGAAAACATTATTTTATACAACAAAACTTGTATGGAAATTCGGTGCAAGCCAGTTGGTGTGCTTTTATTCTGTTCTGCTGGCAGCCAGCCTGAATTAGGTTAACTCTGTCTTAAATGCACCATTGATGGCATTGGTCACATGATTACTCGAATCGAATCGCGGATGGTAGATTCGTAGTATGCTGTGATCTCGCAGCTATTAGTTTTGATTTTATACAGGGTGTTAATGAATGACACCGAAATATTTTACCTGTGTATAGAGGGGACATAAGCAAGGAACTTTTATTAGGAGATTTTTGCTCTAGGACGTAAAATGTGTATGCTACAGAGCATTATAGTATATTGCGACACAAGGGCGGGAAAGGCACGTTTACGGGTCGAGGAAACAGATTGAAAACCCGAGGCGCCTGCGCCGAGGGTTTTTAAGTTTTCGAGACCCGTAAATGCTTTTACTTACGGTCCGTGTGTTGCATGCTATTTTTTGCACGACGGTTACTTATATCAATTTAATTATATTAATTGCTATATTACCTGAAAATTTTATGTATATACAGTCTTGAAGATTGGTGCTTATTTCAGAAAGGGATTCGCATTTGTTATTGTTTATGGCAACCGAATATTTATAAAGCGGGGAGGCCTTGGTCATTACAGCCCGCAAATAAGCGTTTGCGGGCGGTAAAGTAACTTTCTGCCCGTCGCCCCTAGCAACAAGATTGCGTGTGGTAATGTCAAGTTACGATCCATGTAAACAACTTTCGTAAGTAACTCTTACTAGCTAAGGAGTGCAAAAAATACATTGCAATTTGGTGCTCATAAGTCAATAATGGAGCGAAATAGGGTTAAAATTTTCGTTAAATTGACTTCATGCCTTCTTAGTGATCAATAAAAACCTGATTCTTAATCATTCATCAACAGCTATATCATAATTTAGTGTTTCCATAATATACTAAATTTACAGACTAATCATATGACAAGCTGCCACTGTCAATAGTTTTTTCTATTCATAACTCCACTGTTAACAACAAAATTCCTTTGTTTTACATTTTTTTAAACGTTAGAAGTCAGTAGCGGCCGTGCCCTGTGAGATTCAATGATGCAACAGAAAAAACTGAATTCATTCAGCAAAAATCTTCTAATAAAAGTTGCTTGTCTATGTCCCCCCTATATAGAGGTAAAATATTTCGGTGTTATTCATTAACACCCTGCATAACAAAGTAAGAAATTAATTATTATTTGTATAATCCGTTACATATTTGTTCATGGTCTTAATAAATCCAACCCGAGTTTACAAGTTTCATCAGCTCCTGCTGCGCAGTCGCGAATCTATCGATAAACTCGTAAACTCTCGTGGGATTACCTATGAGAATGTTTATATTTGTACATTTTTTTATTTTCTGTTCTCTCTGTGAACGCGAGATTTGCTCATCTTGGGATTTCAAACAAGGTTGATATTTAAGATTACAGGAGGTTTAAAGTACAAGTATGCAGAGGCGTAACGAGGGGGGGGGGTTGGGGGGTTTGAACCCCCCATTGATTAAAAAAAGGAAATTTGTATAATTTTTTTAAGTCTGCCCATAAATTACTTAATACAAGTATAAAGCGTGGGAAGCTTAAAACTCGTTATTGTGCGTCTTAATTTTTAAAATTTTCCGGGGGTGGACCCCCGGAAGCTTAAAACTCGTTATTGTGCATCTTAATTTTTTAAATTTCCGGGGGAAGACCCCCGGACCCCCCTCTCACTTGGGGGTCCCCCACACCCCGCGGATGTTATAACCCCCCCCATATGGTCGGCCTGGTTACGCCTATGCAAGTATGTGACAAATGTAATGTAATATGGGAAAGCCGAAGGTCTCGGGTTTGAATGCTGGTTTCGGAGCACTTTTTGTACTAATATTCTGATAAAACATATTTCAATGATTTTCAATTTTCCAGTGCGCTGTTCAAAGAGAAATACAACCGTACTCTCGAGCACACATACACAGACATGAATGCCTTTATCTACTTCCTGTTGCCTACCTGTGGTTCTGAAGAGAAAGGAAAACAGTCGTTAACTCAGTAGTGTCTCTCACCTGTCCTCCAAGCAAAACACAAGCTTGTACGTATATCAACATAGTATGCCGTTAATATCAATACTGGATTAGTAGTAGTAGTAGTAGTATTAGTAGTAATAATAGTAATAATAATAATAATAATAATATTTTCTTTCTTTCTTTCTTTCTTTCTTTCTTTCTTTCTTTCTTTCTTTCTTTCTTTCTTTCTTTCTTTCTTTCTTTCTTTCTTTCTTTCTTTCTTTCTTTCTTTCTTTCTTTCCTTCTTTATCTTAGTTTTACCTCTCCCTTTTACGATTTAAGCGACCCAATTCGCCCGGGCCTTACAGGGCCGCGACCTGTAAGGAGAGGGATTATCTTTGGATCAAATACATACTTTTTTGACCAGACAAGGACATGGAGGGCCTCCCCGGATGAGTGATCAGCCCAATGCCGGGTCCACCTCCGAGACAACAGGAACACATAGGACGAGACACACCATTCACACACACACATTCACTCTGAACAAGGAGAGGAAGATGATATCCGGGGACCGCAAGGGCCTAAACTAAAGTTACTTGACATTTGTCTCACAGGTGAGGGAAAATCCCGGAAAAAACCTCACCTAGGTAACTAGTCCCGACCAGGAATCAAACCCGGGCCCGCTGCGTGAGAGGACTGAACGCATTCCCTGAGCCACAGCGGTGGACATAACAATAATAATAATAATAATAATAATAATAATAATAATAATAATAATAATAATAATAATAATAATAGTAATAATAATAATAATAATAATAGTAATAATAATAATAATAATAATAATAATAGTAACAATAATAATAAAAGCAGGTAAACTAATGTAACAAAGTGCTAATTGCAATGCACATGCAAATGCATAAAAATCCGAGTTAAGCTCCAGATCGATTCACTAAGGGCTTATGGAAGAACAAATTAATGAAGTTTGATACTTAATCTTAATTCAAAACTCGTATACACTGATATAGGAAATTCTTGAAATATGTCAACAGTTCACAAAATACACTGGCAGAAAACTCCGCTTAATTTACGTAGACCTAATTATTTCACAGTAATATACCTGAGTCCGCCGCCATGGGTGTATAGATAGCATACTTGCCTTCCACCCTGGCGGTCCGGGTTCGATTCCTGGCCGGGTAGTGGGTTTTTCAGTAACGAAAAATCCCCGGGTTCAGGACTGGACATCACCCAGGAAAATTATAGGCTATATTAAAAAGCTTTAAATTAAAAGTGGTGGCTGTTAGAAAAGGGTATGGGGTATTCACAATAGATCTATTAAGGTTGCAGTGTTGAGAAGTCGAAGGGCTTACACTACCCCTCATTAATCTAATCTAATCTATACCTTCTATACAGTATTCTTGTAGTAATCATTTCAACTTGATCAACGAAATAAACCAATATCTGGCTATTTTTATAATCATATGTGAAGGAATATGTGGGTAGTGTTATTTGTCAATCTAATTGTATTGCAACTTCCAAAGCCGCATATGAACACTGTAAAACAATGTGTTGTCATGATAATTGATTTGCATTTGATAATTCTTTCTAATATATTACCAATATCAATAGGCTTCTTCCCAAGGACGTTATAAATGCGTATACCAAGTTTCTTGAAAATCCGACAAAGCGTATTTGAGTTATCCCGCGTACAGACACACGGACAGACGGACAGACATAAGTATCTCATAAGTATTATTTTTTAATTAATAATAATGGTATTAATGACAAGAACTGCAATACGAAAGAGTATTTTCATTTTAGCATTATCACTTACAAATTGTGACGGACCGAAATGTCTGTGGTATTAGGTACGCGGAGGTCGAGGGTTCAAACCCTGATCACCAATTTGACTTGGGATTTTTCATGGTTTTCGCAGTAGCAAAGGCAAATACAGGATTGGGAAATTATTTAGTTACTATTAATCTTATTGGAAAGACTAGTTAAGACAGTTTTAGAGACTGAACAGGGAAGACAATGCAAATAGAAATCGAAATAAAGAGACAAAAAAAAAACACACTACGAAATTAAACATACCGAGAGAGGTGGCCGAAGTGGTAATGTCTTGGACTTGCATTCGGGAAATTCCAGGTTCAAATACCGTGGCCGGCCAGTTTGACATGGATTTTTTTTATGGTTTCCCCAGCAGTAAAGGAAAATACCGAATTGGATAACTTATTTACATACCATGAATCATCCTCACTATTTCATCCTGTATCTTATACATTTAAATTAATATCAGTTGTAATTTAATCAATAAAATACACCAATAATAGAAATAATTGACAATCAATAGTTCCATGGTCTATCCTACTGTATAGACAGAGATTCCGAACGCATGATAAGACTTCGCAGCTAAAAGGAGTATAAACATTACATAGTTGAATTTAAAAAAATTAAACATATGGAAGAATAATTGAGATAATAAATAAGTAGTAAGCCTATACAAGAATATGATTCATATTTAAAGAAAACTATTGTAATTAAAAATAACTTTCTCGAATTAGGTCTATCATGACGTTTAATAAAAGCTATAATTTTTGTTAGAAAAATTCAAAACAAAAGTAAATAACATTGGATAGGAAAAAAAGACAAATTTAAAGCTACTCTCATTTGGAACGAGTGCAAAATTGTATGTCCAGTCACAGTCAAATTAATCTTTAAGTGGGTTCCCTACTGCCATTAAATTAACCCAGCTACTGTCTTCGCAATCAGCGTAATGGTGGATGTTTTCTACGCGACGCCATTCCCCAATGAGCTTGACATATTTATTACCACAAAAGTTGTGTTTCATGACATAAATTTAAGATCAATATGTTGCTGTATATAATTTACCTACATAATTCGGATAATTTAATTAATTGTTGATCATAATCTGTGAATTAAACATTTACTCTTGTTTTTTTTTAATATGTATCCATATCAGCCATAATATATATCGACACAAATTAACGATTGAACTGTTTTCATTCCAGGGCCCTGTTTCATAGAACTTGATAATAATATTAGTTATTAATATTAGAACTTATAATATTATTTATTAGTTATGAAAATCTTGTTTCATAGAGATATGAACACTACTCATAAAATCTGTTCACTAATATTATTAGTTCATTAGTCAGCTGATTGATTTAGAGGTTATGTCTGGATTGTTGTTTGTGTTTTGTCCCTTCTTTCTTTTTGTCAATATTATTTCAAAGCACCACGGCCTACATATATTTTCAAAAATGTAACAAATAATCACTAGCTCTAAGAAATGAATAAATCTGCCAGGCACTTATTCAAGACAGCAGTAGGCTTATGTACTAAAATCTAACCTCAAATTCTAAAAAAAAAAACTTGTTATAACAAAAACTCCTTTGATAGCGTATGCAGCCTTTTTCTAAATTAATAATTGAATCAGAGTGATTCATTATACACAAATTTAAGATTACGAAATCTAAATTAGGCCTACGTGGGTTTGAGAATAAGTTGTTGGTCCAAAAACACATATAGAAAAACACCAAGTACTATCAGTAAATTGTATTAGTTCTGCAGTCTATGAAACTGTTTACTACTAATGTTAGCAATATTCACTAATAATAATTTAGAGCCACGAACTCATAACTAATATTATTAGAAAATATTCTTATGAAACAGAAGATTAATAATAATAACTAATATTATTATGTATTTACTAATAATATGAGTGTAGAACTTCTATGAAACAGGGCCCAGCAACAATCCAAGTCCATTAGAATAATTCGCACATCGCACATGCGTGTTAGAACAAAATCCTGAAGCAACTGCAGTTTGAATCTAATTTATTCTCAAGCATGCTTCAGTAGTACGGTTATATTCGAGTAGGAAATGGAAATTTAATCCCAACACCACTAGATTTAATATTTAGAGTGCTCCATTTGATGATCATGGAAGCTGTGCTTTAATACCACTTAGTAGTATTTACTCTTCCAGACACGAACTGCTTAACACCTATCTTTGAAGCAAATTATACACAGATAATTTCATTTTTGTAATAAATATCTTATATTAAGTGCCAAAATGGTACTTTATGAGATTTTGTAAGGGACGGGGAAATGTCTGTCCATCTGTCTGTCTGCTTGTCCGTCCGTGTATCTGTACTCGCGATAACTCAAATAAGTTTTATCGGATTTTCATGAAACTTTGTTTAAGCATTTATAACATCCATCATGGGAAGAACCCTATTGCTATTGGGCCAAATCGGTTGACCGGTACCGGAGTAATGCCCAATTTAGCGCCTATTTCTATGGTAATCTAATATATAAAATCGAAAGTGTGTATGTATGTATGTATGTATGTATGCTCCCTATACAAATCTACATTTCTTGACCAATTTGTACGAAATTTTATACACATACCCAGTTAAGCCCGAGAAGTAACGCGGTCAACATTAAAATTGAAACAAACCACTCCTTCCCTTGAAAATTTATATAATTTTTGAGAATATTATACTGAAAAAATTAAATCCCATTCAGTTATCAAGGCAACAGTGTATTGTTTACACAGTTCACATAGGGCTTTGGAACTACATAATATTGGACTTGAACGAATTCTGATGCTATCGATGTAATACACTAGCAGGTGCCCGTGGCTTCGCCCACGATAATTAATTTAACAATTAAAAATTAAGAGTATAATAACTATTAAAGCATTATATTTATTAACACTTGCACGCGAATTATTCATAAACTAAACCATTAATAAATTAATGAAACAGCTAAAATTCCGGCTTCAGAGTACATTCCACGATTAGAAAGCGCCCCCTGCGAAAATGATCTCAGATTGGATTATGCAGTTCCAAAGGAACCTGTGAACACATAATACGTATTGTTTCTCAACTGTTTGTTGATAGATGAATATGATGTGAATTTTATTTGATCAATTCAGTGCAAGTTTCAGAAATTATATAATGTTTCAAGGGAAGGAATGGTTTGTTTGGATTTTTATTATGAGCGATATATCAAGGGTTAAACCATCAATATTTTACAGCATGTGCCTGCTGTTTCGCCCGCCATTATTAATTGACTCCAGGATTTTTAAGAAATTTATACTGGCAGCTTATTAAATATGTTTGTGGTAAAGAGCTATGAAAATTGTAAGTAAAAATAAAATTAGAATATTTGTTCATTCTGTTCATTTCACTTAGGCCTTATATAATAAAGAAACAGGTTTCCTAATTTTGTACTCGTCGTGAAAGTTTACACTGCGAGAGACGAACATCGCCGAGTATACCCGATGAACTCACGAAGCGGGCGAGCGAGTAAGCACGCTATTTAGGGCCGTTGAATTATATAAGAATAGATTTGTAAAAATAATTCTTGAAGAATAAAATCCACGAAAGTAAAGCACATTGTGATGTAGTCACATAACATTCTCTACCCTCGACATGGAAAATATAAGATTTTTTATATCACATTTTGATGTAGGGCAAGATAGGGTGACGCGCCGCACTTTTCTTGAAATCCGTGTACCTCAAAACAGGATTGAATATTTTGAAAACTCTTTTTGAGATTCCAAGCTATGATCTTCCCTCCCTTTATTTCAGCAACGAAAATATTTATTAAATAATAATTAAATGTGTAAATACAATTATTAAATTGAAAGACAAAGCGGGAGAGATGCCGCGTTGCAGGGTGCTATGCCGCACGTATGGGAGACATGCCGCATTCATAATATCAGTCTAAATTTACTTCAAAGGCACGTATAAAACAAAAGATAACCTATCTACACAATCTCTGACTATTGGCGACTAGCCTTGTTTCTTTTTCTGTACCAAATATTCCTTCAGGCCCAAGTGAGGGTTTTCCCAATTTCCTGTGCCCGTGCGCCTACGAATAGTCCTGTCTGGCATATTATAGCAACGTTCGGCTTCCCAAATGGAAATTTCCCCCGCCTTAATTCGCGAACGGCTTCTTGTAGGTCACTGTCATTCCATAGGCCACGTTGTTTAGCTCCCTCCCTTTCCCTACACCTTGTCGGCATATTTATTGCTGAAAAGAGCAGAAAAAATAATTCTGGTGTGTAATTATACTGCAAAACATTGTGCGGCGTGTCACCCTTGAAAGCTATGCGGCATGTGTCCCAAAACTCAGGGACACGCGCCGCACTCATCTGTAGAGCTTATTGTTATTGTTGTTATGGCGAACTTCACTCACAATATCTTTACAACCTCTAAATAGTCTATTAAAAGTAGTACACGCAGAAAAAATGGAACAAATACAGATCAGGAAAGAATAAAGTAATGAGTCAAAAAAAGTTTCGCAGTGAAACTAGTGCACTTACATAATAAATACCGTTATAACAATGAAATAAACACCACAAACAATGAACTTACGCGATCCAATTACTCTAGAGAGGGAACTGGAGATGGTATCACGACAATTAGCGGTACCTAGCGTCAAATGTTCGAGTTAGAGGGGGTGCGGCATCTCTCCCGGTGCGGCGCGTCACCCGGTTTTGCCCTAGAATAAGCGGTAGTATTGCAGGGACAGCTTAAGTGTTTGCCAATGAGTATGTTATATTAGCAGTCTGTAAAAAACCCTATCCACTGATACGTTATTCATAGCTATAGGCATTGTATTAGTTGAGAAATAGGGATGTTTATCATAGGCCCTAAGCATCTGAAAGAAGACAAAATGGGATGGAACATTTTCAGTCCTTTGCCCGGTGTATATATTATGTCCCAGGTTTTTGGGGAGGAAAGTGTGAAAGTGATTTTTTTTTTCAGTCCCGAACCAGTTGTATGATAGCATGAGAGTAAAAAATAAAATTTTCCGTAAAGACAATACAATCTTATATAACCGGAATTTGTTTCTTCTTATTTCAACCCCTCCCAGGCATGATGTGTTGAAGCAACGGAATGCAACATTCGACATCCTCTATGAGCCATAAAAGCTATTTCTAGCGTTTTCTGAGGGAATAGTTGGAGTGTGATAAGTCGTTTTTCCTCATTTTAAATTCTAAATACATATTATACAAGGACCTAGAGTTTAAACATCGAAAGTCCTTCATAAGTTAATTTCAAATTACAAAATACAAAGCCCGGGCGACGCCTGGCCTTTTCAGCTAGTATATTATAAAACCGCGATAACTCAAATACGCTTTATCGGATTTTCATGAAACTCGGTAGAAGCATTTATAACGTCCATGGAAAGAACCCTATTGATATTGGACCAAATCGGTTGACTGGTAGCTGCGTAACGACCAATTAACGGTCACATGCTTTTTAATTGGGAAATCATCACTAGGCTATAGGCCTGCTACGAGTACAAAATCGCCTGGCTGACTCACTCACTGACATAATTGTCAGCGTTTGCCCACTTCCAGATGAGCCAGAAACTTAAAATTTGGCAAACTTATAGCTTTTAGCCAATAGTCGATGGTAAAATTCCAACAAGTTCAAATTTGTAATATCTCACTCGCCAAAAGAAACTTGTAAATATTTCGACTGTGTGTTTGTACGCCTTCAGATTTGTTGACAGCGAAAATAAAAAATCTCATTATATAGATTACATGTTATTTTATTTTATTCCATAAGGCTGTGATGAAATTACGCTCGCGTTAAGGACAGCGGCATAATCCCAATTACGGGGACCAATTCACGCGATATTCACATTTCCACGGACTGTGTGATGCTTTTTGTTTACGAGCGATACACGGTTACCAACTGTTAGGTTAGGAACGTTTATGTTAGTTAAGGAGCAATGTACTGAATACCTCCGATGTTTTGTTAGGTTAGGAACGTTTATGTTAGATAAGGAGCAATATACTGAATAGCACAACCACCATTTCTTACGAATAGCTAGTGGCTTGCGCGTATTCTGTGGTGCCTTGTACCTTTGTAGGTTTGTCACACTGTTCATCCACAATCATATCTTGTTTAGCAATATGACGTCACACCTCCAACGTCCAATCAGGAGGACGAGGACAGAAAAATGGTGGAGAAGGGAGTTTTCGCTAGATCGTGATATAAAATAAAGTGTATCAATTAGGGCGGGTGGTTTGGACCAAATCATTCTCCAAGATAACATCTCCTCTCCACACATCTATCTATAACAAAATTCGTGTGATATAAGTGTTTTATGAAGAGAATCTCGGTTCTAAAAAATGGTCCCCGTAAATGGGATTTTACCAGGACAGCTACATAATTATATAGAATATTACATGCCCTATACATTATTCATGTGATCAATTACTTTACTGATCTTAATGTGAATCTTATTTGAAAGCCTCCAAGATGAGGGAAGCTCGTGTTAGAGGCTGCAAAACAAATCTGTTAATAAGAGAAAAAGAAATATAACTTATATCTTACAAATATCTATAAAAATGAATACAAGCTGGAACACAGTTAAACAATTTTTTGTTGTTTTTAATTATGATTAATGATCTTCCTTCTAATTTAAAATGCAACTCTATTTTATTTGCTGATGATACTTTATTATTCGCGTCAAACAAGAAGATTGAGGAATTAATAATTAATATGTCTCATTCATTTAGTGAGGCATCTAACTGGTTCCAGGCAAACGGTTTTAAACTAAACAATGACAAAACTCAAAATATTCTATTTACATTAACAAACTCTTGTCCTAAAGGTATGGAACAATCAGTTAAATTCTTAGGCATTATTCTGGATTATAAGTTATCCTGGAAAGATCATATTGATGCAGTTTGTGTACGCCTCTCAAGGGTAATATATCTACTGTGCAATCTAAAGAGTCAAGTGTCCAAAGTATTTTTTAAATGTTCTTACTTCGCTTTCTTTGACAGTGTATTAAGATACTGCATTCAGAATTGGGGCAACGGTAGCAGCTTCCACAATGTTCTGGTAGGCCTACTACAGAAGAAAGCGGTTAGCATATTAGAGAGTTTTTGCCATAGCGTGTTCTCTGATACGGTATACTCTAATGTCACGTGATCAAATACGGTAAATGGAATAACGTCTTGTGCTACGATGGAGTTTTTGCCAGCGTAAATTGATACGATACGGTAAAGGTAACAGAGGAAATGGAGGAACTGTTTCAGATTGCTGCATTTGGAGATTTTAACAATGACTTATTGGAGGATATGATACCAAATTGTTCCCCGAATGTGATAGGCCTATGAATAAATTTAATTGTCCATTGTTTCTGTTATAAGGCTACATATATATGAATTCCATAGCACCTCATAACAGGATATAAATATTAACATAACCTCAAAATGCGATTTTATTCAGAAAATATGTTAACAGGTAAACATTTATTGACACTGCTATGTAAGTTTATTGAAATATTTCTGGGTATGTTACATGCATTAAAATATCTGCAGTGGTTTATTATACTAGAAATAATTGAACCTCTAAATACACATCGTTGGTCAAGAAAACCAAGAGATTTTACAATGCTGAATTTATGCAATGATACAAGCCAACATCAACTGAAATCATCAGTGGGATCTAAGTTTTAAATTAATAGAGAGAATTACAGTAGAATAATTGGTTACTATGGATTACAGTCGAACGTAAGGATAAAATTTCTCACTATTTTACATGTAGTTTTACTCTATAAATATTATATTTCTGCTTTTAAACAGTTTTTGAACGAACGAATTTATACGTCAGTAGCAATGAAAAGGTTAAAGCGAAGTCTTTCCTATTTTTCGGGATTCTTGTCTATTACCGTAAAGCTTCACGCTAATCATTCCGAAATAACATGTCACGTTATCTCTATATATATAAAAGGCTTTGTCCTGACTGACTGAATGAATGACTGACTGACTGACTGAATGACAGATATCAACGTACAGCCTAAACTATAACAGGTAGAGACTTGGAATTTTGACAGTACCTTCGTTTCATAATGTAGGTGCTCACTAAGAAAGGATTTTGAAAAATTCTGATTCTAAATGCCAAAAATTAAATGTTTTTGAAAATACTTAATCCCTTTTTACATATAATTATCAATTCCAAATCACAGAATATATTGTTGCCAAATGGTATCAGATGGGCTTGGAAAAAAAAATGAAATGCACTTTTGACAAATAAGAGAAGTTATCAAAATAATTCATGTTATAAATAAATATTACAGAATGAAATCCACTAAAATAATGGAATCACATAACTTTCTCTACCCTGGACATAGAGAAACAAAACGAGGTATGGTAATGTGTATATTATTATATTATATCGCAGGTTTTTGGAGAGAAAAGTATGAAAGTGATAATGCTTTCTGTTTAATTTCATCCCCAAAACGGCTTTATGGTAACATAAGAGTGGGACATTTCCCGCCTCGATATTACAATTTTATGTTACAGGAATTTCTGTTTCTTCTTATTTAAACCTCTACCAGGCTTGCTGTGCACTGTACAAGCGATGGGATGCAAAATTCTAGATCCTCTATGAGCCATAAAAAACTATATCAAGCGTTTTCTGAGGGAATAGTTTGAGTGTAATAAGTCGTTCTTCCTATTTCAAATTATAAATGCCTATATAAGGACCTAGAATTTAAAATTGAAAATCCTTCATAAGTTAATTTCCAATTACAAAATACAAAACCCGGGCGACGCCGGGTCTTTTAAGCTAGTCAGATATAGCGTCACGGGAAACCGGCGCAAGCGCAGAGCATCAATCACGTGACTTTAGCGTTTACGGTAACTCAACGTAAGCTGGGCAAAAACTTTCTATTATCTGGAGCAAAATATGATGACCATTGTAGGCCTTTATTTAGAAAAGGAAGAATTTTAACAGTAATTAATATGTATATATTTTATACTCTTATTATGATTAAGTTAAACCCGGCCGAGTATGGTTATAGATCAGAGAAGCACCATTACTCTACGAGATTTAATTATTTTCTTGAGGTGCCTCAGGTGAGACTTGCCAAATCGAAAACTGGTGTAAAAATCTAGGAGTCTTCATGTTTAATAAGTTGCCACAAGTGGCTCACAATGTGGATTTTAAGCATTTCAAGTTTCATTTATGTCGTTGGCTGCTTGACAACCCATTTTATGGTGTGCAAGAGTTTTTTGAGGCTGAAATCAATATAATATTTTACTCTGGGTTTCCTGATTTATTGTTTTACCTATTTCTGTATTGTATACTTTTATTTACTTGACGATGTCTATACCAGCTCAGTGTTGCTAACGGCTAATTAGAAAATTAAATTAAATTAAATTGCTTAGAAAACACATTTATAATAGCTCAAGAATACAGAAATCAGAAATGTAATTCATTTTATATCCAGGTATAAATTAAAATTGAATCGGTCATTTAAGAAAGGGCTCAATGACACTTTTTTCCAAAATGGATGTTATGAGGTAAATGGATTCTCCAGGGGTAGATGCATGATTCTGTTAAAGAAAGACTCAATTCCACCTACTAAAGTTAGTTCTACAGCAGCTTGAATATACCATTCAGTTTAGAAATGCCTCAACTCCAGAAATGGAGTCCTTTCAATACTGAACCTTTCTGATACCTAGCAGTGAATGTAAGACTTATGGTCATTGTTCCTTGATTTTGGTTTAATCAAGAGATGTATCTATAAGCTAGATAGAATTCTTTCTATCGGGGAATATGTACAAATCATTGTCAACTCAGCAAAACAAGGAAAATTTACAGTTTTATTGGTATTGGCTGATGACTTTCTACAAGTCTCAACATGGTGGCAAAATTATTGCAAAAAGACTGAAACCTAAGTTTTTTAATGAATGTCAGTATGATTCAATGAACCCAGTACAAATTTGTGCTTCAACATACATTAGGGATATATATCAGCCACACCTCAGATGTGAAATATCTGCAATATCAATTGTGAAACTTCCTGAAAAGTGTGCTTATGAAAATTATGTTCCCATTTACACCAAGCAAGATTTGTCAAAACTAATGTGTTATAACGTATACCAGAAGAACATAAGCATTTCTATGTAGATATGTAGATTTTACACTTACTGAATGTTTTCATTGATGTAGGACTGTATTTAGTATTCAAGATATTAAGTTTTTCATACATCATATTTTAATGCTACATAAATCAATCATAATAGTTGATTTTAGTTTAAAACTGTGTTTTTGCACAATTTCAATGTTAAGTGTGAGAGATATACTTTTGAAAGGGCTCAATTCCATTACTTTCAATTACTATAATACATCATGCAAGCACACTGTATTTCCATTTCACATGTAGAGATCTTAAAAACACCTATTATAAGACATTGCATATGCAAGAATTTACTAACTGTCAGTGTTTCTGTAAATAAACAGTTTTTTCTTTCTCCTGAAAAATGATCTTTTCTGTAATTAAGCCCTTTCTTAAATGACCGATTCAATTAGTAATTTAGAGACGCCGTCTACTACTGTCGGCCCGTATGAAGTCTGCAGGCCTACAGTTGATTCGTGTAATCTTGCCCTTTAACTGAAACTGTTTTAACAAGCAATGGTCAGAATATGTCTGTAGTAGAAAGTCCTAAGTTTGTGAAAGTGGTACGTAAAATCTTCATGATTTCTTGGGCACGGTTTCCTGTATTTTTTAGCCCTTTAGATTGAGAAAGGAGCCTATAATAGTTCGTTGCTTACCTACTGGATGTCACTTTCATGCATAATCCCTTGTTTCTTAAAGAATATTATTAATATACATTCTTCTTTCTTACTCGTAGTTTTACCTCTCCCCTTTTAGGAATTATGCACCCATTACAGGGCAGCTACCTCTCGGGAGAAGTATTATCTTATTGATCACATACAGGGTGTTAATGAATAACACCGAAATATTTTACCTGTCTATAGAGGGGACATAGACAAGCAACTTTTATTAGGAGATTTTTGCTCTATGGATTCAATTCTTCCTGTTATAACCAGTGCTTTAGTTGGAAAATATTTTATGGGGGTGCTCACCTTACTTCAAAATTTTCCATATCGCCTCATACAAAAGAGTTTTAAAAAACCGAGCACCTTATCAGGATAGCCAACATGTAATCTAAGGAGAAAGTAATTATTGTAGAAATGCGCACGAAGGTGAACATTAGAACGCATATCTACTGCGAATTTAATAGTGTTTGTCATTATTAACAAATACACTCTCTTATTGAATTGGACATTTAATAAGTATTTTAGGACAATATCGTTCCTGTACTGCCAGTACGACGTACCGGAGCACATCTTTTTCCCGGTATGGCAGAAGGAAAATAATTTTATACCGGTACGCAGTACCGGTGCGTACCGGCCCAACTAAAGCACTGGTTATAACATAAAATCTCCCAAGGATATGCACGCCACTGACTTCTAATACTTGAAATGATGGGAAACAAAGGAACAGTGAATATTGTGTAGTGGTCGGGTAAATTGTAAAAAATGACGATCGATATCTTACAACTCTGAGGGAAAAAAAGACAAACGAAACATTTTTGTTAGGTCTGGAATTACGAATAAAAACATAATGCAGTGGCGGGCAATCATGTGATTAGTCAGTAAATTTTGCAGATTATGAAAATTCTAAATTATGGTATAGCAGTTGATTAATTATTAAGAATCAGGTTTTTATCGATCGCTAGGAAGGCATGAAGTCAATTTAATGAAAATTTTAACTCTATTTCGCTCAATTATTGAGTTACGAGCACCAAATTTTAAGGACTTTAATGCCCTGTAGCATACACATTTTACGTCATAGAGCAAAAAAGTCCTAATAAAAATTGCTTGTCTATTGTCTCCTCTATACACAGGTAAAATATTTCGGTGTTATTCATTAACACCCTGTATACATACCTTTTTTACCATACAAGGACACGGAGGGTTCCCCGGTGAGGGATCAGCTCTACGCCAGGGCCACCTCCGAGACAACACGAACACAACACTCTCACACATTCACTCTGAACAAGGCGAGGATGGGATGAAGACGATAATGACGGCCAGATGATATTCGGGGACCACAAGGGCCTAAAGTTACCGGACATTTGTCTCATAAATGAGGAAAATCCCCTTAAAAACCCACCTAGGTAACTTGCCCCGACCAGGATTCGAACCCGGGCCCGCTGCGCCACAGTGGTGGACTATTAATAAATATGATGCGATCATAACTATGACGATCATACAATCGATTATAATCGATACAACACGAACACCTCAATGTTAATTATGCTTCCACTTCTACCCCTTGTATAGTAGCGTTGTTTCTCGTATGTGCTATCAGACAACGCAAAAACGTTCGGGATAGGTTTTATCCGCTCCGGAATTCGCCTATTGGTCAATCCATATCAAATCAACCAATTTAAATTGAAAAGGTTGCTGACAAAAAGTTTTTATTTTTTTTATCTATGTTTGTACTAAATTCGGAGATATGAAAACAGATATTAATTACTTTTTTAGATGTTCAGTTTCTTTTTGGGCGGCCATTTTGCATTGGTGCATCAGCCTATTTTGCATTTTACACAGGTTTGCGTTAAACTCTGTAGCTCCTTTGTGTTTTAAGATATTTGGTTCAGACAAAGACCATGGAAAAGAGCGTAAAATGTACAATGTTTTCTATCCAGTGTATATTAGTATTAGTATTAGTATTAGCCCATAATGTCCCCGAGGGGCACGGGCCTCTCTTCTGGGAGAGGTGGCTTGTGTTCGCAATCCCGGTTAGCCATTCCGGGAAGGATCTTCCTATTATTACCAGGGCTAGGATTTATATGTACTAAAAAATGTCAAAATATGTACATATATATGTACTAAAAAATGTCAAAATATGTACATATATATGTACTAAAAATGTCAAAATACGTACATATATATGCAAATATATTTTGTAAAATATGAACATCAAAACAAATTTAACCACTAGACATTGCATTTTGTTACTTTTAAAAACTATAAAAATGCATTACAAATACTGGATTCATAAATTAAATTATTCAATTTTTTTTCAGATCATTTACTTTATTTGTATTCATTCATTGATTATTTCTGCTACCACAACAGTATGCCACAAAATGTTGTTTTAAATTTTCAAAAGTGATTTGTATTGGCTGAAGCTTCGTTCTACTGCACATGAAGTGATTGGCGCGTGTTTAAAATTCACTGATTCTAGTTTTACATTTGACGAGCCACTTAAGATTCCACTGATTTTACACATTTCTTCAAAGCCTAGATTTCTTGAAGACACATTGTCCACTTTACATTTGATAAGATCGTATACATTTGAGTTCACGAATCATGTTTTTCACAATGTCAATATTTCCAGGTAATGTGAGATTATTATTTTGTAGTTTCTAAATTATTTTTGTTATATTACAAAAATTTGATTCAATGTAACACATCATTTTTCACACATTCATTTCTGTACATAACTGTAAACTTATCCTGTGCTGCCATATTTTCTGTCACTGAAAACGACAATTTTATATAGTTTTACTCTTAAGAATGAAATATGCACGAATATTGCATTAAAATCACTAAATATGGACAAATATTTATTTTACATATAAATATGTACTAATGTCAGAAATATGGAAAAATATGTAAAATAAATTTGTTTAATTTGAATAGAGGACAACATAATAGATGGAGATAAGTGAAAAAAATGTGTCTATATGTGAAATTAAGAAATATGTAATTACATATAAATCCTAGCCCTGATTATTACTTATGCCTATAGTCTATCATTTATGGTCCGATATGTAGTCTATCATTTTTTTTGTCCTATATATAATTCTAGCACTATACACTGTGGGTTTAGGTCTTCGCTTTTCGGTCGTGCACTGCTTTCCTGCTCCTTGCTATTTACTGTCTTCATCCTGTGTTGTTGTTTTGGATTGCTGTCTTGACTAGAAGTTGCAATTTTCCTCTGTCTTTAGCTGTGGTGGTCCATCTGTTGCCGAAAGTTGCCCTTAGTTCATCCGACCACCGTGTTCTCTGTCTTCCTACTTTCCGTCTTCCCATCCTTGGTTCCCATGAAGTTATTCTGTGGCCAGTGTATATAGGCCTACTTAATTGTAAAGAAACGAAACAAATAGGTAAATGTTAACTTTTCAAAATAAAAACCTTCTCTTTTAAAATTTAAAATGTTAAAATGTTAAAGATAATTATGAATTTTAATCACCTATCACAACACAATGAAATAATGTTTTCTTAAATTTTTTTGATTTTTAAAGCGTGTCCCTTCTGAGATACTCGTAGTTCAGACTGAAAATATCTGATTTTAGAAAAATCGCAATGTTTAAAGATCTTTTAAAAAAGAAGCATGTAACTCCAAGGTTTGAAACTTTTTAGGGAAGTAGTGTACTATAAATACTATATCCATAAAAAAATATAGGGGAGCCTTAGTTTTATCTTTAACAGTTTTAATTTTAAAAGAGATTTTTATTTTGAAAACGTTAGAATTTACCTATTTGTTTCTTTTATTTACAGTTAAGAGGGCATATATATATACAGGTCGTCAGCTGCTGTGGTCTAGAGGTAGCGTGCCCGCCTCTAGATCCGAAGGTTGCGTGCGGGATCAAACCCGGCCGCAGTCGATGGGTTTTTCAGGACGTAAAAATCCTGGGCAAGGAGTCCTCCGGCAGGGACTTTTAAGCTGTCGTAGATTTGCGGCACGTAAAAGAACTCCAAGCCTAAATTAGAGCCTCTGGACAAAATTTCTCGGCCCTTTCACGTCCAAGTAATACCTTAATTTTTCGGGGGTTGAGAGGCGATGGGCTTACCACCTGTCCCTCTGCCCCCTCTAGGAAAATAAGCGTAACAAAATTCACATAGGTACAGAAACCTCCACTTGGAGGCCTTTCGCCCCAACATGGGGGCACAGGATTAGATATATATATATATATATATATATATACTGGGCAGAAAGTATTGTACGTTTTATGCTCTTTAACATGGTTTTTGTTTGAACAAAATACCTTAAGAAACAAATAAGGTACAGAGTTTAACGCAAACTTCAGTAAAATGCAAAATAGGCTGACGCACCAATACAAAATGGCCGCTCAAGAAGAAATTGAACATCTAAAAAAGTAATCAATACCTGTTTTCATCTCTCTGAATACAGTACAAACATACATAAAAAAATTAAAATAAATAAATAAATTTTGTCAGCAACCATCATTGGTTCATTTCATAATGGAAGCGAAACCCCGCAGGTTTCCAACTCCCGCCTCCGCCCCAGCTTTTACATGTATAGGGAAAATTATATATTACCACGAAATAAAATTTTCATGGACGCTATCGATTGAATGAGTCCACGTCGAGCCAACTTATTTCTAAGCTTGGGGCATAGCACAGATTTATCTTGTGAATGGACGGGAAACTTCTCTGCAGCTGACGCTCTCCCTTGCGTGACGTCATTTCTACTATCACCAGCCGCATAACATCAGCTCCTCAGCGGTCATATTTATTATTATTATTATTATTATTATTATTATCTTCATATACATGTGAAGTACTTAGAAGTGTGGGGGTACGCCGAAGCGTAGTGGTTGTGGCGCTGCGTACAAACCGGAAGATCGCGGGTTCGATTCCCGATGAGGTCGTTGGAGTTTTCAATTGGCCTAATCCTTCTGGTGGCACTATGACCCTGGGGTCGACTCAGCCTCCAACAGAAATGAGTACCAGAAGCAATCCTGGGGTGAAGCCGCCGGTGCGTAAGGCTGACAACCTTCATGTGCCGAATGTCCAAGATCTGGGAGCCTCAACATCCTGGAACCCTCTGGGCCTCCATGGCCTGTATAGGGATTACTTTACCTTTTACTTAGGGGTGTGAATTTGCCTTCCTTTGTGCCCATACCTCTTTCATTCTTTTACTGTTGGCTTTCTTTCTCTCTTTAGACCACGTTGTTCCAGCCTTCTTCTTTGGTTTTTCCTCTTGGTCAACTTACCATTTATGAATTTTGGTCCTAAAGATCTCCCGGGTTTGAACATTTCTGGTGTAATTCCTGCCAGGTTCAGATCGGTTTTGATTTCGCCGATCCACTTCATAGTGTCTGTTTTCGCTTCACTTCTGTTTACGTACAACTCAACTATTTGTTTTGTAAGTCTGTCTCGGTTCATTCTTTTAATGTTCCCATAGAATCTCAATCTGCTTTTTCTAATGTCACTGTGAATATTTTTGCATTGTTTGATTTCCTGTTTGCCTCTGAGTTGGTATTGTTCGTTTGCGAGTTTTGGGTCTAGAATTTTTTCTTATGATTTTGCGTTCCTTTTTCTCATTGTTTTCAATGTCTGCTTTCTTGTACAAAATTAGTGTGTCTGATCCATAGAGGTATTCTGGTTTAATGACTGCATTGTAATGTCTTAGTTTTGTGTGTTTGGCAAGGGCGCCCATACCCGGGGGCAGGGGGGGGGGCCGCGGCCCCCCCCTAGCTCTCAGGGAAAGGATAAAATTCTATATTAATAATTATAGTCTGTTTTTTTCTTTTAAGACAATTATTTGAAAGTCAGTAGAGACATAAGTTTGCAGAAGTTTTACCATATCGACACCATGGAAGCAGAATCCACACTGAATTAGAAAAGGGGATCCTGGGGGTTTGGACCCCCAAAAATCAAAACCTAAAATTCTATTTTTGTACTTTAAAAAAATTAATAAATTAAACAATTTTTGTGGGTGTGTCAAATATGATATAGCAGTTATTTTGTTTCCATAACATAATGAGTAGGCCTGTTGTTTCCATTGTTCCTTGTGTTATTTAACTTTTCTTATAAATAGTAATGAGTATTATAACTTAGGTTTGTTTAAGTTTGCATGTCTTAGAGTATGGTAAACAAATTTCCTAACTAGTTTTTCAGAGCTAAAATAGCGTAAAATGTTATTTTAATTAATTCAATATTTAAAAATTTTCTGGGGGTGGACCCCCGACTTAGGTTGTTTACGTTGGTATGTCTTAGAGTATGGTAAATAAACTTCCTAACTAGCTTTCAGGGCTAAAATAGCATAAAATGTGATTTTCATTAGTTCAGTATTTAAAAATCTTCCGGGGGTGAACCTCCGACTTAGGTAACAATTTCTCGTTTAAGTTGGCATATTTTAGAGTATGGTAAACAAATTTCCTACCTAGTTTTTCAGAGCTAAAATAGAGTGAAATGTGATTTTCATTAGTTCAGTATTTAAAAATTTTCCGGGGGTAACCCCCGACTTAGGTAACAATTTCTTGTTTAAGTTGGCATATCTTAGAGTACGGTATGGTAAACAAATTTCCCACCTAGTTTTTCAGAGCTAAAATAGAGTGAAATGTGATTTTCATTAGTTCAGTATTTAAAAATTTTCCAGGGGTAACACCCGACTTAGGTAACAATTTCTTGTTTAAGTTGGCATATCTTAAAGTATGGTAAACAAATTTAATAACTTGTTTTTCAGAGCTAAAATAACGTAAAATGTGATTTCAACTAGTTCATTATTTAAAAATTTTCCAGGGGTGTACCCCCGACTTAGGTAACAATTTCTTGTTTATATTGGCACGTAAACAAATTTCCTAACTAGTGTGTCAGTGCTAAAATAGCGTAAAAAGTGATTTTAATTAGTTGAATATTTTAAAATTTTCTGGGGATGGACCCACGACCCCCTTGCTTGGGGGGTATTCCAAATCCCCTGCCACTTTCGATCCTCCCCGAAATTATTTTGTGGCTACTTCATTGTTGCACTTACATTATTATATTATTAATGTAATGTTACAAACTAACCCAAGAAGTTAAAGGGACAAACAAAAAAATTAACTAAAAATTTGCCCCCCCCCCTAGAAAATATCATATGGGCGCCCTTGGTGTTTGGAGATACATTTTCTGCTGTAGATATTTTGGGTGAGTCGATATGCAGTCTCCATCTTTTTGCATCTAATTTCGTTGGCTTTTGTTTCGATTCCATTTTTCTGAATTGTTTCACCGATATATTTAAACTAGCTTAAAAGGCCCGGCGTCGCCCGGGTTTTGTATTTTGTAATTCGTAATTAACTTAAAGAAGGACTTTCGATTTTAAAATTCTAGGTCCTTTTATAGGTATTTAGAATTTGAAATGAGGAAGAATGACTTATCACACTCAAACTATTCGCTCAGAAAACGCTTGATACAGCTTTTTACGGCTAATAGAGAATGTAGAATTTTGGATCCCATCGCTTGTACACAGCAAGCCTGGTAGGGGTTCAAATAAGAAGAAACAGAAATTCCGGTAACATAAAATTGTATTGTTTTTGCGGAATATTTTATTTCTCACCCTAATGTTACCATAAAACCGTTTTGGGGATGAAATTAAACAGACATGCAATATTACTTTCATACATCCCTCCCCAAAAACATGCGATAAAATAAAATACATATAACCATACCTCGTACTGTTTTCTGTATGTCCAGGGTAGAGAAAGTTATGTGACTGCATTATTTTCGTGGATTTCATAATTTAATATTTATATATAACATGAAATATTGATAGCTTTTCTAAAAAGTTCCACTTCAATTATTTCCAAATCCATCTGAGAAACAACTGGAAACAATATGATGCCATGCCAACTGTGATTTGGATTTCATAATTATGTGTAAAAAGGGATTAAGTATACTCAAAAACCTTTGATTTTTGGCATTTAAACTCAAAATTTTTCAAAATCCTTTCTTAGTGAGCACCTACATTATGAAACGAAGGTAGTGTCAAAATTCCAAGTCTCTACCTGTTATAGTTTAGGCTGTACGTTGATTCTCTGTCAGTCAGTCATTCAGTCAGTCATTCAGTCAGTCAGGACAAAGCCTCTTCTATATATAGAGACTAGCTTAAAAGACCCGGCGTCGCCCGGGTTTTGTATTTTGTAATTGGAAATTAACTTATGAAGGATTTTCAATTTTAAATTCTAGGTCCTTTTTAGGCATTTATAATTTGAAATAGGAAGAACAACTTATGACACTCAAACTATTCCCTCAGAAAACGCTTGATATAGTTTTTTATGGCTCATAGAGGATCTAGAATTTTGCATCCCATCGCTTGTACAGTGCACAGCAATCCTGGTAGAGGTTTAAATATGAAGAAACAGAAATTCCTGTAACATAAAATTGTAAAATCGAGGCGGGAAATTTCCCACTCTTATGTTACCATAAAGCCGTTTTGGGGATGAAATTAAACAGAAAGCATTATCACTTTCATACTTTTCTCTCCAAAAACCTGCGATATAATATAATAATATACACATTACCATACCTCGTTTTGTTTTATCTATGTCCAGGGTAGAGAAAGTTATGTGATTCCATTATTTTAGTGGATTTCATTCTGTAATATTTATTTATAACATGAATTATTTTGATAACTTCTCTTATTTGTCAAAAGTGCATTTCATTTGTTTTTTCCAAGCCCATCTGATACCATTTGGCAACAATATATTCTGTGATTTGGAATGGATAATTCTGGATTAAGTATTTTCAAAAATATTTAATTTTTGGCATTTATAATCAGAATTTTTCAAAATCCTTTCTTAGTGAGCACCTACATTATGAAACGAAGGTACTGTCAAAATTCCAAGTCTCTACCTGTCATAGTTTAGGCTGTACGTTGATTCCTGTCATTCAGTCAGTCATTCAGTCATTCAGTCATTCATTCAGTTAGTCAGGACAAAGCCTTTTATATATATATAGAGATGATGAAACTCGTTTAATTTTCGTCTCCATGAATTTAGGTGCTTGTTTGTTGGAGGTCATGTACCCTGTCTGTTCAAAAGATACCTGGTGGCCGACTTTTTCCTCAGTCTCTTTCAGGAGTTCAATCTGATATTGGGCTGTTGTAACGTCGCGAGCTAAGATTGCTAGGTCGTCCGCAAATGCTAGGCAATCTATCGTTATTTTGCCTCTCCCTAAAGTGATTGGTTGTGCAATTTCTCTTTTCGACTATTATTATTATTATTATGATAATGATAACATTTATCCATATTATATTATCCATATTTATCCATATTATCCACATTATTTCTCAGAATGACAGAGGATAGAATACCCAAGAAAATTTTGGATTGGAAAGTAGAAGGAAAAAGAAGAAGAGGGAAGGCCAAAGAGTGCTGGATGGATGGGGTGAAAAGGAGTATGGCGAGAAAAGGATTAAGTGATGAAGATGCTATAGACAGGGACTTATGGAGGCAAAAGATTGTTGTGGGATGAAGGAAAACCATAGTATTGTGGAATATTCCTTAATAAAAAAAGAAAAGAATATATTTCCTCAGCTGTTTCACTGGTTTCAGCTGTTTTGGCCTAAGCCAAAACATCTTCTTGCGTTTAAAATTTGCTGACAATACGTGTATTATTCAGAACGACAGCCTTCTGCATCGTTTTGAACAAATTTGAATCCAATCCTAAGGTTCTCATATTATTTTGCAAGGTTGAAAATATTATCCTTTAGTTTAAATTGTTATTGTTATGTTATTATCAGTTATCACTACCGTTATTATTATTAAGTGTCAGAATGGTACTTTATTACATTGTGTGGGGGGACAGGAAAATGTCTGTCCGTCTGTCCGTGTGCCTGTACGCGCGATAACTCAAATACGCTTTAACGGATTTTCATGAAACTTGGTATAAACATTTATAACGTCCATGGAAAGAAGCCTACAGATTGTTAATCAACTCGGTTGACCGGTACCGGAGTAATGCCCAATTTAGTGTCTATTTTATTGTAATATATTTGAAAGAATTTATGAAATGCAAATCAGTTCCCATTGCAAGATATTGTTTTAGTGTTCATATATGGCTTTGGAGGTTGCAATTCAGTTAGCTTTCACAAATAACACTACCCACACTTTCCTTCACACTTGTACTGCATATGAGATAATTTGTCTGTCGGTGAGGTAGACCATTAAGGGCAGTCAGTCATAAGACAGAGTTTCCATCTGGCGCTGTGAATTGAACTCTGGCGTAGCCAAAGGTTCCGAGTTCAAGTCCCAGTGTCAGAGGAATTTTTCTCTTATAATATTATCTGGAAAACATTGTTTACCATTCTTTCAGCTTGAATAGATGGTATTTGTACCACATTTTACCCAGCTAGGGAGATGGGTAGAAATATTTACCAATTTACCGCGGTACATTACAGGTCAGTATTATTACGAAACAATAATGACTGGGGTCCGGATTTGAAGGTTTTTAACCTATTTTTCCCCAGCTTCCTAATTAGAACATTTAAACGTATTTTTCTGTTTCATGCCCCTCGCTTCCGAATATATGAATATTATAGAACCAGAAAGGGCTAAATCGGACTGAAGGGCCTAAAAGGGGCTAAGGAGGACTTTTTAAAAAAAAAACACAATTTTGAAATAGATTTTCCAGTTAATGCAAAGGAAAATAAATAAGTGAATTGGTGCATTTTAAGAAAAGATACACTACAAATAAATTCATACAACGCACTGAAATTAATCATGTATATGTCACTTTGTCATTTGTCTTTGTAACTCGAAAACGTGCCGCCTCGCCGTCGCAAGAATTAAACTTGAGCCGTCTGCAATACTTTGAAATCTGCAACAAATCCATTGTCGTTTCAACTTTCAAATCACAAGTTGCTGACCGACGACAGAGAAGTGTATTAAAGGAACAAATTCGTGACACTCAAATTTTTGTAGGTAGGAACTAAAGTTTCTGGTGTATTGACCCTTATTGTGCTTAGGATAGTGCCTAAACAGAAATCTTAAAAAATAGGACTTTTCCTGCAGTGGATTGAGGAAGACCCCAATTTCACAACAGATGGTCGAGTAATTTTCTGCAAAGCCTGTCAAAAACAAGTAAGTGAACATAGCTATCTTTATCTACCAGACTTCTTCCTTCGGATTTTGAAATCGAAATTTAAAATACCTTAACTAACATGCATATGCAGTTCTGTGCATCATTTAATATATGAATGTCCAGAAGTTCAACAACAGAGAAACCAACTAATAGAAGGAATAAGGAAGAATGGTAACAACTGGCCAGTCACCACGAATCAGCTAGTATCCAGACATCTAAGAGCATTTCATACTTTCTGTAATTCATTGGGGCTGTGATAGGGGTATGTTCAGAGATAATTAACACGTGAAGAAGAGCAGTATATAAGGAAAATGTAAATAAGACTTTCTGTAGGGATTTGATATTATTCTATGAAATTTTATTTTAATTTATCCTAAGTACCTTTTAAATTATAATTAACTGACAGAATGCGAAAGTAAACATTTAGATTGGCATGTACACATCTAACATGGACAAGAACAAGAACAAGAGCAGCATTTAAGGAAAATGTAAATAAGACTTTCTTTAGGGATTTATTATTATCCAATGTAATTTTACTTGAATTTATTCTAAGTATCTTTGTTTTAAACAATGTATATATTATCATGATTCAACTTGAAATTATGGCATGTAATGCATGTAATATTACTCCGTAATGGGGCATGCTGTAATAATAAATTTAAAAAAAAAAAAAAAAAAAAAAAATGCATATGCAGTTCAAATGAAGTTGACATTTTTCATTAACACATTTTTTAAAATTATTGCCATCTTCTTAGTGTTCGCTCGTTGAATTACAGACTTTTCATTAAAATACTATGAAAATAATAATTGTATAATTGTATAATTAAAGGGTAAATATCTCAATTGTTTATGCCATTTTTTAAGTGCCGATTGTTTATTTTGTAAAAAAAAAAAAAAAACAAACTAGAATGACTGTGTCAAAATTATAAAACAGTTTTCGGTGTTAATATTAGTGCTTTATTAAGACGGCTAAAATCGTTTATTTAAAACCTAATAATGACTTTTACAGTGGTGAATTACAGCAGTAAAAATAAGTTTACCGGGGTAAAACTTTCATTGGTAACTTTATGAAAAAGATTTCGTTAAATACAACCGTAATTTTTATGCATCAGGTCACAGAGGTCGCTCGCAACCCGAAGGAACTTCCACATGATAATTTGCAACTTTTTTCGTGCATTAGAAGTTCTATTTTCAATTCAAGCTGTTCTGAAGCACAATTGAAAAGGTGTGGTGGAAACCTTAATAAGCTCTTGATTTAAGGGAGCTAAGAGCTACGAGAAAATAAAAATGAAGCGGCAAAGAGACTCTCGAAGGTGATTAATTTGTACTCGGGAGAAGGAGATGCGAGAGATCGATAGCAGTCGAGTTGTAATATTCAGTCGTCATGAATGGAGCAATAGAGGATGCATTCAAACCCTGCACAGAAGTAATCTTACTTCCTCTCAAATCAAATAACTTATATATTTCTGGTCTTAATATTTTTCCTTTCCTTTTTTTACCTTTATCTCCCTACATTAAACTCTTTTTTAGTTCCATATTTTTACTTTCTCTACTCATACCATAAATACTGTAGATAGAGGATGTATCGTGATCGAGCCTGGAATTGGATATCTCGTTTTCAGCATAAATGCCTCTTTTGAGTCCACCGAACTTAAAATACGAGAGCCATCCACAAAGTACGTAAGTTTCCCATTGCAACAGATACAGCAAGTATTCAGCTATTTTTTAGCATATTCGCCACATTATTTGTCTTACCGTGGCACCAACTTTTGAATACTTGTGTCGTAGAAGTCTACCGCCTGAGATTTGAACCACTGTGTGACAACCACCTTCGCCTCTCTGTCATTATTTGTCATTTCGTGAGGTGTAGAGAAAGAATAAAATCACTGGGAGCGAGGTCCGGGCTTTAGGGTGAAAGTTTAAACACCTCCCAGCCGACCTTCTGCAGGAGACTTGCTAGGAGGTGTTTAAAGCATCCACCCTACAGCCCGGACCTCGCTCCCAGTGATTTCCATCTTTTTCTACATGTCACGAAATGACAAATAATGACAGAGATGCGAAGGTGGTTGTCACACAGTGGTCCAAATCTCAGGCGGCAGACTTCTACGACACAGGTATTCAAAAGTTGGTCCCACGAAATTCCGGTGGTGAACATGTTGAAAAATAGCTGAACACTGGCTATGTCTGTTGTATTAACTATTTACTTGAAACTGTGTTTTATTTTGGTAAACAGCCCCAGGGAAAGGTACTTTATGGACGCGCTTCGTATTTCAAACTGCGACGGAGCCAAAGGTTGCAATGATTATCGTTACAAAAACAGTAATACAAACTCTCAAATCCTTTGGTAACACTTATTAACTATGCGGTGATTACGATTACTTGAACAATAATTAACACTGACGCAAGTCTGCTATTCGTAATGAACGGCCAAAAATCTACTCTTATACAATTCAACGGCCCTCAATAACGTGTTCACTCGCTCCCTCACTTCGGGAGACATCGGGTATACTCGGCGATGTTCGTCTCTCGCAGTCTAAACTTTCATGAAGACTACAAAATTAGGAAAACCATTTCTTTATTTTATAAGGCCTAAGTGAAATGAACACAATGAACAAATATTCTAATTTTATTTTTACTTACAATTTTCATAGTCTGAACCACAAACATTGTTAATAAACTGCCAGTGTAAATTTCTTAAAAATCCTGGAGTCAATTAATAATGGCGGACGACGCCGCGGGCACCAGCTATAATATTATTGATAGTTTAACCATGAAAGTATCGCGGACAGTAAAAATAAATAAAATAATAATAATTAAAACATTCCTTCCCTTGAAAAATTATAAAATTTCTGATAATTACACTGAATTTATCAAATAAAATTCATATCATATTCATCTGTCAACAAACAGTTGAGAAATGATATGTATTGTCCACCGCCGTCTCGAGAATTACACATGAATAATACAGTCTAGAAGGAAGTGGTATTGTCAGTGTTCACAGTTAGCTTTGGAACTGCATAATCGAATCTGAGATCGTTTTCCCAGGCGGCGCTTTCTAATCGTGGAATGTACTCTAAAGCCAGAAATTTAGCTGTTTCATTAATTATTAATGGTTTAGTTTATGAATGATTCGCGTGCAAGTGTTAATAAATATAATGCTTTAATAATTATTATACTCTTAATTTTTCAATTGATTTTCGTGGTCGAAGCCCCGGGCACCTGCTAGTACAAGTAAAAATTATAAGCGTGATGAAGCATCTTCTTGCCAGTCACCATCTTGCCAAGTTCTACTACCGCCAACCCGTGGCGACCGAAGACACTACTGCGCAGTGCAGCCAACTATGCAAGAAAGTCATAACAGTATGCTGAGAAACAATGATAAACAGCAATGTCCCATTCAGAGTTAGGGGTTTAACACAATACGTGGAGTTTCCACAAGCTTGTAGAGAATACATCTTGAAAATCACGATTCTAATTGGATAATGTCATAATATTGTATGCAACAAAAGAATAAAGCCATTAGGAATCGATGTTGCATTATCCTAAGGCAGGTTTTCACTATCACAGTTATTTTTATTTATAGCGACAACCTTCTTGTCCCTATACTGATACTGCTGAGCTTATCCGAGCGAGATTTTTGTTTTGAAATTACAGTCAAACCTTCTTATAGCGATATTTGTGGGACCTAGCAGATTGTATCGTTATATTGGGGTTATTGCTATATTGAGGGGCTGTTATTTACTATGTGTTAGGTAGAATACACGTAGAATACTTTCCAGTCTATGGGATGATTCAAGAATCACACGTGCAAAGAATCGAAATGCAATGAATCACAAATCCAAATCTTAAAGACGATAAACTTACTAATTCAGACTGGTTTAACATCATGAAACACGGGAAGCTTTGAGTCAAGGCATAAACTTATGCCAGAAATTCCTGACTCGTGGAGGGTGGGAAGAGAGAAAAACTAAAACATGTCCTCGGTATGGTGTTTTAACTACCCATGATGTGCATGTTGAAGTAGCGACCGAACTCACTGTAGATGTTTTTGCACATAAAAGGGAAGATTTTACCCTCCATGTACCTATTTTCCATCATCTACTCAACCTTTCTCTTCTGGAATTTCTAAAGAATATAGGCCCAACAGTTATCAGGTCCCTAGAAAACATATATTGGTGGCTGGGAAGGACACTAATACGATACCAGCTCCCATCCAAAGGTCTTAGTTATTCTATTATTCTATTTTGTGCCCCTTTAAGGCGGGGAGGCGGGGTGGGAACGCCCCTAAGCACCGCAGCCGTTACCGACTTATTGTACCTACCTCCGGGATGGAATGAGTTGCGTGCCCACAGGCCGCACCGGACCCGCAAAGCCCCCACGGAACTCCCCTACATCCAACAAGCCTATTACCATGCCACGTGTGCGCCACCCCCTGCGGTACCTCCAACCGGGAGCCCCGACAGGTTCGTGACACACACCACCAACAACCTCTTGACCACAAGCAGCGGGGAGAACGGGAGAGGCCCCCAAAGGGCTCTGACTGCCGAAGCAGACCCAATACCAGAAGTGGATGAGAATGAAAAGGGGGAAAGGTGAGATGAAGTGGAGAGTGTTGGTGGAATGAAAGGGGGAAACGGGAGAACCCCGAGAAAAACCCCCGAAAGCACGGCTTCGTCCACCACGAAGGACACACCCGCCGGCCCCGAGATTTGAACTCAGGACCGCAAGCATGCCAGGCTCACGTGCTACAGCATGAGCCACCGCGCCGGCAAGGTCTTAGCTACTGGTTTGTAAAATAAATTTAACATCAAAATATTGTTATAAAAGGGTGTTTCCAAAATAGCTTCATCGTTGTAGTGAGTGAAAATTAACATTATTAAGATAGGAAATTCGGAAGGACCAAAGGAAAAATATTGCTGTATACGGGTTTATCGTTATATCAATCTTCGATTTTACAGAGGTTTGACTGTGTAATAATGAGTCCTCCCCCATTAACAGTCTCAACCATAAGTACCACTTGGAAATAGTAATGAATCCTAAAAATATAATTTTCAGAAACATATCTATATGTATCTGTGTTAAGCAGAGCTCGAAAAAAAAAAATCCCTTTAGGCAGGCCTACAGGCTGAGGTAGATTTCGAAGTGCTTTTAGTTTAATTTATTGTCGCTGCATAGCACTCATCTTCTTTAGCCTTGGCATGGTAAACCTGCAGTAATAAGAACTGAATTCGGTAAAGAGGAAGAGCCTACAATCATTTGTTTTGACAACAAGAATAGGATATAATATTCTGGGAGGCCGTGCGTAAGATTAGCAATGAATAAAATTAGCAAAGCCGCTAAACAAGACAAAATTATATTATAATAATTCTTTTAAGTGTTATTATTTTCAAACATTAAAATTTCGCGTCATATGAGAGGTATCAAGAAACTATTTATTGATTTGTAGAGTACTCATCAAGAGCTTTTCAACGATACCCCACAAGACGTGGTTTCAAAAGGTTCGAATTTTCATCCCCCACCCCCACCTCCACCCCCACCCTCACTCGAACCCCCGAATCGTTGGTGTCACTGTGAACTCCATAGGGAGTACTCTAATTTATTCAAACAAAGTTTCCCTCTATACTTCATAGGGGCCGAGATAAAAATGTTTTAAAATTTCAACCCGCTCCCCCGACCACCCCCTTGGGCCAATTTTGCTCATTAACGAACTTGTCCGAACTATTGGGCCTAGAAATAACATATTAAAATTTGGTTCAAATATCTTCAAAATTACGGCCGCTATCGTGTAAAGATATATATATATATATAAATATCACAAAAAAATTTTTTGAACGGGCGGTGGTTTCGTACTTAGGGGAGCATGAAACGTAAAGATATGAAAGAATTTTTCGAAAATCATGACATGGTATCCATTGCAATAGGTAGATTTTTCTTCGAAATCTACCTAAAAAGAGGAAAGAGCACTTTTCCAAACATTCAAATCTCCCCTTGTATGAGAACTATCGAGAAACTAGTTATTGATTTGTAGAGAACTCATCAAGAGCTTTTCAACGATAGCCCACAAGACGTGGTTTCAAACATTTCGAATTTCTATCCCACCATCCCCACTCGTACCCCATAATCCCCGAATCGTTTGTGTCACAGTGAACTCCATAGGGAGTACTCTAATTTATTCAAACAAAGTTTCCCTCTATACTTCATAGGGGCCAGGATATAATTTTTTCAAAATTTCAACCCCCAACCCCCCCTTCCCATAGGTTAATTTTGCTCATTTGCTATTGGGCCTAGAAATAACATACTAAAATTTGGTTCAAATATCTTCAAAATTACGGCCGCTAGCGTGTAAAGATAGGCCTATATAAAAATATGTATACTTTCGATTTTTCTTCGAAATCTACCTAAAAGCGTGTAAATAAAATTTCACGTATTGGTTACATATTTTTGGAGATTTGACACAAAGGTTTGCAACCACTTTCTCTTCCTTTTCCAACAATTTACATGAAGAAAATGCCATTTTTTTTCTAGAAGTTAGATAAAAAGACAGCCATTGAAGAAGTTCTCCACAGCTGAGAGTGAAGTTCATTGCCAGTAATTTATGGGTAACATTGATTTTGAGTTTAATGTTGAAGTTTCTATTGTGCTGAAGAAACAATACCGAGTGAGACCGAGAGTTTCCACCATTGCTCTGGAAACTTCCGCTGTCAGTTACCTCTTTCCACATCATATTCCAGTAATTACTGTGAGGTTGTTTGGCTCGTGAAAGAGAGCATCCGCCGTCGTCTAATGTTGCATGACGCGCTTGAAATTCGCTGTGTTGAGACAAGTAACTACATCGCTAGAGAACAGTTATCTACTTGAGTTCAGACTACAGAATAGGTATGTTTTATTTCAATATTTTAAGGGGGCATTATGATATGTGTGTGTGTATATATATATGACCTCCATTCTCGCCACAAGCACAAATTAAACACGAATTGAGGGGGTCAGCGCAACAGTGGTCTAACCCGTCCGACATGAAAATTAGTTAGTGATGCTATTTGCATGGTTTGGAGGTAAACTTTATTCTTATATAGAGGTTGGACAAATTAAGTTTGTTGTAGGTAGTTTTGAAGTCAATAATCTGTTCCCTGAAACAGAATTCCTCTTGTGTAAGGGCAACCAAAAATTTTGAATCCAAAATAACTAGAGACTATTAACGGTCTTCAGAAATATGTACCGTTCATTTATAATTAATTTCATGATAATCTGTTTTCTGTAAATGAGGTAAGTGTTGAAGAAACTGGGGAGAATGGTAGTGAGCTTTTTCATTTATTTCATCGTGTGTAGAACTAAATAATCATTGGAATTTATAAATAAAATTAATACAACTCCTTTCCTCTTAAAATAATGTTTTAATGCATGTAAAAATCCAATATTTATTGAAATAATATTTTTATCCTCTGTCAAGTTGAAATAAATGTCAGTGCAACAGTGGTCTAACCAAGAAAACAGTGTTGCAGCGTCTCATAAAATTTATAATATCTCTGAACACTCTGAACAGTAGACTATGTAACATTGTAGTTAAGTTGACCAAGCATCATAGAACACTCCACTACCAATAAAACTACATTTTTCAAATTGTACGAAAAACTACAATGTAGAACTTGAACTTGCTTTTTTATCTAAACTATAAAAAGGTGGGATAGACCACTGTTGCGCTGACCCCCTCAATTGCACATATGTTATCCTAATCGGACAGTTTTTATTTTGCATATGAAGTCATATTTTTGTCATTTTCAAGATCTTGGTCATATTTCAGTCATATTTGTAATTTAACGTCGTATTTCAGTTACAAATTCGGTAAAAGAGCCCAATTATGCAGTAGGGCAAGATAGGGTGACGCGCCGCACTTTTCTTGAAATCCGTCTACCTCAAAACAGGATTGAATATTTTGAAAACTCTTTTTGAGATTCCAAGCTATGATCTTCCCTGCCTATATTTCAGCAAAGGAAATATTTATAAAATAATAATTAAACGTGTAAATACAATTACTAAATTGAAAGGCAAAGCGGGAGAGATGCCGCGTTACAGGGTGCTATGCCGCACGCATGGGAGACATGCCGCATTCACAATATTAGTTTAAATTTACTTCAAAGGCACGTACAGAACAAAAGAGAACCTATCTACACAATCTCTGAATATTGGCGACTAGCCTTGTTTCATTTTCTGTACCAAATATTCCTTCAGGCCCAAGTTAGGGTTTTCCCAATTTCCTGTGTCCGTGCGCCTACGAATAGTCCTCTTTGGCACATTATAGCAACGTTCGGCTTCCCGAATGGAAATTTCCCCTGCCTTAATTCGCCGAACAGCTTCTTGTAGGTCACTGTCACTCCAGTTACTCTAGGGAGGGAACTGGAGATGGTATCACGACAATTAGCGGTACCTAGCGTCAAATGTTCGAGTTAGAGGGGTGCGGCATCTATCCCGGTGCGGCGCGTCACCCGGTTTTGCCCTATGTGCACTAAATTGCCCACTTATTATTTTTTCCGATTAAGTGTCACAAATATTTTGGTTTTACTGTAACTGAAATGTGAAGGGACAATAACAAGTAAAGTACTCTTCCTCCTTGTTGTTAACAACTTCCAATAGACATGTTTTAAAATATTTTCAGTTCACATTTGCTGTGGTTTCTGGAAACATTAACAGATTAGAAGTTCTTTACAAGTAAAACAGTAAATCACCTGTAAAATTCTTAAAAAGTTATTATCTGATTGAATTTATATGAAGTAATTATTTAGTGTCATTAAACATTTATTTTTAGAAAACATGTTCCTTTATTAGGTCAAATTTAAGACTTTTTGGTCATATTTAGTCATTTTTAAGGTCATATTTGCAGTCATATTTTCCATTTTTTTAGGCCATAAACATCCGAACTCTATATATAATATATAGTAAAAGGGCAACCTATTTTGACTATAGATATTCTATGGGTGGAGCATTACTGAAAAAGTAAGATTCAGTTAAAGATCTAAGCGTTAAGTTTACAAGAACCATGGATTTTTCTAATCATGTTCTAAAATTAGCATCAACTTTAACAAAACTCACGGTTTATTTTTAGAAACATAATTTTAAAAATACTATTATTTTAATCTATTGTAAGATCTAAATTAGAATATTGCAGTGTTGTGTGGTACCCTCATCAGATTAAATATATAAATCTATTAGAATCCATCCAAAAACGATTTTAAAAATGTGTATTTTTTAGATTTTTCGGGTATTATCCAACAAAATACAGCAATAGTCTGTAGTCCAACTTATTATCAATTTTCAACACTGACTCACTATTTGTTAGGCGAAAAGTCAATGGTTTAACATTTTTGTACAATTTAATCCATGCTGGTAATACCAAAATTAATCTGTATATTCCTCCTATAAACTGTAGACTTAATAGAACCTTTTATATAAATTATGCGGTATATAATTATTACAGGAATTCTCCCCTTTTAATACTATGCACTTTATACAATAATCTACGTAATGAATTTGATACAGATCTATTTCAATCCAGAACATACTTTTATAGAATTATTTGCAAAATGTTTAGCATTTAGTAAAAAAATCACAAATCAATGTAATTACTGTTCTTCTATTTGTTAACTTTTCTCATTTTTAGTTATTGTAATTGAGTGAGTGTTGATTTATTTGATTTGTTTTAGTGTTCTTTTGTTGTTTTAATGTTGTTTCTGTATTCGATTTTCAATAGTCTACTTTGTAATTTTATAGTTTAGTAGACTTAAAAAAACAATAAAATAAATGAATAAAACAAAGAGTACTTTTAACTTATACAAATAATGTGAAAGTAAATATTTATTTTTTCACTTTCTTTATTGTTTTGGTGCACAATACTTCTGCATCATCAATATCACATATATTATTTCCATTGTATGCTAACACAGACTTTTCAAAGGTAATATTGCGTCAATACGTACGAGTGGGGTTATCAATAGAAATATGTGTCCATTCTTGCTTGAATAATTTTCATACGGTTGTGTTTTAATAAAATTATGTCGTTTATATGAGGGTCATTCAATAATTAAAGAGACAAATTGGTCTGGGAAAAAAAAAGGTTGGTACATTTAGGATTTTAAGTTGGCATCACAAGGATGAGTACTAATCAGCTGATGGATCAACATTGCTCTGTTTATAACTTCAAAATCAAGTTTAATGATGTCGGCTCTTCTTGAAAATTCCACATTGGTTGAACAACATTCTGTGATTCGTTTTTTGATTGCTGAAGGTGAAAAACCAGCTAATATATACTCTCTAGAATGACTAAAGTGTATGGTGAAAGTTGTATGAACCGTGGAAATTTTTACAAGTGGGTAGAACAGTTCAAAAGTGGTCGAGAATCAGTGACTGACGAACACCGTTCTGGCCGGACTGTTGAAGTTGCGATTTAGCACCCTCTGATTTCCATTTGTTTGGTCCACTGAAGGAGGCATTACGTGGGAAGAAGTTCCAGGATAACGAGGATGTCAAGAAATTTGTGGGAAATTGTCTCCGACACCAAGACAAAGAGTTCTTTGCAGCCGGTATAAAAAAGCTAATAACCTGTTGGGACAAGTGCTTAAATGTTGATGAGGAATATGTTGAAAAGTAGGAAAACTCTTGTTTTGTAAAAATAAACGGGTTTTTCTCCAGGTTAGTTTGTCTTTTAATTACTGAATGACCCTCGTATATATATATATATATATATATATTTTAATTTGCGATGTTTCCAAGTTTAAAATTACAAATGGCTTTGGATACACAATTTGGGAATTGAAACAAATTAATTGTTTCACAAGGAAAAAGCTTTACATTCTAGATAAGTTTTGGGAAATGAAAAAAAGAACCATCTGAAGTCCTTATGAAAATAAAAAAGTAAAAATGATTAATATCAAGTACAGAGTTCAAGATTAGGATACATTCAACATCAGCAGGCCTGACTGGAATTTACAAATTTTTTAAAAATCCCTTGAACATATGGTCTTTCTTTATAAAACCACATTCATATGCCAACCTGACATTTTATTTCTGTCAACTGAATTCAACAATAGATGCTATCACAAGCTAGGCTTTTTATGTACATTTTTATCATAGGTAATCCAATGAGAGTTTACGAGTTTATCGAAATATTTGCAAGAACGAAGTTAGAGCAAATTTATCTGATGAAATTCGTACATGTACATGTATAACTCGATAGGTAAGACCTGACCAAACACGCGCAGATAGTTTATCGTACGCCGGTAGCAATGGAGTAAGGGCAGAAGAGAATGCATGTACTGTACTATTCATTCCAAAGTATGCAGTTCATAATAGCCAGTAACTATTGAAAACAAAAATAAAGTGAATAAAGTATTTGTTTCTTTAGTTATGAAATGTTATTTAAGTAATGGTATGTAACTCACAGAATATCGCTGTTGGGTCTTCACTATTAAATGCTGGGAGGCTAACTAAGATGTTTTTACACGGTCTGTACAGCAGGGAACATCATGTGAGATGAAGGTCAGGCAGGTCTAGATTACGTCACCGTGGACTATTGTGCAGCCGTTTGTTTGGCTCAGGTCTTACCGATCGAGTTATATACTCGTACATGTGACTCGTTGCATATGAATAACTGAGTTCCCCTTTAAAGCCACCTATTCAAGCATGTACAGTCGGTCAAATAAAAAACGTCGGGACTCGTATGCAGTTAAAATTAAAGTTTTAATGCATTAGTTCACAAGTTTCTTAAAAAAAAACATAAAATACAAGTCTTCTCGGATCATATGAGGCCATGCGAAAGGAGGGAAAAAATGAACAACGAGGGGAAAAATGAACAACGCGGAAAGCAACGCGACATTCAACCTAATGTATTGTCATAATTCATTTTGCTATGTGTCATCGCGCCACATAGGCCTACAAATGCTAGCTTGAAAGAAAGTGTAGTTAGGGCTGTAATTGACCTGCATTTTTCGGCCTCTGAAGCAGCGAGAAGGTTCCTTATATCTTAAAGAGCAGCTCAGATGTTGGTACTTCACTATAATGCGACCGGAAGTTTTCATAGGAAACGTGGATCTGGCCGGCCGGGTATTTCGATGCTAGATTGGTTGCAGAAGTTGAGCTTAAGTTATTCATTTTGCACTACAAGTACCGGTATTATAAAATAAAATATTTAAAAAATGCTCCTTGAATAAACATATTCCTCGCGAATTTATTCATTATTGTTATAAAAACTTTCATGCAAGAATATGGCGGATTTGAGGCATATAGCCACAGCCTTCTATACACGTTTGTTTTGGAACAAAACTGACTAAATAATCAAGAAAATACATGGATAGACAAGAGGCAGGTGTGAACCTAACTTTAAGTCTTCCTGTACATGCGCATATGCTCGTTCGTGATACTTTATGAAATAACGCCCGACGTTTTTTATTTGACCGACTGTACATATCCTTACTGCTTATCATTTCTTGTGTGTAACCTGATCTTTATTTCGTACTTATTCACACACATTTTACTCACTGAAATATCCAAGGTGCTTTGTTTTGAAATGGCGTGCTGAGCGCCGTTGCATGTCACATATCACCCAGGCGAAATAATACTTCTAAGCACTTCCAATTGCAAAGAACAACTTCGGAGTTATTGAGAAGCGAATAAGAGGGTAACAACCAACAACATATCAACGTGATGTATGAAACGTATAAATAAAGTTTAAATAAATTATATACATGATAATTTTAAGGGGGGGGACATACGGCTTCCGGTGAAATTCATAGGTGAGAAATAGGTAAATTTCGTTATTTTCTTCCTCAGCAATGAATTGCTCTACATTCTTGCAATCTGACATACTCTTTATTGACTGTTTCTAAAATTGCATGCTGTTTTTAAAGTTAATCAAACTGTTACAGTTAGGGTAATTATCGTTTCAAAACAACAGCCACGTTTCATGCATTGAAATGCCGTTTCCTTGATAACTTCTACAAATATCAATATTCCTGAGTGATTAATTATCTGTATATTTTTTAATATCATATGAACAACACTATCTACAATCAATTATTTAACATTAATAGTTAATTTTTTAAATATATATATTTTCATGAAAAAGAAAATTCAAAAAAGATTTTAAAAACACTTATCCTTTAATTATTCCAAAGATTAAAGATTATGTTGTTTACATGACGTTGGCAAATACACAGAAAAATAATCACTCAGAAATATTGATATTCGCTGAAGTTATCAAGGAAACGGCATTTCAGTGCCTGAAATGTGGCTGCCATTTTGTAACGGTAATCACCCTTAACTGTAACAGTTTGATTAATTTTGAAAATAGTATGCAATTGTAGAAGTAGTCAATAATGATTGTATCAGATTGCAAGATTTTACAGCAATTCACTGCTGAGGGGGAAAAAATAATGAAATTCAACTATTTCTCACCCATGAATTTCACCGAAAGCTGTATGTCCCCCTTAAGTAAATTATATACACGACAATTTTGAACAACGTGCTTTATTGTTTGTCAGAAGTAGGTAAGATGACTTATCAACTGAGGCCGTATCCATTAATGTATTCTGAGCTGTATACTGCAGAGATCTGGAACATGCATTAAAGGTTTCACTCGAACCCCTCAATTTTTTTCTTCTGATATATTTTCAAGGTCTCATTTATGACTTATGTAAGCCGAATAAATACTGGAGTGGGCCCTGTTTTATAGAAATTGCTAATAATATTAGTTAACAATATTACAACTCATAATATTATTTATTAGTTAACAAAATCTTGTTTCATAGATATATGAACACTACGCATAAAATCTCTTCACTAATATTATTAGTTCATTAGTCAGCTGATTGATTTGGAGGTTATGTCTGGATTGTTGTTTGTGTTTTTTCCCTTCTTAGTCTATACTATTTCAAAGTAACATGGCCTACATATAATATGTTCATAAATGTAACAAATAATAACTAGCTCTAAGAAATGAATAAATCTGCCAGGCCCTTATTCAAGATAGCAGTACGCTTATGTACTAAAATCTAACCTCAAAACCTAAAAACTTGTTATGAAAAAAATTCCTTTGATAGCCTATGTAAGCTTTCTCTAAATTGTTGGGTTTAGTTTCCCACTTTGCTGGATTTCCACACGCGATGTTCGGTGTTGTTAAGCGGGCTCTGGCTTGCAGACCAACACTCCCATTGGCTGCCTACGACTTTGCATGTCATTGGTCCGTTCCATACGGTGCTGCCAACAATTTTAAGCGCGCGCTTTTAAATTCCCGTGAAGACTGAATCCCGGGTTTTCTAATTATCCTATATGTTACGACACAGTTTTATACAGGACATGGGAAATTCCAACAGTATCTTCACCGATTCCACATAGGTAACAATGCTGTCTGTAGATGTGGAGAAAGTGAACAATCAGTTAACCACATATTATTCTCCTGTCCGATCCACACATTAGAAAGATTTGCACTCATCTCTTACCTGAACCAACTGAACATTCAGTACACTATCCCCCTTCATAATATACTCTTTAATAAAGCAGGATACAAATTTTTCACATCTTTTGTTAAAAGTATATATTAAAAAATATGACTTACATTCACTGCTTTCACTTTTATATTATTGTTATGCTTGTTATCTCCCACCCTATTTTCTTTCACATCACTTCTGTTTTAATGTATAGACTAATAATTTATGTTAATCATTATTATTGAATTTCTTTGAAGACAGTGCTCAGATTAAGACTGTATACGTATATTGTAAACCTGTAAGTGTATCATATCTCTAACCCTAATATACCTTCGGGTGAAATAGGGTTTATTTCAATTTGGATATTCAATAAATAAATAAATAATTATCCTATATTGAAGAAGAGGGTTTGGGGGCAGAGCTTCCAAGAAATAAAAAACGTTACGTCAGGCTAGGTTAGGTTAGGTTAGGTTAGGTTAGGCATGTTAGTTCAAGTTTAAAGAGGGTTTGAGGGCCAGTGGTGTTCTAGTCTAGGGTCTGACCACCACAGGCCTTTATCATGTTGGCAGCCCTGATTCCAGCACCACGTGACCCATCCGCTTCTTCCCAGCATGCAACTGCGCTGTCTCGAGAAGCCGATTCTGGTGTGGGCACTTTCTTTCCTAGCGCCATTTTAGGTTAGTTTTCTGTAAACTTCTTACCGATTTTACCTGTTTTTAAAATATTCTTAGAAACAAAGTGTGCCAATATATATGGATTCTAAAAGTTCTGGAGAATAATATTGCATGGAATTTGGCCGTTTTTCGTGTTTAAAGAAAATATTAACCAATCCAGCAAAGTGGGAAACTATACCCAAATTGTTAATTAAATCAGAGTGATTCATTTTCCACAGTTTTAAGATCACGAAATCTGAATTACATGGGTTTGAGAATAACTTATTAGCCCAAATACAGTTATAGAAAAACAGCTAATATTATCAGTAAATTGTATTAGTTCTGCAATATATGAAACAGTTTAGTAATAATATAAGCAATATGTACTAATAATTTAGCGCCATGAACTCATAACTAATATTATTAGAAAATATTCTTATGAAACAGAAGATTAATAATAATAACTAATATTATTATGTACTTGCTAATAGTACGAGTGTAAAAGTTCTATGAAACAGGGCAGTGGAATGGAAATGCAATATTACTGAAGGATGTTAGTTATCGCGAAGTGCGTGTGGAAGAAGGTCAGGGCTGACCTCTAACAGGGCGACGCCTCGACCCGTGCGTCGCGTCGCCTGTCGTGCAAATCCCGCCTTATTGATATAGAGCCCACCAGAGATTCTCTTCACCTTAACGGCATTTAAACTACCAATAAAACAGCCTGTAGGCATGTGTAAGGTAAGTGCCCGAAACTACATGGAATTACTGCACCGGAAGTGGCGTAGGGAAGGGGAGTCCAGGGGATCCGGACCCCACCCCCCAAGTCAAAACCTAAAATTCTATTTTGTCAAATATTTAATTATTTTACTTAATAATAAAATACTGAACATGTAAATGTAGGCCTATTAGTTCCACTGTTCCATGTTTTATTTAACTTATCTTATAAATATTATAGTAATAAGCAGGGCCCGGATTCTCATGACCAAAAATTGTTTGAAAAATGACCTATAAAATGACCCTAAATAAAAAAGAAAATGACTTAATAATTATAAAAAATGGCCTAAAAACTGATATTTTATTTATAAAACAATATTATTGTACACACAAAGTTATAGACTAGTTTGTACATAACTGTAAAAACTTGTAAATAACTGTAATGTTGTGTATGTTCTTTTCTCACGAAAATTTATACTGGCACTATGGCACTGGCGAGTCAAAATTCGGCATTTCCTTTTGTGGTCTGCCGATTATATTGTTGTTTATTGATGGTAAGCAGTAGTTTGCTCTCTCAAATCCAAGCAAATGTCAATCTAATAACAATAGTAATATAATTTTTAAAAATTGGAGTTTCTTTGATTCTCATTTCCGACTGAAACATGACGTCACTTAACGCCGAATTTTTCCTTCTTGCATTAAACAAACAACACTTCAAAGACTGCACCGCTAGCGACGAAAAAAGTTAATACACTCCATGTAAATACATGAAAATGACTAAACAAGGAAGTAAATGACACGAAAATGACTAAATAATTACCTAAAATTGAATTAAATGCCCTAAAAATATAAAATTGCATAAAATGACACGAAATGACCTAGTAAAAATGCATTTCTTTAATCTAGAGGTCATGATTAGAATTTATGTACAAGTTGGCAATATCTATGCAGCATCAATAAAAAGATGACATGTCATTGAAATCCAGGCCCTGGTAATAAGTAAGATTTTGATTACTTAAAAATACTTAAATTAATTTTAAAATGACTGCAAAAAACAAAAAATATCCAAAAAATTTGAATGAAAACACTAGTCTATTCATCAGATTTGTGTTTATTCTACATTTATGTTGTTCACTCAATTATAGTTAATTGGTATAACCAGTTAAATACAAAGAGCGAACACAGTCTTTCAGTATCCAAATTAAAATAATACTTACTTACTTACTCAATGGCAATAGACAATTCCTAAGCAAGCTAAAGGAATATTATCTGTCTTATGGAACCCGAAGGTTCATTGCCGCGCTTACCCGAGTCCGCCATTCAACCTTATTCAGTGCTAACTCCATCAAATTATCCCCCACAAATCCTACTTCCCATAAATCCGTTTTAAGAATTTCCTCCCACCTTCGTCTAGGTCTTCCACGTGGTCTTTTCCCTTCGGGTCTCCCAGTCAATACTTTTGAGATATGTTTTTCTTCCCCCATGCGTGCGACATGTCCAGCCCATTTCATCCTTCGCGATTTAATTACCCTTACTATATCCGGTGAAGCGTACAGATCCTGAAGCTCGTCGTTATGCAATTTTCTCCAGTCCCCATTTTCATCCCTCTTGGGCCCAAATATTTTTCTAAGCACCCTATTTTCAAACACTCTCAGGCTATGTAAATTAAAATAATAACAAGATCTATTTATTTATTCTTATTTAGAGTTCCGATAATATTCAATGTAAGTAAATGCACAAAAATCTCTGAATAATGCGAGAAACAACACAAAATAAGAAACTAATGACCAGTCTTACTAATAATCCAGTTGTAACATTTATACCAGGAATATACACAGCTGAGGAAAGAAAGTGTACTAATAATCGTTGCATAAGGCTGAATGTGTGCAACCTTTACACAGCCTGGCCCCCTTGTTTAAACTTGACGTAAATAATCAAGATGGCCGATCTGCGTAACAGCCGGTCGCTTCGTAGATGTCTGAGATTGAATTTTGAGGTTATGCATCCATTCTTAGGGTAACTTGTTATGAAACATTCTGGGCTACTTTTGCGGAATTATAAACATTGTTCCTTGTTTGCGGGACATATTTCCATACTTGTACCCATGATTACAGCTTTCTGAAAACAATATAATGAAATACTGAAACTACAATTAGTCTGCAGACGATCCATCGTTGCTTGCCCGCTACACCGATAGATGGCGTTCAGCAGTCCCTTCATAGCCTGAGGCTAGTAACGTCATGAAAAGCGTGACGTATTTGATGACGTTGGACGTACACACCTGGTGTAAACTCGGCAGTTACACACCTATTATTGGTAATGCGGCTTATGCAGAACTTGCACGGTGAACAACCAAACAACCGTTCAACGCAGGTATAAGCAGCTTTTATTAGTAAGGCTGGTTTTTAAATAAATTCCTAATAATATGAAATGCAGAAAAAAACATTAAATTGACCAAATAATAATATTAAATTCTGAAAATGGTCTAAAAATGAAAAATGGGGGAATAGACCAAAAAATTACTCTAAAATTTACCATTTTTATAATCTAGGAGTCATGATCCGAATATCTGCACTAGTGGGTAACATCCATGATGTTCGAGTGAAAAGATATGTCATCAAAATCCGGGCCCTGGTAATAAGGTACCGGTAACGATTTCTTGTTTAAGTTGGAATGTCTTACAGTCTCACTAATAATCCAGTTGTAACATTTATACCAGGAATATACACAGCTGAGGAGAAAAAATGCACTAATAATCCTTGCATAAGGTTGAATGTGTGCAACGCTTTACACAGCCTGGCCCCCTTGTATAAACTTGACGTAAATAAACAAGATGGCCGACATCCATAACAGCTGGTCGTTACGTAGATGTCTGAGATTGAATTTTGAGGCTACGCATATTCTGAGCTGCTTTTGCGGAATTATAAACATTGTTCCTTGTTTGCGGGACATATTTCCATACTTGTACCCATGATTACAGCTTTCTGAAAACAATATAATGAAATACTGAAACTACAATTACTCTAGGCAGACGATGCATCGCTGTTTGCCCGCTGCTCCGACAGATGGCTTTCATCAGTCCTTCATAGCCAGAGGCTAGTAACGTCATGAAAAGCGTGACGTGTTTGATGACGTGCACGTACAAACCCGGTGTAAACCTCGGCAGTTACACTGCGTTTATTGGTAATACGGCTTATGTAGAACTTCCACGAAGAACAACCAAACAACCGTTCAACGCAGATATAAGCAGCTTTTATTAGTAAGGCTGTTAGAATATAGTAAACAAATTTGCTAACTAGTTTTTCAGTGCTAAAATAGCGTAAAATGTTATTTTCTTTGGTTCATTTTTAAAAATTGTCCGTGGATGGACTCCCACTTCCTTAGGGGGTATTCCATACTTTCGACCCACCCCGAAATTATTTTCTGGCTACGCCACTGTGCATTGCGAAGTTTCAGAACTAATTTATAACTGAATTCGGTTAATTATGTTCGAGATGTTTTATTTTTTACTTCCCCTGCGCGTACCATAGGCACTATAGGTAGAGGAAGTATTGTTTTCTACCCCAAATTCGAAGCTGAGTTTCTAACATAAATACACGTTTCAAGGCCCCCTGAATCAAAAAATGCTATTTGCGTCTCTGTGTCTGTCTGTGTGGATGTCTGTGAACAGGCTAGCTCCAAAACGGATAATCGTATGAAAACAAAATTTCGTATTGGGGTCAGGTACCTTCTGAAGATGTGAACCGAAGATTGGCGATACATTTCTTTTATTTTAAGGGGACTTTATATGAAGAATTTTTTTTCTTGCAATTTTCTCAAAAACTGCTCAAACGAATTCCTTTAAATTTTGTACATGGAGTGCTTATACAAAGAGCTAATACTTTTATTTTAAAATTTAAAAAAAAAACTCTGAAGGGTGGTTGTAAGCTACCCACTGTTTGTAGAAACTGTCTTGCCTGATGAACAACTGAATAAGCGGACATTCACGGCCTCTTATTCTAAATAAGCACGTGAAATGAGAAAGAATATTGTTGGCGAAGCGTACAGTAAATAAATATCTGAGGGGAATATTCGATAAATTTCGGAACTTATTCTTAACGGCGGAAAGTTTAATAAACGTTTGCTGTCATTTGTGTTTTTGTTTTTCTTTTGTGTGATTTTTTTTGTCCGTAGCCTGCGTTTTTAGTCATAACATTCAAAGAAGGGGCTATAAAGTATTTATAGTATAATTAGCGTAAAATTGTGTCTTCCGATTCTGTATAAGGATATGTGAATATTGCTAACTTTTATTTGAGCAGAGGAAGTTATGTGACTTTTACATAAGATTTTCTTCATTTTAAGCTTTAGAAAGTCTCACAAATTTGTGGGGAATATAGCATTGGTACTTTAGTCAATTCTTTTTTTAGTTTTCCATTAATAATGCCCAAATATGATGTTATATTGTTCTTCAGAACCTGTAGAATCCATATAGGCATCTTCTCCTTGCAGGAAGTTCTAAATATAGGCAAAATTACGAATTTGACACAAACCTAACCTAAGCCGATAATAAGCAGAAAATGGTTGTTCTAGACCTCGTTGTTTTGTAGGAAAGAATTTTTTAACACATAGGTGATAATTTTGTTTTACAGTTACTGCCCTTGACATAGGTAGGCTACGCTTTATTCAATTTCTGTAACTTAGATTTTTGTGAAACTGTGGGAACTTACTAACAATAGGTATTACCAATTACCCTAGCACAATCAGTCTAATATGTAGGCCTACATTATTACTGTATGAAAACTGCATGAAAACTTCACGTCTAAAAAAAATTTTTATTTTTTTTTATAAAAATAGTTGAAAATTCTGTATAGTCACGACTTTTCCCATAATTCTGCTAAGGGAGATTTTTCATCCATCTATAATGAATTCCTGAAAGTTTCATTATTTTAGCATGAATAGCTTTTCAGAAAATGGTACCTGAAGTACAAAAATGGAATTTTACAAGAGAGCGAAAAGAAAATGACGTGCCTTATGGTATTTTATCCATTTTAGAAAGCTCCAGGTCGCTCTGCTTGGCTTAATAACAATAACGCAACATATAAGACCTGTATATCAAAACGTTCACAAAACCATGATCTATTACATGAGCCTAAGAAAAAAAATCGATTTTTTGGCACTGATAACTACCATCTCCCCTTAAACACCTCCCAGCCGAACTTCTGCAGGAGACTTGCTAGGAGGTGTTTAAACATCCACCTTACAGTCCGGAACTCGCTCCCTGTGATTTCCATCTTTTCCTACACCTCACGAAATGACAAAGGATGACAGAGGAGAAGGTGGTTGTCACACGGTGGTTCAAATCCCAGGCGGCAGTCTTCTACGACACAGGTATTCAAACGTTGGTCCCACAGTAAGACAAATGTTTCAATTCCGGTGGCGAATATGTTGAAAAATAGCTGAATACTTGCTGTATCTGTTGCAATTAATATTTTCAAGAAATTGTGTAAACGGATCCAGGGAAACTTATTCTATGGACGCGCCTTGTAGGGCGCCCATACCCGGGGGCAAGGGGGGGGGGCCGCCGCCCCATCTCTCAGGGAAAGGAAAAAATGTATATCAATAATTATAGTCAGGTGATTTTCTTTTTTGTTTCTATAGTCAGGACAATTATTTATAAGTGAATGGAGACCAAAAAAAAAAAAAAAAAAAAAAAAAAAAATGCAGAAGTTTTACCAAATTGACAACATGGAAGTAGAATCCACAGTAGATTAGGAAAGGGGAGTCCAGGGGGTCCGGACCCCTAAAAATTAAAATCTCGAATAATTTTTTTGTATCAAAAAATTTTTTAATGAAACAAAATTTTGTTGTGTCAAATATGATATAGCAATTTTCATAACATGAGCGGGCTATTATTTCCATTGTTCCATGTGTTATTTAACTTTTCTTTATTATAACTTAGGTATCGATTTTTTGTTTACGTTGGAATATCTTAGAGTATGGTAAACAAATTTGCTAACTAGTTTTTGAGTGCTAAAATAGTGTAAAATGTGATTTTCATGAGATCAATATTTAAACACTTTCCGGAGGTTGACTCCCGACTTAGATAATGGTTTCTTGTTTAATTTGGCATGTCTTAAGGTACATTAAACAAATTTGCTAACTAATTTTTCAGTGCTAAGATAGCATAAATTGTGATTTTCGTTAGTTCAATATTTAAAAATTTTCCGGGTGCGAACTCCCCGGCATTTTCGACCCTCCCGAAATTATTTTCAGGCCATGTCATTGTTGCACTTATTATATTATTAATATAATGTTACAAAGTGGCCCAGGAAGTTAAAGTGACAGAAAATTAATTATTTAAAAAAATTGGCCCCCTCTAGAAAATAGCATATTCCCTTGCCCTTGCCTCGTATATTATATATTAAAACTAGCTTAAAGGGCTCGGCGTCGCTCGGGTTTTGTATATTGTAATTCGAAATTAACTTATAAAGGACTATCGATTTTCAAAATGTGAAGTGAGAAAATGGTATTCCCTATGTCCAGGGCAGAGAAAGTTCACTGCATCACATTGTTTTCGTGGATTTTATTCTTCAATATTTATTTACACCAATGAATTCTATTAAAAGCTTCTCTAATTTGAAAAAGTTTCGTAGGCCTATTTTTATTTCCAAAGCTACCTTTGACCACTGCCAACAATACACTATTGTCATGGGAACTGTACATGGAATTTGATAATTCTGTGTAAAAAGGTTAATTATCCTCAAAAACATTTTATTTTTGGCATTTAAAATCAAAACTTTTCAAAATAATTTCTTAGTGAGCACTTACATTATGAAACGAAGGTACTGTCAGAATTCCAAGTCTCTACCTATTATAGTTTAGGCTCTACGTTGATTCTCTGTCAGCCAGCCAGTCGGTCTATCAGTCAGTCAGTCAGTCAGTCAGTCAGTCATTCATTCATTCATTAAGTCAGTCAGGACAAACCTCTTATATATATATATATATATATATATATATATATATATATATATATATATATATATATATTTATGACGATTTTAACATACGTATGTTAAAAATCAGAAGCAATAATGTAATTATTCTTTCGTATTAGTTTTAAAATGTATTTTTAATACTTTCATTTAATTCTATTAATGGATTTATGGTACCGATACCTATATTTTAATCAACAACGGAATACTTTTAGCGGACCCCCATCAACTTACATATAGCCTATATTAAATACAGGCTACAATTATGAAGTATCCATTAGATCCTAATAATTCCAAAGTAGCTGGTTCCTTTAAAATAATTGTCACTTTCTATAAGCGACATGGCCTATCGGCCCACATAAATGTCGGTGACAATGTGTTCTGCTATTGACGGGTTTCAAAGAAAGTGCAAAAAGTGTACATGAATTCACTCCAATTAATATATTTTAACAGGAAGCGATAAAAAATGTCCATATTATTATCGAATAAATGTGCAAATTAATATTTAATGATTGTAACTTGTAGGTGAAGTACCACGTTGCTTTCTTATAACAGCACGAGTCGTTCAATCAACCATTGATTTTCATGAATACCTGTAAATAAGGAATATTATTTTTGTAATCGATCTCAGAGTTATACTCCAGATCGTTTCTTTAAGGGGAGGCTTCCACCGATGAAAATCCACGAACATATTATATCTTGACTTGTTTAAATGGCCCGGCGTCGCTCGGGTTTTGTATTTTGTAATATGAAATTAACTTGTGGAGGACTTTCGATGTTGAAACTCTAGGTCCTTATATAATATGTATGTAGAATTCGAAATGAGGAAGAACGACATATGGCACTCAGACTATTACCTCAGAAAATGCTAGATATAGCTTTTTATGGCTCATAGAGGATATCGAATGTTGCATTCCATTGCTTCTACACACCATGCCTGGGAGGTGTTGAAGTAAGAAGAAACATAAATTCCGATTAGGCCTACGTAAGATTGTATTGTCTTGACGGAAAATTTTATTTCTTACTCTCATGTTATCATACAACCGGTTCGGGGCTGAAATAAACAAAAAAGATATCACTTTCATACTTTCCTCCTCAAAAACCTGAGACATAATATACACCGGGCATAGGACTGAAAATGTTCCATCCCATTTTGTCTTCTTTGAGATGCTTAGGGCCTCTGAATAAACATCCCTAGTTCTCAACTAATACAATGCCTATAGCTATGAATAACGTATCAGTGGATAGGATTTTTTTACAGACTGCTGATATAGCATACTCATTAGCAAACGCCTTAAGCTGTCTCTGCAATACGACCGCTTATTCTACATCAAAATGTGAAGTGAGAAAATTATATTTTCCATGTCGAGGGTAGGGAAAGTTATGTGACTGCATCACAATGTGCTTTATTTTCGTGGATTTCATTCTCCAATAATTATTTTTTACAAATGAATTACATCGATAGCATCAGAATTCGTTAAAGTCCAATATTAGGCTATGTAGTGCTCAAAGCTCCATGTGAACTGTGTAAACAATACACTGTTGTCTTGACAACTGAATGGGATTTCATTTTTCAGTATAATATTCTCACAAATTATATAAATTTTCAAGGGAAGGAGTAATTTGTTTCAATTTTAATGTTGACCGCGTTACTTCCCGGACTTAACTGTGTATGTGTGCAAAATATCGTACAAATTGATCAAGAAATGTAGATTTGTATAAGGAACATACATACATACATACCCACAAACACACATTCGACTTTATATCTATATAGATATATAAAAATGAATGTATGTGTGTGTGTCCTTTATGCATTACTACACCATTCATCCGATCGCCATGAAACTTTGGGAAGTTGTTGGGTACATTCCCGGGAAGGTTTCTGTCATACTACATTTTTAATTTTAGCCTTCGTTCGCGAGTTATGAGTGAAAAACGGCAAGAAAACGTGCATTTTTTACGCTTTCGAAACATCAGTTTTCAGTTATTCATTTCAGTTGTCAAATCAATTGCAGAAGGCTTTGTCTATTTTTGTCATACTTTGGAAACAATAGCATCGCGATCGCTATGGAAGGCAATGGATATCTCCTGTTATTGTAAACACTACAGAAGTTGATAAGGTAATGTTAAACATTTATTTAACATGGAATATGCTTCTTATGAAAGATAGTTGACAGAAAATTCCGGGGAAGTTGCTTAGTTCGGGGTCCTGGCTACAACATTTCTATATGTAATCATAATTAAAATCTCTTATGTAGGGTCGTTAAATCTGCCTGAAATGTAACGGAATTATAAGTCTGGACAAATGAATATAGAAACTATGGCCTCAGTAGGCTTATTCCATTCTTCATCTATATAAATAAACACGAATATATGTCTGTCTGTCAAATATATTTACACACATTTTTTTCATCGTGAGTTTAATCGACTTCAATTCTCATAATCTTCTGAGATTGCAGCAACGCTCGACGGGTAATCTATGTAGATCTTCTATATAGCCTACATAAAAATGAATGTATGTGTGTCTGTCCTTTATGCATTACTATGCCATTCATCTGATCACCATGAAACTTTGGGAAGTTGTTGAATACATTCCCGCAAAGGCATGCTACATTTTTAATTTTAGCTTTCGTTCGCGAGTTATGAGTGAAAACGGGATTGAGACGTACATTTCTTGCGCTTTCGAAACATCAGTTTTCAGTTGTCAAATCAATTGCAGATGGTTTTGCCTACTTTCGTCATACCTTGGAAATAAAAGCATCGCGATCGTTTGAATTTTGTAAGCCCGCCATGGCCGAATCATTTGTTTATAATGTCAAGGCACGCAGACAGATGAAATTTTCACCCTAGACGGAAGAAGAATAATAAACATAGCCCTAAATGGACAAACATTATGCAGGGTTTTTCTTTAGGCCAGGGAAATCGAATCTGAGGTTATTTTTCCCATGCTGCACTTTCTAATCGTGGAATTCACTTCAAAGCCGGATTTACAGTTGTTTCATTGATTAGGCCTATCAATCGTTTAGTTTAGACCTATGAATATTACGTGTGCAAAGTGTTAGTAGATATAATAGTTTAATTATTTTGCTCTTAATTTATAATCTTCCTATTAATTATTGTGGGCGAAGCCGCGGGGATCTGCTATAAGCTATAATAAACTGTAGCCTATCTAGCGTTTTCTGAGGGAATAGTTTGTGTGTGATAAGTCGTTCTTCCCCATTTCAAATTCTAAATACCTATATAAAGACCTTAAAGACCTAGAGTTTGAAAATCGAAAGTCCTTCATAAGTTATTTTCGCATTTACAAAATACAAAACCCGAGCGACGCCGGGCCTTTTAAGCTAGTATTAGATAAAATAAAATATCTAAACATGACGCCATTTCTTTCGAACTTCACCCTGATCACTGATCAAATACACCGTCGAAGGTAATTATGCATGAGAATGGACACAGTAAAACACGCGAGACTGATTCTCATGGACATTAGTGACTTCCTGGCTCTAACGGCACAGTGCAAAAGGCTCATTTTCCCTTGCAAGCCAGAGACAGATAGCACGAGCTTTCTCAATGTGGACCAACAGGAATAACATAGGAACGAGGCTCCTGGAGTCATTGATTCTCTGATCAATAGAAACCCACTTACACACTGACCTCTATGCCTTATTCATTCAGACCGGCTAATATTACCCAAGCGTGGTGTTTTGTCTGCAGCGGAAGCTTGGCAACAAAACAAGGGGAAACACGAATTTATGATAGTAAACAAAAAGATACACTCACATTACTTGCTCTACCTTTCACTGCCTATGGCCATTAAAATGCATGTATACAAAATTTGCGTATTTGGAAAATAATTAAAATAAATTATGCGGGGAGATGGTAGTTATCAGTGTCAAAAAATCGATTTTTTTTTCTTTGGCTCATGCAATAGAGCATAGTTTTCAGAACATTTTGATATTTAGGCCTTATATGTTGCGTTATTATTAACAGTCCTTGAGCTTTCTAAAATGAATAAAATAACTTAAGGTTAGAACATGTCATATCATTTTCTTTTCGTTCTCCTGTAAAATTACATTTTTTGTACTTCAGGTACCATTTTCTGAAAAGCTATTCATGCTAAAATAATGAAACTTTCAGGAATTCATTATAGATAGATGACAAATCTCCCTTAGCAGAATTATGGGAAAAGTCTTGACTAAACAGAATTTTCAACGACTTTTATTTAAAAAAAAAGTATTTTTTTTAGTTGTGAAGTTTTTATGCAGTTTTCATGTAGTAATATTGTACATATTAGACTGATTGTACTAGGGTAAATAGTAGTACCTATTGGACACGTGAAGTCAAAATTCAATGCCATCCCGGCTATGGCATTGAATTTTTCATTCTGATTTCACGTGTCCATCTTAGCCTACACACGGCCAGTGTGAAAGAATTATCATTCCAGTAGTACCTATTGTTAGTAAGCTCCCAAAGTTTCACAAAAATCTAAGCTACAGAAATTGAATAAAGCGTACCTATGTCAAGGGAAGTAACTGTAAAAGTAAATTATCACCTATGTGTTAAACAATTCTTTCCTACCAAACAGTGAGTTCTAGAACAACCATTCTCTGGTTATTTTAAAGTACAGAGTACACTTGCAAAGCATAAAAAAATCAACTAAATTTGACTGTTAACACCTAAGTTATGGCTTCTTGAATATACGCTATATTTTCTATCATTTTGCTAGCGTTAACTACCATCTCCCCTTAATAAGAAAACAAAACAATCTCCATTGGATGAAGGTAATGCAAAACTATAATGTTGTTGTACTAGGCTTACATAAAAACCAGAATAACTTTTGGGGCCCCATGGGCCCTAAATGGTTCAGGATTGGAAAAATGAATAGATTTGAGGTCCTTTAAACCATAGTAATGACCGATGTTTGAAATCTTTGCTCTAATGTTGCGATTTAATAATTCGGGTTAAGCATAGCTAGAAACAGATTTTTTTATTAACAACGATAAGCTTGACGTGTTACAAAATAGCTTTTTGAATGTACGGGGGCCGTCCATAATGTAAGATTCTCTGAGGCCGTTTACTCAAACAGAACACAATTTCATGGAAATGTTTATTCCAACAGATACAGCAAGTGTTCACCTATTTTTCAATGTATTCGTCACCGGAATTGAAACATTTTTCATTCCGTTGGACCAACATTTGAATACCTGTGTCGGAGAAGTCTGCCGTCTGGGATTTGAACCATTGTGTGGCAATCATGTCGCCTCTTTGTCATTCTCTTACATTTCTTGAGGTGTAGGAAAAGATGGAAATCAATGGGAGCGAGATCCGGGTTGTAGGGTGGATTTTTAAAAACCTCCCAGCAAGTCTCTTGCAGAAGTTCGACTGTTGTAATAAACATTTCCATGAAATTGTGTTTTGTTTCTTTCAACGGCCTCAGGGAAAGTTACTTTATGGACGGCCCTCGTATATTTAGCTTTGTACATGTGTAAAATACCACTATTAGGCCTAAGAAAATTGAATCCACCAAATATCGCGAAGTTTGTTCGATTTTTCGAAACGTCTAAATAAGCGTGAAATACGTACCTTCCATATGTAAATGAAGGAATGTGCACAAAAATTTGATTTGAAATCGTAATATTTTGTTCATTTTTTAAAGCGAGCTTTCTTTTCTGCTATTTCTATTTCTCGATACATGTGACCGAATACAGCAAAGACTGAGGAATATACGGTATTCAGAGATCACAAAACACTCCTTTTCTGCTATCTTTGTGCCCAGTTTGTGATGTCTATTATCTGGAAAATATAATCCTGTCAAATTATACACATGGTTTTCCATTAGCTTTGAGTTAATAATAATAATAATAATAATTGTTATTATTGTCTATGTACCATACAATATGGTTTCAGACATTGTCCCATGTTAAGATGAAATAATAACATAAAATTACATAATAAAAAATCAGCTTGATTAAACAATAAATACAAGACTTATAATATCAATATTCATCAAACGAGTACATTTATCAAGAAATGTTTGAGACTTTTCTTAAATTGTAAATTTCCTTTTTCTTTTATTTCTAAAGGTATATTTTTATTATACCAGTATATTCCACTATTGAGAGGAGAATTTTGTTTGATTTTCAGCTGAACATGACTTCTATGTATATTGTTACAAGTCCTGGTTTGATGCGTATGAATTTCACTGTTGAATTTTATTTTATTTTCATTATTTCTAGCCAAAAGAATTACATTAATTATATATAAACCAAATACAGTTAAAATTTTGTTCTCAATAAATAAATCTCTGCACGATTCTAAATAGTTTAGGTTAAAAATAGTTCTTAAAATTTTCTTTTGTAGCAATAAAATTCTTACCAATCTTCCTTTCGTTGCAGATCCCCATATCACAATTATTATATTTATGTAATGAATATTGATCCAATTATTATTTAATGATCCCATTATTCAGATTTCGATTCGATAGCATAAAATGGCTTCAGAGAACATTGAATTTTCGGAAAATGTCCAAGAAAGGAAGAGTAGAAATATCATGAGGAATCCTCCGGACAGAAACAATAAATGCCAACTTCCTGCAAGTAATGAAGAGCTTATCATTGATTGTGGTCATGGACTAACAAACCGTTTAAAATATCAGAAGTCAGAGCCTTCAATACAGTATCTAAAATGCAGGGGCATCCCAGATGTAAATAAACTCGTTCAAAACACATATGTTGCATCTGCCATTGTAGTTGAAATGTGAAGAAGAGGGACTACAAGTGCACATGCAATAGAAATAGAGTCCATAAATCATGTGAGCACAAAAAAGAGCAATGATATTAGAAAACTACTTTCATATTTTGAAAACACCACAGAAGAAAGAAATGAGTTTTAGGAAAAACTAGTGCAAGGAAATAGTTAAGTTTCTGTGATGATGAGGATAGGCAAGAGTTCAATACAGAACCTTTGTATTTAGAGATACATTTTGTTATAAATAAGATTTACTGCATGTTTGAATGTTTGAATGTTTTTATTAGTAGTCATTAACATCATTTTCGCATCATTTTCGCAACTCTCCAAGGAAATAGCTCACCTTGGGAGAGTAAAACAGAGCCAGCCCTACCATGGTAGGAGGCCCTTGCCCTATAAGGGATTGTGACGGGCTTATTTATTTATTTATTTTATTTATTCATTAACATCAAGCAAGATGTTCTGGACATTGTCAAGATAAAATACTCAAATTAGTCTTGTTAACATTTTTATAGCATTTTCAATTTAAAATATGGCTATTAATAATAAAAATTCAATTAAAAAGTGTGCCTATTAAGTATATAAATGTCACTAAAATGGCAAAAAAGTGTGCCTATAAATAAATAAACGTCATGAAAATGTCAATAGAATTTGTGCCTATTGAGCATCAAGAATGTCATAAAAATTTAATAAAAAGGGTGCCTTTTAGATACATAAATGTAAAAAATTCAATAAAAATTTGCCTATTAAGTATATAAATGTCATAAAACCAATAAATATGATAGTGAATCTATGGAGATGTTGAGTTTAAAAAAAAAAAGTTCCAAAATTTGATAACTGTTTATGAGTAATGTACAATGTACACTTGAGAATGTATACATTTTTAATACTTTAGTTCATTAGCATATATATTTTGCAAAATTTTCTGTCTTCTATTTGTTTATAAAAACAAAACAAAAAACCGTCTCCTGAAAAATTTATCTTTTGACAGATATTGAGTTTTGTCAAAACGGTCCTATGTAATTTCGTTGATACAAGTTGAGCAGATAGCAGACAACCCATAGACATGTTAGGTCTACATAAAATTTTATTTTTGGATTCTACAGTGAGTCCCACGCAAGAGTTGGCCAATGACGCGGGTTTCTGCGTCGCGGCGGTCACAGCTCCAACTCCCGAGCGATCGGGTGAAATATCTACGCTAATAAAGCCGCGATCGGTGTAATGATTCAGGTTCTCACATTTACAGTTAAAATTACAATGAAAATAACCACGTACTTCATCACAAGAGATGTTGGAAATGTTCTCATCTTGCATCCACACAACACTGGCACCTTTTTAGGAAATTTTCTTTCAGGCACATAAGTTCACCTTCCGAGATAGAGCTAATGTCTCTTGTGATGTTGTATTTAAGTTCTTCTAATGTATGGGAAATTGACCTATACACTTTATTTTTCAAGTTTCCCCATAAATAATAGTCACATACTGTTAGAAGAACTTAAAGACAATATCACAAGAGACAATTAACTCCGGAAGCTGAACTTATGACCAGTGGCGCCAACTTTTGAAAAACAATGGGTGGGCTCAAAGATTTAAAAAAATTTCACACTCCCGTTCCTTGGTTCCTGAAATATATACATATATATAAAAGCGGGTTTGTGACTGACTGACTGACTGACTGACAGAGAATCAACATAGATCCTGAAATATAATACAGTTAATTTCGAATTACAAAATACAAAACCCGAGCGAAGCCGTGCCTTTTAAGTTAGTGAAATATAAGACAAAATACCGCAAGGAAAAACTCACGAATTCACTCAGTTCAAAAAGTCTCATTTCACAACAACACAGTCATTGGAATTATGTGTTAATTACAGGCCTATTAATACGGTCCAGATATTTAATTATTATGCTATTTGGTGGTAATTATTGCAGTAGGTTTGGTAATCGTCGTACTTTCTTTTCTTAAACAATAAATTACCTATAGTAAAATAATACTAAAACTCGCGAACGAAATTCTCCGACATAATGTATAAATCAACTAGTCCCTATACTATTGCCAAAGCGTAATCTCATAAATCCAAATTTAAATATCCAGTCTAAAGAAGACATTGAGTCATCTATTTCTAACCTTGTAGCAGCTATTAGAACGGCATACATAATAAACACTGAATCACAACAATCTCACAATCCGACTGTTATAAATTCTGAAATTGAAAAACTTTTAGAAATTAAAAAGCAAATCAGAATCAGGTGGGCCAGAACACTAGATCCCACAGCCAAAGCAGCACTTAATTGGATCTCCAAAACAATAAAATCCAAGATTCGACAACGCAGCCAAGAACACTGGGAAAACTGTCTAGATGAATGTCAACAAGACATTAGTAAAATGTGGAAGTTAACAAGATCCATGTCTAAAAAACTTTCGGCGCCTCCACCCACGGTAATTATTGGCAATACAGGCACAAAATATGACCCTGTCGATCAAGCTAACGCCATTGCTGACTCCTTAGAACAGCAATTTCGGCCACATGATCTAGTCCAAATTGCTCGAAAACAAGAGGTGGAGTCGCAAGCAACAGAAAAACTAGAAGCAGCTGCACTAAATAATTATTATCCATTGATTACTCCAATGGAAATTAAAACATTGGTTACCAAAATTAATTCAAAAAAATCTCCTGGACCTGACCAAGTACCTACAGGTTGTTTGAAATTCCTACCTAGAAAAGCATTGATAAATCTGACACACATTTACAATGCGTGCCTGAAGTTTCGTTATTTCCCAAAACAATGGAAGGAGGCAAAAATTATTACCATCCCCAAACAAGGCACAGACCCCTCTCTTCCTCAAAACCTAAGGCCTATCAGTCTTCTTTCCCCGCTAGGAAAAATTTTCGAAAAAGCACTTCTAAAAAGAATTAACTCTATTATCACAGAAAATGATACCTTACCCCCTACACAATTTGGTTTCCGTGCAGGTCATGGCACAAATCTTCAACTCCTAAGACTGGTAGATCATATAACTACAGAATATAATAACAAAGCAAGCACTGCTGCAGTTTTTCTGGACATTGAAAAAGCATTCGATAGAACGTGGTACCCTGGCCTCATTTGCAAACTTGCAGTCGCGGGAATCCCTGCCTTCCTTCTTAGTATAATAAAATCATACTTAACAGAAAGGACATTCAGAGTTCAATTCAATCAAGGCATCTCTACTGCCCGCAGCATAGAAGCAGGTGTGCCTCAAGGCTCTGTATTGGCACCTGTCCTCTACAACATTTTCACTCACGACATCCCAAGTGAGCCAGGTGTCCATCTTGCACTCTATGCAGATGACACTGCTGTATATACCTCAGCTGTAAACATAAAATTTGCGATACCTAGACTGCAAAGAGGACTTAACAGGGTCGTCGAATGGTGTCAACAATGGAATATCAAAATTAACAACAACAAAACTCAGGCCATTGTTTTCACCAAACTAAAACCACGGGCTATCCCTAGACTTCATTTGCAAGGTAGACTTCTACCTCTACAAAAAACCACGAAATACTTGGGTGTTATACTAGACAGATCTTTAACTTTCAAGCAACACATAGACAATGCTTGTATTAAAGGTCTCAAATCCACACGGGCACAATTTCCACTTCTCAGGTCACAAAACCTAAATCTTCATGTCAAAAAGATAATCTACTCGGCCATAATTCGATCTAGACTAACCTATGCTTGTCCAGCCTGGACACATGCAGCGCACACAAACATACACAAACTACAAGTCATTCAAAACAAAGCACTGAGAATTATCCTACAAAGACCACGCATAACAAACATCAAACAATTACATGAAGAAGCACAAATAGAACCTGTTCAACAGGTCATAGAAAAAATCACTACATCACAAGCTGCAAAACTACGTAATCATCCCAACACCTTGGTACAACAAATTGGGACCAGACAAGCTAGGTTTCGAAAACATAGGAGACCAAGCATTGTTGTTGACATTCAAGGACAAACCAATCAACCATAGTTTTAAGAATGTAAATAAGTGTCATTATAGCATTAAGACTGTAAACAAATTAGTTATACCAAAAATGTAAATAGTCTGTAAATAGGACTAACAATAGTATTAAGACTGTAAATAAGGGTAGTTATACAAAAATGTAAATAGTCTGCAAACAGGACTAACTGATAAAAAGCAACCTTAAATAGCCTATATAGCCGTTCGGAATTTACGAAATACAGAAAGCAAATTATACCAAACCACATAAATGTAGGGACAAGAGCCCAAATTGGGGCTCAAACCCTTGGAATAAAAGGGATATTTCCCTCGAAAATTAATGCCTTGCCTTGCCTATTGCCAAAGCAATATTAAAATCGCTCATGTTGGTTTTAATGATTTTCTTTTTGTTACTTTTCCGAAATACGTAATACTAAGGAAGAATACTGATTAATCTGGTCTCCCTCGCCTGTTTAAACAACCCATTGCGGATGAAGAGTGTATTGCATTACTTTATTCCAATATTATGATACACAAAATACAGAATTCCAGTTTAACACCCAAATGAGCTTTGCCCTTGTGTGGGTGCCGTGTAGTATTAATTGTAAATAAATACCAATAACAGTCAATAATATGGTAATTGTTAAAACAAATTATAGGCCTATTTAGTTTGAAAAACAACTTGAGATAAAGACGGAAATTTACAAATTCACATACTCATCACTAGAACTTCAACTAGAACAAAAGAACCGTAAATAATACAAATATATGTAAAACTCAAGTTAAAATTAAGAGAGAACTGTAAATAATACAAGAAAGTGGACTGGAACTTTATATGGATGTGACACATGGTCCCTTACTTTTCGGGAAGAACATAATCTAGAGTGCTCGAAACAGGGTGTTTAGGAAAATATTCAAACCTAAGAGAGATGAAAACGGGGACTGGAGAAAACTGATTAATGACGACCTTTATAATTTCTACTCTTCACGGAATATAGTAAAGGTAATTAAATCATGGAGGATGAAATGGGCTGAACATGGGGAGGAAAGACATATATCAAAACTATTTTGAATTAAGACCCGAAGGGAAAATACCACTTGGAAGATTTAAGGAAATAGAACTTCCGAGAGATGCGGATGGTTGGATGGAATTAGCACAGAATAGGGTAAAAATGGCGGGCTGTAACCAAGGCAACGAACATAGGTTCCCGCGATTATTTACTTAACTACTAGATGCTTTTTTAAATCATTTATTTACCATGGAATGCACCCCAAAGCCGGATTTTTACCTTTTTCGTTATAATTATTAATAGTTTAGTTTATGAATGATTCGTATGTAAGTGTTAATAAATATGTTTTAATTAATTTGCTCTTATTTTTTATTTTTCAATTAATTATCACTGCTAGTAAACTTATATAATAACGATATGACTATGGTATAAATATAATATTGTAGGCCTACATGAAATGATTTTATTGTTTCTGAAGACAAACTTAGTAATAGGCTAATTGTCTTGTACTCCACACTCTTATTTTATATCACAATTCCTTCCTGTGATTTTTATTCACTACAAGCATAATCTAGATTCTACATTTAACTTTTCCGCACCCTCCTTATTTATATTTTGAACAGCAATGTGATTAAGTTTTTTTATGAATACATAAAAAGCATAAAATATGGTGGTGGATGTGGAAACTGCAACAGATTAACACGTAAAAATTTAATGAACTGAAAAACGACTTCAGACAATCGTGAGTGAATTGGAACAAGAGGAGATAGTATTATGTATGACAACAATTCAGCGATTCAATAAGGAAACATATTTTAGTAATGGTAAGAAATAATTTAACAAAATAGGCCTAAGGCAGATTATTGGGTGGGCTTCAGCCCCACGGGCCCATACGAAAAAACTCCACTATATGCTGGTATAAAGGCCTACAACAAACTGCCAGCTGAAATCAAGGCTATCACAGATCAAAAACTATTTAATAAGAGAGTAAAGGACATACTCCTTGAAATGGCCTACTATTCGGTAGCAGAATATATGAATGACACTTGTTTTTGGTAGAATGTGTTAAACATTACATGTCTGTAGGACAACATATAGCATGCATTTTAATGTTACTCGTTTTGATAAAATTTATTTCAGCAATTTACTTGTTTTGGTAGAATGTATTTCATCATATTACTTGCTCCGATAGAATGTACTTCAGCATATTGCTTGGTTAGTTTAAATGTATTTCAACATGTCACTAGTGTGGATATAGCATTAATTTGTATATACTGTAACCTACTATACTCTTGTACTTTTTTTTTCTTTCTTCTTTTTTGTACCAACTGACGAGTCACCTGTTTACGGAGCATTAGCTCATTACATGTAAGCGTATGTGACAATAAAGCATTATTATTATTATTAGTATATTATAAGTTGGCGCCTCTGCTTATGACCGTGAAATAAAATTTCCTAAAAAGGTGACAGTGTTGTGTAGAAGCAAGAGGAGGACATTTCCAACATCTCTTGTGATGATGTACGTGGTTATTTCCATTATAATTTCAACTGTAGCTGTGAGAACCTGAATCATTACACAGTTAGCGGCTTTATTTGGGTAGATATTTTACCCGATCGCTCGGGAGTATGAGCTGTGGCCGCCGCGACGCAGAAACCCGCGTCATTGGCCAACTCTTGCGTGGGACTCACTGTACGTTGCTAAAATCGTAGGCTATATCGATGCTGAAACATTACATGAAATTACAGGTTCGAATACAATACTTTCTCTTACTGTAGTACCGGTATCTATGAAGATTGTGAACAAAGTAAAGATACATAAAACACAACTTTCTCTACAATAACACCACCATTTTCTCATTTCCCTGAGTGACTAGGGTAAGTACATTTCGGAAATGCGTATTTAAATAAATACATAAATTTACCGGACTGTGGCAGCTCGGCCTCTGATTGGCTGTCTTGGGAAGCCAACCAAAATTCTATTTTCAAAATAGTTTTCTGTGGATCATGCTATTAAAGTCATGCTTAGTATTCATATTCTTTACCTGTTTTCGATGAGAGGATTGCTAGTCTTCTGGTGTTCCAGTGGCCTCGGTCTGCACCAAGACCGCTCTTCACCTCTAAAAAGAGGCCCCTGCCTATGCTCATTTCTAAGTACTACTTTCGTTAATACCTTGAAGTGTCCAGCAGTAGGCCCTATTAGGAATGGAGCATACAGAAACTACACTTCAAAATTCCATGCAAAAGCACAGAATTATGAAGTAAAGGTATGTTTCTTAGTGATGTCTTCCTCAGCTTGTTCTTGATTTAGAAGAGTCTTTTTCTTGATGTCACAAACACTAAATAAAAACACAAACGATATCTTCTCGTCTTCTTGTTTCTTGATATAGGAAAGTTGGTACACACGTCACTATTATACACCGATAAACTCAGAGAAAGTAAACGCGAATCAATGCTGGGTACTCCATGATGGCTTCGACTTTCTCTGCAATTAGAGAAAAAATGTTTTGTATATATCAACTGTATATTCAAAGCAAAAGAGATAAAATGTTGAATATCAGATGTCCCAATCTTACGGAATGTTCTCGAGATCGGATTTTAAACAGAAGTTTGTTGGAGACATTGCTAACTTGTAACTACCCTTCAAGTAATTTCAATGAATAATTCTTTCAAAAAAAAGAGTGCGTGGAACGCCACGCGACAGAAGTAAAACTTTTTATATTTTTTTTATTATTGGATTTTTTCAATTTTGCATTACTGGACTTTTTAATATTGGGATTTTGGACTTTTTTAATTTTGGAGTTTGGACCTTTTAATTTTGGATCTTTGAATTTTTAACTAAGGATTTTTTAAATTTTCGATCTTTGAATTGTTTATTTTTTTTATTATTTATTAAATTTTGGATTTTTGGATGTTATAATTTTAATTTTTTTTTTTAATTTTGGAAATTTGTAATTTGTAATTTTTAAATTTTGGATTTTTTAATTTTGGATCTTTAATTTTTTTAATTTTGAATTTTTTAAATTTTGATTCTTTGAATTTTTTATTTTTTGGATTTTTTAATTTTGTATTTTAGTTTTTTTAATTTTGGATTTTTTCAATTTTGGTATTTTCGATTTTTTAATTTTTAAATTTTGGAATTTATTATGTATTAAATTTTGGATTTATAGATGTTTTAAGATATAATTTTTTTTTTTTAATTTTGGAAATTTGTATTTTTTAATTTTGGATTTTTAATTTTGGATTTGCGCTATAATGAACCTCCGGGTTCCATAAAATAGATAATATACCTTTACATTGCTTAGGAATTGTCTATTGCCATTGAGGAAGTAATGTCTGAAAAATTTCCTTTGATTACTCCTAATCATTGAGTTGATTGTTTTCTGTGCAGTCCGCTCCGAAACACTTTGCTTTGAATGTGACTGATTTTGTGACTGATTTCGTGACTGATTTCGTTTTAGTGTGACTGATTTTCCAGATTTACCCCAACCGCGAGAAAATAAGTTTTACTTCAAAAATGTTTTAAGTCTTAGAACACACAGTAGGGGTTTCGAGAAAATAAAATAAATATACTGAATAAGGATGGACTTGACCAGTGGCGGGCGCCTCCCTGGCGTGTTGGTGGAAGTAAGTGTGTGTGTGTGTTAGTTTTTTTTTGGGGGGGGGGGCTCCACGTGTGTTGTGCTTAAAAGCCATCTACTCTTATCCAATTCAACGGCTTAAATAGCGTGCTCACTCGCTCGCTCATTTCGTGAGACATCGGGTATACTCGGCGAAGTTCGTTTCTCGCAGTCTAAACTTTCACGAAGAGTACAAAATTACGAAAACAGTTTCTTTATTATTTAAGGCCTAAGTGAAATGAACACAATGAACAAATATTCTAATTTTATTTTTACTTACAATTTTCATAGCTCTGAACCACAAACATTTTTAATAAAATGCCAGTGTAAATTTCTTAAAAATCCTGGAGTCCATCAATAATGGCGGGCGAAGCCGCTGGCACCAGCTATAATATTATTGATAGTTTAACCATGGAAGTATCGCGGATAATAAAAATCCAAACAAACCATTCCTTCCCTTGAAAAATTATATTATTTCTAAAAATTACACTGAATTTATCAAATAAAATTCACATCATATTCATCTGTCAACAAACAGTTGAGAAACGATGTGTATTATCCACTACCGTCTCGAGAATTACACACGAGTAATATAGTCTAGAAGGCATTGGTATTATCAGTGTTCACAGTTAGGTTTGGAACTGCCTAATCGAATCTGAGATCGTTTTCCCAGGGGGCGCTTTCTAATCGTGGAATGTACTCTGAAGCCGTAATTTTAGCTGTTTCATTAATTATTAATGGTTTAGTTTATTAATGATTCGCGTGCAAGTGTTAATAATTATAATGCTTTAATAATTATTATACTATTCATTTTTAATTTTTCAATTAATTATCGTGGGTGAAGCAGCGGGCACCTGCTAGTGTATATACATAACATTTTCCGCTAATATCTCAATTAATATAATTAAATTGATATAAATAATCATCGTGCAAAAAATAGCAGGCAACACTCGTGCCGTAAGTGCATAACGGATCTCGGAAATTGAAAAAAAAAAAAAAAAAAAACTTGGCGCAAGCGCATCGTTTTTTCAGACTCTTTCCTCGATCCGTATGCACCGCTTACGGGACTTGTATCGCAATATACTATTTGTGTATTATTAAGTGCCAGTATGGTACTTTATGAGATTATGTGGTGGACGAAAAAATGTCTGTCCGTCTGTCTGTCCGTCTGTCTGTCCGTCTGTCCGTCTGTCCGTCTGTCCGTCTGTCCGTGTGTCTGTACGCATCATAACTCAAATAGGCTTTTTCGGATTTTCATGAAACTTGAAAAACACATTATAATGTCCATGGGAAGAACCCTATTGATATTGAACCAAATCGGTTCACCGGTACCGGAGTAATGCCCAATTTAGTGCCTATTTTAATAGATTATGGCGCCTTTCTAATAGAAAGGCGCCATCACTCAAATACGCTGTATCGGATTTCCATGAAACTTGGTACACCCATTTATGACGTCCATAAGAAGTGCCTTATTGAATTTGAACCTAATCTGTTGACCGGTACCGGAGTAAAACCCAATTTAGTGTATATTTTAAAGACGCGGTAACTCAAATACGCTTTACCGGATTTTTATGAAACTTGGTATACACATTTATAATGTCCATGGGAAGACGTCTATTCATAATGGATAAAATCGGTTGACCTGTTTCGGAGTAATGCTCAATTTAGTGTCTATTTTATGGTAATATACGTATTCGAAAGAATTTATAAAAAAAATGAAAATCAGTTATCTTGACAACATACCCTATTGTTTTACTGTGATCGTATAAGGCCTTGGAAATTAAAATACAGGTAGCTATGACAAAAAACATATTGATTTACATGCGCTTATCCAACTAGACCGTTAAAATGACCCAGGTGCCCGAGATGGTAGACCTTTCTTCTTCCGTAAGCCCTGCTCAATGAATAAATCTGGAGCTTAACTTGGAAATCAATTTAAAAAAAAAACACATTCTGCATATCATAATTGCAGTCATAACTGATTAAAAAAAACATACTGGCACTTTGTTACATCAGTTTACCTGATTTTATTATCTTTTGTATCTTTTGTTTTTATTATTTTGTATGTATGAATTGTATTTTTGGCATGGACATTGTAATTGGGTTTTCTACCTGTAGCCTAATGTTCATTATTATTATTAAATAAATTTAAAAACAAACGTGGGTGGTTAAGTTTAGAAGAGTGAAAACGATGATAGTGACATTTATTGCAAACAAAGACAGCGATAACAATGAAATCAGGCCTGGTCTCGCTTGGGAAGGTTGGCATAGGCTGTGATAAGCTGCGATAAGCCGGCAGTTCAGTGTTGTCCAGCTAACCCAAGCGGCGACAGCGCGTCTGCCAGTGAGTATTGCACACCTCTACGCCAAATAACGTATAACAATTATATAATAACTAGCTTAAAAGACCCGGCGTCGCCCGGGTTTTGTATTTCGTAATTGGAAATTAGCTTATGAAGGATTTTCAATTTTAAATTCTAGGTCCTTATATAGGCATTTATAATTTGAAATAGGAAGAATGACTTATTACACTCAAACTATTCCCTCAGAAAACGCTTGATATAGTTTTTTATGCCTCATAGAGGATCTAGAATTTTGCATCCCATCGCTTGTACAGTGCACATCAAGCCTGGTAGAGGTTTAAATAAGAAGAAACAGAAATTCCTGTAACATATAATTGTAATATCGAGGCGGGAAATTTCCCACTCTTATGTTACCATAAAGCATTATCACTTTCATACTTTTCTCTCCAAAAACCTGCGATATAATATAATAATATACACATTACCATACCTCGTTTTGTTTTCTCTATGTCCAGGGTAGAGAAAGTTATGTGATTCCATTATTTTAGTGGATTTCATTCTGTAATATTTATTTATAACATGAATTATTTTGATAACTTCTCTTATTTGTCAAAAGTACATTTCATGTGTTTTTTCCAAGCCCACCTGATACCATTTGGCAACAATATATTCTGTGATTTGGAATTGATAATTCTATGTAAAAAGGGATTAAGTATTTTCAAAAACATTTAATTTTTGGCATTTAGAATAAGAATTTTTCAAAATCCTTTCTTAGTGAGCACCTACATTATGAAACGAAGGTACTGTCAAAATTCCAAGTCTCTACCTGTTATAGTTTAGGCTATAGGCCTACGTTGATTCCTGTCATTCAGTCAATCAGTCAGTCAGTCATTCATTCAGTCAGTCAGGACAAAGCCTTTTATAAATATAGAGATAATACTAATAAAATCAGGCAAACTAATGGTAACTGTGCCAGAATACTTTTATTTAATCGGTTATAATGGCAATTATCATATGCAGAAAATTAAGTTATTTTTGTTGTTTGTTCTTTGATCGATTTCCGAGTTAAGCTCCAGATCGATTCATTAAGCAGTGCTTACGGAAGAACAAGATAAATTTATTGGTAATTTTTTTAAACTTCTTGTCATTTTTTCCTATTTTTAGGTCATTAAATGCCTTAACCTAGTAAATAAATATGTTAACCTATAAATTAGTCATAAATAAATATAATTTTTAAAAAATAATATAACACCTCTAAACTGTTGGAAGTCAAAATCAAAACTTTTAATTTTGCAATGATATAGGCCTATGCTCAGTTATGCATAGACTATATTATATGTGGTATGTCTATAAAATGGGAACTTAAACCCACAAAGTCTTATTAATGTCAATATGTACGAGGTTCATTCAGTAATTAAAGATACAAATTGGTCTGGATAAAAAACGGTTGGTAGTGCAGGTTTGATACATTTAGGATTTTAAGTTGGCATCACTGGGATGAGTTCTAATCAGCTGATGGATCAACATTGCTCTGTTTATAACCTCAAAATTAAGTTTAACGATGTCGGGTCTTCTTGAAAATTCCACATTGGTTGAACAACGTTCTGTGATTCGTTTTTTGATTGCTGAAGGTGAAAAACCAGCTAATGTATCCTCTAGAATGACTAAAGTTTATGGTGAAAGTTGTATGAACCGTGGACATTTTTACAAATGGGTAGAACAGTTCAAAAGTGGTCGAGAATCAGTGACTGACGAACACCGTTCTGGCCGGCCTGTTGAAGTTGCGATTTAGCACCCTCTGATTTTCATTTGTTTGGTCCACTGAAGGAGGCATTACGTGGGAAGAAGTTCCAGGATTACGAGGATGTCAAGAAATTTGTGCGAAATTGTCTCCGACACCAAGCCGGTATAAAAAAGCTACTAACCCGTTGGGACAAGTGCATAAATGTTGATGGGGATTATGTTGAAAAGTAGGAAAAGTCTTGTTTTGTAGAAATAAACTGTTTTTTCTTTAGGTCAGTTTGTCTCTTCAATTATTGAATGGCCCTCATATGTTTAACAAATTGCAAAAAGCGTAGCTTGGAATAAATGAAACAGTTTTCTTATCGCTGTAGCATATGAGTGTTTATACAGAAGTGCTTCTTTACAAACCAAAGTATTGTTTAACAGCCCTTGTTCCAGTTCTTTTTTCTGGCCCTGACACAAATTGCACGAAATACAGATGGTTCAACAAAATACTCAACTGGGACTAATGTAGTAAAATAATACACTCTAGTGTTCCTGGAAACCAATTTATATAACTACAATTTATATAATGTCATTGATTTCTTGATCATACTGAAACTTGTAAACACAAGTCTGTTTCGATTCAGCTGAAATATGTTACATATGCTCGCAAAATACGTAGTATACTTACTTACTTACTCAATGGCATTAGACAATACCTCAGCAAGCTAAAGAAATATTATCTATCTATTTTATGAAAACCGAAGATTCATTGCTGCGCTTATAATGCTCACACTTTATCTTGAGCCGAAAAAATGCGGGGGTGAGGGGAGCTGATATCGCATGCAGTATAAGAGACTGACTATTGCAGAAGGCGGTGAGTTGAAATTGACGTCATTTCTGAAGGGTTGCCAACTACTAGAAAATATAACGTTAGTTTTATGCTGGCACACAAAGGAACTAATTGTAATTCGTAGCAATTTCGACTCTCACTACCAAACTAAAGAGTTTTTATTGATGCAGGTATTATAGTATAATCTATCGTTGGAGAAAGGAATTAAGTAATATATTTCTTTAGACAGTCTCTCTCCCAGTCTTCAGAATAAATCGGTTTAAAAGTCGTAGCATTATACCTGAAGGCCTATTTGAATACGCACTTTCATATGCCTGAATTAATATAATAGGCTATAACTAAATATTTTTCACGAGAGTTTATAGGTAATTAATACAACTTTCTAGCAAAATAATCAAGACTGACTTGTTCTATTCTCCAACGACAGATTCAGCTTAAAACACATTAAAATGCTTTTCCTTTCAATTCATTTATTTGGTTTATCGTTTATTCGCTGATGTCCGACACTTCTTGGTTTGAAGAATCTTCATTTTTAACTTCGTTGTCACTTATATCGACCATTTCCACAACACCTTTATTCTAATGTCCCTGGATTTAATTATGTCATTTGCAGAATAATATGTTGTAAACAAATAAAAAAAAATAGACGGTAGTCCAGAAATGCCGCTACGGGACATTTTTTGGGTATGGCAACACTGGGAACGGGACGTGATCTTCATTTTTCCGAGCGAGGCCTTCTCGATATGGACTGTTTTCAGCATTATGGAGTGTTGAGCTCAAGATAAAGTGTGCTATTAATACCTGAGCCCGGCATTGAACCCTATTCCGTGCTAACTCCATCCAACCATCTCTCGCAAATCCTACTTCGATTAAATCTATCCTAATATTGTCCTCCCGCCTACGTCTAGGTCTTCCAAGTGGTCTTTTCCCTTCGGGTCTCCCAGTCAATACTTTTGAGATATGTCTCTCCTCCCCCATGTCCAGGCTCCGGAAAATTTTATACTGACAGGGTCCATAAGTCAGGTAGCGTTTCCTAACAATTATTTTATTATTGTGAGAGGTTGTTAACCTCATGCCAATCCCCCAAGCTGGAGGACCACCTCATGTCGTCTGTCCGCGACTGCTTATTCAACATATTCGGAGCTACTCTCCATATCTGGAGGCCGTATCCTCTATCCGCAACCTGAGGACGCGCCATGCCGTGGTGACAGAGACCCACCCCCGTATATAGCCTATATTACGTGTGTATTGGCAAATATACCTGTACACATACAAATATACGGAGCATAGAAGGAACATAGAAAATACGCAGTATAGAGAAAGTATTGGGAATTCGATATAACACCGGGAAAATATGTTTCACGATGACTACAAACCAAAAAATATTTTTTGGAATGGGTGTATGTAATCTGCGCCACGGTTGACACCTAATTTGAAATAGAATAAAAACGAGATATGTAAACTGCGCCACGGAAATATGTAGGTCATTTCACGCAAAATATAATTCGATGTTCTACCACGCTTCTCCCAACATCTTCCTTGTGTTAGATGCACTTCTCCAGTTCCAAACAAGTGCCTACATAAAACTGAGAAATATTGAATAAGGGATACCTGTAAGAAAAACAGCTAAAATAAATGACAAGTATTCTCGTCTACTCAAGTGGAGAGAACAATATATAAACAATGAAATATCCCGTTTTGATTTTATTAAGAAGGCGTCATATGAGAACAAAGTGCTCATGTAAAAAAATTAGGGTAGTGTTTTTAACAATTTTATAAGTGACGAAGCGTTCATGGAAAAGAAATTAGGGTATTGTTTTTAAATTTTTTAAAAATGACAAAGCTACTAAGCTTAACATTTTTAACCACATCTATGCAATTTCATAGCCAGTCCTAAGTCTGGAGAAGTGGAAAGGAAAATGTTAGCGCGTTAGTATGACCGTGACGCCATTTAAATGTCGGTGGCGCAGTTTACATCGTGTAGGCTGGGGTAAAGGGTAAAAGTGGCGCAGATTACCTTTTCCCTTTGGAATGACGTTTGTCCGTCTGTCAGTCTGTCCATCTGTCTGTAGACAAGCACAGCGGGTAAGCGTTCCATTGTATTTATTTCATTTTTTGAATTAAGGACTTTATCAGAATTTTATCGAGCCACCCAGAATTTGGCTTTTATAACTCAAATGTTAATGGGAGTTTACATTTAAACTTAATTTTTTTAATGGTTCAAACGATTTTCATAAAAATATAAAATTCAATTCTATGACTATTAAAATGACTATATCCGTCTTCCTGTAAAAATGACTTACGGAGTACTTTAGTCGTATCCATTTTCAATTGTCAGTTACAGTAGACGATACATGAAAACCTACCACAGCAAAATTGTAGAGGAAATTAAAATGATTTCTTTTTTGTAAAAAAAAAAATCTTTATAAGATTAATAAGCCGCTAATGGTGTAATAGTCGGCCGTGGTGGTCTAGAGGTAGCGTGCCCGCCTCTAGATCCGCAGGGCGCGGGATCAAACCCGGCCGCGGTCGATGGATTTTTCAGGACGTAAAAATCCTGGGCGCACGGAGTCCTCCGGGAGTGACTTTAAGCTGGGGGTCCCGTGTCGTAGATTTACGGCACGTAAAAGAACTCCAAGCCTAAATTAGAGCCTCTGGACAAAATTTCTCGGACCTTTCACGTCCAAGAAATACTTGGTTTCCAGAGGGGGGTTGCGAGGCGATGGGCTTACCACCTGTCCCTCTACCCTCTCTCGGAAAATAAGCATATCAAAATTAGTATAGGTAATGAAACCTCCATTGGAGGCCCCTTCGCCCCACCTGGGGATCATAGGGTACCAGATACAGAATGGTGTAATGATTCAGGTTCTCATAGTTACAGTGGAAATTACAATGAAAATAACCAGGTACCACATGTCAAAATATGTTGGAAATGTCCTCCTCTTGCATCCACACAACACTGGCACCTTTTAGAAAATTTTCTTTTACGCGCAGAAGTTCAGAGTTAATTTCTCTTGTGATATTGTCTTTAAGTTCTTCTAATATATGGGGATTGGACCTATTTCAAGTTCAAGTTCGGGCGAAGCATTAACTCTATCTCGGAAGAATAACTTATGCGCTTGAAAGTAAATTTCCTTATAAAGTGCCAGTGTTGTGTGGATGCAAGAGGAGCTCTTCTAGCATCTCTTGTGATAAGGTATGTGGTTATTTTCATTGTAATTTTAACAGTAAATGTGAGAAATTGAATAATTACACCGTTAGCGGCTTTATTTGCGTAGATATTTTCACCCGATCGCCCGAGAGTTAGAGCTGTGGCCGCCGGGACGCAGAAACCCGTATGATTGGCCAACTTTTATGTGAAACACTCTGTACGTTATCAAATAAATAGTATTTTGCAATTGAAAAAAGTTTGCGTGGAACGCCACGCGACAGAAGTGAAACTTGTTTTAATTTTTGGATTTTTTTCAATTTTGGTTTATTGGATGTATTCAATTTTGGATTGTTGGATATTTTTAATATTGGGTTTATAGACTTTTTAATTCTGGATTTTGTGTTTTTTTATATATTTTAATTTTTGAATTTTGGATTTTTAAATTTTGGATCTTTGAATTTTTTATTTTTGTATTTTTATTTTTCGATTTTTAAATTTTGGATTTTTTATTTTTTAAATTTTGGATTTTTTATAATGTCACTAGCTCGAAGCAGTAATAGACCCCACTCAATGCTGATACCTTTCTCCCGCGCGCTCCCGTAATTTTTTTTTTTAATCTTGGTTTTTTGGATATTTTAATTTTGGTTTTTTAAATTTTGGGGTTTTTAATTTTGGATTTTTAGATTTTTTAATTTTTGGATAAGCCTAACCATTGAGTTGATTGTTTTCTGTGCAGTCTGTTCCGTCACAGCCCCACTAATTTCGTAACGATTTTGAGCGTAACAATTTCGTGACGATTATGTCCGTAACGCAAGTTTGGGTTAGCTCTCGATTTACTCCTATTTCGGCTAAAGAAATTTCACTTCAAAAATAATGTTAGCTACAAACAGGATAATCTCGTTCCGTAACACCAATCTAGTTTCGGATCGCGATTAGTATAATCCAGTAATGTGTACAGTGCATTAATCGCGATTACCTGTTACAGGAGGATAACCACGCGTGATGCAGCTGCCAGGATTTGGCGGCGTCGGGCTGAACCGCAGCACCGCCCGCCTCCTGCTGCTCGCTGCCTTCTACGTTCTCTTCCTGGTACTCGGGGCCTCTATCTTCTCCGCCATTGAGGGGCCGCAAGAGGCCCACATGGTCCGGCAACTCCGTCACAGCAGAAACCAGTTCCTGCAGAGAAACCAAAACTGCATCACCGGTGAGTACTATGGCCCATGTTCACTTATGTACCTCTAGTCCTTTTTTTCACTTAAAATGCTATATGTAGTATAATATAGAAAGCACTATTTACAAAACAATTTCATTCAACCCTTAACTTAATACTTGCCTGATTACCCCCTCTCTTTCGCTCCTGAACCTGAAACCGACCTGTGTTCCGACTTTTGACATCAAACCAATACGAGTACGACTCATCCAGGGGTGTGAACATTTGTGAATATTTCATTTGAAGCCAATCTAGTTATTCAGGGTGTCCCAAGGGTATAAAAATGTATTACACATATTATTACATATACAGAGTGTCCATGAAATGAGAGCAGATTTTTCGTGTGGTGGTAGGGTACACCCATATGAAAATCTTAATACAATGAACCTTGGAAAATGCTTTGTTATGGGTGTAAACAGGGGAAAAAAGATGTTGCACATTGTTGAGCACAAAATGTATATTATTATATTACTTGTAGCAAAATTGTTGAATACAAATACTTAATTTCATCAGTCCGTGGTGAGACACGCGGAGCTGCAACCAGGTCAGTAACCAGGATTTCCACCCATTGCTCCAAAACACGCAATGACTTTGCTTTGTCTTACAACGAACATTCTAAACAAACAATCCATAATGACCGTTAACCTGTTTATTTGGAAGATCCCTACCACCACACGAAAATCTGCACTCATTTCATGGACATCCTGTATACGTAAAGAGAATTAATATTCCTTCAAGGGAGATTATCTGACATAAGAAATTCAAACGTTTTTTGGTATTATACCTCTAAGTACGAGGAGGATAGAAAAGTAACGCACAATTTTTTTTTACAAAAAGTTTAATAAGTTCAATTTACTAATAAATGCACACATGAAGGGACACCTTTTGTCTATTTTTCTACATAGTCGCCAAATTTCTCAATACAATTCTCCCATCGTGATGCCAGTTTCAAAATACCCTGTTCATAGAAGTCCGTTCGGTTGGAGCATAGACATCTGCGGACTGCTGTTTTCACTTCTACATCTGACGAACCTTATCTCAGCAGTTCAACATTTCATACGGTGTGGTGTACGACATTGTGCATGACACATTGAAGTTTCATAAAGTTAGTGCTCACTGGATGAATATAAACCTGACAGACGACCACAAGGGCCATCGAATGATGACAAGCTTGGATCACCTATCGCATTATGCTTTCATTTGTTTGGTCCCATGAAGAAATTCCGGCCGGTAAACGCTTTGCGTCAGTGAAAACAGCAGTCCGTAGATTTCTATACTCCAACCGAACGGACTTAATGAACAGGGTATTATGAAACTGGTATCACGTTGGGAGAAATGTGTTGAGACACTTGGCGACTATATGGAAAAAATAGACAAAAGATGTCCCTTCATGTGTGCATTTGCTTGTAACTGTACGTATTAAACTTTTTGTTAAAAAAAAAATTGCATTACTTTTCGATCCACCCTCGTGAAATAAATGTGGTTTTATCACAATCTAATTTAATTTACATTAAAACAAAATGTAATAAAATTAATCCTCGGATAGGATTTAAAGTTATTCCGTTGATGAAACATTGGCTGAATTACCCTTTGGCCCGAGAGCAACCTAGAATGTTATTAATTATCGCCGGGAAAAGTCTTTTTCTTATGAAACAAGATGTGTTACCATACATTTAAACATACACAGTAGGGAGGTGTTTGCATCACTGTTTATGAAAATTACTATTAACCTGTAGGATCTTCTTACTCAAGTTCTTCAATTATTTGGATCTTTGTCGTAAAACAGCAATTCGTTAAATTTCGGCCAAGGCTGTTTTTATTAAGGGAGAAGGTCCTTTTTAGAATATAGAATCATGGACCTCTACAAGGTTTGGTGGTGAGTTTTTCCAGGTCTCGGGGGGTTAAGCAGATTTCCACATTTTAAAATTTAGAATTATGATAATTTTAGAACATACAGGTATACTTAATGTTCTTAGAATACCCATAATATACTAAAAATGTTGTTATTAGGTAACGTTAAAAATATGTTATAAAAAAATATATTAGACTATACGTCATGGTGTTAGTGAATAACACCGAAATATTTTATTTGTGCATAGAGGGGGCATAGACCAGCAACTTTTATTAGGAGATTTTTGCTCTATATTGATTCAATTTTTCCTGTTACAGTATAAAATCTCCTAGGACATGACCGCGACTGATTTCTAACATTTAAAAAATGCATAACAAAGAACTTCGTTGTTAACACTGGAATTATGAATAAAAAAAACAATGCAGTGGAGGGCAGTCATGTAATTAGTATGTAAATTTTGCAGATTATGGAAACTCTAAATTATGATATAGCTGTTGACGAATGATTAAGAATCAGGTTTTTGTCGATCAATAAGAATCTGTATCTGGTACCCTATGATCCCCAGGTGGGGCGAAGGGGCCTCCAAGTGGAGGTTTCATTACCTATACTAATTTTGATATGCTTATTTTCCGAGAGAGGGTAGAGGGACAGGTGGTAAGCCCATCGCCTCGCAACCCCCCTCTGGAAACTAAGTATTTCTTGGACGTGAAAGGGCCGAGAAATTTTGTCCAGAGGCTCTAATTTAGGCTTGGAGTTTTTTTACGTGCAGTAAATCTACGACACGGGACCCCCAGCTTAAAGTCCCTCCCGGAGGACTCCGTGCCCAGGATTTTTACGTCCTGAAAAATCCATCGACCGCGGCCGGGTTTGATACCGCGCCCTGCGGATCTACAGGCGGGCACGTTACCTCTAGACCACCGCGGCCGACGATCAGTAAGAAGGCATGAAGTTAATTTAATAACAACTTTAACACTATTTCCCTTCAACATTGACTTATGAGCACCAAATTGTAATGACTTTAATGCCCTGTAGCAAACACATTTCACGTCATAGATTTAAAAATCACCTCATAAAAGTTGCTTGTCTATGTCCCCTTTATATGCACGTAAAATATTTCGGTGTTATTCATTAACACCCTGTATACTTTTTATATAAACTCCGGGCGTAACGGAATATATTCATAAGCATGAAGTTACTGTTTTAGTCTACATTTATGGGAAGAATTAATTTTCCTACACAATATAATTTTACTATTTTAAAATATTTGAGGGAATACTGGTTTAAAGAAGTTAAAAAATCATAAACGGACGGCTGATTCCCACCTTGAAATCTCTTGAGGATAGATTATTATTAATTTTCCCAATTGAAGACAGTGGAATCATAAATCTATGCTGGAAATTTCAACTCCATATCTCATGTAGTTTCCGAGTTATTCAACTGTGAAGTTCATAAATGTAGTAATAAAAATCCCTTTAGGCAGGCCTACAGGCGGAGGTAAATTTCGAAGTGCTTTTGGTTTAATTTATTGTCGCTGCATAGCACTCTTCTTCTTTAGCCTTGGCATGGCAAACCTGCAGTAATAAGAACTGAATTCGGTAAAGAGGAAGAGCCTACAATCATTTGTTTTGACAACAAGAATAGGATATAATATTCTGGGAGGCCGTGCGCAAGATTAGCAATGAATAAAATTAGTAAAGCCGCTAAACAAGACAAAATTATGATATTATAATAATTATTCTTTTAAGTGTTATTATTTTCAAACATTAAAATCTCGCGTCATATGAGAGCTATCAAGAAACTATTTATTGATTTGTAGAGTACTCATCAAGAGCTTTTCAACGATACCCCACAAGACGTGGTTTCAAAAGTTTCGAATTTTCATCCCCACCCCCACCCTCACTCGAACCCCCGAATCGTTGGTGTCACTGTGAACTCCATAGGGAGTACTCTAATTTATTCAAACAAAGTTTCCCTCTATACTTTATAGGGGCCGAGATATAAATTTTTTTAAATTTCAACCCCCTCCTCCGACCACCCCCTTGGGCCAATTTTTCCCATTAACGAACTTGTCCGAACTATTGGGCCTAGAAATAACATAATAAAATTTGGTTCAAATATCTTCAAAATTACGGCCGCTATCGTGTAAAGATATATATATATATATATATATATATATAAATATCACAATTTTTTTTTTTAACGGGCGGTGGTTTCGTACTTAGGGGAGCATGAAACGTAAAGATATGAAAGAATTTTTCGAAAATCATGACATGGTATCCATTGAAATAGGTAGATTTTTCTTAGAAATCTACCTAAAAATTATGCTAGGTAATGACCAGGCTTTAAAACTTAGTGCCCGAACCCACAGAGGGAGTTGATTCCGGTTACCAATAACCTGAGTATAGGGGGTGGAGAGTGATTGCGTAGGCTGATAAGACAGTCATTGATAGTAGTAGGCCTACCGAGAAGTGAATGCGCTCGTAATACGGTGCCTCTCAAATTGGTCAACAGTGCACCTTGTCATTGTGCGTGTTTAAATTTATAATACGTGTTCGGCACGCCGAAAGTAAAGTGTTCTAAAACGCAAACATATATTGAAACATTTGGGAGGGACTATTATACACAAACAGGAGAAAGTATCGTTTTGCATGCTTGTAATGTGAGTTTAGATAATGAGAAGTTATTTTGTGGTCTTCCTATATCTGTATTGCGGTTTGTTTACTATCACGTGAACTAGCATAATTATGGTAGCTAGGGCATACGGCGAGCAAAGTCTGTACAGTACGGTTGCTGTTAACATATTCGATCGGGCACTAAGTTTTAAAGCCTGGTAATGACACTCGAGTTTACGAGTTTATCGATAGATTCGGCAGTGCGCAACAGGAGCAAATTTATCTGATGAAACTCGTCAACTCGAGTTCGATTTATTAAGACTATTCCATGAATAAAAATATAACGGATTATACAAATAATAATTACTTTCGTGCTTTGTTATATTATAATAAAACTAACAGCTGTGAGATCATGACATACTATGAATCAACCATCCATTAATCGATACGAGTTACCATGTTGTGACCAATTCTACCAAAGGTGCATATAAGACATAATTAACCTAATTCAGGTAAGCTAACAGCAGAACGGAATAAAAGCACACGAACTGGCTTGCACCGAAACGAAATTGTGTTTTTAATCAATGGATATTTATATTATTTCAATTTCCAAACAAGTAGAGCGTGGGCTACTGTATACCCCCCATCCCCCCCCCCCCGTGGGATTTTCCGACTCACATATTTTTTTGTTGGTATTTCCATCTAGTTTCAGTTTTTAGTTGTTTGCCACTTATCAATTACAGCATTTACCCGGAAACCCCGGAAAACTTCGGAAATCCGGAGAAAACTACTTTGTTTTAATTTTTCTTTGTTCTTTGCACCTAATATGCCCAGGGAATTTCTGAATATCATATTTTTTTGTTGGTATTGCCATCTAGATTAAGTTTTTAGTTGTTTGCCTCTTATCAATTACAGCATATCCCCGGAAAACAATGGAAATCCGGAGAAATGACTTTGTTTTAATTTGTCTTTGTTCTTTGCTTCTAATATGCCCAGGGAATTTTTGACTCACGTATTTTTTGTTGGTATTGCCATCTAATTTAAGGTTTCAGTCGTTTGCCTCTTACCAATTACAATACATCCCCGGAATATCCGGAATACCACTTATATACGGAGAAAATTACAATGTTTTATTTTTTAATTCTTAGTTATTTGCTTCTAATATTCAAAGGGAATTTCTGACTCATATGTTTTTTTGTTGGTATTGCCATCTAGATTAAGGTATCAGTTGTTTGCCCATTATCAATTACAGTATATCCCCGGAAAACTCCGAAAACCACGGAAATCGGAAAAAATTACTTTGTTTTAATTTTTTAAATCGTAGTTCTTTGCTCCTCGTATTCAAAGGGAACTGGTGACTCATATGTTTTTGTATTGGTATTTCCATCTAGATTAAGGTCTCAGTTGTTTGCCCATTATCAATTACAGCATATCCCCGGAAAACTCCGAAAACCACGGAAATCCGGAGAAAATTACTTTGTTTTAATTTTTTAAATCTTAGTTCTTTGCTCCTAGTATTCAAAGGGAACTGGTGACTCATATGTTTTTGTATTGGTATTCCCATCTAAATTAAGGTCTCAGTTGTTTGCCCATTATCAATTACAGCATATCCCCGGAAAACTCCGAAAACCACGGAAATCGGAAAAAATTACTTTGTTTTAATTTTTTAAATCTTAGTTCTTTGCTCCTAGTATTCAAAGGGAACTGGTGACTCATATGTTTTTGTATTGGTATTCCCATCTAAATTAAGGTCTCAGTTGTTTGCCCATTATCAATTACAGCATATCCCCGGAAAACTCCGAGAACCACGGAAATCCGGAGAAAATTACTTTGTTTAAATTTTTTAAATCTTAGTTCTTTGCTCCTAGCATTCAAAGGGAATTGGTGACTCATATGTTTTTATATTGGTATTGCCATCTAGATTAAGGTTTCAGTTGTTTGCCCCTTATCAATTACAGCATATCCCCGGAAAACTCCGAAAACCACGAAAATCTGCAGAAAATGAGTTCGTTTTGATTTATTAAAAATCCTTGTTCTTTGATCCTAATACAACCAGGGAATTTCTTACTTGCATATTTTTTGTTGGCATTGTCATCTAGATTAAGGTTTCAGTTGTTTGCCCGTTAACAATTACAACATATATCCGTAAAACCCGGAAAACCACGGAAATCTACGGAATTTCTAGAACTCGGAACTTGTGATCTACAGTCACTGAAACCGTTATTGCGAAGTAATTCTGCTTCAGGTGTGTCCTTTGTAGGTTCAAAAGGGTGAGTATGTGGACTACGAGATATTTGCCATAATTGTGTTGGTCACATGCAAAGAAAAGGTTAATCATATCTTCTAAACATGCCAAGTGTAAGTCAAACTTGTTTTCTTTAGTTGCTCGCTGAAATCTCAAAATCAAAGACACTTTGTCGATATTACCAATCCAAAATTGTGCTGTTTTACCCAATGTCCCTTCTATAACTTCAGTCAAGAAAGTTTGATAGTGACTGTGAAAGGTTTGGCAAGATAAATTATCATTCACAGATGTCAAATTAGAATATGAAAGGTGTGCTGCCAGGTTTTCAATCGCTTTCATCCCTTCAGAAACAGGATTTTTTCCAGTATTATTTGTCATGCTGTAATTGGTAAGGGGAAAACAACTGAAACCTTAAACTATATGGCAATAGGAACAAAAGGTATGTGATTCAGAAATTCCCTGGGATTATTAGTATCAAAGAACAAATATTTTTAGAAAATAAAAAAAAAACTAATTTTCTCCCGATTTTCGTGGTTTTCGGAGATTTCCGGAGAGGACTCTGTTTAACGGATATGGTGCACGATCTGTAGTTTGTCAACCAACTCGACCTGGTGTAAATAATTCCCCTGGAACATGATAACATTGTTACAACGATACATAGTGACAGACTTGATGTAGATGTTATACCTACTATATTCTCCGATCACAACGCTATCTTATTTGAAACAAGCTTAACTGAAAATTCTTCGAAGTCAACGACTGGTGAGAACACAAAATCACAAAGCCGTTTAATCAATAATTCTAGCATATGTCACTTTATGTCTCTCCTTGCAAATATTAGTTGGCTTCTGCTGTACAGCTTTGATAACCTTAATGAAAAAGTTAACTATTTTACCTCAATATTAAATAACGCTATTGAAACTGCATTCCCATTAGTGCCCATTAAACGAAGTCGTGGTAACAGTTGTAAGTGGTATACAAGTGAGCTTAGAAATCTAAAAGATGAGTGTCTACTCTACTATAATTTAGTAACCCATCATGGAATGGTTGAATTTAAAGATACGTATAAACGTTTTAAATATGCATACAAGAATGCTCTTAAATCGGCGAAAAGTGAATTTTATTCTAAAATAATAAATAATTCCAATAATAAGTCTAAAAGTACCTGGTCTGTTGTCACCGAACTACTAAACAGGGATTCGAAACCTCGGCATACTCCCAGTATTGACGCAGAAAAAATAAATAATCATTTTATCAATCAAGTAGACGAAATTGCAAACCAGTTCAATGACAACAATAACTCATTTTCTTTTATAAATAATCTGACAAAACCTGAAACTATTTTTACTTTTAACCATGTTAAAGTGGAGGATGTTTATCTTGCAATTTCAAAGCTTAGGATAAGCTCTTGCACAGATGTCTATGGTCTGAGTCCAAAAATAATTAAATATGCCGCAAGTTTTATTTGTGAACCATTAACGCACATTTTTAATCTTTGTATTGATGAATGTATATTCCCTGATAACTTTAAGTATGTAAAAACCATTCCTGTATATAAGAAAGGCAATCAACTTGACTACTCTAACTATAGACCCATCAGTATAATTCCCACAGTCTCAAAGATATTTGAAATATTGTTAAATAAGCAAATTACTAACTATTTCGAAAGTAATAATCTGTTTGTAAACCAATACGGCTTTAGATCCTCGCATAATACAATTGAAGCAATAGTTAAGTTTTTGGAGAAATGTTTTGAAGCTTTAGAAAATTTCAAACTAATGAGTGGTCGTTTCTATGACTTCACCAAAGCGTTTGATACAATTTCCCATGATATTCTTTTAAAAAAATTGCAGTTTTATGGTTTTGACAACTCCTGTATTATGTTTCTAAGATCTTATCTAAAAGGCAGGTATCAATCTGTTTACTCTAATAGTACAATGTCTCAGTTTATACCTGTTAAATTCGGTGTTCCCCAGGGCTCCATTCTTGGTCCCATACTGTTTATAATTTATATAAATGATCTCCCAGCTTGCATCGAGGATGAATGCCTTCATACTTTCATGTTTGCAGACGATCTGGCTATTGGTCTTTCTCAAGAAAATCAGGCATTGTTGGAAATCAAACTCCATGAATCTTCATCTAAAATAATGGCATGGTGTGAAGCCAATAAGCTCAAGATTAACTCTAATAAGACTGTAGACATTAACTTCTCATTTAATAGACATAGCTTTGATTTGCATTCTTCAGTTAGGTTTCTCGGCATACACCTCGAAGCAGGTCTGGGCTGGAGTACACATACTGAATACCTTGCCAACAAACTGAGCAAAGCAATATTCATGATACGAATATTAAGACAAACGTTATTACGAGACTCGCTAGTAATGGTTTACTTTGCTCACATGCATAGTTATCTGAGCTATGGGACTCTCTTGTGGGGCAATCACACCTCAGCTTTGAAACTGTTTATTATTCAGAAAAGAGCTGTGAGAATGATATGTGGTGTACCTTCGAGAACTCACTGTAAGCCACTTTTTACGGAACTAGGAATACTTACCTTGCCATCAATGTTTGTTCTGGACTGCCTTTTGTACGTTAAACGCAACTTGCATAACGTTTCCACATGTTCAGCAATTCATAACTATTCTACCCGTAATAGATCCAATATTTATTTAAGAAAATTTAACTATAGCACAACTATGAATAGTTTTATATGCTTGGCTTTTAAATTTTATAACTTCTTACCAACTGAAATAAGAAATATGTCATTCAATATGTTTAAAACATCAGTCAGAAAGACAATGTTGGCAAACCCACTGTATAGCGTCCATGACCTTTATAATATTAAATTTTAAATATTCCTTAAATTACTGTTTTAATAATGTTGTAAATTAAATTAAATTGTATTTTAAACCACGACATCTCAATCTGTACATTATGTATGGCAATGAGGAAAATAAATATTATTATTATTATTATTATTATTATTATTATGCTGTAATTGATAAGGGGAAAACAACTGAAACCTTAATCTAGATGACATTACCAACACAAAAGCATATGAGTCACAAATTCCCTTTGAATATTAGGAGCAAAGAACAAAGATGTAAAGAAATTTTTGAAAAGTCAATTTCTCCGGATTTCCGTGGTTTTCGGAGTTTTCTGGATATATACTATAATTCATAAGGGGCATACAACCGAAACCTTAATCTAGATGGTAATGCCAACAAAAAACATATGAGTCAAAAATTATCTTCGAATATTAGGAGCAAAGAACAAAGTTTTAAAAAGAAAACATAGTTATTTTCTCATTATATAGGTGGTTTTCCGGGTTTTCCAGGGATATGCTGTAATTGGTAAGGGGCAAACAACTGAAAAATTAATCTAGATGGCAATACAAACACAAAAATATATGATTCACCAATTCCCTTTGAATACCAGGAGCAAATAACAAAGATTTTCAAAAATTTAAACGAAATTAATTTTTCCGGATTTCCGTGGTTTTCGGTGTTTTCCGGGGATATGCTGTAATTGATAAGGGACAAACAACTGAAATTTTAATCTAGATGGTAATGCCAACAAAAAAACATATGAGTCAGAAATTCCCTTTGAATATTAGGAGCAAAGAACAAAGATTTAAAAAATAAAATATAGTTATTTTCTCCGTATATACGTGGTTTTCCGGGTTTTCCGGCGATATGATGTAATTTGTAAGGGGCAAACCACTGAAACTTTAAACTAGATGGCAATACGAACAAAAATGTGTGAGTCAGAAATTCCCTGGGAATATTAGGGGCAAAGAACAATACAAAATTTAAACAAACTCTTTTTCTCCGGATTTCCGTAGTTTTCCGGGGTTTCCGGGTAAATGCTGTAATTGATAAGGGGCAAACAAGTAAAATCTTAAACTATACGACAATACCAACAAGAAAATATGTGTGTCAGAAAATCCCACGGGGGGGGGAAGGGTTTTCTATTGGTAGCCCATGGTCTAAAGTGTGTTGTATAAAATAATGTGTTTTCACTTTGCCCATGGCAGCATGTGACATATTAATCACCACACGTTGATGCCTTACGTAACGAGCTGGCAGTTTTATCAGATAAAATTGCATCCTTGCGATCCGAGAAAGGATATTATAAATTTATAAGATAAACGATCCGAAATGGTCTTTCTCTGAGGAATTGCTAAACGTTATTGGTCAATGTCAAACACGCGGCGTATGAGTTGAATAGTCGATTTGATGGGCAGGAAGAGTATCTAGGTGCAAGACCACCACTGTTATTGCACCCACATGCCATTTAGCGCATGCGCTTCTTACTTGTTCTGGAAAATGAACTGTTAATAGAAAATACTATAAAGATAGCAAAATAGCACGCGATCCTCAGTTATGGGAAAGAAATGTTGGTAAGAAGGAAGGAATAAATTCTTCTAAAAGAGCAGATGCACTGTCAATATGTAGATTTCTAAAACAATATAATGCTGAATGGCTTAACATTGTGTATTAAATGCAGTGGTGGCTAGGTAGCTAAAATTAGTAGGGGTGCTGCTCCAGAAAAATTTTAGCCCTTGTTTTAAAATTGTGTAAAAGGAAACTTAGATACATAAAAAAAGAAAATTTATTCAGAAACTTGATAACTTGTTGAAACTTGATAAAACCCTAAAAGGACAAAATCAAATTTGTTTACTTTATATTAAATTGTTACAGTTCAACCTTGATCTATTTGTTGAGAAATGAAATCCATTACTCTTGTTTTAATTTCCGCAAAAAGATGAACAATTTTCTCCTTGATCTGCCATGGTTAAGAACGGAAAAAATGAATCAAATAGAATAGCTGGAAACAAGATAATAATCTAATTCTACACTTTATCACATTCAAGAATATGGCACACGATTTTTAAGCAAAGTACACGCGCAGTAAAAAAAATAAAAACTACCTTCCACCAGCACTCCAGCACTGTGGGAGCGACAGTGCTTTCTCTCCCTCCCAGCCGCGGCATGCACCTTCCTTTGTGGGCATGCGCACAACAGTCAAACACCACGCCGCTGGAACTGTGAAGCGCAAAGGTCCATACAAAGATTGTATTTTATCTTTCTAAAACTGGGGGATGGCTACTGACATTAAGCTTAAGGCTTATATATTGTAGAAGTATAAAGAAAAAATTAAAGGAAAAAGACACATTATATTAAATGTTATCGAAGATATCAAGTGGAAATAGGAATTGCTGCAGTTCCACAGTACCTATACATGAGCCGCCACAGGTTAAATTGAAATGTGTGAGTAATTCATAATCTTAAAACTGTAGAATAAAGGCTGTGGACCTACAGTTTGCCTCTGCAATAACTTCCAATACTTGTCTCTAGGTCATTAGGGCTGGGAAGTTGGTGACCTAAAAATGGCTGAAAACGACCTATATACAAGGAATATACAGTAATCTATCTACATAAAAACGAATGTATGTCTGTCTGACCTTTATGCATTACTACACCATTCATCCGATCGCCATGAAACTATGGGAAATTGTTGAGTGCACTCCCGCGAAGGTTTCTGGCATAGTACATTTTTTATTTTAGCTTTCGTTCGCGAGTTATGAGTGAAAAATTGGAAGAAAACGTGAATTTTTTGCGCTTTCGAAGCATTAGTTTTCAGTAATATATTTCAATTGTCAAATCAATTGCAGGTGGCTTTATCTACTTTTGTCATACGTTGGGAATAAAAGCATTGCGATCGCTTGAATGTTGTAAGCCCACGCTGGTCGATTCATTTGTTTATAATGTCAAGGCACGCAGACATCCGAAATTTTTACCCGAGACGGAAGAAGGATAATGAATATAGGGCTAAATGGGTAAACATTGTTCGATTTGCAGGAGTTTGGACCTTATTCAAATCGTTTCATTTCGAATCTTTATGCCCATACGGAAGCACAAGATTCATTCTATTCGTTTATTTATTTATATTTTTACGTGAAAAGCAATATAATTAAGAATAAAATTTATGTAAAAACAATGTAAGTGTTGATAAATATATACCTACTTACATAATGTTTTAATTATTTTTCTATGAAATAAATTATGTGAATAAAACATCTAGCGATTGAGTAAACAATTCGGGGGTATATGATTGTTTTATATCTTACATAATGACGTTGTACATCTTTCCCCCGAACAACTCCTTGATCACAAATGTCTGCAGCGTGAAGTTCATTAAGAAGCAGTGGCGACTCGTGTATAGGCACTGTGGAACTGCAGCACACACTATTTCCACTTGATATTATTGATAACATTTAATATAATAAGGCCTTTTTTCTTTAATCCTTTATTTATACCTGTACAACATATAATCCTTAAGCTTAATGCCAGTAGCCATCCCCCAGTTCATTAAGAAAATCATGGTATGGAACTGTGCGCTTCACAGTTCCTGCGGCGTGGTGTTTGACTGATGTGCGCATGCCCACATAGGAAGGTGCATGCCGTGGCCGCGAGGGAGGGAGAGCACTGTCGCTTCCACAGTGCCGAACGCGGCGTATTGGTGGAAGGTAGTGTTTGTTTTCATTTAATTTTTTGCTCCGAGTGTGTTGTGCTTATAAACCATGTACCATATTCTTGAATGTGACAAAGTGTAGAATTAGATTAGGCCTATTATCTTGTTTCCAGCTATTCTATTGGATTCATTTGTTAGGTTCTTTTATTTAACAGAATACTTTAATCATGGCAGATCAAGGAGAAAATTATTGATCTTTTCGCGCAAAATAAAACAACAAGAATGTATTTCATTTTTAAACGAATAGATCAAGCTTGAACTGTAACAATTTAAATCGATTTAGTTGTTTTAGGGTTATATCAAGTTGCTGAATAAATTTTCTTTTTATATATGCATGTTTCCTTTTACACAATTTTAAAACAATGGCTAAAAATTTTCTGGAGCAGCACCCTCCACTAAATTTAGCTACTAGCCGCCACTGTTAATAAGTATAGTTAAAGAAGACTGTGGATTTGTTGTCATTAGAGGGAGGACTTACTACGTCATAGCTACACCTGTATGAGATGCAACTGACCGGCAAAAACTGGACGCTAATCCCGCTTATCCGGAGCCGATCACGCCGATCGCACGTGGGGAAGTAAACACTGTAACATATGACTCTTCATCCCATGATGTAACAGCTGAGATTCAGATTCCTGCCCATTTCCAACTAGTGACGTTAAAGCCATTGGTTTTATCACAGCATTTTACATTATTTTTGGGGGTTCGGTTAGAAGACATACCGAGCGTAGACATTAGTATATTGCGATACAAGTGCCGTAAGCGGTGCATACGGATCGAGGAAAGACTTTGAAAAAACGAGGCGCTTGCGCCGAGTTTTTTCTATTTCCGAGATCCGTTATGCGCTTACGGCACGAGTATTGCATGCTTTTCTTTGCACGATGATTATTTATGTAAATTTAATTATTTTAATTGAGATATTAGCTGAAAATATTATGTATATACGTTATTGAAGATAGATATTTATTACAGAAAGTGATTCGCATGTGTTGGTTGTTATGGGGACTGAATATTTGTCCTGTTCAAGTCGTCACAAACTAGGGGGCCTTGGTTCCGGTCTTCCATAAAGGCTTGTATTATGATGATTTTACTTACGGCACTTGTGCTTTTTGTAATTTTTACCGCACGGAGATTTCTTTTATTTTCATAGGAACCAGATTGCGTGTGGGAATGTCAAGTTACGATTCACTTCAACAATATTCGTAAGCACCACTAATTAGTTACATCGTGCAAAAAAATTGAAACGTCGACTTGCAAAACTGCCTACATAAGTGAAACTGAGAAAATCAAGAAAAACTAATAGGGCATTTCCTATTTATTGGAAGTTTTCCAACTTCTCAGCAGTTACAGCTTGAGGGTTATATCTTTTTTATTATTTTTTATTTTATCTTCGTAAAACATAATATAATCATTACTGGCATCCGAATGAGCAAAAGCTCGTGCTCTGGTACAGTTCAGTACAGTAAAAGAAGATATAATGACTATTGAAATTACAAACCAAAAATTTAGAGTAACGTTACTCTACATACAATGCATACACATAGATACATGGTACATACAAATATACATGCTAACAAGGTAAATAGTACATAATGTACACTGAGAGTAATGTAAACACATTAAACATTATGTATTTTTTTAGATAAATGATACATATGAACAGCGAAAATGAAAAGCAAAACATTAGGATAGTGCAAAATGAGTCATGCATTAGGTTGTATGAATTTTACTCGCTTCGCTCATTGGGGGCTCCGCCCCCAAACCCCCACTGAGGTTCTCGGGAAAAGTTTTTTAAAAGATCTATGGGTGCATATATTTAGTCTGCTGTATTTGCAGAGCCCTATGTGAACTCTGTTTGATAATGTCGTTGTCATGGAAACCGAAACCTTTTTCGGGGGTTTTTAGGGCTAAAAATTAAAAAAAACACTTTTTGAAATTTTCCTGTTGTTTAAAGCCTAAAAGCTATATGTGTACCAAATTTCAAGTTTCTATCTCACCTGATAGTGTGCAAACATTAATGTCAGTGAGTGAGTGAGTGAGTCAGTCAGTCAGTCAGCTTTATATTATAGGGATAAGTGTGTTTCTTGAATCTGCGTAAATATAGTTCATATAGTTCAGGATGAGCTCTTATTAGCGAGTTGTATAATCTTGAGTCGAAATTTATACTGTGATTTAGTCCAGTAGAGGTAACACATTTGGGTTCATATAGAATAGAATTTTGATTCTGTCTGGTAAGATGAGGATTGTTGATTTTGAAAATATTTCTATTTTTATAGAAGTAAGTTAGTAATTTGAGTTTGTATATTTATTCTACATTTAAAACGTTAAATTCCGAAAATATTAGTTTTCTAGGGTAATCAGGAGGTATATAAAAAGTATTATGCTAGGAAAAATCATATTCGCATAATTTCGGAATTATTTCAAATATTAGATTGAATGCAAAGAGTTTTAACAATCATTGGAAAGAAAGAGTTTTGAAAAAAATATGCATTTCAATTTCATAATTTTAATATAGTCGCCATATTCTGAAAGAATAATAGCTAAGCCAGAGTTCAATTCACAGCGCCAGCTGGAATCTCTCTCCTATTGACTGATTGCCCTTAATGGTCTACCTCACTGACAGACAAGTTATGTCATATGCAGTACTGTGAGGCACACTAATTAGTGATTTTTGTGACCGGGCTTCCACTGTTATTGTACAGTTAACATTCAATATGGACATATGTGCATTCATGAACCACAGATTATTGTCTCTGTTGGACATTACATGAGAATATTATAGGAGATAGGTTCCATCAGGTGCTGTGAAGTGAACTTTGGCTTAGCTCAGATGGTAGAGCAGTGGCACTGATAGCCAACGGTCCTGGGTTCAAATGCCAGTGTCAGAGGAATTTTTGCCCTATAATATTCTCATGCAATGTCCTGCAGAGGGGGGTACGCCGTAGCGTAGTGGTTGAGGCGCTGCGCTACAAACCGGAAGGTCGCGGGTTCGATTCCCGTTGGAGTTTTTCAATTGGCCTAATCCTTCTGGTGGCACTATGGCCCTGGGGTCGACTCAGCCTCTAATCGAAATGAGTATCAGGAGCAATCCTGGGGGTAAAGGCGGCCGGTGCGTAAGGCTGACAACATTACCACCTTCACGTGTCGAATGTCCAAAATCTGGGAGCCTCAACCTCCTGGAACCCTCTGGGCCTCCATGGTCTGTATAGGGATCACTTTACTTTACTTTTTATGTCCAGCAGAGACAATAATTTGTGGTTCATGAATGCATATATATATATATATATATATCCATATCCATTGAGGTTATTTGTTTAGGCCTAAAGTTTTTTTTTTTTTTTTATTTGTAACTAAAAAATCTGGACTGACAAATTTCGTAACGTTGAGGTCTAACAATTCTATACTCCTTTTCCTGAGCATTTCTCACATAGTTTTATCCGAAACAATCGAAACTACACCTTTTCAACCTCAATTTCGGAAAAAGTAATTTCAATTTCGGAAAAAGTAATTTCAATTTCGGAAAAGGTAATTTCAATTTCGGAAAAAGTAATTTCAATTTCGGAAAAAGTAACTTCAATTTCGGAAATACGAGGGCTATTTTTTTAAAACCTCCGATGGGGCATAAAATGAAAACCACAGTGAAAATCAAAACTGTTTTATTTGGAACATTTAGGTACACCTTCTAGCTACTTCTCTACATAATCTCGCTCCGATTGAGTCATTTGTCCTAGCGTGGTACCAACTTTACTATACCCTCTTCATAGCCCTCGTATTTCCGAAATTGAAGTTACTTTTTCCGAAATTGAAATTACCTTTTCCGAAATTGGAATTACTTTTTCCGAAATTGAGGTTGAAAAGGTGTAGATCAATGTCTCCATCAGAAGGAATTATTCCATTTAACCAATTACAAATTTTTCGACTTAATACTCATTCGTTTTGAATTGCTTACAATCTGTTTATATAAGTTATTTTGAATCGTAAATGTTGTTTAACAGAATTCACTCATTCCATATAAATTTCCATTTTATGGACTGAGCTCATAAAGGGTAAGGAAAAGGTGCTAGCACGTTATAGAGATTATACAGGGTATCACCAGATGTCACTGTTGTTCTCTTCCTTTTCGTACAATAAATAACTCGAATAACAAAACTCGCTAGAGCTGGTTTTGTTAACTTCGTGTTAGCCTGTTAATTTCTACATAACCGTCTTCCATTGCCAAGAATTATGCTCCTTTTTTGTACTTCTAGCAGGGCATGGGAAGTATTAATTTTTCTGAAATGTAGCTTATTAAGGATTTAAGACATTTGCAAGGCTTACATAATACTTTTTATTAACCATATAACCTTCCGTTTACGTTTACATAGTGTATATTACGTTTACATAATATGACAACTACCATAAACAAATTACTTACTTACTCACTCAATGGCAATAGACATTGCCTAACCAAGCTAAAGGACAATTATCTATTTTATGGAACCCGAGGGTACATTGACGCGTTTACCTAAGACCGCCATTCAACCCTATTCTGAGCTGATTCCATCCAACCATCTTTCGAAAATCCTGCCTCCCTTAAATCTATCCTAAGATTGTCCTCCCACCTACGTCTAGGTCTTCCAAGTGGTCATTTCCCTTCGGATCTCCCAGTCAATACTTTTGAGATATGTCTTCCCTCCCCCATCCGTGCAACACGTCCAGCCCATTTCATCCTCCGTGATTTAATTAACTAAACTAAACTCCGTGGTGCTACATCCCTGGATGGACAAGCCCTACCACCCGACCGCTGCGGAAGGATTGGGGTCAGCATGCCGACACCCACGGCCGTTAATGGTGGTTTCCATGACCGGAGCCGCTACTTCTCTATCAAGTAGCGGCTCAATTTGAATCACGTGGCTGAGTGCACCCCTACCAGAGGTGTACATATTCTGATTTTAGCTTGCTTGCCCCTTTTAAATTCTGCAACCAGCCACAGCTTTTAACTTGCTTCAGAAGAGAGCAAGCCAGATTATAACGATGATAAGAAACACTGCCGCTATAGTCCATGTACCAGACCCCCAAAATCGACCATGTCATTATAATTTGGGGGGACTGAATGAAACTTATACCACACGTTCCTGGGGTCATGTGGAACAAAAAAGTCGGGGGGGGGGCCATCATGAGGAGGTAGCTTTCAAAAATGGCGGCCATTCAAAATGGCGGACGCTTGTGAATCTTTACATTCAAATATCTCGGGACTGGGTTCATCAATCTTGAATTTTGTTTTTTCAAAATATAGGTTATTCTTTTGGCTACATGTTTGTTCCACATGTCTGTGGCCAAAAAACCAATATTTATTGGTCAAAACTCTAAAAATAGGAAAAATAGATTTTTTGACATTTACGTTTTGCGGTTTATTACTCTAACCGTTGGGTATATCGAAAAAGTGTCTGAAACAAAAGTTGTAGAGACACATCTCACCTTTAAAACGCAAAAATGAAATCCAAGATCGGATCAATAGAATCCGAGATATCCAGATTCAAAGCGAGCGGAGCGGGGTTGAGCGTGTTGACCGAGCACTCGGTGCAGCCTAGCGAGAGGCGAGACTTAGCGTAAAATCCTGCACTTTATTTATTTTTAACCTCAGTAATTGCTTTATTACTAGATAAATTTACATTACCTACTAATGTGCACTATTTTTAACATGATTATTAAACACTTACTCATAAATACAATTAACAATTATATCATTTATCTGGGAAATGGACATCAACAGTTACCAACTCATATAATATACTGTGAAGGCTTTTATATCCGATTTTTAAGATGAAATCGTTAAAGGAACTTCAAATAGTCGAAATAATTTTAAAAAAGGAAAAAAGTATTACAATTTAGGTATGTATCGGAGACTTTTAACAATACTTTCAGAAATGGATACAGGACGTAAGCAACTAAGAAATAAAAATTCCTATAAAATGCCTTATAGCCTATAATATTATGAACAATCTTGAAATAAGTCTTCTTCACAAGAATCACTGTAATCAGTTATTATAATTGCACTCTTCCTCATCTGCTGTTGCTTTGGTACACCCTTGCACCCACAGCTCTCGGTGCATCGGATTTGAGTAATAAATACAATTAACAATTATACAATTTATCTGGGAAATGAACATCACTAATTATGAACTATACATCCCTTAACTCTGTACTTCAAGATGAACATGTTCAAGCCACTCTACTTGATACATCTTCTTACAAGTAATGAAGAAATGCTGTCCTTTCGGATGAAATATATCGCCCTAGTGGAGCTGCTTTCCGTTTTTCTTCGGACTAATTGAGAAGGCATTTTTTTAAAAATATTTTTAGCTGCTGTTGAAAAAATTGTGCCTTGAATTTTTGCGCTGGATAGAGTGAACTACTCACATGATCTATCATAACACTTTCTTGAATTATCTAAACTAGAAGGAGAGCCCATATGTTCACCAATATTATGTAGAAGGAGGTTTTCAGTACAAATAAGAAGCAACAACCCATTTTCTAGAATTCCAGTGGACCAAGCCATCAAAGAGACTGTAAACAAAGACACCCAAACTCCTGAAGGTACTAAGGATTTCAGTCTGAAAAAGTAGGCTGTAGTACGGTAATATGTTAATGCTGAGTACAGAGCTAAAGAACCTCCTCAGCATTCTATCATCCAGAGAAACAGATTAGTGACACCCTGACCTCCAAAACCCAAGGACACTTAGAGATGAGAAAGACGTGACAACTCTCACTGACCTTCTAGCCGAGTGGAAGATCCCCTTCGATCCCAACCCTTAAGATATTGTACATTTGCCTACTGGAATACATGTTGATGAATCAAGTTGATTACATTGATTCGGAAAACAAGGGAAAAATAGCTTATGAAGAGTTCACGTTTCGGCTAGCTAAAGGAGAAGGGTTTCATAAACGTATTAAGAAAGTGGGTCTTAAGATTAGTAGACTAAAGAAGAGCAAAAAAACCAAGGTTGAAAACAAAGAAGTAATCCTCCAGTGCAATCGAAATTTATTCAGCAAAATGACCTTTATTGCAGAAAACCAACAACTTGACATGATGGAAGGATTCAGATATCCTCTGGCACCGGCGAATGTTAATGGGCCTTTGAAGAAAACCTACAAATCAGTATTATCTAATTTTTTGGAAGTATACACCACCCCTGCCAGTCTGCCGGAAAAAGATTTGGCCGAATCATTGATTCAATAGCCGTGCTTCAGTCCGTCAAAGGATAACAAAAAAGTTTTACGAATTCTCAACGAATTTTCTCAAGCAGGTTTTTAATATAGGTCGGAGGGTTGACATATAAGTTATTATTCAGAGGTTTCGATCAAATCTTTGGAGCGGGAAAAAAGCGGAACAGTTGAAGGTATCAAATTTAGTGAAATCAAGGGTGGCCACAGAGTGGTTTGTTAGAGGACGCTTCTAAGGAACAGTTACGGCAAAAATATAATGACAAAATTATTTTTTTGCAGTTTGTAAGAGGAGAAATTTGAAAACATAATTGGAAACCTAGAAATCTTCGTAGCAGTTGGTAAGATCTGCTTCATGATCATTTATATTAGGAGAAAAAATGTTCCTGAGCTGTTCTGCACTCAAGAATAAGCTGATTCCAGAATGATGCTGCATGCAAGGAACGCCGCTACATCATCTGAATCAGTTCTTTGCTTTTCAATCAATACAGATGTATTAGTTTTGGCTGTAGGTTTTTGCAAAACCATAAAAAGCAAAAACTTCTGAATCGGGAAACAAACAAACCAGTTTTAACAGATATGCAAGTTTCCCAGATAGTATCTGCCTTAGGCGAACAGCTTTTTACAGCTCTTATTGGGTATTACTGCTGGTCTGGCTGCGACACAATCAGTGCTTTAGCTGGCCAGGGGAAAGTTAAAAGCTTTTGTGCAAAAAGGAACAAAGATTTATTGAAGCATTCAGGAAGTTAGGCAAAGATTGGATGATGTATAATGATGATGATGACAGCAAAGAAGAATTTGTCTTCCAGTCGTATGCCCCCAAACGCAAGGTGAAATGAGCTGCGCTACCAGATGTTCAGAGGGCCAGATTGAGAGCTTCCAAATGTCTCTTTGTAAAGACACCTTGAGAAAACACAATAGACGTGCCAACTACCAGGCCGGAATTTTGATCAACTGTGCACCAGAAAGTTACTCGTGCTTAGCAACTCAAATCTGAATAATCGAGAGCTGTTGGTGCAAGGGGTTTGCCGAAGCAACGGCAGTTGAGGACGAGAGCAATAATTATAATACCTGACTTCAGTGATTCTAGTGAAGAAGACTTAATTCAACATTGTTAATAATATTGTATAAGGCATTTCATGGGAATTTTTATTTCTTAGTTGGTTACATCCTGTGTTCATTTCTGAAAGTATTGTTAAAAGTCTCCGCTACATACCTAAACTGTAATACTTTTTTCCTCTTTTAATTATTTTGACTATTTGAAGTTCCTTTAACGATTTCATCTTAAAAATCGGATATAAAAGCCTTGACAGTATATTATATGAGTTGGTAATTATTGACGTCCATTTCCCAGATAAACAATATAGTTGTTAATTGTATTTATGAGAAAGTGCTTAATAATCGTGTTAAAAATAGTGCACATTAGTAGATAATGTAAATTTATCTAGTAATAAAGCAATTACTGAGGCTGAAAATAAATAAAACGCAGGATTTTACGCCAAGTCTCGCCTCTCACTAGGCTGCACCGAACGCTCGGTCAACATGCTCAACCCCGCTCCGCCCGCTTTGAATCTGGATATCTCGGATTCTATTGATCCGATCTTGGATTTCATTTTTGCGTTTTAAAGGTGAGATGTATCTCTACAACTTTTGTTTCAGACACTTTTTCGATATACCCAACGGTTAGAGTAATAAACCGCAAAACGTAAATGTCAAAAAATCTATATTTCCGATTTTTAGAATTTTGACCAATAAATATTGGTTTTTTGGCCACATACATGTTGAACAAACATGTAGCCAGAAGAATAACCTACATTTTGAAAAAACAAAATTCAATATTGATGAACCCAGTCCCGAGATATTTGAATTTAAAAATTCACAGTCGTCCGCCATTTTGAATGGCCGCCATGTTTGAAAGCTACCTCCTCATGATGGCCCCCCCGACTTTTTTGCTCCACATGACCCCAGGAACGTGTGGTATAAGTTTCATTCAGTCCCCCCAAATTATAATGACCGATGGGTCTGGCACATGGACTACTATGAGTCACAAGCTCTTCATAACTTGGTGGGTTTCACAGGGCCTAAGGAAACTGCAAAGCCTGGCGGAAAGAATATGAAACTGGGTATAGCAGTGCACTGGTAAGGCGTGCAGTTACGTAGTTAAAGAACTTCAGATGTGTTTAGAGTGCAAGTAAAAGGAGAATGGAGAATTTTACCCTGAAGGAAGCCGAGGAGAAACTAAAATGTGGAGAGTTTGAATTATCAATGAACAAAGGTACTAGTCCGGCATGGGAGAAATTTCGAAACATTTTCGAGAAAACATCATAAAATCAATAATAGGAATAACAAAAATCCCTTTAGGCAAGCCTACAGGCTGAGGTAGATTTCAAAGTGCTTTTGGTTTAATTTGCTGTCGCTGCGTAGCACCCTTCTTCTTTAGCCTTGGCATGACAAACCCGCAATAATAACTGCAAAAAAGAGGAAAGAGAACTTTTTCAAACACTCAAATCTCGCCTTATATGAGAACTATCAAGAAACTAGTTATTGATTTGTAGAGTACCCATCAAGAGCTTTTTAACGATACCCCACAAGACGCAGTTTCAAAAATTTCGAATTTCCATCCCCCCACCCCTACCCCCACTCGTACCCCCAAAACCCTCGAATCGTTGGTGTCACTGTGAACTCCATAAGGAGTACTCTAATTTATTCAAACAAAGTTTTCCTCTATAGGCTACTTCATAGGGGCCGAGATATAAATGTTTTAAAATTTCAACCCCCTCCCCCGACCACCCCCTTGCGCCAATTTTGCTCATCAACGAACTTGTCCGAACTATTGGGCCTAGAAATAACATAATAAAATTTGTTTCAAATATTTTCAAAATTACGGCCGCTAGCGTGTAAAGATATATATATATATAAATATGTATGTACATATATATATATATATATATATATATATAAACGTAAAGATATGAAAGAATTTTTCGAAAGTCATGACATGGTATCGATTGCAATAGGTAGATTTTTCTTCGAAATCTACCTAATAATAAACATAATAAATGTGTTAAGACGCTCAAACGATTTTTAATACTTTATCCTCCTTTTATTTATCTGCATGATGAATTTCTTCTACCAGCATGTAGAAAAGCAAGAAAGTATTACCTACACTTTGCAACTACAGTTGTTTAGCTGATAGGAATGTCGCAAGCTTATTCTGGCTTGGATAAGTTAAGTTTAACCTGACCCACGCAAGCCTAAAGAAACCTGCCTGCTTCCTAGCTATGACGCTGACAACTTGCTTGCCTGGCGTTCAAGCGGGTATGGGCAAGCTAAAATCGAGATTTGTACACCACTAACCCCTACCAGACCTCCCTACCGCAGAAAAATCAGAGGAGGTATCGGGGATCGAACCCGGGCCGACCGAACTGTAGTCAGCGACGCTAACCACAAGACCACGTGATTTAATTATCCTTACCATATCTGGTGACGAGTACAGGTCATGAAGCTCGTTGTTATGCAGTTTTTTCCAGTCCCCATTTTCATCTCCTCTCTTAGGCCCAAATATTTTCCTAAGCCCCCTGTTTTCGAACACTTTCAGATTATGTTCTTCCCGAAGAGTAAGCGACCACTTCTCACATCCATTTAATACAGCCAGCAGGATGATAGTCTTATAAATTCTTATTTTTAGATTTCTGGACAGAAGAATAGAAGATAAAAGTTTCTGAACTGCATAAATGCAGGCATTTCCTGATTTGAGTGTACACTTAAATTCTGCCTTAATATTATTTGTGTCTGTAATTATTGCTCCCAGAATCCACAAGCAACATCAACATTAATCAGTTATGGAGAAAAAAACATGTTATTTGGTACCCCCTTTACATAAATAAGAAATTACGTGTAATAAATTTAGATTAACAACATTTTATTGTATTATTATTGTATCATTGTATTTTTTCAATCTACCAAAGCTGGAAAGTTTCCTTGTGCAAATAATAATAAAATCAGGTAAACTGATGTAACAAAGTGCCAGTATGCTTTTGTTTAATCAGTTATGATTGCAATTATGATATGCAGAATACAAAAAAAAAGTCAAAATGGCCGGTTTCGGGATTTGAACCATGGAACTCCAGAATGTGAGGCCAAGACGTTACCATCTCGGCCACCTGGGTCAGTTAACGGTCTAGTTGGATAAGCGCATGTAAAGCAATAGTGTTATTTGTCATAGCTAACTGTATTTTAATTTCCAAAGCCTTATAAGGTCACAGCAAAACAATGGGTTATGTTGTCACGATAACTGATTTGCATTTCATAAATTCTTTCGAATACGTATATTACCATAAAATAGGCATTAAATTGAGCATTACTCCGAACACGTCAACCGATTTTATCCAATATCAATAGACGTCTTCCCATGGAGATTATAAATGTGTATACCAAGTTTCATAAAAATCCGCTAAAGCGTATTTGAGTTACCGCGTCTTCAAAATAGACACTAAATTGGGTTTTACTCCGGTACCGGTTGACCGATTTGGTCCATCATCAGTGGACGTCTTTCCATGTACATTATAAATGCGCATACAATGTTTCAGGAAAATCCATTATAGCATATTTGAGTTATCGCGATTTCTTATATATTAACATAAAAGGCACTAAATTGGGCATTATTCCGGTACTGGCCAACCGATTTGGTCGAAAACCAATAGAAGTTTTCCCATGGACATTATAAATGCGTATACGAAGTTTTTAAAACTCCGATAAAGCGTACTTGAGTTATTGCGCCTTTAGAATAGACACTAAATTGGGTTTTACTCCGGTACCGATCAACAGATTAGGTTCAAATTCAATAGGGCACTTCTCACGGACGTCATAAATGCGTATACCAAGTTTCATGGAAATCCAATACTGCGTATTTTAGACGGACAGGTATGTTTTCGTCCCCACACACAATCTCATAATGTACCATACTGGCACTTAATAATCACTCAGAAATATCTATATTTGCGGACGTTATCAGGGAAATGGCTGTTCAGTGCATGAAACGTGGCAGCCATTTTGAAAAGATAATTACCCGTAACTGTAACAGTTTGATTAATTTTGAAAACAGTATGTAATCGTAGAAATAGTCAATAAAGAGTATGTCAGATTGCAAGGCTGTAGATCAATTCATGGCCGAGGAAAAAAAATTAAATTCACATATTTCTCACCAATGAATTTCATCGAAAGCTGTACGTGCCCCCTTAAGAGCCTTATTAATTAAAGAATCTGTGGGGATAACTTGTATCTATTCCATAATTCCAATGCCTACTTAAACAGCAAAAATAATTTTTATTCTCTTTGCATTTTGTCGTTAGTCTTTTATCTTATGCTAGTATTGTTGTAAGTGTAAAAGGCAACCGGAATAAAATATTTTCTTCAAAATCTTTACCAGCAAAATAGTGTGGTATAAATTAATACCTGGAGCCCTATACAAACTATCGCCACATGCTTATATCGGCGCTGAACGGTTGATTAATCACAAGAGCAACCCACATTATGCTTTATTTGTTTTACAATTACGCTTTATCTTTCTCATGATTATGCTTTATTATGATTTATTTTTATAACGTATTTCCTTCATAAAAAAATAATAAACTTCAGTACAGCTTAAATGAATTTTTGTGACAGTCAAGTAAGTCTCTTTTACACAAGAAATTAAAGTTATACAAGAACAAACTACAATAAGAAAACAATGCTAAAGAATGAAAATTAGTCATCTATGTCAGTCTCAGTCTCTGTAATCACTCTTGGGGTTGATTCATTTCAAGTTCTAGGTGAATGATTTGTCATTTCTTCCATATTAGCCTATCCTTGGAACCTTTCATACGCAGCCACACTTCAGGTTTAGTACAGTATGCTGCTAGGACCATCTGAAGGACCATCACTCTGTTTCCGAGATTCAAAACTTATTTTATTCAGACCCTTAGACCCCCAAAATCATATTCTGGGTAGCAACCACGTGTGTAAAGCCCTGCTATGATTTTTACGTTTTTAATGATTAGCTTTTACAATTCTGTATGAGACTTGGTAATGGAATTGTACAAAATTAATGCTATGTTCGGAGCCTGTTCTATAATACTTATCTTGTCTTAAGGGTGGATTTTTTTTTTTTTTTTTTTTTTTTTTAATTCAGCGGTGTTTATATTCCTTTTAGCTGCGAGGCCACATCAGGAGTTTGGGATCTGTGTCTATACAGTAGGGTAGGCCTTGGAACTATTGATTGTCAATTGTTTCTATTATTGGTGTATTTTTATGGAGTAAATTTCAACTGATATTAATTTAAATGGATATGATACAGGAAGAAATGGTGAGGATTATTCATGGTAGGCCTATGTAAATATCCAATTCGGCATTTGCCTTTACGACTGGGGAAACCATGAAAAAAAACCCAAGTCTAATTGGCCGGACATGGGATTCGAACCTGGGACCTCCCGAATGCGAGTCCAAGTTCATGTCTTGTTTTCTAATCAGTTCATGAAAGTATTTTCAGTGTCTGTAAAGTTTCGTTATCTTTACGTCCGTGACTCTTCAAGCAATTGGCAGACCTGTCTGAAGGTGCTAAACAGCAGCAGAAATGTGTTTACGCGGGGAATCTCTAACATCTTATCACGATAAGTTTCATAACGATCTTAATAGCTGAGTTGACTCTCTTGCCGAGGATCCACGGTTCGTATCCCAGATAGGATTTTTACTTCCTCTGCCCGTACCATAGGTACTATAGGTAGAGGAAGTATTGTTTTCGACCCCAAAATTCGAAGTTGAGTTTTTAGCATATATACACGTTTCAAGGCCCCCTGAATCCAAAAATACTATTTTGGAAACATGTCTGTGTGTCTGTCTGTCTGTCTGTGAACACTCTAGCTCCAAAACTGAAAATCGTATGAAAACAAAATTTCGTATTTGGGTCAGATACCTTCTGAAGATGTGAGGATAAGATTGGCGACTATTTTCTCTTATTTTTAAGGGGACTTTACATGAAGAAATTTTCGCTTTTCGCGATTTTCTCGAAAACGGCTCTAACGATTTTCTTTAAAATTTGCACATGTGCTCCTTTTACTGAGAGCTAAACCGTTTATTTGAAACTTTTTTTCGAAAAAATTCTCTGAGGGTAGTTACAAGCCAACCACTGTTCACCCACTGTTTGTAGGAAGTTTGTCTTGCGTGATGAACAACTGAATACACGCTCTTTCACGGCCTCTTATTCTATATAACAATGTGAAGTGAGAAAGATGTATTGTTGGCCATGCATAGAGTAAAGAAGTATCTGAGGGAAATATTCGATAAATTTCGGAAATTATTCTTTACGGTGGAAAGTTCAATAAACGTCTGCAGTCACTTTTTTTTAAGTTTGTTACCGGTAAGTTATATAGCCTGCACTTTTAGTCGCATCATTGAAAGAAGAGGTATTTATAGGATAATTAGCGTAAAATTGTGTCTTGCGATTCTGTACAAGGATATGTGAATACTGCTAACTTTTATTTGGGCAGAGGAAGTTATGTGACTTTCACATCAGATTTTTTAGACTTATGAGCCACTGTAGGAACTCCAAAGTCAGGACAAGGAATTTCAAGTCTCCAGGCAGTAGCCAAATCAAGAATCTAGACAGTAATATTTAGGCAATAAAATGAAAACAAATTAAATATTTTGGAAATATTACAGATTGAACCTTTAAAGATTATAAAAAATAACAGCCAAACTCAAACCTGTTACTAGAGGAGCTAGTCAAAGACAGCTAAAAATACATGGAACCAAAACTAGACATCAAAATTAAGAATCGAACCCAGTTAAAAAAAAAAAATCGTCAAACCACCAGTGCTGGACCAGTTTTTATGGATTGACCTGATAGGCCATATATAAAACAATTGTGGCATACCAATAACGTCTTTAAAGCCTTCTTATCAAGTTGTAAATGCTGTACAGTTAGCGAAAACAGATCCGGGAAAGTGTCAATGTGAATTTAAGATGGGAATTTACTTCCAGTCGTGACCGAAACTTCAATCAAACAGGCGGAAATTACTTATCCAAGGATATCCACGACTATCTATTTCTATTTTCAAACTAGTAAGACGCCGTGAGCAAATTACACAATTACTTTGTTAAGAACATCTGATGTGAAATTCACGTAACTTCCTCTGCCCAAATAAAAGGTAGCATCTTAGTATATAAGCTTAAATAGGCCTAAGTATCCAGCCTGAAATAAAAAAAATAAAAACAGCTTAACGGTACAGTTGCCAGCATTCACATATCCTTGTACAGAAACGCAAGACACAATTTTTCGCTAGTTATGCTATAAATACCTTATAGTCTCTTCTTTGAATGTTGCTACTAAAAATGCAGACTATAGGTAGAGGTGTTTGAAAATGTTTTTATTTTTTGTAAGATTTGTTTTAAAATTCAAAAGGTGGTGTTTGTGTTTTTATTTTTTTAAAGACACTAAAGACGTAGGACGTCATGTTTTATTGTTATTATTATTATTATTCCTAGGCCTATTATTATTGTTTTTGTAATTATTATTATTATTATTCCTGGGCCTATTATTATTGTTATTGTCATTATTATTATTAACAATAATAATAATAATAATAATAATAATAATAATAATAATAATAATAATAATAGGCATGTGTTCAACAGAACAAGAGCATTTCTGCTACTTTCTTTAAAAAGGTTAAAGAAACTATTTTTTAAAGTTTCGTTTTTTTTTTATTTTCTGGTTGATCGCAAAAATGTTGCCAAGAAGTAGAAGTTAGAGCAAAAATAACTACAGTTAGTTAAAAAGACTGTTGGCTACCACAATGGAACAGAACAATACAGGCATATAGTTGTGGAAAAACTGTTCTTTTTGTGAAACTGTTTCAACAGTTACTGCTTCTCAAACGAAACAGTTTCAAAATAACCTGCTATTCTGTTGCGGCGGAAGAAACTGTTTTGCCACCATGGAGTTATTTTTCTATTTCTATGCTAAGAGAAAGCTAGAAGAAGCAGCTACAAAAAAAATTGCTGCAGGAAGCATACAGTAGTTACAGGAAATAATCCCATGAGGGCCCAGACAATGTGCAGGCCGGGAAGCAGCTATAAAGAAACGGTGATTGCTACATGAAGCAGTTACAAAATAACAGTTCCAGGAGAAGAAGCAGTGACTAGTTCCTGAAGTTGGTTGGCGTGAAGCTGTTATTTTGCGAAACAGTTTTCAAATAACTGTTTTGTAATTTTTGTCCCGCGCATTTTGCGTGAGTCATGTGATACCCGTACCGATTTATGGGGGAAATGAAAAAAAGTACCAAAAATAGGTTTTATTTCGCGGATTATGGCGTTTGTGGTTTTATTTACGAAATTCGTGTTATTTCACGGCTTGCATTTGCCCGCAAATGGTACATAACATATTAATATATCAAGATAATGTAATCTTGACATCAGAATACATCATTTCGTTTTATCGCTAATCGACAAAAACAGACACCTCTGGTATAGGCAAACTTAAAACAAAAAAGCGACTGCAAACGTTAATGGAACTTTCCTCCGTTAAGAATAATTTCCAAATATTCCCCTCGGATATTTCTTTACTCTATGTATGGCCAACAATACATCTTTCTCACTTCACATTCATATATAGAATAAGAGGCTGTGTACACAAAATAATATAATATTATCTAGTAACTATCTTAATTGAAACTTTTTTTGCAAGAAACGTTATTTATTTGTGTGCCTAAGACAGGTGAATAAGCATTTCCTGCAACACGACGGTATTTTTTTTTTAATTCAACGGCATGCTCCATTACAGATGAGTAGTACTACATGCCTAGGTTTATCTTAGTTTACATGATTTGTGTCTTACTCCTATTACTATAAAAGTATATATGTATGTATATTCCTATATGTTCATAAAAGATACTAAGACAGCGTTCCTTACTTCTTTTCCTATAACTACTATGTACATAATATTGTGTATAGGCCCCCTACTACTTATTTAAGCCAGTTTGTTATTGTAGCTGGTCTAAGTATTTGGTTAGATATTTAATGTACTTAGTTCCTAGTTTGTCCTTTTGTACTGGCCACACCTCTCCACACTTATTAACCAGTTGAATAAGAGATGCCCTTTGTTTGTTTATTTTCACACAATCGTATAGCCTATCACATGCTCTACTGTTTGGTCGTCCTCCCCACAAACACACGTTGCACTTGTTTTTATTTTGAAACGATGGAAGTAGTAGTTTAATCTTCCGTGGCCAGTCAGGAGTGTTGTAAAGTTTTGGGACAATTGAAACTTCAGTTTTAGTCTGTCTTTTATACAAGGAAAGAAAGACTTAGCGATGAGTCCTACCGAGGTAGATTCCCACGTCCTTTCCCATTTTTCTACAGTTGCAGCTGTAAGATATTCTTCACGAGACTTAGGCTATCGGAATCTTATTGTAGCATCTCTCTAGATCAGCGGCCACCAACTCATTCCACAATGAGTACAGCAGTATGTGCAAGCTTACCCATTGTACGCTAGAATCATTTAATGTGCACACGCCGCGTGGTATACTGCCTCTGTTGAGTTCAGTGTCGGCATGCTCATTAGGCTTTTGAAATTCACAAATCATATTGGCATATCAACAGATGATGGTTGTATTACATTATTATTTCATTATCATTTATTTACGCTTTCTATAAAGAACATTCGTGAAGTCATGATGTTTGTAACTTTATAAATAATGTACAATATATTCCTAGCAAAAAATAAATTAATTCTGTAGTTTTGAACATAATTGAAATGTTCCTGACTTTATTCAATTCTATAATAATTAAATTGTAATGCCAGAAATTCTGTGAATGAAAACAAAGTATAGACTCATTCCTTTAAATCACACACTTCCACATTTATATTATTGAACATAAATATTAATACTAAAGTTATATTTGAAACAAAATTCAAAGAAACTATATCTCCATGTAATACATCAGCTCAAATAAAGCATTTCACACTAAAAAAATCACTCATTAGTGGAAGCTTGCTTTCTTGACTTTTGTTGTATCTTTTTAACGCAGAAGTTTTTCAACGGTTGGAATCAATGTTTGTGCAGCACCCAGTCTAAGTTCACATTTTAAGTTTTCATCTGACAATTGACTTCTGCTGCGGGTTTTGTTTATTTTGATTAGTGAAAAAACTGCTCGCATATGTAGCCTACGTAGATCTGTCCATAGACAAAATCCTAGGAACATGTCTGTGCAGTCGTGGGAATTAAGTTCGGAGAAAATCCGAATAAAAGTCACTCAAACTTCTCTTATATTGGTATTTGTTACCATAAACGAAGGAGTCGATGGCCTACATATTGGAACACATTCTACACCCAACATAATGATTGGAAGCTGGTGAAATAGACGACCCACCTCTGCCGACGGAACCCTGGTTCAGACTGACATCACGTGGTGCACAGGGGTCGCACAGTGCAAGCCTGCTTGCTCGCGCACAAAATACAGCGAGTTGGAGACCACTGCTCTAGATTGTCATCTAGGGCCTGGGGGTTTAGCCAATAATTCGTCAAGTTAGTGGTGCACAAGGCATAGAAAGCTCTCTGAGTTAGTAAACAACTTGCACTGCTTGTGGCAGTTTAGTGTTCAGTTGTCGACGTTGTGTGTTGTGCGTTCTTGACAACCAGTGGCGGATCATAGCTAAAATGAGTGGGGGTGCTGCTCCAGAAAATGTTTAGCCTTTTGTTTAGAAAAGCTACTAAGTAATATCAAGTTCATTGCAAATAATTTCGGCAACTGTCTAGATGTATCACTCTTCTAGAGAGACAAAATATGTAAATGGCACAAGCGATCAGACTCGTGGAGGAATTATTCATAGGTAAGAGTCAACCTGAAGATGGAATACTTCTACAGGTGCAGCAGAAATAAATAAAAAATTCTCCAGAAAAATGCAGGGTTCTTCTACTATTTTTACCTTTCGAGGTGCACTGGAAGGTTCTACAGAAGACCATGATGTGTACCCACACAAGGGAAACACTAATATCTCATCCCCCCGTCACGTCATGAGACGTAGAAAGAAGCTGTTACCATTAAAGATCTTCTTTGGAGGAAAATAGAAGATATTTTTCTTTTGAAAACTTCAAAATGTATATTGCCATTCTCTGCAACAAAGCGTATGCCCAGACATAATGTATAAATTGCCTTTTAATTTTCACTGTGAATATTGTTAACAAATATTAAAGCATTGGTTGTGTATATTTATGTTCGTTTTACTAGGAAATATATTTTAATCTGTGATTTACGATTAAATGTGTAAACTATTCTATGACGCTGTGCCTATCAATTCACTAGACTAGCTGCACTGCCCTTGAACTTGAATGTTCGTATTAAAGTGCGCCACTGAAAGCGAGTCACCCCTTCCCTCGTGTTTACACACGGCTATATCCCAGTCACCACTAACCTGATGTAATGTTTTTGTGGCTCAACCCCCGGGCCCTAGACTCATCACTAGCTGCTTGTTTAGCTAGACGATCTGCCAGCTCGTTGCCATAATTCCCCACATGAGCCTTCACCCAGGTGAAGTGCACGTGCCATCTGTCGTTTTCCACTATTCGCAGGTTCTTGCGGATTTCTTCAACAGGTTGTTGTGGTTGCGTCCGTTACGAAGAGAGTCCAAGGTAATTCTGCTATCGGTGTATACTGCTATATTCTCTTCTTCTATCTGGTGAGTGTATGAAGTCAGACCCTTCCTATTAACGCAGTCTACATTTTTTTAAAGATCGTATTTCGGAAGCTATTACGTCTGACCCACGGGCGGATCCAGAGGTGCTGAGATAAACGAAAGTTTGCAATAAGTGGGGTGTGGAATATGCCAAAACCACATTAAATTTAAAAAAAAACGCAAAATTTCGATTTATTAGATTTCCTGGGTGATTCTTAAAAAATTCAGCAGGCTCTTTTCTACCCCGAGTTTTGGGGACAAAATCTACATATAAAGATATAAATCAATTTATATTAGTAGTAGTTTAATCTGGTCGCAAGCGACCCCAGGCGATCCCTTAAGGCATCGTTTCTCAACCTATGGTCCGCGGACCACTGGTGGTCCGCGAATATGGTGCAGATGGTCCGCAGACATAATTAAAAAATATAAAGCAAGTGGAAAGTAAAGAAGTAAAATTTTTTCACATATTTCGTTATAATGACCTATAATTAATACCCCAAATATTAAGAATATAGGCCTTCTTTTAAAAATAGTATGTAAAATTGGGGGCCCGTAAAATTTTTTAAGCATTTTAGAGGTCCTTGGGTTCAAAAAGGTTGAGAAACGCTGCCTTAAGGGGATATTCTAAGCGGGTCTGTTTCCGGCGTGCGCCGTTCCTCTAACTTACACTTAAACCTGAAGACAACACAAACCTGAACCCGGGAAAGGGATTTTCCACTAGTGAAAAATCCCCAACTCGGCCGGGAATCGAACCCAGACCGCCGGGGTGGGAGGGAGGGGCGCTACCGACTCACCCACGGCTGCGGACCAATTTATATTAGAGGAGCCGAACTGGCCAACCTCGACATGCTATATGTAGAGTTATGTTTTTCTGTTTATCTATGGTCTGTAAAGTAGCATTGCTGGTCGACCATAAATAAAATTTTTAAAAAAGCCTAAAACATTCACCGAGGATAGCGATATTACATATTAACTTTTCTTCCAAACCCATTGACAATTGGGTTATAATATTATTCTCATAATTTACCCTCCTCCTGTATTCAACACTGAAACCTACACATGCGTGTTGCATGTTTCCTAGCGATGTACTGTACCGAACATGGTACAGATTTTTTAATTTTTATTTACTGCTAACAATTTTATACATATCAAATTAGAGAGAGCAGGTGTTTATATTAATCATCAGTTTAAATCTACTGGATTATAAGCTGGATTATTTCAGTAGCACTACAATGGAGTGAAGCCTTCGCAAAGCAGCGGGACCGAGAAGCACAACATCTCCCGAGAGAAAGAGGCAAAGTGAAGAAGACATGGATTCCACTGCTGACGGCTCAGCACCAAAACCTCCTGAGAGGAAGAGGCAAAGTGAGGAAGACACGGATTCCACTGGTGTCAGCTCAGCACCAAAACCTCCTGAGAGGAAGAGGCAAAGTGAGGAAGACACGGATTCCACTGGTGTCGGCTCAGCACCAAAACCTCCTGAGAGGAAGAGGCAAAGTGAGGAAGACACGGATTACACAGGTGTCGGCTCAGCACCAAAACCTCCTGAGAGGAAGAGGCAAAGTGAGGAAGACACGGATTACACTGGTGTCGGCTCAGCACCAAAACCTCCTGAGAGGAAGAGGCAAAGTGAGGAAGACACGGATTACACTGGTGTCGGCTCAGCACCAAAACCTCCTGAGAGGAAGAGGCAAAGTGAGGAAGACACGGATTCCACTCGTGTCGGCTCAGCACCAAAACCTCCTGAGAGGAAGAGGCAAAGTGAGGAAGACACGGATTCCACTGGTGTCGGCTCAGCGCCAAAACCTCCTGAGAGGAAGAGGCAAAGTGAGGAAGACACGGATTCCACTGGTGTCGGCTCAGCACCAAAACCTCCTGAGAGGAAGAGGCAAAGCGAGGAAGACCCGGATTGCACTGGTGAAGACAGCAAACAATCTAAAGAGCGGACTGACTCTGACACAATATGTCCCATATGCTTAAGTTTTCTCAACACGCAAGAAATAGCAAGTCCAGGATCTTGCGAGCACCTTTTCTGCTTGGATTGTCTTGAAGAGTGGTCCATACTGTCAAACACTTGTCCAGTGGATGGAGGGGTGTTTACGCAAATCCATGTCCGAGGTATGAACGGAGAAATCATCGGAGTCATTCCAATAATTCACTGTGCGGGATGCTCTCAGGTGGAACTGGCTGCAAACATGATAATGTGCGATGGATGCGATCGTTTTTGCCATCTACAGTGTTTCATCGATCCTTCCGAAGGTCCGCCTTTCTTCTGTCCGGACTGTTACCTTTTGATCAGTATTTTGTTTATTATCATTATTATTTTGATTATTTTATTATTTTTTAAATTTATTTATTTTTATAGGGTGAAGTTGAAAACAAAAGATGCTATTTTTGTTCTTAACACATATTCCTTCCCTGTATGGACCACTAATTTTTCCAACAGTAATGTGAGAAATAAAAATGTTTCGGGCCTGTTCAAAACAACTGAAAGGTGATGACTAAGGTTCGGATGTTTATGAAATGTCACATTTTTATCCTGACCGCCGAAAACACAAAACACAAATTAAACACGAATTGCACTCTAGTTATCCTAATCGGACCGTTTTCATTTTGCATATAAAGTCATATTTTGGTAATTTTTATGCTACTGGTCATATTTTAGCCATATTGGTAATTTAACGTCATATTTAAGTTATAAATTCGGTAAAGGATCACAATTATACAGTGTAAGTACTACATGGTCGAGTTAAAATTGAAATTATGGATGGGTCTTCGATACTTTCGATAACTCGATACTTTCGATACTTGCATGGTATCGGCATCGAACGATACTTCTGAAAACTTTCTGAGTACATTTTCGATACTTTAGTAACTCTGCAATAAGTGAGAATGCTAGTATTTTTTTAACAAAAACTTGTAAGTGGACTGTTTAAAAAACAAATTTTAGTTTCAATGTAGAGTTTAAAAATAATTATAGGCTACTGATGATATTAAATTTTGTCTCATTAAATATGCACACTTAATTAATTTAGCTGGTATTACACAGTTCTCTCAACTTTTAATTTTTAATGTACCTATTTATTGAAACTGGAAATGTCGATGGTATCGAGTATCGAAGTATCAAGTAACGAGGGAAAAAACATGTATCGGTATCGAGTATCGAGAAAATCTGGTATCGATTCATCCCTAATTGAAATATAATTAATTTAATGTTTATGCCAAATTAATAGGTCAATTTAATTTTAAAATCGATGCAATTGTTCATATTTTATACGGATACGCAAGGTATTTAAAATAGGCCTATCACAAGTGTTTGGAGCTGATGAAGCGTGCAAACAGGAGGAAATTCTTTAAAGATAAAAGTTCATTAAAAGTAAAACTGTAAATCAACAAAGTTGTTAAAAAGTGATTATCCGATTGAATTCATGTAATAATTTAGCGTCTTTAAACGTTTTAAATTGGGACAATCATTTTTGGAAAATACGTTATTTTATTAGGTCTTATTTAGTCATTTTTAAGGGCATATTTGCAGTCATATTTTCCACTTTTTAAAGTCATAAACATCCGAACCCTAGTGAAAATAGTAATCTTTTGTGTATATTAGCTATTCATTTGAAAAATATTAAGATATCTTCGAAACTGTGCACTTCGTGTGAGTCAGATGTGTGCCCTGAAAACCCCATTTAAGTGATGGTGTAAGAATAATGCTTCGTTAATTAAGCATTTAGGAATCAACTTGCTTGAAAAATAATTAAAATTAAGTGTTTTTTTAAGCCCCTTACTCTGAGTGGTCATTCAGACCTCACGTCCAGGTTATGGGTGTCCAAAGAAATTCCAAAATAAATTTTCTTGACTTTCCATGGCAATAAACATACATTCTACCGTAAAAATAAGACAAAATTCCTAACTGTTCCACATGAACACAGCACTAGACCAAATAAAACCCTTTAGGCAGACCTACAGGCTGAGGTAGATTTCGAAGTGCTTTTGGTTTAATTTATCGTCGCTGCGCAGCACTCTTCTTCTTTAGTTCTGGCACGACAAACCCGCAATAATAACTGCAAAAAAAGAGGAAAGAGCACTTTTTGAAACATTCAAATCTCGCCTTATATGAGAGCTATCGAGAAACTAGTTACTGATGAGTACTCATCAAGAGCTTTTCAACGATACCCCACAAGACGTGGTTTCAAAAATTTAGAATTTCCATCCCCCACTCGTACCCCCAAAACCCACGAATCGTTGGTGTATGGTGTCACTGTGAACTCCATAGGGAGTACTCAAATTTATTCAAACAAAGTTTCCCTCCATACTCCATAGGGGCCGAGATATAATTTTTTTTCTAAATTTCAACCCCCTCTTCATTAACGAACTTGTCTGAACTATTGGGCCTAGAAATAACATTAAATTTGGTTCAAATATCTTCAAAATTACGGCCGCTAGAGCATAAAACGTAAAGATACGAAAGAATTTTTCGAAAATCATAACATGATATCGATTGCAATAGGTAGATTTTTCTTCGAAATCTACCTAATTAGTACATTAGTATTAGTATTAGTATTAGTATAATCCCGTAACATCCCTATCGGGCAAGGGCCTCTTTCTATGAAAGGTAGCTGGGTTCTTGCAGACCCGGGTAGCTAGTCCGGGAGAGATCAGTCTTTGATAGTGTCCAAGTTAAGTTTTATAAGGTGTCTCCAGGTTTGACGATCCTTGACTTGCGTCGTCCATCGGTTACCAAAGGTGTGCCTGATGTCGTCTGACCAGCGTGTTTTCTGTCTTCCTATGTGCCTTTGACCTTTCCTAGGGTCCCATGAAGTTATTCTGTATGTCCATCTGGTGGGTTGTAGTCGCATGGTGTGCCCTGCCCATCTCCATTTTAGGCGGCTTGCTGTGGTTGCTGCGTCCCTCATACCTGTCCTCCTGCGTATTACATGATTGGGTATCCTATCCTTTAGTGTGATCCCTAAAATTTTCCTCTCCATTTTCCTCTGACAGATTTCTATGGCTTGTCTGTGCTTCTTCGTTAAGCTCCATGTTTGTGCTCCATATATTAAAACCGGGAGTATGCACATGTTCATGACTTCGGCCTTTAGGTGAACCTTGTATGAATGATCTAGGAGGATGAATTTAAGGGACCAGAATTTTGCCCATGCTGCTGTGATGCGACGTGCTATTTCTTTGTCTGAGTTATTCTGGAATGAGAAAATCTGCCCCAAGTAGGTGGTTTCTTGGACATACTCAAGCGGTTCCTTAGTAGCTAGTGTGATGGCAACTTCGTTTCTGTTCGTCATTAGTTTGGTTTTTGCTGAATTCATGGTTAGACCTGCTGCTGCACTTAGGTTTTCCAGAGCGTTAATGTATGATTGTAGTTCGATTGGTGTGGGGGCAAACAGCACGATGTCGTCTGCAAATCTTAAGTGGGATAGCTTTGTCCCATCTATGTTGACCCCGTAATCACCTTCTATTCCTCTGAATATACTCTCCAGTAAGCTTATAAAGAGTTTAGGTGACATTGGGTGACATTAGGTGACAATTAGTACATTAGTAGAACCCAAATGTTTCACTTCAAATGGTCTCTCGCATAGCTCTAGTTTCGGTCCTCGTCTGTATAATTCTAAAATCACATTACATCCAGTTTTAGCCAAATGCCGTTATGGAGTCTTTAAATCTAAAATTAAAAAGACTCATATAACTTAGATTTTCATCCATTTAAAGTAGGTTTTATATTTCGGTACCTACTACTTGCATAATAATTTTTCATCATCAATAACTTTCGAGGATTAGGCCTTTTGGCCTGTTACGCTTCATATTGGAATTTGGTCTTTCCAGCGTTTCTTTGGTCTTTTCCCTCTTGGTCTGTAGTTGTAGTCCTTGGGGTAGTTCGTCTTCTGGCATTCGCAATATGCCAATTGTTTCAGTAGCTGTTGATGGTTTCTGTTATGGGTGTGAAATGTAGCACTTCTCTAATTTCTTCGTTTCTTTTGTGATCATTAGACTTCGGATTTTAGGTAAAAACCTATTTTAATCCTTAAGTGATATATGGACGAAAACTTGTATATGCATGTTTCATAAGTGACTATTCCTAAAACTGATACCTTTATAGAACCTAAAACAGCCTATTTTTACGTTAGAGCCTAATATTGCCTTTTTGCTTGTTTTTACTCTAAAATTCAAAATAAGTTATTTTTTGTTATAAATTCTAGCATTTATTTTCAGTTCGTTCTCAATTTTTAGCTCGGAATATGCAGTACATGACACATTTATGACGTGGTTAAATAGTAAGGAATGTTTCGTCTTCAGTAGAAAAATTCCTTGGAATTCCCAAGAAATTGTAGTATTTTTCTCCCGACTCCCACATCCAGTAACAAAAAAAAAAGTAGTTCTCTGAATCACTGAGGGATATAAGGGGTTGAATGTGCTAGCGTGCGTAGCTTCTGGGCGCAGGGATTATGTTTTCACTGTTATGGTAGTAATACAGGCCCTAGTAATAGGTCTATATAATTCTCTGTACCATAGGCCTATACCTGTGTATTATCATGATTATTGATTAATGGTGACTTCAATAAATATAAAATTCTGCATTGAAATTGAGATATTTCAGAAAATTGGCAACTTAACGATTTTATAAGAGACTATTTTACGATTTTTAGAACCTATTATCCAATTTTTAGAGGCTATTTTAGGTACCTAAAACAGCATTTTTAGCGACCTAAAAGTCCGAAATCATACAAGGTATAGCCTGCTAAAGGTCTTAATAATTTCATTTCAGCAGCTTCTATTCGTCTAAGTTGGTTTGTGGTTAAAGCCCTTGTTTCGGAACCATAAAGTAATTTATTTTTCATTGTTATAATTGTCAGATTTTGTCCTTTCACAATATTTTTTCTTTAAGGTAATTTTAGGTTAA